>CM038797.1:89878011-91174187 GCA_021764765.1 Vicia sativa | reverse complement strand
ACCACCGCCGCACGGTACAACACTAAAATCTTACTTTTAATCCACTGAGAAATTAATTTCTTTGGGGACCTTCTTCACATAATTTCCTTCCGCGGAACGAAAGTTGAGATAATAATGATAGGGACTTTCCCATCAAAATCATCGAAATATCCGACGATATGAGACATATGTCTTCCCGAGCGCTCGAAACGCACTAAAACCCAAAATTCACTTTATTGAGAAATAAGCAAATTAATTCTTTTCTACGAAATGGATTTCGATCTAGACAGATAAATCAAGAATATATTGATATGATCCCATTCTTTATGGAACCAAACCAAATAGTTTCAACCGTAAAATCTTGTGAAAGCCTACACGAACCGATAAATATTGACTCTTGGCTCGAATGATCCGAGATGGTCAAACGACTTTCCACAATTGGAATACCTGAACCAAGTAACCATATGATGAATGATATGTATGTATATGCATGAATGTTTATGATAATTCAATTATAATCCGTAAACCTCAAAATGAAGAGGGTAAATTTTGGGTACAACAAGTCTTCCTCAAACATAGAAGTTTAACCAGAGTACATAACTTAATCCTTCGAAATAAGATCATGCTCAAATAAGAGTCGATCATGGATTATTCCAAGACCTTCCATTCTTTAGGTCAATGTAAATTTCCACCAAGGCTAACCATTGATCGATCTCCACCGTTATTTCAGCTACATGTACAAGAAATGCTCATGGCCTTCAACTATTACAGGTCAACCTGGAATACAAGGAGTTATCGATTTGCAGACAATTGTTTATAATACGTGGGGCAACATAATTTATAATTTTGGTAGAAAGGCTCTATAATATGAAGAGATTCAGCAACACATCATACTAAGAAACAATATTGTGCTAAAGGCGGACTCCCAAGGCAATCAAACTTCCATTCCTAAACTATCCTCCATTACGTAAACAACAATATAAGGAGATGCCTCGAGGTCATTCACGTAATCGCTACCAAATACATAATAATCCTCCCGATTGAAGGGAAGAGTGGTATCCCTTGAGGTCCTTCATCCTCGGATGAATGAGGTATGACAAAGAATATTATGCTCTAGAGATAAAAAGGAACCATATGTTTGGTTACATCCTCGATAGCAGATTCTAAGGTTATTGGAAAATCTTAGAAGTCAGAGGTATGATAAGACCAAGACCTACATGAATATCTGTAAAACATACACAACTCCGTTTAGACTATTATCACGCTTAGAAGTAAATTTCAAGCTTTGCACCAAATTTGACCGGATCTACAATGACATGGTTCAAGATCCTCCTTGATGAGAGCATAAATTCTTGAAAGACCTCTATGAAGCTTTCACCACCCAATTCTCCACCGAAAGTGCCAACCCACTAAAATGGTCGACTTAATGGGATACCTATAGAAGAAATAAAATTTATGTGAACACACGAGAGCTCAATCAAGTGGTAGAGAACCGCATATACGACAATTTTAAATTCTAGATATTCCGAAGGGGTTAGACCAGAGTGCATGTTCGGAAAAGTTAGGGCTCGAGGAAGATTATAGCTTAAGTTATTTCGTGAGTATGGAATAAACCTACATCAACTATGAAGAAAACTCTTTGTCGATGGAGACGAAAGAGGACAAAGATCTAGGAACTCCCGGCCTATTCTAGCACAAGGAAAGGACGGTGGCCACCATAGAAAAGAAGAAAGGTGGTCCCTAGTCCAAGTTCAATGCTTACACCCCAATAAACACTTTGAGTGAGAAAATTTGGAACGAATATGCAAGATCGAGTTCAGGAGTGTCGGGATCGAGAACTCCTACCCTGTCAAGGAATTATCCGAACGAACAATTCTAAATATTGTTGTTTCCACGAGTTGTAGTAATAATACAAATGTTTGCTTCTAGTTTAAAAAACAAGGCTTGTGAAGGTATACAAGGTGAAGCTAAGTCCTAAAGGTACAATGATGAAACACATAGCAAGGCTTCATGGACCAAAGGGTTTCTTTAAAGATAAGGTATTAATTTTGATGAAGTATTTGCACCAATTGCTAGCATCGAGACAATTAGATTGGTTATTTCCTTAGCCAATATCAACAATGGGTCTATTTGTAAGATGGATGTAAAGTGTGCATTTCTAAATGACCTTTGATGAAGAGGGTACGGTCACAACTAGTTGATTTTGAGAAATAAAACCAAGAGAACAAGGTGTACAAATTGCATAAAAACGTTATATGACTCAAACAAGCACCAATATCTTAAAATAAGAAGATTGACAGCTTCTTAAAAGAGAGGATTCATATGGTGGTAAGAAAAACAACAAAATGAGTCGATCATGTCGTGACTATATGTAGATGACTCATTGATCATAAGTGATTGTAAGAAAGAAATTGAAGACTTCAAATTGGACCCGATAAAAGAATTTAAGATGAATATTGGCAACATCTCATATTTTCTTGGAATTGAGTTCTACAACGGTAGGATGATGACGATCAAAGGATAGATGAGAGATACCAAGAGATTAAGATACAACATTACATTTTGCATCAACACCACCTAAACCAAGGTTGCAATTGACAAAGGACTCGATGAGAGTGACGCCGATCTAACTCAATATACAAGGCTTATTAGATTATTGAGGTACATTTATCATACAAGGCCCGATTTTGTATAAAGTGTAGGTATGATGAGTAGATTCACGCAAAAGCCAAAGTTGTCGGATTTTGCAACCACAAAGAGGATATTAGGTATCTTGTAGGCACGTTGGACTATGGAACCAACAAAGATGAAGGATGAGAGCGCAAGCTTGTTTAATACATTGATTTTAGTTGATGTGAAGATGCTTATTATAGAAAATCTACAACAAGCTCATGTGGTGTTGGGGTGGACGAGTTGCTTGAAATCAAAAAAGAAATGGTGGTGGTTTTGTCATCATGTAAAGTAGAGTAAATTACATCTTCACTTTTGTTTGTTAAGCTATATGATTGGTGAACTTGATTGAAGGAATTTAAGGCAAGGTTCATGGAGCTATGACTAAGAAGATTGATGCACATATCTACCATCAATTTGGCCAAAAATTTGTTGCTCATGGAAAGAGTAAGCATATAGAGACGATGTTCCACTACCTTAGATAAGAAGTAAGCAATGGAAAGTTATGCTTGGAGCATTGTAGACGTTAAGACCAAGTAACTGACATTATGACTATAATTGACATTATGACTATAATTGTTAAGTGAAATTGTTCAAGATGCTCAGAAACATGATGTGTGCAAAAGCTTAACCATAATAAATTACGTGGTGTGTTAAAGATGTAATTCATAGTGTTAGAAGGTTCCTTGATGATTGATGATTAAGTAATAAGTTGTTTTGTGAGAAATTTTAGTTGTAACAAAATTTGTCCTGTTAGTTACTAAACATAGTCAGTTAGAATATTTTGAAAGTTAGTTTGAGGTGGTTAAATTGCTTAGAATACGAGCAATGTCATTTAAATACTCTAGCATTGTAAACACTTAAGAGGAGTGCAATATATCTATCTTTCTCCTTCCAATTTTAATCTCTTCTCTCAATTCTCAATAGAACAAAGTGTATGAGTAAAAGAACAAAGATTGCTCGTGTTTGCTCCAACTAAAATATTATGTTTGGATAATTTCGCAAAAATCGGTCTAACAGTAAACTTCAGTAAAATAATCACATTTAAACTTGAGCTACAAAATCAGTAGCTTAAGTAGATTCAAGAATCGATTCTAAAAAGCATAATCGAAGAACCAAATATCTCATAAACAATTATAATGCTCCAAATGTGAAACCAAATATATGCTTTAATAAGATTTCATCTTTAAAATTGAAGTTTTTTCCGATACATCTCACACTCTACTTCGAGTTTGGTGACTTTGACATCATATTAAGTTTTAATATAGAGATTGACTCTTACAAAACCAATTTCATAAAATGAGTTAAAATCAATATAGAAATTTAATAATAGAGTCATACAGCTTATATATGTATGTGGAAAGTATAAATTTGTAAAACTCAACTATAAATTAAGTAGAAATGAACTGCACTTTGCAAGAGAAATTTTCAGTAACATTTTGCAAAAGAATAAGAGCTAACTGAATAATTATAATCTTTCAATAATTGCACTTAAGCACATAACATGAATTGCTGCCAATTATATTTCAATCTCAATATTTGCATCAATGTTAAAATACTTCATACCTGTGGCTGTGGCTATAACATTGTTCCCACTGAACCATAAACACTCATTTTGGTTATTGTTAGTAGTGGTTCGTGACACTGCTTTACACTCACTTACATATTCTCTACCATAAAACAATGTGTTCCAACCATATATCTAACTTCCACAAATCCAAAGTTAAAGAATTGACTTTTAAACACACAAACAAAAAACATGAGACATGTTTGACATTATATCAAATGAATCGATCGTGAAGGTGTAAATGGTCGCCTCTCGAAACTAAACTACATTTGAAGAGTGGAATAAAAACAGAGAGAGCGCCTATTAGACACTGAAATAAAGATACCTTATCCTTGCGCCGCATGTAAATCCCTACAACTGCACATCAAAGAAATTTGAGAGTAAGTCATAAATCATTGTATTGAGTTATAATTGTAAGAAAAGGAAAACAATTTAAATAAGTGCTTATAGCATTCGATATTTCTATAACTCAATAAGGTTAAATTGTTTTTTCATATAAGCCGAAGAAGGAAATAAGTTGAAACAGCTTAAAATATGTCTCTCAAATAGGGGTGAAATCTCTTACGGGCTTGCTGTAATCTACAAACAAACTTCGCAGAGGTAAGAAAACTACCTCAATATTCAACTCAAACTCTGGACTATGAGCTAGACATTGGTTTCAAATGTATGACAAGGTCCACTAGTTCCATTTAACCTATTCAACAAGGAAGACAGAATCATCAAGAAAAGATCCTAGAAGTGGTCTTTTCTATGAGTTGAATGTAACGAAGAAACTAATCAATTAGATCAGAGAAGTACTTACAAATCTCCATCTAAGCATAAAGCAAAATTACCCCTCCGCCAAGTCCAAGTAAGTCGCTCATACACATGTGGTAGTACGGTTCGCACCTGCACACAATTTACAAAATCAAAACAGCACTAGTTCAATGAACTTCAAAATCCAAATGATCCTTAGGTCAAACATCTTCTTACAAAAACATATGCATTAATGCCACAAGAACCACTTACCAGTAGGTCGAAACAGCCTTGGCTCACCGTATAGAGTTGTAAACACAAACGTTTGGTTTGTCCCCTACAATCAAAGTAGAGAAAATGAAATCATACTTCAAGATGAAGAAATGGCTTTAAAGAATCATTATTCGTGATAAAAGGAAGTTAGCATACTTGATATTTCCTCTTTGCTGAAGGTTTCAAAGGGCAATCTAGCAGCCCGCCAAACACAGCACCTTGCTTATCTCCAACAATCTATCAGTTTTACAAAAAACAAAAGATAACAAATCCATTGTCAACAAAAGAACATAAATTGATATACAATCAGAAAATATCATTATGTAATCGGAGTTCGCAAAACATTGTTCCAGCCATGAGACATGCATTTTAGCTCATTAAGATAGACATACCAGCAAACCAGGACCAGGAAGTTCAGCACTTTTATGAATAAGAGTACTGGCGATATTCCATGTTTCAACGTACTGCCCTTAATTTAAAAAAAAAAAAGTTGTCGAATCAATATTTAAATACAACAAAGTAATACTCTTCCGGCACCGACTAAAATAACTAGAGAGCAAAGTTACCTATAAAGTAAGACCCATTGCCGTCCTTTACAATATTAGGGAGGCAGGATTCAAAAATTCATGCAACTCTGGAGATATAAAAGTAGAGTCGAAAAGATTGAGTGGAGACTTCTTTGAACAATTGAGTTTGCCCATTTGCTTCTTCAAAAACCTCGAACTACAACTACTACTATTCCTTGTAGAGGTTCGGTCTTCATTGGTATTTTCATCTTTCAAATCGGCTGTTATAAGTTGGATCACAATCGACATATTTATCCGATGGAACATCTTGATACTCAAAATTCTCATAACTATATCCAGAAGAAGATGAATGAGTTGCTCTATGATGATCATGTTGATTCTTGCTTGAGTTTGATCCATCAAAGTAGATTGATGGGATAATGTAAGATAAATATGAAGACACAGGTTTACCCTCTTTAGGATAGGGACTACTAGCCTGCACACATAAAAAGAAAAATAAAGTGATTGGAAATATTAATCACATTGTTTTGTTCTATTCTCTACAATTTGATGATTGAGGTGAAATAGCACTGGACAGAGCTTATGTGGCATCAATACCTCTGAACAAATTATATCTGGATCAACATGGGTGTACCATTGTGTTTTCGTGTCTGTGCTTCGAGCGGTGTCCGTGCTTCATAGCCGTAAGTCAAGTCAGACAAATTCCATCATTTGTCAATGAAATAACACTTTTTTTTCCACTTATATATGTCCAATTTTTTAGGTGCATTTGATCAAACAACTAATACCTCATTTGAAAACTAATGAAAGCAATGAACCCTCAGATTCAGATCTAACATGAAATAATATGCTTTTTTAATATGAATTACTGGAAATAAAAAAAATAACTAAAATAACGAAGATGATAAAAGCAAAGAAGGAAAAAAAAAAAAAGATTTAATTGAAATTGAAATAGAAAAGTTACCTGAGGGGAAGAGGAAGCAGGGAATTATTGGCAAAGAGATGGAAAGCTTTGTGTGAGTTTATCTTTGAAAGCGTGCATTTTGAAGAGATGGTTGATGAGCAACGCCATGGAAGAGAAGGGTTTGGATTTGGGAATGGAAAGATCGGTGGAGGAGGAAGGAACAAGAAAGGAAAAAGCGTACGAGGGAAGGACAACAAAATGAAGAGAGAAAGATACCAACGTAAATCATGGACAAAGATTTAATTGCGTGTCATGCTCTTTTGTTTAATATTTATTTATTTTAAAAATGCTTCTTTTTTTGTCTTTCTGAATTAAAATGACACGTTTTTCACCATTTGTCAAATTTAAATTTATTCATTTATTTTTATTTTAAAGGGTGTTTCAAACTAACTAATTCAATAAAAATTATAAATCACATCGACTTTTGATATGGTTATCTCGAGTGTTCACATGATATTAGTGTTATATGTATAATATGCATATTCTACCTAATGTTATTGCTTTTAACATATAATAAATATATAATAAGAAATCAAATTGTTTAATAAATTAGTTTAGTATTTAAAAAATGTTTCTTAAATAAAATAAAATTGTTTTATCAAAATTATTTATATCATTAATATATATTTCAATTTTATATTATTTTAAATAATTTGTATTTAAAGTAAAAATGATTTTAAAATAAAAATATTAGATACATAAATAATTAAAATTAAAACAACTATATCGTGTTTGGATTAACATTTTTATTATTTTTTATTTTTTCATTGTACAAAAATTATAATAATTTGCATTTGCAAGAGTTTTAATATGGTTATCTTTACATTCATACCAGATTATGTGTTATATATGTCAAGACGTATGCAAGACATAATTGCTTTTTTAAATGTAATAAAATATTAATAATAAAACAAAATTATTTTACTAAAATAATTTATTATTTTAAAATCAAAATAAAATTTAGGATAATTTTAAATTATATATTTTATATATTTAACTATTATTTATTTAATTATATTTTCATACTTAATATAAATTGAATATATTTTTATTAAAGCAAACTTTTAGAGAAAACATACTTTTACCATAAATAAAATATATTTTTATTGAATATGGCTACATATAGTCAAAGTTTCAGCCAAGCTTAAAAAATATATATTTGAAAAAACATAAGGTTTTTAAAACGAATATAACACTAGAAGTAAAGTTTTTTTTATTATATATACCTAAGTTCCGAGGAAAAGAAATTGTAAACAAAAACGCGAGAGGCCTCCAAAACATCAAAATTTAAAATTTTTGGATAAAATTTGATAAACCTAAAAGCATAAGGATCCCTGTGATGAAGAGAATATATCTTAACTTTTAACAATAGGAACAACCAAATGATTTAAGTCATTGGTATAAATTTTACCTATGTTGTGAAACAGATACTTTGATACCGAGAAATAAAGTATAGATTTATTTTAATGATTATGAAATGATTAAAGTAGAATATAATGAAGAGTACAAAGAATACTTGATTGATTATTAATCTGCTATTCTTCTTTATTTATCTTTAATCAAGATTAAGTTATTTAATAATAAATACCTTCACCAAATTAAAATTTAAAGTATATTGATGAGATACTAAGATGCTATTAATAATAACCTAATACACAAAAATAATTGTATTTTTATCACAAATATCAATTATGCCTAACTTAATACAAAGTTTTAACTTAAACAATTTGGACATAACAAACAAACCTAATTCAAAATACTAATAACCCTACCATTTTGACATCCATATACTAAATATATTTCGACTACAAGATGTAGGTTTCTCGACACCAAGACGTGTGAACAATCTTCGATCACATGCTAAACTCATTTAATCGAATTACCCTTTAACCCAATAGGTTCAATCCAATATCTCACACCTATTATAATCAAGAAATTGTCATATGTTTGTCAACTGGGCCTAAATATCAAAATTTTACTTTTGTAACAAGAATAACCTCAAACATATTTAGGAAGAAAATTAAGAATAAGACCATTATTATTAGAGTGAGTATACAATTTCGTGAAATAGAATGAAGTGATTAAGTTAGAGGGTGAAATGAAGAATAAAAGCAAATGTATGACTTTGATAGAGAAAAATATAGGAATTGCAATTATGGTTTCAATCGATTAAAAAGCACAATATGATATCATGACAACAACAAGACAATAACAAAATAAACTTCTAGAGGTGGTGTTTAGAGTATCGCAACTTCTCTTGTATATTGAAATGTTGAATCACTAAAAAATATGATACAAATGAGTTCCATATATAGAGACTCAAAATACAAAGATATAATGCTATAGAAATGCTATAGAATAAATGCGATATTTCCAAGGAGTGAGATCCTAGGAATGAACTTTTCTAATCCCAAGAGAATATAATTTTCAACTCTTTCTTTGATCGCATTTAAGTTTATTCCACAAAACTCCCCATAAAATTAAATGTTTCTTCGATCCATCGCTCCCAACATCTTTTCATTTCGTCGAATAAATGCTCATTCGACAATGGTTTTGGTGAAGATGTCCTAACTTGATCCTTGCTTGCTACATGTTTTAGTTCACACTTCCTTCCTTCACATGTTCGAATGTTTAAATTGAACATCATGTTTTCTTTTTCATGATTCATTGGATTCTTTGCTAATTCGATCATAGATTGTTGTTCACTCAAATTGTTGTTCTTTCTTCGTCTCACCATTCGCTCATCAAATTTCTAAGCCATATTGCATGGCATACACACCAAGATGCTACATACTTTTCTTCACATGTCGTAAAGGGTTTCAATTGGTCGCCTCGAAACCAAGTGAAAGCAAGATTTCCATGAAGAACATTAAGCCTCAAGGTTTTTGTCATCTATGTTCCACACCAATCAATGTCGAGTAGCTACCAACTTATAAGTTTATTCTTCGAGTAAAATATTCCAAGTGACACAACATTGGACGATCGAATGATCCTTTAATGCCTTCACAGTGTGGAACCGTTTCCATAAATGACTCATAATACCAACATCAGAGAAAGATTGGCTCAGTGTAAGTCGATATCAAGACTTTCTACTAAGATTCAATTTACTTGCTTACACGCTAAATTTCAAAGCTTTGTTCCTCGGTTCCATCTGTTTAAATTGATCAGGCTATCCATTTTGAACCTTCGTGATGTCTTTGCATATTTTTCGTGAGATGGAGATTCCTCGTTTCTTCTTGTCGAACTTTTATGCAGATGATCAAGAGTTTTAAAAGCGGTGTTTATGAATCACGGCGGTTGTGGTACTTTTTCACCACCGAAATTACCATGAAGACGGTCATAATATGTAAAACCAATAGTATATCTTTTTTTTCTTTTCATGTGGCGTAGTATGTTTTAGGGGAGCATAAGTTTTCGGTATATCTCAATGAAGCGTGGTTTATGTACGCGTGTTTGCCAATGGTGTGTCTTAAAGATTTTTCTTTTTGCTGACTTTTTATGTATTCCGGTGGTATGGATGTATTTTTTAGTAGCACCATTCATAAAAGCTGATGATATTCATTCAAATAGTTTGGTTTAATGAAAGGGCTGGAGATGGAAATAATTGTTTTATTTCTGCAATGGTGTGTTATCCACTCATAGTTTATTTTTCTTTCGTAGTTTTTCACTAAGTCGTGTTTTATACTTTTTACTTTCGAGCATTTATTTTTTGAATATTTACTTTGCTAAAACTAATTTTTTTGGTACTTCAAGTTTCCTAAGTTTGTGTTAAATGGTTTTCAATTCTTCGTTCATGGTTTTTCCATTTTTTTTTCTATTAAGCTTTTCAAAACAATGTTTTTGAATTTTCAATAAACATGTTGTGATGTATTTTTCTGTGTTATATGTATTTTGTAGACTTCATATTTGCTGTGAAGGCTATTTTCACTATCAAAATTTTAACTTGTCAAGTGTTTTGTCGACACAACAACAAATGATTCTCAGCTTCAACCACTACTTACGAATGCTCTTTTCTCATCTACTTGCTTTATTTACACGAACTTCTTTACTCACTATCACGTTTTTGTTTACAAGATCAAACAACTTGTATCTTTGTCTTCTCATCATACCCAATGAGTATGTACTTTTGACTCTTATCTTCTAAGTTCTTTGTTGATGCGGTACATGTGCATATGCAACACTACCAAAGACTTTGAAATGAGACACAATTGGCTTCTGACCACTCCAAGCTTTTTGTGGTGTTTGATCTCCTAGCTTCGAATATGGACATTTATTTTGCACATAGATTGCACATTGAACGACTTTCGCTTTCCTTTTCGACATGTTCTTGCTCTTAAGCATCGAATGAACCATGTCAAGGATCGTTCGATTCTTCCTTTCATCCACCCCATTTTACTGAGGTGAGTATGCTGCAGTTAGAAACCTCTTTATCCCCTGTTCTTCATAATACTTCATGAATGATGTTGAAGTATACTTCACTCTTTTGATCGAAGCGGCCTCGATGTGTCTATCACCTGCTTTATCCACCATCACTTTAAATTTTTAAATACTTCGATTTTTCTTTCAAGAAATAGACCCAAGTCTTTCTTGAGAAATCATCAATGAACGAAATGAAATACTTCTTACCACTCAAGGATTTCCGAGTAATTGGTCCACATATGTCGGTTTGAATTAATTTGAGAATATGTTTAGCTTCGATACTCGCTTTTTTGAAATGAAGTTCTTGTTTAAGAACACAATCTTCAAGTAATTTTCCTTCATACTTCATGTTTGAGTCCATGCACCATGTTCTTCTTTGCTAATATCATTAGCCATCATGATTTAAGTGACCAAAACGTCGATGCCATAGAGATACTTAAGTCTTCGACATTAACTCGCATATTTTCTAGAACTCTCCTCAAATTCAACTATTACATAGGTGGAGACAGCAACAAGACAATAACAAAATAAACTTCTAGAGACGGTGTTTAGAGGACTGCAACTTCTCTTTTGTATATTGAAATGTTTAACTGCCTTAGAAAATATGATACAAGGAGGTGTATATTGAAATGTTTAACTGTCTCAAAATATAAAGATATAAATGCTACCTAAAAAATGCTATATAATAAATGCTAGATATTTCCAAGGAGGTGTAGATCCAAGGAATAAACTTTTCTAATTTCAAAAGAATGTAACTGTCAAACTCTCTTTGACTGCATTTAAGTTTATTCCAACAGATATGTCTTAAAAAATTTATTTACATTCTACTTTTTGAAAACAAACAAAAGTAGTGATCATTGCTCCACTCTGCACTATCCTTAGTAGAGATTTTCACTCATCCAATATCCTTTGTAGGATTCAACTTCAAAGCATGCAATAAATGGTTGCATGCGTAATTAGAATATGATCCTTGATATCAAAGATCATGTCTCTATTGTTTAATGTACGGTCAATAGCATTTATATTCCAATTATAGGCTAGAATATTATGTTTCCATATTGTGTGTATAGTCATCAATACTAGCTTAATTGTAGGATCATGCTCTCCTCATAGTCAGATATATATATATGTGTATGCTATGATTAATAGAAATATCACAATTTCATACATATCACAATTCTCAACTTGGTATCACAAGAATATTGCCAAAAGGAACGTGATCAATCAAAAACCATGGCATCCGCTGCAAACAACAAAAATGATCTTCCATCAACTATTTCGTCTAAGTTGACAGATAACTTTCCTTATGGCAGTCCTTAGTCTTGCCCATCATCGTAGCTGCAGACTTGAAGGATACATGCTGGGAGAAAGGAGTGTCCCGAGCAATATGTCACAAATTGATTCAGCAGAAGTAAATCCTTTGAAGATTGGCAAGCTTATTTACCAACAACTTCTAGGTTGGTTAAAAATTCCATGACTGCAGACATTGCAAATACGTTTTTGCAATGTGAAAATTCAAAAAACTTTGGGAGGAGGCCCAAAGCCTAGCCGGGCACATACAAGTCTAGAATCACCTACCTGAAGTCAGAATTTCATAGCACCAGAAAAGGTGAAATGAAAATGCATGATTATCTGTCCAAGATGAAAAATCTTGCTGATAAACTCAAGCTGGCAGGAAATCCAATTCTCAACTCAGATCTAATCATTCAAACCTTGAATGGATTGGATTCAGAGTACAATCCTGTAGTGGTAAAACTCTCTGATCAAATCAATCTTAGTTGGATTGATTTACAATCTCAATTGCTGAGTTTTGAGAGTAGAATTGAGCAACTCAATTCCTTTAACAACCTAAATCTCAATGCCTCAGCAAATGTTGCAAACAAGATTGATTACAAAGGAAACTGGAGAAACAATAGACTTGGCTTTCATGGCTCAAATGGAAACTGGAGAGGCTCCAACTCGAGAGGTTGGAGAGGAAGCAGGTAGAAAAGCATTCTCCAAACCTACCTGTCAAGTATGCTCAAAGACTGGTCACACAAATAGTGAATGCTTCTGCAAGTGTTTGACAAAACCTACTCGGATCAAATCACTCAAAGAGAAGAGGAAGGAAAATCTGCATTCCTAGCGACACAAGGAACCAATCAAGAATATGATTGGTACTTTGGATGGGGTAAGCAATCATGTGACCCATCAACCTAAAATTTCAAGAAATAAATGAACAACATGGTAAGAACTCTCCGATTATTGGAAATGGTGAGCAACTAGAGATTATAGCCACAGGCT
Source organism: Vicia sativa (assembly GCA_021764765.1). Lineage (NCBI taxonomy): Eukaryota > Viridiplantae > Streptophyta > Magnoliopsida > Fabales > Fabaceae > Vicia > Vicia sativa. Next base: position 91,160,770 of record CM038797.1, on the reverse strand, counting down.
CTTCCAAACTCAAGTCACTTAATTTACATGATATACTATATGTACTAACATTACCACAAAAATCTATTAAGTGTATCTAAATTGGCTGCTGACAATAACATCCTTGTTGAGTTTGATAAGAATTGTTGTTTTGTGAAGGACAAACTGACAGGGAAGGAAATTCTAAAAGGAGTACTTAAAGATGGATTGTACCAGCTCTCAAGAATTGAAAGGAGCCCAAGTGCTTATATATCCATCAAGGAGAGTCGGGCATAGGAGACTTGGTCACCAAAAACAATACATTAGACAAAGTCTTGAAAATTGTAATATCAAAGTATCACTAATGATCACTTTAGTTTCTGTGAGGCCTGCCAATATGGAAAAATGCACCTCTTACCCTTTAAGTCTTCTTCATTTCATGCTAAGGAACCCCTTGAGTTGGTTCACACTGATGTATGGGGCCCTGCACCAATAATGTCATCTTCTGGTTTCAAATATTATGTGCATTTTGTTGATGATTTTAGTAGGTTCACCTGGATTTATCCTTTAAAACAAAAGTCTGAAACTGTGCAAGCTTTCATTCAATTTAAAGCCTTAGTAAAATCAATACAACAAGAGAATCAAAGTAATCCATTGTGGATTGGTGGTGAATAGCAAACTGCAGCAAGAGACTTGCAATAGAAGCCGCATAGGTTTTAGAATGTTCTGTCTTATACCTCTCAAAGAAATGGAAGAACTGAGAGGAAACATGATACATAGCTGAAGTTTGCTTAACTCGCTTGCACAAGCTCAAATGCCATTCCAATATTGGTGGGAAGCATTCTCCACCGCAGATACCTCATAAATGACTTCCGCCCTCAAGTTACCCAAAATGAGACCCCTATTCGCCATGATTCATAAGGAACCCGACTATAAGCTATTAAAACTTTGGTTGCTTGTTATCCATGCCTCAAACCATACAATCAACACAATGCATTTCATACAACCAGATGTGTGTTCTTAGGCTATAGTAACTCTACAAAGGGTATAAATGTCTCAATTCCATGGCAGGATCTTCATATCAAGACATGTTATTTTCAATGAAGCTCATTTCCCATTCCAAGATGGGTTTCTCAATACAAGAGGTCCTCTAAAACAACTAACAATCCATCATTTTTTTCCTTGTTGCTCCGCAGTAATCCTATCATCGATGCAATCCTCAAGAGATATCCCGATGAAGTGAACTCATTGACTCACAAATTGAGCAACAATCACAAGATGACAACAATGCCACGTGTTTACAACAATATGAAGTAACAATTTGAAGATACTGTACTAGATGATGCGACTCATTCAGATATACAACGACATAACCCAACAAAGTACAATGAAGCAAGCAATGCAGCATCATACAAACCATATGCAAGTCGCATTCAGCACAAGCTTCCTTTACATTGGCCTAGTCACACCACAAAGATACAAAGTGGAACCTACAAATGCCAAGGATGCTCTCACAAGGCCTTTATGGAAGGAAGCAATGCAAAGGAGTATCAAGCACTATGTCTAACAAGACTTGACACTAGTCCCTTATCAAGATAAAGAAAACATAGTTGACTCAAAATGGGCTTCAAGACCAAATACAAGTCGATGGTACCATAGAAAGGAGAAAAGCTAGGCTATTGCCAAAGGATTTCAACAAACAGTCGGCATTGATTATGAAGAAACCTTCAAATGTGAGTCAAAGCTTAGCATCACAGAGTCATTCTTTCAATGCAAATCCATCTCAATGGAAGTCGTGCAACCAGACATTAACAATGCTTCCTAAATGGATATCTCAAAGAAACAGTGTTCATGCATCAACCTGAAGGATTTGTTGATCCAACAAAGCCTAATCACATTTGCAAGCTATCTAAGGCAATCTATGGACTAAAGCAAGCACCAAGAGTTGGTTCGATAGTCTCACTTATTACTCAAATGGGGCTTTCAAAACACAAAGAGTGATTCCTCTTTTCCTTTTAAAAGGTAAAGATCACATTACTTTTCTACTTATCTATGTGGATGACATAATAATCAGGAAGCAACACCAAGTTCCTTCAAGCTTTCATCACCAACTTAATGATGTATTCTCTCTCAAAGACTTGGGTAACTTCACTACTTTCTAGGCATAGAAGTGAAAAAGAGATACGTGGAATGTATCTCAAACAATCTAAGTACATCGTTGATTTATCAGTAAATTCAAGATGGACAAGGCCTCACCATGTCCTACACCTATGATAATGTGTGCAATTCACTGAGGAGAGAAACTATGACCTAACTGTGTTTAGACAAGCCATAGGTGCCTTACAATACTTGACTCACACAAGACCGATCTAGCATTCTGTTAACAAACACCATACATGAGCTCACCAACACTGAACACCGGCAAGGCATAAAAAGAATCTTTGTATCTCCAAGGCACCATAAATCTTTGCTTACACATCAAGCCATCCACCGATCCGACATTCATGGCTTCTCCGATGCGATGGGCCACTTAGTGTTGATGATGAAGAAAATCCATGGTCAAGTCAATGTTCCTTTGAAACACTTGTTTCTTGGTCATCAAGAAAGCAAAAGGTGGTATCAAGATCAAGCATCAGTCGGAATATAGAGCCTTAGCTGACTAGTCTGAAATATCATGGATACGTTCATTACTTGCCGAACTTAACTCCCACTTCTAAGGAAACCCATACCGTGTGATAACTTCGAGTGCCAAGGTACTAGCTTCAAATCCTGTCCTCCATGCTCTCCAAACACATGAAATTGATGTTCATTATATTAGAGATCAAGTATTACAAAATAAAGTTGTTGTACTATGTTCCTACAATCCATCAAATTGAGAATCCTTTTACCAAGCCATTAAGCCACACACGTTTAACCAGCTCGTAGACAAACTGGTGTTATCCACTCACCAAAATTTAAGGGGGAATTAGAATATGATCCATGATATCGATCATGTCTCTATTGTTTAATGTACAGTCAATAGCATTTATATTCCAATTATAGGCTAGAATATTATGTTTCCATATTTTGTACATTCATCAAAACTAGCTTAATTGTAGATCATGCTCCACTCATAGCTGTATATATATGTGTATTTTATCATTAATAGAAATATCAAACTTCAAAGCATGCATAAATGGTTGCATGCAGCTCCTGACGAAATTTATCGCAAATTAGGAAAGTTTTTGACGTAACCTCGAGTGTTTCGGCGTGTAAAATCCAGTCAGGAGGGTGATGACTTGGAATTGAGTTAGATCAAGTATAGTAGCAGCAATCAGAAAAAATCACAAACAGTGTCGTGGCTCTTGGATCTAGCCATCTCATCATGCTCTTGCTTCAATATTCAAATACAAAAGAAACAATGAATAAATCTTGTAACTTCATGCCCATGAAATGAATATTGGCCCCTTATTTTTCCTGACAACCTAGAGATCATTAGCACCACAAGTTTCATTCATATAATCAACTCACAGTTTCAAAATTTATAGGATTCATTTCTTTCAGCTTTTGCACATGGCCGTTTGTACCTATTTGTAACTGTAAATTCAATGTCAATGAATCCAGAACAAAAATCAACATAGCACAAGATCAATTTCCGCCCTATATTTATATATATTTTTTAAAACTTTATTAGGGTTAAATATACAACACATCCCTATATTTATATATATTTTTTAAAACTTTATGCAGTAATTTTTATTATTATGTTTAATAAATTATTATTTTTAATATTATAATTAATTAATTAATTACTAAATATTAAAATTTTAAAATTTGTGAAAAAACCATTTATAAAGTCTTCCAGTTTTACATAAACTGTCGATGTGGGATTATAAAGAATGTTAAAGCATGCTACAGGCAGTGAATAAGCAACACAAACCAACATCTCATTTTAATAGACATGCAAACACAAACCATTATCTATAATGCCATTATATATAAGACATGCAAACCAGCATCTCATTTTAATCTTCCAAACTCTACGAGAGCATTCCAAAATTATGTTGGAAAGTAACCATCCTCCAAAGGTGAAAGCATTACAGAGATAGTGACGATGTTAAACAAACTGGAAGCGTTATAATTGAAAGATGTTTAATGTTATTAGTAGACTGTTGTTAATGAACAAAGATGAATTGACAAGAATAAAATGTCGTCAAGCCATCAATATTGCATAACTCATCAAGCAGCTGAAGCAGCTGTAGGTTAAGATTACCTTGCACTATTTAATGTTTATATAGAATAAATTCTCTTGATTTGGGTTAGTGGCTTAAGTGATCACATTTATTCGGTTAATTTTACCTGAACGATTCTATTATTTTCTTGGCTTCATCTAGTGTAGATGGTATGAAATCCAAAGTATAGTCATGATACAAGCCACGTCGGTAGTAAGAAGTTCCCTAGATTATCGTTATTAGGTCAATGTTGCCTTCTGCAAAGGCCATACGATATAAATGAAAGAAAATTGTGATACAATACGTAGCGGATATTGATGTGTTGTTACAACAAAACAACTTGGATATTGTTAGCGCAATCACATTCTTATCCAATGTGAGACTATTTTCCCATACTCACACTTGTAATATTTTCAATACTCCCCTCAAGTGTGAGTCTACACAATGCTCCCCCACACTTGTACCGTTGTTGACTCTCTTCAACGAGACACTTCTACCTACATGCGGGACTCTTACTTTGCCCATGTGGAGATTCCTTTCGATATAAGTAAATCGGTCCTTATCTCGAAACCAAAGGCTCATGATACCAGTTGTTGGCGCAACAACCACATTTTTATCCAATGTGGGACTATTTCCCCACACTCACACTTGTAATATTTCCAATAGAGATTGTTCGGAAATTTTCACTTAACCATTTCCAATTATGGTTAGATATATCCAGTGTTGCTAAATGGCAGAACGACAATAAGACAACAAGGTTACTACTCTCAGGTTCAGTATGAATGGAATGAATTGGGTTAGATTTAGTATTAAAAAAATCACCCTTGTATATGTATTTTTTAGATTTGGTTGATGAAGAGGATTGATAGAGCTGAACAGTTATATTGACACGCCTCCGCATCTCCTCCGGCAATGGAACCTAAAAAATAGTCATAAAAATGAAATTCAAAATAATAAGGTAGTTTTGACACAAATGAAAGGGTTTAGTTTTAGAAATGAAGAACCTTATTGAAGGTGAAAATCTTTTCAATGTGTTTTCCGGCGATATTCTAAGACACTATAACAATAAAACATCAACAACCACAAATTTGAAACCGAAAAACTAAGAAAGTGATTGGTTTGAAACTTTCATTTAACACTTTGCAGACAGCCTGTTTAAACCTGGAGATGCCACAATACTCAAACATTGGAAAATAGTAGATATGGTGAAGAAATCGGGCGAGTGAGTGGGAGTGAGATGACAAAAGATTGAGAAAGTATGAGGAATCATTAGAGAAATTTGATTACTTTTGAGAACAAATCCGAACTTGAAGAAGCATAATTCGAAGTTATAATGTTGCTTGTTGATCTCTAAACTAAACTAGGTGTGCATTGCATTTCACTACTTCATTAGTTTTGAACCATTTCACCGAGTTTATCTAGTATGTGTATAACTTTTGAATAGATTTAATCCTTCTAGATATGTTGTATGTAATTAATTCCGTCCAATAATCAACTACAATTTTTTAGTGCTATAATATTTAAGAAAGCATGTTCTAACTTAATTCGGTCCAATAATCAGCCACAATTTTTTTGAGTGCTATAATATTTAAAAAAGAGTGTGTATGGTAATTTTACTTGGACATTGTTTAAACATGTTAGTCAGCCTTTTTCTGTTAGCATATTATGCTTAAAAGTCTATATCATTTGAACAAATGTAAATAAACAATTCAACTAATATTTAAATATAATACATAATCAAAAACACAACGAGACTAAATATTTGTTTACATTGACTTATTTAAGCTTACATAGTAACATGAATTTTGTGAGATTATTTATTTGAGAGAACTTATGAAAATAACTTACGATATTATTCCTAAGGTTTTTTTTAAACTTATTTTCACAAGTTATTCAAGATAACTAAACTTTAATTTTATATTTTAATATAAAATACAAAATACAATATAAAAAACTATAAATTTATTCATATTTATCATAATAGGTCGGCATGATAGGCTTTAAACATTTTGTTAGGACATGTGACCTAGCCTATTTAACTAATATGCTTATAAAAAAGTCTAGATCTTTTCTATTTAATAAAAATCTAACCAGACCTTAACATGCTTAGGCTATACCGTAGGTCCCTTTTAGCCGATATAACATATTCTCACCCCCTATCCAAGTCTGAATTTTCTTGTGGTTTGGAACTGAGTTTTGACAAATGCAATGAACTATTTGAAAGCAAGAAGAACTTCTTACTTTTGTTTAAAAAATATATCCATGTATATTTGATGTACGCATCTACAAATACAATAGAGGACAATGCAAACATGTAACCTATGAAATTTTCCCAAGATTTACACAAAAAGTACTTTCTTTATTCGAAATATGCACATTACAATGTTTCAAAGCATGTCTAATTGCATAAAGACTGGCATAAACAAGCCTATATTCCCCAAATAACTTGTGCTTGATTTATTTACTCAACATTGACATAAATAGATATCCAATTAACAGGCTTATGTATAGTAGTAGACATTCCATGATTGGAAGAATTCAAAAGTAACATTGAAGGTTCCACTAGTAGTTATGGAAAGAAGTATAAGCCACTTCCATCAAGAAATCCTTCAAGCAAGACATGTTTAGAAACCTGAGAGTCACATGTCACTTATCAACAATAAATTCAAATACAACTTGTTTATCTTTAGAGAATTTTGACACTAGCAACGAGTTTCTTATTATACAAGGCACAAAGAGAATATCCTTAAATGTATTGAAGGATAATTTAGTATTTTTAGTTATTTTGATTACTTAGATATTAAATTTATTTTATTAGGGCATATGTGGTAGTTTACTTTGTGTATAAATAAACTATTTCTAGATGTCATAAATACAACTTTCCTTCTTACAGATTTATAACTATTATTCTCTCTGCTCTCTTAAACATATTCCTTTTGTTCATCATCACCTTGTGAACCAACAAATTGGTATCTAGAGCTTTGGTTCAAATCCACGGGGAAACACGAGTGAAACATTGAGGCGTTGTGTGATTGATTTTGGTTCTTGAATTCGTGTTGAATCTTTAACAAACTCATAATAGAATCAAATTTTCTAATTTTGAGGATTGGAAAACACTATGTTTAGTGAGATTTAAGTGTTTTGTACAAGGTTGAAGTTGAGCAACAAAATCAGTACCAAACTTCCAGTTTTTAGGAAAAACCGGAATAGATGGATGATTGATCCGCGTGTTCTTGATGCTCAAAATGCTCTTGAGCTTATTATGATGGATATGTTTCAGTTGCATCGATGTGACGGAAGAAGAGAGAAATGCGCGAAAAAGAAAAGGAAGAAAGATCGAAAATATTGTTTTACATCCATCGATCGTGGATGTGAGCATTGAAAAATTGCTTATTCGACAACGACGGCGTGGAACACCGGTCGATGTTACGGTGGTGGCACATCGGTGAAGAAAAGCGAAGCAGTCCCTGAAAGCATTATGAGATTATCAATATGAATAACAACGAGAAGGTTTACGAGTAAATCTCGGGTGATTCTAATCACTAATGAGATTAAGGCTTGTGGAGAAACCCTTTCGAACAAGTAATAATAGAATATATTGAGGTCGCTCCTTATTTTGATTAAATTGTTCAGCAATTGAACATTCTAAATATTTGGACACCATGAGAATAGAAGAGCAAAGTAGTCTAGAGGTGCAAGAATTGTGTCGACTAAAAGAAATTCGAGAGGAAGTTGTGCGGCTCCGAAAGCTTCTTTTGTTAAGAAGAACCCGAAACATTCTTTGCTAATTCCATAATAATACCGGAGAAAAACATCACAAGAAATGAGAAGTGACAAGAAGAATGTTCAATGTTACTATTGAGCGGTTTGTCCATTTTGCTAAAGATTCTGGTCAAAAAAGAAATAAGAATAAGCAAATATAGCTAGGGAGATTTTGATGATGAGTGTGTGTTATTGGTGGCTTATGAGTCGATGAAAGGTGTTTGGCAGACTGGTGGCATATGGACGCTGGCTGTTCAAATCACTTCATTGAAACAAACAATGGTTGATAGATTTTGACTCTAGAAGAGGACAAAGATCATATGTGTTGATGGTAAGTACCTTAATGCAAAAGGTATAGGAAATGTCAAAAAAGTGAAGAACTGCTTGATCAAGGATGTTTGGTATGTTCCGGAATTAAGAGCAATCTGATCAGTGTGGGTCAATTTCGTACTTAGCAAATTTGCATCAGGTCTATAACCCCTATCAACCATGAGCTAAAAAAGAATATTCGTATTTTCGAAAAAGCTTTTATTACGGAAAAGTTGAATTTCCATATTGTCGATGCTAATAGAAAAATATTCGATTACGAACAATGAAACAATGAAGTCGCCACCTAACTTTATTTATTCCTAATGAGGAAAGGGAAAATATAGATAAAACCCAAAAATGAAAATGAAATGAAATGGTCTTCAAGACCAAGAGATGCGGGTTTGGGAGTCGGTTATGCAAGGGGAAGGTATTAGCACCCCTCACATCCATCGTACTCGATGGGACCCATTTAGTTCTAAGTGTGTTTGTGTGATTAAAATTAAATTTGCAATCTTCTAATTATTATGCGAGAAATGAAAAGAGAAACATGTTTTAATTTTTGAAAGTGTGCTCCAAGATGTTAGAATCACGTGCCTACGTATTCCCCAAGTGCAATGAGAAAGTCGAGCTACGTAGTTCTCGATTGCGAGAATATTTGTTGGTTGGTTGATTTTATTTATGAAAATAGGAGCTTAATCGTACGTGGACGATAAGACATCACTAGTGCAAAGCGAAAAAGATCGCGTGTGGCGATGTGAGTTTGAAAAGGGACTTGCGTGGGCAAGGTTTAATGAGTTAAATTGATTTTATTGCGGGTGAAAAAGTACCGAACAATAGGACTAACGTCTTACGATTCAAATACTAGAAACCGAGGAGCTAAGTCGCTTATCACCCAAAAGGTTTTCTCATGAAAAGTGAAGTGAAACAAAGTTCACGTTTGTTAGAGTCTTTAAACAATTGGTCTAGCGTCCAACGATTTAAAGACTTAAAGTTCATTCGCACAATTTTAAACAATTGGCCTAACGTCCAACGATTTAAAAACTTGGAATTTATGAAAGTGTTTTAAAATGCACTCGACGTTGGATCGAGGTTTGAAACTTTATTATGAAAGGTCTTAAAGATGAGAAGAGAATTGATTTGGGCTATGATTAACCAAGAAAGCTTGATTAATCTCGAGAATAGACAAGTGTCTACTCCCACCATGAGGCCCTTATTAAATGATAACTTGGTATATGGACCAAGCGCGATAATGGAAATGAGCGATTAATTGTGTACAAGCGTAAAATAAAGCGATTAAATGAATTAAAAGCCCATACAAGGTGGCTTGCACAAATGATAAGCCAATTTACAATGGTGTAGGTGCATGCACGAAATAAATTTAATCGACTAATTAAACAAAATTTAATCAAGTAATTAGTTTAATAAAATTAATTAGATGGACTAATCAATTTTGAATAACCTAATTAGATAATTAAATAATTTTAATTAATCAATCAAAGTCTCATTGTAATCCCAAGAGCAAGCGTGATGTGTGCACACACCTTCGCCGGCGCTTCTAAGCTTTGTCGACTCAAGGTAATGAAAATGACTTAATCGAGTATTAGTTTGAAAACATTTGGTTTGTGAGAGTGATGAATAATTAAATAAAATAAAGCAATAAAATATTTACTAACTATTACATCATGTGGAGAATGGGGGTACAAATTTACAAATGAGAATTGAATCGAATAATTGCAAGTCCTTATAAAATGTACAAATGAGAATAGAAACAATTCAATAATTAAAAAAAATAAATATAAGAGATGAATAGCTAAAAGAAAATATTGAAATAAAAAAAAAAATGAACTTTTTTATAAGAAAATAAATTTAATAAGATAAATTCTAAATCTAAGATCTTATGTTCTTTTTCTTTTTTTTTAAGACAAAATTTTGAGTAAATAAAATAAAACTAAATCTATATTTTTTTTGTATCTTTAAAAATTATTTTGGAGATCTAAAATATATTATTTCTAGTATCAATCAATAAAAGCAATACTATTTCTAAAAAAACTTAACAACTAAAAAAAGTAAAATCTTTTTGTTCTTTTAAAATAATTTTGAGTAAATAAAATAAAACTAAATCTATATATTTTTTTTATCTTTTGAAAATTATTTTGAAGATCTAAAGTATATTATTTCTAGTATCAATAAAAGCAATACTATTTCTATAAAAAAACTTAACAACTAAAAAAAATAAATTTTTTTTTTTAATTATTAAACAAAATCTCTAGATAGAAAAGAAAGTATTATTACTATTATTATTATTATTATTAGTGTTCTTTAGAAAAAAATATATTTTACTAAAACAAAGATATGAAAATTTATAAAACTTGTAAAAGTATTTACAACAAATAAACTAAGATAGGTCAGGAGGGGGTGTAAATCCGAAATAAGTGGTGTTGTATTAAGTAAAATAAAATGGACTGGATCATGCTTATTAGGCCCAAATGGCCAGAAATAATGAAATCCAAAACCCTAACCACCTCAAGAGGAAAATTGTACTTTGTACCCCCATAATTTTTTTAAAATGCCAATTTTACCCTTAATATAATTTAACTATTTTACAATTTCACTTTTACCATTTACGAAAAAGTCAAAATTTAACAGTCCAGAAAACTCCTCCAGAACACACTTCGGAACACTTCCAGTAAGTATTCCGGTATGTAAAAATATAAACCGGAACAGTTTTTAAATGTATTTCGGATTTCACAAAAACCATTCCGGAACACTTTGTGCAAGTGTTCCGGAATGAATGACAAATTGAATAACAAACCGGAACACTTCTTAAATGTGTTCCGGTTTGTAGACAGTGCGAACCGGAACACTTTCACAAAGTGTTCCGGTTTGTAAAGAATGTAAACCGGAACAGTCTTCTGGAAGGGTTCCGGAACGCTTTTTTAATTTTTTTAATTTTTTCAGGTATGGAAATTCAAGTCCCAGGTTGCCAAAAAGCAGTCTTCCATAGATACGACAGATGTATTCACTAAACACAAACATTCGCTACGAGAAGATGTTACTAGTTGGATCAAAAAGTTGAATTAAGAAATAAAATCAGTTATTATTAAGCGTTCGATTCAAACGGCAAGAGAGGAAGGAGGAACAAGATAATTTTGGGTGTGATAAAGGCGGAAAATACAAGGATAAAAGTGGAACTCAGAGCGCAACTAAGAGATGTGGATGCCCGTTCAAAATTAGATCGACTCCGTCAAGGTAGATGTAAAGTGTGGAGTTCATAATCATGGATTACCTGATAGGCTTGAAGGTCATGCGTTTGTTGGCAGGTTGACCTCAGATGAAAAACAACATGTTTTTGATTTAACAAAGAGACATGTTCCTCCTAGACACATCTTAACTTCCCTGCAAGAGAGAAATCCTGAAAATATCACTCGGATCACTCAAATTTATAAGCAGAAGAGTGTGATACAAAAAGAGATAAGGGGTCCAAGAATTGAGATACAACATTTGCTAAATCTAATTGAGGATGCAGGGTATGTCTACTAGAGTAGAAAAAGAGATGGTTCGGATATTGTGAGAGATATTTTTTGGGCGCATCCAGACTCCATCAAGTTGCTGAATATTTTTTCCATTGTCTTAGTTATGGATAGCACATATAAGACAAATAAATATAGGCAACCTCTCTTTGAAATTGTTGGCATGACATCGACGAAGTTGACTTTTGCTGTTGCATTTGCTTATATGGAGTCTGAACAGACAAATAGTTTTTGTTGGGTCTTGGAGAAGCTGAAGGAATTGTTTGTGCAGAAAGATCTGTGTCCAAAAGTGATTTTGACGGATAGAGATCTAGCATTGGTGAAAGTCTGGAAATTGTGTTCCCTACTACACAAAATTTGCTATGTCGTTTTCATATTAACAAAATATTGCGATGCAAGCAATGTGGTGAAAGAAATGCAAGACCATTGACACATTATGAAAGGAAGTTGTGTGGGCTAGTGAGCGAGGTTGAGTATGCTCAAAAGTTGGAACAACTTGAGCAAGCTGACTTTTTGATTATTGAAAGACACATGGTTGATTCCACATAGACATAGATTCGTTGGAGCATGGATTGATCGTACTTCATTTGGGCAACACCACGACTAACCGGTATGTATTTTATTTTATTGTTATTATTATTTTTATATATATTATGCATTAATATTTTATATATATACGCATTAATATTTACCTATTTTATCATGTTATATATTTGTCATGCATTCATTTTAGGGTTGAATCCGCTCATTGGAAGCTAAAGCGATGTTGGGAAATAGTCTAGGTGACATGGTCAAATGTTGGGAAGCTATGAACAACAACCGAGGATACAAATAGGCAACATTCTGCTGCGTTTCAAAAAGTTTTTATGAAGTTGAGCATGCACATGTTAGTCCATTGTATGGTAACCTGCGTAGTTTTGTTTCTAGAGCTGCTCTGAGACGCATTGCACAAGAGTTAAAGAGAGTTGATTATGTTAGAACTTCTAGAGAAATATGTAGGTTTACTTATAGAACAAATTATGGGTTACCTTGTGCTTGTGAGTTAGGTAGATATGTGCTTAGTGGTGTACCTATACCTATTGAGAGTGTTCATGATCATTGGAGGAAGTTAAGTATGGAAGGTGAAGCGAAGAAGAGGATGGATCGGAGACTGACATGAATAATGTAATGGAAGAAATATGGAGAAAGTATAGATCATCAGATGTTGTCGGGAAAAGAGCATTAAGAAGTAGGTGAAGTGAAATTGCTTACCCCACAACAACTTCCTTATGTCCACCACCTGAGAAAATAAAAACCAAGGGAGGAGTCAAGAAGAAAGAAGAAACCAGTTGGGTATGATGTTTCAGGATCCTTCACAGCATGAGTATGTTGAACAAGCATCTCAAACTTCACAAAAGCTGTCTCAGAAATCACAATCAAAGAGGGAATCAAAATCAAAAAAACCTGCACAGCAAGACTACACTCTTCAGTTTCCAAGTCATATTAGGTCATATAAAATTATTATGCATTAATATTCATAGTGTTAATTATTTTATGTTTATTATTATATTATGTATGTATAATGCACTAATATTTATAATGTTAATTTCTTAGATCATATATTCAGGAGATTGTGGATGTTGAATCAGATGGTAATTATGGATTTAGAGTCATTGCATCGTTGCATGGGTATAGTCAGGATGGTTGGGCAATGGTTCGTCGAGAGTTGGACATGGAAATAAGGGACAAGAAGAGTTTGTATGAGAAGTTATTCGAAGATAGACTATCAGCAGTGAGAAGCGGGTTGATGATCTGCCGGAGCAACCAAAGGATAAATGGTTGACACTACCGGACATGGGTTACTTGATAGCGAACCGCTATAATGTCATTCTTGTTCATTTAGGCAATCCACCTTGACATTTTCCCTTTGACATCATCACCTTCACATAACCCTACTATTTGGTGTATAGGTTTAGTCAGCGGTAACCATTGGGTTAATAATTTATATACCCGATAATAGTATTTTCAATTATTATTTACTATACAAAGTGTTGGATTAATTGTTTTTATACTCGTAAACATGAAAGATGGATTCCCCTTACCCGGTGCCTCAGATTGGAAGAAGTTTCTTCACCGGATGCACTGCATGGATGGTATCATTAGCGAGGCGATTGCAACTATGGCTACATCTTTCGCCGATTTACCTTCATATATTTGCTTAGCATAAGCTTATCATAAAATTGTATTTGTGTAATGTAGAACTAAATTGTTATGAAATGTAACAAAGCATTACAACAACGCACGACGCTTTTTATTCATCCAAATATTCGAATGAATCCAATGATAAATTAATGATAACATACACTAAAGAGAAATAGCATAAATCCAATGATAACATATATCAAAAATAAGTCATATAAATATTTGCACAAAGACAAATATTTAAAGAGTTACTAAAAATTACATAAATCATAAAATCACTCTTCATTACATAAATGTAACGCGGCAAATAAATCCAACCGCGGATCATCCTCTTCAGCGACAAATTTTTGTAGGTGACGATGAATTAATGCGAGATACGAGCCAACTTAGGATCGGATGGCCTCGCTAAAGCGTGCCGGCACTTTGTCTTGGTTCATTAACGGCGGTGGTACCAATCGAGTGTGACACCCGATAATACCGTCAAATAATTTTCCACCTTGGAGAAATGTCACGGCGTTGTGTGACCAACTATCTACAATACTACGGTAACCAATCCATTAACATCCACATCCGCCTCAATAATATCGGTGGGTGAGCGTGGTATATCGAGTAAGACCAAACGCGTAAACATTTGTCGCCCAAAATACATAAGTACCTCCCCAACAAAGTCCTCCTCGAAATAAGCAAGCTCGTCGAACGCAAGCGCCTATGATCCACAAATGGGCCACACCCGTCAAATGTCAATTTATCGAGGACAACTGCATGCATCCACCTTCAACGCTCCTTGCTCTGTATGCCCATCTCATCGCTCTCGGCATTCCAACGTTCTCACTTGGATGTCGGTTTTCCACTACTCTTCCAATTCCGGAAAATACTCATGGATCCGACCTTTGTGTCAATAAAATTATAAATAACATTTTAGTAATATTTTTACGTTACTAAACAATTAATAATAATTAAAAATTATCTAAACAATTAATAATAACATAAATAATAAATGAATTACGAAGAAGAGTCGGATAACCAAAGAAGTTGTTTGGTGCCAAACATATATGCATCTCAAGTGAATCATAAAGTGTCACCAATGCGGTGCCCCATATCTTCTTCGGACCCTCCAAGTCCGCAAAGAGATATATATTTTGCTTCGACAAGCGTAAGCGTCTTGTCGGCAAAATGGTGCAACCTACTAACATCATCAAGTAAGCCCGGTCGCATATGCCCAATTATTAAGAGCTCTATGGGCAATAAAGGTATCATACAACCATTCCAACTTATAGTAGGCACCTCTGTTGCGAACTTGAGTCACGACTTCTCGTGACACTCCTAAATATGTCACAAGCTCAAGCAACATCTTGTTGACATCGGGAGTCAAAAATACCTCTAATAGGGAGGTGAAGAATACAAGATCGTCATCGAGAGTAATCGTCATCTCACCAAATGGCATGTGAAATGACGATGTCTCAGAATGCCACCTCTCTACAAATGCAGTGATTAAATTCGGATCTACCTTTGTCATACTAGATCTTTGCAAATGTGCAAGACCAATTTGTCACCAACCTTTCCATCTCTCTAAGGAGTTGCAGAGAACCCATTCTTTGAGTTTTTAACCGTAATGCGACACATTTTAATTGTTTTTAGGTCCACTTTCCCGAAAAAATGTTGCAAAAACGTAACATATTAATAAACTATGACAAAAATTAACTTAATTCATTTCACATTAAATTTTCATTTACTTACCTCTCCATACCACAAATGTCGAAATAGTCTTGCTCGTATCTAACTATGAGAGATAAATCGATGGTCACGGAATCCCTAGGCACCTCCGGATGTGACCGGGATCCGATGCACCGTCGTTTCTGAGGAGTCGTCCATCAAGGCCTAATCTTCGAGGCATTAGAAAAAATAATAGCATAAAATATTATTAAAAAAATAGAAAACCCAAACCGAACACTTGGGGATAGTGTTTGAATGAATTCGAACACTTTTAGAAATTGTTCCGAATGCAATATCAAACCGAAACACTTTTGTAATGTTCGCATGCGACCATTGCAAATCGGAACACTTTCTAAAGTGTTCGAAAAATGACAACAAACAATTAAAATCGAACACTTTCTAAAAGTGTTAGTTTGGTTAAATTCCGAACACTTACTTGAACTAGTTCGATGTTTTTTGTGTATCGGAAGACTTGGCGAACTGTTCCGGAATGCAATTGATGTAGAGAGAATTCGAAACACTTTTAGACGAGATGTGAAAAATGAAATTTTTTAAAAATCTTATACTATTTATATGAGGGTATTTTAGTCAAAAAAACTACTGTAGCGGGGGTACATGTTGAAATGTGGGGGTACAAAGTGAAATTTTCCCTTAAGAGGCATACGCGACCTCCTACTTAGTCTAATCTCATTGTTGTATTATTTATTTATTTACTTTAAAAAAATCAATGAAAAATAAGAAAAAGAAAAAAACGCTCCCTCTGTTTCTCACACATCTCTCTCGCTTCTGACGTCACTTTTTCCTCTCCATGATTCAGTTTCTCTCGTCATGGCTTCTGTTTGCTTCTCACGTGTTTCATCGGTTCCTCTGTGCGTTCTGCTTCTGATTCTATGGCTTTGTGATTCCGATTTGTTGTTGAATATTGCGGCGTCGCGTGTTGGTATTCTTGTGCGAGGGTGTTTGAAGGTTGTTGATGTGAGTTTATGGTGGTTTGTGAGGTGTACTTGGCAACATTTTTGGTTATTATGGATTTTGTGAGCAAAAGTGAGATTTGTGAGTTGGTGGGCGTGAAATTTTATGAGGGTGAGCGAAGGTTATAGGTTTTATGACTTTACGGAGAAGGTTGTATGAAGTGAAGGGTTGAGGTAAAGTTTGTTTTGGAGAAGGTTGTATGAAGTGAAGGATTGAGGGTAAAGTTTGTTGGTTATAGGTAAGAGTTTTGTGGTTCATAGAGAGTTTGTTTCTCTATTATGATGTTGAAGGGTGTTTATGTTCAAAATCCTCCTCCCGAGATGAAGAGGAAGCCTTGTTATATAGGATTGAGAGAGTGATGGTATTAGAGGAAATTTGAAATATGAACCAAGGATAAAATGAAAGGGACAAATTGTACAATGGTAGGCATAAAAATAGTGGAATGGAGTGGAGAGGAATTGTACAATCTGTGGTAGTGGAGAGTTGAGAGGAGTGAATTGGTAAATTGTGTGGAATGATAGTTTTTTTGTTATGTTATATTTTTTTGTCTTGGTATTTTTGCGGTACTCGATGATGGAAGCAAAGAGGTGGTGGACAACCTACAACGTTTTCTTTTGTATATATTTTTTTATCAAACAAGAATACTATAATTAATTATTAAAAGAAAAATAAATTATGTTAATACTAAAATAATTTTAAAAAATGCAATCAAGATCAATTTAAAAAAATGCTAAAATGTGTTAGAAATTTCATAAAAGTAAGTAAAAAATGCAATCGACATTGATTATTATTATATTTATAAATTCTAAGTAAAACAAAATACTACAATTGTCTTAAATAAAAATTTGAAGCTAAAATTTGAAATAAGAAAAAGGTAAACTAAATGTTGATGAAAAAAAATAGAAAATATTTTCAATTAGGAAAGATTCTATTTAATTCAAATCTCTAATCAAAATGCAAATTAAAAAAATGTAAATCTCAAATAAATAAAAAAACTAAACTAAGTGTTAATAAAATTAAAATAAAAAATATTTTCAATGAGGAAAGATTTTATTTAATTCAAAGCTCAAATCAAAATGTAAATTTCAAACAAAATAAAATAGAATGGAAATTTTATCTAATAATTGAATTCACTATTAAAAAAAAATCATTCAATTAATAATAAATCCTAACTAAAAAAAGAAAAGGAAATGCAAACAATTATTCACATGAAAATTTTAAAATTGCATTAAAATAAATTTAACGAAAAATAACAAATTAATTACTAATTACATAATTGAAAGTCAAATGCAATAATTCAATACTCATGTGAAAAACGACATTAAACTTTATTTGGAAGCAAATGAATCAGATGAAATATTAAATAAAAAAAAATCGGGCGAAATTTAGGGTGTAACACATATTTTCATAGTTTTCTAAAAAAATAAAGTATGTTTTAAATTTTATAAAAAATAATTTTTATTTTTCAAAAAAAAACAAATTATATTTTGGGCCCTTTATTTAGGTTCCATAAAAAACATAAATATGAGGGGGCTTAGAAATATAGGGCCAAAATATATTCATGTAGTAAGAGGCCTAAAAAAAGGAGGTCATATAGGGGCCTAATTGTTATGGCTCTATAATTTAGGCTTTTTACTCTTTTGTGATGGCACACACCAACCCGATTAATGATTGCACAACAACACATGACGGTGTTAGCTGGAAATTTGTAAAGCATGTTTAAGGGCATGGTTCAAAGGCAAACGCCTATTTGGTTAAAGACTAGTCTTAGATAAAGTGAGTTTCGAAGATACTTTACAAGGACAAGTCGAAATACAGAGAGATACATGTCGATTGAGAATCGGGTGAAGGTCAAACCAAATCGATCAAACCAGAGCGAAACAGTGTGTCAAAATGAAACTAGGTCGACAAATTGCATGGTGGTTGATTCGAGGAGTTTGGGTCGAATGAAGACATCATTCAAGTGCTCTAGGCATAGAAGATGCAATCGAAACCAAAAAGTTGTTCCTTCAAAGTCAAGCGGGAAGAAGTCAAAATGAGGAGATCGTGGGTGGTTACCTCAGATATATCGGGTTAGAAGCTCTAAGACGGATGGCGAAATCGTGTGTGAAGTTGTTTTAAGCTTAAATCTCATCCGTTGATTTAGTTTCAGATTGCTTTGTAATTACTATAAATAAGTTAGAATGTTAAGAATCCTGGGTGTTCATTTGTACTCTCAAACTGCTTGCCAAAACTCTTCCCAATTTCACGCTAAAGGAAGAAAGAATAACTCAAGCTTTGATGTACGTGAATCACCATATTTTCTATTTCAATGCAATCAATTTACTTTTAACTTTATCTTTACTTTTTTTACACATCTCACTTCCCAAAAACACTTCAACGTAAATCATTGGTCACGAGTTATCAATTAGCGTTGTAGTCAGAAACATTTCAACGTAAACTGTTGGTCACGAGTCACCAATAGTCATAATTCTTTGTGTGTGGAAAGCCATTGTGCTGTTTACCTTAGATTAGAACCGTTTACGCCAAGGTCTTTTCCGTTTAAAAGCTGTAATTTACCAAAATCTTACGTGTCTTGAGATCAACTGGTCGATCTCGCGAGTAACCCTTAGTTTTAAGACTTGGAAGGACCAATGGTTGTTTACTATTTTCCACAGTAAACACGGTGCAAAGCAATACTTCTAACGACAATAAGCTCGTGAATTTGTTTTTCCATTAGCTATTAGGTTTTGCACATTTTCCTTTTGATTGTGTTCTTCCTCAAATAACATTGTGTTGATCGAAGAAGAAGGAAGAGAAAAAATATAAGAAAGAATTTCAGAGGAAGAAGAAGAAGAGGAGGAAAATATGGTTTATGTTTCTCTCTTTGTAAAATGAAAGAGAAAGAAGATAATGGGTTGGATTTTAAAATTGACCAATCATGTGTGTAGCAAAGAAAAAGTTGCGTGAATGAAAAATGAAAAACCCGACCACGTGTAAAAAAAGTAGTATTTGATTGGACAATTGTAGTGAATTAGTCTATTATTATTATTATTATAAATATAAAATTCTAAATATAAAAAGTAAAGTACCTGAAAAAACCACATATACCCTTTTGAGTTCAAGTTAAAACTATTCTGATTCTAAAGTTAAAAATGACTATTTAAAGCTTGATACCACCACATTAGTTTATTACGAACAATAACAACGCTGCTAAAGTATTGTATCCATTGGAAACCGCACATTGCATTCCGGTCACTGTAACACCTCAATATTACCCAAGGTTTTATATACAAAAATCAGAGTAATTTAAATTTTGATAAATTAAATACTGAGGCATCACACCTTCAAAACCAAATCACTTTAAACAGTTTGCTTTAAAGTATAAATCTCGGATACATAGCATCGTCGAAAAATATAAATTGTTTCATAAAGATCAAAACATCTTCTTTAATAAACTTCCTCAACAAATAATATTTCATAAAGTATGATTCTTATCCATAAAAGGAATAACAACTAAAGGACAACAACAAGACATAAATATTCCCCCCGAGTACTACGTATCAGAGCAACACCGACTCGACTAACAGCAGCTATAAACTTCGTCTTCATAACCTGCACGTTACCAATATAAAGGTAACGTCGAAACAAGTAAAGGGTGAGATACTCCAAAACATATAATTAAAGGCATGATAAAATATATATATATATATATATATATATATATATATATATATATATATATATATATATAGTTCGGTATTATAAAGGGTATAGGTTAATAAGTGTATTCCAACACATAACAAAACTCACTTACTCCAATCGTCATTCTAATGTGTATAAGCTACACTTTATCGTCATAACCTCATCGGCATAAATCATCACAACAACACGTAATGTTTATTACCACGAAGTCATCACAGTTAATACGTCGCTAATCAACATAGCAATCATAAACAATAACATCAAACAACACCCTTAAACAATACTAAAACTTAAGCAACATATATAAAATCATCACAAATTGGCATAAAGCCCATATCGCTAACATCATCACATCATATTTGCATTAAGCATTTCATCAAAGTTAAATCATCTAAAACTCATCATTTATATTCATCGCATAGTTATCATGAAATTTATCAAGTCATATTCATTTCATGTTTATCCTAAAAGTCATCATCAAACAAAGCATCATATATCATCTCAATTCAACATTATCCATCAATTAAAACCCAACGCCAAACAACTCAAACATAAACATAACCGACTCCATGAGACACGACTATGTTATGCATGTGGTACCCGTCGCTTTGTCCATAATTAGGAACAATTGGCATAAAAGCCTCGTCGCTTGGCATAAAAGCCCATCGTCGCCAATGCAATGTATGTGACTCGACAATAAAACAACCCAACACAAAAACATCATCATCGCTCATCAAAATTGGCATAAAGCCCACATCGCCATAATTTATCCAAATCAAGATAAATATATCATCACATCATATTTGCATTATGCAAAAGCATACATATAATTCATCATTAAAAGTCATGCACTCACAAATCGGAAGCATTTATTAACAACATCAATATAATCATCACATCATCGTACAAAGACATATATCATCGCATCGCATCTCAACAAGTATTCATTAATAAATACACCGTCGCAAACATCATGTTTATTCACACCGCATCATTATCAATTAATTCACCAAATTCCAAAAACAGAAAAATATTCAAAACATCAATACTGGTCATGAAAGTCATTCCTAATAACCGACATTAATCATAATCGTCAACATCGCAATCGGATTGTCCCACGTGCCTTAAATCTACTAAAACGTAATCTGATTCGATTTAACTGTAAATTGGCCTATTTCGGGTCATCTCGTAAAAACTCGTAATTTCTAAAAACTAACCTCACCACTACGTTCTACACGTCGAACTTATCTAGCTTGTCAATTTTCATTGAATTGGAACAACTTGCTCGTCGTCAATTACGAGAATCGGAAAATCGAAACATAATTGGGTTCTAAATTTAATCGGCTAACTCGTGTCCTAGTTATATTTTATTAATATAAAGTGTTACTATGTGGAATTGGAATTTTTAAAAGCGAGAGGCCATCCAAGGAAATTATGCAGAAACCAACATGAAGTTTTTTGCATGAGAAAAACTCCAAGACAGCAAAAATTTTCCATCGCCTTCCCCTAGCCACAAGAGACGTCCGTCCCAACTTGATGAAGGAGAGGAGGCGGGTGCCTCGTATTACGGGACGGCCGCCCCACACATGGAGGTGGGCGCCTCCCCCTTCACACACCAACCATCCATCTTCTTCTTTGCGTGCATTTGGTTTCTTATTTTTGGTTTTCTTGTTTCTTGATATACTTTTCTTTTCCATTTCCATTTCCATAACTTCATATACTACCATAATACTAACATCATACCCATAATCCCTACTCCTAATTCAACTTTTCTAAACATTTCAACAATCAACCAACCAAACTCAAGAATCAACCTATCGATTTTCCCAAATCAAAATACAACTATCAACCTAACTTTATGAGATGGAGAATCAAACCCTTACCTCTTAGAGATTGGAGGATCCATGATGATTCTACAAGACTCCATCATCAAGCTTGCTCATGTTCTTCCACTTCTTCTCTTTCTCTTCTTCTCCCAAAACCCTTTCTTTCTCCTATGCTTCTATTTTGCTTGTGTTTGGAAAAATGGAAAGAAAAACAAAGGAAAGTGTTTTTATGTTATTACTAGTAAGCCAAGTGTACACCTAATTCTAGGAAATTGCTCCTCACACCCTAACTTAATCTAATTAATTAACACACTACTAATATCTAATTATATTATTAACTCAATTAATTAAAATAATTAAGAATTAAATATCGGTCCGAATAATATTTTACGATGAGCGAAATAAAACCGGACCGAGCGAGCGTCCAAATATATTATCATATATATTGATTAATATAAATATTCTCGTCGCAAAATAAATATCGATCGGTAACTCGAAAATATTAATATAATATAATATTAATTAAAGCAATTCTGATCACCACATTGCATTCTCTCATTGGAAACGGCACAAAACACGATATTTTCATTCATCTATCGCGTTTTTCCAGTTGTTCGATTTGTGTCGATGATGATAGTTTTTTGTTTCCCTTTAGTCATATAATTGTTGTGAATAATTCATGTTAGAAGGGAAGTTTTAATAATTATTAGGATAATTTAGTATTTGTTATTTTTCTGTTATTATCGTATATCTTTAATTCCTTAAGAATAGGATTAGGGTTTGTTTTTAGTTAGTTACTTTTTGTCTTATAAATAGGTGCTTGTATTTTATTAGTTTAATCAATTCAATTCAATACAATTTAATCCTTATTTTATCCTCTCTCTTATTTCCATCATAGTTATCTTTTATCCTTGTTCCCTAACAAATTGGTATCTAGAGCTTCCGATTTAGAATTCAGGGAAACACGGTGACGTGAGTCATTTGTGTGTTTGATTTTGTTTCTAGGATTCACGTTGAATCTAGAACAAGAATCAATTTCTATTTGTGGGTTGGGAAATATTGTGTGAGTTAATATCTAAGGATATTTAGCAAGGTAGAAGATGAGCGGAAATAGCAACATAAGCACCAAGCTTCCGGTCTTTGATGGCAAAACTGGAATAGATGGATGATCCAAATGCATGTGTTGTTTGGAGCTCAAGATATTCGGAGCTTATTACAGATGGTTACGTTCGGTTGTAGAAGGCTGTGAGAGGAAGAAAAAGAGGTGCAACAAAATAATAGGAGGAGAGATCAAAAGGCGCTATTCTGCATCCATCAAAGTGTGGATGCGACTGTGTTTGAGAAGATTACAGACTCTATGACGTTAAAGGGTGTGGGACACCGTCGTGTTACGGTGGTGACGCATCGGTGAAGAAGGTGAAGCTTCATTCCTTGAGAAAGCAATCGAAAATCTAAACATGAAGAGCGATAAAAGGTTTGAGTATATCTCAAGAGTGATTACGATCACTAATAAGATGAAGCTTGTGGAGAAACTCTTTCGAACAAGTGATCATAGAGAAGGTTAAGGTCACTTATCCTCTGTTTGACTATATTGTGGTTGCTAATGAACATGACAAAGATCTGGAGACCATGAAAATTGAAGAGCTGCAAAGCAGTCTAGAAGCACATGAATTGTGCTTGGTTGACAGAACTTCTGAGAGGGAAGTGGAGCAGGCTCTGAAAGCTTATTTTGTCAAGAAGGACGGAAGCAATAGGCGTGGTGATAAATTCCAAAAGTCGAAACTTGATTCGATGAGAAGTATCGAAGGAAAAGGACAAAAGAAAAGTTCAATGCTATTGCTGTAAGCAATTTGGCAACTTTGCAAGAGATTGTCGGTCAAACAAAGAAAGAGAATCAGAAGAAGCGAATATGGTCGAGGAGACTCTTATGATGAACCTATGCTATTGATGACTTATGAATCGGCGAGGAACACCGTGAGGTTATCATTTTACGAATTTGAAGGGGTGAAGATTACGAAGGAGTGTCTCTTGATGAGTCGAGAAAATGAAGATGAGAAGTTGAAACTTCTAAAGAAGAGTCGAAGTTGAAACTTTTGAAGAACATCCAGAGAATAAATTTGTAGATTTTGAAGATGAGTCGAATCGGGAAGAGTCGAGTTAGAAGATGCGTGAATCTCAGGATTACGCTTCGATGACAGTACGAACATGAAGGTTCGAAGATTCGAAAATGAGTCGAACATGAAGGTTCAAGAAGAATTAGAGTCAAGATGTAGAAGCTTACGGAGACTCTAAGGATGAATTAGATAGTGAATTTGATTCGATCCGATTCTAATGATGATCCATAATGTAGTGATCATGCTTCGGAAGGAAAACTTTGAAGGCGTAGGTTCGGAGGACAATCTTTATCAAGAAAGTGATCATGCTTCGAAAGGAAAACTCAAGACGTGGTTCGGAGGACAAGCTTTTAGGTGAAAATTTTGGTGGTAATCATGACTCGAAGGTGGAACTTCCAGGTTCGATGTTGGTCATGATTCGAAGGTGGAACTTAGTCCGCCCGGCGTTGGTCATGATTTTGAAGGTGGAATTTCTAGTCAGCCTCGCGTTGATCAAGATTTTGAAGGTGGAACTTGAAGGTGATGGCTCGGACAAGGTCCGGTTAACAAAAGTGGAACTTGGTGGGAGTTCGAAAGATGATAGTTTTGAACAAGGTCCGGTTAACAAAGTGGAACTTCTTGTGGAACTTCTAAAGTTTATGATTATGCTGAAGGTGATAATTCTAGACAAGGTCCAGAAGTTAACAAAAATGGAACTACTGGTGGAAGTTCTGAAGGTGATGATTCTGGACAAGGTCTAGAAACTAACAAAGGTGGAATTTTTGGTGGAAATAAAACTTCTGAAGAAAGTCCAGAAGGAGATATGGTTCTAGAATCAAAAGGAGATTCTGAACAAATATGCACTGAAGATGCTCTCAAGAAGAAAGCGTGGCTGAATTCCATGAAAGAAGAACTTGAGGCTTCAGAAGGAAACAAGACTTGGAAGTTTCCTGAGATTCCATGGGAGAAGAAAGCCATCAGCGTCAGATGGGCTTTTAAGGAGAGGTTTAAACCAGATGGATCAGTTGGCAAGAACAAAGCAAGGGTAGTGGCTAGAGTTTTTATTCAGAAACCTGGATGAGACTATTTTGAGGTGTTTGCTCCTGTAGCGAGGCATGAAACAATCATAAGTTGTCCGCTGATGCATTTGGATGTGAAGTCGCATTTACGAGCGAACCATTACAAGAAAAGGTATACGTGTCACAACCTTCTGGCTTCGTGAAAAGAATCAGGAAGGGATGGTGTATAAGTTACACAAAGCTCTGTATGGATTAAAGAAAGCACCCAGAGCTTGGACTCAGAAGATTGATTCATTTTCTAAGAAGCAAAGGTTTGAAATATGAGATGTATATGTGTATGTGAAACATTCGGAAGCAATATGATTCTAGTGTGTCTTTATGGTGATGACATATTAGTAAAGAAGAGTTGCAACGTAGCAAGCTGCAGATGATGAAGGATATCAAGAGACGAACACCTTTCCGTTTGAGGATGACACCTTAAGGTCCAAAAGTGAGGTTTATAAATTTGTGATGAACATGAATTAAGGGATGGTGTTGTGAATAATTCATGTTAGAAGGGCGTTTAATAATTATTAGGATAAGTTAGTATTTGTTATTATCGTATATCTTTAATTCCTTAAGAATAGAATTAGGGTTTTTTTAGCTAGTTATTTTTGTCCTATAAATAGGTGTTTGTATTTCATTAGTTTAATCAATTCAATTCAATACAATTTAATCTTTATTTTATCTCTTATTTCCATCATAGTTATCTTCTATCCTTGTACCTAACAATAATTACTCGGTTTCAATGCATTTTAGTTTAGTCGGTTTGCTCTATAACTCTTTGACAAAGGTTGAAAGTTGAAGAGATAAACATGGTAGAACTATTCGAGTCCTAGAAGATTGATTCCTTTGAATATCAGGATTTATGAAATGCTTTTACAATCCTGATTTTGTGGTTTGAGATAATATCATGTTAAAGTGATTATTTGAATCTGTCTGGTTGTAGGTTTGTGGTTGATTGGAATAGTTATACAATAGTAATCGTTACTGTTAGTAATAAACCAGTAAATAAACATTTTGTTTGATTTTTTCTCAATTAGGCCTCTAAGAACAAATTTTAGACAATTAGGTTCTAGTATAAACAATACTTTAGTTTTGATTATTCTAATTAACACTGCTTTCTTATATTTATGCTCTCGCCTTATTTGAATAATTCATGTAATACATCAGAAGAGGAAGAAATCTTTAGAAGAAATTAGGCAGGATCTTTGTCGGGTATGTAGTCATTGTATCATATAACCTGTTGCAATATCATTGAATCACACATCTATGCTGAACATCTTTTCCATGTCAAATAATTTTAAGGTCCACTGTATCATGAAGATACTTGAGAAATTGAACTACTTTTTTGGCTTTGTAGCATGGTCACAATGAAAAACATTTGGAACTTTTGTGGGGAAGTTTGATGGTATAAAACCTGTATGTTCTCAACTATTATATAATATATAGAAAGAAATATGGTGCTCAGTGATAACAGAAGGTTGAATAGTTCTTAGTGTTTGGTTTTTATAAAAGTATCATTAATTTTCTATTCTCTTCCTTTGAAAAAACTTTTGATGAAATGGTTTTTGTTTGTGCAGAAATATTTCCCGTGAAATGCTGTTGTTGAGCCTTTTTTTTGTATGTGATATGTAATTTTGGACACATACACTCTCTTAATATCCCTTATTTGATGTATTGTTTCAAGTCTTTTACAAAGGATGCCCTGAGGAATACATGGAAGCTATACCATCTCTGGTAATAAACCAATGTATTGTATCATTTTATTTAATTAGTACACATAACAATTATGTATATGTTTCTACAATTATACAATTATGTAATAAAAGAATTATTTTAATATTCTTATTTAAAACGACATTCTTGCGACCGCACGGTTGGTAACTAGTTAATTATTTATTTATTTATTTCAATTTTATTTGATTCACGAAAATAGTCTATTTATTTTAAATTTAAAAGTTTTGGTCCGCTCTTACGTTTTAATAAAAATTGATGATGTTTTTGGTTTTTAACTTATATTTTTATTTATAAAATTTTTATAATAAATTTATATGTGATTGATTTTTTATATTATTTTGAAGATTGTTATTGAAGATTGGATTATAAGTTTGATTTTAATCTTTAGGTTTATAATACAATTATTGATATGCAGTTGTGAACACAATATTGCTCTTCCATGTTGCTAACATAATATCGTCATTTCCTATTGATACAATTATTTTTATAAACAATAATAAGTTACTGAATATTTTTATATTTGGACACACAAGTTCAAGAGCTTATAAACGAAAAAAAAAGTCTACTTATTTATAAACATGGATAAGTTAAAATTATTTTATAAATGAAAATTTCAAATTTGATAAATGATTATATATTATAACTATATCAATGTTAACCAATTTAATACATGAATTCAAACTTAACAAATGAGAAATACATTATAATAAACCGAATGATTTAAGTTTTGCCATCGTTAATTAGGCGAAAATAGTTGACATTATATGTTTTGAAGAATCAAGGGCGCTATTGTTTCAGCTTCAACTTCTCCTTTGCTAGGCAGGCGGGCTATTATTTCAACTTTCAAAATTGACCAAATGGACAGGCTATTATTTTTTGAAGAGATTTTAGACAGATTTTTTCTGTTGTTCCAAGAGGAGGTGTTCTGATATAGCTCATGCTATTAAGACGCATAGATGTAAATGTATCTATGAGATATCAGCTGTAGACTATTTATTTTAATGTTTAACTCTAAACTTTTTGCTGTAGTTTATATAATTGAAGTTAGACAATTGACTGTACGATTTATTATAATTACAAATCAATGTCTAAAAATTATTGCATATTATTAACATATATTTGTAACGATGTGAATGTCAACCAATTGAATAATAAATTTATACTTTATAAATAAGGTCCGATAAATATTTAATGTGGTTTTAGATGGGACTCGTGCGATAACACATGTTTCTTTCTAATAAATTACATAGAAGGGCATATGTTAGTGTAAATTAAAAAGTAATTGAGTGAATGAAAAATGAAAAACTATTGCCACATGTAGAAAAGGTAGTATTTGATTGGACAATTGATAATGAATTAGTAAATTGCATAAAAGAGTATATGTTAGTGTAAATTAAATTTGATTGAAAGAGTAAATTCAAAAGAGTGCATGCATCTTCGAATTTTAATTAGTAGTTGATATGACTACTTTCTTTCAAAATGGATAACGTGTTAACTTATCAATTAATAGAACATCGTATAAATAAAAAGAGAAATAGTAATAATTTTATTAAAGTAATTTGTACATTTATGATTTATTTTTCTAAAGTATTTTTCTTTGGATTTTTACTTAAGGAACTGTGTATCTTTTGATAATGTATTGGTCGGGCTCTAGACATGGACATAGAGCAGTATGTCATCTTAGCCAATGATCAAAGAATATGTAAACATGGTTTAAAGTTAGACTAGCATATATAATACATGAGGATCACGTTTATAAATATCTAGTTATCGTAAATATGAAATGAGGTTATCAGCAAAATAAATTTAATTTGAAATTGGACTGTCACCACCCCTTGGTTATCATCCATAACAATCAAATAACAATCAAATAATAGATTAAATATGGTTGAGAATAATAAATGTGACTAGTAGATTAAATATGGTTGAGAATAATAAATGTGAGTAGTGTGAGAAAGTTTTATATTAATTAAAAATATAGAGACTTGAATATTTATAAGTGAGAAAAGCCCACACACATATTAATATGAGGGAGCATTTTACATTTCTAACCAATGTTAAGAAAAGTGGTTGAGTCTAACATCTTTACAAAAACTTGTAAGGTGAATGATGTCTCTATATAAATTCTTTAGGCTATTTTTGGGAGTTTGGAAAGAAGCGGGCGGAGGATTTCAAAAATATTTTTCTAAAATAGAATTTTTAACATTTAATAAAAGAGAGTTTGTTTTAAATTATAAAATAATGTTTATGATTAATGTATTTTTAATTTTGAAATACAACAACAACAAAAAAATTATTTGAATAAATTGATTAAGTCCTCCAAAATCTTCGTGCAATACAAATTTTAAATTCTCCTAAATTAGAAATTTTTCGATGTTATGAAGAAAAATATTTTTTTTAATATAGAGAAATTTACAACATTTTTTGAAAAAAAAAAGTTTGTTTAAAATAGTGAAGTCTAGAATGGTCCATCAACTAAATAGTTCATGGGTGGAACACTTTTAATACAACGTTAGATTTATCTAAATAAATTAATTAGAAACAAATTGAGTACACAAATATGTTAACACACTTTATCTCTTACTGAGTCTTCTCTCTCATCCTTTCTTACCCTATCTTCTCTTTAGTCCTTGTGATTATTCTCTCTTAAATATCCAACCCTCTTATTCTTCAAATTGTGTTGTTTTGCATCTTAAATATAATAAAACTAGATAAAATTTAATTCATAACTTAATATTTTATTTTTTCAAAATTTACTTGTAAAATTATTTTTGAAGGACATTGAAAAGGTGTAATTACATTGAAAAATCAAAGGGTTTTTTACTTTTTGAAATCGCTACTCTATATAGATCCGAAAATTAGTTGAAACACTTATCCGCAAAATAAGGAATTTTAATTTCAACCAGACAAAAGTTGTGGAAACAAAACTTATTTTGGGTTGTTGTTTGATGAGTATTGAATATAGAAGAAAAAGATAATTGTTATTGATGTATGATCCCTTATGTGATTGTCGAGATGATAGCAAAGGTAACAATAGTATTGTGGCATATACAGTGAAACTCAATAAGCACAAACTATAGAGATAATATAAGAGAAGTAAAATGAAGAGAACTAAAAGCGCGAGTGAAGTCCAACCAATAAGGGAGACAATAATTCAAGATAACAACAAATATTCAAATCACATATGCTTATTTAATCGAACAGTGAGAGTTAATGGTACATAGGTTTAGAAGCAACCGATAAAATAATAATTTTAATTTTTGAAATACAATAACAAATTTATTTGAACAAATTGATTAAGCCTCCAAAATCCTCATTCAAAGACAAATTTTAAATTCATCAAAATTAGGGATTTTTGGTGTTATGAGAAAAAATATTTTTAAAACAATATACAGAAATTTTGAATATTTTTGAAAAAAAGTTTGTTTAAAATGGTAAATAATGTTTATCATTAATGTATTTTTAATTTTGAAATACAACACCAACAAAAATAAAATTATTTGAATAAATTGATTAAGCCCTCCAAAATCCTCATCAAACACAAATTTTGAGTTTCCTAAATTAAGGAATATTTGGTGTTATGAAGAAAAATTTAAAAAATATAGAGAATTTTTAACATTTTTGAAAAATAAAGTTTATTTAGAATGATAAATTAATGTTTATCATTAATATATTTTTAATTTTAAAATACAACAACAACAACAAAAAAAAATTATTTGAACAAATTGATTAAGCTCTCCAAAATCTTCATTCAATACAAATTTTGAATTCTTCAAATTATGGAATTTTCCTATTACAAACACTACAAAAAGCTCATGAAAGTAACGTGACAAACTTCAAAATCACGTCACAAACAAAAACAAGAACGTGAGGATTTATGTCATTGGAGAACAAGTAACAAACTTGTTGCGACGTGTTTCCATGTCACAAAGTTGTGACGTGGTATTCCGCAACATTGTATAGGAACATATATGGCGATATGTAGCGACTTTTGTAGCGATGTGAAGCATGTCACAACCTTGTGACATGCAACCGTGCTACATGTGACGCTTTTGTTTTTGAAAAATTATTTAGTAATTATTTTTATATTAATTAATTTATATAATAAAATTTATATAATATAATAAAATTTATATAATATAATAAAATTTATATAATAAAATTTAAATAATAAAATTTATATAATAAAATTTATATAATATAATTTATAGAATAAAATTTAAATAATAAAATTTATATAATAAAATTTATATAATAAAATTTATATAATAAAATGTATATAATAAAATTTATATATTAAAATTATTTTATTATATATTCGAATAATAAAATTTTATCAAATGAATTCATATAATAAAATGTTATATAATTTAATAATTTAAAATGAGAAAAATAAATATCTTACATAAATGCAAATTTAAAAACAAAATAAATAGAATATTTTCACGGGGCATCTTCACCCGGATAATTATCAAGATCAAAATCATCAATTCCGTCATTATTCGGCTGTGTATCAGGAACATTTTAATTTCCACCACCTTGCATAAACCGTCTCATCTGCTCCTCCATACCAGATTGTCTCTTCCGCATGATCTCCAACTGTTGCTCCTACTCTTGCCTCATTGTCGTCATTTGGGCCTCCATTTCGCGTCCCACTTCACTTGCCACCAATTGTCTTCTTGTTTCAAGTTGATCCGTGTTAGATTCGGTTGACGTGACCTCCTCTCCATCTCTAAGTCGTTGAAACAGATTCGATCACCAACTCTTAAGCCGCCAAATTTCCAAAAGCAACCATTAGGCCCTTTTTCATTAACTACTTCATTCCAAATATAGAAATCAACATCACCATTAAGCGGCTCCCCTCTGTGGCCTATATTGAGGATTGTGTTCGGAAAAGTGTAAGCAATGTCGATAATCATCCTACACATACATTAAATAATAAAATTTAAAAAAAATTACACACACACACACACACACACACACACACACACACACATATATATATATATATATATATATATATATATATATATATATATATATATATATATATATATATATAAATTATGTATATATTAAATTATACTAAATTCAAATATATTAAAAAGTTGTCACATGATTTTCACACATCAACTTATGAATTGCCACGTGATTTTCACATGGCAATTTATCAGTTGTCACATGATAATCACGCCACAATTTATAGATTGCCACGTGAAAATAACGTCACAAATTTTGTTATTAAATTTATAAAAAAAAAACATAAATTAAATTACTTATAAAAGCTCTCTGTGTGCGTCGACAAAACCTCCCGATTTCTTTGTCCGAGTCCTCGTAATCAACTCAATGATCAATGGTGGTCTCTCCAACTCCTTAGTCTAAATAATAAAATTAAAAATAATTAGTAAAAAATATTATGAATAAAAATATAACTTAAAAAATTAGTAATTTTACCATTCGCCGGACATGCTCCATGATACTAATACTTCCAACAGTATTGACACATCCCCCCTTTTCGGATGCCCTCATCTTCTTAAAAGTTTCTAATTTAGCCTTGAATTCTGGCGAACCCCAATATGTAAGAAGTTCGCCAAAAACCTCTACGCCTATCCGATTAGGACGGATACCATGAAGCTCATAATTCTCCTAACCCGCGCATTATATCGAAAATCTTCTAGAGGTTCGCTATAATAGATTTTTCCATAATTTTCTCATTCAACGGATCCCACACACATTTTTCCGCAATGTTGTATGACATTAAAATAAAAAGTTAAGTAATTATCATGAAAATGTCACTTAAATAACAATACTAAAAATAAATTAAATTTACAACTTAAATAAATAACAATACCTTAAATTTTTAAACCATTCTTCTTTATTTGTAACCTCGCCAAAGTTCCTCCAAAATGATTTATCGTCTGTGAATTATATAATTAATAACCTTGGCGTGATCAGGCTCGTGAAACTAAACAACAAGATTTTGAATAAACAATATTAATTATAAATTTATACAAAAAATGAAAATGAATATGTACGTAAATAAAAGTTTATATAAGAAACTTACTTGCTTCCTTCGGGCCAAATCCAAAACCTCCCTTCAATGACATGAATCTCACTCGGATCATCTCTCCCACGAAGATCAACTCCATCTATATCATCAGCTACCACATCTGCATCACCGTCAGCCTCACGTGCAGGTACATGTGTAGGACGTGGGGTGCTGGATCCTGCAGCCTGTATGAGATGTAGGGTGCGTGATCCTCCGGTTTGTCTAGGACGTGGGGCGCGGGATCCTCCAGCCTGTGTGGGACGTGGACTGGGGGATCGTCCAGCCAGTGTGGGACGTGAAGTGGGGGATCGTCCAGCCTGTGTCGGATGTGGACTGCTGGATCCTCCAGTATGTGTGGAATGTGGACTGCTGGACCCTCCCGCCTGCTGGAAGGATGAAGACATTTGTGTGGGATATGAAAAACCGGGTCCCCCCGCCTGTTGGAAGGATGAAGGCACGCCAGTCTGTAGAAATGGAAAACTGGGTCCTCCTGCCCGCTGGAAGGATGAAAGGACACCAGTCTGTACGAATAGAAAACTGGATCCTCTAGTCTGCTGGAAAGATGAAGGCATCTGAGTCGATGTGAAAGGAAAACTAGATCCTCCCGTATGCTAGAAGGATTATGGCATCTGAGTCGGTGGGAAAAGGAAACCGGGGCCTCCAGGTGGCACAAAAGATGCAGGTACCCCAGACGGGAATGTATGGGAGGAGAGTAATGGGACAAAACCCTGAGTACTGGCCAGGGACATAGGATCAACCTGACTCTGAGGGGGGACACATGGCTGAGTGAGGAGCCTCACATGTTACAACCCTCGGACGCTGAGACTTCTTACCGCTATCCTTATTCTTAGGTGCCATTTTACCTATTTATATATATTTTCATAAACAAAGATAATAAAGTCATTAACATCAATAGATATTCATTAACACATTAAATATATATACATGTTCAATAGATATTCATTAATATTACATTAAGTGGTTTAATTAATCTAAATCTTCATGCTCGTTATCCATATCATTTTCATCATCTGATGTAATATTATCCTCGGATTCAAACTCTTCATCATTCTCTTTATCCACATTATTATCAACCAACAATATAGACGCATCAACTTGATGTCCCTCAACAGTTGTATCAGACAAACTTGTAATGTCTTCAGCTGCAACCACATCATTAATTTGTTCAACGTCATCAACTTGGTAGGCAGCATCTTCCACTAGATCTCCAGTTTCAATATGACCTAGCAGTTTTGTTTTTATTACAACACACCATCCTTTTTTACGTATTACAAATGAAGGATAAGGAACATAATAAACTTGCCTAACAATATGTGACATTATGAAAGGGTCATATTCTTTGTATCTCCGGTTCATTTGAATCTTAACAGAACCATATAACTTATCTATTTTTGTGCCTCTAGTTGGATCATACCATTCACAATAAAATAAGACAACTTTATTTTTCGAGTCCAAGTAATTGTATACCAACTCGTAGATATGTTTAACAAATCCATAAGTCGTCTTCACCGCCATCTATAACTCCTTTTACAAATACACCACTATTATGGTTTTTTTCCCTTTGGTCCATGCCTTAGTGTGACATTTATATCCGTTCACGAAGTATGTGTGCCAATCATTTGCACTTTGGATAGGGCCTTCTGCCAAGTTTCTCAAATGGAGTATTTCTGGAGTTAGTGCAAGAACGCTAGACAATGTTTTCTTGAACCATGAGGGAAATTGAGCATGTATGACACCTGATGTTGACTGTACACCGGTACTATGAAAATAGGCATTGTTAAATTCCCTACAAAACACACACCATAAGTTTAATAAGTTTGGTACACACACATTGTCAACAGAGTTAAAAAGTTTTGGTAAACTTACTCAAGATATGGTTTAACTTCATCGCAGTTAATCAAGACATGGACATGTGCAGATTGCATTTCTTTTTGGGTCAACCAATGCACACCCTTCTTTCCAGAAGGTTGACCTGGAAGCCCAAAGACTGATAAGGGGAATTGACTCCTCTGGTTGACATTTACAGGATTCCGTATGATTCTAGGAGTTAACATCAGTGATTGAAATAGTGACGCAAAAATGTAATGTTTCCCGATGCAAGTAATGTGCACATATAGATCCTTCTACTCTAGCTTTATTTTTTATTGATCTCTTTGATCACCCATGAACCTTTCAAACGGATACATCCACCTATATTGAACAGGTCCACCAAGATAAGCTTCATATGCAAGATGCACAGGTAAATGTTCCATGGAGTCAAAGAAACATACATGTTCCAACTTACAAAGAATGAGTGCAATGTTTTGGTCCAACTTAATGATGTCTTCCAATTTTAAAGTTGTCGCACAAATATCTCTAAAAAATTGACTAATTTCAGTTAGTGGATCAAGAACATGTTTGGGTAACGATCCAAATGCAATTGGTAGCAATTGTTCCATAAAATGTGACAATCATGACTTTTCATACCATGTAATTTTCGGTGTTAGGGTCAGCACACCTTGCTAAATTTGATGAATACCCATCGGGCATTCTCAATTCTTTTAACCATCGACAAACCACTTTAGCTTCTTGGGAAGTCAGATTGAAACAAGCCTTGGATTTTAATAATTTTCCATTCGGTTGAGGCTTCAACTCCAACTCTCTTCGGTTACACCAAATTCCCATGTCTTGTCTGGCCTTCTCATTATCTTTTGTTTTTCCTGTCACATCCATCACTGTGTTAAATACATTATCAAAAAAATTCTTCTCAATATGCATAACATCAAGATTATGGCGCAACAAATTATCTTTCCAATACGGAAGGTCCCAAAATATACTTCTTTTTGTCCAATTGTGGGTGATGTCGTATCCTTCAATTCGGCATGCTTTGCGATGTCAGTAAATTTTGGTAGTTCACAAACTTGGTTCCATATAACCCTGGTGACAATCGGTAGGAGGCAAATCTTTCTCTCGTACATCTTTTTAAAATTTGTCTTGTTTCTTCTATATGGATGATTTCTTTGGTAGGAATCTGCGGTGTGATCAAACCACGAGCTTTTCCCACCTTTATCCAACGTAAATGCTTTGGTGTATCCCATGCAATGCGGACAACCCATTTTCCATGCGTACCCAACGGACAACATGCCATATGTTGGAAAGTCATTAACGGTCCACATCAAGGCATCAATGTAAAGTTCTATTTACGGGATATATCATAAGTCCATTCTCCAATCCACAACCTCTTGAATCATCAATTAAAGGTTGTAACTACACATCAATTCGGCTTTTGGTATGCGGGCTGGAATAGCACGTCAAAACATGTATGGTTTTGTCATGCATCTCGGGAGGAAGGTTGTGAGGGTTACAATAATGGCCAACAAGAATACGCACTTCCTAGCGCACGTATGGGGCAAAACCATCGAGCATAATCCAAGCCTGACATTTCTAGGTTCTGCAGCAAAATCTGGATGTGTCCGATCAAAGTGCTTTCATGCCTCACCATCAGATGGATGTCGCATAGTGCCAAAACTTGTTTGGTTTGTATGATGCCATGTCATTTGACTTGCATTGTGCATTGAAGCAAACATTCTTTTTAACCTTGGTATTATAGGAAGATAAAACATGGATTTTACTACTACACGCTTTTTCTTGCTATTAACGGCTCTACTGCGAACTTGATATGGACTATTATAAAACTTACACTCCTCTAACTCATTGTCATAAAACAACATGCAACCATTAATGCAACAGTCAATCTTTCTTACTTTTAAACCTAACTTCGACACCCAATTCTTTGCATCATAATAACTTGTAGGCAAGTTGTCTTTCGTAGTGGTGGAGTCCAACATCATTTTTGCAAAACGTTCCAGACATTGATCAGAAACATTCCAATTTGACTTGGAGGCCAATAATCTCACACACATTGATAGCTTTGAGTCTGACGACCCCTCAAACAACGGTGTATTCATCTCATTCAACAATTGATAAAATCTTTGCGCTTCCTCATTCGGCAACTCTTCCCCGTCAAAATCTCCAGGTTTATCATATGTCACGTTCACACCAAAAGCATCCTCAACCATCTCACCGATCAAATTAAAGTTCTCCTCGTACTCCATAATCGGTTGACTACTTGAAGCATGCGTGTTGCTAGTCTCTGGTACATTACCCGGTAGTTCTTCACCATTATACGTCCAAACCCAATAATTTTCAATGAATCCCCTTCTATGTAGATGACGTGTTACTTCCTCTGGGTCACTAATTATTGGTCTACATTCACATTTAAGACAGGGACACCTAACCCCTCATTCGCTTCAACAATATTCCTGAGCAAACGCCCACTTAATAAACCCATCAACTCCTACTATAAAATTGGGTTTAAGTCCACTTCTTCCTGAATATGTTCTATCGTACATCCAACTACGATAATACCGATAATATTCCATACTGCACATTTATACAATCATTGTCTTTTTCATTAGAGATATTAATCAACTTAATAATATTATTCTTAAACATATACTATTTAATTACTATTCTTAAAAATATTAATTTTGTTTAATTAACTATTAACTTTAACTTTAACTACTATAAATAAATATAAATTTCGCTTTTCTATAAATATACTAACATATAAATAAATATTCTAATGTAAAATATATAATTTTTATTATATAACAATAATATCAAAAACAATAATATAACATATATACTTTTTACTATATATACAACAATAATATTAAAAAACAATAATGTAACATATATACTTTTTATTATATATATAACAATAATATTAAAACAATAATATAATATACACTTTTTTAATTATGTTTTTATAAATTCTTATTTTAATATATAATTTTTTTCATATTTTTAACATATAAATAAAAACTAAAATTACTATAATAAATATAATATAAATTTTGTTTTTAAATTTGTTTTAAATTTATGTTTTAACATATATATACATCTATAAAAATAAGATTTTTAATTTTCTGTTTTCTAAAAAATTTATTTTAATATATATTCAAATTTTTGTTTTTTATATGTATATACTAACAAAAAAATTATATGTATATAAAATAATATTAAAAACTATAATATAACATATATACTTTTTATTATATATATAACAATAATATAATATATATATTTTATTTATGTTTTTTATAAATTCTTATTTTAATATATATAAAAAATCATTTTCTGTTTTAAATTTGATTTAAATATATGTTTTAACATATATACATCTATAAATTTATATTTTAAAATAAACAATAATATAACATTTTTCAGTTTATAATTTATGTTTTTTAAAAAATCTTATTTTACTAAATATTAAAATTTTCGTTCACCTATGCCCACAATGCTTCATGTAGCTTAGAAGACCAATCTATCCTAGATGTGGCAACAATTTTCTTGAGTATTTTCTTAATCTCTCTATTAGAGACTTCTACATGCCCGCTCGTTTGCGGGTGGTAAGGTGTTGCTACACGGTGTCAAAATCCATACTTTGCTAGGAGTTTGTCAAAGATTTTAAAAATGAAGTGAGAGCCACCATCACTTGCATCACACATTATTTCGAATGGCAATCTCCAATCAGGTGGTTGCATGATTGGTGCAGATATAAGGGTTGTTTTTAACTGTTCAAATGCCTTTAGGCAGTCATCATTGAAAATGAATTCAGCCTCTTTCATCAGGAGGTTAGTCAGAGGTTTAGAAATTTTTGAGAAATCTTTTAAAAACTGTCTGTAGAAACCGGTATGTCCTAAGAAACTTCGTATTTATCTTACAGTTTTTGGTGGTTTGAGGTTCTCTATAATTTCAATTTTAGCCTTGTTCAATCCCCTTTTTAGACACTATGTATCCAAGTACAATTCCTTGTTTAACCATGAAATGACACTTCTCCCAATTTAACACTAGGTTTACTTGCACGCATCTCTCCGGTACCTTTTCTAGGTTTGTGGGCATCCTTCAAAACTTTGCCACATCTGAGAAGTCGTCCATAATATCATCGATGAAATCGGCAAAAATGGACATCATGCATCTTTGAAATGTTGCAGGAGCATTACATAGCCCAAACAATATGCATCAATAAGAAAACGTACCATAAGGACATGTGAATGTAGTCTTTTCTTGGTCATCAGGGTGGATAGGAATTTGAAAGAATCCTGAATAACCGTCCAGATAGCAGTAATAGGAATGCTTAGCCAATCGCTAAACCATTTGGCCGATAAAAGGTAGAGGAAAATGTTCTTTCCGAGTTGCTTTATTTAACTTCCTATAGTCAATACATATTCTGGCTCCACTCACGACACTTTCTACTATATCTTCTCCAGCTTTGTTCGTTGTGACTATTATTCCTCCTTTCTTGGGTATGCAATGGACTGGACTAACCCATTGGCTGCTTTGGATAAGGCATATGGTTTGGTGTTAGTGCTAGACATTCACTTAAATTGTCGTCTCGATATTCAAGATGCCAATTGTCATCTTCAAAGATCAGGGGCATCAAAATCTTTATAATTTTAGAATAAGCTGCTTCTCCTGACTCTATCTCTCTAACACATTCGTCTATGACGTCTAACAAATAACACGTATCATCTATAGCTGGGGGATTGTAGGAATTGTGTCAAAATAAACTCGACTTTCTCTTCCCTAACTTCAAACGCCAGCTTTCCTCTCTTAACATCTATAATGGCTCTGACAGTGGCTAAAAATGGTCTTCCTAGTATTATAGGAGTAATGATGTCTTCCTTAATGTCTATTGAAAGAATCCTGAATAACCGTCCAGATAGCAGTAATGGGAATGCTTAGCCAATCGCTCAAGCATTTGGCCGATAAAAGGTAGAGGAAAAAGTTCTTTCCGAGTTGCTTTATTTAACTTCCTATAGTCAATACATATTCTGGCTCCACTCACGACACTTTCAACTATATGTTCTCCAGCTTTGTTCGTCGTGACTGTTATTCCTCCTTTCTTGGGTATGCAATGGACTGGAATAACCCATTGGCTTCTTTGGATAAGGCATATGGTTTGGTGTTAGTGCTAGACATTCACTTAAACTGTCGTCTCGATATTCAAGATGCCAATTGTCATCTTCAAAGATCAGGGGCATCAAAGTCTTTATAATTTTAGAATAAGCTGCTTCTCCTGACTCTATCTCTCTAACACATTCGTCTATGACGTCTAACAATAACACGTATCATCTATAGCTAGGGAATTGTAGAAATTATATCAAAATAAACTCGACTTTCTCTTCCCTAACTTCAAACGTCAGCTTTCCTCTCTAAACATCTATAATGGCTCCGACAGTGGCTAAAAATGGTCTTCCTAGTATTATAGGAGTAATGATGTCTTCCTTAATGTCTATGATGATGAAATTTGTAGGGATATAGAACTGACCTATTCGTACTGGAACGTTTTCAAGAATTCTTACAAGGTATTTGACAAAATGATCGGTCAGTTGTACTGACATCTTATTTGTGCGTAAGGCAGATGGTTGACCTGCAGGGCGGGTGCGCGAGACACGTTTCGTGTCTGTGAATTGGATTTTTTTCTAGTTTTTAAGTCTATAATGATGTGGTTTACAGTCACTTTTGTGGTGTGTGTTTGTGTGAGTTTTGTGTAATCCTAGTGAAAGAAACTTAGAGAGTAGATGCACATACTATTAAGATTCATTATTTTAAGAACTTGAAAACCTCTGATGACATTTAAGGGGATTATGAAACACTTCTAAACACATTGGATTTGTGTAATTCATATAGTGAGAGGATGAAAGATTGAGAAACACTTGAGTAAAAAATTAAATATATTTTTATGAACTTGAAGACTATTTTCTTATAACTCATCTTATAATCTCATGTAACGACTCTTAAATAATAGTGGATCGAAGAGTTAATATCTCCTTCAAAAAAGACCGGATTGATTAAATTAGATAAACAAATTTTATACTTACTTGTCTTTTATTGTATTCTTGTTCGCATGAGTTTATTAATATTAGGTTTGTCATTGTTTTTTGATCTCACACATCAATATTCTCGGCGTGTTTAATACATTAATCAACCTCGTAACATAATCTTAAATAATAAATGATAGTTTAAATTTTGATCATTTGCTATTGCTTAAAATAATTTATTAGTATCAAGTGATAATTGATATTTAGTACTTCCGTCGATCATTTCAACACATAATTGTAAATACACGTCATTTTTTAATTATAAAACGATTGTATTTACAATTATTGTTGAAATTTTAGTGTGATTAATTTTTAAAAAATTGCATGTCATTGGTAAATTTTATAA
This sequence comes from Vicia sativa, assembly GCA_021764765.1. Lineage (NCBI taxonomy): Eukaryota > Viridiplantae > Streptophyta > Magnoliopsida > Fabales > Fabaceae > Vicia > Vicia sativa. Next base: position 91,119,389 of record CM038797.1, on the reverse strand, counting down.
TTTATGTTGTTTTTGTTTATAATTCATAAAAATTGTTGATTAATTCTATTTATATAAATTATGTATTGACAACTTGTCTTAATATTATTATGTACCCTACTTTGACTCACCTCTTCAACAACAGTGCACAAATTTGTCCAAATTCAATTTTGTTTCAATCCAAAAATAGCTATGTGCCAGCCAGCTGAACAAGTTTGACGTTTTTTATTATCATCACATTTGGAATTTTGCTGGAAATTATCTGTTCTTCTAAAGTTGTTAAGATCCGATCCATGGTGCTCAATATTACCAACAAATCAGATTTAATCACCATTGTTTCTCATTGAAGACATCAATATTCTTTTATTGAATGCCCAATTTTCAATTAAAAAAAAAAAGCTCCTTTCTTTGAACAAAATATTCTCTCCATGTGCTTTAAATTTCAATATATTATTATAATATTATTAAAATATGTACAAAAGTTATTCAAATCCTTGTTAAAGGACGATCTGCTACAGTCAAACTGCATGATGTTTGTTCCCTTCCCTTCTACCCAAAACTAGATTCCTTTACATTCATGCACTCCAAAATCAATTTCTTCTTTCTAGATGGTGAATATTTTACTCTTTATACTTTCAACCCTTAATAAATTCAACCACAATTGTTCTCATTCTCTTCAAATAATAAAATAGTCCTCCCTCTGCTGCAATTTATAATACTCAACTCGACTTCTTATTTTAACCCAAAAATGAAATTTGAGTTTCTATAACCATTCTTTTAGTAGTAATTTATAGTTTTTAATATTGCAAAATTTGTAGGCATTTACTATTAGAAAGTGCTTCAGATCATATTTCATATAAAATAAAAAATTCAATTCCTTTTTATATCTTACAAACAACATGTCCTTTTTATATCTTACAAATAATATGGACACGTTGAGAAAATAATATAATTCAATTAGTGCAATAAGTAATGTGTAATAGATTACACCTCTATTAAGCAGCATTCACTATTAGACTGAAATTTGATGCAAGCGGTTACGCTGTTTTTAGTTTTTATATTTTTGAAATAGATTTAGCGCAATCGGTTGGACTTAATGTGTAATTGGTGGTAGAAATGATTTTTTTTTATTAGTTGGTTAGTTGTATAGTTTTGTATGATGATTTAAATATCTATATTGGGTCATTAGTGTTAGAATGTCATATTTTCAGTTTAATTTTCTCTAATTCTCTCATTGTCTCTATTATTCATTATTGTTCTTGTGATTGGGGTTCTAATTCAACATTTGACGTCAGGAGTCTGGTTCTTTGATCAAACACTTAGTGCGTGAAAATGTTTTCCATTTTTCCATCTCTAATGAAGGTATCTCTGCAAATATTTTAATTCTCGATGCAAAGAATTATAACAAGTGGTGCAAATAAATGAGGTGTTGTTTGGTTATCAAGATGTTCTTGAAGTCATCAAGAACAATATTATTCCATTTGCAGAAGGTGCAACAGTTGTACAAAGAACAACGCACAAGGAGGAGAAGATGAAATATTTCAAAGTTTTGTATCTCATTCATCAATGTGTTGATGGTGATAATTTTGAGAAGGTTGGCGACTGCACATTCTTAAATGAAGCTTGAGAAATCTTGGAGAAAAGTTATACGGGGAAAGATAAGACAAAGGTGGTGAGGTTACAAACTCACAAGAGGCAGCTGAAGTTAATTCAAATGAAGGAGAATGAAACCGTTAGTGAATTTACTACAAGAATCACAAGATTGGTGAATCAATTGAAAACTTGTGGAGAGACAATCACCGAGCAGTATGTGGTTGGTAAAATCTAGTGATCGTTGACATCAAGGTTCAGTAACATAGTGGTTTCCATTGAAGAGTCAAAATATCTTTCAACTATGAGAAAAGAAGAGTTGCAAAGTTCTCTTAAGGCACATGAACAAATAATGAAGGAGAGGAATGCTGACAAAGAAAAGATTAAAGTTTCTTTGCAAGCTTGTTTTGTTGGAAAATATAAGAAAGTGAAGGGAAAGGGTATGTGAATAGAGGTAGAAGGAACTAACATAATAGTGGTGGGAAAGACTACCTAAATTTCAATAATTCAACATTTCAAAAAGGTGAAAGCATCGAAAACAAAGATGGTGGAACAAAAAATTACAAAGGTGACAATAATAGAGGAAGATAAGGAAGAAGTAGAAATGACAAAAGCAACATCCAATGTTACAATTGCCAAAAGCTTGGACATTTTGCTTGCAAATGTCATGCCAATAGGAATGATCCTCAAGAAGTTGAAGCAATTTTTTTAAGGCAAGAAGACAATGAGAACACACTGTTAATGGTGATTGCTGAAGCAGAAAACTATGGAGGAAAATGCATCAAAACGGGTACAATCGCTTGAAACGTGTTGGTGACTATGTGAGAAGAAGCGGAATACAACGATCAATGGTACCTTGACTCCAGGTGTTCAACACACAGGACGGGAATAAGAGATTTGTTTGTTAAAATTAATCAAGCGTTGAAGAACAACGCGATGTTAGCGAATGATATCATATTTGCAACATAGGGTATTGGAGACATATCAATCAATAGGATGAATGGTGAGCATTCCTTGATTAAAGATGTGATTTATGTTCCAGGAATCAATTGTAATCTTTTAAGCATTGGCCAATTGCTTGAAATAAATTACAAGATTCACATGAAAAATAAAGTGTTATAAGTTATTGATGCAAATGAGAGTTCGATCCTAAAGGCACTGATGGTTCAAAACAAAACTCTCATAGGTGTCTTGAAATGGTTGTTAGTAGAGAATAATGGATATGACACAATAGGCTTGCACATTTGAGTTTTAAGGACCTCAATGCTATGTAGAAAAGTAACATTGTTATGAGGTTGTCGTTGATTGATATTACAACCAAAGTATGCGAAGAGTGTGTGCAGGCCAAGAAACACCAAGGAAAATTTAGAAAAGATGGAGGATGAAAAACCAAGTGTCATTTTGAGGTGGTGTATTCAGATGTTTGAGGATCGATTCAAGTTGACTCAATCGGAGGCAACATGTCCTTTGTCACTTTCATTGATGATTTTAGCATAAAATCACGAACTTAATTGATTAAAATAATATATGAAGTGTTGGAAGTATTCAAGAAGTTCAAATCCATGCTAGAAAGAGAAAGTAATCATAAAATCAAAAAACAGATGTTGGATGTGAATATATCTCAAATGATTTTGGGAAATTTTGTGAACAAGAGGGAATTATGCATGAGGTAACGCCACCATATACACCTCAACAAAATGGAGACACTGAGAGAAATAATATATCAATTATGAACATGGTGAGAAGCCTGTTGAAAGGGAGAAACTTGCCAAAATAATTATGGGCAGAACTCGTGTTCACAACTGCATATTTGTTGAATATGTGTCAAACAAAGAAGTTGAAAAATATTACACTCGAGGAATCTTGGTCTAGATTTAACCCAAATATGAGTTAATTGAAGTTATTTGGTTCGATTGCATATAGAAACGTTTCGTATCAACTTAGAAAGAAGTTGAATGACAATGGAGAGAAAATGATACTGGTTGGATATCACTCTATGGGTGGCTACAAACTCTATGACTCATTTAAGAAAAGAATCATAGTTAACAGGGACATGATTTTTTATGAATTAAAGAACTGGAAACATGTAAAATTTAATTCAAATGATGTTGGAATTGTTTATGCAGTATTTAAAAATGAACTTGGTGAAGTTCAAGCTAAAGAAAATGAGAGAAGATCAACGAGGCAAGGAGGCATGCCCACAAGACTACAAGATTGTGAGTTTTCCATTTCGTAGTCATGGATGAATCTGAACTCGTGAAAATGGAGGAGGCCTTGAGTGATCCAAAATGGATATATGCTATGAAGGAGGAGCTAAGTCAATTGATAAAAATGAGACATGGGTGTACAAAGTTGATCTACTAGAAGGAATAAGTCAATTAGTATGATATGGGTGCACAAAGTGAATGCAAATTCCAAGGGTGAGTTAATCAAGCATAAGGCTTAATTAATTGCAAAGGTATTTTTGCAAAGAGAATGTATAGACTTTGAAGAAGTATTTGCACCAGTCTCTAGAATTGAAATCATTAGGCTAGTTGTTGGTATTACAAATAACAAAAATTGGTCAATTTATCAAATGGATGTAAAATTTGAGTTTTTTTAATGGTCTTTTATATGAGGAGGTGTATGTGGCACAACCCATTATTTTACTATGAAAAATCATGAATCCAAGTTCTATAGATTGGAGAAGAAATTGTATGGGTTGAAGTAAGCACCAAGGTATTGGAACAAGAGAATTGGTGGGTTTCTAAAGGAGATAAGATTTGATAAACGTGTATCTGAATATGGTGTGTATGTGAAGAAGGAATCAAGAAAAGAAGTGATCATATTATGTCTCTATGTTGATGGTTTATTGATTACGGGTAGCAATGAAGGTTATGTTTCCGAGTTCAAGGCTGATCAAATGATGTGTGCTATTAAGATATCGAAGAAGTTCAAAACAGAGCATTGTAATGTAGAAATTACCCCTACATAGCCAAGATTGTATTTCTCAAAGAATAAAGACAAGCAAGTTATTAATATAACACACAAGAAGTTGGTTGGATTGTTGAGGTACTTGTCTAGACCAGACTTGGAATTTAGTGTTTGCATCGTGATAAGATTTATGACAAAGCCAAAGTTATCACACTTGGTAACATCAAGAATTCGAGATATGGTAAAGGTTTGATTGGTGTAAAATTTTGTTTCCTACAATAGATAAAAGTAGAAGTTGTAAATTGCTCGATTATGTTGACTCAACCGGTGTGACGATTAATATGATAGAGAATTCATTGTTTCATACATCTTTATATGCAAATAAACTCAATCTCTTGGTGTTCTAAGAAGGAACCAACTATGGTGATCTCTTCTTGTGGTCGAATACATTGTTACGTCTATGTCCGCATGTCAAATTGTATGATTGATTAATTTGATGAATGATTTATGATGTGAATAGTATGTAGTTGTGACTTTAATGATATATAATGTTTCTATTATAAATTAGGCTAAGAATCCCATTGCACGTGAGAGAAGCAAAAGAACGCTCAAAATCCTCTTCAAAATCCACATCTACAGCCTGTGACTTACCATCACCTACAAGACGAGCCTTATAACGCTCAAAGGAACCATCAAAATTTTCTTATGTTTAAAAATCCACATACATCGAATGAGAATAACATCACAGAGACGCATAACTAAATCCCACGTCTTATTTCTAATAAGAGCATTAAATTCAGATTTCATTACAAATTTCCAATTCTGATTGGATAAGGCTACTTTGGAGTTTTTAGGTATGGGTGGGATGGTTTAGTCGGGGTGAGAGACTTATAAGGTAAATATCTTTTGGGGCTTGACAATGTCTTTCATGCTTCAGGTGGTGCTGGTTTGTGCAGGTGAATATGGTTAGATTATTGGTGGGGAGGGAAAGAAGGTTGTAATGGGCAAGTTGGTCGAAGAGTTACGAGATAGTGATTATTGGTTTATTGGTGAGGTTGGTATTGTGGTTGTTGGTGTTGGTAAAGCAACAAAAACAAACCGCCAAAATTTATTTATCCGAAGGAAGGGAAAATATCGAAAACTCCAAAATGATGGATAAGATGGTCTCGCGACCAAGAGAGAGGGTACAAAAGTCGATTATGCAAGGGGAAGAAGGTATTAACACCCCTCACACCCGTTGCACTCAACGGGATCCATTTCGATTGTTTGTTTCTAAGGGCATGTCTATATAAAACTATACTTGCTAAGGAAATCGTTAATGAATTAAAAAAAAAGAAAGTGATTTTTATTATTGAGTTTGTGAGGGTCTCATGACCACGCCTACGTATCTTAAGAGGAATTAGAACTTTGTAATTCTTCTCAAAAAATTTGGTTTGTTGGTGTTTTTTAGTGGATGATATTAACGCTCACATTTTAGTAATAGGCACAACTTGTATCGCGGTAGAACGGAAACAACATGCACTTTTGAAAAATATTATTTATTGAGTGTTTTGTTAATTTTGAAATGAGTTTGAAACTATTAAGTGCTTTTGGAATTTAATTAAAAAGAAATTTTTGTTTTAATAAGAAGCGATAAAAAAGTGAAATCTACTCTATTGTTCCCATCCTTAAATATTACTAGATCTTACAAAGGAATTATTATAAACCAAATAAAGTATACTTTCAACTTTTTATAGTATATTGATTTCCTTTCCACTAAAGCTGACAATAATCTCTATGGCACGTCCTTAAAACCCCAATCAACTGATTCACCTCTTTATGAAGATGAAACAAAATTTAGGAGACTTATAAGAAGACTTTTATACTTGATCACCATTATTTCAAATATATCCTTTGTTATCCAACAATTAAGCCAAATCATTTCTATACATGTACAAAGGTCTACCTATATATAAGTCAATTTTATCGGATAAACTTGTTACTGTCTCCGTTTTCCGATATTATTTAAAATAAAATGAATAACTTATTTCAATAAATTCTGTCATTTAATTAATAAATTTTCATCATTTTTATTACATAATTAGAGATGTTATAGTAAAAAATACTATTATTTTTTTACTTTTTAACGTTTATTTTATTATGTGTGAAATATTGTGTTAAATTACTCATTATAAAACAATGAAGTGTTTATTAAAGCTTTTAGATTCTTATCGTGCCAAATTGCCAACGTGTTCGATACATGTATGTTATGGTTAGACAATAGTATAATATTATCAAAAACATATGACAAAAACATACATTTTCTGAACATATTTATAAGAAAAATTATTTCAATTTTGGTCACTGAAGCAAAAGTCAATTATTATTACATTATTTAATATTATACTCACTCCGATTATTATTATAAGCAAAAAAATTTTTTTTAGATTTATTAAATATTTGGTGTATCTAGACTACATAGATGTTAAATACATAAATGATCTAATGAATCTAAAAAATAAATTTTGCTTATAATAGTGACAGAAGCGGGTGATCTCTAATATACCCCTCTATTTCATTTTCTAACATTCTATTAAATTTAATAAAGATGTCTTAATAATAAATTTAATTAATTTTTCACCAAAATCTAAAAAGTTACTTCCTCTATCTCATAAAAGATGTCTCATTTGGATAATACGTATTTTTTAAGAAAATGATTAGCTATGTTAATTTTAATGATATAATTGTATGTTTGTACTGAAATACAATTAATCAACTTTTTAAGAAGAGAGAGAATATTGTTCGGAAAAAAAGAAGAGAATATGACATAAAGTTATAAAGAGAATAAAAATATTATTGGAAAAAATAATAAATGTTGTATTGATATTCTAAAGAGACAATTATTTTGAGAGATGAAAAAAGTGTAAATGCGACATTTTTTTATTATATAGAGAAAGTAACTATATTTGATTGAATTTCTTAATAATGGTAAAAACCATTTTTGTTGCATATAAATGTATCAGGATGATGTAGTTGTTATATTCAAAGGTGAATTTCAACATTCTATAAAAAGATAAGATGTCAATATACTTTGGGTGTGTTTGAATGGACGGTGGACATAATTGATTCTAACAAAATTGAGTTTGGTATAATTGATTTTATTAGAATTGAATTTAGCAGAATTGATTTATGTTTTGATACATTTATGTAAAAGTGAATTGAACAATAAATTTCAATGTAAAAATCATTTAAAATCAATTCAGGAAGTAGAAGCTAAAAATTCTAACTTCAAGTTGAATTAGTGTCAATTTATTTTGTTTTTTCTTTTAATTAATTTTTATAATGTTACATAATTTTGTGTAAAAAACTTTTACAAAGAAATTTATCATAAAAGCTTCAATTAAAATTTTAGTTTGAATAATTATCATTAAAATATTTTTTTTATTTTTTCATTTTTTTATTAAAACTTTTTTTGGATATCAAAATTTAAAAAAATAATAATAATTTTGAAACTATTTCAAATAAATTTTTATAAAAAAATAATTTTCAAATACAACTTCTTAAAAAAAAATTATAATTTTGAATATATATTTATATTCAATAATATATGTTTATGTTATATTATGTCTAGTGTTTTAATTTAAAAGAAAAAAATTATAATATTTTAAAAACAATTAAAAAAAATTTATTTCAAAAATATAAAGAAACAGTTCATTTTTATAAAACTAAAATAAACAAACCCTCAATTCTAGAGACCGAGTTAATTATGTTTTGTATAATCAAACATCACAAAATCATCTCTAAAATTGTTTTTGACCCTTTCAAAAACTAAACCAAACATTAACTATAATTATATCATTTGGTTTTGACGGGACCATACCATTGTCTAACCATAATTTACATGCAATGAGCAACACATTGACGCTACAACAATTCCAAAAGGTTTTGATAAAAAAAACAAATTTGAGGCCATCTAGATTTGGAGACTTGTTAGAATGCTCTTATGAGGATGAGTTGGAGTAAAACATTGTGTTTAGTTTTTTAAAAAAATTATAAACTTATATTATATATAATTAATGCATATCAATTGTATCTCGTATCTTTTTATATAGAAATTGATATCAATAGTATTAAATAATTTTTATTATAGTCAAATTTGATATTGATATCAATTGTATTAATAAATTTTATTTTATTTAATACATGAAATCACACACACATATATATATATATATATATATATATATATATATAGAGAGAGAGATTGATATCAATAGTTTTAAATAATTTTTATTATAGTCAAATTTGATATTGATATCAATTATATTAATAATTTTATTTTTTTAGTGAAATCATATATATATATATATATATATATATATATATATATATATATATATATATATATATATATATATATGGTCCCAAAATTATATGGTAATATGTTTATTTACTATTACTATTATATTCAAAATTTGTAAGTGCATTTACGAGTTCACCTTATTTAGTTTACTTCGTAAGTGCATTTATGAATTCACTTTATTTCTTAAAAATTTTGGACTATTTCGTAAGTGTATTTACGAATTCACTCTACTTTTGGAATTCATAAATACTCTATGAAATCTGAGAATAATTTTTATTTTTCACCTAACTCACTAGACTGATAAAAAATTTCCAAAAAGAATATCAGTATGACAGGAAGTGGAAGTAACTTTTATAATAAATGAGAAAGATAGTATTAATAATGTTGCAAGGCTATACTAGTAGTATAGTATAAAGGCATCATCACATTCACATTAACCTCTCTTTACATTTCATTTCAACAAAGTTGTGTTATTTGAACACCAAAATTTGATATCGTACGTGATATCATATATCAATTGTATATCAATATTTTTATCTCTCTCTTACTTTTTCATTTTATATATTTATAGGAATTTCAATACTATCTCCGTTTTAAAATGACTGTCGTTTTAGCAAAGTTATTTTGTTTCAAAATGACTGTCATTTTCACTTTTCAATGTAGTAATGATTTTTTTTTTTCTAATTGTGTCATTTATTTTTTATTTTCTACACTACTTCCAATATATTAATAGAGTTATTTTTGTAAAAAAAATAATATTTTATGACAACATCATTGCATTCCTTAATTTGTGTACAAAAATTTTAAACGACAGTCACTTTAAAACAGAGAAAACGGAAAAAAATAATACACTACAAAAATCTAAAATTTACATTAAACACCATTTTGACACCTAAAATTTAAGTATCAAAATATCATTTTTCTTTTAGTCCATGCTAAATGAATCCCAAGGCACTCTAAAACCACATAGAGTTCCAAATCCTTTTCACTACTCACTCATGAAAAAACAAAAATCCAACCATGAACCCAAACAAAACCATTGATTCTCTTCCTTAACCTATCCACCTCTCCCAATCTCACATCAACACACAAAAAAGTTCCAACCTTCATAACCTTTTTCCAAACCATGATTTAGTTATCTCTCTCCATTCTCAACAAAAAAAACCAAAAAAAATGGGTTTTCCAAAATTGTCCCTTTTCCTTCTTCTCTTCTTCTTCTTCCTCCTCTTCGCACCCCATTTCTCTGGATCATCATCCTCTTCAGATTACTCAACTTTAGTCTACAAGGGTTGCTCAAAAAACACTTTCACAGATCCAAATGGTGCATACTCACAATCCCTCTCAGCACTCTTTGGTTCCCTCGTTTCACAGTCCACAAAAACCAAGTTCTACAAAACCACAACAGGTAATGGCCAAAGCAGCATAACAGGTATCTTCCAATGTAGAGGAGATCTCACAAACTCCGATTGCTACAACTGTGTAAGCAAACTCCCGGTTCTCTCAGACAAACTCTGTGGCAAAACCATAGCTGCTAGAGTTCAGCTTCTAGGTTGTTACATGCTGTACGAGGTTGCTGGGTTTCCTCAAATCTCAGGGATGGATATTCTTTTCAAGACATGCGGAACAACAAATGCTGCTGGAAGAGGGTTTGAAGAGAGAAGAGACACTGCTTTTTCTGTGATGGAAAATGGGGTTATTAGTGGTCATGGTTTTTATGCTACTAGCTATCAATCTATGTATGTTATGGGACAGTGTGAAGGTGATGTTGGTGATTCTGATTGTGGTGAATGTGTTAAATCTGCTGTTCAGAGAGCTCAAGTTGAATGTGGAAGTTCTATTTCTGGACAAGTTTACTTGCATAAGTGCTTTATTAGTTTTAGCTATTATCCTAATGGGGTTCCAAGGCACTCTTCATATGGTGGATCATCATCTCCTTCTGGTTCTTCATCTTTTACTGGTAAGAACTAATGTCCAACCACTCAGAATTAGTAGATAAGATTGATTTGAATTCTGGGTCATTAGAAAGTTTTCATTTTTCTTTGTTGGTATGTTGAATCTGTTCTTGTGTTTCATCATTTGACATCTATGAAGATTAGACCAGACATGTGACATCTTATCAATTTGCAAAAGGTGAATAATTGATTCGAATCACATGTGTTGGTGTCGAGTAGATGTCTGGACACGGATTCGCCTTCAATCTGGAATATACATGCATTTAGAATTCCATAAATTATTGAGTGATTTGTTAAATACTTTAGTACCTACATGAATTATTGAGTGATTTGTGGCTAAATGATGCAATGACAGGACAAAATACAGGGAAGACTGTGGCTATAATATTAGGAGGTATAGCTGGTGTGGCGTTTTGGTTATATGCTTGCTTTTTGCTAGGAATTTGGTCAAGAAACGTGATGGTAGGTGTTGTTTTGTTCATGGTTTATATACTTTGGAATCTTTTTTTTACTTATATAGTACTATGATTAAAGTTATGCTTATGTTACATTTTGCAATGTTATTTTGTTTGTACAGATTATTGACTGTAGAAGAAGATGATTCCTGAGGTGATTGATATACTAGTATATCTTTTGGATGAAAGAGATTTGTGGTAAATAGACTTGAGAGATAGAGAAAGCATCTAGGACTGTTGAATGTGGGGACAAGACTAATTCTTGTAGTTAGGTGTAAGAAGATTTTGTTGTGAAAAAAACGGTGTAATTAGCTCATGAAAGTGAGATTTTTTTGGTATTATTACAAGGGAAAAAGGATATACCCAGAAGAATGAATGTTCTGGATGAGAATTTTGTGCCTTACTCTTTAGCCATGTGAATGATTTTCTTTTTCCTCATCTCCATATTCTATTGACTCTCCATTTTAATTGATTACTTTAACTTTTTTAAAAGTTGCAAGTAGCACTTCTTTCACTCTTTCCCTTTTCCTTTTACCCCCTCCAACTCAGGGCTTGTTTGAAACAAGATGACTTTGTCGAAATTACAATGACAAAGTGTATCTGGTCTCTTAAACATGTTTGTGTCTTACACGTTACCGGCCCATGAAATTACATTTGATATGTTGGTTTCCGGCATTATACTGACCCATGTAAATACAATTTATTAGTTTGTTTCTTCAAATTTCTACGAGTGTCTGTGTCTGAGCTTCATAGTTGTACATTGTAACTTTTTGTCAAACTTGTGGAAATTTGAGAGATGCACTCTATTGTTTTGCTTTTTGTGTTTAGTATGGACAAAGACAATGACAGATTACATAACTTCAAGACTGAAGAAGGAAAAGTAGGCACAATATTTTGGGGTCTACTTTATGACCTCAAAAAGGAATCGTTTTGAATTACTAGCATGTGCATTCTTGAGGCTTTGCTTTCCTATCACGTTCTCTTGGAAAATGTTTTTGGCTTGTTTTCTGGTTTTTGTCTCGCACCAAATCGAGAAGGAGAGTGAAACAATGCCATATATACTTTCCAATTCTTTATATATTGATGTTGACTGATTAACAAAGTTTTTAATGCTAACCAACTTTTCCTAATATGACGATTAAGCTTAAGCAGGCTTATGCACCACAAAATTTAGCTTCAAGCTTTAAGGACTAAACTATTTAACTTTTGTAATTTTAAATATCAAAATATGGATCTATGTCTCTCTCAAGAACTGAAAGTTCATTGGAGTGGTCCAATTTTTGACAGAAAATTAGTGTCAGCATCTGACCTTTTCCAGTCCGAAGTGCTAAGTGATTCAAAAAAGCCAAGAGGCATTTTCAATAAGTCTTGGTTTGAGCAAAAAGATGCTTTATTTGATACTATCATTATCATGTGAGTATGATGCTTCTGTGGCCTAAATATATATTGACACAAAAGTAGCACTGTATCAAATTCCTCAGTAAATTTATTTCATTGCTGTCAATTTGAAAAAATTATGCTTTAAGCCAATTGTTCATACTCAATTAAAGATTATGTGGATTTTTTTCCTATTTGATTATTGACCAAGTAAAAAGCTTTTGAAGAGGAATTCATTGAACATGAGACAAAGCAAAATACAAATTTGTCTATTACAGAAAAATATTTCTGGGTTGCTTTGATACTGCCCAGGAGACACTAAAAGTCCATTCCTCAATTTCAAGCGTTATCGAGATAAATATATCTATGATTTTCACTTTATGTATATTAGTATAAATATGAAAAATTAATAAATTTATATCAGATCCTTCAGGAAGCCCAAAAAACAGCAGAACCGGGAAGAAGACGCAGTAAAGGTCTTTACTTTAGCATCATTGTCTAGCACTCCTGAAAAGAAGTACAATATGTGTGCAATCAGGATGATTCTCACGGCTATTTTTGATTACCTGGCCTTCAACTTTGGGAAGACAATAACAATAAAAGTACTCCATAAGAATGCTTCTTTTCTTGTTTGTTGTGCATCCTCACTTAGTTCAGTTAGAATCTCCACTTCATACGAGAGTCCATATGTTGGATAGAAAAAACTCATCTAAAGTAAGCTTCCTTGTAAAATCAGCAGGCAGCAACAAATTCCCCTTTAGATTTTTGTGAAATAAAGTTTCAGTTCACATAAACTTCAGGATGTATGTAGAATCATTGATCTCACTTTCCCTTTTGCAGAAAGGTTTTGTTTGGACAAACAACTTAATTAAGGATGGCAGAGAGGATCCAAGTCCCTTAATTAAGAGGTTATAGATATAGTGTTTATCATATCACTTTTATGTATATGTTATTTCTATAACAAAGTATAAACTCAAGGAAAACAGTTTTATATACGTTATAAGTTGTTTTCATAAACTATCTTGAAAGTTTATAAAAATAAGCTGAAAACAACTTATGGAGATATCTTAAACTGATTCTGTAAACTCTCTCAAACAGTGTCACAAGAACTTATATCAAGAGATCAACACAAATACATCAGTTCAAGCAGAGGCAGAGTCATGTTTACAGTGAGCCTTGCTAAAGCTTCTCAGGCAGGCATTTTACTGGTAGAGAGTGTTGTGATTTAGGCGGTGCTTTGGTCTTACCTTAACATTGATGAGCACTGAACAGAGATTCGATCACAGGGCAAAAATTCTGTAATTTGTTCCATTTTCAAATCAAAGTAGCTTGGCATTAGCACCACCTCATAGCTCCTTCCCCTGCCAAATTCATGGCAACCGAGATGGCATGCAACACTAGAGCTACCAATCAGAAGGTGCTGCTGTGTTTAATCACTGTACCTGATGCATACAAAGTACAAACACATGAATCAAAAAGCTGAAACAGAAAAAATAAAGGGAAACTATGGATTTAAGGTTGGTTTGGTGGTTGTGATGGGGGAGTTAAGAATTTGAGTGATAAGGAGGTTGAGAGCTCAATTTCCACTCCCAGGATAATGCTAACGATTAACAACAATATTACCATTGATTGTTTCAATAAATAAAGGGACACAGAAGTAAAAATGATAGCACACATGACATGACATTTGTTATATAGCCACAGCATGAACAATAAAACGATTTCTCTTACCACCTCCATTCCTTATGACATGAAATAGCAATAATCAACTCTACCATTTGTGTGCAAGGGGGTGCAATAGGAAAAGACAAACTTCCAGTAGACTGCCGAAACTAACTGAGGATCATGGACATCCTTGCCAATGTGGCTTTGGCATGTTCTGTAAACAGTAGTTACGGAAAAGATGAGTCGTTCAGTTTAGCAAAAGCAAAAGCAATTAGAATACAGAAAGAAAAGAAGGGGTAAAACAAGTTTTCGTATGACCATCAATCAACCTTTTGGAGAACATTTTGGGGCCAATATCAGTCTCGGTTTCGAATTTCAGATTGTGAAAGCTCCAGGCTATCAATTTTGACATTTGTTAACCTTTGATGACAATCAAATAACAGAACCTCTTCCTACCAGTAGTTGCCACATGAACATTCTCCATTTCTAAAATGATGAAACCTCTTCCTATCTCTCACAACTATCTCACGCCACTACTTTGGAAATATATTTGACGCATTGTGGCAGTCTCCACATATTCTCAAATTTTTGAAAACACGAATCGTAGCTCTTAAAGGAAGCTTCATAATTCCATATACAACAGCCAGCTTTTCACTGTGGGTAGACAAGGCTTGTTCTTTATGCTCAGATTCCATATCATGTAATACAAACTTTGTATCAGGAACATACCCCAATTTCCTCATTTCATCTACCAGTTGCTCCAGATATGTGTAAACTGCTTGTACCTCAGGGTGCCTAGCATCATCAGCCAAAAAGACATGGACCATGTTTTCAACCTCAACCCAACTACAACCAGGTTCCTTCTTCACTCCCCGTTCCCTCATCAGTAACCTCACCCTGGCCACTTCGTCCCACTGGCCCAAAGCAGCATACATATTGGAAAGGATTATGTAGGTTCCATCTTGCTGTGGAATAAGCTCAAGGAGTCGGTCCGCAGCTTGAATGCCCAATTCCATGTTCCCGTGAATCCGACAACCAGCAAGAAAAGCTTCCCAAATTGGCGCACCGGGCTTGAAAGGCATTGATTTGATTACACTCTTTGCTTCCGAGAACATACCCGCACGACACAACAAATCAATCAAACGGGCATAATGATCCTCTCCTGGGGTTATACCGTAACGAGTGCACATCGTATCAAAATAATGGTGTGCCTCTTTGACCAAGCCCGCATGGTTGCAAGCAGTAAGAATTGCGAGGAAAGTTATCCTATCAGGCAATATATCTTCCTTCAACATCTGTTCAAAAAGCTCAATGGCTTGGACACCATGCCCGTGTTGTGCAAGAGCTGCAATCATGGCATTCCAAGATACTGAATCCACATAAGGCATTGTGAGAAACACGGATTCAGCAGATTCAACAACACCACATCTCGCGTACATTGTAATCAACGCATTGCCGGCGGAGAGGCCTGAATCATGGCCCAAACGAATAACCTGAGAATGAATTTGTTGTCCATTGTCCAACGACCCAAGAACAGCACAAGATGTAATCGCTCCAGCATAAGCATAATCACAGGGTTCTAGTCCCTCTGACTTCATCTGGTTGAACAGCTTCAAACCTTCTTCTCCAAAACCATTTTGCGCCAAACCAGATATCATCACTGTCCAAGTCAGCACGTTCCTCTCTGGCATCTCCCTGAAAATAGAATTAGCTTCCTCGATGCGTCGTGCATTGACATACCCAGACAAAACAGCATTCCAGGAAACAATATCTCTCACAGGCATTCTATCAAAGACTCGCATCGCCTCCACCATTCTACCGTACTTAGTATAGAAAGTAATCAAAGCATTACTAACAGACAAAACAAAATGCTGTGATGGCTCCACCACTGTCCTGAGAATATAACCATGCACCTGTCTTCCATAATTGAACATTCCCCTCCTCACATTACCAGAAGCACACGCACTAATCAAACTGGTGTACGTATACTCATCCTCCTGCATTCCCATCGAATGCATTCTCCTGAACATGTCAAACGCCTCTTCATATAAACCACGTCGAACATAACCAGAAATCATGGCATTCCAAGCAACATCAATAGGGTAAGTCGTTCCATCAAGAAGCTCACGCGCTGCAGCGAGATCATCATTCCTCACATAACCAGCAATCATGGTAGTCCACGAAGGTTCATACACCTGATTCTTAGGAGCCTCATCAAAAACCTTCCTAGCAGAATCCATCAACTGAGATGATTTCACCAAAGGCGAAGAACCGCAACAAACATAGCAACTCAAAAGCGCATTCAGCACAGAAGGTATCGACATTGTTCCCCATTTGATAACCTCACAATGCAGCAATTGACAATGCCACTCCTCGTCCGCTATAATGGAGAGAGCAGAAAGCACGCTGGAGAACGTAAAAGGATCAGGCAAAAAGCCTTGTCTTCTCATTTGAATAAAGAGATTGATTGCAGCGTGGCCATCATTACCGTGAGAGTAGGCAGTGATCATGGCATTGTAACTGACTGTATCGCGAATAGTTAGTGGGATGGCGTTGAAGAGTTGTCGGGCGAGTTTGATATCGCCGGAGGAGGAATATGCAGAGAGAAGAGTGGTTCTTGCGACTATATCTGGTTTGGGAATTTTATCGAACAGTTTGCGAGCGTAAGGGATGTTGGAGGATTTGCAGTAGAAGTTGATGAGACGGTTGAGGATGAAAGTGTTTGGTTTGAAACCGGAGGTGAGGATGTGTGCATGGACAGCTCGTGCGATGGTTTGAGTGGCGGAAGTGTGGTTTAGTTGGGTTAAATAACGGTATGCCATGTCTCGAACGTCCATGTTTTTGTTGGAAATGAAACAAACGCGATACGATGCTGTCTCATGGAAACCAACTACAGAGGGTCTTTTATTACTACCGCCACATTTTAAATTGATTTTCTTTTTTCCATTGTAAAATATTTAAGGGAATTTCAGGTGGGATTCTTCTTCACTCTTATTAAAAAATTAAAAATACCACAAGTTTTGTAAGTTAACTTGTGAATTATTCAAATAAGGTGAATTTGTAAAGTTAATTTACGAAATAATCCACGATTTTAAAAAAATAAGGTGAATTTGTTGCGAAGTCTGCGTATTGTTTTAGTAAACACACAGACACACCTCTAATACAATTCATTCCAGAATACCCAAACTAAACCTCTCTACTCCCAATCTTTGCATTTTCTACCAAATCTTAGCAATTTCTACGACTTCGAAGACACTCAATCTAAGTTTAACTCATCATTTCAACTCATTTTAACTCCTCCAACATCAATTTCAACCTCCATTTTGTGTAAGTTTTCCTAATCAATTTCTATTCAATTTTTTAAATTTTTATTACATTATTAGGTTTAGATTGTAGATATTTAATAGTATATGATGTTATAGTAGGATAATTTAGTAGGAAAAATAGAATTTTGGTAGTTATGGGACTGAAATTCTGGGTTTTGAAATTTTTAGACGAAGGGGGTTTCGCAAGTTAACTTGCGAAGTGTACCAGAAGAGACTTCGTAAGTTAACTTGCGAAGTTTTGTCTGAATGGGTAAATTCGCAAGTTAACTTGCGAATTCTTGTTTGATTTGTTTTTGAATTAGTATGTTAATTGTTGTAATGGTTTATTTCAGGTAAATGACTGATCAAGACAACCAGATGACACGTTTGAGACAGGGCGGGCAAAGTCAGACAGCGTCGGCTCGTCAAGAGCGCGATCAAAGGGCAAGGGCACAAAACGAACAAATAGGACAACTTAACATAGCATCACCATCCGCACCGCGACGGAGGAGTCGTCTCCATGAGACGTCTTCCTCTCGTGCACATGAGGAAGAGGTACCAGAGATGGAGGTACCAGAGATCGAGTCGCCAGCGGAGAAGGCCCAGAAGCCCAGGACGTCGAAAAAGCTGAGGTCCCCGACGATGATGTTGAGGAACCTGCAGTGGCGGAGGATGCAGGTTATCTAGGAGGGCCATATGAAAAATCTCTCCTGATTTATTATGGGGATCATACTGCCCGCTATGTCTGGGGTAGAGAGGTATTATAATTTTTATCGTTACATTTCGTATTATTTATTTTCGTTTATTGTCCGTTCTTTTTTATTTATTTTCGTATACTGCCTGTTTATATTATTTATTTATTTTCGTTTGATTCTTATGTTTCAGGAAAGAAAGGTCTTGAAACATGTGAATCACTCCCGCAAAATCTTTGAACTGTATGCTCCAAAGACTCAGTGGTTCCAAACTGGTATCCTCGCATCAAGTCTTGTTACAGTACTGGTTACGGTACCATTAGCACCAGCATGCAGGGTGTTTTTCGGAGAGATGGCATAGGGAGATGTCATCTTTTCACTTTCCAGTTGGAGAGTTGACGATCACCCTCGACGATGTTGCCTGTTTTCTCTGACTACCTATCAGAGGTAGGTTACTCAACTATTCCAAGATAACTAGAGCTGAGACGGTTGATTTGATGGTTAAGCATCTGGGAGCTGATCTAGACAGAGCTGCAGAGGACTGTGACTCCACAAATCGGGCGCATGTGAAATTCTCATATCTAAAGAAGTTATATGAGGAGTACCTCCGTCTAGCAGCTCTTGCAAAAAGAACTGCACAAGCAGCCTGGGAGCTTGTGGAGGCGGATGTTTTGTTCAGTTTCACCGGGGTCGTGTCATCCGGTGTTTTCTGATGTACTTGGTAGGCATGTCTGTCTTTGTGGACACGAGTGGTCGCTACACCGACGTGACTTGCCTGAGATATTTTATAGACCTCTCTACAGTTCAGAACTGGAACTAGGGTGTCGTTGTTCTTACCTATCTCTACCAGAAGCTGAATGAAGCTTCCAGGTGGAGGGCTAGGGCGCTTATCGGCTTGTGCACACTCGTCATGGTACGTTTTTATTTTAATGATAAATTTTAATTAATTTTAATTGATTTGTACTTACACATTATATTTTTGTTGATGCAGAGCTGGATTTTATCGTACTTTCATCGCATCCATGGTTACTTCGTGGATCCCGACTATGACGACTTCATGCCCAGGGCTGCCAGGTTTATTCTCAACAGGGGCAACGATAATGTGGTTCCTTACCAGGTGTTCCTTGACCACACCAACCACGACGTCATCAACTAGACCTCATTTGAGGACTACAGGGAGATTGTCCCTTTCGATACCATTTCGTTATACTCCTGGTGGCTAGCTTGTGGGACTAACATGATGGTTTGTTATTTGCCCAACCAGTGTATGCGCCAGTTTGGCTTTGTGCAGGCCATACCCCCGATCTCATTTCCAGGCTTTTCTCGACACCATGACACGGACGCCTCTAGATGATGTCTTCCACGATTTGGAGAATCATGTCGTTTCAAATGAGTTTTGATTATTGTTGGCGTCCCGTATGTGGCCCTCTATGGAGGGGTATGCGACATGGTTCTTTATAGTGTCGCACCCTTACATGATACCAGAGGCTAAAGGATGTCCACCGAGACCAGCACATGAGGATCTCTTAGAAAATGAGCAGGCCGAGGATGATCATACCATTGATCTACAACTTATCTATCAGAGTATCATCCAGATTGGACAGGAGGCGTTGGATGACGGGATCAACGATGGGGGTGGACCCGATGTGGTTGCCGTAGTGGAGAGGATGGTCGCTGAGGTAGAGTGTGCAGCGCGTTACCACGGAAAGAGGAGGGCGCGGGGGGTCAGGATTAGGCATACCTAGTAGCCTTTATGTTTTTTTAGTTGATTTTGTATGATCGCTTTTTTTTTTGAACAATTTATGTAATATGATATTTCTGACATTTTTTTCTCTTTAATGTTTATAAAATATTATTATTTACATGGTTTGCGTATATAGATATTGTGTATATTAATATTTTCTGACAATTTTTCTCTTTAATTGAATTTCTGAAAACGGAAACATAATCCGAGTAAATGTGGAAAAACATAGTAGTTTTAAACACGTTTTTACACATTCATGAAAGGTTTCGTAAGTTAACTTATGAATTCACCTTATTTGAGGAATTTGTAAGTTAACTTACAAAACATTTCCTGAATGTGTAAAACGTACAAAAGTAAGGTTAACTCGCAAGTTAACTTGCGAATTCACCCAAAAAGCTTAGTTCGCAAGTTAACTTACAAATTTACCTTGTTGGGTGAATTCGTAATTTAACTTGCGAAAAGTATTTTTGATTTTTCAAGGGTGTGGGTGAAGAAATTCCCAATATTTAAATACAGTATTGAATTACTGGGGACCTTTTAGTATTATCGGGTTAATTCATATTGATTCAATGAAATGTAGAGAGACAAACTTCATAAAAGAAAAAACCTAGATTTGAATTTTGAAAATTTCTTAAACAAAAAACATGAGAGCATAACTCGTAGTGCTGGTAAAACGGGCCGGTTCGAAAATCCGTCAAAAAATTTGGACCTGAACAAAAAAAAATTAGAGTGTATTTATCATCCGGGCTTTTAAGTTCCATCTGTTAAAAACTCTATGTTAACAGGGCTAGTCCGACCGGGTTGCGGGTAGCTCGCTTATTTAACTTTTCTATTTTTTATAAAAACTATAATACATTATACAACTAATGTCATATTATTTTTTAATAAAAATACAAATGTCCATTTTATAATACATTATACCCTGAATGGCTTTGTCGCCTGGTTCCTTCAGAGTGGGTCGAATGAAGTTGTATGTGGCTAACACTTTTATATTGACTTCAAACATTCTAAGAACTAAAAAAAATCACGGTCTACTACCCTAAAACACAATTTGTATGTAAAATAAAAAATACTCAATAATGCTAAAAAAAAACAACTTACAATTAATGATTCTCCTTGTTTAGCTCTAGTAATGTCTGATGATTTCCTTATGTGTTGCTATAAACTGATAAACTTTGAAACAGTGTGTTTTCTGGAAGAATGATAATTTGGAGGTTTTGATGTTTTGTTTTTGAGAATGCAGTAAATGAGGAAGGGGAAGAGGTAGCGCGCGTTTATGTCAAACAAAAAAATCAGAAATACAACATCAGTTTGGGAACTGTAATTGTATTTCTGGTTCATATCAACGTGGTAGGATGTGGCTTCTCACATTCTATTTAATTCTATTGGGAACTTATGTTGTACTTCCAATTTGTATATTTTTCATATAAAAGAATGCACAACAATTCCTGGGAGTATAATTGGAATTTCATGCTGGTGTCTAAGAAATACCCAAGATGCATTAAGAAATTCTTTAATTTTATATTGTCTTTCCAAAAGAGGCCCAAGCCCATTATCATAGTTAACCCTACTATTTAAGTTGCAATATGTGGCTGAAGTTAGAACCAATGAAAAATGTTCAAATTATTTTATGTTTATCTTTCCTTAGAAGCTTAAATTTTATTATTATCCTATAGCTAAGTCTATCGGATGTAATCAAACTACTATTGAAAAATAGTTTTGTGAGGCAAGTTAATTTTACCAAACTTCACATCAGTTCCAAACGCACTCTTGAAACTAAAACAATGTAACCTTATGGCAATGACCAACATAGTCAATACCATGAGGGAATTTCTTTTCCCACCTAGTGGAGTTCTTCTTCACCCTTGGTGAAAAATGAAAAATTCCCCCCAGTTTCGTAAGTTAACTTACAAATTTCCTAAATAAGGTGAATTCGTTAGTTAACTTACGAAATAATCCACGATTTTAAAAAAATAAGGTGAATTCGCAAGTTAACTTGCGAATTCACCTTATTTGGGGAATTCGCAAGTTAACTTGCGAAGTCTACGTATAATTTTAAAAAACAAAGAATTTTCCCCCAAACTAATTTATTTCAAACTATACTCAAAATCTTTCCTCTCTACTCTAAACCCTAACTTCTGCAAACACATTTCAAGTCACTCTCATCATTTCCACCAACACATTTCAACTCCTCCAACGATCAAAATCAACAAATTTTGTAAGTTTTCTTCACTCTTCACTATTCAAATTTCTGATTTTTTATTAGATTATAAGGTTTAGGTTGTATAAATGTAGTAGTATATGAAGTAGTAGTTGGTAAATCTAGTAGGAAAAATTGGATTTAGGTAGTTTTGTGATTGTATTTCTAGTTTTTTGAATTTCTGGATGAAGGGGGTTTCGCAAGTTAACTTGCAAAGTGTACCAGAAAAGACTTCGCAGGCTAACTTGCAAATTTTTGTCTGAATGGGAAATTCTCAAGTTAACTTGCGAATTTTGGTCTGAATGGGAAATTCTAATGGAAACTTGCGAATTTTGGTCTGATTTGTTTTTGAATTAGTATGCTAATTTTTGTAATGGTTTATTTCAGGATAATGGCCAATCAAGACAACTGAATGATATGTTTGAGACAGGGCAGACAAAGCCAAACAGCGTCAGCTCATCGAGAGCGAGAGAAAATGGTAAGGGCACAAAGAGAGGAAATGACACAACTTGAAATATCATCACCTTCCGCATCGCGATGGAGGAGTCGTCTCCATGAGCCATCTTCCTCTCGTGCACATAAGGAGGAGGTGCCATAGATGGATGTACCGGAGGTCGAGTCGTCGGCGGAAGAGGCCCAGAATGCCAAAAATGATGAGGTTCCCGAAGACGATGTTGACGAACCTGCAGAGGCGTAAGATGCTGGCTATCTAGGAGGGCCAAATAACAGATCCCTCCTGATTTATTATGGGGACCATACTGCCTGCTATGTTTGGGGTGGAGAGGTATTAAAATTTTTATCATCATATTTCATATTATTTATTTCCGTTTATTGTCCGTTCTTTTTTATTTATTTTCGTATATTGTTCGTTCTTTTTTATTTATTTTAGTATATTGTCCGTTCGTTTTTATTTATTTTCGAATACTGCCCGTTCGTATTATTTATTTATTTTCGTTTGATTCTTATGTTTCAAGAAAGAAAGGCCTTGAAACATGTGAACCACTCCCGGAAAATCTTTGAACTATATGCTCCAAAGACTCAGTGGTTCCACACTACTATCCTCGCATCCGGTCTTGTCGGATTATACAGTACTAGTTACGAGACCATTAGCATTGGCATGTAGGGTGTTTTTTCTAAAAGATGACATAGGGAGACATCATCTTTCCACTTTCCAGTTGGGGAGTTGATGATCACCCTCGACAATGTTGCAAGCTTGATCCTACTACCTATCAAAGGTAGGTTACTCAGCCATTCTAAGTTAACTAGAGCTGAGGCGGTTGATTTGATGGTTGAACATCGGGAGCTGGTCCATACAGGCTGCTGGGCGTGACTCCACAAGCAGGCACGTAAAATTTGAAGGTTAAGAAAAACTTAGAAGGGGGGTTTGAATAAGTTTTTCCTATTTTTAATTTTCTTTTACGTACCAACAGTCTAACAACACAATTATTTTTATCCTGTTTCGTTTGAAACTCAAAATACTCCAGTCCACCCACCAAGGTGATTTCGCCTCTCTCAACGAGGACTTAATTCACTATAATCAAACTGATTACAATTGCACAACCAACTATCGTGACTAACAATACGATTGCAAGCCAAGCAAGTGACTAACTCCTCTAAGATTTTTTAGTCCTATCCCTCTTGAGAAATGTGACCCAACCGGTCTCTCAAGGAATAATTACAAATTAACTTCTAACAATAGTGTATTTAGTTTTCTTCTAACAAGCTTTATCACAACTGTGATGTTTCACACTAAGTTTCAGCTCAATACAAACAATGACAAACTCAAAGTATTTCTTTGCTAGATTTTTGTTTAGCATAAGTTTTCTAATTATAACACATTAGTTTCTTCTTTGAATGCTTAAACTTATATATAGCTTCAGAATATTTTAGTTGCGTGTCTTGAACAAAGAGAGTGAAATTAATGTTGCTTGTCTGCTTGTGCATTCTGTTTTCCATGTACCTCGAATTGTGTTCCACTTGAGTACTTCAGTCGTCTTAGTTTTAATCAATAACAGTACTGTAGTAGAAATTGTCTTAGAAGATGACGTCTTGATAACTCATTTTTA
The DNA here is from genome assembly GCA_021764765.1 of Vicia sativa. NCBI lineage: Eukaryota > Viridiplantae > Streptophyta > Magnoliopsida > Fabales > Fabaceae > Vicia > Vicia sativa. The sequence goes on along the minus strand of CM038797.1, from coordinate 91,095,109 downwards.
TTTATCTCATGTAAGCATTTGTTATCTTAGCTTCTAACATAGGTTGCTTTAACTTGATCTTATCAGAGGTTGCGCTTGCATGCTTCTTTCAGAAGTTACTTTCAGCGTGTGTGTTCAAAAGTTCCATTCATCTTTAGAACTTCTAATTCTCTATCTGCTTAGCATAATTTGATATTTCACTTTCTAGAGTGCTTGAGTCAGAACATCATCTGAAATGAAAACAATACTTATCAGAGTATCATATTTACTATACCAAATTTGTTTCACTTGTTATCATCAAAACTGTAAGATATGATTAGAACCAAACTATGTTTTAACAATCTCCCCCTTTTTGATGATGACAAAAACGTTTAGATTCTGATTAAAAAAATTGTATATATGTGAGAATCTCCCCCTGAGATAGATAATCTCCCCTAAGATAAATACTAGAAAATAATAAATACAAGGTAGAAATTCCCTGAGTTTGTTCTTTTCTTTCAGAGTTTTGCTTTCCAGACTTTTCATTTCAGAGGTTAGAGTTTAGAGCCTAGATTTTTCGCTTCAGAGTTTTCTTCAGAGCTTAGATATTCCTGCATACTTCAGAAGCAAATACACTTGTATTTTTGTCAGACACACTTAGTCCCAATAACTGTTATATTTAATCAGATCAAAATCACAAGTTTCTCCCCCTTTTTTTCATAATCAAAAAGCATAAAAAATAATAAATTAATTTAAAATGAGCCAAAATATTTTTAATATTGATGCCAAAACTGCATGAGTACAGAGGTTTCATAAAAAAAACAAGAACAACAAAAACAGTCAAAAACAGATGCACAAAAGTTTCAAGGAGACTGAGACGAAGTTTGACGAGAGACTAGGGATAGAAGAAGATTTTTGATTTCATTAGAGGATTCTTCTTGCTTCATCATCCAAGATTTGATCTCTTTGTTAGTCCCATCTTTCTTGTCCAGACGTTCACGAACAACTTCATTTTCCTTCTTCAAATCTTTTAGAGTTTCCATCATAAAAGAAGTTGGAGTATCTTCAGAAGAAACAGCCTTAGAAGTAGAACCAGCAGCTCCAGGATAGAAGGCACTTGAGAAAAGTGTGTTAAGGTCAATCATAAGTGTTGGCACCTTCTTACGGTTATCTTTAGCACGAAATACAAATGGACAATACAGAACCATTGCTAAAGATTTGGATCAACAGCTTCTGATTCAGAAGATTCATCATCAAAAATATCCATAAGATCAGAAGGTGGTTGCCAAGGAGCGTTGTCAAGTTGTAGTAGAGGCTTCTTGTTCCAAATATCATAAACTACTGTCTTCAAACCATTCAGACACTCACTGAATTTCTCATGAACATATGAGAGTAGCACAGTTCTTTGAGTTTGAGGGATTCAACATTGAATCTCCTTTTGAATGTTTTCCATAGATCAACGGATGCAACTAGGTTCAGGTTGCTGACACAATCTTCTTTCAGCAGTTCTATCCAACCATACATTTCTGTTTCAAATTTCTGTAACATTTTACTAACATCTGCGTGAACAGGTTTTGGAACAACTTTCTTTTTGGGTAGTGATTCAAGATCAACTACAGTTCTTAGAAAATCATATGTTTTATGGTTTAGAGGTTTTGGAGTGGAAGGTGAATTTTGTGGGGAAGGTGAATTTGGTGGGGAAGGTGAAGGTTCAAAGGATGGATTGACAGGATTTTATGGAGAGTGAGGTGGTGGAAGTTCTATAGATATGATGGTTTGGTCGGGGGAGTGAGTTGATGGAAGTTTTGGAAAGTTAAGTGGTGGAAGTTTTGGAGAGAGAGGAGTGATGGTAGGTTCAGAAAATGAAGTGGGAATGTGTTGTGGAGACTTAGGCACAATAAAAATATTCGTGGAAGGAAGAGTTAAGGAAGGAAATTGAGTGTTTAGAGGCACATTTATTCCTGGCAATTTCCAAGATCCCTCATACCATTCAGTGGATTTTGGTGACAACGGTCTTATGGGGGATATTTGGAATAATGTTAGAAGTGGTTTATGAGGTGATGCGTTAGAGGAAACATTTGTATTTGTTTGGTGGGGAGCAGAAACAGGAATTTCCTATTGATAGTTTTGTGAAGTGATTGGAGTGAGGAGTGGTGATGATTGTGTGTGAGTTGTTTGGTGTGGCACTTCTGTGTTTGAAACATCAAATTTATCTATATCAGATAACACTTGAGCAATTTTAGGATAGATTTCTTGAAGGTCTGGTGAAGTGGTAAGGTCAATATCTACATTTATGTTACCCAAAGTTTGTGGTGCAATAGGGTTAGAAGTTTGAGTGGTGTGTGAAACAGATGTTACTATATTTTCAGAATTTACAACAAAAATGGGGTCAGAAGATGTACTTGTGGTCTTCTTCTTTTTCTTCTAGGTCTTGTTGGGTCTTGTAGAAGTACCCTCTCCATCTATTTTTCCTTTCTTCGTTTGCTTGACTGGACTTGGTGAACTTCTGCCTTGAACCCATGCTGGATCAATTGGAATTCCCTTCTTTTTGCATCTTCTGATGTATTCTTTAATATTATCAGCATGATCACCAACGTTGAACATAGGAAAATTGTTTAGATGGACTCTCCTTTTCTGGACATCTCCCCAGACGTAATGAGTATGTTCAACCAGAAGTTTATCAATAATCTTCCTTTTCACCAAATTTTTCCCAGTAAGAGGTTTACCATATATGGGGTCCAATTCTCCAAGTAAATTAGCATCCTCTAAATAAGCTATCATACCATTCTCAGTCAGAATATCTGATATCAATCTGGATAGAGGGATCTAATTCCTTTTGGCCTTAGGATTTTTGGTTCTTGCTTCTTCCCTGGTTTCTTTCACATTCAACCACAGATGGCTGAATAAAAGATAGGACAAGTCAATCTTAACATTAGTTCCAATACAGAACAAAAGGTATTGTTGGTCTGCATTGATAAGGTCATGATAACTTGTTTCCTTCCTATGATGAATGCAACTATGGATAATCTTCGCCCAGATCTTGTACTGATCCTTCAAATCTTTAATTTTGTTGGAGGCTTTTCCAGAAGTGAAGATTTCAGCATATACTCCAGACATATCAATTCGTCCTTCAGGGATACCTATGACACCTTCTCCTTCAAGACCTAGCAATGTGCTGATGAGGTTTTTTGTGATGGAGATTTTCTTACCCAGAACAAATGACAAAATAACTTTAGGGGTAACAATGGCGTGAAGCCAAAATTCTTTAACAAGATGTTGGAACACAGTCCCAACCAGACGGTCAAAGAATCTGGTCCATCCTTGAAATTCCACCGCTGGGAACAACTTAAACCCATTATCTCTTAGGTTTTCCAAATCAATCAACAATTCACAAACAACTTCTAAGCTATCAGCAGGAACCATCATTGTTCTTTGTGGAGTGATGTATGTTGCAGATTATTGAGGGTTGTTTGTAGCGGTGGTATCTGGGTGAGAGGATGTAGAAGAAGCCATTGTTGAACTTTTAGGTTTAGGGTTTTTGAATAGAGAGAAGAGAGCACATAAGTGCATACACGTTTGAAGATGAAAAGAGTGAAAAGTGAAAGAAAAAAAAAGGAGTTTTGAAAGGGTATTTATAAAGAAAATGCAATTTAAAAGTTAATTGGAAATTAAAAAAAAATAATTAAAAATAAAGTTAATCATCACATGCATTTAATAGCATCTGACATTTGAGGGATTTTGTGTGATTTGACAAGATTGGAACAGTTACCTAGGGACAGCGTGTCAATAGCTTGCACGTATGCGTGACCTTTCAGAAGTTTTGAACACGTGTTCAACTTCTAGGTAAAGAGCGTTACAGTTGTTTGATGTAATGAAATTCTGAACCATATTCGTAATGAAACATTAGAAAATATTTCAGAACTTTTAGATATGGTTTCTAATTTAACTTCTCTTCTAACTTCTGAAGAGATGTTAACTAGAATATTCATTTGAGAGCAGAACTTCTGACAACAATCATAATAATAAACACAATTTCATTCAGGACAAAATGTCATACCGATATTCTTTAGAATGAATTTAAATATATCTTCAGAAAGAGGTTTAGTAAAAATATCAGCCCATTGATGGTCTGTATCAACAAAGTTTGAATTTAAAATACCTTTCTGAATATAGTCTCTTATGAAATGATGTTTAATTTCTATATGTTTTGCCTTAGAATGTAAAATAGGATTTTTAGATAAACATATAGCAGAAGTATTATCACAAAAGATAGGAATATTATGCTCATAGAGATGATAATATTCTAGTTGACTTTTCATCTAGAGCATCTGAGTGCTACAGCCCGCAGAAGCTACATACTCTACCTCTGTTGTTGATAGTGCAATTGTGGCTTGCTTCTTGCTGTACCAGGAGATCAAGTTTTCACCCAAAAACTGACAGCTTCCAGAGGTGTTCTTACATTCTACTCTATCCCCAGCAAAATTAGCGTCATAATAGCCTACTAATTTGAAATCTTTGGATTTTCTGTAAACAGTCCAACATTAGTAGTACCTTTTAGATACCTCAGAATTCGCTTAACAGCAGTTAAGTAAGATTCTCTAGGATCTGATTGGAATCTTGCACATAAAAAAACACTAAATAATATATCTGGTCTAGACACAGTTAGGTAAAGAAGAGATCCAATCACACCTCTGTAGATCTTCTGATCTACTTTCTTACTTACCTCATCTTTTCCCAGAATGCATGTAGGATGCATTGGTGTTTTTGCTTCTCTACTATCTGATAGCTGGAATTTCTTCAGAAGTTTTTTAACATACTTTGTTTGATGTACGTAAGTACCTTCTATAGACTAATTTATTTGAATTCCCAAAAAGAATTTAAGTTTTCCCATCACGCTCATTTCAAATTCTGCCTGCATAGACTCAGCAAATTCTCTTCCAAGGGAGACATTAGAAGTTCCAAAAATAATATCATCTACATATATTTGACAAATTAAAATATCATTTTTAAATGATTTTCGAAATAAGGTTGTGTTCACTTTCCCTCTGGTAAAATTCTTTTCTAAAAGAAAATTACTTAAACATTCATACCAAGCTCTGGGAGCTTATTTTAATCCATATAAATATTATTTCAATTTAAAAACATGTTCAGGAGATTTTGAATCTTCAAAACCATGAGGTTGACGAACATAAACTTCTTCTATGTAACCGTTTAAAAATGAACTCTTAACATCCATTTGATATAAAGTAATGTTATTTCGAACATCAAAAGAAATTAATAATCTAATAGATTCTAACCTGGAGATTGGGGCAAAGGATTCATTATAATTAATTCCTTCTTGTCGACTATAACCTTGTGCAACCAGTCGTGCCTTGTTTCTGACAACTTATCCTTGCTTATTTAGCTTGTTTCTGAATACCCATTTTGTTCCAATGATATTGAATTCTTTAGGTCTTGGAACTATATCCCATACGTCATTTCTGGTAAAATGATTAAGTTCTTCTTGCATAACTATAATCCAATCATTGTCTTGAAGAGCTTCGTCTATTGAGCTTGGTTCAATCAGAGACACCAATCCAAATAGTGATTCTTCATTATTTCTAAGAGAGGATCTTGTTCTTATGGGGTCATCTTTCTTTCCTATAATCACATCTTCTGGATGTGTTGAGGTGATTATATGAAATCTTTTCTGTAAAGGCTCCTCATAAATTCTTAAGTTGTCCAGAGCATTGTCAATAGGAGGATCTTTTGAGTTTTCTTTAGACTTTTCAGAGTTTGTTAATTGAACTTTTGTACCTGCATAATTCAGTCTGCTTTGGCTTTTGAGGGCCAAGCTTGTCATTAAATCTTACTTTGATTGATTCTTCAACAATCAGAGTTTATGTATTGTACACTCTGTAGACTTTTGAGCGTTCAAAGTATCCAAGCATAATACACTTTTGTGCTTTAGAAACAAACTTGTTTAGATGATCTTTAGTATTTAAAATATAGCAAGTGCATCCAAAAGGATGGAAATATGAAATATTGGGTTTGCTGTTTTTCCACAATTCATAGGGATTATTTTCAAGAATAGGTCTTATAGAGATTCTATTTTGAATATAACATGTTGTGTTCATACATCCAAAAGTGTTTAGCCATATTAGTTTCCTTGATCATGGTTCTGGCCATTTCTTGCAAAGTTCTATTCTTTCGTTCTACAACTCCATTTTGTTGGGGAGTTCTAGGGCAAGAGAAATCATGAGAAATTCCATTTTCTTTATAAAAAAAATTCAAAAAACTGATTTTCAAATTCTCCTCCATGATCACTTCTAACCTTTATGATCCTAAACTCTTTTTATTTTGAACTTGGTTACAAGTCAAAGAACACAAAATGTAACTCATCCTTGTGTTTTAAGAAATTAACCCATGTCCATCTGTTGTAGTCATCTACTATGACAAATCAATACTTCTTGCCTCTAATGGATGTAATTTTCACTGGTCCAAATAAATCAATGTGTATAAGTTCTAATGGCCTAGAGGAAGAAACAACATATTTTGATTTGAAAGGTTTTTGAACACTTTCCTTTATGACATTTTCACAGAACTTGAGTTGGACTTCAAATTAGGAAGTCCTCTGACCAAATTGAGTTTGTTAATTTAAGATATTTTTCTCATTCTAACATGTCTCAATCTTCTGTGCGAGACCTATTGTTCATCATTAAGAGATAGAAGGCATTTTACATTTTGAGTTTTAAGGTCAGAAAGATCAATTTTATAGATGTTGTTCTTTCTCTTGCCAGTAAAGAGGATTGACCCATTTTTTGACTAACAAATCTACATGACTTTTGATTAAAGATTATGTCATAGCCATTGTCACTTAATTTACTTATGGATAATAAGTTATGCGTTAATCCTTCTAACAACAGAACATTAGATATAGAAGGGAGGTTATTGTTTCCAATGGTTCCAAAACCAATAATCTTTCCTTTTTGGTTACCTCCAAACTTTACCTCTCCTCCAGATTTAAGCTCCAGACTTTGGAACATAGACTTTCTTCCCATCATTTGTCGTGAGCATCCAGAGTCCAGGTACCATCACTGGTGTTTCAACTTTGTTGTTAAGGACATATGCAACATATATTATTTTCTCCTTAGGTACCCATATCATTTTGGGTCCTTTTTGGTTAGATTTTCTAAAGTTCTGTTTGAACTTTGGTTTAGCACGAAAATTTTCAGAGTAAGATGTATATTTGATATCATGTGTGTGACCAAAACTAAATTGTTTGTGCAATGGTTTATATGTGTTAACAATTTCATCAATAGGTTTAGGTTGATATGTTTCTTTCCCTCTGGGAGTTTCATATCCAATTCCTCTTTTGTTGTTTCCACTAACACCATAGATCATTGAAGCCATTTTGCTTCTATATATGCTTTTAGCAAGAAATTTTTGAAAACTTGAGTCATATTCTTTAAGAATATCTTTTGGACTCAAAGCAGTATTTGAACTAGAATTTTTTTGAATAATTTGAGATTCCTCTTTGAGTTTAACATTATTTTCTCTTAGTTCAGAGTTTTCTGCTTTAAGTTGCTCAATTTCAGATACAAGATTCTTTTTGAGTTTCTTGTATTTGATTTTGAGTTGACTGTGGTTTTCAAGAAGTTCTGATAAACTATCTACAAGTTTAGCTCTAGTAAATTCAGAGAATACCTCTTCAAATTCTAATTCAGAACCGGAGTCATCTACTATGGTAGCCATAAAGGCTAAGTTAGCGTGTTCATCCTCTGAGTTAGATCCAGCTTCAGAAGATTCTAAACCATCCCAGGTGGCCATCATACCTTTATTTCTTCCAAACTTTTTCTTTGGCTTTTCTCTTTGCAGCTTAGGACAATCACTTCTGAAGCGTCCTAGTTTTTTTCATTCATAGCAGATGATATCTGTCATACCCCAAACTTTGCCCTCCTACTTCTCAAGACATCACATACATCCATACTCAAGGACTTCACAAGGGTTGACCAGACAAACCCTCTCCTAGGCAATTAACCCAAATTAGGGTTTGGCTATTCTCAGATCAAGGTGGTTTCCAACATCTCCAATGGTCATAATGCCTCATCATATGCTTCAAAGAATCTCCATGTCAAGTTTCAAGCCTTACAAGTCAAGTTTCCTCAGACAATTGCTCAGATGGTTGAAAATCAGTTGTATTGGACAAAAGTCAACTGTGGTCAACATACAGTCAAACTTCATGATTTTTGGTCAACATCAATATTTTGAAGTAATATTCATCATTTGATCAAGGGTTGATCATGATTCATCAAGAAAACTCAAGATTTGATCAAAAGTCAAACTTTCCAAATTAGGGTTTTTGAAGGAAAAGTCAACAAAACTTTGACCAGGTATAACTTTCTCATAATTTATCAGAAATTTTCCCACCAAAGCTCATTTTAAATATAATTCAATTCTCTACAACTTCTTGTCTCACAAGCTTGCTTAGAAAATGCTTCATTTGGAAGATATGGATCAAAATATTACAAGTCCTTTTCAAAGTCAACAAAAAGTCAACTTTTTGTAAAGAAGTGTTATTGAGCATTGAAACTTCAATTGAGATGAAACCAAATAGGTTGTTTAGAGGACATCTAGAGCTTTCTAAAAAGTCCAAGAACACCCAAAAATGTTAAAATTTGAGCAAAATACACCTTGCACAAGTTGAGCATTTTTGAATAGGTGCACAAAGAAAAATATGTGACAAATGCAAGTTTTTTCAAATGGGCTTATAATTTTATGATCCAAACTTGATCATAATATTATCTATGACCTCTTTACACCTTGCCACGACGTTTTCCTATTTTCTTGATTTATTTTTGAATTTAAAAGCCTTTAATTCAATTTTAAATTAAATAAAATATGAAAACAAGGTATAAAACAAGTTGGGTTGGATTTCTATCTATCTTGAGGACCAAGGAAGCCCACAATACATGCCAATTTCGTGAAAGCTCATACAAGGAAGAGAAAATCAAATTTTGGAAATATTTGATGGAAATTAACAAGAAAATATTTTTGCATTCAAAGTCATATCTTTTTTCATTCCTTTTGATCAAATCTCTTGCTCTATAAATACATAACACATTCACAAGACTAAAGGATGAAACCCTAGCCTTATGAGCCAACCCTAAAAATCACAAATTACTCTCAAAGTTGCAAAATTCGAATTCTATTTTCCAACAGGTTTCAAGGTGATTCAAGCATTCCATTGTGTTCCTGAGCTCGCCAGCAATCTATCCCAGCCCTTACACGAAGCCAAAGCCTTCCAGATCGTGCCACACAAGTCTCACCGGTTTGGTATTTTTCTCAAATTCGATTTTCATATCTCATGCATTATTAACTGTTTTTGATTGCTTGTATGAACTCAGGACATCCATTGGAACATGTTTGATGCATTACATGCAAGCTTTAACGCAAGAATAAGGATCTGCCATTGTTAGGGCAGTTTGAGTTGCTTGCTTCGAAACTCATCATACAGGCATTTTCAGGCCAAAACGATGGCACCATTGAACTCGGAGGGGTCGAATTAGGGGGATAGAGTTCTTCTTTTGCTTTGATTTTGTCTATTTTGCAGGATCATCCGTCGAGGCCGCCGGAGAAGACGACCGGAGCCCTAGCTCCGGCGTCGCTGACTCGTTTGACTCAGGCGAGGCATGCGTGGAACCATGGCGCGATCTGATTCGTTCTCACGTTAATACCAGGGGCCCACGTTTGACTGTATTTAAAAATTACAAAATAGGACACGTTATCACTTATAACCAATTGCTTGCAGGTCTATAACAACTAGTACACTTGGCTCAGATGGCAAGCAAGCGTGTGGTATATCCTGGAGGTCCTGGGTTCGATCCTGGCTTCCTCACTTTCTTTTTTACAATTTGCAAAAACTAACTTTTCTTTTTTCATATTTTCTTATTTTTCTATTTTAATTTATTTTCTTTTCAAATAATTTTCTCATGCATTTAAAAATCACCAAAAATAATTTCTTTTTGCATTTAGGTCAGAAAAATGTTTACTTAATTTTTGACATGAAAATTAATATTTTTGCATGCATATTTTAATTAATTGTTAATTAACCATTAAATTGACTTTTAATTGCTTTTCCTAATCAAAATCGATCCAGAAAATTCCCAAAAAATTATTCTATCATCTAATCATCATTACTAACCTAAAAACCTTTTTCTACTAATTTCCAAAATATTTTGCTAACATTTTCTTATTGTTCCGATTATCTATTTCTTATTCCGTATTTTTATTCTAGAAAGGATGTATAGGTCGCAAAGTTTTTTATCATGTAATAGCGTAGATTTACACTTTCTGCCTTTACTTTCCGCACTCCTATTATGTAACTGCCCCAAAGCCATGTAATAGCGTAGGACATTTACTTTCCGCACTTTATTTTCCTCAATTTACTTTCTACACCCTATAAACTGCTAGTAATTATGCGTGTATGGCAAGATAAAAACGAACGTAGATCACTTCTAATTCCAAGATAAGGTATATGAATTTAACACACTCTTTTCACACATGCACCCCTTGGGGTAATTCTCTCTCGTTGCCTTTCGAATAAATGGTCAAGTCCCTCGAACGTAGAGGTATCCTAGCACCGTTGCCTACAAATATATCATCATAGTCCCTTCGATACAAAGATCATAGACCCACGATGTTGCCTATGAATACATGATCTCGTCTCTCGATTGTTGCCTACGAAAAGTGACGATCGTCCCTTCGAATGTGCTAGGATACTTCTACAAGTTGCCTTCTATGACCATCCGATGTCCCTTTGAATGTCCCTTCTACATCCAACGAATAGGGTTACCTACCAACTAATGGTACGGATAACACTATTCTAAAGGAAAGAAACAAAACAAAGCGACCATTCGAGTAGGTAATAAGACTTTTAGTTGCTTGCTCTATCAAAATACTTTTCACACCTCACACTTTTGTCAAAGTTCAAACACTTTTCAAAAGCGAAACATTTCCAAACACTTATATATTCCAGCGTGAATCATTACGAAGTCAAAGCGAAATTCCTTTTTCAAAACATTTTTTCAAACACACACACATAAAGCAATTTTAAAAGATGAGCTAGAAGCAACTAAGAGCCCGTAGAAAACTACGGATGGAAAGGGGTGTTAATACCTTCCCTTTTCATAACCTTCTCCTTACTCGAGAACCTAACGAAGGTCTTTTTCAGTTCTTTTCACCTTCCCTTAATTGGATAAAAGAAAAGTCGGTGGCGACTCTTGCTATCCGCAACATTTGCGATAAAAAGCAAAATAAAATTCCAAAGTTAGTTCTCCCACCGTGTTACAATATCTCTTTTGCTAAACTTCTTATGTCTAGAAGATTCTCCTCTATCTCCTGATCTTTTGTAGTTTTTGAACTTCTTTTGTTTGTGCTTCCACATCTGGTTGATCCTTCTAGAAAGAAGAGATAACTCATCTTCTACTGATGTAGAGTCTTCAAAGCTTCCTTCTTTAGCCTGAAAAGCTATAGTTTCATATTTTTTAGTAGATTTAAGGGAAACAAACTTACCTTTCTTTTGAGGCTCATATTCATTAAGTTCTATCTCATGACTTCTTAGTGCACTGATGAGTTCTTCTAGAGATAAACTATTCAAATCCTTTGAAACTTTGAATGCAGTGACCATTAGTGCCCATCTTCCAGGTAAACTTATGATGATATTCTTGACGTGGTCTGCTTTGGTTTATCCTTTGTTCAGAACTCTCAAGTCAGCAGTCAGAGTTTGGAATCTTGAGAACATTGTTTCAATGGACTCATTTTCTTCCATCCTGAAGGTATCGTACTTCTGGATGAGAGCAAGAGCTTTAGTTTATTTTACTTGGGCATTTCCTTTATGAGACATTTTGAGAGACTAAAAAATGTCATGTGCAGTATCTTTGTGTATGATCTTCTCATACTCCATTTTTTAAATGGCATTTAGCAGGATATTTCTGGCTTTGTGGTGATTTTTGAAATCTATTTTCTATTGCTTCTCCATTGTCTTTCTATCAATCCTGTTTCCTTCTTTATCTACCGGATGTTTGTAGCCATCTAATACCATATCCCATAGGTCAGGATCATAGCTTAGAAGAAACTTTCTAGTCTATCTTTCCAGTATCCAAGATCTTCTCCATCAAAGACAGAAGGTTCTATGTTGTTGTTGTTTTGATTAGTTGCCATAGTGTTTTCCTTCTGGATCTTTTTTTGACACAGTTAAGTGTTTGCACCCAGAACCAAGAGCTCTGATGCCAATTGAAGGTTAAGAAAAAACTTAGAGGGGGAGGGGTGAATAAGTTTTTCCTCTTTTTAATTTTCTTTGACGTACCAACAGTCTAACAACACAGTTATTTTTATCCTGGTTCATTTGAAACTCAAACTACTCGATCCACACCAAGGTGATTTCGCCTCTCTCAACGAGGACTTAATGCACTATAATCAAACTAATTATAATTGCACAACCAACTGTCGTGACTAACAATATAGTGCACAAGCTAACTGCAAGTGACTAACTCCTCTAAGACTCTCTAGTCTTAGTCCTCTTAATAAATTTGACCCAACTGGTCTCTTAAGGAATAATTACAAATTAACTTCTAACAATAGTGTATTTAGTTTGCTTCTAACAAGTTTTATCACAACTGTGATGTTTCACACTAAGTTTCAGCTCAATACAAACAATGACAAACTCAAAGTATTTCTTTACTAGATTTTTGTTCGGCGTAAGTTTTCTAATGATATCATATTAGTTTCTTCTTTGAATGCTTGAACTTATATATAGCTTTAGAATATTTCTACTACGTGTCTTGAACAAATAGAGTGCAATTAATGTTGCTTGTCTGCTTGTACTTTGTGTTTTCCATGTACCTCGAACTGTGTTCCACTTGAGTACTTCAGTTGTCTTAGTTTTAATAAAATAATAGTACTGTAGTAGAACTTGTCTTAGAAGATGACGTCTTGATAACTAATTTTTCTTTATCTCCTGTAAGCCTTTGTTATCTTAGCTTCTAACAAAGGTTGCTTTAACTTGCTCTTATCAGAGGTTGCGCTTGCATGCTTCTTTCAGAAGTTGCTTTTAGCGTGCGTGTTTAGAAGTTCCATTTAACTTTAGAACTTCTACTTCTCTATCTGCTCAGCATAATTTGATATTTCACTTTCTAGAGTGCTTGAATCAAAATATCATCTGAAATGAAAACAATACTTATCAGAGTATCATATTTACTATACAAAATTTGTTTCACTTGTTATCATCAAAACTCTAAGATATGATTAGAACCAAACTATGTTCTAACAAAATTCTCTATCTAAGGGAGTTATATGAGGAGCACCTCCGTCTAGCAGCTCTTGCAAAAAGAACTGCATAGGCAACTGGGGAGCCTGTGGAGGTGGATGTTTTTGGTCAGTTTCACCGGGGTTGTGCCATCCGGTGTTTTTTGATGTACTTGGTAGGCACATTCGTCTTTGTGGACACGAGTGACTGGTACACCGACGTGACCTACCTAAGATATTTTATGGACTTTTCTACAGTTCAGGACTAAAACTAGGGTGTTGCTGTTCTTACCTACCTCTACCAGAAGCTGAATGAAGCTTCTAGGTGGAGGACTAGGGCGCTTACCGGCTCGTGCACACTCCTCACGATACATTTTTATTTTAACGATAAATTTTAATTAGTTTTAATTGATTTGTACTTGCACATTGTATTTTTGTTGATGCATAGCTGGATTTTATCGTACTTTCACCGCATCCATGGTTACTCCGTGGATCCCGACTATGAGGACTTCATGCCCAGGGCTTCCATGTTTATTCTCAACAGGGGAAACGATAGTGTGGCTCGTTACCGGGTGTTCCTTGATCGCACCAACCACAAAGACATCAACTAGACCCCGTTTGAGGACTACATGGAGTTTGTTCCCTTCGATACCATTTCATTATGCTCCGGGTGGCTAGCCTGTGGGGTTAACCTGATGGCCTGGTATCTGCCCGAGCGGTGTATGCTCCAGTTTGGTTATGTGCAGACCATACCCTGATCTCCTTTCCAGGTTGTTCCCGACACCATGACACGGAGGGATCTAGATGTTGTCTTCCAGGATTGGGAGAATCATGTCGTGCCAAATGAGTTTCGGTTGTTGCGGGCATCCCGTATGTGGTACTTTGTGGTGGGGTACACGACATGGTTCTTTATAGTGTCACACCCTTACATGACACCAGAGACTGAAGGACGTCCGCCGAGGCCAACACATGAGGAGCTATTGGAAAATGAGCAATCCGTTGATGATCATATGCCATTGATCTACTGCCTATCTGTCAGAGTATCCACCAGATTGGACATGAGGCGTTGGATGACAGGATTATCGATGGGGCGGCTCGATGTGGTTGCCGTGGTGGAGAGGATGGTCGTAGAGGCAGAGCGTGCAGCGCGTTACCACAGACAAGGAAAACGCAGGAGGTCAAGATTAGGCATACCTAGTAGCCTTTATGTTTTTTTTAGTTGATTTTGTATGATCACATTTTTTTCGGAACAATTTATGTAATATGATATTTTTGACATTTTTTCTCTTTAATATTTATAACACATTATTATTTCCATGTTTTGTGTATATAGATATTGCGTATATTAATATTTTCCAACAAATTTTCTCTTTAATTGAATTTCTGAAAACAGAAACATAATTCGAGTAAATGTGAAAAACATATTAGTTTTAAATATGTTTTTACACATTTAGGAAATATTTTGTAAGTTAAATTAGGAATTCACCTTATTTAGGGAATTCGTAATATAACTTACGAAACGTTTCCCGAATGTGTAAAACGTACAAAAGTAAGGTTAATTCGCAAGTTAACTTGCAAATTCACCAAAAAAAAAACTTAGATCGCAAGTTAACTTACGAATTTACCTAATAAAATAAATTCGTAAATTAATTTACGAAGAATAAAATTTCCTTCCATAAATGATCTGTGGATAAATTGCTTGCCGTGATATCATTTAAGAGTAATTAATATCCATGAATGCAATTTATCATAGTCCCCTATCTCTTGCTTATAAAATAAAATATTGTTAAACTTCCAATAGAGATGAGTCATGTGTATTAAAAACATGGGCGAGTAAAAAAGGAAAAAGGGTCCAAGTTTAGGTGGCGTTAGTCAAAAGACATGAAGGAACAGTAATGGTACAAGTGGAACGCGGGAAAGGAATCAATCAATTGTTTCAGTTTTGACCCAACACAAAACCACACCATCATCATTTTATTATTCTCTATTCGTCAAACGCTTCTTTTTCTTCTTCTTATTCTTCTCACAACACCCTTTACTTTCTGCAAATCATCAAGTAAGTTCAACGGTTTCTCTTTTTAATCTGTTTTTCTTTTTTTGTTGATAATTTTGATGAAACTTCATTTGATTGGAACTTAACTCTCAGTGTATCCAAAGGTGAAATTAAGGCAGAAAGATGAATTCGAGGGTGGCGATGAACGGGACCTTGTTGGTTTGAAAGCTTTCCTCTCTCTTTCCTTTCACTCACCTACCTCTCCAGGTTCTTCTATTTTCTTACTTTGCTAATTTTGAGCTATATCAGTACCGGCGCAGCTTGAAGCTCGTTTGCCTTCTATTTTTCTATGAATTATTTTGTGCTTAGGGCTTACCCGCGGCACAAGATGTCCTGTATGATGGTGTTTTAGGTCCATATTTTGAGAATTAGAGTGTGATTCCTAACTCCATATCGACATCGTTAAGTCGAACTTTTTCATTCTTTTGAGTGTGGGCACAATCTGATTAGCAGTTAGTAAAGTTGCTAAGTCTAATTTTGCAGTAAAGGATCATAAAGTTGTATCTGCCCCATCTATTGTCAAAGTACCAAACTGTTACCTGCCACAAGTATCGATTCCAATAGTATCTGTAACCGAAGATTTTGGGGACTGCAGTTTGACATCCGATTCCTCAGATTCTCCAGAACCAGAGAAGGATGGAGATACTGATGAGAGTAAAGTATATATTAGAGCCAATTTGATTCCAAGAGTATCAGTTACTGAAGATTTTGAGGATGGCGGCTTGACAGGACCAGGGGGACTAGAGAAGGATAACAGACCTGAGAAGGATGGCAATACTGATGTTGAGAGTAGAGTAAACATTAGATCCAGTTCAATTCCACGCCCTCGTGCTGTCATTTCAAGTCCTGGTAAATCTCGTACTTCATAGATTTTCTGTTTTATATTTATATAACTATTACTTTTTGCAAGTTGAATGTCTGAGCTATAACTAAAAGTTGGTATGGAGATCACAAGAACAATTACGCTTTATAACCGTAGGTAATAACATTTTGGGCTGCTTTTGATGAGCCAAGTGATACACTGGCTGGTAAGAAATAGAAACATTGCTTCAGTTTCAAGAAAAGAAACATTGGAGTGCTAAAAAGAATGTTTTCGGGAAAACGGAAAACGGGACTTTTGAGCTTATGGTGGCGACATTTACATCTGTAAAGGAATATTGAGTAGTATTTAGGACCTGCCCAAGGGCCAATCCTCAAATTTTGACTCAAAAAAATAAAGTTAGTTATAAATATATGATATGACAAAATTTTAATAAATATTTGCTTACCTTAGTTGGTTAACGTTGGTGCCTCATACATTCAATGTCTCAAGTTCTATCTTGGGGTTGTGCAAAATTTAACTTTTTAGTTTTTTGAACCTTTCTGCTATTTTTTAAAGCCTCACAATAAATTGTGTTTTAGGCCTCTAAATAAGCCGGGGCGGCATGGTAGTATTATATTGTTAGGAGACAAATTTAGGGGTCTTCTAAATGGGAAATGTATTAGTATTATTGTGTAGTAAAAGTGCAATAGAAATGGAGAGCTATGAATCATGCAAGGTATCAGTACACTTTCTATGTTAATGGGGAAGATCCTTCGTATAAATGTTTAATATATGTCACGTGTTATAAACTTGCTTGCCTACATACGAAACTATAGTAATGGAACTCTCCATTTAGTTCTGGATCATCATTGTTAATTGTCTAAGTAATGGAACTCTCCAAAAAATACAATGACATTAGTTCTGGATTATTTATGCAATGGTATCCGTGTTTTCTTGGCTTGTTTAGAGTCTTCATTCTCCTTTTCTCAAAACCTGAATAGCAAAACTATCGTATGTAGGTTGATTTTCCATCATTCTATTTTAAATTTAATGCAAATTAACATTGTGATAACAATTCCAAGAATCATGTGGCCAATCGTTTTAGTTCAAATAAACAGCAGGGTTTGCTTCAAAACATATGGTATACATAAAGTGAGAATAGTGCCTCTTAAGATATTTGTAGGAGATATGCAAGATTCTAACTTTTGATAACTATAAAATGCTTAAAATATTCTAAAATAACTTTCACTTCTAGCTGATAGAAAAGAGAATTCTATTCATTGTTTGGGGCTATGCAGAAAATACAATTCATTATTGAAAACACCATCAATTATACCGAATGCAGCTAATTCTAGTTTTCTCATTTCGCATCTGTTTTCTGTGTTATTCACGATTTATTGACATGACTATAAAGTTGTCTCAATTTTGTTTTCAGAGAATGACCTATTGATTGGGAACAGAAACAAGATTGGAAATGGAAGACTATCTACTCCAAAGAATAGTACTGTTTCACCAAATAGACATTCTCTTGCTCAATGTAAAGTGAACTCACATGACACTACTGATATTGCTTCAGACGCAAGAAAGTGCGTAGAGCCTGAGCCTAAAGATAAACCTGACCCTGTTGGAAAGAAAAAGGTCTATAAAGGTATCACAAAATCTGAAAATTTACATAGGCCCTGGAAGTTTTAGTTCCAACATAGTATGATCTTAATCTAGGACTAGGTTCCCTCCCAAGGAAAAAGGAAAGAATAATATAGTGCATGTTTTGATGGAAACATGATTACATGCTCAATACTTCAGCATTGGTCTTCAATGTTTACTTGTGTGTGCTGTTAGAAAGAGTGTTTCAGGATAAATAATTTGATGTCTGTTATCTTAATGTATCAGTGTATCAAAGAGATAAATTATTCTTTCATAAATTCAGGTGTTGAAAAGATTAATTTTTCAAATGAATGTCAATATCTCGATGGTTAATCTGCGATTTTTGGTTGAGACACATAATTGTCTTTGATGTTTTTTATACAATTTTTTCTTTTACAAAATAGTCAAAGTTCACTATAATAATTACCAACCCCTCCGTCCTAAAATAAGTGTCACGTCTGATAAAATTAATTGTCTCAAAATAAGCGACAAATAACAACTAATGATAGTTTGGTAAAAATACTATTCTCTTTTTTATTTATTACATTTTCTTAATTAGTGTGAAATGACCAACTATGATAATTATTTTGGAGAGTGCAATATTTATCATATATATTTAGAATAAGTAACAGTTTAAAAAGGTCTAGAATATGACATTTAGTATAAAAAATTGAACTATTTTGTATAAAGTGAAATTAGGGTTTAAAATAAAACAACTTTAGAATTATTTGATATTGGATAAAAAGGTCTAGAATATGACATTTAGTATAAAAAATTGAACTATTTTGTATAAAGTGAAATTAGGGATTAAAATAAAACAACTTTAGAATTATTTGATATTGGATAAAAAAAATCATAGTCTGAGTAATGAATTTGATTGAAGGAGAATATGTATTTTTTTCATTAAGACTGAAAAGGGGGTTAATAACAGTTTAATCAATTTAGCTAAATATATTAAATAAACTTTTTATATTTTTTTCTTTGATTAGAATCATTTTATATAAATTTTGAAGATGAGAAAATTGGAAAAGGACTTGATTATAATAATTAATTAAAGATTTTTTTTATAAAAATAATTAAAGGACTTTAAAACTAAATTATGAGAGAACTTATTTATTTTGTACTATTTTGTTTTTTTTACCGAAGTACTTGAATTTGAACTTTTTAAAATTTAATTAATATATATTATCACAACTGTTAAATTTTTAAAAATATTTGATTTTTATTTCAACTACTTCTAAAAATCATGTTGAAGAGGAATTGTGATGTGATGATGGTGTAATAGTTACATTAACAATGCATAGCAAATAGATGAGCTAATCTTGCTGCTTCCTCTATTCATTGTGTCTGGTTTTTCTTATTCACCTATTACTATGAGCATTTATTTGTGTTTCTTCAAGCAACCGGTCTTGAAAAGTTGCAACAGTTATGTCATGGCATTTTCCAGCAGAAGATCAATTGAACCTGGCTCTGCTTTTGAATTCAGCTGTCGCCGTCTTCTGTCTCCCAAAGAAAGCATGTATATGCTGCAAGAACATTGCTGGAAGCAAGAAAAGTGTTAAAAACAGTGTAGGAATAGGAAAGGAGATACAATTAAACGAACTAAACTTGTAACAAACTAACTGATCTCTAACATGAATAATATTCTGTAACAAAACATTTTCTATATCTTAGAATTGTGTCTCAAGAATTGTACCAATCTTCAGGGGTAGCCTGAACTGCTTGTTCAAACAAAGTCAGGGCTTTTTCCCGATCATTATGAAGTTCCCAATGTAGTTTAGCATATTCTGATATGGTTTCACCGTTTCTGGGATCCGCCAACACTGCTCTTGAGTAGTAACCCTCTGCTGCTACAAGATCTCTCTTTGACTGTACATTATTCTAAGGTGGATGAGTAATGCAATTTTATAAGATCTCTCTTTGAATCATGCCTAACGTTGTATGTGCTAATGAAAAGAAAAGAGATTCAAGTCTTACCTGAAACAGAAATTGAGCATACTTTTTCAGAAACAAAGGGTTTTTAGGATTCTCATCAATCATCTTCTTCAAATAATCTGCATCATTACTGTCTTCATTAAAACTAGTTGTAATATTTTCTACACCGTTTTCTTGTTTTGCATTCTTGACAGGTTTAGTCTCTTGTTTTTCCATGTCATTCTGTATTTAATTACAATCCTTGAGTATTCCATAAACAATGTGTGTCATTTGGAAAACAAGAGCTCTAAATAGAGAGAGTAAAATATCACACCTGAGTTTTAAGATTTCCATCTTCATTCTCATCATCTTCTGTTTCCCAGAGAAAACTAACATATGCTGCAAGAACATCGCTGAAAAGGACATTACATGTTAGCTTTTATTTTGCTAAGTTTAAAGAGAGCATTCCGGTTTCTTCCATATAGAATCGAAGTGTTGGTACCTGTCTTGAGGCGAAGCTTGAGCTGCGCATTCAAAATAGACTGATGCTCTATCCCTATCGCGATGATTCTCCCACACCAGCTTCGCATAATGCATCAAGATTTCACCATCATTAGGATCAGCTTGAGTAGCGCGATGAAAGTACTCCTCCGCATCTCGAAGTTCTCCCTTACCCTAAAGAAATTATTCAAATAACACAGCTCAAAAATTAAGACCTACATCTATTCCTAAGAATCAAAGCATATGCAAATTAAACTAAAATCTAAACTATTAAAACCATTTTCATGAAAGCTATTTTAGTCAACTAATTGTAAAAATAAGAAACAGAACCCTAAAAGAAAAAAGAACTCACTTGTAAAAACAGTGCATATTTTTTGAGAATCAAAGGGTGAGATGGATAGTCATGAACCATTCTCTTGTAATACTCTTCAAGATCTTCACTTTCTTGCAAACTGGGAACAAACAACATATCATTATTATCAGATACAACAACTTCACCACCATCAACTCCAAGTCCTGTTGCAAGATACATAGGAGGAGTAGAAGGTTGAACATCATCATCATCTTCAACAATACTCAAGTTCTGAATCTCAGTTGACCAATCATTCTCAACCTCATTCTCAGCTTCTTCAATCAAATCCATTTTGCCTCTTTCAAAGGTGAACTCATCACTACCAATGGTTTCTAAACTCAAAGCAGTTCTTTTCAAAACTTGTTCTGGATCGTTGCTAATGTAATTATCATCTTCATGATGATGGAGGTGGTGAGATTTGTTGTATATTTCAAATGATGGAGATGAACGCAAGGTTGACTGAAACTCTTCCTCCATGGAACTGTAGTTAGATAGTTACTAGATTTGGGAAGTTGAGAGATTTAGCATTGTTTTTTGTGTGCTTATAAAGCAATGTCTATGATAATAATAGCATTTGCAGCAGGGTTGCAAAAAGAGACAAAAGTACTGGGATATTCAGATTGTGGCACTGATTTTTTTTTTTTAAAGATGCGCGCAATATTTATTATTTTATAGAAAATTTAATAAAAAATCCAAATAATGAATATGATTTAAATATTAATGTGAAAAACTTTTGATTTTAATAACATGGATATATTATAATTTTTAAAAATAATAAAGTATATAGCATACTATGAATTTTTTTTCCACTGTACCCAAAAAAAAAAAAATTTGAATTTCTTAATCCACCCATCCATAAGGGTGAACGTACTCTATGAAAATCGCAAAATATCTTTTAAAAAATCGGAAATATATTTTCGGTACGCATTAGTTTCTGAAATATTTGAGAGGAACTGAAAATATATTTTTGGTACGTATTAGTTTCTGAAATATTTGAGAGGAGCCGAAAATATACTTCCGATATTGTACTATATTTTAAAATATTTGGGTGAAAACCGAAAATATATTATAAATATATTATAAGATATTTCAATATTACCTTTTAAAGTCACAATCAAAATCTCTTTTTTTCCAATATCATTAATTAATTATTATGATTTGAGGATGAAATATCTAGATTTAATTGATAATGAAATATCTAAACTACAATTATTTAATAAAAAAAAATTAAGTGTTTTTCAATTTATGAGGTGAAAACGGAAAATATATTTTCGGTTCCATATTAAATAAGGATTTTTTTTTTTAATTTTGTAAATATATTATAAGATGTTCTAATATTACTCTTTTTAAAGTCACAATCAAAATTTTATTTTTCCAAATATCATAAAATAATCATTATGATTTGAGAATGAAATATCTAGATTTCATCATGATAATGGAATATCTAAACTACAATTATTTAATCAACGAAAATATTACGTGTTTTTCAATTTATCACCATTAATAAAAAAAATTAAACTCATTGCATTGGAATACAACATTCATCGGAATATAAAAATGATAGAAAAAGAGATGGAATAAGGGCATTTTAGAAAGGAAAAAAATTAATTGTACATTGAAATTACAAAACGACTTATATTTTAGCATAATTTTTTTCCTCAAAACGACATATAATAAAAAACGCAAGAGTAATATAATATTAAGAATTTATTTCAAATTTGGTATTACATACCGAAAATATACTTCCAGTTTACACCCAACAACGTGATTTGCGTGATAAAGGGTACAAACCAGAAGTATATTTTTTATTACAAATTTATTTCAAATTTAGTCTCACATACACGCTTTATTGAAATATTACATAGAATTTAAAACCGAAAATATACTTCCTGTTTAGATCTGATCATCCAATCCTGTTCAATCGCAATGGTGGCTAAAAAGAATATATGGTGAATTAAAAAATAAAAATAAAAACTATGAATTTCTTAATTTAATAAGAAATTTAATTCGTAAAAATCTAAACTTATTTTGGAATTCTTTGGATAAATTATTTTATGATAAATTAGGGGTAAAATTTAGATTAAAAACATTGAAATGACAATATACTATAGTACTTGTAATATTTAACTTTTTATAATGAATAAATTTTATTTCTCACTTTATAGACTATTTTAAAATATTCAAATCAAGGCGCAAGAAACAAGATGAACGTGATTATGTTAAAGAAGAGTAGGAGGAAAGTCTCTCATCACATGTAATATGGTAATCAAACTCTTCCATCTTAATGCATTTTTATTCTTTACGCTTCTCAAATCAAATCAACGGATTTACTTATTAGCTTGTGGGTCAAATCACTAAATTAATGTTAGAACTACTTAATCAAATCAAATTAAATTAAATTGTATAACTAGATTGAATAGATTAATTATTATAACAAAATTTTATAGGTATAAAATTGGTCCAACATAATAATTTAATCTCTATAAAATACTATTAACAAAGTACGCACGGGTTTGATATTGTGCGCACATTTATTTATATAATATATTTTAAATAAAAGGTTTATAATATATATATATATATATATATATATATATATATATATATATATATATATATATATATATATATATATATATATATATATATATATATATATATATATATAGTTAATGAATTTTGACTTCTAATAACAATATTAAATACAATTCTCACTAAAGTTGAATACGAAATAATGCGCTAGAACAATAAACTTGTATGAAGAAATGAAATGTCTAAGAAGAAAGATGAATTTATTGAAAAACTAATAACTTGTTACACTGTTGTGACAAATATGCTTCACTTTATAGTAATCCATATGCTACAAAATGAGTGAATTACATTACAGACAAATATAAGTTGTTGTCTACCTATTATTACTGGAGTGTATTGTATTGCATTAACCACATGCAATCTTTCCATATTTAGCTTTGCTAAATAATCTTTTAATTTCACAATTCTCCACCTCGTTCATAATTTGAAATATTTAAATTTTGGATGAATATGGAATAATGTTTAACAAGTTCAAGCAGTGTTGGAACTTGCAACCTGACACAATCTTGGTTAACATGTCAGCTGGGTTCTCATTAGTATGTACCTTCATAAGAGAAATATTACCTTCCTCTACGACATCCCGTACAAAATGATACCTTACGTCGATATGCTTGGTTCGAGCATGATGAACCTGATTCTTAGCCAAATAAATTGCACTTTAACTATCACACATCAGTCTCACGCGTTCTTCATCATCGATCTTCACATCAATATTTTCAAGATCAAGAATCAGCTTGTTGAACATATCCAACTGCTCAACCAACACTATGTCTTCGATCATCTTAAATGAGTACAAAGCTTGCTTCAAGTAGAGTCGATTCACCAACGATTTGGTCATGTACAAACTTTCAAGTTTCACCCATAACCCTGCCGCCGTCGTCTCCTTTGATACCTGTCGAAGAACATTATCACCAAAGCTTAACAAAATTGCGTTGTGGGCCTTCTCTATCATTATCGTCTTATCAGCTGCCGTTAACGTTTCGTTCATGGCTGATTTTCCCGTCAACGCTTCCAAAAAACCCTACTGAACCAGTAGGGCTTTCATCTTCAAGCGCCACAGATCAAAATCGTTCACTCCGGTGAACTTTTCAATCTCATACTTTGTCGAAAGCATTTTCTCCACACTCAACGCACCAATTTGTTGTGAATCAGATGCCTTGAAAATAAAGTATAAACTTGTTGTTTAATGATCAAGAAACAATTAGGGTAGGAAAACGAATCAAGAACACGATGAACACAAGGATTGGTTATTAACTGTTATTCTTTCCTTTATCTTAAATTAAGATTACAAATATACAAGAATAACAAATAACCCTCTCACCCTAACATACTAAACTAATGGGCTTTTATCACAAATACCCATTACAAGCTAACTTAGGGTACAAGCTAACTTAGCCAATTGGACATAACAAACAGGCCCAATTCGATGCTAACAATCCTTGCATCCTTCGACACTACAAGCTAGAACATACTTCGACTACAGCTTGTAACACTTCGACAACAACATGTGAGCAAACTTCGACTGCATGCTAAACTCTGTCGAACTGTCGAACCAAGATACTACCTTCGACCCAATAGAGTTCGATCCAATATCTCATAGTATGCATGCGTCCCAATTTAAAAAGCAATTTACTTTTCAATTTCCAATATTGTATTTTACTTTCCAAATTGTCTTTATTTTTGTTTATTGCATCCGTATTCTTCAAACTTTACCCAGCTTATATTTGATCCAAACACTAAAACCATTCAAAACTTAGCACTCTGTTCTAGGATTTCATAGTCGATCTTACAAGTAACCTTTAATAAGAGGTTAACGATTGTTTATCAGAAATCTGTGTAAACAGGTACCGCCACAAACTAGGGAAGAAATGATCGACGATTTGTATGATAACCCATGACCACCGAAGCAAGCACCTGTAGCTCGGATGAATACTATGAGACCTCAAATACCTTAGAGAAGTCTTTAGAAAAATCAATTGAGACCCCAAAAATTAATACGGGGCAAAACCGTAGAACCTATCGGCATTTGGATCAATAAATATATCTCTAATTGTCGTGTAATTTTTTTTAATATTATTAAATATTAATTTTCTTATTTGAAAGTCAGTTATTTTAGTATTAATTTTCTCATTTCTTACGTCTAGGAATTTTGTGTAAGATATATTTTTTTCGAATTTAATGATTATACGTTGAGAGTGTCGTATTCTCTTTTCTCTATTTTTTTCATAATAGGAACATAATAACCGTTAAAAAAGGAAATTTACGGTCTGTAATACAAACTGGCATAATTTAAATTCGTAACAGAGATTTTTTTTCTTTTTGATATATAAGGTAACAGATATTTTGGTTGTTAAAAACATTGATGAACGAAACGACCATCATGTTTGTCAAAATCCCAACAACAGAGAAAGAAAAGGAAAAAAAATTAGAAAAAATGACAATCGGTAACGAAAAAAGCGGAAGCAAATGAAGAAATGATTGGGCGTGGTTTGAGTAACAGAGTGACGGAACCGAAAAAATGACAGCAAACACCTTATTTCCATGTTTTCTCATTTCCTTCTCTCTTCTTTAGTCCCTCCCCCCTCTTCATGCCACGCCCTCCTACGTCGTCCTCCTCCCGGACGACTCCGAGTGGCACCCCTCCTCCCTCCCATCGCTCCCACCTCCATTTTCCCTCCTTTTTCACCTTCTCCTGGATCAAAACCCTCAAACGCTCCAAAACTTCCGAAAAACTCTACAAAAAATACGTCAGATCCTATAAACTCAAATAAACAACATCCTCGTCCTCATCCTCGTTCTTGTCCCTAACAATGTCGCAAGTATTGGCACCGTTTCAATTACTGGAACTAAATGTCATCTCAGCGCAGGATTTGGCTTCCGTGGGAAGAAACATGAGAACGTACGCGGTTGCATGGGTTCATCCCGACAGAAAACTTTCCACGCGTGTGGACACACAAGGCCACACGAATCCAACATGGAACGACAAATTTGTTTTCCGTGTGGAGGATGAGTTTCTATACAGCGACACTTCAGCGATCATGATTGAGATCTATGCATTGCATTGGTTTAAAGATATTCACGTTGGGACCGTCCGTGTCCTCGTCGGAAATCTTATTCCTCCGCCTGCTAGACCTTTTCATAACGACCGTGCTCCTCTTGGGATGAGATTTGTCGCGCTTCAGGTACGCCGGCCTTCTGGTAGGCCTCAGGGGATTCTTAATATTGGTGTAACGGTTTTGGATAGTTCCATGAGGAGTATGCCGCTTTATACTTTGAATGCTTCCGCGGTTGGTTATCGGCATTTGATGGGAGAAAAAGATGCTTATGATAGCCATAATCATCTTAGTCCTCATGTTTTCGGTGGTGACAAAGGTGGTGGTGGTGCTAAACCTGAACTCCGACGAACAAAAAGTGATACGAGTTCTGTTATGGCATGTGAAGCGGTTTTGCGTCACCAACGTGCTATTATTAATAAAGAAAGAGCTAATTCTGCGATTTCTGGTTCTGAAATTGGCGATAATAAGGTGAATAAAAAGAAGAAGAAGAAAAATAAGAAGAAAAAGTCGTCTCACGACGAGGCTAGTTCTATCATTAGCAGTGTTCTCAGCGATAAGGTTGTTCCGTGGATAGTTAAAAATGGAAAAGTAAGTGCTGCTCCTTCTGATTCACACGATGAACCACCGCCGCCGCCACCACGGTTTAGCCACGACGAACACGCCAGCTATGATGAAACTGATAATGATAATCATCACGATCATTATCACGATGATAACGAGAAGGACGTTTCGTTTGTTAATACTATTTCTGAAGCTGCTACAAGAGACACTGATATCAATGAGAAACAGAACTTTGCCTATCAAGTTAAGGCCACGCCGAATCGTCATTATCCAAAATCTCCGATGGTGGAGTTTAAAAGCTCTCCGAAGCCAAAGTTTATGAAATCCCCGACTATGCCGGAATATAAGAGTTCTCCGAAGCCAAAGTTTATGAAATCCCCGACTATGCCGGAATATAAGAGTTCTCCAAAGCCGCAGTTTAAGAACTCTCCGATGCCAGAGTTTATGAATTCTCCTAAACCGCAGTTTCATAAATCTCCGAAGCCAGAGTATATGAATTCTCCAAAGCCTAAGCATACGAGATCTCCGACTATGCCAGAATATGAGAACTCTCCAAAGCCTAAGCATATGAGATCTCCGACTATGCCAGAATATGAGAACTCCCCAAAGCCTAAGTATATGAGATCTCCGACTATGCCCGAATATGAGGACTCTCCTAAGCCACAATTTAAAAACTCGCCAATGCCGGAGTTTAGGAATTCTCCAATGCCACAGTTTAGGAACTCGCCTATGCCAGAGTATAAGAATACGCCTATGCAGCAAGTTAGAAATTCACCTATGCCGGAGTATAAGAATTCACCTATGCAGCAGGTTAGAAATTCGCCTATGCCAGAGTATAAGAATTCGCCTATGCAACAAGTTAGGAATTCCCCTATGCCACAGTTTAGGAATTCCCCAATGCCTCAGTTTCGAAACTCCCCAGCGGTGGCGCAACATTTTAGGAATTCTCCGGCAGTTTCGAAGTTCAACCCTGCAATGGGATTTGGCAGTTCGCACAGAGGGACCCCGAAGCATCCGTTTGGAAAGTTGAATGGTGGAATGGAATATGCGACACCGATGAGATCCAACTTGGCTAACATGAGGCCGGTTATGATGACAGAGTCTGAGCTGGGACCATCTCCGTCAGAGGTTGCGGCTGCAATGGCAAAGAAGCCGGTGATCGATGAGGATAACTCAACAGTGGGAGGGTGGAGCTTGGATGAGAGTGTGGAAGGGTTGGGGTCAAAATTAGAGAGGTGGCGGACAGAGTTGCCTCCAGTGATAGACCAAGGTGAGCTGTCGAGCTTACCAACAACAAACACAACGAAAACTAAATCTAGCCGACACTCGCGGAGGCATACAGACGGAGGGAATGGGTTGTTTTCTTGCTTTAGTAATATCTGCGGTGTAGAGTGCTCCATTGTGTGTGGTGGTGACCCTAAAGCCAAGGCCAAGGCCAACAAGAATAGTCGGCGACTAACTTCTTCTGCCGACGGCAGTTCCAGCCTTCTGTGACAAGACAGCCTGAGGTAGCATTGCATGCATGCGTGGTGGATCATGGGAAAGGACTAAAATGTGATTTTCATTATTATTCTCATTTTTTAGTTCTTTTGTGTCATTCCTATTTGAAATAATTGGGATTCCACATAACTCTTATAAACATTATATCATACAAAATATAATTATGTATTTATATTTATGTATTTATCTCTTGGTTTTTTATATGTATATGATAAGTAGCACTTTGTAGAATGAGAATCTCGTTAAGCTGGTTGGATTTTTGGACTAGCATTTTGTTGTTCTAAAGAACTTATAGAGAGACAGACATAATTTTGAGCATTTTGTTGTTCAGAAAGAACTTATACAGACAGACATAATATTGACACTGACACTTGAACTTCTTTTTTGCCTATGATATCACACTACAAGAACTTTCTTGGATTAGTAGTTACAAAACCTGTTAATGCAGATGCTGCTACTGTATATGTCCATCCAAACCTGAAAAAGATGTAAGGAGTGGCATGTTCAATCCATGAATCTCGTGATTAACATTGCTGAAACTGGAAACATAGTCCATAATCTCAAATATAAGTTTGTACACCTGCTACAGTATGGTAAACATTATTATAAACAGTTTGGCGTTTTGCCATCAAGTACAGTTGGGCCTTTCTGCTCATCAATGCAATCAAAACAGTGCTTTCCTTGATGCAACTGGTTGGATATTTAGCATGTAAATTTTAAAATAAATAGACATGTCGAAGAAACTTTCTCATCTTTGTAATCCAACATTCATTGAAAGATTATCCACGGAAAAATAAAATATGTTACTTCCTATCAATAGAAACAAACAATGATCAATACACAAATAAAAAATTTATTCCATATTTTATTTTATTTATAAAAATATTGTATTTAGAACATGAATTTCATATGCTACATCACATGTTTGCCTATTCTCCAAAATTACCTTTAAACCATTATGATTTAGTGTTTAATTTTCTGAGAAAAATATAAGTTATACACCGTCATCTAATAAAATATCATTGTATAAATATGTTAAAAAACGAACTTATAAAAGTGACAAAATAAATATGTTAAAAAACGAACTTATAAAAGTGACAAAATATGATTTAATTCAATTAAATGCGTATGTTAAAAAATAGTGCACTGAAAGTAATTTTACAAGGTCATCTAATGAAAACTCATCATTTATCCATGTCATATAATTTATTTAAAAATGACAGTATGACTTGTCACTTGACATGTATGTGATTTACTGACAATGTAAAATTATTTTATAATGTCGGTGCATATTCTTTTTTCTCAATAAAAAAACACTTCAAAAAGTCACAAGTAAGGTGAATAGGACAGATAGTAGTTAGACCTATCACCATTATACCATTTTTTTATTTCTCATAAATTTCTTCCAGAGAAAGTAATCTTCGAGATTTACCATTATTGCCAATTCACAAATAGAGAAAAATGACATGATAAAACTTTGTGCTCCTCATGTCCTGCATATTTGCAACAAGGCAAGTTTAATGGGCTAATAATATTTGAAGACAGCATCCTCTCGGCTAACAAATTGTATCTGTCTTTATCTGCTCTCCAAAATTGTTCGAAAAATATGACATAACACAAAAATTAAAATTGTGTTTTTGTCCTTCCAGTAAAATCTTCAACTGTATAACTTTCTCCAACTTCAAGTTCTACATTTATTTGCCAATGAAAAAACTTATGACAAGGTTCTACACTTCTGATCTCTAAGAAAATATTTTATTAACAGCAATACAATGGTAAAAGCTTCCAAAATCCAGACAAGTGACAACAACGCGTATCTCAGATCATCATTTTGGTTGGAGCAGATAAATTTGCATCTTTGCTCGCAGTGTCTCCTGGGAAAAACCACAAAAGCGGTAATTGAAGGTAAGAGAATCATGATAGCATACAATCCATTGTGCGCAGAAAATGTGAATTTTTCAATCAACTGATCAGTATAATACATCTCTAACTTGACTAACCAGCATCAAACATTAGCTACTACTTTACCTGATAGATATGTTATACTATTTTAAGCACAAAAACAAACATGTGAACGAAATTCGCACATGTAGTAAAACTAAATGTGTCTAAGAATGTGGGGTTGTAATATTGATCACTTCAGAGTTTAGAAGTGACTTTCTCTTACAGATAGCTTACAGGATCGGAAGATATGGTGTTTACTAGATTGTATAGATATTTTGCCAATTATATTGTCATTCTCTTTCAAAAAGTTAACATTTAACAGCTTAGTCAACAACTGTTTTACCTCAAATCTAGGGGCGGCAAATGGGCATGCCCGTCCCGTTTAGGCCCGCCCCGCAACAGCCCGCAAAAAATGGAGCGGGGTGGGGCAGTCATAGTTGAGGATTAGGGCCTAAAACATATGTCCGTCCCGCAAAAATGTGAGTGCGGGGCGGGGAAAACCCGTGGACATTACACCTTTTAAGTCTAAAAATTGCAAAATTTTATGTTAAGACTCATGTCCGCAAAAGCCAGCGAAGAAAATGGGGCAGGGCGGGGCGGACGGTCACAATAGAGGGTGAGGGCCTAAATTCTTGGCCCATTCCGCATTAAAGTACGGACGAAACGGGCATGCCCAATGGGCCGGGCCCGTTTTGCCACCCCTACTCAAATCCCACTTTCTCCCTCTATTTCCTATCACTGTATCTATCAGCTCAACTGGAACATTTCAGATGATAGGTAGTTGTGTAGATAATAAATTCACTAACAATAGCAAGACCTTATCAACATGACATGACCTTCATAACAATCAACATATATATGGCAGCATAGATACCCAATGGCAAAAGTACAACAAAAATTAAATCAAGAGATTTTAGGCTAAGGCATTATTTTTTTTGGTTTTATTTTCTGGCAAATCTTAGATATATTTTGAGAAGAAAAACAAATTGAAAGCCAGAATTCGAAAGAAAAAAAATACCGCAGCAAGTAAAAATTTATCTCAGTCTTTCAACTCTTATTATCAGCTGTTATAAGTATTCTGCTTTTCCAAATTGGCCTTTGACACTAAGACTATATTTTTCTGAATAATTACCATAACAGGGACAGTGAAACTAGGTTCCCTCTCATACAATTGATCCAATTTAAAGCATGCTAATTCTCATACACATCCATTCCAGCCACATAGGATTGAAATAGAGGCGTCCAATTGCCTTCCAAATAACAAGATGGACAGCCCACCGAACAGAAAAGGAACTCACACGAAACTAGTCTTGTTTGGATAAACAGCTTAATTAAGCACTTGTAGCATAACCATTTATCTTATAAGTGCTTTATCTATAAGTTATTTGTATAACAAAAGATAAAATAAAGTCAGAATGTTTTCAGATTAACTATAAGTTGTATCATAAGTTATCCTATAGAACTTATGAAAATAAGCAGAAAAAAACATAGGGACATATCTAGCCGTTTTCGCAAGCCCTCCCAAACAGTCTCACGAGCTTATGCAAGCAGATAACATCAAAAAAGTTAATCTAAACAAACACTATAAGAAGCGAATAGATTAAAACGAATTACCAAACGCAGAATGCTGAGGAGGCAGGGCTTCTCCATAGATTGCTTGGAGTCTTTCCAGAGGAACAGGGGCGGAATCAGTTGCGGCATCCGCATAAAGCTTTTGTTTCCAATCCCAGAGAGTCCTTCTAATAGACTTATTGGAATTGGTAAGAGATTCCTTCTCAGCTTCTAAAGCTTGGACGATATTTTGCTGATTCCAAGATCTCAGTCCCAGTAATGCAAAAGACGAAAACAAACCAACATTGATCACTGTATTGTTGTTTGAAGCTCTCTTAGCTATGTCAACTATTTTGTAAACAAACTCCATTTTCTGTCAAAAAAATCGAAAGTATCAATCCGTTTCAATTTTCAACCCAAACATATAAAAAAGATAATCAACAAAGAGCATATTCTACTTCGAACTCAATTTCATTTTCATGATTTATGTAATCGAAATAACCTTAAACCCTAACCCTAATTTTTCATACTCAGACATAAACGGTGAATAGTTTAAACCATATCATTCTTAAAACTGAGACACAAGAGAGAATAAGAATAAGAACACTAACTTACTAGAAATGGCGGCAATCAATCGCAGAAAGAGTATGTTACAGAGAGAAAGAGGCGGAATAATGTATCTTGTATCCTCAAACTCAAAAGCCATCACTTTGAGTAAATAAAACTCAAATAATCACAAAATAGGAATTTTTTATCCATTTTTTTTCAAAATAATTCCACATTTTAATTTCACAATATAACTCACTTTCTATAAAAATAATAAAACGTAACCACGATGTCAGATCAATTGGCAATACCTAAAACTAAAGATAAGACGTGAATTTGAGTGACATATGTAATATTTGTTGTCAATACAATGTCACTTATATTTATTAACAGGATGGCCAATTAGTCTAACACTATTGTGTGTACTATACTTTTTGATAGTTTATATTAAAGTAGAAATCAAAAACATTAATATTAAATTTAAGATACGTTTCCAGACAAAGAAAAATATTAACGATGTTGATTGGATTGATTATATTGGTCATCGATTTCATATTTTAGAGTATCTTAATTTATGATCCTAACTCACATTGTTGTTTGACCCTGAGGCATTTGAAGATTTGAGGTCTCAGAAACATCAGCGTAGCATATTTCTCTTATAAATTATTGTATTTCTATGAAGTCTTGTGTATGGTGTAACACCTTAAATTCCTTGTATACATATAATTAAAATATCAGAGTAATTTAAAACAATTCAAACATTTAGGATGTCACATTCTTTCATTCACTATACTCATACAATAGGATACGTAACACGTATTAAAACATGATATATATATATATATATATATATATATATATATATATATATATATATATATATATATATATATATATATATATATATATATATATATATATATATATATATATATATATATCATGTATGAACTTCAATGGCTTTATTAGGAGCAAAAAACTTCAACAACAATTACTCTTAACTCTTCAACATGAGTTATAATCATAATAATCCAGAAACTAACATAAATTATTAAATAAATCCAACAATCGAAGTTACACATACGTCTACTCCAAACATAAACTACTCCAAACATAAACAAAACAAACATTATTCCCCCAGTGTTACGTATCAAAGCTGACATCGACGCAATCTACGCAATACGAGGCAATCTCCTCGGCTTACCTCGATCCCGAACTACTCTTGAATATTTGCATGGTGTCGTATAAAATATCATTCCAGCAGAAGGGTGAGATTCTCAATCACATAAAGATGCATAAATATATATAAGCACATAAGTATTAGTCACTCATTCAATCATCAATCCATACATATTGTTCAATGCATTAGTTAATAATTCAACCATTCACATCACTAAGCAACAATACAACATAGTATATTATACAATGCAATGAGTACACATGAGACTCAATGCATGTGGTACCATCGACTCATAAGAATCCTCCAAATAATTCCCGTGGGATTTCAGGTACATCACTCACACTCCACGTGGGCACCCGATCATTTCACTCTTCGTCGTTCACACCCCACATGGGCACATGACCAACCCTCGTCGCTCACACCCTACATGGGCACACAATGACACGATTCTCATTAGAATCCGAATATATTCTCACACCCCACATGGGCACACGATGACACGATTCTCATTAGAATCCGGATATATTGCTCACACCCCACATGGACACACGATTCTCACTAGAATTCAAATATATTGCTCACACCCCACATGAGCACACGATAATCCCACATATGTACATGTATGCGTGACATATATATAAATCATACAACAATAACATTATGCACATCGACCTTCACCATGGCCGGTGCACTTCGCCACTACGGGCCAACACACAACATCTATCTGTCAAAAATGCAGCAATAACAATCCCCATATATATCACGCATTCATACTATATTTACAATATTCTACAAAATCAACACAACTCGACACATACAAAACACGATTTACACATGGAATAATTGGAATCCAGTATTAAAAATAATTTTATCAAAAAGTACGTTAAACCAGCTTCCCAACAATATGAACCATGCATTAGCCGAACACCAGAAATGAATGTTATGAATTTTCAAAATTTTGAAAATATTTTTGTCAACTACAGTGGTAAACACCAGTACGTTAAACAGTCTCAAACATCTCACAACACATAATTCAGATTATCAATTTTAGTGCACATTCACATACATTATCAATAGCATTCTAACACACTAAATTCAAAATTTAAACACCCAATGTCATACATCAAATATATTCATTGAAACACTTACACAACAATTATACCTAGAACACCAAAGAGATGATAATCATAGAGATTAACGACTATCCATTGCCACACCCTAATCTTTGACCTAAGATCTCACCTCTTTTGCACCATTTGCATTTATAATTCATTTTTTAGTCAAAGTTCTTGGTCCATGATTTTATTTATTTTATTTCAATATTATTTTTGGATCTTAATTTTAATCTTAATTTAATTTGAAATATCATTTCTAAGTTGGATTATTATTAAAATTTAATTTTTTTTTAAAGTCTTCTACTTATTTCATTTGTGGCATTTTTCAAAGTCAAGTTAATTTTTTTGTCTTCATCTAAATAATAATTAGTTTTGTTTGTTTAAAGTAATAAAGTTAGCAAATACCTACATTTAGGTGAATTTGAAACTTTTATTTTAAATGACAATTTTTATTATTAACTGAATTTTGCTATTTTTGCATTTATTCTTACTAACACTTTTTTTATTTTATTGTTTGTGTCTTATTGTCTAAATAAAAAAAAATAGTACAAAGTATAATTCATAAAAAATGACGAAAATCAAGTATACTTTACAAATTGAGTTTTCTCTCACATAACAAACACATTTACATTCAATTTTCACCCTTCATTCTTTTTTATCAAAGGTCTAAATTTATTGTTACAACATCACATGGATCACTATTTTCAACATCCCTCCAAGACCAATCATCCATTCACATTTGCCACCTCTTTTTTTTTTTTTTTAATTCCTTTTTTAATTCCTAACCCACCTTTGGTGGAGCCTAGAAATAAACATCTACTCATTCACAATAGAAACCACCAATAATTTATTAAGTTAAGCCAAAACTCTCTTCTTTTTTATCTTCATTTTCTTTGGAGTCATTTCTTCCTTTTATTGAATAGATAGGATTTTATGCTTGTTCTTTATTTAATTACATATCATTTTACTCTTTCTTTATTTATTTAGTACCTTAATTATCACCATTTTACAAGGAAACTTCATTGATTCAAAATCAATAATTAAAAAGTGTTCTTGAACCTCATTGATTCATCTTATTCTTTATCTATTTTATTTTTATTTGGATCAATTTGGAAAGCATTTGAGATTTTTTAGTTCATCTAAATCTGTTGGATATTTGATGAACTTTCATCATTTTCAATCTACTTCTAAATAATCATTTGATCATTCAAGTTATTTGGGATTGATGATAAGTTTGTCATAATGTATCTTCCTCCACTTTATCTTAATCCTCCATGTTTGTTAATTGTACTACACATATAAGAGAATAAACTTCAAAGTGTCATTTCTCCAACATGTGTGGACACATACATCCTATGCTCCATATGAAGTTACACTTGTTCCAAATCAAATTATTAATCATTAACACTAATTTTATATTGTACTAATTTTACATTAATGTCATTTATTATTGCGCACTTTATATTTCAACACTTTACTTTCCCACTCTTTAGTTTTATGCCATTTATGATTTATAGCATTTTATTTTCCTTACTTATGTCTTTTTTTTCCTTTACTCACTTGAACATTTATTTTCTCTGTGCTCACTTGAGATTTTTTTTTTTTGCTTGTTATAAGCCATTTAATAAATAAATAAATAATCTAAAATTGGTTCTTTAATCTTTAGACTATGGTTATTATCCCTTCTTATCTAATGTGTGGTTCTTTTTCGATTTTCATTTGATTATTGTCCTTGTGTTTTAATTCAAGGAAAGAGGTTGCATTTGTTAACTATTTTGTCATGTTTTAGCATTGACTTGTGTGCTTGATGATTCATTTGTTGATAGATGATATGTCTATGGTCTTTGTGTTTTAATCCAAAAGGAATGGACTGCATTTGTTGACTATTTTGTCATGTTTTAGTCTTGACTTGTATGTTTGTTGCTTCCTTTTACCATATTTGCTTCATGTCTGATCTTTAAACACCAATATTTTAGCAAACACCCAATTTTAGCCAAAATACACAGATATTTCAAAAGGTTTATATGGAGTACTATAGATACATATGGTACTAATACCTTCCCTTTGTGTAACCAACCATCATATCTTAGATTTCTTTAATGCATTGTTCTTGCTTTACTTTTAGTTTTGCTTTTGCTTTGCATGTTTACTTTTGGATTTTATTCCGCTTTTTTCTCATTTCTTTGGAAATAATAAAGTGTAGTGACGACTTTTACTGTATGAGTCAAATCAATCAATGACTTGGTCTCAAAATTTCACCGCTACACTCACCCATATATTTCATACAATCCCTATGCACGAGAAAACCCCATTCTTACCTTAAAGTTTCCTTGAGATTCTTCTACTTCTCAACAATGGTGATTCCCTTAGCCCTAGCTTTTTCCCTCTTCCTTGTTCCACTTTTCTCCCAAATGTATTCTTTCTTTTTCCCCGTTTCTACGATTGCAACTTACACAAAACTTTTATTTTACTAAAGTAACCCTTAGACCCTTATTCTCATTTTCCTCTTACGCCTTCTCCTTATAATTAAAATAATTATTTAATTATCATAACTAATGTTATTATTATAATATAATAATAATAATCATAATAATAATAATAATAATAATAATATAATAATAACGGTCTCCCTCCACCCCTATGTTTCTACACTCTTGGTCGTACACCCCTTGTAGTTGTCCGAAAAGGGTTATTGACGGCCAGATAGTTGTCTCCGAGATCCTTGATTTTGGGAGGGAATAAGATGGAGGGGGAAAAGAGCTCACTGGAGATGAGCATATAGCCTAGGACTTATCATGCTTTATCTTATCTTTTTTCGAGTTAGTTCGGCCTCCGCGCTGTTATTTTTGTAATTTTTGGATGATCGGTGTTGCCCGGTTTATATAATATTTTGACAATTCTTGTCCTTGTGGCTGTTAAGGTTAACCGCACTTTGTTACTTTTTTGATATGCTTGTGCATGATTTTTTGTTGATTTTGTCATGTTACTTGTAAGCTAATTGGCTTGACTTATTATGCAAGATATTTTTGCTAAGCATTTTCCGGGGGGTTAGCTCGACACAGTTGATGTTCAATAGTGTGGGGAACTCATCGAGTGGTCGGGTTGGTTTCCAAGTAGATAGAGGAGCTCAGATCTCGATTGGGATCTTAGTTTTACGGCACAAATTTTCCATCGCGAGCTGGGTATTTTGCCAACAACGTACAACAACGGTGGAGCTCGCTTGAGGTTTCCCTATCGAATCAAGAGCCTGCTTGTCAATAAGTGGGAACTTATATTTTTGTTTGTGTTTGGGGCACAATGCTTGTAACTAAGCATGCCTTTGTAGGTCGGGAAGTGTCATGTACGTTGTTGGTTAGGGAACATCGACTGTTTGGACCTAACTAATATTTTTTCGGTTTTTTGGTGTTCAATGGTCGAATGAGTTCTTCCTCGTGTATGTTTTTGAGGAAGTAGGCCTCGTTCTTCGTTTTTGCTCAAACGCGATAAGGGCCTTCCTAGTTTGCAGCGAGTTTTCCCTCGCGAGAGTCTTTTTGATATATCCTTAGAACTAGGCTACCGACCTCAAATTCTCGTCTTATGACTTTGGCGTCATGTCGTATGGCAATTTTTTGTTTTAATGAGGCTTCTCGGAGGGAAGCACCTGATTGAACTTCTTCGACAAGGTCGAACTCATCCCTTAGCGCCTCTTCATTCATCTCCTCGTCAAGGGGAGATTCAGGGTGCCTAGTAGGATCTATGATTTTAACTGGGATTACTGCTTCGGTCCCGTAGGCCAGCCGAAAAGAGGTTTTCTCGGTGGCCGAGTGAGGGGTTGTTCGGTAGGCCTAGAGCACGTTGATCAGCTCTTCGACCTATTTTTTTTATCTTATATAATCTTCATTAAAGGCCCCATAAGATTACTATGTTCACGACTTCGGTCTTCCTATTTATCTGAGGGTGTTCGATGGATGCGAAGTGTAGTTTATCATCTTCATCATCCTAGTCTTCCTCAGCCTTCAACACATCAGTAATCTTCCCATCCTTGTCTTTGATCATTGTAGGATCCCATCCTTTGACTACAAATTTCCAAGCCTTACTGTCCATGGATTTGATAAATGCCACCATGTAATCTTTTCAATAGTCATAGTTGGATCCATCAAGAATAGGTGGTCTGTTCACAAATCCTCCCTCCTTGTCCATTGTACCAGAAAGTATCCTCCTTGAATCTCACTCAGGTACAGAGCATGATGCCTTCTTTGATACCAATTGAAATTTTGGTATGCAAATATCAGATCTCCTAAGATATATTGAGACACTGATATCTGATTAAAACACAATGGCAATAAGATTGTTTGTAAATAAAGGAACACACAAAATTATTAACCCAGTTTGGTGTACAACAACCCATACGTTTAAGGGCTACCAAGCCATGAATGAAATTAACTAAGTAGTATCAGTTTGTAAATCTTCAGTAAACTATCTCCAGTTTACAATCTACTCACTTAATCACTACACGTGCTTAACTTCTACCTGAGACTCACCTAGGTATGAGACCCTTCTCAAATTTCTTTAAATCACAACGGTGTTGAAAACTCTAAAACTTAGAATACTTCAGAAGTTTCACTTCAAAGACACACAATCACTTAATGCTTAAAAGCTTAAGAATGATTGACAAAACTTACAACTCAATAGAGACAATCATACTCTTATATCAAAATGGTATTAGAGAGACTAATAATTCACAAAAACACAAATCCTAAAATTTCACTAGAAAACACATAATATTTCACACTTTTAATTAGGTTTGTAGCCTTCTTTTTATAAGTAATGTTTGACTGAATTTAAACTTCAAAATGCAGCAGGTAAGTTGCTAAATATTTGCAAAATCTTGCTGCAGTTAGCCAGTGACCAATCTGGTAGATAAATCACATAACTTTTTTGGACTACATGATATTGAATATTGGCCAAATAATGAAGGCCTAAACGAGGGACATGAAAAAGGGGTAAGAAATATCACTATGATGCATCTAAGAATTTTGGTGGTTGAATTCTTTGAGAAAATTTATTTATATTGAAGCACTATTTTTAGGTTAGTACATAAATATTGAGCAAGTGTCATTTGACAAAGTATATCTATGCAACACCAGTAAAAAGATTTACATCCTAGTTTTGTATTTTGAAATTTGTAATGTAATTTCTATTAATTTTATTATTAAAATTATTAATTTATTATTGTATTTTAAAAAAATGGTCGGATGGAGGGAGTAATAATTAAGATTTAAGGTCTTAGTTTCCCTTATCCATACTAAATTTTCTCCAAACTGAACCATGAAACTTCAACAACAACATACAACATTTTCAACTGAATTCTTGTCTCGCACTCTCAATTTCAGAAACCATCCAAACCGCACTTGTCGCCATTCAAATCCCAACACTATCGTCACTTCCTCAACACCAGCCAACACCACCAACAACAACAACCGAAGAACAACAATCACCCCAGGCAACACCAACAACAACCGAAGAACAACAACCAGGGTCAATGAAAAAACCCCAAAACTTGTTCGAAATCACGACTTTCGAGACACCAATTCCATGAAAGCTCTCATCGCGTCATGCAAATCCGCTAAGTACGATGAAGCTCTCTACTTTCTTCAGCTCATGGTTGATAGGGGTTATAAACCTGATGTTATTCTTTGCACAAAGTTGATAAAGGGTTTTTTCAACTCTAACAAAATAGAGAAAGCTATGCGGGTCATGGAGATTTTGGAAAAGCACGGTGAGCCTGATGTTTTAGTATATAATGCAGTTATAAATGGGTTTTGTAAAGCTGATAGAGTTGATGCTGCCAATAGGGTGCTTGATAGAATTAAAAAGAGAGGTTTTTTACCAAATGTTGTTACTTATAATATTCTCATTAGGAGTCTTTGTGGGAGGGGTAAACTTGATTTGGCTTTAAGGGTTATGGATCAGTTGTTGAAAGATAATTGTAGGCCAAATGCTATAACTTATACTATTTTGATTGAAGCAACTATTATTGAAGGTGGTATTGATAAGGCTATGAAGCTTTTGGATGCGATGTTGTTGAGAGGGCTTCGACCTAATGCATTTACTTATAATGTTGTTGTTAATGGTATGTGTAAAGAAGGGTTGTTGGATAGGGCTTTTGAGTTTCTTAGTAGTATAAGTAGTAAGGGCTGTGTTGCTAGTGTGAGTACTTATAATTTTCTGTTGAAGAGTCTTATGAATGAAGGGAAATGGGAAGCTGGAGAGAGTTTGGTGTCTGATATGTTGGATAAAGGTTGTGAGCCTAGTTCTGTGACGTACAACATATTGATTAGTTCGCTTTGTCTTGATGGCAAAATTGTCGAGGCTGAGAATGTGTTGAAGGGTATGAAGAAGAGAGGTTTGGCTCCTGATGCTTATAGTATTGAACCATTGATTTCTGCTTTTTGTAAAGAAGGAAAAGTAAATTTGGCTTTAGAGTATTTGAATAACATGATGTCTGATGGTTGTTTGCCTGATATTGTTTTCTATCACTCGATCTTGGCTTCTCAGTGTAAAAATGGACATGCTGATGAGGCTTTGAACATCTTTGAGAAGCTCGGTGAAGTGGGCTGTCCTCCAAATGCTGGTTCTTATAATACATTGTTTGATGCATTGTGGAGCAGCGGCGATAAAATTAGAGCATTGGGGATGATTTTGGATATGTTAAGCAAAGGCATTGATCCTGACGAGATCACCTATAATTCGCTTATTTCTTGCTTGTGCAGAGATGGATTGGTGGATCAGGCAATTGAGTTGTTGGTTGACATGATGGAGAGTCGCGACTATCAGCCTACTGTTATCAGTTACAATGGTATTATTCTTGGATTATGCAAGGTGCAAAGAGTCATAGATGCTATTGAGGTGTTTGCTGCTATGAATCAGAGAGGATGCTTGCCAAATGAAACAACCTACACATTCTTGATTCAAGGGATTGGTTATGGAGGATGGCGAAACGACGCGATGGAGTTGGCTAACTCACTTGTTAATATGGATGCTTTATCGGAAGATTCATTCAAACGTTTGAATCACTCATTTCATGTGTTTCGTGCGCAAAAAAAGAGCCTTGCAGTATCAGAATGAACTAACTTCATGGGCATAAAATTGATATATACAGGTCTTCTCAATAAAGATTTTTTGTTCAATTTAATTAACGAATACCAACTTATTGCTTGCTACCAATTTGTTTGTTGTTTAAAGGTTTTTGAAGTTCACACCAATATCAAATGGATGGTTGGTTGTTTCTAACAAACATGTTGTTTAAACTTTGCAAAATTTGTATTTTATTATTGCACGATGACTATGAAAAGTTGTGGAAATTTGTACACCATAGAAATGTTATATCGTAACTTTTTTATGAGGCAATGAAAATATATGGAAGGACCCTTGCTGACTACAACATTCAGAAGGAGTCTACTCTCCACCTTGTTTTGCGCCTTCGCGGTGGATTCTAAGTCTATAGCTTTTATGTTTAAGAACTTATAAGAGCGTCAAGCATTCGTGGCTAGTTCTGATCCAACCTTTAGCAATTAATGGTGGTTTTCAGACTCAGGTGCGTCATATCATGTTACACCTGATTCTTCTAACGTGTCTGATGCTCAATTTGTGACTAGTTCTGAGCAAGTTTTCATGGGTAATGGCCAAGGTTTGTCTATCAACTCTATAGGTTCCATGAATTTTACCTCACCTAACTTACCTCACAAACCACTCACTCTACACAACTTACTCCTTGTTCCTCATATCACCAAAAGTCTCATTAGTGTTAGCAAATTTGCACAAGACAATCGGGTTTACTTTGAATTCCATCCTTACTTTTGTCTTGTCAAATCTCAAGATTCTTCTGAGGTGCTTCTTCGTGGAGTTGTAGGAGATGATGGTCTTTACAAGTTTCAAAATCCTTCCTCTCAAGTGTCAAAGTCTCCACCTAGTCTCAATTCTAGTGTAGCCTTAGGCTTGAATAATTGTAATCCTAGGGCATCATGTAACACTGATTTTCACTCTAGTATAAACAGTCAGAATATTACTGCATGTACTCCTTCTTTTTCAGTGAATAAAAGTAATATTTCTTGTGATAACTTGCCTCTGGTTTATGCTACTTCTATTGCTAATTCTCAGTCCTTACAGCATCCTAATACCTCTCTTGTTATCCCAAATAGCAAGTATGCTTTGTGGCATACCAGGTTGAGACATCCTCACTATCAAGCCCTTCCTGAAGTGTTAAAAACCTGCAATATTCCCATCCCTCCTAAGTCTTCAACCGAGTTCTGTTCTGCCTATTGCTTAGGGAAATCTCACCGACTCCCAACTTCCCTATCCACTATAGTCTATACCCAACCCTTTGAATTAGTGGTGTGTGACTTATGGGGACCGGCTCCCATAAAGTCTTTAGGTGATTACACCTATTTCTTGACTTGTGTGGATGCCTTTTCCAGATTTGTTTGGACCTTTCCTTTAAGGCTTAAATCTGACGCTCTTCCTCAATTTATCCAATTCAAAACTATGGTTGAGCTTCAATTCAACTGTAAGATTAAAGTTGTTCAGAGTGATGGAGGTGGTGAGTTTAGGCCTCTCACCAAATATCTCAATGACCTTGGTATTACTCATAGGTTCACATGTCCCCACACCCATCATCAAAATGGTATTGTTGAACGCAAACATCGTCATATTGTAGAAACAGGCCTAGCTTTGTTAGCACACTCCAATTTACCTCTCAAAATGTGGGATCATGCCTTTGTCACAGCTACTTATTTAATAAACAGGTTGCCTAGTATTTCTCTTAACAAGCAGACCCCTTATTTCAAATTGCTTCATAAAATACCTGACTACACTCATCTTCGAGTTTTTGGTTGTGCTTGCTTTCCTTTCCTTCGTCCTTACAACTCTCATAAACTAGACTATAGATCCCAAGAGTGTATATTTCTTGGCTACTCCACTATCCATAAGGGTTACAAGTGTCTCTCGCCTTTGGTAGAATTTACATCTCTAGGGATGTTACATTTAATGAAACACGTTTCCCTTACTCCATTCTTTCCCTCAACTTCCCTCTGCATCCACAACTTCCTCTCATACCTCTTACGCTCCTTTCCTCTTGTGTCTAACGTGCCTATTGTGCCTGTTCATGCTGTTCCACTCAATCAGTCAATTCTATTCCTACTACACCCACTAATTTCTCTCTTAGCGGTCCATTTACGCTCCTAATAATTCTGTCCATTCACCCATTCTATCAACCCCCATTAATGCTTCCCATGGTTCTGAACCATTCACCAATACTTCCCTTGTTTCTAAAACTCCTTCCTCTTTCACTCCTCTTCTGTCTGACATTGCAGAGGCTAGCACCATATCTCCCTCCACTACTCCACCACCTCTTCTTTTCTGCCAACCCTCCCTCGATTACCCATTCATCCCAACAATATTCACTCCATGCAAACTAGAGCCAAGAGTGGTATAACCAAGCATAGACTTCACCCAACTCTCTTACTCACACATGTGGAACCTAGTTCTGTTGGGAAGGCCTTGGCTTCTCCTCATTGGTTTCAAGCCATGAAGGATGAGTATCATGCATTGTTAAAGAATCAGACTTGGAACTTGGTGTCTCCATCATTTCTAGGAAGCCAATTGGTGCAAGTGAGTTTTAGGATAAAGAGAACCACGATGGCTCCATTAATAAGTATAAGGCCAGGTTGGTTGCCAAAGGCTTCCACCGGCGTGACTTCTGAAACATTTTCTCATGTGGTAAAGCCTACTACGATCGAATTGTTCTTACTCTTGCGGTGACTCACAAGTGGCCTATCTGATTAATGTGAACAATGCCTTTTAAATGGCACTC
Source organism: Vicia sativa (assembly GCA_021764765.1). Lineage (NCBI taxonomy): Eukaryota > Viridiplantae > Streptophyta > Magnoliopsida > Fabales > Fabaceae > Vicia > Vicia sativa. The sequence continues at coordinate 91,050,706 of CM038797.1, read as the reverse complement.
TTGAAGAGGAAGTCTACATGCAGCCCACTGGTTTGAAGCATTGACAAGACCCTTGTTTGCTTGAACAAAGCCATTTATGGGCTTAAGCCCCAAGAGCTGGTTTGACAAACTCAAAAGCTCTCTTTTGCATCATGGCTTTCATGCTAGCAAGTGTGATCCTAGTCATTTCTCCTCCACCTGCTAGCTTAACAATCATGGTGTTGGTGTCGTTGATGATATTATCATCACTAGAAATTCTGCTACATTTATTTCTAGTTTAATCAATAATCGAATTATGATTTTCTCTCAAACGACTTGGAAAACTGGACTATTTTCTTGGTATAGAAGTCACTCACGCCAAATGGTTCTCTTCTTTCTCAAACAAAATACCGCGGATCTGCTGGCTAAGGTTCACATGCTCAATGCTAATGGCATGCCCGCTCAATGGTGTCTACAAGTAAACTGTCTAAACTTGGATCGACATATTCGATCCCACTCGATTCGGATCTATTGTGGGGCTCTCAATATGCCACTCTCACGGACACGAAATTTCCTTTTCGTTAACAAGGTCATCAATTCTGTCCAATCCATTGGAGGAGCATTGAAAGCGTTAAAGGATTTCGAGATATCTCGTGGAACTCGCATCATGGCTTCTTGATTCACTGCTTTGTCCCATCAACCTCTGTCTCGCTTGTTGTGATGTTGGTTGGGCATCGGACCACGATGGAGGTCTACCTCGAGCTTGTGTTTTCTAGGCCCTAATCTAATTGCTTGGTGGTCTAAGAAACAACAATTGGTAGCTAGGTCTAGTGTTGAGGTGAGTACATGAGTATGGCCCAACTTGCAGAAATTATTTGGGTGCGTCTCTTGTTCAAGAACTTCAACACTCACACTCCTAAGCTTCTTTGTGATAATCTCAATCTGTATCTCTTGCTCACAATCCGGTCTTGCATAATAGGACAAAGCATATGGAATTGAACATCTTCTTTGTGAGGAAAAGTGCTCTAAGAGCCTCATTGTGGAGCATGTTCCACTCATGACCAGGGATGATTTATTAACTAAGCCTCTTTCAACTGTCAAATTTCTTCTCTGCGTGACAAAAAGTGTTCAATAAACTCGGTTTGCTTGATACACCCTCAGTTTCTAAGGGGGAATAATAGAGAGATTTGTTAGTAATGCCAGCTGTAGTTAGTTTGTTTTGCCAACTAGCTGTCAAGGCTTCTCTATATAAGAGCCTTTGTATGCTTCCATTCATAAGGATCAATACATGAGATTTACACATTTCTTCTATTCTTTACTCTTATGATATTCTATCAGGTCTTGTTTCGATTTCTTATCCGCTCCTTCATTTTATGTCGCACTAATTTGTCAAAATCTCTCTCTTGTTTACAGCTGTTTCAACTATACAAATGCTTTAGCAGTAAGTCCCTTCTTTCTCGACTCTGTTATTTTTTCATGTAAAAATACTTTCCTTTTCTTAGATGGTGTAAACATTTTTAGGACTTGGTTGTTGGATAAATGGGCGTGCCAAAATATTCTGGAATCAGCATGACACAACATCCTCAATATATTGGTTGTTGGCCAACTGACCGACCATTACTCTAATACCACTAATGTAACACCCTATAACCCAAAACATATAATAATACATTTATCATAGTAAAATAATGCATAATCCACGAGGGCGTCGCATATGATTCACAAACTCGACAAATAAAAACAATGTATATTGGTCATGATCATAACACGTATTTAAATTCATGTTCCAAATACCAATATAATATGCAACTCACAACGGAAATATTATCACTTCATAAAATAATATTTTGATAATCTTTTTTTCCAAATAGCCATCTCTCGTACTAATATTTATTTATTCGAACATGGTTGTCATTTTAGTGTGATTGCGTCCTACCTTATAGTATGTGAGGCTTCCTTACATTAGATAACCTTATACAAATATTTTATGTACTTCTGTTTTATCTATTTAGGAAGTATATGTTTGGATGAGGTGCCAATTTGATAAAATGTCGGCGTTACCATGATTTTGTTGAAGCTAAAAAAGTAGTTTTTGCCAAAATCACCGACTCATCCTAGTGATCTGGTCAGTCCCAACGCCAATTGTAACATGCAATAAAGCCTATAGTATTTTGTATATAAAATAGGTGATAGGGGAGTGAGCTCTCCCAGTTACATCCCCTCAAGTCACCACATTATTTTTTAATGTGAGACTATTTTCCCCACTACTCGACTTGTACCAACAAAAACGTATATGCAGGAAGAGGCAAAACTTCAGGAAATGAAGAACAAAGTTCCAGCACTAGCAGCATTAAGGAGGCAAACGATAAGGGAAACATAGAGAAACACCTTTCAATAGAGTCAAACAAAAAGAAACAAAACCATATTTTATAAATTGTTGATTAACACCATACAACTCTTCTAATTGGTCATTGACCTCTTATAATTTTAGTTTGACTTGTACGTGGATTAAAATGTCTAAAGTAAACATATAGTAGTGTATCTTTAGAGTTTATCAGAGTTCAAGTTATGAGCTGACATATGCACTTGTCTAAGTGTTTGGAAGAACTTATGATATATTATAAGTTTATTTTCTTAAACTCTCCATAATAGTTTACAGAAAATACTTATAAAGAAATTATACAGTTTTTTTGTTTATTTTTTATTGATTGTAGAAAGAGTTTACACATATACATGTATATAATTAGTGTTTCATTAAGTTATTTATCCGACTCAGAGACGATTAGATGTTAATTGAATAGGAAACATTTCTGACTATGAAATTATTTCTTTTTGAGGAAATATTTTTTATGCAGTTTACAACCGGGATGTAATTCTCAGAGACCATAAGCGGGCATTGCTCTTGAGTGACTATTGATAGAAATATGAAGATCTGGTAAAATGATTTTGAAGAGTCACAATAAATGAGTGAGGGCTAGCTTCACTATTGACTTTATTCAAGTCTTTTATTTCATGTCACCTTGCTGCAGTCACTGACTTTATTCAAGTCTTTTATTTCATGTCACCTTGCTGCAGTTAGCCAGTGACTAATCAGATAGATAAATCAAGCAATTTTTTTGGACTATATGATATTGAACATTGGCCAAATAATGAAGGCCTAAATGAAGGACATGAAAAAGGGGTCAAAAATATCTCTATGGTGCATCTAAGAATTTTGGTGGTTGAATTCTTTAAGAAAATTTATTTATACTGAAACACTATTTTTGGGTTAGTACACAAGTATTGAGCAAGTGTCATTTGACAAAGTATATCTATGCAACAACACTAGAAAGATTTACATAGTAGTTTCTTATTTTGAAATTTGTAATGCAATTCTTGTAAATTTTATTATTAAAATTATTAATTTATTATTGTTTTCTAAGAAAATAATAAGAATAATATTTATAAATTACAGACCATTATCACAAAAATATCTTTTTAAATTATTTTAATTAATAAAATATTTATAAATATTTATAATTATTAGTAATATTTGTAAATAATTATAGTTATTAGACATATTTGATTTATTATGTTAGTGATTTATTTCAAAAATGATAAAATTAGACATATTTGATTTATTATTGATTCTCATATTTGATTTAGTATACATATTTATAGTTATTATTCCTAATATAAAAAACGATAAAAATTTAATTAATTAAAAAATATAATTAAAAATTAAAAATTGAAATTATTATTTATTTTGAAATACTATTTATTCAAAATGGATCAAGATTTAAGGTGACAATGGATTGAGCAGATTTCAAGCTCAGTTTCCCTTATCCATACCGTGATACAAAATTTTCTCCAAACTGAACCCATTAATCTTCCAACAACAACAGACACCATCATCAATGACAACATTTTCAACTGAATTCTTGTCCCACACTCTCAATTTCAGAAACCATCCAAACCGCACTTGTCGCCATTCAAATCCCAACGCTATCGTCACTTCCTCAACACCAGGCAACACCAACAACAACCGAAGAACAACAATCACCCCAGGCAACACCAACAACAACCGAAGAACAACAACCAGGGTCAATGAAAAAACCCCAAAACTTGTTCAAAATCACGACTTTCGAGACACCAATTACATGAAAGATCTCATTAGGTTATGCAAATCCGCTCAGTACGATGAAGCTCTCTACCTTCTCCGGCTCAGGATTGATAAGGGTCATAGACCTGATGTTATTCTTTGCACAAAATTGATAAATGGTTTTTTCAACTCTAACAAAATTGAGAAAGCTATGCGGGTCATGGAGATTTTGGAAAAGCACGGTGAGCCTGATGTTTTAGCATATAAAGCAGTTATAAATGGGTTTTGTAAAGCTGATAGAGTTGATGCTGCCAGTAGGGTGCTTGATAGAATTAAAAAGATAGGTTTTTTACCTGCTTATAGTTATGAACCATTGATCTCTGCTTTTTGTAAAGAAGGAAAAGTAAATTTGGCTATAGAGTATTTGGATAACATGATATTAGATGGTTGTTTGCCTGATGTTGTTTCCTATAACCCGATCTTGGCTTCTCTGTGTAAGAATGGACATGCTGATGAGGCTTTGAACATCTTGGAGAAGCTCGGTGAAGTGGGCTGTCCTCCAAATGCTGGTTCTTATAATACATTGTTTAATGCATTGTGGAGCAGCGGCGATAAAATTAGAGCATTGTGGATGATTTTGGATATGTTAAGCAAAGACATTGATCCTAACGAGATCACCTATAATTCACTTATTTCTTGGTTGTGCAGAGATGGATTGGTGGATCAGGCAATTGAGTTGTTGGTTGACATGATGGGGAGTCGCGACTATCAGCCTACTGTTATCAGTTACAATGGTATTATTCTTGGATTATGCAAGGTGCAAAGAGTCATAGATGCTATTGACGTGCTTGCTGCTATGAATCAGAGAGGATGCTTGCCAAATGAAACAACCTACACATTCTTGATTCAAGGGATTGGTTATGGAGGACGGCGAAACGACGCGATGGAGTTGGCTAACTCACTTGTTAATATGGATGCTTTATCGGAAGATTCATTCAAACGTTTGAATCACTCATTTCATGTGTTTGTTGCGCAAAAAAAGAGCCTTGCAGTATCAGAATGAACTAACTTCATGGGCATAAAATTGATTTATACAGTTCTTCTCAATAAAGATTTTTTGTTCAATTTAATTAATGAATACCAACTTATTGCTTGCTACCAATTTCTTTGTTGTTTAAAAGGTTTTTGAAGTTCACACCAATATCAGATGGATGGTTGGTTGTTTCTGACAAACATGTTATAATCGAGTACACGTTGTTTAAACTTTGCAAAATTTGTATTTTATTATTACACGATGACTATGAAAAGTTGTGGAAATTTGTACACCATAGAAATGTTATATCTTAACTTTTTTACGAGGCAATGAAAATATATGGAAGGACCCTTGCTGACTACAACATTCAGAAGGAGTCTACTCTCCACCTTGTTTTGCACCTTCGCCGTGGATTCTAAGTATGTGAATGTGGCGGAGCCATCTTATAGTCTTTAGCTTTTATGTTTAAGAACTTATAATCTTTAGCATTTATGTTTTTGAACTGTGTATTGGGTCTGTAATCTGTAAAACTATTGTTTGTGATGTGGTTTGTGTATGATTCGGTTCTAATGAATGTGGACAATTTGTTGGTTTATTTGAGATTCCAAAATTACCTGCTACGGTTGAAAGTATGTATTACCCTGTAGTGTGGTATTTGGTCCGAAGGTTTTTACTGATAGACTTTTGTAATCCTAAATTACCAAATGTAGTAACTACTGTCACATTAAGGATAGAATTTTTCCTGATGTATTTGTACAAACACATAGCTAGTATAAGGCACTTGTATGCCTTAGAATAGTACTGGAACGGATATAAGTATAGCAGTAGGAACTGAAGTAAATATGTATAAATACTGCATTAATCTCTTTGTAATATTTGATAAATGGATGTTAAATGTAAGGAAGTTGAGCTTCTATTAAATCCATTATGGTATGATTCACTTGGGTAGATCCACTTCCGCTGCTCTAATAAATTCAGTTACAAGTAGCTAACTTTGTGTTATCAGTCATCACTGAGTTTAGGAACTTCTTTTTCCTTCCTCTCTCTTCTACCTCACTTGCGAACTAGCCATGACAGATCCCACACAAGCTACCAAAATGACCAGTATCATCCTAAGTTTGCAACTAATTTCTTCTAGTTCCGGTGTCTCTCATTTGAACTTGAGCCACAACTTTGTAAGATAATGGAATGATCAGTTTTCTCATTACTGAATAGGATGTATATATACAAGTGTAGGTTAACTCTCTAATTATGTTACAGCATAATTATCGGGAAATCATTAAAGCTAATCATGACAAATATTCTATTCTATCACACCTCCGCAGTCGAAGCGGGAGGTTCACGGACGCTTAGACTGGCCTGAAAGTCATCAAAAAAGAATACGAGGGAGCCCTTTGGTGAAGATGTCTGCAATCTGATGTCTTGAGGGAACATGAAGTACGCGTGCTTGACCATGAGCTACTTTTTCCTGAACGAAATGAATGTCCATCTCAATATGTTTTTTACGCTGATGCTGCACAGGATTACCAGATATATAGATGGCACTAACATTGTCACAATATACTAGAGTTGCATGAGGAATGGGAAAATGGAGCTCCAGAAGAAGGTTGCGGATCCAACAGGATTCAGACACAACATTCGCAATACCTCTATATTCAGCTTCAGCACTAGAACAAGAGAGAGTATGATGCCTTTTGGAAGATCGAGAGATAAGATTGTCATTGAGAAAAACACAGTACCTAGATGTGGAGCGTCTAGTGTCAGGACATCCACCCCAATTGACGTTAGTGTAAGAATTAGCTTAGACAGATTTGTTGAACTACATAGGCGATGTCAGGTGTAGTGAATGTGAGGCACTGTAAGGCTTCTGCAAGACTGCGATATAAAGAATGATCCTCATAAGATGTTTCAGAGGAGGTACTAAGTTTCTGCTGGGTATCGACAGGTGTGGCAGATGGTTTGCAGGATGTCATGCCAGCACGCTGGATGATCTCAGAAGCATGGGTGCTTTGACTAAGAAATAGACCACTACGATGACGAGAAACATCAATACCCTGAAAATAACTCAAGGGCCCCATGTCCTTCATTGCGAATCCAGATGCTAAGAGTGACATGATTGATTTGTGAAGGGCATATGAGTAGAGTGGATAAGTATGATGTCATTCACATAAAGAAGAATATAGGCCATCTCAGACTGTTGCTGCAAGTTTCAACCGAGTGCCCTGATCTCTTGCAAATAGAATAAAAGTCGAGGAGAATTTCGTATTCCAAATCAGTGAAGAAAGCAAACCCTTGTCTCTCAACAAGAACTTTATACTTATGTCGTAGGATACATCCATGTTCACTAAAACCCTTACATAATGCCTGAAGGTTATGTTAGTTAAAGGCTTGGTCGAGGCAGTGTCTGAGCATATTTAAGTACTAATACTACTCGCAATCGCAAAAAGTATCTTTGACCACCAATATTCATGTGCCAATCTATATAATCGAACCCAGACTTGAGTCGTGTTAGTATGCTAAATACTTGGAACAAAATCCTTGGTCCATGCAAATAGTTTGTGAAGACCTGGAGCTAAATTCCAAGATACTGAAGCTCTGACCATTCGAACATCTTCGAGAGAGAAAAAAGAAAATTCAAAGAATCCTTTAGCAAGAGAAATGATTCTCTATTTTCCCAAATCTTTCTAAAGATGGTTGAGTTTCTTACTAATATCAAAATTTAAGAGGGGTTCGATCCTTATGGCCACAAAATCCTACCGTGAAGATTGTGCTAGCATTCTTCCAACCCTGCTAGGTACTCATCCTCAAGAATAATTATCGACAGTATAACACCTTTCAAAACAGGTTGAGGCAACTGTGGACAAGGGATGTCACAGACACCCTTGAGCGCCTGAACAAAGCTCTTCTTAGATTCTGAATGAGAAGAAGTATCTATTATTACTGTCTTAGCTGAGCAAAACTGTGGAATGTGGAAAGATCCTTTTAGATTTTGTATAATTATTTAATACAATTGAATTTATATTATCTCCTCATTTAAATTTACAAATATATTTAAATAAATTTAAATCTAAGTAAAATTTATCATATTTAATAAACTTACATGTATGGATGCACTAATATTTTGCTAATTTTGTTAGTTAATGATGTTAAAAAAATTGATAAAAAGAAGATGGAGAAAATATTAGAAAGATAAAGAGAGAGAAAATTGAAGGAGAGGGTCAAGTTCCTTTATTCCTTTGTTGTGAGAATTTTTCTTGCCACATTCAAAAAAATTTATTTCAATTTTACCCCTGATTAAATACAAAAGAATTTTCTGACGAAATTTCTGGTAAGGGGGTGGAATTTCCGGTACACCCTACCAAATTTTCGGTACGACGAAATTTACGGAAGTGTATTTGAAAATTCTGGTATATTGAAAATATCGAATTTACGGTACGACGAAATTTTCTGAAGTGTATTTGAAATTTTCGGTATACCGGAAATTTCAAGTTTCCGGTATATTGGAAATTTCATTATAATTGAAATTTTCGGTATGTTTAAACATTAGGTTTTTTCAACGGTTGAGATTTTGCCGACATTTTAGGAGGGTTCTGATTGCACCGACACTTACGCACGATCGAGAATGCATCATCATTTGTATAAATATGGGTCTTAGGGTTATTGGATAACATATCTCAACAAAAGGCCTCTTCCTCAATTTTTGATTAAGGCAGAAGTGTATTACAACAATGAAAAACCGCCTGTTGAATTCAAGCTTCCAGATGGCTTTGAATCCTTTGCCACCTTCAAAGAAACGTTGAACGATTTGCTGTAACACCCCAATTCTACCCCAGTAATTATTAATAAAATCAGAGTTATAAAATTTCTCAACAAACAATTGAAGTATTACAATTCAACTTAAACGACAACACGGTATCACAGATACATAACACATGAACTCGGATGAACTGAAACAACATGAATCAACTTTATTAAAATTAAACAGCGAAACTACATTAATCAACTTGGATGACATAACATCATTTTCAACTTAAAAAATTTTAAAATCAACATAGTTATTCAACAACCAAAACAAACAACTAGCGTTCATCCCCCACGAGTGTTACGTATCAGAGCGACAACCCGACTCGAACTAACAACAACTAAATCTTCGTTCTTCATTACCTGAACGTTTCCCACGTAGAGGCAACATCACAACAGAAGGGGTGAGATATCAACCAATATAAACAAGTTTATGATAAACGATATATTAGAATTAAGGCATACAAAATCATCACTTCAACAACACAATTCAACAACACAACAATAACTTAATTATACAACACAACAACAACTTAATTATACAACACTGAATGCGACTCAACATAATGCAAATGCATGTGGTACCATTGAAACATAACTCCCAACTTAGAAATTGCCAATTAATAGAGGCATCAACAAGGCATAAGCCTTCAACTTTCAACGTGGTGTCAATCCAGGCCAACTTAATAACTTTGCCAATCCAGTCCAACTTAATAATGCAAATGTATGTGACTCAATGAATGAAACAATCACATACAACAACAACAATCATCGTCACAAAAGGCATAAGCTCATATCAACACTGTACCAATAAACAGAGGTACTCAACGTCGCTTCAACACTGGCCATAAGCCTACAACTTAATCAACGCATCGACAATAACTTATAACAACAGCAGCTCAAAATCAATAACGTATTCAACAACGAATTAATCACAGAAATAAACAACATTACAATTCCATAAACCGGAACAATTCAACTTAATTAGACTTCACATGCAAATCAACTTATTCGATGTAATTATAACACAACAAAACCAACCAAAAATACCTACTATTTTATATATTGTTATCTACAACACTGCTACTATTATTCACTTAATAACCGAACCTACTATTTAATATTATTTTGGTACATTACCTTTTACTCTACTATGAACTTTCTGTAGTAACCTGCAAGACCAAGAAAGCTACGGATTTCAGAAGCATTCTTCGGTGCTTCCCACTGAGATACCGCTTCTACCTTCGTAGGATCAACAACAATATCATTCTTGGAAATCACATGACCAAGAAAGCTTACTTCACTCAACCAGAATTCACATTTGGACAACTTCGCATAAAGCTTCTTCTCTTTCAACAATTCCAATACAACTCTAAGATGTTCTGCATGCTCTTCATCATTCTTTGAATAGAACAGAATATCATCAATAAATACCACCACGAACTTATCAAGATAAGGATGAAATATCCTGTTCATATACTCCATGAAAACACCAGGTGCATTAGTAACTCCAAACGGCATAACAGAATACTCATAATGTCCATACCTCGTTCTAAATGCAGTTTTCTGAATATCTTCCGTCTTCACACGAATCTGATGATATCCAGATCTCAAATCAATCTTACTAAATACACAAGCTCCAACTAACTGATCCATCAAATCATCAATCCTCGGTAATGGATATCGATTCTTGATTGTAACTTTGTTCAACTGCCTATAATTAACACACAGTCTCATTGTTCCTTCCTTCTTCTTAACCAACAACACCGGAGCACCCCATGGCGAAACACTAGGACGAATAAACTTCTTCTCAAGTAATTCCTCCAACTGTTTCTTCAACATAGACAATTCAGATGCCGACATGCGATAAGGCGCCATCGACACCAGACTAGTTCCAGGAATTAAATCTATAGTAAACTCCACTTCTCTCTCAGGTGGCAGCTCACTAACATCTTAGGAAACACTTACGGAAATTCATTCTTGCAATTCATCACTCTTAGCTTTTCCTTTCACCTCCATCGAAGAATACAACATAAGCACCACAACACCATCTTTAACAGCTGAATTCATCTGCTTAACCGACATAGTCACATCTTCAACTCTAGTTTCTTCAGGAAAAATAACCGTCTTCTCAAAACAGTTGATATGAACCTGGTTGAATTCCAACCAGTTCATTCCAAGGATGATATCAAGTTGTTCTAACGGTAGGCACACTAAATCCATACCGAAATCTCTACCAAAAATTACAATAGGACAATTCCTACAAACATATGAAGTAGTAACTGAACCCGACGCAGGAGTGTCAATAACCATACTTCTATCCATATTAGAAATATCCAAGTTCAATCTTTTAGCACAATCCAAAGCAATAAAAGAATGTGTGCTCCAGTATCAATAATCGCAATTAAAGGTATGCCATTAATAAATTATGTACCTTTAATCAACTGATCATCTGGCTTAGTCTCAGATCCTGACAAAGCAAACACTTTACCACCAGCTTGTTCTTTCTTTGGCTTAGTACACTACGAAAGAGTATGACCTTCTTCGCCACAGTTGTAACAAGTTACCTCTCTGGCTCTGCATTTAGTAGTTACATGACCAAACCTTCCACAGTTGCTGCACTTCTTCACATCATTCCTGCATTCATTAGCTCGATGCCCCATTTCACCACACCTGTAGCACTTAATAGGAGCACTAGAATCTCCCCCACTAGGTTTCTTCCAACCACCGGATCTCTGGTTATTCTTATCATAAGGTTTCCCACGATCCATCTGTTTCTTTCCTTTACGATCAACATGTCCTTGAGCATTCGTACGAGTACTAGAAAGATCCTCTTTTAGAATCCTACTACAGTCTAGTAAATCAGAAAACCTCCTGATGCGCTGATACATGATACCCTGCTTGATCTCATCACGAAGACCATTCTCAAATTTGATACATTTGGAAAATTCTCCATCTGCATTGTTAGTGTAATGAGCATAGTACTTCGCTAGCTCAGTAAATTTCGAAGCATACTCACTCACAGTCTTATTGCCCTGCTTGAGCTGCAGAAACTCAATCTCCTTCTTGCCCCGAATATCTTCAGGAAAGTATCTCCTCAGAAAAGCTCTCCTGAACACAGCCCAATTTAATGCAATACCATCTTGCTCCATTTCAGTCCTGGTAGCAACCCACCAATCATCAGCTTCCTCTGCCAACATGTGAGTACCATATCTCACCTTCAGCTCTTCTGCATAGTCAATCACTCTGAAGATCCTCTCGATCTCCTTCAACCATCTCTGAGCACCTTCGGGATCATGAGTGCCTTTGAACAATGGAGGATTGTTCCTCTGAAAGTTTCAAACTATCGGCACAATACCGCTCCCGGTGATTCCTCTAACACTCCAAGATTCCCAAAGCTTCAACAATAGTAGCATCATCTCTTCTGTTACCTCTTCCGGCCATTGTTCTGTAACATTACAAAACAATCACATCAGCACACAAGTATCGACAGTGTTACCTTGCACTAGTCGCATACAAAAGGGATAACGACACTAAGACACGACCGACTATGCTCTGATACCACTATTGTAACACCCCTTCTAATTTCCCCGCGATTTATATAATTAATCAGAGTTTTAACATAACGAAAGGGTGTCACAATTTTAAAAATAAAAAAATAACCAACTAACAAACCAGTGATCATGCTTTTACTGAAGAACTTATTAAATATAATCCAAACCAACGATTATGTTTTACTCAGCGGAAAGATAACATAAAATCTAGAATAATTCAATCAATAGTTATTCCCAACATAATTCAAAATAAACAAGTTTAAATCCATAAAACTCCAAAACGATCGTTCCCCAGTGTTACAACTACCAGAACATGACACTGACACGCGGACTATCTAACTAGCACAACTCTATAAGCTGTCCTCACCAATTCCCGAGCAACTATTCACTTCAATCTGAAATCATTAAAGTAAGGGTGAGATTTCATCAAGATTAAAATGCATTATACGTTTCTTTAAAACAATAAAACAGTCAATACATTATTCCACCCGTATTAGCAATCCACAATTACATTCCATACAAATTCATTATGCACATAACAACAATCAATGCAATTATAACACTGGAAACCATCCTAACATGTTATAATTACATATGCAATGCAGACTCAATGCATGTGGTACCAAACGTGAACCAAGTCCACACCCTGTTCCGCTTACACCTCGGAAAACAGCGTCAATCAACGATTCGCCCATACACCATTGAGTTAAGAATCTAGCCTCACCACCACTATCCACTGGGTACGGTTATTGGCCCTGCAAGTTCAATTCCACACAATGGGAATGAACCATTACCAAATGCTTATGCATGCACATCAGAAGCATGCAACAATTTAAACACGGAATATGATCAAACAACATTATTCCATTCATAATCAATAACAACAACAATACATGATAACATCAATTCATGAACATATAACGTTAATTACAACACATGGAATTAACATACAACACATATATACAACGAATATTTCACGAATCACAACGAATTCTTATTACGGAAACCATATTAATTCTTCAAGATCTTAATTACTGGTTTTGAAAATGTTTTTACTAGATAGTACTTGTTCTAAGCTTTCCAACGATACCAATTATGCCTAAATCGGAGTTACGGTCGAAAAGATATGACCGAAACCGTTTTCAGAAAATCATGTTCTTTCCCAGTACAGTATGTATCGACACAAAACCTCATGTGTCAATACATAACTTGCTTGCATCGACTCATAGGTCGTATGCATACAGTTAAAAATTCTGCATTTTTCAAAATTGGTTCAGTATGTGTCGATGCATAACTTAAATTTTCTTCCTATGAGTCGATGCATAGCTTCATGAGTCGATGCATGAGTTTTCCACGTTTCTGGTTTTCTAAATTTTCACCTCTTGCATCGATCCATAATGCTATGTGTCGACCCATACTGTTGTTTTTCATCAAAAACTCAGTTTTTCTTCACTGTTACGAATTCCTATGGATTCCATTCATCACCAAACTTTATAATACACCAGAACAGAATTAATTAATGCGTTTTTACATCCAATTGACCACAGAATTTGCTTTCTAATTAGTCTAGATTCATCTTACATAAATTAATCATTCATAACAATTCCAATCATGGTTTTACGTCGGATTGTAACGGTAGGGCACAACCTAGAATCCTAATTCGAGATTCCTAACAGATTGAATTATTTTATTGATCATCAAAACCTATAAGGCGTAATAATCAGATCAAATCCCCCCTTACCTCGCGATGAATCTTCGAATTCTGACGAATTGACTTTTTCTCCTCTTTCTCTTCTCTTTTCCAAAAGCACGTAGAATGAATCCTAATTTCTCAAATCCTTCTCTTATTCCTCTATTCCTTTATTTATTCCTTTTTATTTGCCAAATAATAGAAATAAATAAATTAGATTAGTTAGAGTCTTTTACTCTACACACCTCCCAATTCAAATTTACACCTCCAACACTCTATTTATTTAATTAAATAATTAAATCCATTAATTCAAAAATGCCAATAATTAAACCTTTAATTAAATTAATAATTAAATCTCTAATTATTTAATAGTTGAATTAATTTGGGGTGTCACAGTCCTATCACGCCAACTTCTAGCAGCAACAAGAGGTACATTTTAAGTTTTATCGATGACTTTACTCGTAAAACTTGGGTCTATTTCTTGCATGAAAAATCAGAAGCTTTTGTCACATTCAAAAACTTCAAGGCTTGTGTTGAAAAGGAGACAGACGCATACATAATATGTTTGAGGACAGACAGGGGTGGTGAGTTCAACTCAAATGAGTTTGAAGAATTTTGTCGATCACAACGCATCAGTAGGCAATTGACAACAGCCTATACCCCCCAGCAGAACGGCGTTGCCGAGAGGAAGAACAGGACAATAATGAATGCTGTCTGATCCATGCTAAGTGAGAAAAAGATTCCCAAAACTTTCTGGCCAGATGTTGTGCGATGGTGTGTGCATATTCAAAATCGATGTCCAACAGCAGCAATTCAGAATACAACACGAGAAGAGGCATAGAGTGGTAAGAAACCAGTGGTGGAGTATTTTCGAATCTTCGGTTGTGTAGCACATGTCCATGTGCCAGATCAAAAAAGGAGCAAGTTGGATGATAAGAGCAAAAAATGTATTGTTTTTAGGTGTCAGTGAAGAATCAAAAGCTTGGAGATTATGTGATCCAGTTTCGAAGAAAATCATCATCAGTAGAGATGTAATTTTTGAAGAAGAAGAAAGTTGGGATTGGGGCAGAACACACAAGGAGATCAAGGGGGATATATTAGAATATGGTGATGGTATCATTGAAGATGAAAGTGATGATCAGATTGAAGAAGAAAGTGGTGAAACAAGAAATTCAAGCAGCAACTCAAATGAGGAAAATCCAAGTACACTTGAAGTGCTTGACGCAACTGGAGAATCAGTTGAAGGGAGGGGAGCACGAGAAAGAAGAGCACCAGGTTGGATGGAAGCTTATGAAACAGGGGAAGAACTTTCAGAGGAAGAGAATCTCAATGTAATGTTGGCAGTCACTGATCCTGGTACATTTAAAGGAAGCAAATAAAAGCAAGAAATGGAGGGAGGCAAAGTCAGCAGAAATTGAGGCCATAGAAAAGAATCACACTTGGGAGCTTACAGTATTGCCTAAAGGAGTCAAGCATATCGGAGTTAAGTGGGTGTTCAAGACTAAGCGTAATGAAGTTGGAGAAATAGAGAAATTCAAAGCAAGATTGGTTGCAAAAGGGTATGCGCAACGTCATGGAATAGATTACACTGAAGTATTTGCTCCGGTGGCGAGGCTTGACACCATTCGTGTGATACTTTCAATGGCTGCTCAGTTCAGTTGGGAGGTCTTTCAACTCGATGTAAAGAGTGCCTTTCTTAATGGTGAACTCAAGGAGAAAGTGTTTGTACAGCAGCCAAAGGGATTCATTAGAAAGGGAGAAGAAGAGAAAGTCTACAAGTTGAGGAGAGCACTTTACGGACTAAAACAGGCACCTCGAGCGTGGTATAGCAGAATTGAAGTCTACTTTGTGCATGAAGGGTTTGAAAGATGTCCAAATGAGCACACCTTGTTCACCAAGATAAAAGGAGGTAAAATTTTGATAGTTAGCCTATATGTTGATGATTTGATTTTTACCGGGAATGATAGAAGCATGTGTGACGAGTTTAAAGCTTCAATGATGTCAGAATTTGATATGTCTGATTTTGGAAAAATGAAATATTTCTTGGGGATAGAAGTCAAACAGTGTTCGAATGGAATATTCATATGCCAGAGAAGGTATGCATGGGAAGTATTAGCAAGGTTTGGTATGGAAAATAGCAATGCGGTCAAGAACCCAATAGTGCCAGGTACAAAACTGTACAAAGATGAGGATGGGGTTGGAGTTGATGAAACTCTATACAAGCAAATGGTTGGAAGCCTCATGTATTTGACTGCGACTAGGCCTTACTTAATGTATGGTGTTAGCTTGATAAGTAGGTTCATGACAAGTCCTACTATGTCACATTGGCTCGCAGCAAAGAGAATTCTGAGGTACTTAAAAGGTACAACAGATCATGGAATTTTCTACAAAAAGGGGGATAACAGCTTGAAACTTTTGGCATTTACGGATAGTGATTATGCCGGTGACTTGGATGGTCGAAGAAGTACATCTGGATTCGTATTTATGTTAGGAGCTGGAGCTGTTTCGTGGTCATCAAAGAAACAACTGGTGGTTGCTCTGTCTACTACAGAGGCAGAGTATATAGCTGCGACGATGTGCGGTTGTCAGTGCGTTTGGCTCAGGAGGATATTGGAGAAACTTGGAATTGAAGAGAAGACTAGTACGGTGGTCATGTGTGATAACAGCTCCACCATACAGTTATCGAAGAATCCGGTGTTTCATGGCAAGAGTAAGCACATTGATGTAAGATTTCACTTTCTTAGAGACTTGGTGAATGATGGAGTCATTCAATTGAGCTACTGCAACATTCAAGAACAAATTGCCGACATTATGACAAAGCCACTGAAATTAGAGCAGTTTGAGAAGCTTTGCAGCATGCTTAGAGTGACTGAAGTTACGGTAGAAAGTTAAGATGCATTAGTTTAAGGGAGGGAATGATAGAGTTAGCTGTTAATTGTTTGTCAGTTTATTTAATAAGTCCTAGTATTTAGGAGGACCTATTCTTTAGGAGTTTAGTTAGTGTTTTGATTATTTCCACTGCATTATAGGGCTGTTAAATGCTGTTGCTATTTATTCTCTCAGTCGTTATGTTGTATTAAAGTTATATAGCCTCACTTTGCTATCATTTAATAACATCTCCTTTCCAATTGCTTGAACAGTTTCAGAGTTTTAACATGTGGATGCTCTAATTCTACCTAGAGAAAATCAAGCAAGCATAAGCCGCGAAATCGAAATCAGCAGAGGTCCTCCGAATCAGAGATGATCAATGGCTTTCCTCGATACGAATTCGTCGAGGAGGAGGAGGTGAGAAAAAGCGTTAATCCATTATCGTTCTACATGAGTTCCAACGTCAACCGCCCTCTTCCGTTCACGGTAAACAAGGACTTACAATCAAAGCTGCTCAACAAAAACTATATTCCACTCTCGCTCTTCAAGACCAAGACCAAGGGTAATGCTTCCACCAACTCCTCCAAATCAACCTCCTCCAAGGTAAACAACTCCTCCAAATCAAACTCCTTCAAGGTAAACAAGTCCTCCAAATCAAAATCAAATGTTATTCCACCGTCCTCCGAATCAAAGGTCAGCAGAAACTGTATTTTTATTCCTGATGATGAACTTTGTTTCTCTATTCTTTTAAAACTGCCTGTAAAATCACTCAAGCGCTTTCAATGCGTATCCAAATCATGGTCCTTTTTATTTGACAACCCTCATTTCATGAACATGTACACCAACCATTTCTTTTCTCGTCACCGTGATTCTCATGATGATTATTCTACATTTCTTCTCACAAGTAGTTTTCCAGATGCTGGTTCTCGTTTTTTCAACTCTCAATTCTATTTCCTCGGCACCAACACACTCAAACTCAATTTGCCATCTCCATTTCAACACTCTGACCGTCATATTTGTATTCTCGGCTCCACAAGTGTTAACGGCATTTTTTGTTTTGGCCTTATTGATCGATGTCTGAATAATGTCCAATATGTATTGTGGAATCCTGTCTTTGAGCAAGAATTCCGGCTCATTCCTCCTAGCCTCAAGGAACGTGAACCACACTACCCTCAAAACAAATTCTATCCCTATTATGCTTTTCATGGGTTTGGTTATGACCAAGTTAGAGATGACTTTAAGCTCATTCAGCTTGTATCATTCGATCATATGGATGATTTGGATGCTTTTGGAGTGCCATCTTCGAGATCAAAAACTTATTTTGAGATATATAGTTTAAAAACTAATTCTTGGCAATGGATCAAAATGAACACCAGGATTGATCTCACTCGTTCATTTTTTTCATCCTTCGTCATTTCTTGGTTGCGAACTTTATCTCGATGGAACATGTCATTGGTTGGTTGGATATACCATGGGTGAACTTATTCATTTAACTCTATTGTCATTTGACCTAAGTAATGAGGCGTTCATTACAACACCCATCGGAGAAGAACGTTTTAGTTCATACTCTTTAATTAGAAGTTTGGCGGTGTTAAATGAATCAATTGCCTTACTCTCAAATTATGACTATGATATTGTTTTTCACATAGCTATTCTGGGTGAACTTGGTGTGACTGAATCATGGATCAAACTACATGTTTACGGCCCCTTACCTTCCATCCAATGGCCCCCAATTGGATTTGGGAAGATGGGTTATATGTTCTTTGAAAAAACAGATGGTGAGATAGCCTATGTTGATTTGAGCACCAACCAAATTGTGGAGCTTAATATTAAATGTGAAAACTCACTTCTTACTACGGTCGGTCTTTACAAGAAAAGCCATATTTCAATCAAAGGATCAACTAAATAGTTTCTTTCTTTCTTTTATTTAATTTCTTCTTGTTGGTGATTTGATCTTGTTTTATCAATTTAATTTTAAAGGTTTAGGCTTTTGTGATTTCCAAACTGATTGCATTTATATTTCATTTGTAGGAATGATATGTTTTCTTTAATGAATGTCCTCCAATTTTAAACTTATATATCTTCTTTTTTAGTTTCATTATTTTACTTACACTCTGTATAATATTTGCCCTTTTGATTTGTTTGTTTTTTTAACACGATCCAACTCATTTATCTCGGTATGTATAAGTTTCATGGCTTAGTACTAGGAATGTTGATTTAAACCGGTTTCATGGCTTAGTACTAGGAATACCGAGTTATCTCGGTATGTATAAGTTTCATGGCTTAGTACTAGGAATGTTGATTTAAACCGGTTTCATGGCTTAGTACTAGGAATACCGAGTTATCTCGGTATGTATAAGTTTCATGGCTTAGTACTAGGAGTGTTGATTTAAACCGGTTTCATGGCTTAGTACTAGGAATACCGAGTTATCTCGGTATGTATAAGTTTCATGGCTTAGTACTAGGAATGTTGATTTAAACCGGTTTCATGGCTTAGTACTAGGAATGTTGATTTAAACCGGTTCATTACTTAGTACTAGGAATGTTGATTTAAACCGGTTTCATGGCTTGGCTTAGTACTAGGAATGTTGATTTAAACCGGTTTCATGGTCTGCCCGTAATCTTATTTGGTATTGAAAAACCAGTGAATTTTAAATTGGGTTTTCAAAGATTGATCCAATTCTAACCCAACCAAACCCAAACCTGTTTGTGGTTTATTTCTAACAGAGATTATTTGTGATTCTCTATTATCTCTCAATCTCAATCAATGCAAACCCTTATCACAAATCACAACCATTTTCTAGCTTCTCTTTGAAGGAATGACATAATCCACTAATCATGATTTGCAAATTCAAAGCTTTATGAAAATATCTAAATTATGAATTTTGGTTGTGATTTCCACACCATAAATTAATGGAATGAGAATGGAATAATGTAAATGTTTAACATGATAGTTTGAATTATTATGAAAGAAACTGCATATAAATGTGCTGAAGATTATGCCGGTTAATTTATGGTTTATGATTATTTTTGTGTTACACAGGAATACTGTTGAGAAGGATCCAACAAATACTATTTTGCCGTGAAATAGTGGATTGGAATGCTCTTTTGCCCTTTCTTTCAATTTTGACATTCTGCAAATGTGTTGGACTATATGTTTTTGCTATTAACAATTTGAAATCTTCATGAATATCTTTGAAATCTGCAAATGTTTTGTACCTTTGTGCTGTATATTTATCATTTTTTTATTGTTAATGTAATAATGGGATTGTTTTTTTCTATTTATGATCCATTTTGAACACAGGAGAAGAAAGCTATTTTATACTGAAACTTTGTTCCATCATCACTTTCAATATGCGGCAAGTTCTTTTGACATTTATTTTTTTCTCATTAACTTTATAGAGTTGTTTTTACAGTTTGGTTATGCTACCACATTTACACTATTATTTACACAAATCAGGGTAACACTGTTGCCATTGAACGAGGTGGTAAGGAATTGCAGTTGCCAACCTCACTTCACGATCTTGCATAGCTTTTTATAGTTCATGTTGAATGTTGAAACTCAACATAGTTTGATATTTAACTCTTCTGCCAAAATGTTTTATCATTCCTCATATGACTTGGAAGCTAATATTCAGTACATTAAAATATAGCACTATGTTGATGTTACTAACTTTTCTGCTTATTGACGAGGTGCATTAATCTGTTTGCTTACCTTCTAAACTGTATGTTTCCTTGATCATGATGGAAGATTGTGATGTAAAAGATCGAATATCACTACTTTGTCCTTCAAATTCATCCACTGAGGTAAAAGATCATGATGGTATGTGATGACGCATTAGGAAAATATGTTTGGTCTGATTTTTATCATGTTACTGATGTGAAGATATAACCGAGTATGTATAAACTCAGTAATTTCTATTTAGTTACGAGTTGACCAGTTATGGTATGTATATAGCTCTTATCTTAACTATGGTATTTTGTAGTATAATCTCTAATTAATGGAAATAGTTATATGAATATAGATCCATGTTGCATTTTCTCTAGCTTTCTCTTTTCTCTCTCTTCTTAAAAGTCTTTTTTTAATTAATTATTGTTTGTGATTTCCAGCCTTTAGATTAAGGACGGGAGGGATAGCAGAATATATAAAGCAGTGAAGGATTCAATTCTGGCATACGCTGTCTTTGAAACTTGCATATAACTGCAGCGTTACATTTGCGGTTGCGACGTTACAAGCATTGTGATAGCGGCGTTAAAATTGTGATTGCTGCCACTTAAGTTGCGGCGTTACAAGCATTGAGGTTTCTACGTTACAAGCATTATGGCTGCAGCATTACAATTTAATTGCCTCTGTTACGGTTGCGGAATTACAATTGTGGTTATGCTTTATTTGCGAGCATGTGATCCATTTCCTTCAACTATGGATGTCAAAGTGTCAGTATCACCAAATTTGAAGTAATTGGCAAAGGGATCACCGGATCACTATCAACACAAAGGCGTTTCGGAATACCATCTTCTACCTAACTTCATATGCCAACAAAAGTGGAGCCAAACTTTTTGGTCCATGCTGGCCAATGGTTAACTGATAGCTTTGATCTAATCAGCCGTCTCACTTTGTGGTTGGGCAAAGATGTTTTAATTCTCGGATCAACAGTTAGAGATTCGTTGTAAATAATATAATATAGTGAAGCAAAGGAAAGAAAGTTTAGTCCAGATGCTATGTGATATTCTTTTTATTCTATATGTGTTAGTCTTTATAAAGCTATGTATTATAAAGCTATGTAGAGAACAGATCATGGCATGTTGAAGACATATCTGGTAAAAAGAAAATTGAACTTGGCTTTTGGTTTATGAGTTCCGAGATTGTAATTATAGTCATTTCCATTGCCTATGTGTAAACTTCTAGGTAATTTCTATATACTTTTTTAATTGTTCTTATATTTTCTTTTTCTAATTTTTTCTTTCTATAGAATAAAAACTATTGGATAAATAATCAATTTAAATTTACTTCAGTTTAGATATTTAATTATATTATAATGTCTTTTGAATTAAATATTTTTATAATATGCGACATGAAAAAATTATTTGTTTTATGTAATATATTTCTAATATATTATAATATTATAAGCTGTTAAATATTTATTTATCTTAAATAATAAATATTTAAAAGTCAATTGTAAATTTTACAATCTAATGTGAATTTTATTATTGAAACTCATTATTTTTACGGGTCACTATCATCACAATATTTTTTTTTAAAATTTTAATCAATAAAATATTTATAAATATTTATAGTTATTAGTGATATTTATAAATATTTGTAGTTATTAGACATGGTGATTTTATAATAATAATTATATGTTAACAACAACCAAATCTTATCAAATGTTTTAAGATAAGAATGAATTTACCGTGCGGACGCACGAGTCTTTGTGTAAGTATTAAAGAATATATTATACAGGTGATGCAAAGGAGTATTTGAGTAGTGATTTTATTGATAGATCGGAATCGAATGACAATGAGGTTTTTGAACATTTGACTCAAGAATTTTTAAGTTGTCTAAAAACATCAGATTTGCCAAACCATTGCCTTAATTTGAAGATTGGCACAACTATAATGTTGATCAGAAATTTGATTCAATCTGAAGGTCCTTGCAATGGTACAAGATTAATAGTAAGAAGGTTAGCAAATCATGTGATTGAGGCAAAGATTATTTCAGGTACACATCTTGGTAACACCATTTACATTCCACGAATGTCTTTATCTCCTTTACAGTCACCTTGGCCGTTCAAACTTATTAGAAGATAATTCTCATTATTGTTTCATTTGCAATGACGATAAATAAATCTCAAGGACAATCATTAGACTATGTTGGTTTATATTTGCCCAAAGAAGTTTTCAGTCATGGCCAATTTTATGTTGCAATTTCGAGAGTCAAAAGAAAGTCGGGTTTAAAGATCTTAATTCATAACAAAGAAAAATTATCATTACATGAAACAATAAATGTTGTATTCAAAGAAGTGTTCCACAATGTTGTTTAGGTATTTTCTTTCATTATCTTTTACATATTTTGACATTTTGTTACATTTATTTATATATAACATTAGCATTTCACTAACTACTTTAATATTTCACTTCTACGACTTACTTTTGTAACACTTATATGGATGATATTGCAATATAACACTCATACTTATCATCCTATGAATCACTATGGTATATGTCCTCAACTACATTTTCTTTACAAATGAATCAATAGTGTACACACTCTATTCATCCTTGGTTCTTACTTTTGCATTTTTTTTCCATATTGTAATGAATAACTTGTAGGCTTAAATGCACTTTTGGTCCCCTAGTTTCAAAATTCTGAAGTTTAAGGTCCCCTAATTTAAAAGTCAGGTTTTTGGTCCCTCAAATTTACCAAAGTTGGAATTCCATCTGATTGTGAGTTTGATGATTTGGCAAGGAGATTTTTAACTATGTCATACATTCTAAAATTAAATAATTTAATATTATTCTAAAAATATTAAAAATTATTATTTTTATATTAAAAAAATTTGTTAAATAGAATTGGAGATGAAAACGTGCCCTAATTTAACATATTTTTTTAGTATAAAAAATAATTTTAAATTATTTTAGCCCTATATTTAAAGTCATGTGCGAATTTTGTTTGGCTTTTACGTGGAAACCATAAATTATAAAAAGAGAAATATAATTAAAGATATTATTGATAAAAGAATAATTAATTTAGTTGAGTAATGAGAGGGAGATAGTAGCTCTATCTTTTTTAGAGAGAGATATAGAAAAGTATAAAATAAAAGTGTGACTTAATTCTTTTTAGTAATGGATTTAGGTATATGCATGAAAACAAAATCTATATTCATAGATATTCACTCGAGTTCACTCCGAATTCGTTTTAGAATTAATTGAGAAGATCTATTTTGATTAGGTGGGTTGAATTTTTTTAAATATAAAATATAAAGAATCGGATAATTGAGACAATCTCAAATTTGTCCCGTATATTTCATTATAAATATTGTTATTTATCTTTAATAATTTAAAATATTAAAAATGTAGTTATTGTTTTATTAATTCAATTTATATTTATTATTTAAAATATATGTATGAAATTTTTTTAAATTATTTTTATTTTAATATTTATATTGTAATTTGATTTTAGAAAAAAAATTCTATTAAAAAAATTAATTTTATTAAATGAATTGTGGTGATTCGAGGATACTCAAACTCAACTCAAATTAGTTTAGGATGAATTTGGATTTTTATTCTCTATTCCTGATTGAATTTAAGAATTGGAACAAAAATTATTTGAGAATTCGAGTTTAAATTTGTAGATGTAAAAATCATCCCGACCGTCCGTTTGCATGCCTAATTTGATGGCTGAGTTTACATTACGGTACGTAGGGTAGTGACATTAAATTCAAACGTTACTTATAAAACTATTGAACAAATTCTTTTTACTATATCTAAAAGCATTAGCATTAATTATTTATAGCATTCCTGGTCAAAGTAGCATTTCCCTACTTTATTCTGCTAATGATCATTCCACAACTACAACACTAAACTAGAATACACCTAGGGATGTCAGTTTGGACCTGTTAATGGGGATCTCATGACGTTCGGCTCGAGATGGAATTTTCCCGTGCGGGATGGAGAAAAATTCCCCGAGCATTTGGGACGGAGGGAATACACCCATGCATCCCGCCGCCTATTATTTTAATATAGTTAATTTAATATATATATTTTAGATTAGGTTTTTAGTCATTTCCTTTATGTTTATTTATAAAATAAATAAATAAATATTCATGTATTTATTAAGAGAGAAATGTAAATATTAGACCCTAAAAAGTTGAAGCGTTTCATTTTCTTCTAGACATTTAGAGTCTCACACGTTAGACTCCTTTTTTCTTCTCTCAAATCTCCATTCATCTTCCTCTTCCAATTCCATCTTCTCTATTTGGTGTGCTTCCATTATTCACAGCTCTTACAATTTCATCAATAAGGTTTGATTTTCGTAAATTTGTTCATGTAATTATTTATAGGAAAAAATAGATTATTTCTCTTTGATTCTCATAAATCTGTTTATATTATTGTTTATAGAAAAAAGTAGATTGTTTCTCCTTGATTCTCATAAACCTGTTCATGTAATTGCTTATAGGAAAAGTTGATTATTTTGATTAAATTTAAATTAAATTGTTTAGAAATTTTAGAGTTATCAAATCATTTGCATATTAAAAAAATATAAAATAATCAAAAAATTACTCATTAGTATTTTTAATAAAAAATAATAAATGTCAAATACTAGTATTTTTTAATAACATAATAAATATGTGAATTCTTTGTGCTTTTTATTTTTATAGAAAATATAAATATTTTTAAAAAATAAAATATTAATGAATAAATGTAGGATCTATGGGGATCCCGAGGGGATCCATGGGGCGAGGATGGGATAGAAATTCCCCCGTGACGGAGATCGGGGACGGGGACGGGGAATGAATTTGATGGCGGAGAAAAAGATGGGGAAGTGTCCCCCGGCCCCGCCCCACTCCATTGACATCCCTAAATACACCAGTTACAAATTACAATATACACCAAAAACACTAAACTAGATAAACTGGGACATGATCCTCTCCTGCTATATATAATCTGCCATCTCTTGAATTACAAATCTAACGGTTAAAAGGCCATAGAGAAAAATTAATTACAAACAAACATTTAAGAAGAGAGAGGAAATAACATGAGTAAGGCTTTTAATAGAAATTCTCAATACCTCATTATAATTTCTATAACTTTCTAATTCCATCATTTTTTTAATTTTTATTTTAACTCTCCAACAGCACATTTATCATTACTATTCCAAGAAAAATATGCCTTTACAAAGGAAATTTTCAGAGACTTGCGAAGTGGCTCCACCATTAATTATCACCGAAAAGAAATAGTGACTCCAGCATTATTAGTTTTATAATTTTTTTAAATTGTGTTAATGTAAAATATATATTATCGGGTTAATAATCTTCTATCCTTGTCATATGAACGTGCTTTTGATTTTTTTCCTTATTTTTTTTTTTGTTTTCAGACCTTAACAAATAAATATTCTAGTTGAAAAAACCCGGATGTATTTTTTTAGGAAAGATTATATTATTTTGCTCATGTTGTTCACGTGGTTTTTTATTTTATTTTTGATTTTTTTTTAAATTCAAATGTCATTTTTTTAAATTCTGATTTATTTAATTTTTTAAAATATTATATTTTTTGTACTTTGTTTTTTTTAACGTTTTTTAAATTGTTTTTTTAAATAATTAACAAAATAATTTGGAAACATTTGGGCTTAAGGAGCTCATGACATGGCTTTAACCAATTGGCCCATTTAGTGTAAGTCATTATTTAATTTATTAAGTCTTAAAGAAATTTGCTATATAAATACTAATACTCTCTCTATTATAATCGACATGGGACTCTAAGTTTTGATGAATATCCACATAAACTTGGTATTGACGACTAGTTATAGACATCAACACTTCCTCCTCCAAATCCTTATCTATGCTACGTTGAACCAATGTGATTATGTACTTCAACACGGTGGCATCACAAGGAAACATAAGTGGCATTTTGTTAGATAGACCAAATTCTTCTTCTGCTAATTTGAAGAGTTCTTTGAAGATGTTGTTTTCTAGATACACCAATGGAAGCACAAAGCGTGTATTATCCATGATGTACACAAAAAGTGACCTTTCTCAGCTTTTGTCTAAATGTTGTTGTAACTCTTATCCATTTTTGTTTCCTGAGTTTTCCGCCTAAAGTGTGTTGGCTTTTATGTGGACAACATGCTCTCGTTCATGCATGTGAGAATATTAGAGTGTGGGGTTTGTCCAATTTACTACTCAGAAACTAAGAGGGTTTTAGGAAATTGAATTTGAGAGTCAGTTGAAGGCATTGACATCGAATCAAATGAAATAGGTGAAAACAAGCAATGCATTGGCATACAGAACCATGATTTGGACTTTCTAATCGGTATGAAAATTTTTCAATACTCTTTGTCAAACTCACAGTTTCTTTTTCTATAGTCTCTAAATATACTCATGCACATGACAATCCTCAAAGGAAAGAAAATTTGGAAGATGATGATAATTCCATAGTAATGATGAAATCTGAGATTCTTCATTCGATTAATGATTACATAAGGCACAAGTTCAAACAGTTATACTCTAGCAATTGTATTGTGGATAATGCTTTAATTACCATGTACTCGAGATCTGGATGTATCAAAGATGCAAGGAAAGTATTCAATCAATGTAAGTTTCATTAAACAGACTGGTTTTGTGTGTGAGAACCCATGGAGTGAGAGTTGAGAGAGAAACGAGTTGGTGCTTGTGGTTTGGTGTTCCTTGCACAATAGAAGCAACTCTGCAAACATGAAAACAAAAAATCTACACTTTAAGAGTCCCACATCGCTTGAAATAGAAATATAAATAGTCTTTATATACCCAAGACCAACAATACCACAAGAATTGAAAACAAGGTGAGGTTTAATGGGCCATTAGTTTAATGAATAATGGATTGCAACATAACAAATATTGACTTTCCTTTTGTACTTTGTTTGACAATATACATGTGCCCGGATATTCTTGCATATGTTTGTTACAAAATCAGAAAGACACATAAATAAATAAAATACACCAAAAACACTAAACTACAAACATTTTGCAATGGTTTGGGAAGGCTGTCTCGTTTCTACTGCCATATGAATCAGTATGAAAACATTTAGGTTGTTGTGTAGTTGTTGTATTTTGTTCGATCTACAAGACTGACTTTCCTTTTTTTTTCTCATTTAACTGCACAAGGTTTCCCCTTTTGCTTAAATTTTTCTATAACTTATTTTGGAGTGTGGCCAATTGGTTCCATTTGTTTTAGATGGAAGTGGCGTTTCCTGGTGTTAGCACAACTTGTACTTTATTTGACAATATACATGTACCTTTTCGTGAATAAACTTTTTGACTTTTTCAAAAAAAAAACTAATCCTTGTGGCTGTTTATCTATTACATTTTTTCTAGGTTATTCACGATGCACTTAGTAATTTGTATTATTAGGTGCTTAGTGGTACATACATTCACCTGCAATTAAGTAATTTTAGTACAAGGTGGGTAATGGTATATGAAAACAAATGTTGCTTCTTCAAAAAAAAACAATGATCACTCCAAGGTCAGAGGCAGACCCACATGCAACTTGTCTCCACTTGCATGAGAAACATTTTCCCCATACAAAGTAGCCTCCTGAACAAAAGAAATAACCACAGAATACCACCAACATTACAACTGCATGTACCACTGCCTCTTCTGTTTCTTTTTTTTCCTTTCTATTTTGTTTCTAACACAGATATCACTGCAAGTATTCTTTTGTGTATATCTCTTTGTAGAAGCAAAAGATAAAATACTCTAGCAATTGTATTGTGGGTAATGCTTTAATTACCAAGTACTCGAGATCTGGATGTATCAAAGATGCAAGGAAAGTATTCAATCAATGTAAGTTTTATTAAACAGACTGGTTTTGTGTGTGAGAAGCCATGGAGTGAGAGTTGAGAGAAAAACGAGTTGGTGCTTGTAGTTTGGTGTTCCTTGCACAATAGAAGTAGTTCTGCACACATGAAAACAAAAAGTCTACATTTTAAGAGTCCCACATCGCTTGTAATAGAAATATAAATAGTCTTTATATACCCAAGACCAACAGTACCACATGAATTGAAAACAAGGTGAGGTTTAATGGGCCATTAGTTTAATGAATAATGGGTCTTAAAGGCCGAAAATTTTTTAATAATTAATTTGTAAATATATATAATTTCATAAAAAATATTAATACAAATAACTTAAGAAAACATAAAAAATAATTAATAAAAAATGTGGCTTGTAATTATTAAAAAAAAATACAAAAAATTCTACTGGATTGCCACGTAGGATTTGTTTGAATTACAATTAACATGTAGTTTTTGACTTTATTAGAATATAAGTTATAATTAAATATGTTTTGAATTTTTGTGGGGGCATATGTATCCAATATGAATGGGTGTGTTAGTGTGTATAAGGAAGGAGTATTGTATTTTTGTGTGTGCAAGTGTTCGGTAGAAGTGTGGTTATGACCACTCACTGTGGATATTCTTGCATATGTTTGTTACAAAATCAGAAAGACACATAAATAAATAAAATACACCAAAAACACTAAACTACAAACATTTTCCAATGGTTTGGGAAGGCTGTGTCGTTTCTGCTACCATCTGAATAAGTATGAAATCATTTAGGTTGTTGTGTTTCATTCGGTCTACAAGACTGAATTTCCTTTTTTTTTCCTCTTTTAACTGCACAAGGTTTCCCCTTTCGCTTAAATTCTTCTATAACTTGTTTTGGGGTGTGGCCAATTGGTTCCATTAGTTTTACATGGCATTAGCGTTTCCTGGTGTTAGCACAACTTGTACTTTGTTTGACAATATACATGTGCCTTTTTGTGAATAAACTTTTTGACTTTTTTTTTAAAAAAAACTAATCCTTGTGGCAGTTTATCTACTACATTTTTTCTAGGTTATTCACGATGCACTTGGTAATAACATGTAGTTTTTGAGTTTATTAGAATATAAGTTGTAATTAAATATGTTTTGAACTTTTGTGGGGGCATTCGCTTCTAATATGAATGGGTGTGTTAGTGTGTATAAGGAAGGAGTATTGTACTTTTATGTGCAAGTGTTGGGCAGAAGTGTGGTTGAGACCACTTACTGTGGGTATTCTTGCATATGTTTGTTACAAAATCAGAAAGACACATAAATAAATAAACTACACCAGAAACACTAAACTACAAACATTTTACCATGGTTTGGGAAGGCTGTGTTGTTTCTGCTGCCATCTGAATTAGTATGAAATCATTTAGGTTGTTGTGTTTCGTTCGGTCTACAAGACTGACTTTCCTTTTTTTCTCATTTAACTGCACAAGGTTTCCCCTTTTGCTTAATTTCTGCTATAACTTGTTTTGGGGTGTGGCCAATTGGTTCCATTAGTTTTACATGGCGGTGGCGTTTCTTGGTGTTAGCACAATTTGTACTTTGTTTGACAATATACATGTGCCTTTCTGTGAATAAACTTTTTGACTTTTTCAAACAAAAAAAAAATTAATCCTTGTGGCTGTTTATCTACAACATTTTTTTCAAGGTTATTCACGATGCACTTGGTAATAACATGTAGTTTTTGAGTTTATTAGAATACAAGTTCTAATTAAATATGTTTTGAATTTTGTGGCGGCATACGCTTCTAATATTAATGGGTGTGTTAGTGTGTATAAGGAAGGAGTATTGTACTTTAATGTGCAAGTGTTGGGATGAAGTATGGTTGAGACCACTCACTGTGGGTATTCTTGCATATGTTTGTTACAAAATCAGAAAGACACATAAATAAATAAACTACATCAAAAACACTAAACTACAAACATTTTGCCATGGTTTGGGAAGGCTGTGTCGTTTCTGCTGCCATCTGAATCAGTATGAAATCATTTAGGTTGTTATGTAGTTGTTGTGTTTCGTTCGGTCTACAAGACTAACTTTCCTTTTTTTTCTTCTCATTTAACTGCACAAGGTTTCCTCTTTTGCTTAAATTCTGCTATAACTTGTTTTGGGGTGTGGCTAATTGGTTCCATTAATTTTGCATGGGAGTGGCGTTTCTTGGTATTATCACAACATGTACTTTGTTTGACAATATACATGTGCCTTTTTGTGAATAAACATTTTTATTTTTTCAAAAAAAAAAACTAATCCTTGTGGCTGTTAATCTAGTATATTTTTTATAGGTTATTCACGATGCACTTGGTAATAACATATAGTTTTGAGTTTATTAGAATATAAGTTGTAATTAAATATGTTTTGAATTTTTGTGGGGTCATACGCTTCTAATATGAATGGGTGTGTTAGTGTGTATAAGGAAGGAGTATTGTACTTTTATGTTCAAGTGTTGGGCAGAGTATGGTTGAGACCACTCACTGTGGATATTCTTGCATATGTTTGTTACAATATCAAAAAGACACATAAGTAAATAAACTACACCAAAAACACTAAACTACAAACATTTTGCCATGGTTTGGGAAGACTGTGTCGTTTCTGCAGCCATCTGAATCAGTATGAAATCATTTAGGTTGTTGTGTAGTTGTTGTGTTTTGTTCGGTCTACGAGACTGACTTTCCTTCTTTTTTTTCTCATTTAACTGCACAAGGTTTCCCCTTTTGCTTAAATTCTGCTATAACTTGTTTTGGGGTGTGGCCAATTGGTTCCATTTGTACTTTGTTTGACAATATACATGTGCCTTTTTGTGAATAAATTTTTTGACTTTTTCAAACAAAAAAAAGTAATCCTTGTGGCTGTTTATCCACTACATTTTTTCTAGGTTATTCACGATGCACTTAGTAATAACATGTAGTTTTTGAGTTTATTAGAATATAAGTTGTAATTAAATATGTTTTGAATTTTTGTGGGGGAATATGCTTCCAATACGAATGGGTGTGTCAGTGTGTATAAGGAATAAGTATTGTACTTTTTTGTGCATGTGTTGTGCAGAAGTGTTGTTGTGACCACTCACTGTGGATATTCTTGCATATGTTTGTTACAATATCAGAAAGACACATAACTAAATAAAATACACTAAAAACACTAAACTACAAACATTTTGCAATGGTTAGGGAAGGATGTGTCGTTTCTCCTGCCATCTGAATCAGTATGAAATCATTTAGGTTGTTGTGTAGTTGTTGTGTTTCAATAGGTTTACAAGACTGAATTTCCTTTTTTTTTTTGTCATTTAACTGCACAAGGTTTCACCTTTTGCTTAAATTCTGCTATTACTTGTTTTGGGGTGTGGCCAATTAGTTCCATTTGTTTTACATGGCAGTGGCGTTTCCTGGTGTTAGCACAACTTGTACTTTATTTGAAAACATACATGTACCTTTTTGTGAATAAACGTTTTGACTTTTTCAAAAAAAAAAGTAATCCTTGTGGCTGTTATCTACTACATTTTTTCTAGGATATTCACGATGCACTTAGTAATAACATGTAGTTTTTGAGTTTATTAGAATATAATTTGTAATTAAATATGTTTTGAATTTTTGTGGGGGCATAAACTTCCAATATGAATGGGTGTGTTAGTGTGTATAAGGAATGAGTATTGTACTTTTTTGTGCAAGTGTTATGCAGAAGTGTTGTTGTGACCACTAACTGTAGATATTCTTGCATATGTTTGTTACAAAATCAGAAAGACACATAAATAAATAAAATACACCAAAAACACTAAACTACAAACATTTTGCAATGGTTTGGGAAGACTGTGTCGTTTCTCCTGCCATCTGAATCAGTATGAAATCATTTAGGTTGTCGTGTAGTTGTTGTGTTTCATTAGGTCTACAAGACTGACTTTCCTTTTTTTCCTCATTTAACTGCACAAGGTTTCCCCTTTTGCTGAAATTCTGCTATAACATGTTTGGGGTGTGGCAAATTGGTTCCATTAGTTTTACCTTGCCGTGGCGTTTGTTGGTGTTAGCACAACTTGTACTTTTTTTTGACAATATACATGTGCCTTTTTGTGAATAAACTTTTTGACTTTTTCTATAAATAAAAAAACAAATCCTTGTGGCTGTATATCTACTACATTTTTTCTAGGTTATTCACGATGCACTTAGTAATAACATGTAGTTTTTGAGTTTATTAGAATATAAGTTGTAATTAAATATGTTTTGTATTTTTGCGGGGGCATATGCTTCCAATATGAATGGGTGTGTTAGTGTGTACAAGGAAGGCGTATTGTAATTTTTTGTGCAAGTGTTGGGCAGAAGTGTGGTTGAGACCACTCACTATGCATATTCTTGCATATGTTTGTTACATAATCAGAAAGACGCATAAATAAATAAAATACACCAAAAACACTAAACTACAAATATTTTGCAATGGTTTGGGAAGGATGTGTCGTTTCTACTGCCATCTAATTCAGTTTGAAATTATTTAGGTTGTTCTGAAGTTGTTGTGTTTCGTTCGATCTACAAGACTGACTTTCCTTTTTTTCCTCATTTAACTGGACAAGGTTTCCCCTTTTGCTGAAATTCTGCTATAACATGTTTGGGGTGTGGCAAATTGGTTCCATTAGTTTTACCTTGACGTGGCGTTTGTTGGTGTTAGCACAACTTGTACTTTTTTTGACAATATACATGTACGTTTTTGTGAATAAACTTTTTGGCTTTTTTTAAAAAAAACTAATCCCTGTGGCTGTTTATCTACTACATTTTTTATAGGTTATTCACGATGCACTTAGTAATAACATGTAGTTTTTGAGTTAATTAGAATATAAGTTGTAATTAAATATGTGTTGAATTTTTGTGTGGGAATATGTTTCCAATATGAATGGGTGTGTTAGTGTGTATAAGGAAGGATTATTGTACTTTTTTGTGCAAGTGTTGGGCAGAAGTGTGGTTGTGACCACTCACTGTAGAGAATCTTGCATGTGTTTGTTACAAAACCACAAAGACACATAAATAAATAAAATACACCAAAAACACTAAACTACAAACATTTTGCAATTATTTGGGAAGGCAATGTCGTTTCTGCTGCATCTAAATCAGTATGAAATCATTTAGGTTGTTCTGTAGTTGTTGTGTTTCGTTCGATCTACAAGACTGACTTTCCTTTTTTCCCTCATTTAACTGCAGAAGGTTTCCCCTTTTGCTTAAATTCTACTATAAGCTGTTTTGGGGTGTGGCCAATTGGTTCCATTAGTTTTACATGGCAGTGGCGTTTGCTGGTGTTAGAACAACTTGTACTTTGTTTGACAATATACATGTGCTTTTTTATGAATAAAATTTTTGACTTTTTCAAAAAAAAAAACTAATCCTTGTGGCTGTTTGTCTCCTTCATTTTTTCTAGTTTATACACGATGCACTTAGTAATAACATGTAGTTTTTGAGTTTATTAGAATATAAGTTGTAATTAAATATGTTTTGTGTTTTTGGAGGGGCATATGCTTCCAATATAAATGGGTATGTTTGTGTGTATAAGGAAGGAGTATTGTAATTTTTTGTACAAGTGTTGGGCAGAAGTGTGGTTGAGACCACTCACTATGGATATTCTTGCATATGTTTGTTACAAAATCAGAAAGACACATAAATAAATAAAATACACCAAAAACACTAAACTACAAATAATTTGAAATGGTTTGGGAAGGCTGTGTCGTTTCTACTGCCATCTAAATCAGTATGAAATCATTTAGGTTGTTGTGTAGTTGTTGTGTTTCGTTCGATCTACAAGACTGACTTTCCTTTTTTTTTCCTCATTTA
This sequence comes from Vicia sativa, assembly GCA_021764765.1. Taxonomy (NCBI): domain Eukaryota; kingdom Viridiplantae; phylum Streptophyta; class Magnoliopsida; order Fabales; family Fabaceae; genus Vicia; species Vicia sativa. The sequence continues at coordinate 91,016,369 of CM038797.1, read as the reverse complement.
ACTGCACAAGTTTCCCCTTTTGCTTCAAATCTGCTATAACCTATTTGGGGTGTGGCCAATTGGTTCCATTAGTTTTACATGGCCATGGGGTTTACTGGTGTTAGCACAACTTGGACTTTGTTTGACAATATACATCTGCCCTTTTGTGAATAAACTTTTTGACTTTTTCAAAAAAAAATGAACTAATCCTTGTGGTGGTTTATGTACTACATTTTTTCAAGGTTATTCACGATGCACTTAGTAATAACATGTAGTTTTTGACTTTATTAGGATATAAGTTGTAATTAAATATGTTTTGAGTTTTTATAGGGGCATATGTTTCCAATATAAATGGGTGTGTTAGTGTGTATAACGAAGGAGTATTGTATTTTTTTGTGTGCAAGTGTTGGGTAGAAGTGTGGTTGTGACCACTCACTGTGGATATTGTTGCATATGTTTGTTACAAAATCAGAAAGACACATAAATAAATAAAATACACCAAAAAAAACTAAACTACAAACATTTTGCAATGGTTTGGGAAGACTGTGTCGTTTCTACTGCCATCTGAATCAGTATGAAATCATTTAGGTTGTTGTGTTTTGTTCTATCTACAAGACTGATTTTCCTTTTTTTCCTTATCTAACTGCACAAGCTTTCCCCTTTTGCTTAAATTATGCTATAACTTGTTTTGGGGTGTGGCCAATTGGTTCCATTAGTTTGACATGGCAGTGGCGTTTGCTGGTGTTAGCACAACTTGTACTTTGTTTGACAATATACATGTGCCTTTTTGTGAATAAAGTTTTTGTCTTTTAAAAAAATAAAAAACTAATCCTTGTGGCTGTTTATCTTCTAGATTATTTCTAGGTTATTCACGATGCACTTAGTAATAACAAGTAGTTTTTAAGTTAATTAGAATATAAGTTGTAATTAAATATGTTTTGAATTTTTGTGGGGGACTATGTTTCTAATATGAATGGGTGTGTTAGTGTGTATAAGGAAGGAGTATTGTACTTTTTTGTGCAAGTGTTCGACAGAAGTGTGGTTGTGACCACTCACTGTGGAGAATCTTGCATATGTTTCTGACAAAACCAAAAAGACACATAAATAAATAAAATACACAAAAAACACTAAACTACAAACATTTTGCAATTATTTGGGTAGGCAGTGTCGTTTCTGATGCAATCTAAATCAGTATGAAATCATTTTGGTTGTACTGTAGTTGTTGTGTTTTGTTCGATCCATTAGTTTTACATGGCCGTGGCGTTTGCTGGTGTTAGGACAACATGTACTTTGTTTGACAATATACATGTGCCTTTTTGTGAATAAACTTTGACTTTTTCAAAAAAAAAAAAAAAACTAATCCTTGTGGTTGTTTATCTACTACATTTTTTCTAGGTTATTCACGATGCACTTAGTAATAACATGTAGTTTTTGACTTTATTAGAATATAAGTTGTAATTAAATATGTTTTGAATTTTTGTGGCGGCATATGTTTTCAATATGAATGGGTGTGTTGGTGTGTATAAGGAAGGAGTATTGTATTTTTTTTGTTGCAAGTGTTGGGTAGAAGTGTGGTTGTGACCACTCACTGTGGATATTCTTGCATATGTTTATTACAAAATCAGAAAGACAGATAAATAAATAAAATACACCAAAAAAACTAAACTACAGACATTTTGCAATGGTTTGGGAAGGCTGTGTCATTTCTGCTGCCATCTGAATCAGTATGAAATCATTTAGGTTGTTGTGTAGTTGTTGTGTTTCGTTCGATCTACAAGACTGACTTTCCTTTTTTTTCTCATCTAACTGCACGAGGTTTCCCCTTTTGCTTAAATTCTGCTATAACTTGTTTTGGCATGTGGCCAATTGGTTCCATTAGTTTTACATGGCAGTGGCGTTTGCTGGTGTTAGCACAACTTGTACTTTGTTTGACAATATACATGTGCCATTTTGTGAATAAACTTTTTGACTTTTTTCAGAAAAAAACACTAATCCTTGTGGCTGTTTATCTACTACATTTTTTTCTAGGTTATTCACGATGCACTTAGTAATGACATATAGTTTTTGAGTTAATTAGAATATAAGTTGTAATTAAATATGTTTTGAATTTTTGTGGGGGAATATGTTTCCAATATGAATGGGTGTGTTAGTGTGTATAAGGAATGAGTATTGTACATTTTTGTGCAAGTATTCGGAAGTAGTGTGGTTGTGACCACTCACAGTGGAGAATCTTGCATATGTTTGTTACAAAACCAAAAAGACACATAAACAAATAAAATACACCAAAAACACTAAACTACAAACATTTTGCAATTAGTTGGGAACGCTGTGTTGTTTTTGCTGCAATCTAAATCAGTATGAAATTATTTAGGTTGTTCTGTAGTTGTTGTGTTTCGTTCGATCTACAAGACTGACTTTCCTTTTTTTTCCCTCATTTAACTGCACTAGGTTTCCCCTTTTGCTTAAATTCTGCTATAAGTTATTTTGGGGTGTGGCCAATTGGTTCCATTAGTTTTACATGGCAGTGGCGTTTGCTGGTGTTAGAACAACTTGTACTTTGTTTGACAATATACATGTGCCTTTTTGTGAATAAACTTTTTGACTTTTTTTTTAAAAAAACTAATCCTTGTTGCTGTTTATCTACTAAATTTTTTCTAGGTTATGCATGATGCACTTAGTAATAACATGTAGTGTTTGAGTTTATTAGAATATAAGTTGTAATTAAATATGTTTTGAATTTTTGCGGGGGCATATGCTTCCAATATGAATAGGTGTGTTAGTGTGTATAAGGAAGGAGAATTGTAATTTTTTGTGCAAGTGTTGGGCAGAAGTGTGGTGGAGACCACTCACTGTGGATATTCTTGTATATGTTTGTTACAAAATCTGAAAGACACATAAATAAATAAAATACACCAAAAACACTAAAATACAAATATTTTGCAATTGTTTGGGAAGGTTGTGTCGTTTCTACTGCCATCTAAATCAGTATGAAATCATTTAGGTTGTTCTGTAGTTGTTGTGTTTCGTTCGATCTACAAGACTGACTTTCCTTTTTTCCCCTCATTTAATTGCACAAGGTTTCCCCTTTTGCGAAAATTCTGCTATAACTTGTTTGGGGTGTGGCCAATTGGTTCCATTAGTTTACATGGTCGTGGCGTTTGCTGGTGTTAGCACAACTTGTACTTTGTTTGACAATATACATGTGCCTTTTTGTGAATAAACTTTTTGAGTTTTTTTAAAAAAAAACTCTTCCTTGTGGCTATATATCTACTACATTTTTTCTAGGTTATTCACGATGCACTTAGTAATAACATGTAGTTTTTGACTTCATTAGAATATAAGTTGTAATTAAATATGTTTTGAATTTTTGTGGGGCATATGTTTACAATATGAATGGGTGTGTTTGTGTGTATAAGGAAGGATTATTGTATTTTTTTTGTTGCAAGTGTTGGGTAGAAATGTGGTTGTGACCACTCACTGTGGAGAATCTTGCATATGTTTGTTACAAAATCAGAAAGACACATAAATAAATAAAATACACCAAAACAACTAAACTACAAACATTTTGCAATGGTTTGGGAAGGCTATGTCGTTTCTGCTACCATCTGAATCAGTATGAAATCATTTAGGTTGTTGTGTTTCGTTCGATCTACAAGACTGACTTTACTTTTTTTTCCTCATCTAACTGCACAAGGTTTCCCCTTATGCTTAAATTCTTCTATAACTTGTTTTGGGGTGTGGCTAATTGGTTCCATTAGTTTTACATGGCAGTGGCGTTTGCTGGTGTTAGCACAACTTGTACTTTGTTTGGCAAAATACATTTTCCTTTTTGTGAATAAACTTTTCGACTTTTTCAAAAAAAAAAACTAATCCTTGTGGTTGTTTATCTACTACATATTTTCTAGGTTATTGACGATGCACTTAGTAATAACATGTAGTTTTTGAGTTAATTAGCATATAAGTTGTAATTAAATATGTTTTGAATTTTTGTGGGGGAATATGTTTCCAATATGAATGGGTGTGTTAGTGTGTATAAGGAAGGAATATTGTACTTTTTTGTGCAAGTGTTGGGCAGAAGTGTGGTTGTGACCACTCACTGTGGAGAATCTTGCATATGTTTGTTACAAAACCAGAAAGACACATAAACAAATAAAATACACCAAAAACATTAAAATACAAACATTTTGCAATTATTTGGGGAGGCAGTGTCGTTTATGCTGCAATCTAAATCAGTATGAAATCATTTAGGTTGTTCTGTAGTTGTTGTGTTTCGTTCGATCTACAAGACTTACTTTCCTTTTTTTTCCTCATTTAACTGCACAAGGTTTCCCCTTTTGCTTAAATTCTGCTATACGTTGTTTTGGGGTGTGGCCAATTGGTTCCATTAGTTTTACATGGCAGTGGCGTTTGCTGGTGTTAGAACAACTTGTACTTTGTTTGACAATATACATGTGCCTTTTGTGAATAAACTTTTTGACTTTTTCAAAAAAAAAAACAAATCCTTGTGGCTTCTTATCTACTACATTTTTTTCTAGGTTATTCACGATGCACTTAGTAATAACATGTAGTTTTGAGTTTATTAGAATATAAATTGTAATTAAATCTGTTTTGAAATTTTGCAGGGGTATATGCTTCCAATATGAATAGGTGTGTTAGGGAGTATATGGAAGGAGTATTGTAATTTGTTGAGCATGTGTTGGGCAGAAGTGTGGTTGAGACCACTCACTGTGGATATTATTGCATATGTTTGTTATAAAACCAGAAAGACACATAAATAAATAAAATACACCAAAAACACAAAACTACAAATATTTTGCAATGGTTTGGGAAGGCTGTGTCGTTTCTACTGCCATCTAAATCATTATGAAATTATTTAGGTTGTTCTGTAGTTGTTGTGTTTCGTTCGACCTACAAGACTGACTTTCCTTTTTTTTCTCATTTAACTGCACAAGGTTTCCCCTTTTGCTTAAATTCTGCTATAACTTGTTTTGGGGTGTGGCTAATTGGTTCCATTTGTTTTACATGGGAGTGGCGTTTTCCGGTGTTAGCACAACTTGAACTTTATTTGACAATATGCATGTACCTTTTTGTGAATAAACTTTTTGACTTTTTTTAAAAAACTAATCCTTGTGGCTGTTGATCCACTTCATTTTTTCTAGGTTATTCCGATGTACTTAGTAATCTATATTATTAGGTGCTTAGTGGTACATACATTCACATGCAATTAAGTAATTTTATTACATGGTGGGTAATGGTATATGAAAACAAATATTGGGTTACTGGTGTGTACTTTTATTATCATTTATTGTGCTCAGCTATTTTACATTAAAGTATAATTTGCTTCTTCAATAAAAAAAACATGATCACACAAGGTCAGAGGCAGACCCACATGCAACTTGTCTCTACTTGCATGAGAAACGTTTTGCCCAGACAAAGTAGCCTCCTGAATAAAAGAAATAACCACAGGATACCACCAACATTCAATAACTGAATGTAATGCTGCCTCTTTTGTCTCCTTTTTTTTCTTTCCATTTTGTTTCTAACACAGATGTCACTGCAATTATTCTTTTGTGTATATCTCTTTGTAGAAGCAACAGATAAAATACTCTAGAAATTGTATTGTGTATATCTATTGCTTCACATGTAATGAATAACTTACGAGTATAAATAACTAACATGCAAAAGTAACATTGTATGGGTGAATATAACATTGTATAATGCTTAGTATAACATAATGCTTAGTAATAACATGTAGTTTTTGACTTTATTAGAATATAAGTTGTAATTAAATATGTCTTAAATTTTTGTGGGGGCATATGTTTCCAATATGAATGGTTGTGTTAGTGTGTATAAGGAAGGAGTATTGTATTTTTTTGTGCAAGTGTTGGGCAGAAGTGTGGTTGTAACCACTCACTGTGGATATTCTTGCATATGTTTGTTAAAAAATCAGAAAGACACATAAATGAATAAAATACACCAAAAACACTAAACTAAACAACATTTTGCAATGGTTTGGGAAGGCTGTGTCGTTTCTGCTGCCATCTGAATCGGTATGAAATCATTTAGGTTGTTGTGTTTCGTTTGGTCTACAAGACTGACTTTCCTTTTTTTCTTCCCATTTAAATGCACAAGGTTTCCCCTTATGCTTAAATTCTTCTATAACTTGTTTTGGGGTGTGGCCAATTGGTTCCATTAGTTTTACATGGCAGTGGCGTTTGCTGGTGTTAGAACAACTTGTACTTTGTTTGACAATATACATTTGCCTTTTTGTGAATAAAATTTTCGACTTTTTCAAAAAAAAAAAACAAATCCTTGTGGCTTCTTATCTACTACATTTTTTCTAGGTTATTCACGATGCACTTAGTAATAACATGTAGTTTTTGAGTTTATTAGAATATAAATTGTAATTAAATCTGTTTTGAAATTTTGCAGGGGCATATGCTTCCAATATGAATAGGTGTGTTAGTGTGTATATGGAAGGAGTATTGTAATTTTTTGAGCAAGTGTGGGGCAGAAGTGTGGTTGAGACCACTCACTGTGGATATTATTTCATATGTTTGTTATAAAATCTGAAAGACACATAAATAAATAAAATACACCAAAAACACAAAACTACAAATATTTTGCAATGGTTTGGGAAGGCTGTGTCGTTTCTACTGCCATCTAAATCATTATGAAATTATTTAGGTTGTTCTGTAGTTGTTGTGTTTCGTTCGACCTACAAGACTGACTTTCCTTTTTTTCTCATTTAACTGCACAAGGTTTCCCCTTTTGCTTAAATTCTGCTATAACTTGTTTTGGGGTGTGGCTAATTGGTTCCATTTGTTTTACATGGGAGTGGCGTTTTCCGGTGTTAGCACAACTTGAACTTTATTTGACAATATGCATGTACCTTTTTGTGAATAAACTTTTTGACTTTTTTTAAAAAACTAATCCTTGTGGCTGTTGATCCACTTCATTTTTTCTAGGTTATTTCGATGCACTTAGTAATCTGTATTATTAGGTGCTTAGTGGTACATACATTCACATGCAATTAAGTAATTTTATTACATGGTGGGTAATGGTATATGAAAACAAATATTGGGTTACTGGTGTGTACTTTTATTATCATTTATTGTGCTCAGCTATTTTACATTAAAGTATAATTTGCTTCTTCAATAAAAAAAACATGATCACACAAGGTCAGAGGCAGACCCACATGCAACTTGTCTCTACTTGCATGAGAAACGTTTTGCCCAGACAAAGTAGCCTCCTGAATAAAAGAAATAACCACAGGATACCACCAACATTCAATAACTGAATGTAATGCTGCCTCTTTTGTCTCCTTTTTTTTCTTTCCATTTTGTTTCTAACACAGATGTCACTGCAATTATTCTTTTGTGTATATCTCTTTGTAGAAGCAACAGATAAAATACTCTAGAAATTGTATAGTGTATATCTATTGCTTCACATGTAATGAATAACTTACGAGTATAAATAACTAACATGCAAAAGTAACATTGTATGGGTGAATATAACATTGTCTAATGCTTAGTATAACATAATGCTTAGTAATAACATGTAGTTTTTGACTTTATTAGAATATAAGTTGTAATTAAATATGTCTTAAATTTTTGTGGGGGCATATGTTTCCAATATGAACGGTTGTGTTAGTGTGTATAAGGAAGGAGTATTGTATTTTTTTGTGCAAGTGTTGGGCAGAAGTGTGGTTGTAACCACTCACTGTGGATATTCTTGCATATGTTTGTTAAAAAATCAGAAAGACACATAAACAAATAAAATACACCAAAAACACTAAACTACAAACATTTTGCAATGGTTTGGGAAGGCTGTGTCGTTTCTGCTGCCATCTGAATCGGTATGAAATCATTTAGGTTGTTGTGTAGTTGTTGTGTTTCGTTTGGTCTACAAGACTGACTTTCCTTTTTTTCTTCCCATTTAAATGCACAAGGTTTCCCCTTATGCTTAAATTCTTCTATAACTTGTTTTGGGGTGTGGCTAATTGGTTCCATTAGTTTTACATGGCAGTGGCGTTTGCTGGTGTTAGCACAACTTGTACTTTGTTTGACAAAATACATTTGCCTTTTTGTGAATAAACTTTTCGACTTTTTCAAAAAAAAAAACTAATCCTTGTGGTTGTTTATCTACTACATATTTTCTAGGTTATTCACGATGCACTTAGTAATAACATGTAGTTTTTGAGTTAATTAGAATATAAGTTGTAATTAAATATGTTTTGAATTTTTGTGGGGGAATATGTTTCCAATATGAATGGGTGTGTTAGTGTGTATAAGGAAGGAATATTGTACTTTTTTGTGCAAGTGTTGGGCAGAAGTGTGGTTGTGACCACTCACTGTGGAGAATCTTGCATATGTTTGTTACAAAACCAAAAAGACACATAAACAAATAAAATACACCAAAAACACTTAACTAGAAACATTTTGCAATGGTTTGGGAAGGCTGTGTCGTTTCTGCTGCCATCTGAATCGGTATGAAATCATTTAGGTTGTTGTGTAGTTGTTGTGTTTCGTTTGGTCTACAAGACTAACTTTCCTTTTTTTTCCTCATTTAACTACACAAGGTTTCCCCTTTTGCTTAAATTCTTCTATACGTTGTTTTGGGGTGTGGCTAATTGGTTCCATTAGTTTTACATGGCAGTGGCGTTTGCTGGTGTTAGCACAACTTGTACTTTGTTTGACAAAATACATTTGCCTTTTTGTGAATAAACTTTTCGACTTTTTCAAAAAAAAAACTAATCCTTGTGGTTGTTTATCTACTACATATTTTCTAGGTTATTCACGATGCACTTAGTAATAACATGTAGTTTTTGAGTTAATTAGAATATAAGTTGTAATTAAATATGTTTTGAATTTTTGTGGGGGAATATGTTTCGAATATGAATGGGTGTGTAAGTGTGTATAAGGAAGGAATATTGTACTTTTTTGTGCAAGTGTTTGGCAGAAGTGTGGTTGTGACCACTCACTGTGGAGAATCTTGCATATGTTTGTTACAAAATCAGAAAGACACATAAATAAATAAAATACACCAAAAACACTATAGTATAAATATTTTGCAATGGTTTCGGAAGGCTGTGTCGTATCTGCTGCCATATGAATTAGTAAGAAATCATTTAGGTTGTTGTCTTGTTGTTGTGTTTCGATCAGTCTACAAGACTGACTTTCCTTTTTTTTTCTCATGTAACTGCACAAGGTTTCCCCTTTTGATTAAATTCTGCTATAACTTGTTTCGGGGTGTGGCTAATTGGTTCCATTTGTTTTACATGGGAGTGGCGTTTCCTGGTGTTAGCACAACTTGAACTTTATTTGACTATATACATGTACCTTTTTGTGAATAAACTTTTTGACTTTTATAAAAAAAAACTAATCTTTGTGGCTGTTTATCTACTACATTTTTTCTAGGTTATTCACGATGCACTTAGTAATCCTTATTATTAGGTGCTTAGTGGTACATACATACACTTGCAATTAAGTAATTTTATTACAAGGTGGGTAATGGTATATGAAAACAAATATTGCGTTATTGGTGTGTACTTTTAATAGCATTTATTGTGCTCAGCTTTTTTACATTAAAGCATAATTTGCTTCTTCAAGAAAAAAACATGATTACTCCAAGTTCAGAGGCAGACCCGATGCAACTTGTCTCTAGTTGCAGAGAAACGGTTTCCCCAGACAAAGTAGCCTCCTGAACAAAAGAAATAACCACAGGATACCACCAACATTCAACAACTGCATTTAATGCTGCCTCTTTTGTCTCTTTTTTTTCCATTTTGTTTCTACACAGATATCACTGCAATTTTTCTTTTGTGTATATCTCTTTGTTGAAGCAAAAGATAAAATACTCTAGATATTGTATTGTGGGTAATGCTTTAATTACCATGTTCTCGAGATCTGGATGTATCAAAGATGCAAGGAAAATATTCAATCAATGTAAGTTTCATTAAACATATTGGTTTTGTGCATGAGAATCCATGGAGTGAGAGTTGAGAGAGAAACGAGTTGGTGCTTGTGGTTTGGTGTTCCTTGCACAATATAAGCAACTATGAAAATATGAAAACAAAAACTATACATTTTAAGAGTCCCACTTCGCTTGTAATATAAATATAAATAGTGTTTATATACCCAAGACCAACAGTATCACATGAATTGAAAATAAGGTGAGGTTTAATGGGCCATTAGTTTAATGAATAATGGGTCTTAAAGGCCGAAAAAAATTTAATAATTAAATTGTAAATATATATAATTTCATAAAAACATTAATACAAATAATTTAAGAAAACATAAAAAAAATGATTAATAAAAAACGTGGCTTGTAATTATTAAATAAAAAGTATTAAAAAAACCAGCTGGATCGCCACGTTAAAGGGATGGGGGAATCAAAACGCGCTCATATTACGAGTATAAATAACTAACGTGCAAAAGTAACATTGTATGGGTGAATATAACATTGTCTAATGCTTAGTATAACATAATGCTTAGTAATAACATGTAGTTTTTGACTTTATTAGAATATAAGTTGTAATTAAATATGTTATGAATTTTTGTGGGGGCATATATTTCCAATATGAATGGGTGTGTTAGTGTGTATAAGGAAGGAGTATTGTATTTTTTTTGCAAGTGTTGGGAAGAAGTGAGGTTGTGACCACTCACTATGGGTATTCTTGCATATGTTTGTTACAAAATCAGAAAAACACATAAGTAAATAAAATACACCAAAAACACTAAACTACAAACATTTTGCAATGGTTTGGGAAGACTGTGTCGTTTCTGCTGCCATCTAAATTAGTATGAAATCATTTATGTTGTTTTGTAGTTGTTGTGTTTTGTTCGGTCTACAAGACTGACTTTCCTTTTTTTCTCATTTAACTGCACAAGGTTTCCCCTTTAGTTTAAATTCTGTGATAACTTGTTTTGGGGTGTGGCAAATTGGTTCCATTTGTTTTAAATGGCAGTGGCGTTTGCTGGTGTTAGCACAACTTGTGCTTTGTTTTACAATATACATGTGCCTTTTTGTGAATAAACTTTTTGACTTTTTTTTAAAAAAAACTAATCCTTGTGGCTGTTGATCTACTACATTTTTTCTAGGTTATTCCCGATGCACTTAGTAATAACATGTAGTTTTTGACTTTATTATAATATAAGTTGTAATTAAATATGTTTTGAATTTTTGAGGGGGCATATGTTTCCAATATGAATGGCTGTGTTAGTGTGTATAAGGAAGGAGTATGGTATTTATTTCCTGCAAGTGTTGGGCAGAAGTGTGGTTGTGACCACTCACTGTGGATATTCTTGCATATGTTTGTTACAAAATCAGAAAGACACATAAATAAATAAAATACACCAAAAACACTAAATTACAAATATTTTGCAATGGTTTCGGAAGGCTGTGTCATTTGTTTTGCCATCTAAATCGGTATGAAATCATTTAGGTTGTTGTCTAGTTGTTGTGTTTCGTTCGGTCTACAAGACTGACTTTCCTTTTTCTTCTTCTCATTTAACTGCACAAGGTTTCCCCTTTTGCTTAAATTCTGCTATAACTTGTTTTGGGATGTGGCTAATTGGTTCCATTTGTTTTACATGGGAGTGACGTTTCCTGGTGTTAGCACAACTTGAACTTTATTTGACAATATACATGTACCTTTTTGTGAATAAACTTTTTTGACTTTTCACAAAAAAAAAACTAATCCTTATGGTTGTTTATCTACTATATTTTTTTTAGGTTATTCACGATGCACTTATTAATCCGTATTATTAGGTGCTTAGTGGTACATACATTCACCTGTAATTAAGTAGTTTTATTACAAGGTGGGTAATGGTATATGAAAAAAAATATTGCGTTACTGGTGTGTACTTTTATTAACATTTATTGTGCTCAGATTTTTTACATTAAAGTATAACTTGCTTCTTCAAAAAAAAAAAAACATGATCACTCCAAGCTCAGAGGCAGACCCGCATGCAAGTTGTCTCCACTTGCATGAGAAACGTTTTCCCCATAAAAAGTAGCCTCCTGAACAAAAGAAATAACCACAGGATGCCACTAACATTCAACAACTGCATGTACAGCTGCCTCTTTTGTCTCCTTTGTTTTCTTTCCATTTTGTTTCTAACACAAATATCACTACAATTATTATTTTGTGTATATCTCTTTGTAGAATCAAAAGATAAAATACTCTAGCAATTGTATTGTGGGTAATGCTTTAATTAACATGTACTCGAGATCTGGATGTATCAAAGATGCAAGGAAAGTATTCAATCAATGTAAGTTTCATTATACAGACTTGTTTTGTGCGTGAGAAGGCATGGAGTGAGAGTTGAGAGAGAAACAAGTTGGTTCTTTTGGTTTGGTGTTCCTTGCACAATAGAAGCAGCTCTGCAAACATGAAAACAAAAACTATACATTTTAAGAGTCTCACATCGCTTGTAATAGAAATATAAATAGTCTTTATATACCCTAGACCAACAGTACAACATGAATTGAAAACAAGGTGAGATTTAATGGGCCATTAGTTTAATGAATAATGGGTCTTACAGGCCGAAAAAAATTTAATAATTAATTTTTAAATATATATAATTTCATAAGAAATATTAATACAAATAATTTAAGAAAACATAAAAAAAATAATTAATAAAAAACGTGGCTTGTAATTATTAAATAAAAAATATAACAAAAATCCTATTGGATTGCCACGTAGGATTTGTTTGTGGAATCTTCACCAAAATGTAGCACCAGTGTCTTATTCGAGGGAATAACCTTATATTAAGGGATGAATCCAATTTTTTTTTAAGGGAGGACAAATCAAAGCACGCTCATATGGCGGGGGTAGAAGTTATTTAACCCTATTATCTATTGCTTCACATGTAATGAATAGTTTATGAGTATAAATAACTAACGTGCAAAGGTAACATTGTATGGGTGAATATAACATTGTCTAATGCTTAGTATAACATAATGCTTAGTAATAACATGTAGTTTTTGACTTTATTAGAATATAAGTTGTAATTAAATATGTTTTGAATTTTTGTGGGGCATATGTTTCCAATATGAATGGGTGTGTTAGTGTGTATAAGGAATGAGTATTGTATTTTTTTTTTTGTGCAAGTGTCGGGCAGAAGTGTGGTTGTGACCACTCACTGTCGATATTCTTGCATTTGTTTGTTACAAAACCAGAAAGACACATAAATAAATAAAATACACCTAAAACATTAAACTGCAAACATTTGCAATGGTTTGGGAAGGCTGTGTCGTTTCTGCTGCCATCTGAATCAGTATGAAATCAATTAGGTTGTTGTGTAGTTGTTGTGTTTCGTTCGGTCTACAAGACTGACTTTTCTTTTTTTTTCTCATTTAACTGCACAAGGTTTCCCGTTTTGCTTAAATTCTGCTATAACTTATTTTGGGGTTTGGCCTATTGGTTCCATTTGTTTTACATGGCAGTGGCGTTTGCTAGTGTTAGACTTGTACTTTATTTGACAATATACATGTGCATATTTGTGAATAAACTTTTAGACTTTTTCAAAAAAAAACTAATCCTTGTGGCTGTTTATCTACTACATTTTTTCTAGGCTATTCACGATGCACTTAGTAATAACATGTATTTTTTGAGTTTCTTAGAATATAAGTTGTAATTAAATATGTTTTGACTTTTTGTGTGGGCATTTGCTTCCAATATGAATGGGTGTGTTAGTGTGTATAAGGAAGGAGTGTTGTACTTTTTTGTGCAAGTGTTGCGCAGAAGTGTGGTTGTGACCACTCACTGTGGACATTCTTGCATATGTTTGTTACAAAATCAGAAAGACACATAAATAAATAAAATACACCAAAAACACTAAAATACAAACATTTTGCAATGGTTTGGGAAGGCTGTGTCGTTTCTGCTGCCATCTGAATAAGTATGAAATTATTTAGGTTGTTGTGTTTCGTTCGGTCTACAAGATTGACTTTCCTTTTTTTTTCTTCTCATTTAACTACACAATGTTTCCCCTTTTGCTTAAATTCTGCGATAACTTATTTTGGGGTGTGGCCAATTGATTCTATTTATTTTACATGACAGTGGCGTTTCTTGGTGTTAGCACAACTTGTACTTTGTTTGACAATATAAATGTGCCTTTTTGTGAATAAACTTTTTGACTTTTTTTTTAAATAAAACTAATCCTTGTTGTTGTTTATTTACTACATTTTTTCTAGGTTATTCACGATGCAATTAGTAATAAATAAATATTTTAGTTATTTTTCCGAAAAAAAAAAATATTTTTGTTTTTTGAAAAAAAGAAGTTATAAAAAAAAATTTCATTTTTTTTAAAAAAATCTTTTTTTTTTCAATTTTTGTTAATGTTTTTAAAAATAAATCAGTTTTTTTTAAAAAAAATAAATAAATTCAGTTTTATTATTATGAAAAAACTTATTTTCTTTTTGGATTTTTATTTTTTCTAAAAACATTTTTTTAATTTAAAAAAATAGATTTATTTGATCTAAAGAATAATTCATTGGCTCATTAAAATGTGGTGGATGGATTGGATCAATCCTTATATATATATATATATATATATATATATATATATATGAATGGATTAGATCAATCCATTAATTTATTTTTCATTTGGTAGATGGATTGGATAGACTTTTTGGTGGATGAATTTTATTTTAATGGATTTAATTGTCAACTTAGTGGTACATACATTCACTTGCAATTAAGTATTTTTATTACAAGGTGGGTAATGATATATGAAAACAAATATTGCATTACTCGTATGTATTTTTATTAGCATTTATTGTGCTAAGCTTTTTTACATTAAAGTATAATTTGCTTCTTAAACAAAAAAAACAATGATCAACTCCATACAACTTGTCTCCACGTACACGAAAAACGTTTTCCCCATACAAAGTAGTCTCCTGAACAAAAGAAATAACCACAAGATACCACCAACGTTCAACAACTGCATGTAGTGCTGCCTCTTTTGTCTCTTTTTTTCCCCTTCTATTTTGTTTCTAGCTAACACAAATATCACTATTTTTTTTGTGTTTATCTCTTTGTAGAAGAAAAAGATAAATTACTCAAAAATGAAGTTAATGGTTAGGAATTATACCATAATATATAGTGTGATAATGAGAAAATATTATTAGCTTTCTTTCCTTAATATTCTTTTAATACAAAATAAGAATCAATTACTATATAAGTATCATCACAAAATGTTTTTTTTTTTGTAGGTATCAATTGTTGATATGATACTGCAACATACAAATAAGAATCAATTACTAAATAAGAATTCAATATTTAATTGTTGTAAAATGAACTTTTTCATAGGACAGAGTTTTTCAAAACACACAAAAAGAATATAGGACAAAGTTTAGGAACTTTTAATATAGGACAAAAGTTTCTGAATATAAAAAACTGATTATTTTTATAATTTTTTTAAGTACAATGGATAAGAGATTTTGCATGCATAAGTTTTTAAAAGAAAAACTAAACTATTGTAATAAAGATACAAAAATGTCATATAGTACAACTAAAACTTGTTAGGATACATCCGGTCAAAGATTTTATTGAAAACAGTGAAAGGAAAACACTACGACAATTCCATGGGTATTAGGCTATTAACATTGGGATCTGTAAAAGTAAAAAGGATTGTATCAAGCACTAACACAATTCTAAGGGTAAACCTTATAGGGTTAATGGTGCCACCTTGTCTTTATTACATTTGAAAAATGCAATCTACTTAGAGTGTTCAGTTGATATTGATTGAAACTAATATTTCAATTAAAATTCTATAGCTCTAAAATATTAAATAGAACGGTATCATTTATGCTTGTAATAATTGTTTATTATGAATATTGCAATTAAGTCTCTAATTATTAATTGAATTTTAAATTTTAATAATTATAATAAAAATCAATAAAAATAAAATTAATTAAAATAAGTTTAATTTAATCTTTCTCATTACCGCAACATCATAATTATCTTCATCTTCAACTTTAATTTAGTATGAAATAACAATATCTACAGTAGGTTTCTATGCTTCAACTTACTCTCTAGTCCAAATTAACATCATTCCATCACATGTTGACCTCGAGTATATTCACTATGCTGCATATTTCATTGAGTAGTTTCAAATTGCAATACAACATGTTAATAATATGTAATCTGGGAAGATTATTTTTGGCAATAAACTGAAAATTGATCATTATAACAAAAATACAATCTAAATTTGAATAATATCACAATCTAATTTCACATTTCAATTCAAATCCTAACAACTCAATAACAACATCAAATTATAAACTCATGGTTCAAGGCAAACCCTAAAGATTCAATTGAACAAATCTTATTTAACTATCTTCCAATTCAATGCAAATGCAATTTCAGAATTTATGAATACGATAAAATACAATCTCTAATCCACAATTACATAATATATGGTTAATTCAATTCAATTACAGAATTCAATAATTTCATAGATACAAGCCCTAATCCTCAATTACATGATTTTAGAGTAGGAATTCAAATCCATTTCAAAAAATTTGAATTTCATAAGATACAAATATAATCCCCAAAATGATTATTTCT
Source organism: Vicia sativa (assembly GCA_021764765.1). Taxonomy (NCBI): domain Eukaryota; kingdom Viridiplantae; phylum Streptophyta; class Magnoliopsida; order Fabales; family Fabaceae; genus Vicia; species Vicia sativa. The sequence goes on along the minus strand of CM038797.1, from coordinate 90,999,811 downwards.
GGAAATATTTCTAATCAACTTCAACTTAAAATACAAATCCTTAAACCCAATTCAATTATTTAAGTATAAAATGTAAACTCTAATTAGGTTTAGGAAAATATACATCTTGAGATGAATATGAACAATTACCTGTGAAAGGATGCGACAACATAGAATCATTCCTTTGAACTATATACGATCCGATGAAAAACGCAACCAATACGAATTACACGAACATTTACTCTGAATGTTAAACATCGAACATGAACAGTTATGAAATTGTGTGGGAGGGAAGCGGTCGAATACAATTTTCGAATTAGTCAAAATTAGGAGAGTGATGTAGAAGGAGTTCCAAGAAAATGTGGGTGAAATTTAGGGATTTAGGGTTTTAGATTGGAAATTTGGAAGAATAACAAGAACAAGAACGAAGAAGAAGAAGAAGATGAAAAACAAATATGATTTGTGTTTAAAAGTTATTTTTAATTTGTAAAATATTATTAAGTGCATGGGGACTGATATGCAATAATTAAAAGTTTCTTTAGACCCACGGTAAAATTACTCTACCATAAAGCTGATGTGACTTAGGGCTTTTTCTATTGGATGATTAAAGTGATTTCTTTGATGAAGTCAATTGTATGATTTCACTTTAGAAGCTCTCTATATTTAAATCTACATATTAATATTAATGAATAATCATATTCAATAGATGCTTAATGAATCGTTTCACGTCATTTTATCCATTAATAGTTTCTTAAATGTAATTGACCATATATTTAAACTTCAAGTAAAATATTTGTACATTGTCAACCAACGAAGACATTTAATATAATATATCCCAATTTTATTATTAAAATATTGAAATAACATGACAAATATAAAAATGTGTTTAGATGAGGTAATTAATTTTTTCTAAAGAATTCTAAATTCTAAACAATTTAAATTATTCAATTAAAATTCATTTATTTTTAAATTCTTTTGTTTGAATGAAGTATTAAAATGATTCATTGTTAAATTTTGTGAGTCATTATCATAAAATTTGAAAACTTTTCGGCCAATTTAAAATATGAAAAATAAGGATCGATTTGCAAATTTTGATATTTTAAAGGGGTCAATTTGTAAAAATTAAAAATCATTATGGACTTATTTACAATTTTTTGTAAAATTTTCGAGGTGAATTTGAAATTTTCATTGAGGACCATTTTGCAAATTTTAAAAAGAAATAATAAACAATTTAACATTCACATTATATAAAGTGAATGAAAAATTTCAAAATCTTTACTTTTTGGTGTCATTTGAAATTCTTTAAATTTAATTAGAATAAAATACTTCATCAATTTACACCATTTTAACAATTCTTCATATTTGTCATCCAAATAATGGATTTTGGTCAAATCATTTTAAATTTTTTCAAAAAATTAATTTTCCCTCTTTAAAAACTTCATTCAAACACACTCTAAAAATTTTGATTGATTTATGTGTAAAACTGTTTTACACTAAAAATGCACTATCTTTAAACTCTTAACTTGATATCAAAATAACACAACTATATTATCAGTTAGGTACGTATTTAAGGTTCTTAAATAAATAATAAGTTGAATTCTAAAAAAAAAAACTTTTTTAAATATGAACTAGTGTTTTAAGAGCTACACCTTATAAAAATTTGTGAAATTCTTCTTCCTACTTTGCATGCACAAAATTTTAAACATACTATGCTCGAATTCTAGAATTTATAACAAATTTATGAGATATTTGATTGAACTATATTGGATCGAAGGATAGCTTCGTGGTTCGACAAAGGTTAGCATGTAGTCGAAGGTCGCTCACATGTTGGTGTCGAAATAATGTATATTGTAGTTTAAATATGATCAAGCACGCAGTTGTCGGAAATGCTAGAGTTGTTAGCATGTTAAATTGGGTCTGTTTGTTATGTCCAATTATTTAAGTTAGGTTGTACTCTAAGTTAACTTGTAATGAGTATTTCTGAAAAAGCTCATTAGTTTAGTATGTTAGGTTTATTATAAATAGCATATTAGTCTCACATCATTGAATAAAACAAATCCTAATTTAGAGTTAGAGGGTTATTTGTTATTCTTGTATACTTGTAATCTTGTTTAAATAGAAAGTAAAGAATAACAAAGTAAAGAATAACATTTATAACCAATCCTTGTTGTTCTTCGTATTATTCCATATTTTCTACCCTTGTGTGTCTTGACTATAAATTAATAGTTTATACTTTGTTTCCAAGGCATCATTTCACAACAAATTAATGCGATGAACATGGAGAAGATGGTGTCAACAAAGTATGAGATTGAAAAGTTCACCGGAGTGAACGATTTCGGTCTGTAGCGCTTGAAGATGAAATCCCTACTGGTTCAACAGGGTTGTTTAGAAGCGTTAAAGGGAACTGCAACCATGGACGATGCGTTGAAGGATAAAGAAAAAATGGCTTTGGTAGATAAAACCCATACTTCCATCTTATTAAGCCTCGGTGATAAGGTTCTTCCACAGTTGTCGAAGAAGACGATAACGTCTGGTCTATGGGAGAAACTCCAAAGTTTTTACATGACCAAATCGCTGGTCAATCGCCTCTACCTGGAGAAGCTCTATATTCTTTCAAGATGAGTGAAGGTCGAGTCTTGTCGGAGCAATTTGATATGTTTAACAAGTTGATTATTTATCCTGAAAATATCGACGTCAAAATCGAGGATGAAGATCAAACACTGTTACTGTTGTGTTCTTTGCCCGTATCACATGATCACTTAGAAGAAACCCTCTTGTATGGAAAAGAGTCTCTGACCTTTGAAGAAGCTCAATCAACCTTGTATTCTAAGGACTTTAATGAATGAAATGAGCATAAATCTTTGACGGTTGGTGAAAGTTTGACTATTAAGGGAAATTCTTGCGAAAGGATGGTAAGTTCGACAAGAAGAAGGACAAAATTTAGTCGAAGTCTTTTAGTGGTGAGGCATCTGATATTCGATATTATCACTGTACGAAGGAGGGTCATACAAGAAAGGTGTGTCATGAACGCCTGAAAGATCATGAAGGTAAGGATAATTGCAACACAACCATTATTCAAGATGATTTCGACTCATATGATATTCTTATGGTTTCAAGCAACGACTAAAGAAAAGAGTGGATTATGGATTCAGATTGCACTTAACACATGACTCCAAACAAAGACTTGTTATAGGAATTATGTGATCAATATGGTTGATCTGTATTATTGGGAAACAATGAAGTTTGCAAGATTTTAGGTGTTGGATCAATATGATTCAAGCTTCATGATGAGTCAATAAAGTTGTTGACTAAAGTCAGGTATGTTCCTGATTTGAAGAGAAATTTGATTTCTATAGGTGAATTCGACAATAAAGGATATGTTTTCCAAGGAGAGAAAAGTAACCTAAGAGTTATGAAGGGTTCGAAGGAAGTCTTAAAAGGCGTTAAGAAACACGGCTTGTATACCGATGCAGATGAAGTTGTAAGTGGTTCGACAAGTGTTGCATCCACGATACCTTTATCGAAGATATAAATTTTGCACATGATATTGGGCCATGTCAGTAAATTTTGCACATGATATTTTGCACATAATCAAAAAACCTTCTAAAGCTAGGTTATTCAACTGTAAGTGGATTTTTAAAGTTAAGGAAGGAATCGAAGAAGTGGCATCGAAAGGTTGGTCGCAAGGGGTTTTACTTAGAAAGAAGGCATCGACTTTAATGACGTGCTCTCTCCTGATGTGAAGCACAGGTCCATTCGAATATTGCTTTCCATGGTGGCACAATTCAACCTTGAATTGGAACAAATGGATGTGAAGATCGCGTTCTTGTATGGTGATCTAGATGAAACAATCCTGATGAGGCAACCTGAAGGGTATGTCGAAAATAGGAAGGAAGATTATGTGTGCAAGCTGAAGAGATCTTTATATAGACTGAAACAATCTCATCGATAGTGGAATAGGAGATTATACAAGTTCATGGAACGCATAAGTTTTATTAGAAGTCAGTTCGACCACTGTGTTTACTTCAGATTTTGACTTGGTAATTCATTTGTTATTTTGTTTCTTTATGTGGAGGATATCTCATAGCAGGCAAAAATGTTGAAGATGTAATGAGGGTGAAAACTAGACTCAATAAGGAGTTTAACATGAAGGATCTAGGAGTTGCATCTAGGATTCTTGGCGGATTGACATTAGAAGAGACACAAAGCATTCAAAATTATGTTTATCTCAAAAGGCATACCTGCCTAAGATTCTCTTCAAGTTTGGTATGTAGAATTGAAATCCTGTAGTGACTCTTACAAACCCTCAATTCAAGCTGAGTAGGTGTCCTAATAACGATGTCAAAAGAGCTCATATGAATAGAATACCATATTGATAGGAAAAATAGCAAGTGTATTATGTTTGCCTCTTGTAATAATAGGGTAATTCCACGAATGTCGATCTCAAGGACTGCGTACAATTATCGAGTTCAATTCACGTTCAATTAAACAAAAAACTTAATTTGGGGTTTTTAGTTTTGAGATTGTCACTTAACAATTAATAGAAATATAAAATGGCTTTTTATTAATATCAGGAGTATGTTAGGAGTAAGTGTGTGATTTGACCCTATAATAACCTTCATTCTTGATCTCTTCAATAAGTTCATTAGTCATCTACGATCACCAATCCATACTTCTTGCCACTGATGGATGCAGTTTTCACTGGTCCAAACAGATCAATATGCAGAAGTTCTAATGGCCTAGAGGTAGAAACAACATTTTTAGATTTAAAAGGAGGTTTTGCAAATTTTCCTTTTTGACATGCTTCACACAGAGCATCTGAGTTGAACTTCAAATTTGGAAGTCCTCTGACTAGATTGAGTTTATTAATATTAGATATTCTTCTCATACTAACATGACCCAATCTTCTGTACCAGGCCCATTGCTTATTATCCACAAACATAAGGCATTTACATTCTAATCTTTTAGTTCAGAAAGTTTGATCTTATAAATGTTGTTTTTCCTTTTTCCATTAAAGAGGATTGTTTCATCTTTTTGACTAAATGCTTTACATGACTTTTGATTAAAGATTATATCATAACCGCTATCACTTAATTAACTTATGGATAATAGATTATGCGTTAATCCATCTACTAACATAACATTAGTTATAGAGGGTAGAGTACTGTTACCAATAGTTCCAGAGCCAATAATTTTTCCTTTCTGATTGCCTTTGAAACCAACAAAGCCACCAGATTTAAGTTCCAGGCTTTGGAACATATGCCTTCTTCCCGTCATGTGTCGAGAGCATCCAAATTCCAGGTAACATAATTGGTGTTTCAGCTTTGTTGTTAAAGACATTTGTAACATAGATCATTTTATCCTTAGGTACCCATATCTTTTTGGGTACTGATTGGTTAGTGGTTCCAAAATTCTTATTGAATTTTAGTTTTTTTACGCAGTTTTATAGAATAAGCATTGCTGGTATATTTAATGTCATGATTGTGTCTATAAACAAAATGAGATTTCAAAGGAGTATATTTAATGTCCATGTTGTAATACGGTGGGAGAACTGAGTTTTTGTTTGTTTTGTATTTTATCGCAAATGTTGCGGTTAGCAAGAGTCGCCACCGACTTTTCTTTTATCCAATTAGGAAAGGCGGAAAAGAACAGGAAAGACCTTGGTAGATTTTGATTTTGGTGTATATTCAAAAAATATTTTGTAAAAATTTAACTTTGTAATGATCCTCGTATGAAAGTATACAAAGTATTTATTTTTTGAAAGTATTTTGAAAGTGATGTGGAAGGTAATTTTATTTGTGAGGAAGCATTTAAGAGTATCTTACCCACTCAAGGTCATTCTTGCTATTTTCCTTCTCCTTTGGGAATAGGACTACCCTTACCATTAGTTAGTAAATAGTCTTATCTTTTGGATGTGAAGGAACATGCATAGGGTCATCGAATTGGTCATAAAAGGAAACATCGTAAGGATACCTTAACAATTCGAAGGGACTGTCATCATTTTTCGTAGGGTCACAGAGGGACTAGATCTTTTTTAGGCAACTCAAAAGGGACATAGAGGAATTATGATATTTTATATAGAAGGGACTATGATGATATTATTCGTATGCATATTTACTAAGATACCCCTACATTCGAAGGACATGACCAATGTATCGAAAGACAACGAGAGAGGTCACCCTAGAGGTGCAACTGTGCAAGGTATGTTATTTTCAGTTACTTAGTCTTGAATTAGGGATCTACAGGTTTAATTTTATTCGTCTTACCATTCACGCCTATGTTACTAGCAGTTATATATATAAATACAAACATAAAAATAAATGCAAAAATGGAAACACCTACACTATATCATGATCTAAACCATGGTATATCATGATCTAAGCTTATAGGTTCTTGATGCAAAAATGGAAACACCTACACTATATCATGATCTAAATGCATAAAATTCAATGTATCATACGGATCAGAGCTTATAGGTTCTTGAATCTCAACCATGGTATATCATGATCTAAGCTTTAAAGCTTAAATGTTATATGTCAAACCTGCTCTAATCCATATCCCGAACACAACTATACACACAAAATTGATTAATAAAGCATAACTTTAAAGATCTAAAGTTGAAAATTTTACCACGTTGATCGAAATAGATATGTGCGTTCTGGCCTTGCTGACGGCTTGTATTTGCCTTAAAACTTTGAAATTTCGAGAACTTTTGAGAGTGATTCTTGCTATGGTCTCTTCTCCTTTTTTTTCTTGTGTTGGTGAGACCGTCTATTTATAGGAGAGGATGAAACATAGAAAGAATCAAGGAGTTATGGTGAGGAATGAATGTGCTGGAAACATGTTTTCTAAGATTCCTAAAATGAGAGATCTTTGTCCCAAGAGGTCACAACACTATTTTGATGGCAATGATGGTGTATCTCCTCATTTTTAGTCCTTTTAGAAGCATAAAGTATGTGTCCACCATCTCTAATTATTATTTATTTAATTTTATTTTATTTTATTTTGAATTATATGAATAAAAATCCAAATTAAATGAAATAAACATGTAAATAAATAAAAGGATGGATTTGAGGTCTTTTGAGAGGTTATTATGGATGGAGGTTTGCTTCTACAAGCATGAGGATGGGCGCCCTCCATCTCATTTTATTTATTTAATTTATTTTATTTCACTTTATCTGGAATTTTATAAATAAAAACCCAAATTAAATAAAATAAAAATAAAAGGTGAATTTGGAGGTCTCTTGAATGTGCCATATACTTGTCTCAACCCAAGAAGATAGACTCCTTTGATCAAAAGTTCATAACTTCTAATGAAATCTCCCTGCACTCTCTCAAATTTTGCCCAATTTGCAAGACTCACAATTCCTTCAATTTATGTCATATGAAGGTGATCTTGGACTTTTTGGAAAGCTCAAGATGTCTCCTACAACTTTCTTGTTAGTCATCCTTTCATTTGAAGCCTTTTTTATTTTTTCAGATAAAAGATTCAACTTGAAAAACACTATGGCAGAACATGTTCAGAACAACAATGATCACTATGATGTTAGAGACAAAACCAGTGGTAGACCCCCAATATTTGATGGAGAAAACTTTGATTACTGGAAGGACATAATTGAAAGTTTCTTTCTAGCTCATGACGCTGACCAATGGGACATGGTAACAGATGGCTATACTCATCCTGCTGACGCAAGTGGTCAGAAGATTGAAAGGAAGAAAATGTCAGATCAGCAGAAGAAGAATTCAAAAATCACCACAAGACCAGAACCATCCTTCTAAGTGCTATCTCATACACAAAGTATGAGAATATCACAAACAGAGACTCAGCTAAGAACATCTTTGATTCCTTAAGAATGACACATGAAGGCAACACACATGAGTAGGAATATCAAAGTGTGGCACAATAACATTTACATTCGCTTCTTCACCAAACTCATCAACGGAGAAATATTCATCAGCAGATGTTATACCCCAAAATTTTCCCTCCTACTTCTCAAGACAATTCACATCTCAATTCTCAAGGATTTCACAAGGGTTGACCAGACAAACCCTATCCTAAGCAATCAATCCAAACTAGGGTTTTTCTATTCTCAAGTCAAGATGGATTTCTAATACTTAAAGTGGTCATCATATCTCATCATATACCTCAGAGAATCCTCATATCAAGTTCCAAGCCTTACAAGTCTAAATTGCTCATCCAATTGCTCAGATGGTTGAAAATCAGCTCTATTGGACAAAACGTCAACTTTGGTCAACATATAGTCAAACTTCATAATTTTTGATCAACATCAATATTTTGAAGTTATATTCATCATTTGATCAAGAGTTGATCATGATTCATCAAGAAAAGTCAAGATCTGATCAAAAGTCAAAGTTTCCAAATCAAGGCTTCTTTAGACAAAAGTCAACAAAACTTTGACCAAGCATAACTTTCACATACTTTACAGAAATTCCTCCACCAAAGCTCATTTTGAATAGAATTAAATTCTATACAACTTCATGTCTCACAAGCTTGGGTAGGAAATGCTTCATTTGGGAGTTATTGATCAAAACATTACAGGTCCTTCTAGAAAAGTCAACAAAAGTCATCTTTTTGCAAAGAAGTGTTCATGAGCATGGAAACTTCAATGAAGATGAAACCAAAAGGGCTGTTTAGAAGACATCTTGAGCTTTCTAAAAAGTCCAAAAATACCCAAAAATATGGAAAATTGAGCAAGATATAAATTGTGCAAGTTGAGCATTTTTGAGGAGGTACATGAAGAAAAATACTTGGCAAATTTAAGTTTTTTCTAAATGGGCCTAAGTTTTCATGATCAAAACTTATTCTTGAGATTATCCATGACCTATACACTCCTTTCCACGCCTCTTCCTTATTTATTTAATTTATTTTTGAATTAAATATCCAAAATTCAAATTTAATTAAATAAAATATAAAAATAAAAGATAAGGCAAGTTGGGCTTGATGTTTGCATGGCTTGGGGTCCAAGATAGCTCATTACAAGCTGTCAATTTCGTGCAAGGAGAATCAAGGAAAGATTGTGCCATTTGTGGAAATATTTGATAAAATTTTCAATCAAATATTTTTGCATTCAAGGCAATATTTTTTCCACTCAATGCTTGACCTAATACACTCTCTTATATATACTTGGCATTCTTACAAGACAACGAATTTTGACAGCCTCTTACACATATTGCTAGCCTCTCACAAACCCTAGAAATTTCTCAAATTTCTCTCAAAGTTGGCAAAATCGTGTTTTGATTTCCAGGCAGATTCAAGCCATTCCAGCCACTCATTCGTGTTCCTGAAGTTCCCAGGGATTGATTCACATCATTACACAATCCCAGAATGCTCCAGATCAAGCATCCCACGCTGCTCCGGTTTGGTAAATGTCTCAAAATCGTTTCTCTTAATCCATGCATTACTAACTGTTTTTCTATGTTTGTATGATCTCAGGATGTTGTTTAGAACAGGTACAACGTGTTACATGTGAGCTTTAGGGCTTAAATCACAAAATACCATTGTTATGGCACGAGCTTAGTGAAGTTTTGGATCCCACGATACAGGAAGTTTTAGGACAAACAAACCTTACCATCGTGATCGCAGGGTCCAATATAGTCAATCTGGGCTTTTACTTTTCATTAATTGATGCATTTTACAGGTTTTTAGGATTGATGGAAACCGGAGAAGACGACCGGAGCTTTGCTCCGGCGCTTCTGACTCAGGGACCAACAACGCTTACATGTTTATGAGTCATGCAGTATGAATGGATGTATCACCGCCCCAGTGGTTCACCTTGCGCGTACTATGTCACTCTCTATCTCTTAGGTCATGGGTTTAAACCCCACCTTTTGCTTTTTATTTTCACTATTTGCTTTGCAGGTTTCCAGATCACCAGAAGGAACGCCTCCAGAAGCTCCAGCTTCTGGGCCTCCCCAGCACTGGAAGCTCCAGCTTTTGGGTCCCCCCAGCGCCAGAATCCTCCAGAAGCTCCAACTTCTAGATGGCCCCAGATGAGAAGTCCCCAGAAGCTCCAGCTTCTGGACATCCCAGATCCAGAGTTTCCAGAAGCTCCAGCTTCTGGACCCTTTCTAGTGCCAGACATCCCAGAAGCTCCATCTTCTGGATCTTTCCAGCACCAGAACCCCCAGAAGCAGAAGCTCCAGCTTCTGGGCGCCTCCAGCAGCAGAACCTCCAGAAGCTCCAGCTTCTGGACCCCTTCAAATGCAGAAACCACAACTTCTAGACACGCTCAGCAGGATACTCACCAAAAACTCCAGTTTTTGGATGCCCACAGCGCTTCCACTCTCAGAAGCCCCAGCTTCTCGGGCAGCTTCTGCCAAAAGCTCTTTTTTGGTTTTTTTTTCATATTTTTATTTATCTTCTACTTTTCTCTTTTTTTTTTAAATAATTAATTAATTTAATTAGTAATTAGGTTAATTAATTAGGTTAATTAGATAATTTCACAAATGCCTTTCTTTTAACTAATTGAATTAATTTAATTTAGGTTAGTATTCACTAATTTTTCCTAATTAATTAAAATCAATTAGAATTAGGTTGTTTTCACATAAACTCTAATTTTCAAAATACCAAAAATACTAGGACTCGTTTTCTCTTCTGCTATTTATTTTTTGCATTTTTAAATTCTAGAAAGGATGTATAGGTTGCAAGTTTTATCATGTAATAGCGTAGGATTTTATTTTCCGCATTTACTTTCCGCACCCTCTATTATGTATCTGCCCCAAATCCATGTAATAGCGTAAAACCCTTTACATTTCCGCAATTTACTTTCTGCACCTATTAAACTGCTAGTAACTAGGCGTTTATGGCAAGATAAAATTCAACATAGATCACTAATCACAAGATAAATATCTGAAAACAATACACTCTTCTCACACATACACCCCTAGGGTATTCTCTCTTGTTGCCTTATAAATGGTCAGGTCCCTCGAACGTAGGGGTATCTTAGTACGATTGCCTACAAAATATCATCACAGTCCCTTCGACTTAAAAGATTATAGTCCCTCGATGTTGCCTACGAATAGATGATCTCGTCCCTCGATTGTTGCCTACGAAAAGTGATGATCGTCCCTACGAATGTGCTAGGATATCCCTACAAGTTGCCTTCTATGACCATCCGATGTCCCTTCGAATGTCCCTTTACATCCAACGAATAAAGTTACCTACCAACTAATGGCATGGATAGCTTTATTCTAAAAGAAAGCAAAATACCACGAAAACGACCGTTCTTAGTAGGTAATAAGTCTCTTTTGCTTGCTCAAATTAAAACATCCTTTTACACCTCACACATTCTCAAAATCTTTTTCAAAACGCTTTGTATACATTTCAACGTGAATCATTGCAAAGTCCTTTTCCAAAACAAAACATTTCCAAACACTTCGTATACATTCCAGCGTGAATCATTACAAAGCCAAAGCGAAATTCCTTTTCAAACACACACACACACACACACAAAATTTAAAGTGAGCTAAAGCAATTAAGAGCCCGTAGATAACTATGGATGGAAAGGGTGCTAATACCTTCCCTTTTCATAACCACCTCCCTTACTCAGAATCTAACGAAGGTCTTTTCCTGTTCTTTTCGCCTTCCCTTAATTGGATAAAAGAAAAGTCAGTGGCGACTCTTGTTATCTGCAACATTTGCGATCAAACGCAAAATAAACAAGTCAGCTCTCCCACCGTGTTACAACAGAAATATATTCATCATCAGATCCTTCAGACAAAATTTCGATCATATTGACGCCATTGTTGAAACCAACTTTGCGCACTATAATTTGAATGATGCCCTCGTCTAGCAGACGCTAAATATCTCTTTTCACAACATCACAACCACGATGATATGTGCTACAGACTAAGCAGTCACTATATTGGTGCACCTCATGCCCTTCAATGAAATTGAACTCGGTGTGCAAATTCACAAGATTAGCATTAGTCTCATTTACATCACGGATTTAGACTTCTCTAGGAGGACCATAAACATCATTTACTTCAACTTCAGGATCATCCTTCAATCTGATAACCTGAATAAGGTTCCTGTTCATCATATCTTAAAGATCACTTTTTATCTTATCACAACCACGGGTATCATTACTGCACACATTGCAAGCAACATGATCATGGACACAATAACCAACTTTGCAGAGAGCTGCTATAACACGGTGGGAGAACTGACTTGTTTGTTTTGCGTTGTATCGCAAATGTTGCGGATAGCAAGAGTCGCCACTGACTTTTCTTTTATCCAATTAAGGGAAGGCGAAAAGAACAGGAAAAGACCTTCGTTAGATTCTAAGTATGGGAGGCAGTTATGAAAAGGGAAGGTGTTAGCACCCTTTCCATCCGTAGTTATCTACGGGCTCTTAATTGCTTAGCTCACTTTATAAATTGCTTTTTGTGTGTGTGTTTGAAAATGTTTTGAAAAGGCATTTCGCTTTGACTTCGTAATGATTTTCGCTGGAATGTATACGAAGTGTTTGGAAATGTTTTGTTTTGGAAAAGACTTTGTAATGATTCACGCTGGAATGTATACAAAGTGTTTTGAAATTTTTTGAAAAAAAGTGTGAGGCGTAAAGAGTATTTTGATTGAGCAAGCAAAAGAGACTTATTTTACCCACTAAGAACGGTCGTTTCCGTGTTATTTTGCTTTCCTTTAGAATATCGCTATCCATACCATTAGTTGGTAGGTAACTCTATCCTTTGGATGTAAAAGGGACATTCGAAGGGACATCGGATGGTCATAGAAGGCAACTTGTAGGGATACCTTAGCTTATTCGTAGGGATGATCATCACTTTTCGTAGGCAACAATTGAGGGACAAGATCATATATTTGTAGGCAACATCGAGGGTCATCGAGGGACTATGATCTTTAATTCGAAGGGACTATGATGATATGTTTGTAAGCATCTTAGCTAAGATATTCCCACGTTCGAGGGACATGACCATTATATTCATAAGGCAACAAGACAGGATACCCTAAGGTGGGTGCATGTGTGAAAAGAGTGTGTTGAATTCAGATATTTTATCTTGATTATTAGTAAACTAGATTGATTGAGTTAATCTTGCCATACACGCCTAGTTACTAGCAGTTAATATGTGCAGAAAGTAAATTGCGGAAATGTAAAGTGCGGAAAGTAAAGGTCCTACGCTATTACATGGCTTTGGGGCAGATACATAATAGGGGTGCGGAAAGAAAAGACAGAAAATAAAATCCTACGCTATTACAAAAAAAAATCCTTACAACCTATACATTCTAATATTTAAATGCGAAATAAAAGGCATAAATTGTAGAAAAATGTCTAATGATAAAAAGAAAATATCTAAATCCTAATTGCAAAGGAAAATTTTTTTTGATATTTTTGTGTTGATTTTAATGCATAAAACCTAGTTCTAAGTTAATTATTAATTAATTATGAAAAATAATTTAATTCATGAAAGAAAAAATAAATTATTTTTATGTCAAAAATTAATTAAATACTTAATTAACCTAATTCTGAAATTAAAATTTTTTTTTGTGATTTTTGAAAATAGTTAAGTTAATTTTGCAAGGAAAACTAATTAAAAGAAAATTAAAAAATGATTTTTGGTCAGAGCTTTTGACTAAGTTCGTCTCAGAACTTCTGATGGAAGTCCCTTCTAGAACTTCTGGAAACCTGTTTTCTAAAACTTCTGAAGGTAGCACGGAAGTTCCTTCCAGAGCTTCTGGAAACCTGTTTTCCAGAACCTCTGGAGGCTGGCACGGAAATTCTTTCCTTCTGGAACCTGCTTCCCAGAACTTTTGAAGGTTGTGTACGCTACCTGCATAGATCATAAGTATGTTAGAAAAAACAAGGGGTAGAAAGGATAGGAGCTAGGGATTGAACCCCAGAACCTCTGGCTAATCTACGTGTGCGCTGCCAACTGAGCCAGAAGGCTTAGTTGTTCTGGAAACACAATCATCAGAACAGAAGTGTTGACACATTTTTACTTCTTTTTGAAATTTTTAAACAACACATGCGTGGGACCCAGATGCTAGAACGAGCAATGAGAGCATGCCACACCTAGGGTCAGAAGTTCTCTTCTGAGTCAAGATAAGTCAGAGACGCCGAAATAGAGCTTTGGTTGTCTTCTCCGGCTGTCTCCAAACCTGGAACCTGCAAAATAGTCAAATTCAAAGCAAGATATCATGGCTACCCCCCCTAAATCGACCCCTGCGAGTTCAATGGTGGTATCAGTTTGGTCTGAATCGGCCTGGAAATAAGGATATGACGAAGTAGAAGCTTCGTGCCCTAACAATGTTGTATTATGATTCCTGCGTAAAAAATCATGCACGATGGTTCTAAACAATCACAAACATCAATATAAGCATGAATATATAAATCGAATCTATTTAAACAACATGAATTAAGAGTTTGAATTTCATGAATTTTACCAAAATGGTGCATCTTGCATGGCACGTTCTGGGCACGATCTGGCTTGTGTAAGGCTTGGGATTGCCTCCTGGAAACCTCAGGCGGAGGATGGAATGCTTGACTTGGTTATCTCCGGTTTTGAAGAAGATATGATGCACGTCGTATTCCAGTTCTTCGATCTGAAACATCACTACTTTACATTTCCAGATTATCAGTTGGTACCTACATTGGAAGATTTCTCTAAGCTACTTGGGATACCTATCCTTGATCAGATACCATTCACCGGTTCTGAAAAAGATCCGAAATACGAAGACATCGCATCAGCGTTACATCTAAAGCGATCAGACATTGAAGCTAATTAGGAAACAAGAAGCGCAGTTAAGGGTTTACTTGCTAAGTTTCTGATAAAGAAAGCTCGAGAATTCCTCAAAGCTATGAGTTTCCATGCATTCGAAGACGTTTTAGCCTTGCTAATTTATGGCTTGGTGCTATTTCCTAATCCAGACCAGTTCATACATGTAAACGCCATCAAGATATTCCTCACTCGTAATCATGTGCCTACCTTACTTGGGGATATTCTGCATTCTCTCCACACTCGTACTATCAAAAGACAAGGAACTCTCATGTGTTGCATACCGTTACTTTCCAGGTGGTTTATTTCGCACCTTCCTCAATCAGTAATGAAGAACGAGCAAAGGTTGAAATGGTCTCAAAGGCTGATGTCACTCTCTCACACATATATCCGTTGGTGTCTCTTTTCTCAAAAGGATTTCATTTTCATTGAGCGTTGTGGGGAATTCCCTAATGTACCACTCCTTGGCATAAGGGGAGGTATCACTTAAAACCCTTCTCTAGCTCTACGTCAGTTTGGTTATGCTTGAAGAGATGGTCCTCATGATATGCTTCTCTAAGACATTGTGTTTGACTACAACAGTGATCTCCAGAATTAGCGTTGAAGATTTGTACACACTTGGGGCATGGTAAAGAAGACTGATACCAAGACTTTGGGACACAAAAATTCCATTCCTTGGGAACCTTACCTCAAATGGGTGCAAGCTTGAGCTCAAAACCTCATGATGCCGTTTACACCTGCGCTACCAGTGATTATGGAACCTGTTGCTATAGGTGACGAACCCTATACCTTTCTCCATCCAGACATGCCTACTAATTTTGAAGACCTGAAGAGATCCTGGATTCAACTTAAAGGAGAAAGGGATACCTTCTAAGCTCAATGCCATGCAGGCGAGAAGAAGGTATTAAAGTTGACGAAGCTACTTCACGAGGAGCGAAGCATCAACACCTACTTCAACATAAAGAGGAAGCGCCCATGGGAGACCTATAACTCTAGGAATTTTTTTTTTTGTACTTGCTAAAAGTAAACTAATAAAAAAATTTGTTTGTGCTTGTTTAACAAACTTAAATTCCTAAGGTCCTTGAAAATATTGCATTGCATAACATCGCATATCATGGCATAACATTCCATAACAGGTACATAGAAGACCGGTTTTTCTTATTCTCTCGCTGTTTATTTCAGCAGAAATGGCTCTTGAACAGACTGTCAAAGATCTCCAAGCTCAAAACGCTCAATTCCAGGAGATGTTCACCAATTTGGCCCAAGGCCAGAAAGATCTGAAGAAGCTCATCACCAGAAAGAAGAAGACCATTGGCATTCTCAACATGGGAAGACATCACAAGGGTCCAACTAGGGTGGTCAGACAGTTCGAATTCTCAGACAAGAGCGGTGAAACTGAAGGAAGCATAAAAAATAATGAAGGAAGCCATCATGAGTCTAAAATCGAAGAGGAAGACTATGTGAGCGAGCAGTATCCTCCTGACAACGAAAAATACAAGCAACTTAAAGACCGTCTGAATGCTGTGGAAAATCTAAAAATGTCAGGGCTTAACTTTGATGATCTGAGTCTTGTTCCTGGTGTGGTAATTCCCCGCAAGTTCAAAGTTCCTACCTTTGCCAAATATGATGGCATCTCTTGCCCGAAGCTGCATCTGAAGTCCTATGTTCAGAAGATCCATCCTCATACTGAAGATAGGAAATTGTGGATCCATTTCTTTCAAGAGAGTTTATCTGGAACTCAGTTGGAGTGGTATTATCAGCTAGAGAATACCCACATTCATACCTGGAATGACTTAGCAGATGCTTTCTACAAGCAGTACCAGTACAATGCTGAATTGGCACCTACCCGCATGCAAATACATAGCATGTCTATCGGTCGTGAAGAGAAGTTCAAAGAATATGCCCAAAAGTGGAGAGATTTAGCAGACAGAGTTCAACCACCCTTGTCCAATAGGAAGTTGGTTGACATGTTTATGGGAACACTGACAGACCCATTCTTCAATCATCTGATTGGAAACTCTTTAGCTGGATTCACCGAGCTGATATTGACAAGCGCACGTATCGAAGCTGGAATCAAGAGCGGAAAGATTCAAGTAGAGATATCTTCAAATGCTGCGAAGAGATCTTTTGGTGGTAAGAAAGAAGCCAATGCTGTGTATGATCAGATAAGCCGTGACAAAGCTGATCGCACTAAATCTGTGGGGGATGTCGTGATCTCCAATCCCACACCAGTGTAACCTCAACGAGACAACGCGCGTATACAGAACGCGCCACGAAGACAGTTTACGAAGATCAACATGCCCTTATCTCAAGCATTGCAACATATGTTGAAAGTAGAGCTGATTACTTTGAGGGATCCTCCTCAACACGTTAACACTTCTTCTCCAAAGTGCAATCCTAATGCAAGGTGTGCATACCACTCCAACAGCCCAGGGCACGACACCAACAACTATTGGTTTTAAATGAATTAAAATCCAAAATAAGTAAAAGATAAAAACGTGGCCTTGGGCTTGGAGGTTCCAATTCAGATAAGAAACAAGTTTGAACCAAGAAAAGTTAAGGCCATTTAGAAAAAAATTGATTTTTTCAAGTATTTCTCTTTATGCACCTCCTCAAAAATGCTCAACTTGCACAACTTGTATCTTGCTCAACTTTTAACATTTTTGGGTGTTCTTGGACTTTTTAGAAATCTCAAGATGTCCTCTAAATATCCCTTTTGGTTTCATCTTCATTGAAGTTTCCATGTTCATGAACACTTCTTTGCAAAAAGATGACATTTTGTTGACTTTTAAAAGGACCTGTAATGTTTTGATCCATAACTTCCAAATGAAGCATTTCTAGCCAAAGCTTGTGAGACATGAAGTTGTAGAGAATTGAATTCCCTTTAAAATGAGCCTTGGTGGAAAAATTTCTGATAAAGTATGTGAAAGTTATGCTTGTTCAAAGTTTTGTTGACTTTTGTCTAAAAAATCCTAATTTAGAAACTTTGACTTTTGATCAGATCTTGACTTTTATTGAAGAATCATGATCAAACCTTGACCAAATGATGAATATTAATTCAAAATATTGATGTTGATAAAAAATCATGAAGTTTGACTGTATGTTGACCACAGTTGACTTTTTGTCCAATACAACTAATTTTCAACCATCTGAGCAATTGGATGAGCAAATTTGATTGGTAAGGCTTGAAAACTTGACATGGTGATTCCTTGAAGCATATAATGGGGTATGATGACCACCTAGATCACTGGAAATCCATCTTGACTTGAGAGGAGCAAACCCCTAGTTTGGATTGATTGCTTAGAAGAGGGTTTGTCTGGTCAACCCTTGTGAAATCCTTGAGTATGAAGTTGTGGATTGTCTTGATAAGTAGGAGGGCAAACTTTGGGGTATAACAGCTACGTGCATCTTCACTAGATCTTCAATGATCGAATTCACATCATAAACCCTGATCTCTCCATCAATCATATTCACGACATTTCCATGCTTGGGCAACGGATTCCCTTGCACATTAGGACCCATGTCTTTGAAAGACAACAAACCCGATCTGACCATCTTTTGCACTTATGATTTTAACGAATAATAATTCTCAATATTGTGCCCTGGAGATCCTTGGTGATACGCACAAGTCTGATCAGCTTTATAATGCCACAACAAAGGATTTGGAACAGATGGATGAGCCCTTGGTTGCACCAAGTGTCTCTGAATCAATGCTGGATACAATTCCGCATAAGTCATTGGAATTGGATCAAACGGTTCCCTCTTTGGGCCTTGCCCTTGCTGAGACGCTTTATTATAAGGAATGGTTGTTGGAGCAGTAATAGTAACAGGGGTAACAGCAGCAACTTGTTGTTTATTTTGATGGCGTCTGTTAGGAAACCTAGCTCTTCTTTCTTGAACAACAACATTAACATCTTCCTTCTTCTTCGAGAATCCAAAGGATGACTTCTTAATTTCATTCGATCCTTCTCCTTTCGACAATCGTCCCTCTCGGACAGCTTCTTCTAAGAGGACTCCCATGCTTACCATTTCAGCAAAATCATTTGGTGCACTAGCCACCATCTTCCTGTAATAGAAATGGCCCAAAGTCTTCAAGAAAATCTTGGTCATCTCTTGTTCATTTAATAGAGGTATAATCTATGCAGCAAGCTCACGTCATCACTGAGCATACTATTTGAATGATTCCTTATCTTTTTGAATCATTGCCCTTAGTTGATCACAGTCAAGCTCCATGTACATGTTGTAGTTGTAATGCTTCACAAAAGCATCACCCAAATCATTGAAGGTGTGGATGTCACTAATGTCTAGATTCATATACCACCTCAGGGTTGCACCAGTCAAATTATCTTGGAATAAGTGAATGAGCAGACACTGATCTTCAGTGTGAGTAGACATCCTTCTAAAATACATTATCAAATGGTCACGAGGACAAGAATTTCCCTTGTACTTCTCAACCTCTGGAACCTTGAACTTAGCCGGCACTTTCACATTAGGAACTAAGCATAGATCATTGACATTATCACCAAACAGCTCTTTCCTTTTGAGGGCTTTAAGCTCTTTCTTCATTTTGTCAAACTGTTCCTGGAAACCATCCATTTGATCATAGAAATCCAAGCTTTCACTCTAAGGAGGAAGTTGATTATTGTCAAACTCTTTGTTGAAAACATGAGTAACATGCACCACAGGAGGTGTGGAAACAACAACAGGTTGAGTCAAGGAGGTCAATTGAGCATCAGGATTGTAACCTTCAAGCATGAAATTCTCTGGCATTCCCCAAGGGTAACCAGGAGGCATACGGTGTTGGACGGTAGAAACTACTGGCACAGCAGAAACATGAGCATCTTGAATCTCGAAGAAAATAGTTGTCTATTGAGGTTGAATGATACGAGGAGAAGGCAGAGGAGGTAGTGGCTGATTCTGAGCAGCAACCAATTGTTCCACCATAGCAGTCAAGTTGGCCATACCAGCTCTCAAGGAAGTAACCTCTTCGCGCAGCTCGCGATTCTCTTGCTCTAGATTTTCCATCTTCTTCTTGGAGTTGTCTCGAGTGTTATACCGATGCAACAACTTAAAGATTGAACGGAGTAGAGAAACGGATAAGACACCTGGGAGAGTATGAAAATGCAAGAATGTGTGTGTCATGATGCATGAAATGCAATGTATATGATTTGTTTATTATCTTCTTTTTATTTTTACTCATTATTTAAGGAACTTAATAAAGACAATTTAATTTGCAAATAATCAAAGTATAACACAATTTAAATAATGAATAAAACTCATATCATTAATAAAATATTTTGAGGGTTACAATTCTTCAATACAAGTTTCAATGAACCCATACAATAGAGCATAGAAACTAGAAATCCTAAAGAACCAAGTCTGCAGAAGACCCTTCATCAGATGACCTCTTCCTCTTAAGCTTCCTAATCTCTTCCTTTAGTTGCTCGTTCTCTAACACGTACCTGTCAACGTAACCTTTCCAAACACCAGACTCGGGAGAAATATGAGAATGAACAAGAGCACTAGAAGCTAGGTGAACACTAGAAGAAAATAAATTCTCTTGCTGCTCCATCATCTCTACAGCATGACTCTCGAGAATCTCAATCAAATCATCCTTTTCTTTCAACTCTATTGCATGAGACATCTTCAAGGCATGGTACTTGTTCTTCTAAGCTTCCTTTTCTTGTTCCATACTAACCAAAGCAAACTGAAGATCCTCTATGTCATCTGAACCCTGAGTAGTAGCCAAGAAAAAATTAGCAAGAGGCTCCTCTCGAGAATATGGCATCTTCAGCTCAATAGCTCTTGCTTGAACCCATAGAAGATAAGGCTCCAAAGAAAAATCCTCTCTATACCCTAGATTCTCTTTTCCTTTCCTATGAATATGACGCAGAGCTTTCTCTATATATCCTTCCTAGCTGCACTGTGGTCTTCACCCTCTTTAAGAAAGAAGCCACTCACATGAATACTCTTTGGTTTATCCCTCATCGGATAACCAAGCTGATGATGCGCAAGAAAAGGATTGTAGCTAATGTATCCCTTTGTACCAAGAAGAGGCACATTGGGAAAGCTACCACAACTGTTGATAATCTCTACATCATAATAAACTTGACGATACCATACAATATCATAATGAGTGAGAGCCATGATCTTATATGCCCAACGAGATCCCCTTTTAGGATCCCAAAAAGCATCAGCTATAGGTAAATGAGAAGTAAACCAACGGCATAGCAATGGCGTACAATAGATAATATCTCCTTCTCGACGTAAGTTTTGAAGCTAAATAGAATAGTAAGTCTCTACAGGAAGTGTGGGAACTAGATTCTCAATCATGAAGATCCTGATAGAATTAACATCAACAAAGTTGTCAACGTTGGAAAACAAGAACAACCCATAAGAAAGCAAGGAAAAGATGGCTTCAAAAGCCTCCATACTCTTCATATCAGCAAAGTAACGAGCTTTCTTTAAAAGAAATGTAGCCGGTAGTCCTCTAATACAACCATTGGTAGTCATATTATCTTCAATCTCAGACCTCTTTGGATGGGTAATAGCACCAATCTCATGATGCTTAGGCTCCTTCTCCAAACCAGTAAAAGGAACAACACTAGTAATAGGTCGACCAAAGAGATAAAACTACTCCTCTAAGGTAGGACCCAACTGATACTTAGGAAAAGTGAAGCAATGGTATAACGGATCATAGAACTGAACCAAGGTGAAAAGTAAACCATCCTTCATCTTCGTCTTCATCAAAGGTATAATAGTCTCGTACTTCTTCCGAAAATTCTCTGGACTCTCAATCTCATCAATCAAGCTCATCAGTCCCTCAATCTTGGGTTCCTTGAAACTGTATTTCTGAGTCCTCCTCTGTCCAAAATCCATGGTCAAAGTATACCTAAGATATTTGAAAAGGTCAATTTTAAGTCCCTTGAA
Organism: Vicia sativa; assembly: GCA_021764765.1. Lineage (NCBI taxonomy): Eukaryota > Viridiplantae > Streptophyta > Magnoliopsida > Fabales > Fabaceae > Vicia > Vicia sativa. The sequence goes on along the minus strand of CM038797.1, from coordinate 90,978,148 downwards.
CAACTGTCTAAAAAATATGCGTATGGGTCCATGAATGCATGACGCAACAAGCACACACAAAGATCACAAACATGGGGGTCCATAGGTTCGACGTCACGAGCATGGAGTCAAAAGGTACTACCCACAAGGTATTCTAAGCTTTGTCACCTGTAGATCAAGGTTCTAAAAGGAATCCCCAGAGTTTTCATTCCTCCATCCAATACTACCAACTTCCCGATGTACTCGGTAATCAGTAATACCTTCAGGTGAAACTCGTTTGAGTGCAGTATCACGTAGTAAATACTTCTGGATAACTCCATAATAGTCCCCCGAACTACCCCTAAAAAGGCCAGGATGGTTAAGGGTTCTACGGTTGCTCAACTTCAGGGACTCTTAGGTCGAAAGCAGTCATGTCTTCCCGATCGCTCGGTAAACAAAATACCACAATCAAGGAGGTCTCCACTGAGTGGGGGATCTCATGTCTCCTTCTTCGGGATTACTCCCTAAAAGTTAACATGACTATACTGCCCATCCTATCTTAAGTTTTCCCGAGTCTGGGTATAGGAACTCAAAAAGAAGATCATCAAGCACCCCTGAAAACCAAAAAAAATCCAGACAAACAAACATACAATATATACAAACAATAAAGTACATATATACAAATAAACAAAAATAGGGTCAACCCACTTAGAGATGGTCCAACAATAGGTCAAACATTCCCAGCAAAGTCGCCACTTTTCTGTAGTGACAAAAACTATGAGTATAAGCCATTGAATTGAATTGAATTAACTCAAAAAATAATAAAAGATTCGCCACCGTGCTTTTATTTTATCCAAAGGACTAGGAAAAAGAGCGAATAAAATCCTAAAAAAAAGATCAGAGATCTGGTATCGGGGGTTACTTATGCAAAGGGAAGGTGTTAGGCACCTAAAGCATCTACAGTACTCCGCATGAACCTTTTTTTGAAAATTTGTATATATGCTAAAAGAGTATGTACAAAATGGATGGTGGGGGGACAAAAGAAGTATTTTTTTTATAATTTTTGGTTTTATAGAACTTCCAATGAGTTCCAGGTCTACATACCAACAATATGCAATGTTGAAATCAAAACCAAGTAGTTCGGCTAAAAAAGACCAAATTTGTGTTTTGGTTGATTTTAAGAAAATATTAGTTTAGAAAAGCTACAAAGAGCTCAAGAAATTTGAATGAGGTTAAGTGTTTTTTAGTCTTATGAAAAGAAAAGTCAAAGTATTATTAACTAAATTGGAAAGTTTATTAAGAAAAGGATTTTTGAAAATTCATGGACCTAAGTCCAAGTTTTTTATGAAAGCGGTTCGAGTTTTGAAAATAAGAATCCTTTGAAAAAGAAGGAAGATTTTGAAAATTAAAGAATGGGGAGGAGATGAAGAGGTTAACCTAAGTACATAAAATAAAAGGTAAGGGTAAAGAAAGATCTAACCGGGTGAGAAGACTAGTACTTGACATCAAGAGCCAATACTATATCCCATCCTTTGGATAACCACACAAGCAACAATTAACCAGACACAAAAAACCAAGCCTTAGATAATCCTATGCCACAGATGAATTCTTGTCTGTAGAAAAATGGACAGAGTAACAGTTGTATTTGGAGGAAATTCACTCTTAATCGAGTATAACGGAACCACCTGCATACAGAGATAATAACCAGACATAGGTAGTGTTATACCCCAAAATTTTCTCTCCTTTTTCTCAAGACAATCCATGGCTCTATATTCAAGAATTTCACAAGGTTTGCTCAAATAAACCCCCTCCTAAGCAATCAGTCCAAACAAGGATTTTGCACACCTCGGGTTAAAATGGATCTCCAGTACTTTAAGTGGTCACCATATCCCATCATATGCATCAAGGGATCATCATGTCAAGTTTTAAGCCTTACAAGTCAAAGTTGCTCATCCAATGGCTCAGATAGCTAAAAATCAATTGTATTGGACAAAAAGTCAACTATATGCATCATGCAGTCAAACTTCATAATTTTTGGTCAACATAAATATTTTGAAGTAATATTCATCATTTGATCAAGAGTTGGTCATGATTCATCAAGAAAAGTCAAGATCTGATTAAAAGTCAAAGTTTCTAAATTAGGACTCTTTAGACAAAAGTCAACAGAACTTTGACCAGGCATAACTTTCACATACTTTATCAAAAAAATTTCCACCACATCTCATTTTAAAGAGAATTCAATTCTCTACAACTTCATGTCTCACAAGCTTTGGCTAGAATTGCTTCATTTTGAAGTTATGGATCAAAACAATATAGGTCCTTTTAAAAGTCAATAAAAAGTCATCTTTTTGCAAAGAAGTGTTCTTGAGCATGGAAACTTCAATGAAGATGAAATAAAAAGGGCTGTTTAGAAGACATCTTTATCTTTCTAAAAAGTCCAAAAACATCCAAAAATGTTAAAAATTGAGCAATATACGAGTTGTACAAGTTAGGCATTTTTGAGGAGGTTCATAACGAGAAATACTTAAGAAAATCAATTTTTTTCCAAATGGGCTTAACTTTTCTTGGTTCAAAATTGTTTCTAAACCCTAAGGAGGTTTTTTTGGTAGCTTGAAGAACCCTAACTAAGCTCAAGAAAACCGTGTGTTTCAAGCAACTTGCAGCCAGAGTTTTGCTTCTATCCAGGCCATTCCAAGCATTCAAACAGCTTCCTGGTGCTCTTCTGAATCGTTCTAGACCCTTGCCAGCATGGCAAAAGCTCTTGAAACGTAAAATCACAGTTTTGGTTTCCATGCATATTTTCAATTTTTGATTTCATACATACATGCTTGTTTAATTCAATTTGATCATATATTTGTGTTTGCACTGATGTTTCGATGCTTTCTGGATGTTTCGATGCTTTCTGGATGTTTCGATGCTTTCTGGATAGTTTAATGGAAGCTTTGATTTGTGTTTTTTCGTATTAGCCAAAATTTGAACAAACTAAAGGCATGGTCGTGATCAGTGGATCAATTCCAATCGATCCATGGTTTCATATATAATTTATCTTTGGTATTTGTCAAGTTTTGATTTACAGGTACTATAGCTACGAACCAAAATCCGTAGGCAAAGGATGCAGCAAATCCGTTGGCATAGGTCTGGAAATTTAAATGAAGAAGACGACCCTTGGCGCGTTTTGGTGCCAACCCCAGAAGTTCCAACTTCTGGACATCCCTCAGAAGCATCGTGTCCAGAAGCTCCAGCTTCTGGATCCCCAGAGGAGACATCATGTCTAGAAGCTCCAGCTTCTGTATTCCCATAGGAGACATCATGTCCAGAAGCTCCAGCTTCTGGATCCCCTTCAACAATAGAGCCCCCAGAAGCTCCAGCTTCTGGGCGTCCCAGTTACAGAATCTCCAGAAGCTCCAACTTCTGGACCCTTCCAGCGCTAGATTTCCCAGAAGCTCCAGCTTCTGGACGTCCCCAGCAACAGAATCTCCAGAAAACCCAGCTTTTGGACCCCTCCAGATGCAGAAGCTCCAGCTTCTGGGCACGCTCAGCAGGATTTCCACCAGAAACTCCAGTTTCTGGATGCCCAAAGCGGTCCACTCTCAGAAGGCCCAGCTTCTGAGGCAGCTTCTGCCAGAAGCTCCTCTTTTACTATTTTGATTTCTTTTTTTTATTTAGTTTCTGCGTTCCCACTTAATTAACTAATTAATTAAATTAGTAATTAGGTTAATTAGATAATTTCACAAATAAATTTTTCATGCATTTTTTTAATTAACTTAATTAGCTTAATTTAGGTTAATACTCATTCATTTTTTCTTAATTAATTAAAATCAATTAGAAATAGGATTTTCTCACATAAACTCTAACTTTCAAAAATACCAAAATACTAGGACTTAGTTTTTTTCACTTAGATCATTTTTCCTACTATTCATTTTCTTGCATTTTAAATTCTAGAAAGGATGTATAGGTTGCAAGTTTATTTTCATGTAATAGCGTAGGATTTTATTTTCCGCATTTACTTTCTGCACCTCCTATTATGTTTCTGCCCCAAAGCCATGTAATAGCGTAGGACCTTTACGTTTCCGCAATTTACTTTCTGCACTTATTAACTGCTAGTAATTAGGCGTGTATGGCAAGATTAATTTAATCAATTTAGATCATTAATCACAAGATAAAAATATCTGAAAACAACACACTCTTTTCATGCATGCACCTACCTTAGGGTATCCTCTCTCGTTGCCTTACGAAACAATGGTCATGTCCCTCGAATGTAGGGTATCGTAGCATAGTTTCCTACAATACATCATCACAGTTCCTTCGACTTAAGAGATCATAGTCCCTCGATGTTGCCTACGAATACATGATATCGTCCCTCGGTTGTTGCCTACGAAAAGTGATGATCGTCCCTATGAATACGCTAAGGTATCCTTACAAGTTGCCTTCTATGACCATCCGATGTCCCTTCGAATGTCCCTTTACATCCAACGAATAAGGTTACCTATCAATCAATGGTATGGATGACCTTATTCTAAAGGAAAGCAAAATAACACGGAAACAACCGTTCTGAGTGGGTAATAAGTCTCTTTTGCTTGCTCAATCAAAAATCATTTTTTACACCTCACACTTTCAAAAAAATCTTCTTTTCAAAACACTTTGTATACATTTCAGCGTGAATCACTATAAAGTCTTTTCCAAAACAAAACATTTCCAAACACTTCGTATACATTCCAGCGTGAATCATTACGAAGTCAAAGCGAAATGCCTTTTCAAAAATCTATTCAAATACACACACACAAAAACAATTAAAGTGAGCTAAAGCAATTAAGAGCCCGTAGATAACTACGGATGGAAAGGGTGCTAACACCTTCCCTTTTCATAACCACCTCCCTTACTCAGAATCTAACGAAGGTCTTTTCCTGTTCTTTTCGCCTTCCCTTAATTGGATAAAAGAAAAGTCGATGGCGACTCTTGCTATCCGCAACATTTATGATCAAACACAAAACAAACAAGTCAATTCTCCCACCGTATTACAGGTAGAATAACACCAAGAACACAGAGATCTCCCAAGGTGATGTAGATGTCCTAATCCTTAGTCCAAAGATCAAGCTCCAAGCACAAGGATAGTAACCAAGTCCAATTAGAAGTTTTTTATGGTCAAGTTGAATTATTAGGAATCTTAAAAAAAGAAAAATAAAGCTCAAGTGAGCAAATTCAAAATGACAAGAAAGTAAAATGCTAAAATGAGCAAAGAAAAAAATGATATGAAATGTAAATGCTAAAAGTAAAGTGCATACAAATAAAGAGCATAAAAGTAAATGCGGAAAATAAAGAGCGGAAAAATAAAAGACATAGAATAAATGGCAATTAATAAATGTTAGCAAGATGACCATCTTGAAACTTGTCAAGTATATCATCGAATTGTTAATTGTTAGTCGTCAACAAGGTGACTATCTTGAAACTTACGCATGAAGACTTTCCAGAAGCTTGATAGAATCAATGCGACCACACGACAAGTTTCAATTGATTTTTTTCAAGTATATCACCGGTTTTGGAATTATCATATCACTTGATCAAAAATGATTGATTCAAATGGTCAAGGTTGGTGGAAACTTGCCAAAAGCTAGATTAGAAATCAACGCGACTACACGGCAAGTACCATAGGTGTTGAACCAAGATCAAAGCTCAAGTCATCTCTTGGGACTTATGTTTGAACATTAAAGCTCATGCCACCAATTGATCACTTTCTCCGAATCGGGACAAAATAAAAATAAGACGGAGAAGAAGAAAATATTTTCAAATTTATTTTGCATCAGATGAATTTTATTTGGTCTAAACTTCACCAAAATCAATCAACTTTCTTGGTGGATTTGGTCAAGAGACCTATCAACACCCAAATTTCATTGACATTGAGGAAATTTGTGACTCCAAATTGAATTCAAAAATTCAGCAAAATAAACTGAAAATAAAAAAAATCAAATAAAAAATGTTAAAATTAGGTTATTTAATTGGACTTTATTAACGAAATACATAAATAGTATTTTTGCATCAAAATAAAATTCCAATAAAATTATCCAAGGTCAAACAGAGGTCAACAAATGTTGACAAGAGTTTTTTAGAATTTTTCTAAGTCAAAAAACCATTTTTAAAATAAAAATAAAATGATAAAACAAACCAAAAATGAAAAAAAAAAATAGTAAAAATCAGAAATAAAATAAAAAGAGGTCACCAATATTTGTCAAACGACTATTGGATCCTTCCAGAATTTTTCAAGAATTTTTAAATGTCAAAAAGTATTTTTAAACAATTAAAAACATCAAATAAAAGGGAAAAATCATAAAAAATATTAAATCTGAAAATAAAATTATGAAAAAATAAAATTCAGAAAGATAATATTCAAAATATTTTTGTGAATTTTTTCATAATTTTTGGACGAGAAATGAATTTTATATGATTTTTTGAAGTTCAAAACATTAAAAATATAAAATCAGAAAATAAAATAAAAAGCCAAAAAATATGAGCCATTAGATCACAGTCACAACGCATGATCATCCACACTCGATCCTCAAACTGTGAAATAAATTCTTCAGACCGGTGCCATTTGATTCGTCTCTTCAAGACGGTTCTAATGGTACCCTCAGGAAAAATTTATTTCACTTCTATCATGAACAATTTGGAAAAATCAGAAATAATAACGAGTACTTGTTTCCAGAAATTCTCTGTCAATACTTGATGAAAACATAAATGGTGAAGATCACAAGGACCAGGGAGATTAGGAGAATGCAATGATGCTTTATTTTACAAGGTTTAATGAAGATTTCTACCTGGAAGAAGTTCACTTTCAGAGCTCTGAAATTGGACTTGGATAGCATGATTCAGGAGGCTTCAAGGTACGATTATTGTTCTGTTAGCTTCAGTGAGGTTCAAGGAAGAACAATGAATGATTAATTTCAAACTGGAAGTGGTCTAAACACAAATTTGAAGTTACATAAAATATGGTTATGGAGGAAGTTTGGCAGAGGTTTTCTGGCTATCAGAGCTTGAGGAAATGAGTGGAATGTGTCCCTTATTTATAGGAGAGGCGAATTGAATCAAAATGAGGGGTGAATGATGAAATTTGAGTGGAAATCGTGCACATCCGTGTTCATGAAGAAAGTGTGACCTTATGTGCATCAAAACTCAATCATTCCTTGCGTTTTGATGTGCTAATTAATCCTGGGAAGTTTCTAATCACAATTAGTCACAAAAGCAAGGCTTAAATTGGCTTAAAAACGAGTTACACACGCAAATGCACAAACTGGTGGTGAGTGTAAAAGAGGTTTTGGCTCAAACTTTGAACTGAGGCCAAATCTAATTCCCTTGTGCGTTTCTTGATTTTTCTTGAGCTAAATGATGTATTCAAAGAGTAGAACACAATGCAAAAATAATCAAATCAAATGGATGCTTGAGTTGAGAGATTGAGACTTTAGGATTCTTGCAAAATCATTGATTTTTCTAGCCAGGCCTTGGTCAAGCACGCCACTATCTAAAAATGACCTATAATGTTTCTTCTTCAAACTTGCCCTTCCACTCAAAATTTGCTCTTTATTTTTAAAGATGGTATGAAGTAGACCTCCCAAGGAACATTTGGCAAAAGGAATCACTCAAAAATTCCAAAAATTGAGAAAGTTATGATCTTGTGAATTTGATGAAAATTTGTGAAATGACCTATAATCTTTTGACTTCTTCAAGCAACTTTAAAACACTTCCAATATTCAAGGCTTATATGGAGATAATGTTCACATATTCAAGATTGTTATGCAAAAATAATAACCTTAAAATGATAAATAATGATCAAGATATGTTCATTTGAAGTTGATTGACCAAAAGTTGAGGAATTCATCAAGGACTTGTGTTCTTTTGACCTCATAGGCAAGTTTAAAAGCATTTTATTTTCTCACCAACTGAACTAAGTTGTATTAGACATCCTTAGGTTCATTGTGAAAGAAAAATAAGCTCAAGGAGAGAAGAGATGACCAAGTTATGATCCTTTGGAGTCATACAAGATAGATGAAGCATCAATCTAGAGGGTGGGCAATCATAGGCTTCTAAAACAATATTTTCATCAATTTCTTAGATCCAAGAATATTCAATTAGAAGTCCTCTTAAGAATAAAATGTCTTTGAATTCATCCACAAACTTCACACAAACATCAAGATATGGTCCTCAAAAGTCCAAAACCCTAGTTTCGAGAGAGATGGCCATAGGATGGAGAATTATTTGAATTTGATGATATCTTTCAAGCAGAAGCATACATTCAAGATAAGAGAGCATGGATGATGATAATATAAGTCTTCAATGAGAGACAATACTTTCAAAATCTTGAGAATTGATGAGAGAGGCATGGAAATCACTCATGGACCTATCAGCTCTTTGAGGAACTTGTGCACCATTCACCTACAACATTTAGAGAGAAAAGTATACACATCATGGTTAGTAAAATATCAATCATCACACACAAGAAATAATCACTTCCACAAGGTGCTTGGTGATCTCCCAAAAGGCAAACCCTATAGATAGGAGAGAGAGAGAGAGAAACAATTTGTGATCTTTGTGCAATACAATTGTATGAATTATGAGAGAATCTTAGGGGAGGAAATTGGGGTGCAAATAATACTCCTACATTTGAGGGACATGACCAATGTATCGAAAGGCAACGAGAGAGGTCACCCTAAAGGTGCAAGTGTGCAAGGTATGTTATTTTCAATTATTTAGTCTTGAATTAGGGATCTACCGGTTTAATTTTATTCGTCATACCATACACGCCTATGTTACTAGGAGTTATATGTATATATACAAGCATAAAAATAAATGTAGAAATGTAAACACCTACACTATTACAAGGCTTTGAGGCAGATACATAAGTATAGCAAATTAGGCGAGAATTAAGATCTAGACTATTACATGGCTTTGGGGCAGTTACATAAGTATAACAAATTAGGCGGGAATTAAGATCTAGACTATTACATGGCTTTTGAGTAGTTACATAAGTATAGAAAATTAGGCGGAAATTAAGATCTAGACTATTACATGGCTTTGGGGCAGTTACATAGTAATATTGTGCGAGAAACTTAAATCTATGTATTACATTATTTATATATATTTTTATCTAGAAAAATAAATAAGAGAGAAATGCAATTATATGTTAAGAATTAATTTAAATGTCCTAAACCTCTAAGTTAGTATTTTTTTTATTAAAAAAAAAAGTCCAAGTGTTAATACAAATTAATCCCAAATTTAATTTATTTTACAAAATTAAACTAGTTGCAAAAAAAAAAAACATAAGTCTGAATTAATTTAATTAAACTAATTTTTTTTTTGTGAATTTATTTGAATTTATTTTTAATTAGTTAAGTTAAATAATGAAACAAATAAATTAGAGAATGAAAAATAAAAGTCAGAAAACAAATCTCTTCTCCTCTGGCTATTCTCCGCCGTGGCACCTGCAAAAATGAGTCAAACAAAAGAATGCCAACCACCTAGGTTGATGTAAAAAAAACATCTCTTGAATCCAAAAATCAAGTTATTTCAGCCTAAAATTCAGTGTATCATACGGATCGAAGCTTATAGGTTCTTGAATCTCAACCACGGTGTATCATGATCTAAGCTTTAAAGCTTTAATGCTATATGTCAAAATTTCTCTAATCCATATCCTGAACACAACTATACACACAAAATCGATTAATAAAGCATAACTTTAAAGATCTAGAGTTGAAAATTTTACCACGTTGATTGATATGGATATGTGCGTTCTGGTCTTGCTGAGGACTTGAATTTGCCATTAAAACTTTGAAATTTCGAGAACTTTTGAGAGAGATACTTGCTATGGTATCTTCTCCTTTTTTTCTTGTGTTGGTGAGACCGTTTATTTATAGGAGGGGATGAAACATAGAAAAAATAAAGGAGTTATGGTGATGAGTGAATGTGTTGGAAACATGTTTTCTAAGTTTCCTTAAATGAGAGATCTTTGTCCCAAGAGGTCACCACATGGTTTTGACGGCCATGATGGTGTAGATCCTCATGTTTAGTCCTTCTAGAAGCACAAAGTAGGTGACCACCATCTCTAATTATTATTTATTTCATTTCATTTCATTTTATTTTGAATTATATGAATAAAAATCCAAACTAAACGAAATAAACATGTAAATAAATAAAAGGATGGATTTTGAGGTCTTTTGAGAGGTTATGATGGATGAAGGTTTGCTTCTAGAAACATGAGGATGGGCGCCCTCCATCTCGTTTTATTTATTTAATTTACTTTATTTCACTTTATCTAGAATTTTATAAATAAAACCCAAATTAAATAAAATAAAAATAAAATGTAAATAAATAAAAGGTGAATTTTTAGATCTCCTGAATATGCCATATACTTGTCTCAAACTAAGAAGATAGGCTCCTTTGATCAAAAGTTCATAACTTTTAATGAAATCTCCCTGCATTCTCTCAAATTTTTCCCAATTTGCATCACTCACAATTCTTTCAATTTTTGTCATATTAAGGTGATCTTGGACTTTTTGGAAAGCTAAATATGTCTCCTACAACTTCGTTGCTGGTCATCCTTTCATTTGAAGCCTTTTTTTATTTTTTAAGCATTTTTGACAAAATGCGTGCTTTTGTTGACTTTTGGTCCAACATAATCGACAGTTGACCATTTGAGCAATTGACTGGGCAATTTGTGAGGCTTTGAAACTTGTCATGGAAATACTTTGAGATATATGAGACACCATTGTAACACGGTGGGAGAACTGACTTGTTTGTTTTGCGTTTTATCGCAAATGTTGCGGTTACAAGAGTCGTCATCGACTTTTCTTTTATCCAATAAAGGAAAGGTGAAAAGAACAGGAAAGACCTTTGATAAATTATGAGTTCGTGAGGTAATTATGAAAAGGGAAGGTATTAACACCCTTTCCATCTGTAGTTATCTACGGGCTCTTAATTGCTTAGCTCACTTTTTGAAAACTCGCTTTTGTGTGTGTGTTTGAAAAGTATTTTGCTTTAACTTCGTAAGGATTCTTGTATCGGTCCTCAAGAATGTATACAAAGTGTTTGTTTGAAAGTATTTTTGAAAATAGTGTGAGGTGAGAAAAGTATTTTTATTGATTGGAGCAAGCAATTTAGAGTCTTATTACCTACTCAAAAGGTCGTTCTTGTTATTTTTCCTTCTCCTTTAGGACAGTGTTATCCATACCATTAGTTGGTAGGTAATTCTATCTGTTGGATGTGAAGGGACGGAAGTAGGATCATCGTATGGTCATCGAAGGCAACATTGTAAGGATACCTTAGAAATTTGAAGGGACGATCATCACTTATTTGTAGGCAACAACTGAGGGATGAGATCATATATTCGTAGGCAACATCGAGGGTCATCGAGGGACTATGATCTTTGTGATGATTTAATTGTGGGACTTTGCTAATGGTATCCCTACGTTCGAGGGACATGACCATTTTTATTCGTAAGGCAACAAGAGAGATTACCCTAAAGGGTGCAAGTGTGAAAAGGTGTGTTAATTTCATATATGTTAATATTGATTTAGGGTTATTCTAAGATTGTTTTTAATCTTTCCATATATACCCTAGTTACTAGCAGTTAAATATATACAGTTTATAGGGTGCAGAAAGTAAAAGTGCAAAAAGTAAAGTCCTACGCTATTACATGGCTTTGGGGCAGTTACATAATAAGAGGTGCGGAAAAGTAAATGTGCGAGAAAAATAAATCTATGCTATTACAAAAATATCCTTGCGACCTATACATCGATTTCTAGAATTTAAAATGAGAAATAAATAAATAAATAATGGAAAAAATGTTCTAAATGTTAGGAGAATGTTAGAAACCTAATTACTAGAAAAAAAAGTATTTTTTGAGTTTTTTAGAAATTGATTTTAATGAAGAAACCCTAATTCTAAGTTAATTTAGAATTTAATTAGAAATATATTTTAAATGCAAAGAAAATTAAATATTTTTGTGTCAAAAATTAAATAAAGGTTTTTAAAACCTAAATCTAAAATCAAAACATTTTTTAGGGTTTTTTATGTGTGAAAAATTAATTTGTGAAAAGAAATTAAAATTGGTTAGAAAATAAAAGAAATGAGAAAAATGTTAAGGAAACAAGTGATAAAAAATTAGGGTGGTCCTGCCAAGGCTTGAACTCAGGACCCTGAGGTTATAGGTCTAAAACATGACCATTACGCCATGGGCTTGTGGTGTTATCTCCTTGCCTCCAATTGTATGTAAGTGTAAACCTGTGAAAATTAGAAAAAACAAGTGCGCGCTCTTGACTGTTGGGGCGGCTATACATCCGTGTATTTAGGAACAAGGATAAATATATATGCAATGATATTTCCAAAAAATCAAACTTAAAATAAAACGCGTGCTAGTGGGACCCCTGGGGTTTGAATCAACCAATTGAAACACACCACACATGCCTTGCCTTGGTCTTCACCAGTCAACCGCCCCAGGTTCTGTTTCCGATCGTCTTCTCTGACAAGGGGGGATCGTAATCTGCAAAATAACGTGAATAAAAATAAGAGGGGTATCCTACCCCCTAAATCGACCCTCGGGAATACAATGGTGGTGTTAGTTTGGTCTGAATCGGCCTGGATCACCTGGTTCAAAGCTCACAACTTCTTATGCCCTAACAATGGTGTTCTATGATTCATGCGTTAAAACTCATGCACGATGGTTCTAAACAATCACAAACATCAGCATGAACATGTATATATGAATCGAAACAGTTTAAATGGCATGAATCGAGAGTTTGAGATGCAAAAATTTTACCAAACCGGTGCAATTGGGTGGCACGATTCTGGCTCGCTTCAGGCTTGTGTGAGAGTATGGAACGATTCCTAGGAACTTTAGAAGTGTGAATGGAGGATTGGTTTTGATTGAAAGTGTCTAGAAAACTGCTTTTGATCTTACCCTAAAACTTTGAATTTTTTGAAGAATTTTTCTAGGGCTTTTAGAGGCAGATATTCGTGTCTTTTTCTCTTGGTCTTGTAGAATATATAGTGAAGAGTGTATTAGGTCAAGAATTGTGTGAAAATATATTCCTCTTGATGAGAAAATATTAGATTGAAAATCAAATGTAATATTTCCAAAATTGTCCAATATTCATGCAATCATCCCTTGTACGCTTCTTTCCAGCTTTCATGGACTCTCTTGGACCCCAAGAAACTTAAAAATCAAGCCCAACACACCTTGACTTCTTTCCTTGCGTTTTATTTTATTTAAAATTGAATTTAAATGATTTAATTCAAAAATAAATTAAATAAATGAAAGGAGGGCGTGTAATTTAGCTTATAGGTCATGGGCCATGTTAGAAATAATTTGAGATCAAAGAAACATTGGCCCATTTGGAAGAAATTCAAGTTTGATCAATGTTTTCTTCATGCACCTCTTCAAAATTTCCAATTTTTCTCAAGACATAACTTGCTCAATTTTTATCATTTGAGAGTGATCTTGGACTTTTTAGAAATATTAAGATGTCATCTAAGAGATCCTTTTGGTCTCATCTTCATTGAAGCTTTCATTCTCATGTACACTTCTTTGGAAAAAGATGACTTTTTGTTGACTTTTGAAAGGACCTATAATGTCTTGACCCATATCTCTAAAATGAAGCATTTTTGGGAAAACCTTGTGAGAGAAAAAGTTATAGAGAATTGAATTACCTTTGAAATGAGATTTGGTGGAAAAATTTCTGATGAAGTATGTGAAAGTTATGCTTGATCAAAGTTCTGTTGACTTTTCCTTAAGAAACCCTAATTTAGAAACTTTTGACTTTTTATCATTCTTTGAATTTCCTTGATGAATCATGATAAACTCTTGATCAAATGATGAATGTGACTTCAAAATCTTGATGTTGACAAAAAATGATGAAGTTTGATTGTATGTTGACCACAATTGACTTTTTGTCCAATACAATTGATTTTCAACCATCTGAGCAATTGATTAAGCAAACTTGGACTATGAGCCTTGAAACTTGACATGATGATACTTTGGAACATATGAGGAGGAATTATGTTCACTTGAGACATTATAACTCATTTTTGTCTTGAGAGAAGCAAACCCCTAGTTATGGGTTGATTGCTTAGGAGAGGGTTTGTCTTGTCAACCCTTGAGGAGATGTATCTTGAACTCAAAAATAGGAGGGGAAATTTTGGGGTATAACAACCATGAAGTCCACTTGAGGATTTGGAAGCTCAATTCCCTTTGAGATAAGCAAAAACCTAGTTGTGGGTTGATTGCTTATGAGGAGAACTTGTATGGTCAATCCTTGAGCTTTTGAGCTTTTGTAGTGACCAGGTTCCTTGCATTCGTAGCAAATAACTTCTTTGTTTCTTTTCTTTTTGTATCCAGAGGATGTCTAAGAGAAGTTTCTAGATCTTCTTGGATTTTTGAACTTCCTTTGTCTGTTCTTCTAGAGTTGTTGAACTCTTCTAGAGACATGAGATAGTTCGTATTCTTTTGATGAAGATCCTCCAAAGCTTTCTTCTTTATCCTGAAAAGCTTTAGATTCATTTTTATTATTATATTTTAGGGCAAGGGACTTACCTTTATTCTGAGGCTCTTTTTCTTCTAGCTCTATCTTGTGACTTCTCAAAGAGCTGATGAGTTCCTCCAGAGAGATTTTGTTCAGATTTGTAGCGAACTTTAATGTTGTGACCATAGGTCTCCATTTCTTGGGTAAGCTTCTAATGATTTTCTTTACATTATCTGCAATGGAGTATCCTTTGTCCAACATTTTTAGACCAGTTACCAGAATTTGAAACCTTGAGTACATTGCCTCAACAATTTCATCTTCCTCCATCTCGAACGCTTCGTACTTCTGAATGAGTGCTAAGGCTTTTGTCTCTTTGACATGTGTAATGCCTTCATGTGTCATTCTCAGAGAGTCAGAGATGTTCTTAGTTGAGTCTCTGTTTGTGATCTTCTCATACTTAGTGTATGAGATGGCACTTAAGAGAATCGTTATGGCCTTGTGATGATTTTTGAATTCTTTCTTATGTTTATCTGTCATTTTCTTTCTCTCAATCATCTGACCGCTTGCATCAACAGGATGAGTGTATTCATCAGTTACCATGTCCCAGATATCAGCGTCATGAGCTAGAAAGAAACTTTTGATTATGTCTTTCCAATAATCAAAATTTTCTCCATCAAACATTGGAGGTTTGCCTCCGATTCTATCTTTATCGTCATAGTTGTCATTGTTGTTCTGAATTGGTTCTGCCATTGTGTTTTTCAAAATGGATCTTTTTTCTGACATGGTTAAGTGTTAGCACCCAGAACCAGGCGCTCTAATGCTAATTGAAGGATGAAAAACACAAGAAAGGGGTTTGAATTGGGTTTTTAAGATAAAAACAGTTTGACACAATTATTTTTATCCTGGTTCGTTTGAACTCACAAAGACAACTATCTTTGTCTTCTCGAGATTCAACCACAACTTGGTTCTTAAGGAAATATACTCAAACAAACAATTACAGTGTAACTAATATTGCTTCTACAAAGCTATATCACAATTGTGATTTTTACGCAAGATTTTCGCTCAAGAAATATAAGGATTAAAACTTAAATCTTGAAATGTTTCTCTTAGAGATCTACGTGTGTGAGCAAAAGTTGTAACCTTGGTTGTTCTTTGAGACTCCTTTAAATAGCCAAACAAATTTGATCCGTTGTAGACATGAGAACATGGATATGGAATATGTTGATAAATGCGTTAAATGATCTTTCTATAAATACAGATCTTGTCTGTTGACAACCGTTACTTTTTGATTTCCATATAAGATTTTAGTAACGCATCAGAATCAGAGGATACGAAGCAGTCTGAAGCCTAAATGAGATAGCAGAGTTTTTTGCTTGCAACTTGGTGCTTTCAGAAGTTTAGCTTAAACAAAACTTCTCTTATTAGCATGACAATGAGAGAATCATGCTTTCAGATTTTAATTCTAAAGAGATCTTCTTAAAACTTCATTCCTGTTCTTTTAGCAGAACTTCTTCTTCTCCTATCAGAACTTATACTGCATATTGTAACAAAAATTTTGAGAGTAAGAATGTTCTATATAAAAATCTATCAATTAAAATCAAGACAAAGTTATCATCAAATTTAATTGTTATCATCAAAACTCTTAAAGGGACGTAGAACCAAACTATGTTCTAACAATATGGGTTTGGGACTTCCCCCTCCTCGCGGACCGGGGAACAGTCACCAACGAAGCAGGCCACCTCAACCAGGAAACAACCTTGTGTGGATGAAGATTCAATAGATCTTACCTAGGATATTATCGAGTATAAGTTCGATTTGCCTCCTTATTTTCTCAATTGATCAGAAAAATAGCAATTGTATTATTTTCACTGATGTAGTAATAATGGGATTTACCCCAAGTATCGATCTCGAGGAATGCGTGTAGTACCGAGTTTAATGTGTGATTCAATTAAACAAAAACTTGAATTTGGGGTTTTGGTTTGTTATTGTCACTGTAAAATTGGCAGAAATATAAATTGGATTTTTACTAATATGAGGCGCATGCTAGGGTAAAGTGTATAATTTTCCTTGTAACTACCTTGAATCCCGATCTATTCAACAAGTTCATAAAGTCAATTACCAACCCTTTAGGTTGTTTTTCCCTAAGTCCTTAGTGGAAAAACCTTTGAACATTCAATCCTAAATCCTAAGTCCTTATAAATTTATAATGAAATCAATCCTTTGTTTTATCAAAGGTTAAATTTGGTAACTATAAGGTATCCCTAGTCCTACGTGATATCTACTATAGTCTAATCTTACACAAACCTTAACAATTGCGGTCCAGCTAATCGTTAATCGTAAATCAATCCTAATTGGTTCGATCAGGAAAGCATAAGAGCATTGCACGATTAAATTGAATCATAAAAAACATGAAATTGATCACTCAAGAATTCAAGTCATTACAGAGTCAAATCAGGGACACCCCCTAGCATTGGGGTTTAGATACTCATAATATTGTTCACAAGAAAGTCAGATGATATGAATGTAAACATTACAATTGATGTTGAACTTTGGATCTTCAATGACTTCCGCTAAAGAAAGATCTTTAGTCCTCCAGGAATTGCATAAGCTTCACTCTCTTGTTCTCTGGATTCTTCGTGTCGCAAAAAGTCTCATTCTCCTTCTCAAAATAAGGTTTATATAGTGTTAAGTCATCCCCAAGCAATGCCAAATGTCCAAAACACCCTTAATGACCCAAAACACTAAAAAACAACAAAAATCAGAATTCCCAGCGTAATGGCCGACACGGGCCGTGTCACCGGACACAGGCGCCTGTGTCAGCTTCTGTCACTTTTGCGCACACCACCATCCTACAAAGGGTTTGACACGGGCCGTTTCACCGGACACGTGCACCCGTGTCAGCCTCTTTTCCTTCATGCTTCATGTAACACCCCTTCTAATTACCCGCGTTTTATAGAATTAAATAATCAGAGTTTATCCACCATCAAGAGGCGTCACAATTTAAATCATAAAATTTTAACCAAACAGCGTCATGCTTCACTGAGGAATACTCATCAATTAAATCATACTCAAAATTATGTTTAACAGCGGAAATGAAACATAATTAAATCCCGAATACTTTACTCAACAGTTATGCCAGGATAATAAATCATCATAATTCCAAATTTATTAAAATATCCATAAAAGGATTCCAAACAATCGTTTTCCCCCAGTGTTACATCTACCAGAGCACGACACTGACACGCGGACAAGGACTCGAATCTAAGGCTATCCTCACCAACTCCAAGCAGCTAATCACTTCGGATCTGAAACTGAGATTTCGATTCAATATAATATGCGTTATACGTTCTTAGATCCAACAGAATAACCGAATATATTAGTTCGTCAACCAATTACAAGATCATAAACAATGCAGAAAATAGTTCACACAATAATCATGTATATATCAAACAATGGCAATTGCAACACTGGAAACCATCCTAACATGTTACAAGTCCATATGCAATGCAGACTCTATGCATGTGGTACCAATACGTGAACCGCTCACCCACCGCCCGCTTACTCGTGGAAAGACAAGTGTAATCCATGATTCGCCCACAACCATTGGGTCAAGAATCTAGCCTCACTACCTCCGACTGTAAGTCTATTGGCTCTGCAAGCTCACTTCCGCACAATGGGAATGAACCAAATCAACAAATGTTTATGCATGCATCACAAAAGCATGCCATCATTATCTCACATATCATGATATCCATACAAATCACATCATGTCAATCACCAGTGCATCTCATTCAATCAAAATGAATATCATGTATATATAACACTGTAAGCACCAATACCTCATCAGATAACTCGTACCATACATACTAGTTTACCATTATCCTTACTACTCATTCTTTTCAAAAATCGGGAGCGCGACTATTTTTAAAAATAATTTGGCAAAGTAGTATTTTTCTCTTTTCAAAAGGTAGTATTTAAAATTTAAGAAATAACGCCGAAAACGGCACTCAAATCGGAGTTACGGTTTAGAAAATATGAATTTTCAAAGTTTTGGAAGAATTGGAAAAATGAACATGGAACCCGGTTCCTACCTATACAGGAACCGGTTCCTGAAAGTTTCAAAAAGGCGCTCCCTGGTTTTTGTATGGGAACCCGGTTCCTACCTATACAGGAACCGGTTCCTGAGTGTAAAAAGTCCCAGTTTTCCAATTTTAACACTGGGAACTCGGTTCCTCCCCATAGGGAACCGGTTCCCACGACCTGTGACAGCATTTCTGCTACTTTTTGACAGCATTTTCCATCATTTATCATTACCACACTTTCCAATACGAATTGGTACATTAGAAACACCATTTCATCATCATTTCACACCATTATAACAACAAACAAGGTAGTTTAATTATCTCTATCAATTATTTGACATACAATGATCCAATTTCCAACACCGACACAAAATAGGGTTTATTCCTATAACTCCTAATCATAAAAATTCAAACTTCCTAACATACTCATTCATTCCTATGGTTCCCAAAACCCATAAAATATATTAACTGATCAAAACCACCCCTTACCTCGCGATGATTCTTCGGTTTCTCTCGGCGTCGGCTTTTCCTCTCTTCTCTTCCTTCTCCAACTCTACGTGAAATGATTTCTCCAAAACCCTTCTCTTTTTCCTTCTTTCCTTTTTATATTTCCTTTTAATATTCCAAATAAAATAAATAATCAATCCTTAGTAATTAGTAGAGTGTTTTACTCTTACACCCACTGTTTACTCTGCACACCCCCAATCCTTTCTTTATTAAATTGATCCAATTAACCCAAATAAAATAAATACCTAAGACTTTAATTAAATAAATAATTAAATTCCCATCTATTTAATATTTGAATTAAATCGGGGTGTCACACTTCACACGCCCTTCCCCTGACACGGTCCGTGTTAGGCGACACGGCCACCCGTGTTAGGGCTCCTGTAGCTCTAATTCTGAATTTTCTAACTTATGCACTTTTCGTCCCGATTTGTCCTATTTTATTCCTGTGAACCTGAAAATACTAAAATACAAAACCAAAGAATAAAATGCGGAAAAATGACAGAACACTAGACAAATAAAAGAAATGATAATATAATTCAATGCTAAATATTTGTGTAAAAATCACCGATCAATACTGTCGAGTATAAGTTCGAGTTGCCTCCTTATTTTCTCAATAAGGGGTACTTCAGGGGGTCCATCTATGGTTGTACCTTGGGAAGAGTCGTTGCTCCTCGAGGGTTTTGACGCGGTGGGCAAAAGGAAACTCCTGGCCGAAGATACTGCTACCCTGATGAGGATTCTAGAAATGGAGTTGGTCTATGCTGACGAGGAGACTTGTCTAATCAAATAGTTGACGAAGATATTGGTGAACATTACATATCTCGAGGAAAAATTAACCAAATCGAAAACCGACTTTAACCATTATAAGGACCGGTACAAGATCTAGATCGGGCTCATTACGAAATGGTCGAGTAGAAAGAGGCGATATCCATCCTAGGCGAGAATATGGCCAATCTGACGGTCGCTTATGCCACCGACAAGAAGAGTGTTATGGCCATGGTTGATGCGTAAAAGGTTATTGCGGCTCCCGGTGAGGTGAAGGCTCTGTGTGTAGCGGCAAAAACTGCGAGTATAAGCCATTGAATTGACTTAACTCAAAAAATTAACAAAAGAGCCGCCACCGCGCTTTTATTTTATCCAAAGAACTGGGAAAAAGAGCGAATAAAATCCTAAAAAAAGATAAGAGATTTGGGACTGGGGGTTAGCTATGCAAAGGGAAGGTGTTAGGCACCCAAAGCATCTACAGTACTCCACAGGAACCTTTTTGAAAATTTGTATATGTGTGCTAAAGAAAGTATGTACAAAATGGATGATGGGGGAGAAAAAAGTATTTTTTACAATTTTTGGTTTGATATAACTTCCAATGAGTTCCAGGCCTACATACCAACAATGTGCAATGTTGAAATCAAAACTAAGTAGTTCGGTTAAAAAAGACCAAAATTGTGTGTTGGTTAATTTTAAGAAAATGTTAGTTTAGAAAAGCTACAAAGAGCTCAAAAAGTTTGAGTGAGGTTAGGTGTTTTTTAGTCTTATGAAAAGAAAGTTTGAAAATTCATGGACCTAAGTCCATGCTTTTTTATGAAAGTGGTTCGAGTTCTGAAAACAAGAATCCTTTGAAAAAAGAAGGAAGACTTTGAAAATTAAAGAATGGGGAGGAGATGAAGAGGCTAACCTATGTACATAAAGTAAAAGGTAAGAGTAAAGAAAGGTCTAACTGGGTGAGAAGACTAGTACTTGACATCAAGAACCAATACCATATCCCATCCTTTGTATTACCACATAAATAACAAATAACCAGACAAAAAAACCAAGCTTCGGGTAAGTCAATGCCTTAGATGAATTCTCTTATCTTAAGAAAAACGGGCAGAGTAACGACTGTATTTTGAGGAAATCCACTCTTAATAGAGTATAACGGAGTAACCTGCATACAAAGATAATAACAACACAAGACAGAATAACACCAATGACACAAACATCTCCAAGCTGAGGTAAGGGTCTTAATCCTAAGTCCAAAGATCGAGCTCCAAGCACAAGGATAGTAATCAAGTCCAATTAGAAGTTTTTTTATGTTTAAGTTGAATTTTTAGGTATTTTGGAAAAGGAAAACAAAGCTCAAGTGAGCAAATTCAAAATAACAAGAAAATAAAATGCTCAAGTGAGCAAATGAAAAATGACATAGAATGTAAATGCTAAAAGTAAAGTGCATAAAAATAAAGAGCATAAAAATAAATGCGGAAAGTAAAGAGCGGAAAATAAAAACCAATTAATAAAGGTTAGCAAGATGACCATCTTGAAACTTGTCAAGTATGATCATGCACAAAATCCTCAGCCGAGATGGCTGCCTGGATGGAAGGATCCGGGATAGGTCTCGACCGTCAAGGAGGAGATCTATGTCCGACCTGGATCTCGGGGAAAGATACGAGGACGGCTTAGGCCCGAGGTGTAGCTCGGCAAGTACTCCAGTAGGAACGGTTGAATGGACGTTATGAAGATGAAGAGTTCCTAGAGTCTTTATGAGACGTTTCTAATGAATGATTACAAGCTGTAACAGCTAACTCCTTGCCTTCAAAGCCATAGTTAATGAGCTGAGACAGTTACGGGAGGAAAGATATAGCTTCAAGGAAGCAATGATATAAATAGGGCTCCCGCCAGCGGGATAAGCAAGACAATCACAAGCTTGGAACTTGAGTTACGACACTTGAGCTTCCAAATCCCTAAAATCATTTTAATAAGGTTTTTCCTGCAAGAACATTTGGCGCCCACCGTGGGGCCTCGGTGAAATCATTCCCAGGCCGCACAAGCAAAACACACATACAGACGACAATGTCTCAAGCATCACCAATAGATCCACCGGATCTCACTCAGTTGCTGGCAATGATCGATGACCTACGTCAGCATAACGAAACACTTCAGGATAACGTTCAAGCCCTTCAACTGAAGAGCTTGGACGAGGCAGAGGATCAAGAAGTAGAACCTCTGGAGCCACAACCTTTGTCTCAGCAATCTGGGAGGATGTCGTTCCAGATAATTTCAAACCCTGCTGGCATCATACGATGGCAAGACGGACCCCGTGAGCACATCATCGTCTAACAATACGATGGCACTTATTGAGCAACCGACCTCAAGTGCAAACCGATGGCCTTCAGAGAGTCGGCCTTATACCGGTATATGGGACTCTCCGGTTGTCCAGAGTGAGCTATCGTGATTTCAACCGAAAATCATTCGCCAGCTTCTCGCCTAATCATCGCAGGTAGCCAATACCTCCCTCTTCAATGTGAAATACCCTTCCGAATCTCTCGTGGACTTCATGGCTAGATTCAACGAGGAGACTATCAAGGTCGCACATCCTAATCAGAGATATTTGTCGTTGCTCCAAAGATGGCCTTAAGGCCGACACCAATGAGTCCTTAGCCCAAAAGCCCGCCAAGAGCATGGACGAGATCATTACTCGGGCCGAGTGCTACGTGAAGGGAGAAGAAAGTAACATGGAAAAGCGAGCTCGAGATTCTAAAGACAGGGGGACGGGACGTGACGAACGAGTTCGATCACGGGATAATGCCATCACCCGTGAACGAGCTCGGGACAGACGACCTCCGCGTCCGCGATCGGCTTTCGGTTCCAAGGAGACGTTTACACCTCTCAATACCAGAAGGGAAGATATCCTCCGGACGTCACCATTTAAAGTCGCCACCCACCTTACAAGAGTAAGTGGATCAACACGTTCTAGGAAGTGATCCAGAGCATGGTGTGAGTTTCATCGTCTGAAGGGACACACCACTGAGTCCTGCGTACAATTGCGGAGGGAGATCGAAAAATTAATTCAAAGAGGAAAACTATCAACATACGTGAAGGAAGATCCTGGGCGGACCAGCAAACGGGATTCATCCCCACGACGAGACCCGGTTTCTGACTCCCGGTCCAAGAAAAGGGCAAGGTGGAAGAGGTAAAGGCAAGGTCAACCCGCATTACTCTAAACACCATCTCCGGGGATTTGCAGGAGGTGGCTCCACTAGTTCACCAAAAAGATATGCTCGGGCTCCGGCAGTATCAGATTGGAACCTCGAGGTTTGATCCCGGTGGTAACCTTCTGGGAAGATGCCAAAGAAGTTCTTCCACATGAAAACGACCCAATGGTGATCGAGGTGCAGATCCGGATCGCGCGTGTGTTAATCGACCCGAAGCTCCGGACGCCCCCACGGGAGGCCTTCAAAGGTATGGGTTTCGAGCCAAATGAGTTGTAACCTTCACCGAACTCTTGTAGGTTCTCCTCCGAGCAGTGCAGGTTGGGGTATCTCCTCGTATCAACTACTTTGAGAAGGAGAAATGCCAAGGCCGTGTGTTAGGTATTTGGTGGTTAACGTCGTCACCCTACAACATTATCGTCGGGCGACCTTCATTTAATGCACTTGAAGCGGTATTGTCAACACTGCTTTTGACTATGAAGTATCCTCTCGGCAACGGGCGTGTCGGTTATCCGTGGGGACCGTGGTTTGGCCCAAGTGTTATAAGGACACCGAAAGCTAAGAAAAGGTCGGGTCCATCGTAAGCCTCTCCAAACACGAAGTCGGCATGGTCGACATTGATCCAAGAGAAAGGACGGGGAGGATGGACTTACCTCGGAGGAGGTCAAAGATGTTCGATCGCCCATTGCCCTCGCAAATTACCCACCCGAACGCAGCTTGACAAAGGAGGAGGAGACCAGATAGTCCGTATTAAGGCAAAATCTAGACCTTTTGCCCGGAAGTCCGATATGCCGGGCATAGATCCCGAGATCATGTGTCATCATTTGTCAATTGATCCCGAGTCCTACGGTGTCACAAAGGAAGCGAAAGATGGGGAAGAAAGGGACAGTGTTTGGAGGAAGTAGGGAAGTTGTTGAAAGCCGGTTTCGTGAAAGAGGTACAATACCCAACTTGGCTATCAAACGTTGTTATGGTGAAGAAGAAAATGGCAAGTGGAGGATGTGTAGACTTCACCGACCGAACAAGGCATGTCCAAGGATCCATATCCACTACCTCACATTGACCGTTGATCGACAGCTCTTCCGGTTTCGCTCCTAAGTTTTTGGATGCGCACTGTGGTACAATCAAATTCGGATGAACCCGCCGATGCGTCCCAAACAGCCTTCATGACGGAGCGAAAGAATTTCTATTACGAGTTATGCCGCTTGCTTTGAAGAACGCCGACCTACCGAGACCGATGGATATGGTGTTTGCCTCGATTGGTCGCAATATTGAAGTGTATCGACATGGTGATAAAACCACGTCGGAGGAAGACCATGTGATAGACATTAGGAGACCTTCGCGGTTCGGAATTAATATGCGCTGAACCCGCATAAGTGTACATTCGAGTTCGGCAAGTTCGGGTTTCATGCTCACAAGTCGGGTATCGAGGCCAATCCGATAAGTGACGATCATTGACATGGAGTCCGACCGATACGAGAAGTACAGACTAATCGCCGTTTGGCCGTTGTCTCGTTTTTGTCTTGTGCAGCGACAAATCCATTCATTTCTTCGCGGCAATCAAGAAGAGAGCTCATTTGAATGGACGGAAGCATGTGAAGAAGCATCTGGTGTAAAGCAATTATTGCCGGCACCTCCGTGCTAGTGACCCAAAGAAGGTTCTCAATGACACTTTACCCGGCAAGAATCAAGGAGCAATCGCCTGTGTTGGTACAGGACACGGATGAAGGAGAGCGTCCCGTATTTTGTGAGTAAGGTATTAAAAGGCGAGACCGATACCGAAGATAGAGAAGTTGGCCTTGGCGCCAGGACCACTGCACGAAAACTCAGACATTACTTCCTTGGACACCCCGTCCAGGTGAAGACTAACTTTCCTTTGAAGCAGGTATTTAAGAAGCCGGACCTGGCCGGAAGGATGGTGTCCTGGGCCGTGGAACTATCGGAGTATGAGATCGCCACCTCGTACCAGTATCAAATTCCAATCTCTAGCTGATTTCATGGTGGAACTTGTCTATTCGCCAGGAGAGGATGTTACTCAGAGGTGGATTCTGTCTGTCGATGGCTCCTCTAATCTCAAAGGTAGTGGCGCAGGGGTAGTTCTGGAGGGTCCAGGAGAGATAGTGCTTGAATACTCTTTGCGTTTCGGATTTTCTACGAGCAACAACCAGGCAGAATATGAAGCTTTGCTGGCCGGTCTGAGGTTAGCTTTGGAAGTGGAGGTGACACACTTGCTGGTCCGTACCGATTCACAATTGGTGGCCGGACAAGTGGACGGGTCGTTTCAGGTAAAGGACCCCATTTTGGAGAAATATTTGCAACAAGCCGTTTCATTGAGTCAGCTTAAGGTTTTTGAAATATGTCATGTGGCCCGGGAAGAAAATACTCGAGCCGATGTACTATCGCGGTTGGCTAGTTCTAAGGATTCCGGGATGAACAAATCGGTCATCCGTGAGGTACTTCTAGTGCCCAGTGTGGAAAAAGGAGAATCCCTGGCAATACGTGAGGTAGATGGCGGGTGGATGAGCCCGATCATTCGTTATCTACAACAAGAGAGGTTACCTGAAGACAGAGAGAAGGCCAAACGAATCAAGAAGATTTCATCCCGGTTTGTAATGGAGTCCGGAAAACTATACCGTTTGGGTCGTGCAGCTCCCATGTTACGCTGTGTGTCAGAAGAAGATATGTCAATAGTGATGAAAGAGGTTCATGAGGGGACTTGTGGAAATCATGGAGGAGGAAGGGCTTTGGCTGGTCGGATCTTAAGGGCCGGGTATTACTGGCCTACGTTAACAAAAGATTGTCGAGAATATGTGACACAATGCACAAAATGCCGACGCTCGCTTCCAACCATTCACACACCATCCGAGTTCTTGCATACCGCTCGTGCCGTGGCCTTTTATCGATGGGGTGACATCCCGGGTCCGTTCGTGGCTCCGGATGAAGTTCCCGATCGAAGCGGTGGATTATTTTACTAAGTGGGTGGAAGCGAAGCCGTGTCCCGATCTCGCGGACCGGTTCAACGCTTTTATTGAGAAGCATCATTTGCCGATTTGATTACCTCGATCATTGTCTCGACAACGGGCACAATTTGCAAGTACTTGGTAGTAGAGTTCGCATGAGCTCGAATCCAAAACAAGTTTATATCCGTAGAGCATCCACAGCAAATGGGCGGTGAGTCGGCCAACAAGGTCATACTTAATGCGATAAAAAGAAGTTGATTCGCCAAAGGATTGTGGGCACAATGCCTACATGAAGTCTTATGGGCATACCATACCACCATCCATTCCACAACGCAAGAGACCTTTCGGATGGTTTTGAGTGATGCCATGATTCCGTAGAAGTGGTCTTACCTCTTGGCCGAGAAAATTTTGAAGAAGAGGCCAATAACCAAGCTTTGAAGGAAGAGGCGGATTTCTTGGACGAGATAAGGGACACGGCCCATGTTAGGGAAGTGGCAGCCAAGCAGAGAATGACCAGACGCTTCAACTTGCGAGTGAAGCAGCGAGGGTTCAAGGTTGGAGATTTGGTACTTAAGAAGGTAACCGATCCTACCAAGAAGGGTAAGCTAGATCCCAACCGAGAGACCGCTGTGGTCTCGGAAGAATTGCAAAGCGGAGCCTATAAATTGGAAACGTTGGACGGATCAGAATTACCAAGGACTTGGAATGTTGCAAGTCTTAAGTTTTATTTTAGTTAAATATCTTTATGTAAAAATAATTGGTGTACTTTTCCTAGGCAAGGGCCGTGGTTTTAATGAGGCATCTATCTAATAAATTATATTAAAAGATCGATCAGAGCAAAAATGGCGACGGTCGCTAAGCTCGGTCTATGATCGCCTTTCACCACGGAAAGGCTCTGCTCACGCGAATACTCCTTGGTCAACCTCGCTGAGGCTCGAACCCTAAGGCGACGCCGCTAAGCTCGGTCTATGATCGCTTTTCACGGAAAGGCTCGCTCTACGCTGAATACTCCTTGGTCAACCTCGCTGAGGCTCGAACCCTAAGGCGACGTGTCGCTAAGCTCGGTCTATGATCGCCTTCACCACGGAAAGGCTCTGTCCTACGCGGAATACTCCTTGGTCAACCTCGCCTGAGGCTCTGAACCCTATGGCGACATGCTGCTAAGCTCGGTCTATGATCGTCTTTCAGTCACGAAAAGGCTCTGTTCCTGCACGGACAGCCTTCCGGTCGAGCTCGGCTGGGGCTCTGAATCAATTTCGGATCATCCCTATAGAGGCTCTGAACCTCGGCATGAGACTCTGAACCGTTGACAGAGCAATCTTCGAAACGAATGGAACAAAAACATTTTTACTGAAATTGCATCTAACGTTCCCTTAACACTTTCTTCAGTCTCGGCAAGTCGGGATTGACAAGAGATGTGTGTGGGGTTACGAACAAATGTTATGTGTTTTTCTCAAAAAACCACTAGGATTGCTTGTTGCATCCTGTGGCTTCGGGGGCCTGTAAATATCACATAAAAGTTCGCAACTAGACTCGGAGGATTGGTAACAAAATTCGTAGCAATTAAAATAGCCCAGTAGGGCGAATATTCAAAGTACAAATTGCATAAGCCCGGCAGGGCGAATATTCAAAATACAAAACGCATCCACCACAAGGGATGACTAACTATGAAAACAAAAGAAGAAGTCAGGGATGGGGGTCGGCAGGATCGGCATCCAACTTAGCGTTTTCTTCGCTAATAGTGGTCTCGCTGTCATCTTCGTCAACCTCCACCAGCTTCCCATCCACAATGGACTTGAAGTAATCAACCTCCGAGATATCTAGGTCGGGGTATAAGCAGTTGACTTGAGCTTTGGCACGATCAAAAGCCAAGTCCCCGGCATCCAGCATACCCATCTGGGATTTCTTCAGTGCTTCCTTTAGCTCGGAGCATGATTTTTCAGAATCCTGGAACTTGTTAGACATCTGGGCAAGCTCATCTTCCAAGGTCTTTATCCGTTTACTAGCTTCTGAATTCTTCTCTTCAAGGCTTGAAATGTCATCGGCAGCCTCCGAGAGTTTGTTCTTGAATGCATTGTTGGCATTGAGAAGGAACTGCTCGTTGTCAGCTAACCTTTTGACCTCTAACTCCAAATCGGCCTTTTTCTTCTCCACGCGATCACCAGACTCGAACAAGCTTGGTACAGACACCTCATCGTATGAGCTCACTGTTTAGTGATCCGCTGCGAGCCTAGACTGGTCAGTTTGTTCACATCAGGTATTTAGATGATCATCTGAAACTTGAGGCCAAAATCGGTGAGACCGAACCGATTTTCAAGAGGCATGATCATGGCTACCTCCGTATCCTTTAGCAAATTGAGATGGCCCATCCGAGTTAGTCTCATTCCCCATAACGGTCTTCAGCTTTTTTGGGATAGGCTCGGGGGCTGTCTCTGGTTCTGCAGGGCGCTTTAGTGGGGAAGCAGAGAGAATGATTGTTTCTGGAGCAGGGTCACGGGTCGTGACGTTTTCTTTTCTTGGATTACGACTTCCATCCGCCAAATTGGATTTGGACTCAAGGTCCGCCAACATCCATCCGAAGCAGCGAGCAAGCCATCGCCTTCGTTTTTTCATTGACATATCAGTCATTTTGTCTCATGGAAAACGGAACAAGGAGTAAGCATACAAATAAAGAAAATGGAATAAAGCTAAATGAAAGCTTACCTAGGAAGTCGAGGACTTCCTCGGAGGTAGGCAAGTAGATCCTTGACCCGCATCGGTCCAAGGAGTCCGAATTTCTAGGAAAGGATCTCGTAATCGCCGACTATCATAGTCAAAACCGTAAATAGGAAGCGGATCACAAGTCCAATAAAGGGAAACTTATGATGCCCATCCGTGCCATAAATAATATAAGGGCACCGGGACCCACATCTAACTCGGAGGAAACGTTCTTTGTAGCCCTTGAAATTGGAGGTGTAGGCTTGGAGGAAACTTCTTTTTGGGATGCCGCTGATAGCAACCCAGTTTCCAGGCTCCGTGCTTTTTATTTCGAAGAAGGAAAAGAATAGACCAATGGTGGGGGTTATAGATAGGGCTCGGCATATTATTTCAAAGGCTCGGATGAAGCCCCAACTGTTAGGACGGAGTTGGGAGGCAAGGTTGATGGTACGAAGGATATCGGTCTCAAGTCGGAGAAGGGAATTGAATGTCAAACTTCGATCACCCCAAGATAAAAGTAAAACCACTGGTTTGACCTCCCGAGGACGGATCATGCGACACTTTCCCTGCACTCACAAGACTCGAGAATCACGTCATCTTCGTCTCCTCTGAGAGACACCCTTAAAGAGCGATGGCGCAATTTCTTCATCTTGTATTAGGCTTCGTGAGCTTCTGCCTCCTTTGATCGACGGTTGGTTTCCATTATAAGCTCCACCGAACTCAAGAGTCGTGGTCGAATCACTTTCGAAGTAAAACTTGCAAACCCTATCTGCGACTCTCTTTAGGTCAGTTATTCTTTGAGCATTGCTCATCTCGCGCATGCATTCCTCAAACAGAGTTTTTCGTTCCTCGTTTTCTAAGTGGATTTTGCGACCAAAATCATCGCATTCCCTAATGATGACCATGTTTAGAATGAAACAAAAAAGCAATGTAGGGAAAAGAGGATACCTGAGTTTGATGATCGATCGACTGAAAGGATGTGTTTTGAAGTAACTGACGGCAAAAGAGCGCAGTAGGATTTGGAGATTTGTAGAGAAAGATTTCTTGGAGAGCAATTAAGTGAAATATAATGAGTAGGAGGAAAGGGAGGCGTGAAATCATGTTTTCCCTATTATAGGGCAATCACGCAAAATATATACAAATGACCGTTGGACTGGTGTCACGTGAGTCACGTGTCACACTTTTGGAAAAAGTTTGAAAATGTAACACATCTCGCTAAGGGATTAAGGGTTCAAACTGTTTGGTCGACACGGATTCAAGAAGCTTAAAACCGAGCGACCAAGGGGGCTTATGATCATGCACAAAATCCTCAGCCGAGATGGCTGCCTGGATGGAAGGATCTGGGATAGGTCTCGACCGTCAAGGAGGAGATCTATGTCCGACCTGGATCTCGGGGAAAGATACGAGGACGGCTTAGGCCCGAGGTGTAGCTCGGCAAGTACTCCAGTAGGAACGGTTGAATGGACGTTATGAAGATGAAGAGTTCCTAGAGTCTTTATGAGACGTTTCTAATGAATGATTACAAGCTGTAACAGCTAACTCCTTGCCTTCAAAGCCATAGTTAATGAGACATTACGGAGGAAAGATATAGCTTCAAGGAAGGAATGATATAAATAGGGCTCCCGCCAGCGGGATAAGCAAGACAATCGCAAGCTTGGAACTTGAGTTACGACACTTGAGCTTCCAAATCCCTAAAATCATTTTAATAAGGTTTTTCCTGCAAAAACAAAGTATATCATTGAATTGTTAATTGTTAGTCGTCAGCAAGGTGACCATCTTGAAACTTGTCAAGTATATCATCGAATTGTTAATTGTTAGTCGTCAGCAAGATGAACATCTTGAAACTTACACATGAAGACTTGCTAGAAGCTTGATAGAATCAACGCGACCACGCAACAAGTTTCAATTATTTTTTGTCAAGTATATCACCGGTTTTGAAATTATCACATCACTTGATCAAAGATGATTGAGAATTTCAAATGGACAAGGTTAGTGGAAACTTGCCAGAAGTTTGATTAGAAATCAACGCGACCGCACGACAAGCGCCACAAGTGTTGAACCAAGATCAAAACTCAAGTCATCTTTTAGGGCTTATGTTTGAACATTAAAGTGCATGCCACCAATTGATCACTTGCATCAGATACATTTATCTTGGCCTTACTTCGTCAAAATCAATCAACTTTCTTGGTGGATTTGGTCAAGAGACCTATCAACACCCAAATTCTATTGATGTTGAGGAAATTTGTGACTCCAAATTAAATTCAAAAATCAGCAAAATAAAATGAAAATAAAAGTCAAATAAAAATGTTGAAATTAGGTTATTTAATTGGACTTTATTGACGAAATACATAAATAGTATTTTTGCATCAAAATAAAATTCTAAGAAAATTACCGAAAGTCAAGCAGGGTCAACAGTGTTGACAAATTTTTTGAGGATTTTCTAAAGTCAAAAACTATTTTTAAACATATAAAGAAAATAATATAACAAACCAAAAATAGCAAAAGATAGTAAAATCAGAAATAAAAATAAAATGAAGTCACCAATATTAGTCAAATGGCCATTGGATCCTTCCATAATTTTTCAAGAATTTTAAAATGTCAAAAAGTATTTTAAAACAATTAAAAACATCAAATAAAAGATAAAAATCATAAAAAATATCAAATCTGAAAATAAAATTATGAAAAAATAAAATTCAGAAAGATAATATTTCAAAATAGTTTTGTGATTTTTTTTCATAATTTTTGGACCAAAAATGAATTTTATATGATTTTTTGAAGTTTAAAACATTTAAAATATAAAATCAGAAAATAAAATGAAAAGCCAAAAAAAAAATGGGCCATTAGATCACAGTCAAAACGCGTAAGTAAGCTAATCCAATGGATCAGACGCGCTGTGCTTGATATGAACCTCTTGGAAATCACACCGGATCACCAATTAATTAAATATTTAAAAAATAAAATCAGAAACAATGTCACGCGTTGGATTGATATTGACTAATAAAAGTAATCAGATCCAAAGGCTCTTATAACGCGCGTATGGTAGAACCAAAACACCAGATCCAATTCAAAAAAATTACATGTCAAGCCCTCATTGGTTGAAGACAGACACGTATGTCGTCTTCAACCTCCAGCCATCATCCATATAAGCATACTGACGTAGACACCTCTCAGGCAAGTGTCTAGCCACATGGCTCTCCCATCTGACATACCCTGAATATAAAGTAGATACCTCAAAAGGACAATGAAGACGGTGAGCTGTATACAATTTCCAGATGACATCACCCAAGGTCAAGGCATCCAAGCTCCTCATGTACTCCATCAAACCTCCTGGAATGACCTGTTTGGCCTTCCACCTCTTCACATATGGGTCTCTAGCCTCAACATGCTGGATCTTCCGGTCATAGATGTGAGGGAAGTGCTGGTATATCCAACACTGCATAAATAAAAAACATCAAATAAAAGCGCCCAAATAATTAAAAAAAACATCTAATAAAATATAATATACTTGTAACAAGCTCAGGTAACCAGCAAACTGTCTGGTCTCAGGACGAGATGCAATGTCAAGTGTCATGTACAACATCGTCATAGCCGCCACTCCCTAGGCCCAACATGGAGTGTCAAGGGCGTCGAATAGATACATGTATCAGATATCTATATAAACTCCATACTTGTCTGCAAAGAGAGTACATGCCACTAGATGTAGCATGTACGCCCTAACGACAACCTTGTACCTCTCTGCCTCCACAAGCGCCTTATAAGTACTCCTCAACCAAGACATGCGAAGGTGAAATCTCCGAGTCTCATCAAACTAACGTAGCACCTCCACCTCATCCTCCTCCAAATCATCAAGCACCATGTGCACCGCCGTCACCTGGTCTCTATGTATTGGTGTGAAAAATGTATCATCAATCAAAATGTGAAAGACGACATCGACATCATCCAAAGTCATTGTCATCTCCCCAAACGGAAGATGGAAGAATGATGTCTCCAGGTGCCACCTCTCAACAAAAGCTGATAACAAGGAGGCATCCAACATCGTCAAAGAGCATCTAGCAAAGTCCTCCAGATGGAAATCCTTGACTATCTTCCTCACCCGCTCAGGCATCAGATTGCCTAGGAAGTTCTTCAACTTCGACCCCATGAGAAGCGACCTTCAACACTGGAAGCTCCTGTAATAAAACAATACAATTAAAACAAATTAGTATACATCAAATCGCGTAATACAAATAAAAATCAATCATTTAAGCGAAACCAATATTACATACCTCGCCCCGCCATATCCTATAAGCGACATGGTCCGCGTATCCTGTCAACACGAACCTGTCAGAAGGTCCTCCAGAGAAACCTCCATCAGTACACACTAATGGCTCCATAGATGCACAAGTAGTGATATTTGTATCATTACGGGACACCACGCAATTTCGAAGAACCTCAACTACCGGCCGGGGGTGATGGAGTCTAAGTCGATATAGTCGGCTCCTAAACCACCGACTGCTCCTCAACCACCCGCTCCTCAACTACCCGATCCACTGTAGGAACAAGAGTCTGGTCCTCCACTGCAAGAGTCTGATCCTCAACAGCAGTGGATGCTTTACCAGTCCGACAACGAGGTGCGCAGAACCCTGTCCCCGCCTAATGGTCAGCCATCCGTTTTCGGTGAGAACCGGTCGAAAGACAAAGTCTAGCACGTAACTCTGAGGTATGCGCCTCATCAATAGTTTGAGCCACAACATTAACTCTATCTGTGGTACGTCCCACAATAGATCCATCTCCGCCTCTGGTCCTCACTACAAGTAAAATTAAAAAATATAAGAAATATGGTATTTTTAAAATAAATTGAAATACCAGAAATTTCGAAATTTTCGGTATGGTAATAGGCATCAGAAATTTCAAATTTTCGATATTATTGACAAATGATAATATCTAAAATTTTGAAATTTTAGGTACGAAAATTTTGAAAATTTATAAATTTCTGATAGAAAATACCAAAAATTTAAAACATTTATAGTACAATGTACCAGAAATTTTTCAAAAAATACCGTAAAACTAATTTATTTTTGCCAAATTTTTTATATCTCTAAAAAATCTGTAAAATTCAATCTATCCCATAAATTTGATAAAATGTGATAATAAAATTGTTTGGACAATTTAATCTTATCATAGATTTGGGGGTGACAGCAAAAATTTGGGGTGGCAAGATAAATCCTCCTCTGTACACCTTTCTTTACTTCACACTTTTTGCAGCAGCTATAGCCTATAACTATATCCCCTCTATATTTCTACGCACCGTGGGAAAGAGAAAATAAAAAGCAAAAATGACACAGTTTGAAGAAATGCCAGAAGGATGCATCGCCACTGTACTCTCTCGTACTACTCCGGTTGACGCCTGCAGGCTCTCCCTCGTTTCCAATACTTTCCGTTCTGCTGCCGATTCCGACGCTGTCTGGAATCAATTTCTTCCTTTAGATACTCATTTCATGGATTCTATCATCTGTAATTCTCCTTCCCTTGCCAACGTTCCTTCCAAAAAGGCTCTCTACTTAGCATTATCCGATCGCCCTATCATCGTCGACGATGGTTTAAAGGTGTTAATTTTTCCTATTTCTTGAATGTTAGGGTTTACCACGTTGACTTTTTAGTAAATAAACTGAATTGTTAATACAGAGCTTTCAATTGGATAAAAAGAGTGGGAAAATATGTTACATGCTTGCGGCTCGATCTTTATCCATTGCTTGGGTTGATGATGATCGCTATTGGGAGTGGATTACTATGCGTAACTCCAGGTTAGCGTAGCTCTTAAGTTTTGTATTTCTTTTGAATTCTTTTTTGTGTTAATATTACTATCATTATCACTTTAACGAAGGGGTTGGCCTAATAGTGAAGGCTAGTCCCTAGTGTGTGCTCCTTTCAAGATTTCAAGTTTAACTATGTTTTTTTCTCTTAAAGGAGCCCTAGTAATCCAGAGCTCGTGCTGAGATGTACGAGCATTAGCCAAAGATTTAAATATTG
This sequence comes from Vicia sativa, assembly GCA_021764765.1. NCBI lineage: Eukaryota > Viridiplantae > Streptophyta > Magnoliopsida > Fabales > Fabaceae > Vicia > Vicia sativa. Next base: position 90,943,472 of record CM038797.1, on the reverse strand, counting down.
TTAGGTGTAAACAATTTCCGTGTTGCGCCAAATCCGCCGGTGATTTGGTTACATAGAATTAAGAAAAATTTATTCTCTCCCTATAGTACTATTAGTAGAGTAATAGCCTTAAGTACTTGTGCTTGGTTCTTCTTCTTTTTCCTTACGGTACTTTATTGTTTTCATACAAATGACGTATAGCATGTTTGGAATGGTTTTTGGAAGATCCATAGCTTTAGAGGTGTAGAATTGATTCAGGATGATTTTGAGGTGTTTGTTTATCAAAAGTAGAATTGATTTTGTCTCTAGAATTGATTCTACTTGAAGTTAGAATTTGTAGTTTCTATCTTCAAAATTGATTTTGGATAATTTTTACACTGAAATTTATTATTCAACTCACTTTTACATAAATTTATCCAAACATAAATCAATTATGCTAAACTCAATTTTGTTAAAATCAATTATACAAAACTCAATTCTGCTAGAATCAATTATATGTTCACCGCCAATTCGTTTAAGTTTTGCTTCCTTGTCAACTCCTAAAGGGTCAAAACCATACAGTCAATCAGTCACTCAACATTTTGTAATGTTTGTTACTCTCTCCGTTTCAAAATGAGTGTCGTTTTAGTTATTAAAATTTGTTTCAAAATGAATGTCATTCCCACTTTCCAATGCATAAATGATTAGCATTTTTTCAATATTTATCTTATAATTATTACACTTTACACTACTTTCAATACATTAATAAGACTAATTTAGTAAAAGTGCAATGTTCTATGTCAATATTATTACATTATTTAATTTGTGTGCACAAACCTTAAACGACACTCATTTTAAAACGGATGATATTTTCAACTGACTGTTGGTAAACCTTCTAAACCAAGTAAGTGAATAATGATTGACCATGATCTGCCAATGCGGAGTTCTCTGTCGCATCATATTATCAAAATCCATAGCTACTTCCTCAGGTTCAAACCCAAATATAAAACACATTCTGTCATAGCAATGTTTGTACAAGTTTCTGTTTCTCTGTATCACTTCCTGTGTTGTCAAATTACTCAAATATAGGCCGTGGTGGATTTTTTGACAACCACTATGACCAATTTGTGAAGGACGGCGACACCGGCGCTGATATGGCTGGTTAGAATGGCAGCTTTTTTTTTGCTCTCTACCGTCCCCCATCGATAACACTTCCCCACTGCTAAGTATTCATGCTCTTCTTCACTCATCTATCTCTTGCTTCCAACTTCAACTTGAAGTACCAAAATCCTTCATCTGTAATGGAGTTATTGCTTCGTCTACGTAGTTTCTTATTTTGATCCTAATTGCTTCAATAACAACTTATCCTATTTATTTTTCAATGCATCATTTTACCAAAATTTTAAAATCTCTGTCGAATTTAGTTGTTACTTTATAAGTACTGATGCAGTTTCTATTTAAACCTTTGTATTACTAGTTTACTACACATGTTCCTGATGAATTGACTTAGCATGATTTGTTTTTAGTTCCTACAGTCAAGTTTGATTTGATTTCTAACCTTCGACACCAACTGGTACTTTCAGCTTTTCTCCACTTCCTATATTCTAATCACAACTTTTGGACAGGTTCCCCAAAGTCGCAAAGCTTCACATTGTGTGTTGGTTTGATATTCATGGTATGATAAACATGCGTGACTTGTCCCCAAATACTCAATATGCGGCTTATCTTGTGTTCAAGTTGATTAATGCCTGCGGATTTCGAAATCCGGAATCTCCTGTGGAAATATCAGTTGGTGTCGAAGGTGGCCATAGGAGTACTAAAACTGTCTATTTGGAACCGAATGTGGAAGATAGGTCTCACAACGGAGAAGTAGGATTGCAACAACCTAGTGTGAGAAGTGATGGGTGGTTGGAGATTGAGATTGGAGAGTTTTTCAATTCAGGCCAAGAAGATGAAGATGTCCAGATGAATGTTAAAGAGACAAATGATTATAGTTCGAAGATGGGTCTCTTTGTCGAAGGAATAGAAGTTAGGCCTAAGTAACAATTAAGCAACATTTACTGAACTATGCAAGGGGTCTTGCATTTTGGGATACGAATATAATTTTGTTTCAAGTATTGTTGCTTGGCACAGTTCATTATTGGTAGTATAATTGTGGTTGTGTTAGTTATTGTAGTTTAATATATTGGAATTACTGCGAACTATCACTGTATAATTTATTGCGATGCAATACCAATTTGATGCTATTTATTGATTTTAATAGTATGGATGAATCAAAATATAAATATAGTAAACAAATTTTAAAAAAGACTCAATTTAAATAATTAAAAATCATGGAGAAGGGAGTTATTTTTGTTATGAATTATGGATATGACAATGTATATCAGTAAACGTTGTATGTTTAGATTTTTTTTATAATATTCAGGTATATTGAAGAGAAAAAAACACAAATAGCCATATTTTGGAAAAAAATTATTTAAATAATCATGTCTCAAAAATGATTAACATGCAGGAATTAAGTGCGACGGCGCATGTATATGTCATTTTAACTTTAGCGTCATCCCACATGGCGTATACACTTCCTACAAGTCATGTGAGATGACGCATACTCTTTGTTTATAGGAGGAGGCGCCATTTGAGATGGCTCCTACATGTAACTGTGTTTTTTTATAAATAAAACACTCATTTTTCCATCATTCTTCACACCTTCTCACACTCTCTTATCATTTTCTCTCTATTTTTTGCGTCATGACATCTCCCATAATTTTCACGAGTGATGGGTACGTAATTTTCTCGGTCACCAAGCCTCCGATGAAAATGAAATTTTGGCACATTTGTACCATGGACAAACTAAAGAAAGTGTTGATGCGATGGTTAGAAGGGAACATAGAATATGGGGAACAAATTAGAAAGATCCAGAGAATAAGGACGAAAACCTCATATTTAACTGCAATACCTCAAAGTTGGTTGGAGGAAGTCAAAACAGGCAAAGACGTAATTGCGATGATGCACGGATATGATGAAATAGTTTTGACAATTGTAATTTCTTAGATATGTTGTTGTGTTGTTGATGTTATTTTGATTTGCGTAAATGTTATTGGTTTATCAGGTGTTTATGATGTTGTCTTAGTCGTGATGTCATTTTATGTCTTGAGTGTGTTTGGTATGTTGTAACAAAAACTTGCAATGAAAAAAAATGCAATTGTCATATACAAAAAGTGCAGTTATTTTGAATATATTTTTATGTTGTCAAGCTAGTAGCACGAGTGGGACAACTTTTTCGGTTGTGGCCGACCCGACGACATAAACCACATTTTCTTTCTAGTTTGTCAAGCGAGTCCATTTCAATTGTGATATGTTTGCTTTTGGGACGACCCTTTTTATTTTTTTGCATTTGACCATTGTGCCAAATTATTTCCCCTCCGTACGCAGGCCAATAATTTGGTTTTGCTACCAATGAGAAGCCATTGTTTTATACTTTGAGAAATGTCTCGGCCTTGTAAATGGGAGATAGAAGTAGTAATGCTTCTTGATGAACATACGCACATGCCGCAACGACATGAGAGCAAGGCATTCGAAAGGCCTGAAACTTTCCACAATCGCACCAACGAGATGGTAGTTTAACCCTATACTCTTGTCTAGGTACCCCCTTGTTATGATTGAGTGTCTCTTTGACAATGAAGTTGTGGTTATGTTTGTCGAATCTTGTAAGATGATGAGTGATGTCTTTGACACTTTCTACCTTAATAAATTGCATGCAACTTTCATTCCATAGTTGTCCCGATTGTACCACTGCGTTCCACATTTTACCTCCTTTCGTAAACAACGAAGCCATCCTAAAATATGTTGATTTCACCAAAGCGGTTATTGGGAGATTTCGTATGCCTTTGAAGACACCGTTCATTGATTCAGTTAGATTTGTTGTCATGTGGCCTCATCATTGTCCATTATTGTATGACCTCTCCATCTTTCCACTGGAAGATTATCAATCCACCTACCTGCATCCAGATTTGACAATTTGATCTTGTTGTGATAGTGTTTGAACGATGGTTGTGTTAATGCCTACCCCGCACTCATAATTGCTTTACGAAGAGTTCTGTCTTTGATCTCTCGCGTGACATTTTGAACGATATGTCTTACGCAGTACGCATGCGTAAAATGGGGGTCATGCCAACCATTAGCAGGATTATTGTATGCACTCTCAATAGAAGCATGTTTGTTGAAGATCAAGCAGATACCAGGATGCGGAGCCACGTGTGTTCGGAGATTCTTGAGAAAGAAGATCCAAGCACCACCAGTCTCTCCATCGACAAGAGCAAACACGATTGGGAAAATGTTATTGTTGCCATCTTGTGAAACTGCAATCAGTAGCGTGCCATCGACATAACGGCTAGTTACGAGCATCATCGCTCGACCTTGACCTAGTATGCTCGAACAGCTATATTCGCGGGTCCGCATATCTCGGCCTAAATATAGAAATCAATGAAAATCCTCCGAACATCATTATATAAACCCTCATATCTTTGAGGGCAAGGGATCACTTTCTTACACTCAAAACCCTAGTATTCACTATCCTTTTTTTTGTGAACATTTTCTTACTTTAGCATCGGAGTGCCTTGCAGGTACACCACCCCCTCCTCAACATCAACTTGCTCGAAGGATCTTCAACCGTTCCAGACGTCTCCAATTCTGATCACTTGTTCAGATCAGTTTCCATACATAAACAGTTCCAGGAGCATACATGCAAAGTGCATGCATGTAGTGCGGAAGTTCTTCGTATGAATCCTCCCAGTTATTATATACCATCTCAATAGCCTTGGTCTTTGTAACCATGCCTTCCTGTATGAGGGAGTATACTTGTATATTGTAGTGATGTGCAAGATTATTGTTTTCACCTTCAACGATGAATCGTTGTCGAGGAGAGGTAAGATTTCTAAACAAATTAGATCATAACTCAATTTACGGTGATACTGTGATTGAGTAGAATTAACACAACTGTGAGTGGACATATATCTTATCACCCAATAATCATTTCTCGTCCTGTATGATGATGTTAACCTAAACATACACTCTGGGTAGACACACTTGATTTTGTACTTATATGAATTTGTTCGATCCACAAAAAAATCATATGTGTTTATCATGTGAAAAATTTTTATAGCTCGCACACAATCTTCTTTTGAACGAAAATTGTCTTTCTCTTTTAAATTTTCATTTGAATGTATAGGCGGGGTGTAGAAAATATCTGATGACGGGTCATCTCTGCCTATGTTGAAGGTTGTCATGTGTGGACCTCATTAAAGTTTTATCTCGAGTCTTTTTTCGAAATACAAACAAATTGCTTCTCTATTTAAACAAAATCGGATATTATTGGTGTTTCTAAATAAAAATCTAGAAACCTCACTATCATACTCACCATTGAAATATGCACCGATAATATACTGTGGTACAAAGGACATTTTGTCTGCGTGTTTGAGTGTTAGAGTCTTTGAATGTTTGAGTGTTTGACAGAGGAAACACATTGCAGGAGAATATAAATATAGACATATGAATTGTATAAGACCGAACTTAAATTTGGCCTTAGGCGCCATGTGGGATGGTGCCTCTTTTTAAATTTGGCCTTAGGCGCCAAGTGAGATGGCGCCTCCCTTGTAGCCTATCACGTAGCCTGCATGCACTATACCCTGGACCTATCTTGCCACATATATTATGCCATTGACTACACCTTAGGCCTGTCACATAGCCTGCCCCACGCCATCTTAAATGACGCCTCCTCTCTTTATTGTATGCAGGCGCCATCCCACTTGGCATGTTCATGACACGTAGCTTGCATGCAATTAACACCCAATTACCTCATTAACTTGGCTATTTACAAATTCGCCTATAAATATGGCGCCTCAGACATTTATTTCGCATAAAAAATCCCCACTCTCTCTTATACAAACTCTTACATTGTCAGATATAATTTCCAATATGGTTCTTCTCACATTGGGAGATTCTCACAGAGGAACAAGAGAAAACATTGTCGTGTTTGTAAGTTTTAATAATTCCATATATTCATTTATATTATTTATACATGTTTTAGTTTTATTCACACATGTTTTTATTTATATTGTTTACATTTTGAATTTAGAATACCAGAAGATTTTGATGCCGCTCACACAACTACATTGCTCTGAACCCGTTGATCATCCCATATCTTGAACGTGCCAATTTTGCGCATGTTATTAACATCTCAAACTGCATGATTGATACCAAGTTTATACCCGAGACACACACCTTTCATCTACCAATAGGTGAATGTACCATCACACTAGATGACGTGTACATGTTAATGGATCTTCCTATTAATGGTAAGGCAGTGAATGGAAGAGTTCAACAATCCAATTCTTTGTGCGAGGAGATGTTGGGTAAAGATATGGTGGATCATACTATTGCAATGGGTCAAAGTATTTTATTAGCCGAACTTAAATTCCATTATGGGTCTCTTGTATTGAATGAAAATTCCTCCAAACAAGAAAAAATAATTAAGGCTAGAAATTATATTATGATATTATTTGGAAGCCTATTTTTCCCCGAAAGTACATAGAATAGCCTCAATTTTATGTATTTAAGTTTGCTTAGCGACATTGATAAAATAAAAATGTATAGTTGGGATTCCGCAGTTTTAGCCCATCTATACAGTTCCTTATGTAAAAATGCTATAAACGACAAAGTCACTTTTTATGGTTGCGCTTTCTTGCTACAAGCACGAGGTTGGTGGAGAATGGAGTCCCTTAACCCCTTTAATGACCAATTGCTCATGTTCTCCAATGCAACAAAGCAAGTCTATAACGTAAATAATTTATTATTTCTCTCTTTGCTATATATATGTACTTAATTAATTATTTTTTCATTCCTTTAGGTATTGTGTAAGGGGTATGGATTACAACAAGAATCCAAGACAAAATGTCGCTCTTTATTGTAATCTTTTGGATTACGTTGGTCTGGCTGATGTACACAATACCTCTAAACTTCAACTTATTTTAACTTATATATTTTTTTTAAGTTATCATTATTCTGATTTTGTTTTATCCAGGGTTTGTCTGGAGACCATACATGGGTTTAGACCATGATCCTAACCCCGAGGATAAAGCAGTTTGGACTATGAAGACTTCAATCATACTGTTCAACATTGTGGAAATGCACCACAACGACCGTGTCAAGATTCAATTCAAAATGCATCAAAAAATACCACGCGATCCAATAAAGGTCAATGCCCAATGAGGTTTTCAAAATTGGAAAGATTTTGCTAAGGATTGGTGTAAGATGTCAAAAATGCGTCACCAATATGTCTTACAATTCCCTGTTTTCCTCGCGCAAAATATTATGCGACAAACTGATCAATATATTGATTGGTACATATCGGTAACTAATCCACAAATATTTGTGTCTCACCCACGGTATATTTGTTTGACCCACGCACCCAATGGGCCCAACCCTCAAATCCACAACAACGCTACCAACAACAACCCCAACAACAAACCCAACACATTTCAACTCCCACCAAACACCCCAACGATACAGATCCACAAACACCAAATCCCAACCCCAACCTCAATACCAATACACAAATACGCCTCACCCCCAACCTTAATCTCAACCTCAATACCAATACACCCACCTGCCCACACACAATTCTAATACTCCGACAAAAGACCATACATCTAACACCCCAATACAAGCCCCCTCATCATCTCATATAAGCTCAGACATTGGCATATATGAAGAGTATTCCCTAACGAACCCAACACACCATCAACCATCACAGTACCATACCTCCCAACAATCATATGGGTACCAATATGCACACACCCAATTTCCTTTTCACCCCTCTTATTCAGATGACCAGTGCTATCGACCCCAAATGGTATCCAACCCTCCACCAAGACGACCAAACTATGAGAACATGGGTACCCGACTCTACAAAAGCGGGACTTTCAAAGATGTTGATCTGACGAATTACATGGACGTTGATCACATAGACTACGCGGGGTCATCGACCCAACCACAACAGGATGAGCGTAGAATAAGATTACAAGTTAGGCGAGGACGCGGTTGCGGAACCCCGATCATTATCGAGTCCCATGGCAACAATAAAAACAATTATTTATAAATTTTTATTAAAATCAATGCATAAGTTTAAAACAAAATTTGTGTCCTAGAGTACACATTAATATTATCTTTATCATTATTCTCTTTATTTTTTTATTTTTTATAATTTATAAGCTTTGAAAAACATAAAATTAAATGACGCCATATTAGATCAAAATTTTAATACTAAAACATATATATTTTTCAATTGTTTTAATGGATTGATTAGGTTAGATGCAATGTCTCTTAAAGTTTGTGTGAGTCTCTTTTGGAAATACATAAATTTGCTAAAGTATAAAACACTACTAATTATACCTCCATAATAAGAATAAAAATCCTTCAATAAAACTATTTTTTTTTCTTTCTCCAGTTGAATTCTTATTAATGTTCATAGACCCATTAAAAAATTTAGGGAATTTCTTTATACATTTTTTAGGGGTGAGAAAAAAATCTCTGAAAATTCAAAAATATCTTTCGGAGATGTATCTCGGAACACACCCTAAATCAAGGTGTTTCAAAGATGTATCTTCGAAAATAATTTGTTTGGCCTTTAACGTTATATTTAAACATGCAACAATATTTTCGGAGATGCTATTCTAAAATACTTTGATTTGGTTATTTCAGAGATGCAGCTCCGAAATCCTGGACAATGATAAAAAAAAATTAAAATCATCAATATTTTGATAAATAATTAGATAAAAATGATAATAAAAACGCAAATGAAAAATGATAATAAATAAAAACGATAATAGACACAATAAATTGTTTAAAATAAATAATAATACAAAAATTATTCATAAATTATTCTGAAATAAAAAAACATAGCCTACTGCATATGTCTGATCCTCACTCACTAGCCCCTCATCTGTCTCTTGTATCCCGCCGAACTCTTTGCCTCCCAGATCATCATATCTACAATGGTCACCACCTCAGGACCGCCCCGATCAATGATACATATGTCCAAAGCCTTCCGCCCAATCATATGTATCTGCTGACAGATCGGTAAGAGATCAATGATATGGTCATCCTATGCCTGTTGGTTCTCTAAGATCTCCTCATGAGCTGACCTAGGTGGACGTCCAGGAGCATTCGGTGTCATGATAGAATGTGACACTGTGTAAAACCATGTCACGTATCCCTCAACACAATGCCCATTGTTGGATGCCTACATCATCCGATACTCCTCTGGCATAAGATGATGCTCTTAGTCTTGAAATATGTCATCAATATCTCGTCGGGGAATGGTGTCGGAAGCAACATGAAATGAAGATCTGGATATGGTTTGCATATAGCCAAACTTCCACAAACATCGCTCCAACAGATACTTGACCATAGTGTCGCTCCCACATGCCAGCCACCCAGAGTATAGTGAGATGGAGTTAAACTAGATAATCTTCTAGTGATCCTCGAACAACATCCATAGGATGTCATCATGGAGAATCTGATCCATATACACACGGAAAGCCATCACAACCTGGTTCCCTATATGGAGGACATACATAGCATCTATAGACATATCCTCACTATACTGCATATATAGCTCAAAACCATGGATGTGGTGTAAGTGAGAAATGATTTAGCCCTGAAAAACATATAAAATTCATGTAAAAACAAATTATAGTTATTAATAGATAATTAAAATTAATTTTAATAGTTGAAATGAAAATTACTGTCAACAGTGTAGCAGAGCCCGTCAGCTGACGTGTCCTCCAGTTAGAGGTTTCATCCAACTTTTGATACAGATATACCAAACAGTCGTCCCCTCCAATTTCACTCTCTCATTGTCATGAAGTACCAAAGGTATGTTACATCCACGTAGTTGGCACTTTTGTCCACAAAAATGGATATGCCAACCAATAACATGAAGTAACACCTTAGAGAACACTAATGGTGATACATAACAAAGAAGTCGTCTCCCTCGGGCTCAGAATCAAATGCCGAAGAGAGATGTTGGTGATATAGTCCTTCAAGGAATGAGAACTTGGCATGATCCCCATAGATATAGGAACACTACTCAAATGCCTTTTCTGGTTGAGCTTCCAAATAGTCGACCATCCATTAAATCGCCTCATTACGATAATCTGATAGTGTTTAAGTAACCTTTCTCTGATAGAAAGGTGTAGCAGGCAAACGAAAATATCAAGTGTGATTGTCATATCCCTAACAAGCAAGTGGAAAGATGACGTCTCCTTGTGCCGTCTCTCGACAAATACGCCTTATATGCCATGGCTGGTGGTGTTGTAACCAGAACACGATAAGCCGACAAGTCCAGAGGCAAAAATGGCCTATATAAACCAATCATTGTGAGGGTGATATAACTCATACATCTTTTGCGTGTGGTTCACGCACTTTAGTGGCAACCGTTCCTGTAAAGATAAAAAATTAATACCAATTTTAACATATTAGTGAGTAAATCATTAAAATGAAAAGTGTAACAAAAAGAATACATGTTTATCCAAAATATATCGAGTGACATGATTAGTGTAATAGATCAAGAGGGAGGTGTCAAACGACCCTCCAAGAAAACCTGGGTTCCCCTTCTCATCGGGTTCTGGAACATCAACCTCTTCGGGTTCTGGAACGTGAGCCCGTTCGGATTTCTCCTCATAATCCCTAGAAGAGGACACACATGAAAGGCGACTCCTCAGAACATAAGTCAATGTTTCCTTCACTTTCGCCCGCGGAACCCAACCTCATCCTCGACGACTCGTAACCTACTCAACTCTCTCGTGTCTAGCAGATGCAGTTTGGCTAGGCCTACCAAATCTCAATCTGTTGGGGCTCCCAGCCTATTTTCTGAAGAAAATAAATAATCGTTAATCAAAAGAAAGCGAATGAACAAGAACATGTTTGAAAATTTTAAAAAATTAATAAACTCAATCCCTTTTTCGGAGATGCACCTCTGAAACTCTTCATATGGGTTTGCAGAGGTGCATCTCCGAAAACACTTGCGACTTCCATACCCAATGTTTCAACCTAACAACACCGTTTTTACATCAAAATCTAATTTTTACAGGTTATACATAATCTAAAATTAAAATACACATGAGAAAATTTAAAGGGATCGGAGAACTTACTCAAATTTGAAGCTTTTACACTTGTTGAAATATGTTGAAATTGAGAGTTGGAGTAAGTTGTAACAAGTGCAAATCAATAGACAAACTTGAATGAGTTTTGAGAGTAGATATTTTGGAGATTTTTGGGGTGTTTGATAGTTAGAACAAGAAAAAAATGAGAATGAGGAGTGACTGTTCGTGTTTATCACTATAAACCCCTCATTCAAATATGTATATCTGAAACACCCTTAATTTTAGAAATAGGTGTTTCAGCGATATATCTCTGAATATATTCCAAAAAAATAAAATTTGGTGTTTTCAAAGATACATCTCTAATTTAGAGAGTAAAAATAAGTTTTTTTCATAAATGATTAAAAAAGTGTAAGAGTGAAAAACGAAATTCCCAAAATTTATCTCAAGATCAAACTTGGAGTGACATGTGTGGCCAAAGAATGATAGTAATGATGGGATAATTTTTCGAATGAAACTAGACAAATATCCGTGCTAATAGCATGGATTTGTTATACATATTATTGTTTGGATAATGTTAATAAAACACTCAATAAATAATATATTTTATATTATTTAATATAAAATGTACAGTAATTCAGTAAAATAACTAAGTATGGTTAATATGTTTTGATTTTGATTAGTGTATTAGGGATTAAGTTTATAAATTTAATAGTTATTTGATTTTATGATTCAAACTCTTTTCTCAAGTTTTGGTTTGGTGTGGAAGATGGAAGTCCCTCACAAAATCAAAATTTTCGGGTGGAGACTTCTATTGGATCGACTTCCTACGAAGGAGCAATTAGTGTATAAAGGTATTTCTTTTTCTATAGAATCTATTTTTTTTTGTGGTTTTTGTGGAACTCATGTGGAGAATAGGGACCATTCTTTCTTCTTGTGCGAAGCGAGTAGATCCATTTGGAGGGAGATAGTCATTTGGGTGGGTAGAAGCGAGGAGATGGTGGAGTGCCGTTCACATTTTATGAGTTAGTACTCTTTTTGTAATGATAGTGAAGTGAAGATAGGCAAAGTAGGAATTATTTGGTTAGCAAGAGTTTGATGCATTTGATTGGTTAGAAATGGTATATGTTTTCGAAGTGACACGTGGAATGTGAATAATAGGGTGTGGAGTATAAATTTTTTGGTTGAAGTTGTTGTTTTGCAGTGAAATTACTCACCCCAATATTAGTTTCTACGATTTTTGCAAGAATCCTTTGCACTTTTTATCGTAGTTTATATTGAGCTTGTAATTTTCCAGTTTTTTAGCGGGGGTTTCTTCCTGCATATTTGTATAAAAAAGTTAAAGAATCCTTAGTTCTGTCTATATATTGAATCTTTGATTACACAAAAAAAACTCAAGTTTTGTTAAGCATAAGTCACATTGTTCGATATTTTTTTATTATATTTATTTCTTTATGAAAATAAATATCGTTTTCATACATTTTTTATATATTTATTGGTCACCAATTTGTCCTGTATTTTTCATATTAATTAATAATAAATATTTTTTATATTATTTAAGAGAAAAAGAAATGAGTAGAAAGGATATGTATTGACAATTTAAAATAATTTTACACTCTCAACCAATCATTACCATATATTATGTTAAGTCATTCTGATATCTTTAACTTAATTGTATGACATGGTTGATTGGTGAATTTTTATTAGATTGCAGTATAAAATTATTTTACATTATCAGTGCACTATCTTTATTCTCAAAAAAAATATGTACAATATACTGATGATATAAAATATTTTTATACTGTCAACCAATTAGAGACATGAGACATGTATTTGATTAAATCATGTTTTTTATTTAAAATATTGATATAACATGACAAAATATTATAATTTTATTAAATGATAGTGAAAAATATAATTTATACGGATAGTGCATTACTTGTAACTTCAAATAAAATGATTATGCTTGTGTCAGTTTTATTTTTAACATTTACATCAAATATCTAGGAATAGCTTTTAAAAATCTAAAGTAAATTAGAATTTTTTATATTAAAATATTTGTCTCGTGCTACTTTATGTATTAATGATATATAAGTGTTTAGTTTTTTTTTTTAATTTATCAATGATACATTTTGTTTTATTCATGAAAAATATGTTTAATATTTTTATATATACAATGACAACTATGTATCATGCATTTCTAATATTGACCAGTAAAAATATTGTTAGAGTTTTTAGATATTTATAATAAATATTTATATTGTATTGTTTATATTAATTAGTAATAAATATTATTTTGCACTTTGATTGTATGAATAATTAATGCATCTCATATTTTTTAATATTTACCAATGATATATTTTTTAATAAGTAACAAATATTTGTATGCGTTTTTTCATATTTTTTAATATTTACCAATGATATATTTTTTAATAAGTAACAAATATTTGTATGCGTTTTTTATAATTAACGGTAAAAAATACTTATAGTGTATTATTTTTAATAAAAATTAATATTTATATATAATTATTATATATATATATATATATATATATATATATATATATATATATATATATATATATATATATATATATATATATATATATATATATATATATATATATATATATATATATTCAATCAAATCATCACAAAGAAAATATTTTCTAATTATTTTTAAAATTAATCCAAAAAAAACGACATCTCATAATAATTTAGTTGGATACTTGTGTAAAAATATATAATCTAAAAATAAATATAATTGTCATGCAGTTCGATTACCAATTCAATTTTTAGAACAATGACTATATTTGTTTATATATTAACGAATAACAAATATAATTCTTATATTGAATATACTAAAAATACTATTTTTTAATAATTCTTAAATATTATACATTAGTGTCATATATGGTTTTTTTATAATAAATGTTTACTATTATATTATATTTATTCAAATTTTTATTATACAAATACATAAAAATAAAATAATCTATTAACCACATAGAGTTATGGTATATATATATATATATATATATATATATATATATATATATATATATATATATATATATATATATATATATATATATATATATATATATATATATATATATGGAATGTATCAAGTAGAAGTATTTTTTAAATAAGAGATAAGAAAATTAAATGATAACCGTTGGATTTGATAAATGATCTTGATAACATTAAGATCATAAATGTTCATCAAGATCATTTATCAAATTCAGCGGTTATCATTGAATTCTCATATCTCTTATTTTAAAATACTCCTACTTGAAAAACCACATTATCAAAATTACACAAATAACTTTTTATTTTAACTTTTCCATTCCAATGCATATTTGAATTTGTGAATATTATTGTGTTTTTATTTCTGCCACTTATACTTATGTGTTTAAAAATTGTATAAATTTTTGTTAATTTATTTTTTCATCACATTATTATCTACTGTGTAAATGAATCATTGAAGAAAAATACATTTATATACATATATATATATATATATATATATATATATATATATATATATATATATATATATATATATATATATATATTTTTTTTCTTCAATGATTTATTTGCACGACAGAAAATAGTGTGATGTAAAAATAAATTAACAATAATCTATACCATTTTTTTTAACCCAAATAGTATAAGTGGCAGAAATAAAAAGACAATAATATTCACAAATTCAAATACGTGTTGGAATGGAAAGTTAGAATAAAAAGTTATTTATGTAATTTTAGTAGTAACGTGGTTTCTCAAATTTTATAGAATTATTGACAAAAATTGTAGATAATAATAAGATAATAGTGACTTCATCAATAATTTTTGTGAATTTTTTAATCCACCACATACTCTTCTAGCGTGTCACGTGAATTTCCACTAATGCTCCTAGAAATCTAAAATATACTTCTGGTTCGTATTCTATATCATGTAAATCTTTCTGAAAATAGTTTGGTGTAAATCAGAAGTATTTTTCCAGTTCGAAACCGTAAGTAAATTTCTGATTCCTTGATGCACTTAAAGGGCGCCAGATATTTTCCCTCCTCATAACAACACTTATTTAAAAAATAAACCAAAACTCTCTCAATCACTCATTTTAACTCTTTCTCTCAAACTCAAATTTTTTCTCAAACAATCAACACAAACCACCAAACATTGGATAAATACAACAACTAACGGAATCAACCAAGCAACAACCATCTACAATCAATCAAGTAAGTGATTTAAGAAATTTTTAGAGTTTATGTAATTTCTATTGAAATTAGTGAAATAAGGTTTTAAATGTGTTGTTTTTTGTAGTTTATATCATTAGGACTCATTAGAACACTAGTTGTAAACTATTTTTGACGATCAATGCATGTTTTTAGACGAATTTGGGGTTTTGGGTTGGCTGTCACGCAACTCTGTTTCATAGAAGAAACCGGAGGTTTATTTCCGATTTCTGGGCAAGAACAAAACCAGAGGTTTATTTCTGGTTTTTTGGTGCATTATTTTTTTTCTTCATTTTTTCCTCTGTAAGCCATATGCTAATGTTACGTTCTTACTTCTACAGGAGATATGTCTGAGAAAATGCCACGTTTGAGGCATGATCAGGTTGCACAACATGCTTCTGTGCAGAGAGAGAGAAGACTCAGACCACACAGGTTCCTTCGACATCCTGACAAGCTATGTCAGATGCATATTCTGTTGGTTCCGATTCTACCTCTTCTACTTCTTCCTCTTGTAGCAGACGGGAGTCTCTAGTCCATCCATCGTCACCTCCGTCCTACCGCAGACGCACATCCTCACCATTGCAAATTTTTGAGACGGGATCATATCTGCCTCACAGGCGGGGTCATCTGAGGTGATACCTGATGCTACACCCCCAGAACCTGAGGTACCAATGCCACCCGAGGTACCGGTGGCACCAGAGGCACCGGTGGCACCAGAGGCACCGGCGGCACCGGCGGCACCCCAAGTCCCTCAGAGCTTTGAAGAGGGACCTTCTGACTTATCTATGCTCGCTCTTTATCTCACCCATGTGGCTAGACATATATGGGATAGAGAGGTATGAAATTTACATTTATATTATAATTATTAATTATGTCATGAATATTATTATGAATTCTAACAGTGAATTTTTTCTTGCAGGATCACAATACACTAAAGATCATAAGCCATGGGAGGAAGATTAGTAGGCTTAATCCCCCTCTCGAGCCATGGTTTGATGAGCTTATTTGTCTTACAGGGTTACATTATTTGAACCTCTGTGGATTTAGCATGGTCAACTGGGAAATGATCAACACTTTTGTAGAGAGGTGGCACGAGGAGACATCTCCCTTTCATCTACCACATGGCGAGATGACGACCACACTTGATGACGTCACATGTCTGCTTTACCTACCGATCAGAGGGAGGTTTTTGGATCACCAAAAGTTGGAGAAAGACGAGGTCATTACTTTGTTGGTTGATAAGCTTGGAGTTACCATGGAGAAGGCGCTGGCGGAGGTTGATAAGACACATGGTTTCCATGTGAGATATAGATAATTGGCAGAGGTTTTTGCAGATGAGCTTGTGCTTGCTATAGCAGCTGATGGTGATTCCAAGCAGGTTACCCTTCACAGAGGGTATAACATGAGAGCATACCTCTTGTATCTTGTTGGCATCCAGATCTTTGTGGACACCAGTGCCACCTACACTAACATCATGTACCTTAGGTTCTTTGCTGATTTTGAGCAGGTCAGTGGGTGGAACTGGGGGGCTGCCTCCTTGGTTTACTTGTATACCAAGTTGGCTGAGGGGACTAAGTGGAGGACGAGGCAAATCATTGACATCATGTCTATGTTGACGGTATAAATTATTTCTCTTAGCTTCGCTTTTTTAATTATTTTGATTTTTTAAATTAACTGGTTTAATTTTGATATTTCAGGGATGGATCCTACAACACTTCCCCCGCATTTTAGGATGGGCATTTGCTGAGGGTTATATTGAGGATATGCTGCATGCCTGCGCATACGAGCCATTAAGAGGGAACCAAGCGACATTGTCGTATTGGGTTTACCTGGACTGGATAGTGCATGAGGACATCCACTTCAGTGCCTACGCCGACCACCGTGAGACGATACCATTTGATGAAGTTTCTCTATTTACAGGTTGGTTAGCCTGCGGTACTCGGAAGACTGCCGCTTATATGTCCGAGCGAGTGATGCGTCAGTTCGGGTATAATTAGACCATTCCTCGTCATCCGGATGTATCTGCCCCTCCGACAGTGAAGAGGAGGGAGATGAATGAGATTTTTGATGATTTTGAGAATCATCTCGTACTTGAGGAGGCCAGGAGTACCGTGACTCCAAACGATTGGAGTTACGCGTACGGTTACATGTTTGTGGTTCTTCAGGGTGTCTCATCCATACATGATAGATGATGCTCCAAGGAATCCACCCAGGCCGGTTCATCAGGAGATCCTGGAGGAGGACAGGCGAGGATGGATCAATGCCCAAGATGTGCTGCCTAGGTGTCGCCATATTATGGAGCTTGCTAGGGATGACATTGGCAAAGGGTTGTTTCCTGACGGATCCGGTGTCAGAGGAGTTTTAGAGGCCATCATGGCGGAGGCTGAGGATGCCTTGGTATATAGGAGACAACAGAGGGACGCCTCGATGGTGAGAGGCCGACTCATCGTCTGCCATACGCAGTAGTTTAGTTTGATTGTATTTTGACTTTAGTTTCTTTATTTCGTATTGTATCAAATTTGTATTTTGAATATCATTAGTATGAAATACATTTTGGATAATATTTTTGGGCTACTATTCGATTTAAAAATTGCAGGTCTTTAATTCGATTTATAAATTTAATAGTTTGTTAAATGAGTTATTTTTAGTTCTATTTTTAGGCTAACTGTCATGTTCAAAATCAGATATATACTTCTGATATGGAATCAGAGCTATATTTTTAGTATAAAATCAAATGTAAACTTCTGAAATTTATAGGGTTTAATTTCATCATATAAAATGGGTTAAGAAATTTACTAATTTTTTATTTAAGCGAAGTGGGACCTCATATATATTTTAATATCGCGTATCATCTCGCAAAATTAATTAGATAATTTCAATGCGTAAGTATGATGTCTATCATAAAAAGAAAGACTACATTAAGCCCCCAAAAGAACGTTGAATAAGATCTAAGATGGTGGATTACAGTAAGAATGATGGCTATGTAAGCCTACCCAAGCGTGTGGCAATCCTGGTTGACTATAATGCTTAATATCATGCATTCTCTCGGATTAAATAAAGTATATAAGACTACTTTTATTGTATTTGGTTCACAAATTTCATTACAGTTGTGACGGGATATCTAGGGTAAGAAACTAGAAGAAAACTTTACTATTTTGCTATACTAAATTGTTACATCATAAACTATATAGCAGTAGTATTTTGTAAGTGGTGTTATTATCATCATTATTGTTTTCCGAATAAAACGACGTTTAGCTAGCTTAGATTTGGTCGGTAGTGGCAAACAAACAACGCAATGATACAAGATCAGAACAACAACGACAATTAGTTTGGTTTGCACTATACTATTACTGAATTTTTATTAAAAATTAAACTGGAATAACTTTTGAGATGGAAAAGAGATCAATTTATAACTCAATCAATCCAATTTCTTTTATAAAGAATCACAAAATTAATCAGATGTATGTAACATGATGGGTTATGTTATGGGTCGAGTCACTCAATTCTAAAGAAGATGTTAACGTCACTTGCTTTAGGAAGAAACAATTTCTTCTATTTTTAAGAACGAGTCTTTTTATTCCCACGCCATAACCAATCAGTTGGGTTGGAATATATTTTTTGACAGATAATTTGGCTCATGGATTGTGACTATAAATATTTCAACTACGCAAACTTAATAAAAGTTATCCAACGTATATAATCAGGACACATGAGATTCAAGGTACATTTTTCTGATATTATAATTTCACTTTATCCATTTTGAATTTTATAATTGACTTAAGCATTGAAGTGATAATCTTACCGGTCCACTCTCGTGCCACCAGACTGAAGATCGACAGCACTGCATTTAGAGTCCATCGTCATCAATCAAACACAATTCTGGTTCTACCACATAACGATGATGACACCTGTGAGAAAATGACTTCTGATTCTCACAAAATTCCACAATCAAATCTCAATTGATCCAAAGACATATTTCAAAGGAGTAGCAATAAGAAGAAAAAATGTATCCCCTATTTCGCCCTAGGGAACTTTTCTTCCAAAATCTCTCAATCCATCAACGAATTCCAATGACCATAATTAAGGAAACCACGAAGGAGTCGCTGCAACAATGATGATCTCCCACCCCCATATCTCACCATGTCAGAAGAGTAAATCGAAAGAATCCATGAATCGACGCTATCACAAAATAATCTGCAAACCTATGAGGCGAATATGAACTTACCTCTATTATCACGACATGTCACATCACACTAGGATACTCAAACTATATGAGAAGCAGGATTGATCCAAACATAACTTAAGGCAGATATCGAAGTACTTTTCTAGTTCGCAAATCGAGATAAGGGTGGAGGAAAACTTCAAGTACACCTTGAATTCGTCAAACTTCTATGAATGAGAGTGTGATTGCTCAGGGAAAAACACTTGAAAAAGAACAACTAGATAACTTCTAGTAGATCCAATAACAAGGCTAAAACATACTCAGTAGGAGAACCACATTGATACTTGGAAAACATAACAATCCATTATTTTAGAATGTGCTCCCAAGCTAAGGTCGGGTACAAAAACTTAAACTAGCTAATCCATATAGCTCAACGTGAAAAAGAGAGATGCCATGGAGTAAAGTCCATGAGTGCATATCACCTCAAAGGTAAGCCTAATACTGGATACAAATACAAATCCTAATAACGTGTAAGACAAGTATTTCTCAAGGCTATTCAAAAATTAAATAAATAGATCTTTTGCATTAGGAAATATCGTACACACAAATTATATTATAGCCCTAAGCAATATGGCACATGTTTTCTATTAGAACCAGAACCATACTAGGAAAAATGCGCTAAAGCGCAGTTGGCGCACCCCCTTTTTAAAACCTAGTCACTCTAAGAGCATAGGCGGTTGAGCCTATGAGAGGTGCACCCAAAACCAGGATAAAAACCAGGGGGTAACGACGAAAACCCTGCCATTGGATGGGAGTGATTCCTATTGACATTGAAGACTTACATAAACTCCCTTCGACTGAGACGGGTGAAGACAAGATTATAAGTTACACCCCCGAGAAACCGAGCTTGTTTGACCAAATCCCCTTATTGAGGACTTTGATCCTGATCTCAGTCCCTTTTGTTATGGGAAAAAGGAGACGAGTTCAAGTCTTCGACACCTGCAACATCAACCCTAGAAGAAGGATGATCCCAATTATAGGGGACCAAAAGGATTTCAACAACGATAAATACGTCGGGACCAACTGGATGAGAAGTATGATTCTGAGTCGAAGAAGTGGTGATTATGGATTTAGCCTCTAACTCTTTGGAAATGTCAAACACCTTCTTTAGGGAGTTCATTCTATTTGAAAATACTAAACATACCACATTAAAAAAATTCTACAAAGGGATGACCTTATCCTCACCAATAGTTTCATTCATTTCCAGACTACTGGTCGATCCCACAATAACATAGGTGTCAATGAACCACTTCCTCTACATGAAAGGGTTTACCTTAGAAGGACCAAACCCCACCTCATAACCAAGACCCTCATGAAAATTATCAAGATATTTCTTCATCTTAATCTCACCGGGAATAAGATAATCTAGACGGACGACATACTTATGAGGCTCACGTTAAAATGGATCCAAGCCCGTTAGTGTTGAAACCTATTTGTGCATGGAAAAGGGGACAAGTCTTGAAATATTGTGGGGAGAGAAGGATCGGTAGGAACCTAGAAGAACATGGAGTAAGCCCACAGAGTACATGGATTTACTAGCACAAAGTGGTCTCAAAAATCGTCCTAACTCACGGTGCAAGAGCCAAACTGGGGAACTTCGTGTTGCAATGAGATGAACCCTTGATTTAGGATATTATTACAAGAAATATATATCCTGGAAAAATGTAAGAATACACAATGTTCGCGTTAAAAAGTGTCGCGCTAGGGAATTGAATATGACTTCAGATTCTCTGGCTCGAAACGATTTACTCTTTTGATTTGTTTATAAAGATGCCGCGAGCATCAAGCTTTATTATTTTCAACACAAGAAAAGATGATTTAATGATTATGAAAAAGGGGAAAGCTGTTAATACCCTCAATTGATTTTGATATGCGTAACGACTAGCGCAAACTAGACGTAACGCATTGGGGAGATTCTGAGTAAGGGGGTTTGTTATATAAAGGGAATAGATGGAGCACCCTAAATATATATAGTTATCTATAGCTTTATATATGAATATGTTTGATATGTTTGTGTGTTTTAATTGCTATTTCTATGATGGGAAATTTTCTCCTTTTGATTTTAAGAAACAGTAGATTATGTGGGATCCTAGAGTTTGTTATTATTGTGCTCGCAAAGATCTTTGGATCTTCTGCATACATATCCCTTAGTGGGAATCAGAGCATTTGTAGCTCGGAACTACAGGGATCTATGGTTTTTTTGGTTTGAGGGAGAAAGAAATTTGCTCGGCAAGGATGAGACCTTGTGCCTACGTATTCTCAAAAGGATGTTGAGAAAGTTAGAGCAATCGTAGTTCCCACTTATGCTAGTGGAAAGCAACGGGATGTTAGTAAGAGACAGGAAAATGTCATCTTAATGAAAAATGTATCTAATCTATTTCATCACATACATTTTGAAAAGTTGATTGATCTTTCATCGTAAGTTATAGGTGTCTTACTTGAGTGTACAAGCGTTACCACTTACATGTTTAAGAAAGATATTTTGAAAAAAAAGATTGAATCTTTTAACTGTAAGCATTGGGTGTTTTGCTTGAGTGTACAAGCGTTACCACTTACAATTAAGAGATGTTTTTGTTTTAAAAGAGTTTGAAAAAGTTTGAAATTTTTTTTGACTGTATGTGATGTGATAGATGAGATACTTCTTCCATAGAGATGATAGATGTCTAAATCTCGAGGAGAAATTAATTGGATTAAGGGGATGCTTTTAAAAAGCCCATGGGTCCTTGTATTGTAAGCCCAAGAGGAGGCATTCCGAGGGTCATCGAGGGTCCTTGTATGAAGCTCAAGAGGAAGCTATAGGGTGTGGCTGGCTTTGTCTTAAAAGGGATTTCACCGGGAAACCATCCTTTTGGAATTAAGAGCAATTTCACCGGGAAATTATACTCTCAGGGTTCTATCCTAACGCGGGTGATTCTTTGTATTGGAAACCCAATAGGAGGCTGTTAAGAGATTTTATGGTCTCTTTCATTGTATGATGCCCAAGAGAAGGCTAAACTCAATGAGGAGTTCTTTTGAACGAAGCCCAAGAGGAGGCTGACTCAACAGGGGAGTGTTGTCTTATATGAAGCCTAAGCGGAGGCTAAACTCAGATGAATGAGTTTCTTTGTACAAAGCCCAAGAGAAGGCTAACTCTGTGGGGAGATTTATCTTGTATAAAGCCCAAGAGGAGGCTATAACTGTGGGAAACCTATTGGTTAGACTAATTGTTATGTTATAACTAGACATTTGTATACACAAGTGTGTGTGTGATATGTATTCACAGGAGTTTATGAAGGAAATATAAACAATGCATGATGTTTATTTACAAAAGTTTTAAAATATAAACAAGTGTCTGTGTAACGAAGGTTTAAAACGAGCGTAACTTGATTATTTACAAGTTTGAATTGTGTACAAGAAAGTAAATATGCACACGAACGAGTATTTATGTACAGGAGAGGTGGATGTACATAGGAGGGTTGGGACTTACACCATAAGGGTGGCCCATTGGTTTACAAGAAGTTTCACCGGGAATAATGCTCCTTTCAATACCAATGGTATTCAGTGTATATACAGACGAAACGGAAACAAACGACCGAAGTTTATCTGTGTTTGAGTAAAAAGTATCTGTATTATGTACAGATAAAAATTTGTATGTATATGAAAAAGAATTTGATATGTACAAAGAAATAATTATGTACATAAAATAATGTTGGGACTTACACCGTAAGGGAGGCCCATTGGTTTAAAAGCAGTTTCACCGGGAATAATGCTCCTTTCAATACCAATGGTATGCAGTGTAAAATGAAAACAAACGGAAGAAGTTTGTCTGTATTTATGTACAGGTAAAAAGATGTGTACATAAAAGAAATGGGTATGTACAAGGAAATATATGCACATAAAAAGAATGTTTTGGGACTTACACCGTGAGGGAGGCCCATGATCGATTAAGAATTTTGAAAGAAAACGAATTCGGTTTTATCGTTTAATCGGATCGATCATGGAAAAAATGTAAGTTTGATGAAAAGTTTTGAAGAAATGGTTTTGAAAGTGTTTTTGAAATGTAAAGTTTACTTGTAAGAAGTTTTGAAAAGAATCGGGATTCGAAAGTTTGAAAAATTCACCTTTTAAAGTGGTTTTGAAAAGTGCCCGAAGTGTCGTTTTCGGCTCAATTAAAACATAATCAGATGAAAGTTTTTTCTGAAAATTTTTGCACTATCATAAAATAGATGTATTTATTGACAAGTGTACAAAAAATCACCTTAAAATAAGGAGTTTTGATTGGTTAAAAATGTTAAAGTTTGTAAAAAGTGAAGAAAAATGAAAAGTTTGAAAAAAATTGGTCCATGGGAGGCTTGAACCCAGGACCTGATGGGTGGATACGTGGCACAAAGACGTAAGAGTGAGCTGGCAACCGCTGGGGCGGCAATACATCCGTGTATTGAAGTCAAACCACGTGTTAATATTATATTGGAATTTTTGAATTTGAAAAACAACAAGAACACGCGCGAACTCCATCCTCGTCTTCTTCAATCCTTGTTCAAACCTAGATTCTTCGTTTCTCAATGAAAATAGATGATGTAAACATCAAACTTGCACGAATTTTAACAAGGAACATGATGGTAGTTGTTAATTTCATTTATTTTCAGTTAAACATGATTGAATTTCTGGAAAACATGAAGAACCCTAGAACTGAAAATCCTAATTGAAATGGCGTATGATGGATGATTTTTCCAATTGATTGAGGGTTAATGGTCGTGTAGGGTGCAGAAAACAAATGGCCAAGAGCTTTTTTGATTAGAGGCAAGGAATCATAGAGTTCGAGTTTCAAGTTCTTACCTGTTGAAGCTGGAATCGAATTCTGGATTTGAGTGCTTCCAGTTGTGGTTTGAGGATTGTTTGAGCACCAGCGGCCTATGTGGAAGGTGTATGATCACCCTGCTTGCTCTGAAATGCTCTGGAACTCTCTACCCAAGTCGACCTGCATAAGCTCGAAATAGAAACTGGATTTCTGGGTTAGAGGTGTTACAGGTTGTTGTTCATGATCTGCATCATCTCTATGATGTATATGGATGAAGTTTGAATGATTAAAACTCAAGATGCTCGAGCAAAACTATGAATTCGAGTGATAAGGCAGTTTTGGCAAGCATGATGAACATGGCATGTAATTCTGAGTTTTAGCTTGACTTGTGTTAATCTTAAGCTTCAAACAAGTTAGATATTGATTATAGGATATGTTAGACACCAAAATTCTTCATGGTTTTCACAAGTTTTCAAAATTGCAAGTTTTCACAAATTGACATAAGTTACTTGAATTTTAAGAAAGTGGAATGAAAGCATGTACTTGCATGGTTTTGGTGTATTTGAATTTGAAAATGATGCCTCTATTTATAGGCCAAGATCTCTGAAATGTTAGGCACAAAGAATTGGCATTGGTAATTCAAACTTGCCTTAGAGGGCAAGGAAGTCTTTTTGCCTTAAAAGGAAACTTCCTTTTTTAACCATGTGTGAAAATATTCAACTTGATCCAAACTTGTCATAATTACTTCTCACTGATTTTTATCAGTTCTTATCTCAATTTGGCAAGGTGGCATGTGTTCTAGAAGAAGAAATCCAAAAATGACCTATAATTGTGAAGTTTTGAACTTGAAATCCATGGTTATGGAGCCTTATGTTTCAATTTCAAAAGTGTAGCTAGACTCCATGGATTTGAGATTTCTTGGACATTTTGGAAAGCTTGTTTCAAGGGCTACAACTTTCATGTTTTTAGTTTTTTCCAATTCAAAGTGGAACCATGTGAAAAAATGCCATGAAGTTTGGAAAAAAGTACAAAATTTCAACACTTGAAATTTTTTCTAAGTGTTGGAAATTTTGACTTTTTGTTGACTTTTCCAAATTCTTTGATTTTTTATGATCAAGATGGATCATTTGAATTATTTTGATGATTGAAAAAGTTTTGTTTTGAAAAAATTGACCAAAAGTCAAAGTTTGACTTTTCTGTGCAGATGAAATTTCATCAGATGTTTCAGAAATTGACTGATGAAATCTGTGAACTTCTGTGATGTTTTGAATCCAGAAATTAGGTCAACATGTTGTATCTAAGATATAATGACCAATCTCTAACCAAAAAAGTCATTCCTTGCTCAAAAAATCAGAGAATACTCATGCTCGACCAAAACCCTAATTGGTCGATCCTCGATTGATTAAAGAGAAAAGTTGGGTATCTGATGATCAGAGGTTGATGATTTGATCAAGATAGATCAAATGAGGTGAGTAAAACTCAAACCCTAGTTGGTTGCCTCTTGAATCAGATGAAAATTTGATGAAACCCTAATTTTGACCTGTGAATGCTACACCCGATTAATTCTGTTCTGAACTGTTAATGATGCAATGATGCAAATGTAAGGTGGTATATTAGGTCAAAAATTGGTGTATGACAGATGCCCCTATTTAAGTTTCTTTAACCTGAGATATGAAGATGAATATCTTCATTTTGATAGGTGTAAAGAGACTTAAATAACAGAATACGCAAATTTTGGACCTAAGATACCAAAAATGCGAGTGATGCAAAATGATTGTAAAAGTTTTACCCAGATGATATCAAAGAAATGACATGGTGGGGAAACATTTATGAGGATGACTCGATCTGTTTTAAGAAAAGAGAATCCTGTTTTTTGAGAAACAAGCAATATATCTCGCTGGGGAAAAGAGATTCACAAAACATGTGAATATCTGTTTCGCTTTAGGAAACAAAGAGATTACCTTCTGTCAGCCTTGTGACAATGTTTAAGGTAAGCGGAGATGATATTACCAATTATCAGCCTTGTGATAGTTTATGGTAATGAATTATAAAGATATTACCAATTATCAGCGAAGTGATAACTTTAACAAGGTAAATCTTTGAAAAGTTTTCTGTGTATTCAGCCTCGTGAATATCAAACAATGATGGAAACAGATCTCGAAGGAGTTCTGGAGATATTACCAATTATCAGTGAAGTGATAACTATAACAAGGTAAATCCTGAGAAAAAAATTGTTGATTACTCAGCCTTGTGAATAACAAGCAATGAGAGAAACAGAACTCAAATGAGTTTCTATTTTCTTGGATGTAATCTTGCCGAGGATCTCTCTTTTGAGAAGACGCAGGCATTTGGAAGACACAGGTTTTATTTTAGACAGAAAGACAACTGCTGGGGAATTTTTCGTACAGTCGTAATTTGACCTTGTTGAGAAGGACAAACTTTCATGACAAGTTTATAAATAAAAAGAAATAAGCGGCTCAAATGATGAGGCTATTGCTTATTGCTTTGTTGATTAGAGACGAGGTTCTATCCAGGAATGAACTGAAAAGAAACAGTCAATCAAGACATTGTTCCAAATGAGGAATGATCTCAGGTGGGGAATATGGTAGAGAAAAGATGTATTTCTCTGCTTGGGGATAATCTACTGGGGATATAATCGTACCTACATGAGTAAGTGTGATTTAAACCAGTGATATGGAAGCAAACATTTCGAGGAATGCAAAAATGCAAGAATGATGCTATTATGTATGAATGTCATGAATGTTATGAATGTCATATGCATGCTGACAATACTTTGACAAAACACTAAAGAGGTATTTTGGGAAAAGGACCACGTCACAGTTCGAACAAATACTCAGTGAAATCTATAGCAATGATGTAGACGTTACTGATGATGAATCTGAGTTGCATGCTTTAAACTTTCTGAAAAAGGCATTTCATTGGCAACTTTGTTGGGAATTCTTTTTGGATAAGAATACCGTCCTTTGATAATTTTTGCTGAGGAGAAGACTTCTGTAGCAGCCATTCTATCTTTCAGAGATCGAAACACTTTATGGAGAAGACTGTTGAAGTTCTTTCTGTGTTCAGAGTTCAAAGAAGAATTTTGCTTTTATATCAAAAATTTGATGTAGAAATTCATTTAAAACCTTTTTAGTTTCAAAAAGTGATTTTCACAATAAAAAGCGTTATTTTGCAAAACTGAATAAAGCAGGAATTGCAAACAAAAAAGGCACAAGGCTCAAATTTATTGATAGAATGGTAATCGGCCAAAGGCGTGATTCCATGAACTATTTACAAGAGTTGGAAATGATAATTTATTGGGAAAAGGCTACATTGAAAGCAATAACCACTATTATCCCTAACAACTTTGAATTCCAAACTGTGTTTGTTGCTTCAGAAGAGTTGATTGAAGATCCGTTGATGGAAATTTCTTCAGATTGACGAAGTACGGACTGATTGCAGTTACTTTGTCATTTTTGTATCCTTATTTTTGCCTAGATTACCTTTTCAGGTTTTCAATCTATCAGGATAATTTCTGTTTATTGTCTCTAATTTTTGCCTGGACCGCCTTTTCAGGTTTTCAATCCACCGAGACGCTCATTTTTGCCTAAGCCGCCCTTTTCGGGTTTTCGACTTACCGAGCTGTTCTTTTGTTTTTTTTAGACAAAGTATTTCTTGACTGCATCAGCATTCACAGGATGCGGGAGTTCATCACCGTCCATGGTTGTGAGAGTCATAGCACCGCCAGAAAAGCTTCTTTTGACGATGTATGGGCCTTCGTAATTAGGAGTCCATTTGCCCCTAGAATCTGGTTGAAAAGACAGAATCTTTTTAAGCACGAGGTCGCCTTCCCGGAATTCACGAGGTCGGACCTTTTTGTCGAAAGCTTTCTTCATTCTTCTTTGATATAGTTGTCCATGACACAGAGCAGTCAGGCGCTTTTCTTCAATTAAGTTCAGCTGGTTATATCTGCTTTGACACCATTCGGCCTCAGATAACTTAGCTTCCATGAGAATTCTCATTGACGGAATCTCAACTTCTACGGGGAGCACTGCTTCCATGCCGTATACTAGAGAAAAAGGAGTTTCCCCTGTTGAAGTGCGTACTGAAGTACGATACCCATGCAGAGCAAATGGAAGCATTTCATGCCAGTCTTTGTAGGTGATGACCATCTTCTGAACGATCTTCTTGATGTTTTTGTTGGCAGCTTCAACGACACCGTTCATCTTTGGCCGGTAAGGAGATGAGTTATGATGCTCGATCTTGAATTCTTCACACAGTTCTTTCATCATTTTGTTGTTCAAGTTTGATCCATTGTCTGTAATGATCTTACTTGGAATTCCGTATCAGCAAAATGAGGTTGTTCTTGATGAACCTCACAACCACTTGTCTTGTGACGTTGGCGTAAGATGCTGCTTCGACCCATTTGGTGAAGTAATCAATAGCCACTAAAATGAAGCGATGTCCGTTGGACGCTTTTGGTTCAATCATTCCGATCATGTCGATGCCCCACATGGAGAAAGGCCACGGAGAGGAGAGAACGTTGAGTAGAGTCGGTGGCACATGGATCTTATCTGCGTAGATCTGGCACTTGTGACATCTCTTGACGTGTGTACAGCAATCAGATTCCATTGTTATCCAATAGTATCCTGCTCTTAAGATCTTTCTGGACATTGCATGCCCATTTGAATGGGTTCCAAAATATCCTTCATGCACTTCATGGATGATCGTGTCTGCTTCTTGTCTGTCGACGCATCTGAGAAGAACCATGTCGAAGTTTCTTTTGTATAGCACATCCTCATTCAGGAAGAAATTTCTAGAAAGCCTCCTTAGAGTTTTCTTATCCTTGTACGATGCCCCGAGTGGGTACTCTCATGTTTGAAGGAAACGTTTGATGTCGTGAAACCACGGTTTATCATCGAAGACTACTTCAGTTGTGAATACATATGCAGGTCTTTCAAGGCGTCTGATGCGGATCTTAGGCATATCGTTCCAATCATTGACTTTGAACATGGAAGATAGAGTAGCCAAGGCGTCTGCCATTCGATTCTGATCTCGAGGGATATGATGCAGTTCAACTTTGTTGAAGAACATCAACAAACGTCTTGCATAATCTCTGTAAGGAATCAGACCAAGATGATGAGTTTCATACTTGTCTTTGATTTGATTGATCACAAGGGCTGAGTCTCCATATATATCAAGGATCTTGATCCTCAAGTCGATGGCTTCTTCGATACCCATGATGCAAGCTTCATATTCTGCGATGTTGTTGGTGCAATCAAATAGCAATCTGGCAGAAAACGGGATATGAGAACCCTCGGGAGTAATGATGACTGCACCAATTCCATTGCCGAAGACATTAACTGCTCCATCAAAGACTAAACCCCATCTAGATTCTGGATCTGGGCCTTCTTCGGGTAGCGGTTCGTCACAATCTTTCATCTTTAAGTACATAACATCCTCATCTGGGAAGTCAAACTTGAGAGATTGGTATTCGTTGAGCGGCTGATAAGCCAAGTGATCGGCGAGAATGCTTCCTTTGACTGCTTTTTGAGCACGGTACTGGATGTCATATTCAGATAATAGCATCTGCCATCGAGCAATTCTTCCCGTTAAGGCTGGCTTTTCAAAGACATACTTGATTGGATCCATTTTGGAGATTAACCAAGTTGTGTGATTGATCATGTACTGGCGGAGACGTTTTGAAGCCCACACCAAAGCGCAACATGTTTTCTCGAGCATGGAGTAACGAGTTTCACAGTCTGTGAACTTTTTACTCAAGTAGTAAATGGCATGCTCCTTCTTATCGGTTTCATCTTGCTGTCCAAGCACGCAGCCCATGGAATCTTCCAGCACGGTAAGGTATATGATTAACGGTCTTCCTTCGACTGGAGGAATCAGTATTGGTGGTGGTTCTGACAGGTATTCCTTGATACTGTCAAACGCTTTTTGGTAAACGGCTGTCCACACAACCTCTTGATCTTTGCGGAGAAGCTTGAATATCGGCCCACAGGTAGCAGTCATTTGAGAGATGAATCTGGAGATGTAATTCAACTGTCCGAGAAATCCTCTTACTTGCTTTTCCGTACGTGGCGTAGGCATTTCTTGAATAGCCTTGACTTTGTCAGGGTCAATTTCAATATCTCTTTGACTGACGATGAAACCTAGGAGTTTTCCAGATCTTACCCCAAAGGTGCATTTGTTAGGATTCAGGCGAAGCTGAAATTTCCTTAGTCGTTGAAATAACTTCAAGAGATATTCTATATGCTCTTTTTCAGTGTCAGGCTTTGCTATCATGTCGTCCACGTAGACTTCGATCTCTTTGTGCATCATGTCATGAAAGAGAGTAGTCATCGCCCTTTGGTAAGTTGCGCCTGCATTCTTTAATCCCAAACGGCATTACTTTATAGCAAAAAGTGCCCCATGGCGTGATGAAGGATGTCTTCTCCATGTCTTCGGGAGCCATTCTGATCTGATTATAACCAGAGAAACCGTCCATGAAGGAAAAGACGTTGAATTTTGCAGTGCTATCCACTAGCATGTCGATATGCGGAAGTGGGAAATCGTCTTTTGGACTTGCTTTGTTCAAGTCCCGGTAGTCAACACACATTCTGACCTTACCGTATTTCTTGGAGACAGGCACTATGTTGGCTAGCCATTGAGGATATTCAGAAGTGACGAGGAAACCTGCGTCAAGTTGCTTTAAACTTCCTTTCTGATTTTGTCGGCCATTTCAGGGTGAACTCTCCTCAGTCTTTGTTTAACTGGCGGACACTCTGGTTTTAACGGCAAATGATGCTCCACGATGCTGGTATCTAAACCTGGCATATCCTGGTAGGACCAAGCGAACACATCAACATATTCTTTGAGAATACCTATCAGTTTGCTCTTGACGTTGCTGTCGAGTGAAGCTCCGATATTTACTTCTTTTTTGTCTTCCTCAGAACCCAAGTTGATTGCTTCCAGAGGTTCTTTGTGAGGTTGAATGATTCTTTCCTTGTGCTTAAGTAATCGGGAAATCTCATCTGGGATCTCTTCTTCAACTTCTTCCTCAGCGCCTTCACAGGGAATTTCAAAGTTGGGAGAGAGCATAGAGTTATTGCTTTCAATGGATTTGTCCATGTGTTTAATCTGCATATTTGATTTGATTAATTAACCCTTTTTTTCATTTTTTTTTTGAAAAAGTCAATGTGAAAGTGTATGCAGATAAAAAAAATTTATAATTCTTTTTTTTGAAGTTTTTTTTTATTGTGTTTTTTAGGATTATCATTTCCAAGAAAGGGTAAAAATGAAAATAAACACAAAGTGTGGAATCAAAACAACGCGTTTTATTTATGATTCACAATATGAAACAGGGCCCTAAAATACAAACTCATTCGTCTTGGGCAAGACAAAGAGAAATTATTTAAAAGCTAAGCCCTATAAAACATCTCTTCACTTTGGGCGAAGTGAGAGTTCAAAACAAAAGCAAAGATAAACTACTTAGAACTAGGAGCGTTAGTCCGAACTTCAACAGGTTTCCAGTAGTGGCGAACTCCTTGGAAGTCGAGGTACTCGGGTAATTTTCCACTTGGTTTAACCCTTGAGTAAACTTTGGTCGTTGGTCGAGCAGGCTTTGAAGACTCTGGATGACGAACTTTGCCTTTCGTGCTGCTAAAGCAGTCCTCTTCCGCTTGATGAATAGATCGGGAAGTATGGGATACAACATATGTGCTTCCTGTTGGCCTCTGTGTTGAATTCTGGGGATGTACCCTCCAATCTTCAGAGTGAAGAGACTCATTGTCGGCGACACTTTCCAATTCGTATCCCGAATCATATTCTTGATCTTCAGTGATTACGTTGATGTAGTGGTAATCAGGATCTGATTTAACAGATTCTACTGGCGCGTTAAAGCAGAAGTCTTCGTTAGGAACTTTGATTTGTTGATTAGATGGGTACGCTTCCTTTGGTTGACTAGGATACTCAAAAGAATCACCCCATCCAGTGGGCTGGATATCTTCAATTCTGATTCTCGAGCTTTCTGGCGCAGTATATTTCACCATGTAATCAAACTTGCCGCTTGGTTCTCCCAAGGTATCCCAAACTTCAGAAGGGACAGGCGAATTTTCATGCTTTTGCAGGGACATGTCTTTGAATTGATCAGTCGGAGGACCGTATGGTGAGTAGGATTCTTCTTGAGACACATATTAAGGGCTGTTCAGATAAGTGCTCCACTCTTCAGATCCAGAGAGATCCTCTTCATCATCTTCAATGGTAACAACGTTAACCTCTTGGAGAACAGGGTTTAAGAAACCCCCACTGTGGAATACTTCTTTGATCGGACGAAACGCTTCATCCTTTTGTTTGTTTTTGGGAAATGCGGGTGTGAACCCGAGTCCGGCTTTTATCTCATTCTTGATAGGTTTGATTACTTGCCCTCATCCTTCAGCATTGCCATCTTTCACTATCTGTGCCGCTTCTACGAAGAGATAGATGATCTGTTTTTGCTAGTAGATTCATCTTTTAACGGATGTTCTGGGAGCTGTGTCCCTTTGACATCGTTGGCTATGATGAAAGAGAAACTGGACAAATGGCTTATGAGTAAAGCTTGTCCGCCGAGGACGGTTACCAACTTTCCATTTACTGTGAATTTCAGTTTTTGATGGAGAGTAGATGTCACTGCTCCTGCTTCGTGGATCCAAGGTCTTCCTAGTAGACAACTATAAGCAGCTGGCACGTCCATGACCTGGAAAGTGATTTGGAAAGTATGCGGACCAATTGTCATCGGGAGATCTACTTCCCCAATAACTGACTTCCGTGATCCGTCAAAAGCTCTCACTATTATGTCATTGAACTTCATTGGTGTCCCTTTGTAAGCCAAACGAGCGAGAGTCGTTTTTGGCATTACGTTCAAAGATGAACCAGTATCTACCAATACATTGGACAGGGAATCTGATTGACAAATCATCGAGATGTGCAAGGCCAAGTTGTGATCTTTCCCTTCTTCTGGAAGTTCCTCATCACTGAAACTTAGATTATTACAAGCTGTTATGTTGGCGACAATACCTCCAAACTGGTCTGTAGTCACATTGTGGTCTACATAAGCTTGGTCTAGTACCTTCATTAAAGCTTCTCGGTGAGCTTCGGAGTTGAGGAGTAGAGACAGTATTGAAATCTTGGAGGGAGTCTGCATCAGCTGATCCACGACTCGGTATTCGCTCTTCTTGATTAACTTCAGTATCTCGTCAAAATCTGTGTTGACGTTGGTTCCATCAGGAGGACCAACATCTGTGCTTGGATTAACATCGGGAATCATTGTGGGATTCTCGGGGAGATATGTTAACTGGATTTCGTCTAGCAATAGGAACGGCAGCTGGTCTTGGTGGTAATGGAGCGTGTACTCGTCCACTTCGGGTTACTCGTCCTATCTCGGTTATATTGACATTAGCTGGAAGAGTTGGCATGGGTTTCTCCTTCCCATCCTCTATCAGAGTTGCATTGTATTGGTAAGGAATTGCTTTGGTAGAACTGTATGAAACAGGACCGGGTAGGCAAATCACCAAAGGAGACCCTGGAACGTTGGAACCGTTGTATTCAATCTCCACATGCTTGGGTACATTGAAACAGGGGATGATAATGTTTACTTCGGGATTTTCCGAGTTGATATCTGAGACTAAAAGCTCATGCGGAAAATGCCCTACTGTATTTACGTCGTGGTCATCTCTGTTCCTGTAGATCTGTAGGTCACCAATGTCTAGCAATCACTGAATGTCTGATCTTATGGTGGGACATCCTTGAAGATCCTTGAAGAGATGTTGCAAGCTGAGTAATCGTGCTTAGTGAAGGCGCTCATTGTACTGTACGTATCATGGAGATGCACCAAGTTTCCTCTGATCAGGTTTACGTCTGTGACGAGATACCTGTCTGTATTTCTTAATATCAGATTTACTGTATGTCCATTGTGACTGGGAAGCGGATTGGCTTGCACGTTCGGATTCGTATTTCTAAAGGAAAGAAGATTCGATTTCACTAATCTCTGTACTTCTACTTTTAATGCTATGCAATGCTCAAGGTCATGGCCTGGTGCCCCTTGGTGAAAAGGGCAAGATACGTCTGTTTTGTACCACCACGACAATTTTTCGGGAACCGGAGGTGGTGACCTTGTCTGTATCAGATTCTTTTCTATTAGCGCAGGGTATAGTTCTGTGTACGTCATCAGAATTGGGTCGAATTGCGAGACCCGAGGCACACGGTTTTGATTGCTGAACTGCTGAGCCTGTTGATGAGGCTGTTGAGTTTGTTGAATTTGTTGAAATTGCGGAGCAATTCCTGTGTTTGGACTTGTGTTAACAGCGGGTGTTATGGCAGCTACCTGTCGCTGTTGACTGACATTTCTTCGTGGTTTCCCTCGGGATACCATTCCTATGTCATGTTCCTTTTTCTTTGGAAAGCTAGTCCCAACCTTTCTAGTTCCACTAGAAGATCCTGCTTCCTTGGTTAGGCGTCCGGTTCGAACCCCCTCTTCTAATCGCATTCCCATGCTTACCATCTCGGTGAAATCTCCAGGAGCGCTGGCGATCATTCATTCGTAGTATAATGTACCAAGAGTGTTTAAGAATACCTTGGTCATCTCTTTCTCTTCTAATGGTGGGTTGACTTGGGCAGCAATTTCCCTCCATCGTTGCGCATATTCTTTAAATGTCTCTCTTTCCTTTTGAGACATGGAGCGGAGTTGATCCCTATCGGGAGCCATATCCAAGTTGAACTTATATTGTTGTACAAAGGCTTCACCTAAGTCATTGAATGTTTGGATACTTGCGCTGTCTAATCCCATGTACCACTTCAGTGCGGCACCGGTAAGACTATCTTGGAAGTAATGGATTAGTAACTGGTGATCGTCGTTGTATGTGGACATTTTCCTGGCATACATCGTGAGATGACTTTGTGGACAGGAGTTTCCTTTGTACTTTTCAAAGTCAGGGACTTTGAATTTTGCAGGTATCCTTACGCGAGGAACTAAGCACAGATCCTGGGCGTTTTTCCCAAACAGTTCTTTTCCACGAATTGTTTTTATCTCAAGGTGCATTTTGAGAACTTGTTCCTGGAGATTCTCCATCGAGCCACGGGAATTCGTGTTATTGCCTGGAGTATGGTGAACTTCTTCGTCTATGGTAGTGTGTACTACGGAAGCTGAGTTCGTCATGATCGGTTGAGAAACCGACATTGTTACTTGTGGAAGAGTTACTCCACGTTGCGGAGTAAATGTAGAGTTTTGCTGCAAAGTAGGTATTTCAAGCGTGGTTGTTTGTACTTGAGAAGTCGGTTGGCGAAATCCGATGCCAAAGTTGAAAGGCATGCCCCATGGATAGCCTTCTGGCATACTGAAAGGTGAACTACTGACTGCGACAGCTGAAACTGGAGTAGTAGTGTCTTCTGAGATCGCTGCTTGGTTTTGACTGCTCGATGCTGCTTGTTGACTTTGCGCTGCGGCCAATAAGTTGACCAAAGATGTGAGTCTCTCCACCTCTTCTTGCAGTGTTGTTACCGTGCTACGGAGTTCAACATTCTCTTGTTCAAATCCTTCCATTACTTTTCTTCTTTTTGATCTTGTATCGTACGTTCGAGTTGGCTGTGGACGCGGTCGAGAAACTCTAAGACGCGACAGCTTGGCGATCTTTTCCTATCTGTTGAAACTGTTGAAAGATCAGACTCTAGACAATAGACTCAGAATGCAAAGTATGATGCATGATTATGAATGTAAAGAAAGATTTCCAAAGAATTTACACTATAAGAGAAATTTCTGGAAAATATTTAGATGGAAAACAATCATTTTATTGATTATTGAAAAGAAGATTACAACAATTCAGTTTTTGAGCATTGCTCACACAAATGATAAAATAAATGATAAAATATTACAAACTAAACTAATCGTCCTCTTCGGATGAAGATCCAAAGGCTTGATGTAGCTTCAACTTCAGGATTTCCTTCCCATAGTGAGCTTTCAGTTCAGCTTTCTCGGCTTTTAGCTTGCTAATGACTTTCTTCCACTTGTCGGGAGCAGGATCACTAGTTGTCATTTCCTCAAGCTTTCTTTTCCTTTCTTTGATGTATCTCTTGATCGCGTTATCTTTCTGGCGAATCTTCTCATCTTTCTCCATGAGACATTCATCCTGGAAGTAAAGCGTCTTTTCATGATCTTTGACCTGCTTCTTGAGCTTTTCATTCTCGAGATCAGTCTTAAGAAACTTGTTTTCCAAGGCCTCATTCTCAAGTCTCATCTTGGCCAAAGCTTCCTGGTATTCTCCCATAGTCTCGACGGGAAAAATTGTTGATTTGGAAGCGGTTGAGAACATGGGTTCCTCATAAGCGTAAGGCATTCGGAATTCCTTCGCTCTTTTCTTTACCCAAGAAGTGTAAGTTTTCATGGCTACACAATTCTTTGCCTTTCCTTTTTCTTTCTTTCGGATGTGATGCCAAGCTCTAATCATCCTAGCCTTCAATCCTTGGGAATCCTCTCCTTCATGATAGAAGTAGCTTTCCACTGTAAAACCAAGAGGTTTACTAGAATTTGTGTATCCAAGTTGACGTCTCGCCAGGAATGGGTTGTAGTTGATTCCTCCTTTTGTACCAATGAGAGGTACGTTGGCAAATTCTCCACAACTCTCAATGATTTCCATCTCATTGTCCGCCAAGGTATACCAATGGATATCGTCGTTTGTAAGAGACATGAGTCTTCGAGACCAATGCCACTCATCTTTGTTTTCGCGGAAGATAGGAGATTTAGGCAAGTGTGAGGTAATCCATTTGAAAAACAGAGGTACACAACACACGATAGTTCCGTCTCCTTGACGATTCCTATTATGAATAGAGAAATACATGTCACCAAGCAGAGTGGGAACGGGATTTCCAATCAGAAAGATCCTTATGGCGTTGATGTCAACGAAATTTGGGACGTTGGGAAACAACACCAATCCATAGAGGAGTAAAGCTAAAATAACTTCAAAGGCTACCATACTACCAGCCTCAGAGAATTTAAGAGCCTTCTCCATTAGGAACTTTGAAGTCAGTCCTAAGAGTTTTCCTCTGGTAGTTAGGTTTTTGTCTATCTCAGATTTCTTTAAGTGAGTCATCGTGGCAATGACTGGTGACTTAGGAATGGCTTCCAAACCATTGAAAGGCACTTTGTCTGATACTGAGATACCTAGTATGTGTGCGTACTCTTCCAAAGTAGGCATCAACTGATAATCAGGGAAAGTGAAACAACGATAGAATGGATCGTAGAACTGAACGAAAGTTTTGAGAAGTCCTTCATCAACGTTAGTGTTCAGAATAGTTAAAAGAGTTCCATAGCGTTTTCTGAAATCCGAGGGATCTTCTACCAAGGATGCTAACTCTTTTAACTTCCCTACGTCAGGAATTCTAAAACTGTATCTCTTGGTGAATCTTCCTCTGACGTCCATCACTCTAACCTAAAATATTTTACAAAGAAAAATCTCTAAATTCTTTGGAAATGGGAAGAGAAATGAAGTTTTTGAATGAATGCATGAATGCTACAAACATGGTTAGTAGTTATACACACGGTCAAGCGTTCGAAGTCACGAGCATGAGGCCAACGATAAGAATCAAACGTGGGTAAGTTCTAAGGGCTTATTCATCTGTGAAACGGGTTCTACTGATAATACAAGCTCAACACTCCTCTTTGAAATATTATCGGATTTGTTGAATACTCGATGGTCCAATAATATTTTTCAAGAGAAACTCGCCTGATCGTAGTCTCGCATGACAATTATTCTAGGCTTACGCCCGAATAATTTCTGCACTACATCCTAAATGGCTAGGATGGGTTATGTGTTCTACAGCCACTCAGCTTCGCAAGTTCCCTTGAAAGCAAAATGTCTTCGCAAATACTTGCTAAACACAAATACCCCCAAGACAACCTCCACTGAGAGAGGGATCTCAAATTAACTCCGTAAGTACTGAGACTTCTCACAAGTTAATAGGACTATACCCCCACCTAGATCTTAAAATGTTTCTTAAATCCGGGTTAGGATTTCTTTCCATCAGATGAAATCGCGGAAACACACAATAAAGAAAAACAAACATATGCAAAAAATGAAAGCTTAACCCCTTCTTTCTTTTTGAAAACAAAAAAGCTTGATGCTCTTGAGCAAAGTCACATTTTTTTTTGAAAATCAAAGTTTCAGCGTACTCCCCAGCAGAGTCGCCATTTTTTCCTGTTCGCGTTAAAAGTGTCGCTAGGAATTGAATATGACTTGATTCTCGGCTCGAAACGATTTAGTCTTTGATTTGTTTATAAAGATGCATGAGCATCAAGCTTTATTATTTTCAACACAAGAAAAGATGATTTAATGATTATGAAAAAGGGGAAAGCTGTTAATACCCTCAATTGATTTTGATATGCGTAACGACTAGCGCAAACTAGACGTAACGCATTGGGGAGATTCTGAGTAAGGGGGTTTGTTATATAAAGGGAATAGATGGAGCACCCTAAATATATATAGTTATCTATAGCTTTATATATGAATATGTTTGATATGTTTGTGTGTTTTAATTGCTATTTCTATGATTGGGAAAGTTTCTCCTTTGGATTTTAAGAAACGGTAGATTATGTGGGATCCTAGAGTTTGTTATTATTGTGCTCGCAAAGATCTTTGGATCTTCTGCATACATATCCCTTAGTGGGAATCAGAGCATTTGTAGCTCGGATCTACAGGGATCTATGGTTTGTTTGATTTGAGGGAGAAAGAAATTTGCTCGGCAAGGATGAGACCTTGTGCCTACATATTCTCAAAAGGATGTTGAGAAAGTCTGAGCAATCGTAGTTCCCACTTATGCTAGTGGAAAGCAACGGGATGTTAGTAAGAGACAGACAAATGTCATCTTAATGAAAAATGTATCTAATCTATTTCATCACATACATTTTGAAAAGTTGATTGATCTTTCATCGTAAGTTATAGGTGTCTTACTTGAGTGTACAAGCGTTACCACTTACATGTTTAAGAAAGATATTTTGAAAAAAAAGATTGAATCTTTTAACTGTAAGCATTGGGTGTTTTGCTTGAGTGTACAAGCGTTACCACTTACAATTAAGAGATGTTTTTGTTTTAAAAGAGTTTGAAAAAGTTTGAAAAAAGTTTTGACTGTATGTGATGTGATAGATGAGATACTTCTTCCATAGAGATGATAGATGTCTAAATCTCGAGGAGAAATTAATTGGATTAAGGGGATGCTTTTAAAAAGCCCATGGGTCCTTGTATTGTAAGCCCAAGAGGAGTCATTCCGAGGGTCATCGAGGGTCATCGAGGGTCCTTGTATGAAGCTCAAGAGGAAGCTATAGGGTGTGGCTGGCTTTGTCTTAAAAGGGATTTCACCGGGAAACCATCCTTTTGGAATTAAGAGCAATTTCACCGGGAAATTATACTCTCAGGGTTCTATCCTAACGCGGGTGATTCTTTGTATTGGAAGCCCAATAGGAGGCTGTTAAGAGATTTTATGGTCTCTTTCATTGTATGATGCCCAAGAGAAGGCTAAACTCAATGAGGAGTTCTTTTGAACAAAGCCCAAGAGGAGGCTGACTCAACAGGGGAGTGTTGTCTTATATGAAGCCTAAGCGGAGGCTAAACTCAGATGAATGAGTTTCTTTGCACAAAGCCCAAGAGAAGGCTAACCCTGTGGGGAGAGTTATCTTGTATAAAGCCCAAGAGGAGGCTATAACTGTGGGGAACCTATTGGTTAGACTAATTGTTATGTTATAACTAGACAGTTGTATACACAAGTGTGTGTGTGATATGTATTCACAGGAGTTTATGAAGGAAATATAAACAATGCATGATGTTTATTTACAAAAGTTTTAAAATATAAACAAGTGTCTGTGAAACGAACATTTAAAACGAGCGTAACTTGATTATTTACAAGTTTGAATTGTGTACAAGAAAGTAAATATGCACACGAACGAGTATTTATGTACAGGAGAGGTGGATGTAAATAGGAGGGTTGGGACTTACACCATAAGGGTGGCCCATTGGTTTAAAAGCAGTTTCACCGGGAATAATGCTCCTTTCAATACCAATGGTATTCAGTGTATATACAGACGAAACGGAAACAAACGACCGAAGTTTATCTGTGTTTGAGTAAAAAGTATCTGTATTATGTACAGATAAAAATTTGTATGTATATGAAAAATAATTTGATATGTACAAATAAATAATTATGTACATAAAAGAATGTTGGGACTTACACCGTAAGGGAGGCCCATTGGTTTAAAAGCAGTTTCACCGGGAATAATGCTCCTTTCAATACCAATGGTATGCAGTGTAAAATGAAAACAAACGGAAGAAGTTTGTCTGTATTCATGTACAGGTAAAAAGATGTGTACATAAAAGAAATGGGTATGTACAAGGAAATATATGCACATAAAAAGAATGTTTTGGGACTTACACCGTGAGGGAGGCCCATGATCGATTACGAATTTTGAAAGAAAACGAATTCGGTTTTATCGTTTAATCGGATCGATCATGGAAAAGATGTAAGTTTGATGAAAAGTTTTGAAGAAATGGTTTTGAAAGTGTTTTTGAAATGTAAAGTTTACTTGTAAGAAGTTTTGAAAAGAATCGGGATTCGAAAGTTTGAAAAATTCACCTTTTAAAGTGGTTTTGAAAAGTGCCCGAAGTGTCATTTTCGGCTCGATTAAAACATAATCAGATGAAAGTTTTTTCTGAAAATTTTTGCACTATCATAAAATAGATGTATTTATTGACAAGTGTACAAAAAATCACCTTAAAATAAGGAGTTTTGATTGGTTAAAAAAATGTTAAAGTTTGTAAAAAAAGTGAAGAAAAAATGAAAAGTTTGAAAAAAATTGGTCCATGGGAGGCTTGAACCCAGGACCTGATGGGTGGATACGTGGCACAAAGACTTAAGAGTGAGCTGGAAACCGCTGGGGCGGCAATACATCCGTGTATTGAAGTCAAACCACGTGTTAATATTATATTGGAATTTTTGAATTTGAAAAACAACAAGAACACGCGCGAACTCCATCCTCGTCTTCTTCAATCCTTGTTCAAACCTAGATTCTTCGTTTCTCAATGAAAATGGATGATGTAAACATCAAACTTGCACGAATTTTAACAAGGAACATGATGGTAGTTGTTAATTTCATTTATTTTCAGTTAAACATGATTGAATTTCTGGAAAACATGAAGAACCCTAGAACTGAAAATCCTAATTGAAATGGCGTATGATGGATGATTTTTCCAATTGATTGAGGGTTAATGGTCGTGTAGGGTGCAGAAAACAAATGGCCAAGAGCTTTTTTGATTAGAGGCAAGGAATCATAGAGTTCGAGTTTCAAGTTCTTACCTGTTGAAGCTGGAATCGAATTCTGGATTTGAGTGCTTCCAGTTGTGGTTTGAGGATTGTTTGAGCACCTATGTGGAAGGTGTATGATCACCCTGCTTGCTCTGAAATGCTCTGGAACTCTCTACCCAAGTCGACCTGCATAAGCTCGAAATAGAAACTGGATTTCTGGGTTAGAGGTGTTACATGTTGTTGTTCATGATCTGCATCATCTCTATGATGTATATGGATGAAGTTTGAATGATTAAAACTCAAGATGCTCGAGCAAAACTATGAATTCGAGTGATAAGGCAGTTTTGGCAAGCATGATGAACATGGCATGTAATTCTGAGTTTTAGCTTGATTTGTGTTAATCTTAAGCTTCAAAGAAGTTAGATATTGATTATAGGATATGTTAGACACCAAAATTCTTCATGGTTTTCACAAGTTTTCAAAATTGCAAGTTTTCACAAATTGACATAAGTTACTTGAATTTTAAGAAAGTGGAATGAAAGCATGTACTTGCATGGCTTTGGTGTATTTGAATTTGAAAATGATGCCTCTATTTATAGGCCAAGATCTCTGAAATGTTAGGCACAAAGAATTGGCATTGGTAATTCAAACTTGCCTTAGAGGGCAAGGAAGTCTTTTTGCCTTAAAAGGAAACTTCCTTTTTTAACCATGTGTGAAAATATTCAACTTAATCCAAACTTGTCATAATTACTTCTCACTGATTTTTATCAGTTCTTATCTCAATTTGGCAAGGTGGCATGTGTTCTAGAAGAAGAAATCCAAAAATGACCTATAATTGTGAAGTTTTGAACTTGAAATCCATGGTTATGGAGGCTTATGTTTCAATTTCAAAAGTGTAGCTAGACTCCATGGATTTGAGAGTTCTTGGACATTTTGGAAAGCTTGTTTCAAGGGCTACAACTTTCATGTGTTGAGTTTTTTCCAATTCAAAGTGGAACCATGTGAAAAAATGCCATGAAGTTTGGAAAAAAGTACAAAATTTCAACACTTGAAAAATTTTCTAAGTGTTGGAAATTTTGACTTTTTGTTGACTTTTCCAAATTCTTTGATTTTTTATGATCAAGATGGATCATTTGAAGTATTTTGAGGATTGAAAAATTTTTGTTTTGAAAAAATTGACCAAAAGTCAAAGTTTGACTTTTCTATGCAGATGAAATTTCATCAGATGTTTCAGAAATTGACTGATGAAATCTGCGAACTTCTGTGATGTTTTGAATCCAGAAATTAGGTCAACATGTTGTATCTAAGATATAATGACCAATCTCTAACCAAAAAAGTCATTCCTTGCTCAAAAAATCAGAGAATACTCATGCTCGACCAAAACCCTAATTGGTCGATCCTCGATTGATTAAAGAGAAAAGTTGG
This sequence comes from Vicia sativa, assembly GCA_021764765.1. Classification (NCBI taxonomy): domain Eukaryota; kingdom Viridiplantae; phylum Streptophyta; class Magnoliopsida; order Fabales; family Fabaceae; genus Vicia; species Vicia sativa. The sequence goes on along the minus strand of CM038797.1, from coordinate 90,900,386 downwards.
GTATCTGATGATCAGAGGTTGATGATTTGATCAAGATAGATCAAATGAGGTGAGTAAAACTCAAACCCTAGTTGGTTGCCTCTTGAATCAGATGAATATTTGATGAAACCCTAATTTTGACCTGTGAATGCTACACCCGACTAATTCTGTTCTGAACTGTTAATGATGCAATGATGCAAATGTAAGGTGGTATATTAGGTCAAAAATTGGGGTATGACACACAACATGAAGGCTTCTAAGATCGATAATTAACCTAGAGTTTGAGTTCCCTAATAAAAGCAAAGACGTCGGGATGAAGTTGTGAGGGTGTAACCTTCAAAAACCTCAACACCTCCACTTTGAACATAGAAAAAATAAGTCACAAATTTTTCAGAGTGAACAAATATTCATAGAAAGGAATAGATCATTCTCTGAACATGCTACATATCCTTTTACTTGATTTCATTGGGAGAACCAACCAATCATAGGGACAACCTACTTATATATTAGCCTCCCTCACATCAACACGATTATCCAAAGCAAGGGGATTCCCAGTATTTCAGAGTCTGCCCAACTATACTTGCTAGCATCAACCAACTACACGAGCTCAATACTCCTTAGAGGTATCTCGTCATCCCAAAATATGTTTGATGCCATGGGCTAATCAACACCAACAGGATGGGTCTCACGTGAAAAATGTGTCTTAATCTTAGAATCACACGAATCCCGACCATAAATGGTGTGGTAAGTCTTGATGAAATTTTGGGCCTCTTCCCTATTCAAGGCAACAAATTCTATCTCTAGTGGAGTCAATGCGAGAAAATATGAATCCCCTATAGCTGTAGAGATAGCACACACAGAATTGACTACATGATCACCTCCAACATTGTCAAAAAAAAGAGAGCATCGAAGGAAGACTTGTTATGAAAGTTTCTCTGTTAAGGGAGCTACTAGGAAACCTCTCTGACTCAGAACTACCAGACACATTTATAATGACGTGAAGAGAGTGACTATTAATTTAACGGTAGGAATCTAATCTAGCATATGTTTATATTCTAACTAAAAGGGAAGAACTACTATTTCCAAAATCACTAGATATATTTATAGTGTGATCATTTGTACAAGCCATGGTAACAGTAATGAAGGAGTATGGAGAAATAAACTTAGGGTAAGAAGGGTACATGGAGAAAAAAATTGGTGAATAAATTAGAAATTAAATGCAAGATAGTAAAAATCGGTTCCAAAGAATACGAACGCTCAAGCTAAATCTCTTGAGAAGGAAGGAAATCATTTTCACAAAATGGAAGATGACTCTCAAGAATGGCGAAAAGTTCTCCCAAAAAATCAAGAAACACTTATATAAAGGAGAGCGAGCAGCAGACCAGAATAAAAGAAAAATGAATAGTTCAAAATCAACGATCATATTTCACCTTCAGAATACAAGTGAACTCAACTGCACTCGAATTCTCTAGATAAGAGTGCCACACCCTAACCTCTGAGACCAAATCCCGCTCCTGAAAAATCGGAAAAATGTCTTAATGACGGGAAAGGCATTTAATGGGCTTGTTTCCCACTACTTCTATAACTACTCCATGACCTTCTCACTTTTTCTTATGGTTGGATTTGATAATGAGATGACAATCTCAACTTCAAAATACTTCCTTGCTAATAAAACATCCAAAAAGCCTTGGGGGAAACTTTTCTAGGCCGTTCAAAGACCCAATACAAGGAGATCAATATGTTTATCTCAACCACACAAAGCCCAATAAAAGTTATCCAATGTATATAATAAAGACACGAGATTCAATGTACATTTTGTTTACCTTATAAGTTCACTTCAATCATCCTGGCCTATGTAAATGACTTGTTCCTTGAAGTATTAACCTTTCAGGTCCACCCCCGCACCACCTAATCGAAGATCAACACCACCACATTTGAAGTCTATCATAAATCGAACACATTTCTAGTGCCACCAAAAAATAGAATGCAAAATACATTTTACATTCATCATGCGAGCATGGTATACCTTATTATATTCACCGCAAGTGCATATTTCTTAAAACAAATTGACATGGATGTTTAAGGGCGTGACTCCAACTTCCACATTTGAAAGTTTGAAGAAGAAGCAAATTGATAACAGAGAGTATAATAAAGAAAAAAACTATATTAGTTTTAAAAAATTTCAAAGAATGTTTTTATATGAAATAATAAATAAATATGATCAATATATTTTTTAGTATTTACATAATTATAATAATAATGATTGAATTTGATTAATTTATAATTAACTAGATAATTTATTTATTTTAATTTATCATTTCTGATTCAGACCAGCCAAACAGTCCAACCCAATGCAACTGGTCAAATTCAAATACCTAATCTAGATTTTTGTCATCCTAAAGAGGACGACCATGTGAGCAACCCTTTAATAATGGTTAATAGTTTTGAATAATAGCAAATATATGTTTGATTGTCAAATTGAGTCTATATATGTTTGATTGTCAAATTGAGTAAATATACATGTGTGCATAAAAGTGGTCAAAGTATAATGTTTGTCATGTACAAACCTCTTGTGCCAATACAAAGATGCATGAATCAATACATAACCTTTTGTGCCAATTCAAATAGCCATGCATCGATACATACATTTTTCTGACTTTGTAAAAACAAGTTCACTTCTGTATGAGTCGACTCATACATGTTTTGTATCGATACAAAACAGTTTGATGGCTCAAGAGTTTAAGTCTTGCATAGACATATACCATTTTGCATCGATACATATTCTCATCAAAAATCTGGAATTTAGTTCTGTCTGGTGTTTGCATCAATACAAAATCCTTTGTATCGATACAAATCAATTATTCCTTTTTGAAAAACAAACTTCATACAATATGCATCAACGCATACGTTTTTGTATCGACACATGCAAAACTTGAGGCTCTGGATTATTGCATGACTTAGTTTTTGTATCAATACATAAGCTCTTGTATCAATACATAAGTGACTTGTATCGACACATACGAAACTTGTATCAACTCATACTGAACTTAACTCTCTAAAATTTAATTCCAATACAGTATGCATCAATACATAAGCTCTTGTGTCAATACATAAGCCACTTGCATCGACCCATACGTGGTATGCATCGACTCATACTGTAATTTACTTTTTGGAAATCAATTCAATAACAGTATGTATTGATACATAACTGTTTGTATCGACTCATATGTATCTCAACCTTCTGGAATCATTTTTAATACAGTATGTATCGATACAAAATCTTTTGTATCAACTCATAGAGCTCTTGTGTCGAATCATACGCATTTTGTGTCACTCGTAATTCTGTTTTTCTTCTAACAGTTTCTATTTTCATATAAAAGAATGTTTGGAAGTTAGTTACAGGTGTGTCACAAATTCAGTTGGTGAACATCCATTTTCTGAGCACATAGAAACCTGAAAGAAACTTTATCTTCTCAATCACCTTGGTTTAAGAACATTGACACATAATCATCATTGTTTGTTGGATCAAGGGATCAAAGAGATAACGTTCAGTGGCACGATCGGGGATCTAGCTGATTTGAAGATTCGAAGGGGGTTTCGAGGAAAAACTAGAAGGTTTATCCAGCAATAACGGAGGTGTCTTGTGGGTTTGTTAGTCACGATTGCACAGGGTAGATTCAGCCATAGCGTAGGGTTTGGAGATCGGGTTGATTTCGCAAACAGGTCATGGAAGTGGTGAATTGTTTGTGAATCTTGTAGGAGTGTTCTTGATCGGCTCAAATCAAGAGAAGGTTGATACAAAAAGAAGAAGTTTTGTGGGATTGTTTTCTGTCTTTGTATTGCAACCTTGTAAACATTTTTCAGCATATTGATAAAGAAAGTTCTCAATTCCAATTTGGAAATTGAGAGGGAGACGTCCCCACACGCAAGGACAAATGTGGGGAACTTCCTTACCAAATTTCTCTGCGTATCGTATTCTTTCTCTCTATCTCTTTACTTTTGCAATACGTTTGTGATTCAATTGGTGTGCAATTTTTTGTTCATTGATACAAGGCTGGAAGAAACTCTTTATCAAAACTCTGTTGCCGTTGATCATTGAACAAGCATACTCCAACTGTTTGACAAAAGTGCTATCTTGATTTCATTCATTGGAAATTCTGTTATAGTGATAAGTGCATTAATTCAACATAAGTTCTGTGTTAATTCATCTTTCTCATCTCAATTAAAATCCAGCAAACTATCGCATGTCCGGTTTTCTAGTAGCCGGTTCAGAATAGGCAGAAGTCAATTCAGGACCGTTTGTCGCTTTCCGCAAGTTTTATCATTAACTCTGATAAATAATTTTTAATCCGTAAAAATAAAGAGGTGATCTATTCACCCCCTCCCCCCCCTGCATTCATTAGATGTGGTTTCAATCGTTGCTCTATATATTCATAATCTCACGTCACAATAAGGTATGATTCCATTCATTCTTGAAAGTCATACCTCTCTTACCTCACTAACTTGGACATTAGAGTACTAACCTCAAAGGTACATGACCAGTGGTTTTTACACCATTATTTGCCATTGATTTCAGTTATCTTTTCTTTTGATTATCAAGTATTTTATTTTACTTTACCATATTTTATGCATTGGTTATGTGTTTTAGTGTTTTTCATACTCAAAGGAATAAAACAAGACAAATCTGGGTGAAAAGTGCAAAATTCATAGTTTCAGAAAAGTTTCCAACACGCTCTAGGAGGTGCAACGTGGCCACCCGTGTGACGCAACACTGATTGTGTTAGCCAATGTGCTGATTGATCAGTTTTCACTCAAAATATTCATAACTATAGCTACTAGAATCAGAATTATGCATCTGATATTCGTTGGAAAACTAGGAGAAAGAGCTACAACTTTCATGTTGAAGTCAGAAGCTGATTCAAACTATAGATGCGTCAAAAAATCATTGAAGTTGTTGACTTAAGAAATTAAGTTGTATCGGGTTGTTTAACGGGACTGGTTTATGTTTCTGACCTAGTGTGAGTTAGTATTTAAAACCCTTATTTGGTTTATAGGACTTTTTGGCAAGCGAAGAATGACACAGGAGAAGATTGGAGAAGACAAGGGTTTAGGTGGAAGGAGATTTTCATGAACGAAAATGATTGAAGATCCAATTTCTCCCCAATACTTGTAATGTTTACAATTTATCTTTTATTTTCTTTGAATACTATGAGTAGCTAAAACCCCAATGTTAGAGGATGTCCCTGATTTGACTTTGTAAACGGTTTTGATTCTTGGATTTCTTTAATACAATAATCTTCTCTATTCAATTTAATTGTACAATATTTTTATGCTTTCCTGATCAGACCAATTAAGATTGATTTACAATTAACAATCAGCTAGACCGTAGTTGTTAACGTTTTTGTACGATTATACTATAGTAGATATCATCTAGGACTAGGGATACCCAATAGTTACCGAATTTAACCCTTGATAAAATAAAGGCTTGATTTCATCATGATTCTCTAAGGACCTATGATTTAGGATGAATGTTCAAAGGTTTTCCCACTAAGGACTTAGGGGAAAATAACTTAAAGGGCTGGTAGTTGAAGAATATGAACTTGTTGAAGAGATCAGGATTCAAGGTAATTACAGGGAAAATCATACACTTTACCCTAGCATGCTCTCATATTTGTTAAAACCACTTAGTCAATTTTCTGTTACTTTTATTTATTGATAATTTATAATTACAAATCAAAACCCCAAATATAGTTTTTGTTTAATTGAACCATTATTGGAACTCGATAGTCACGTGCAGTCCTTGAGATCGACATTCAGGGAATTTCCCTATTATTACTACAGAGGCAAAATAGTACACTTGTTATTTTTTATCAGAACATCTCTTTCTCTGTCCACCAGAGACTCTTGTCATTGTACTTGATTGATTTTACGATGACATTCATTAGCACACACCATAAAATACATGTCAAACTCTTCTAATCACCTTCACAATGTCGTCACAACTACTCATGTTAACCAACATGAATTTTCTCAACCAAAAATGATAGCTTCAAAATCAACTCGATTGTCCATTCATCACAACATTTCTACTATGTTCGACGACACTACACAGGTCCTCGTTTCCACTCATGAAGATCGTTATTCCCCTACAGGGAAAGGGGGTCTAATTATAGTAACATTCTCGAGTATCTTGCCTCCACAAATTGTGATACTTAAATAGTAGGTCATGGAACTTACCAAGTCCCATTGTCATTACAACCTTCAAGGCCAAACATACAAACAACCTCCATCATGATTGCAAGCACATGAAATATAAATATTTTAGAACCTTCAATAACTTCGAGCAACACTCGAGATGAAGGGAGTGAACAAACTCATAACAAACATCTACAATATATTGCAACAATATAGTGAACTCATTATGAATGAAATAATCTTATATAAAGAGGAAAATAAACAAAAATCATTGTCTTGAGTTTGGAACTTTGTGTTTGCAAGTCTATCATGAATTGATCAAAGATAAAGCAAGTCATGCCTAGACCTATCATGGTTTTAATGATGATAACCCATAAAGATGAAACATGAATTTGATGATAAATAATGAATATGCAACATGAATTTGATGATACCAAAATAAAAGCAATTTCTAAAACTATTTCAAGCGATCCAGGATGCACAAGATAGTTTAACCAAGCTCTTCCTACGAATAAAGCTGAAGAGTTATGGTTTAATGATCATTGAGATATCCTCTAATGATGGAGTCGATCTTAAAGATATCAAGCCTCATATCTAATAATATTCAAGTGAAATATTTATGTGATTGATGTATCCTCCCAGAATATTCAAGTGTGAAAACTCGTCTGGCCTTTTCTAAGTCATTAGTATTTTGTAGAGACACTGGGGTACTTTTATAAAGTAATATGGATAAATCTCACAAACTCACTAATACTTTTTAAAGCATTTATTTCTAAAAAAAAACCACCTAAAATTGTTTTGGAGCCTAGTCAGATGAATTAAAAATTGACACAATGATTAAGACATATTTTTGAATTGGTCAGTCGACTGGACCATATAACTAATCAATTGGATAAGGGGAAATGAGTTTATAATAGATAGTGATATTGTCATTAATATATATATATATATATATATATATATATATATATATATATATATATATATATATATATATATATATCTTTTCAAAATTTGAAATAATAATCCATCATTTAGGTCATCTTATCGATTAGATTAAAGAGTCAATCGATTGGACAACTGATTTTTTCCATGAATCATTTTCTGTTTTGAAACATCCTTTGGCCTATAAATAAAGGCTTTTAATTTAATTTTTTCACATCCATAAATGTGATATATCTCACATTCCTCATTCTCTCTCCTTCTCTCCCTCCTCTCTCTCTCTCTCTCTCTCTCTCTAAAATAATCATTACACTGAACTTGGTCCAACCCAAAAACATAATTGCAACTTTGAAACATAAAACACCTCAAAATATCTCAAAAGCTAAGCAAGTATACAATGTTCATGCTCGAAACGACAAGGTGATAAGAGAGGATATAACTGAAATGCAACAATTGTCAATGCTTTTGGATGATAACCATTATGTATTTAGGTATAGAATGTGTGAGTGTGTAGAAACCGTTCGAGATATATTTTGGAGTCATCTTGATTCCATAAAGTTTTTCAACATATTTCCCACTATACTCATTATTAATTCAACATATAAGACAAACAAGTGAAAGCTTCCACTATTGGAAATTGTTGGTTGTACTTCTACAAAAAAAATACTATTTTGGTTAGGCTTTCATTTTTTAAAAGTGTGTCAAACTAAATTTGATACATTGTTTTGTTTGAAAGTTGGAGAAAATTGCGTCGCTTCGCAAGTACACCTGCGAAGTTCACCAGAAAAAAATTGCAAGTGTACTTGCGAAATGTTCCCTGATACGGTTTCAGAATTCTGTTTTAACATAATTCATATGTTTTATATATTTTAGGTATGGTGCACTCCGACAACATTGTCAAGGCTATTGTGAAGTTTCCAATTCTGGACAAAGTAAGCATACACGATAAGTCGATTGTGGTCAAAGAATTAGATAAAACGATTGATATTGTGATCGATAATGAAAATAAATTTCCAAACGGAAAAAATTTCAATACTCATCAACAAATGGTTGATTATGTTAGAATCGAAGCAAGCAAACTTGATTTTGGCATTGTGATTGCGAGGTCCAACAATGGGAGTAGTAATCGGCAACCGATTGTTATTTTGACATGTGAGAGAAGTGGATCATATGTTCCAAAAATCCGCAAGTTACAACACGAAGACACGTGTTCGAGGAAATGTGGGTGTCCTTTCAAGTTCCGCGGTTATTGTAGGTTAGATAATTTATGGTGGTTGACTATGATGTCTAGAATGCATAATCATGAGTTGGAGACCAAGTTACACAGACATCCTATTGTTTATCGGCTTAAGACGGAAGACCAAAAATATGTTTCTGAATTATCGTTGATCAAAGTTGGGCCTAGAAACATACTTTCCGGTTTGAAACAGAATAAAGCAAAATGTGTGTCAAATATAAAATCAGTTTATAATTATCGATACAAACAACATGTTGCTCAAAGGGGTCTGAGGTTCGAAATGCGACATTTATTGAAATGTTTGGACGATAACAACTATGTTTCGAGACATAGAGTTTTTGATGACAATGTAAGTGTCCCGATAGTGTGAAATATGGGTGTACGATATGGATAACTTATGGACTTCCATATGTTTTTATTATTTCGGAAAAAAATCAAACTCAATTCCCCATTCGAATGGATGAAATATGCTCATTGGAAAAGGATCTGTTTCAATGATTACGAGCCGGCAAAGGAAGGTAGTTCCAACATTACCATCACAACTGAGTTGGAAATTATATTAGATCGTTTTTAAAAAGTGGACAATGCTACAAAGTTGCACATTAAAGAAAATTGAGAAAAGTCGCATTTTCGGAAACAACCGATTTGAAGCCTCCAACCCAACCAGTGAAAACTAAAGGTGCTCCAAAAAAGATGAAAACCTCATAAGCCGACAGTACAACCAAACATACTCCTTCTTATCACAAAGTTGTCGATGAACTATTCCCGGATTCTCCAACCCCAAAATCCAAGACAAGTGCTAAAAAAGGAGCACGGATTTCAAAACCACCTCAGACATTGACGTCGACACCACCACCACCACCGACAATATACATTAATGATATGCCTTTATTTATGCACTGACCCATTGAAAAAATCGTGGATGTGGGAAGCGATTGTAATTGCGGGTATCGGGTCGTATCCGCTTTGCTTGGCCAAGGAGATGAGCAACACATTCTTGTTCGGAACAAACTTATCTCGAAATTGACCTTGCATAGTGAACTTTATACGCGTCTATACGTGACAAAGGAAAAGTTTAATAAATTTTACCATGTTCTAGCTCCAAGTGTTACCGTCCACGCACCAGTTGAAAAATGGATGTGTTTCCCCAAAAATGGGATATTTAATACCAAGTGCTTATAACATGGTGTATGTTGACTTGACAAGATATGGTTTTTCGGGAAAAAATTTCCTCTATAAACTCCACCGCCTATTGATCCATCTGTACGCATTGTGTGTGTTGGTTATCTACGGTCATGTCATTTTGTTCAAGTATATTTGAAGTCGAGTTTTCCTGTTCCAGTCACATCCGTGGAATGGATGGAACATCACAAAAAAGAGGCAAAAACTTGGCCAGATCATTTTTTGGAGGGAATGACGGAGTTCACCCATTTGATGGATCTTGAGAGAGAATCCAATAGGGAGAAATCAAAGAATGAACCGGTTTTAGATTTAAGCGGAGACAATTTTTTCGGTTTGTTTTAGAATGTAACCGAACCATTTTTTGTATGTATTGTCAAAACATTGTAAAATCCTGACGTTTCAATACACACACACAAACACACACACACACACACACACACACACACACACACACACACACATATATATATATATATATATATATATATATATATATTCCATTTTATCTATATCTATTACTTTTTTAATTCAAAAACACCATAAAACAAAATTATGTTTTAACCAAAACTGAGTTTTGGTTTGTTCCTGCAGAACTCGCAAGTTAACTTGCGAATTCTGCCTGGTTTTTTTTTAAAAAAACAACACAGGGAACATTTCGTAAGTGCACTTACGAATTGACCTGATTTAGTGCAATTCGTAAGTGTACTTGCAAAATGTGACCTGATAAGATTTCTTTAGTCCATATTACTCCAACTTTGCTATAAATTGGGTCTACAACTCATTCATTTCTCCATAATAATCCAAAACTAGAAAAATGACACAAACCTATCCACACCTTGAGTTTGTCTACTTCACTGCTGCGTGTGCGTCAATTCAATTCAGGCTCTCGTAGGAGACCCCGTACGATGAGTTGATTACGACACTACATTCTCTGTTGCAGTATCCCGATAATCACAAGGTGTTCAAGCTTGAGTACCGTTCACCTTCACTTGATGCTGAAGGAAAAGTCAAGTTCACCCGATTTTAGCTGAAGAACGACAATAACTTAGAGGTTATGTGGGAGACCTTTCATCAGTACTTGACAAAGGGTCAGATTGAGATGGATGCGTCGCTTCGTAGATTGGCAGAAGATGTTATCAAGATGTTGCAACATCCACAGCTTCCCGTTTATAATAATATGTAATTTAATTTTCTGCGTCCACTATGTAATTTTTTGAATTAAGTTGAATGAATGGTATGAATTGTATTAAATGTTTCTAAATTCTTCCCAGACAAAAATTCGTAAGTGTACTTACGAATTCACCCAATAAGGTGAATTCGCAAGTGCACTTACTAATTCACCTTATTTTTAGAAAATAAGGTGAATTCGTAAGTGCACTTGCGAATTCACCTTATTTTTAAAAAAACAAGGTGAATTTGCAGGTGCACTTGCGAACTCACCTTATTTTTAGAAATTCTTGGATTATTTTGTAAGTGCACTTGCGAAGTCCACCTCCAAAGTGAATTCGTAAGTGCACTTACGAAACCTGGGGGTATTTTTGGTTTTTCACCAAGGGTGGGGAAGAAACCTACTAGATGGCTGAAGAAATTTCCATTATTGAATAGTTGAGGCAAGGCCTTATAAGCCAAATGAAAATAAATTGGACTCTCGAACAGTGAGTAGCTACTTTATTAGTTATTCTTAAAGATCCAGGGGCTACAAATTTTATGATCCCAAATTCAATTCAATTTTTGAGACGGGAACAACCACATTCTTTGAGAATATTGAGTTTGTGGGGAAGAATAAGGTTAGAAACTTTGTTTTAGAGGAATAATCGATAATAATTCCAAAATCGAATCATACAGTTGCTTTTGATCAAGCAAGTATGGAACCTCCACAAGACATTGCTCATTTTCCTCATACTCAAGATGATTTGGTAATTCATAAAGAAAAAACTCAAAATTCTCAAGAACATGTGTTACAAGAACCAATACCTTTGCGGAGATCCATTAGAGAAAGGAGAAATGGTATTCCAGATGATTACATAGTCTTTCTCCAAGAACATGAGGAAAATAATGGTATCATAGAAGATGATCCAATCAACTTCCGTCAAGCCATGCAGGATTCCAACTCGGGAAAGTGGATTAAAGCATGAAGGAGGAATATAGGTCCATGCAAGACAATAAAGTTTGAGAACTTGTCCAATTACCAAAAGGTATTTAAAGAGAATAAAAGACTTTATGCTCACATATAGAAGGTCAGACTAGTTAGAGATCACTGGATACTCTGACTCAAATTTTACTGGATGCCAAGATAGCAAAAGATCCACTTCAGGCTATATATACATGTTGGCTAGTGGTGCAGTTTCTTGGCGCAATGCCAAGAAAACTCTTACGACTCCATCCACCATGGCAACATAGTTTATAGCATGTTATGAGGCATTTAACCATGGGATTTGGCTGAGGAATATTTTCACTAGACTGCAAATTATGGAAATAATTGAAAGACCACTTAAGTTATACTATGACAATAAATCATACGTCATGTAACAATAATAAGAGCTCAACCAAGTCAAAAAAATATTGGCATCAAGTTCTGAGTTGTTAAATAAAAGGGTACAAAGTGGATAGATTTCTATAGAACACTTGTGGACAAACTCCATGATAGCAGACCCTCTTACAAAAGTTCTTCCACCCAAGGTCTTTCATGAGCACACTACTCGCATATGTGTTATACCTTTAGAGGAGTCTTTGGTTTAGTGGGAGTTAGTCGATTAAGAATTTTATTTCTGTGTTTTGATATTATGCATGCATACTATGATTTTGGATATTTTTCTAATTAATAAAGTTTGATATTCAGCAGTTTATATTTTGTATAATAAAGTGTTGAATGATCTCACTAAAACAAAGTATGACTAGTTGAAAATCGGCATATACATACCAACTTCATGTAATTTTCATGCTACACATTTCATGATGGATCTATGTTATTTAGTTGTGTCACTATTAGTTATCATTGATGGGTTTAGTTATGATTGCTATAACGAAAACCACTGTGGTTCTGAATAGTGACATAATTAATGGACGAGATAATTTGGATACGCTTAAGGAATATAATGGCGAATTTTGAGCTCATAAAGTCTAACACATGTATGTGTTACATATGTGACCAGTGGGAGATTGTTAGAATTTTGGGTCACAAATGTTACATTTAAGGTGTTAGTGCCATTATTTTAATTAGTCAAGACTTATAGGGGTCTAATTAATATAATATTAAGTTTGTGGCTAAAAACATAAATGTCATGAAAGGTCAGGTTATTGTGTAGATACCATAAGTCAATATCTAACTTGATGGGGGGCCAAATTAGAATACTGAATACTAAGAAATAACCATAAGGTTATTTATAAGGGTTATGGTCCTCATTTGTAGACAACGAGAAACGACTTATAAGGAATTCTCTCTTCATCCCCATCAGAGAAGAATCAAGGAGTCATAAGGAACTCTACAAATTGAAAGATCACATACCCGTAAACCTTTAATGATTCTCAATGGCGAATTCAGGTACGTTTCCGCTTTCATTCTCATAATTGTATTCAGATATGGGTTTAAGAGTTTTATTTAGGGTTCTGTTCTTGAATTCTATATTGATAGAATTCATAAGGTTTATGAATAAAACCTAACACCTAAAACCCATACTAGAGAATATGTACCCAAACAATCGAAGAGTTATGAAACTCTATTATCATTCATCATCGATTGATATGAAATGAAGATACCGTTCAACAAGTTTGAGCTAAAAATAGATGAAGATTTAATTATTATGTAGAGTATATTTCACCGTTATAAAACAAAAGATTTTGATCGAAGTGAATGCGAAGATTGCGAGAATGACCAAAGATACTTTAAAAATGTTGAAACGTCATTAACCAACATTTAATAATGAAGTGTATTGTTATATTTACGTTAACGATTATGTATACAATATTATATTTTTAATGTATGTCATAACAATAGATGTTACTTTATATTAAATTTTCTACATCTGATTCAAAACTAAAATTTTGGTTTAACCGACAAACTGTGTGGGAAAATTGACCTTTCAAAACTAAAATTCTATATATTTTTTTTAATATTTTAGTGTGTTTGAAAATAGACGTGGAAATACCGCCAAAAATAATATATTTTATATATGAGATTAAGTTCGGTCTATCAAACCACTCATTCTTAATTATCATGAATTTGTAGTTTTGATCTAGAACATCTAGTTTTTATCTAGAACATCTGTTAAGGGAGAACTGGAATATTTAACACCTTAAAAAAAATAATCAAGTTGTTGAATTCATAATCAAACTTAATGCTTTTTTTAACATACTACTCCTTCTCCGACATCAACCTCTTCCAGCTGCAAGAAATTGCAATTTTTCTTTTTGTTTCAGCCTTGTAACACAAATTCATTTGCCCTATCACCAAAAAAGTACATTATATATTTTTTGGAATGTTTCATAGCTCAGCAGTCCAGCTAGCACACCTTTCCAAAAGTATATTTACAATGCACACCTGTCCCTAACATGACGATCCAAGGTTAATATTTAATTTGCCCAATACCCAAAATGGAATCCAATCTTACTATATTTTAATCAAATCTCACACACATAATATGTATTGATCCTCCAAAAGAAGTAAGCAATCTCACACCTGGGGAATACTCATTGGGGATCTAGTAATTTTCAGTTTGGAAAAAGCTCACCACTATTAATATTTTTATATATTATGCTTTCTTAATTTGTAACTTTGTGTCTAGATACATACATCTCATCTCACGTGTCGACACCACAACATTTCTATTTCACTTTTTGTTGTCTCGTTTTGGTGCTAAACAAATATAATCTTTGATTTGTTCAATTTAACCCCTTAGTTTATCATGTCATGATCTAACTTGTACTAGAGACAATAATAAATAAATAAAAACATGTCACCTAACACCTTAGCATTTTGTTGAATTTTCTAAGATGCTCTCGTGCTTTCATTCCATGTGACTAGTTGTAATATCCCAACTCTTCATTGGATTTGAGGAAGTGGGTTTTGCTTATAGTAACATTAAATATATGTAAATAATTGATAGATATTTTGGTAAAACTTAAGTTGATAAATAAAATTCCACGTTGTTGGATTGTAATTAGAGCCGATTATATATAAAGTGTTCGTGGTACAGGTCAATTCACTGATTTAGTTTGAATAATAAATTATTTGAATTAATTTATTTACAAGTATATTTGATTTAACCCACAATAATATTAGAAAAAATCCGATATAAAAAAATACATAATATGAAAATTTTAAAATCGTAAAAAAAAAATTCAACAGTTATCAAAGAATAAGCGTAAAAACTATTATACACATAATATTTCTTCAACCACTCATACAAAACAAATATTTATATCTTATAACACTATAACATAAAAATATTAGAGAACAAAAATATTAAATTTAAATTTAAATTATTTTTGACAAATACATTTTGTATTGAAGAACTTGAATCTTAAGTTTAAGTTTGGACTCGTTCTTCCTTTATATCAGACTTTTTTAACATATATATTTTTCAACTAATCAAAACCATTTGCATGCCTTTGTTCTGATATTGAATTAGAATTTTTCAACTTATGGATTCGTTGTCCCAATTTATTAATTTAAATTTATTATTATTATTATTATTATTATTATTATTATTATTATTATTATTATTATTATTATAAATAAATTTTATTATATATTGTATCGAATTTAACTTTTAAAAATTTGTGCAATTGTATTGAAATGTATCACAAAAAAATAAAATTGTTAGTGTGTGAGGCACTTTAATGAGGAGAGAAAAAGAGAATAAGGAAATAAAATTTTTATTATTCACTTGAAATTGTATTGTACAAAATAAAGATACACACTATGACTATTTGTATACAACCCTAATTGGGCATGGACATACACAACTTGAATTATATTTAAATATTAAATTTAATCAAATTTAATCTAATATTTTAACATACCCCGTAATTTAAGTTGTTGGACATACGCTAATCATAGTCGATCTGAATTGTTCCTAATTACTTTCTCAAATTCAGGAATCTGCTAATCCTCAATCTTTTGGTGAAGATGTCGGCTAACTGTGTTTCATTTGAGCAATGTCGAACTTCAGGTTCACCTCTATTTACCTTTTCCCTCAAGAAGTTAAACCTAGCTTCGATATGTTTACTTCAATGGAGAACTGGATCTTCGCCAAATTTATGACTGACTTGTTGTCGATTTACAACACTAGAGGTTTCTTCCCTTTGACCTTCATTTCTTCAAGTACAGATCTGATCCAAATTGTTTGACATGCAGCATAGGATCCTGCTATATATTCAAATTCACACAATGATAATGCCACCACAAGTTGCTTCTTCGAACACCATGAGATTGGGGCACCAAACACTTGAAAGAAATATCCAATTGTGTTTCTTCGACCTTCTTTATCTCCACACCAATCAGCATCTGAAAAACAATTAATTGTAGCTTCTTTACTTTCAGAATCTTGTCGAAATAGAAATCCAAAATCTGTTGTTCCTTTTAAGTATCTCATAATTCTTCTTGCAGCCTTCATGTGCGACACTCTTGGTTCACCCATGAATATGCTCACTAATCTGACTGCGAAACCTATATCAGGTTGAATGTTACACACATACCTTAGAGATCCCACATTTTGCTTGAACAAAGTTACATCAACTTTTTCTTCTTCTCCATTCTTCTCCAACTTCACATTTAATTCGACAGGTGAGGATGCAGGTTTTGAATCATCCATTATGAATCTCTTGAGTATATCTTTGACATACTTCATTTGGTGTAGAATCATACCTTGCTTCTACCAAAATCAAAATAAAAAAACCATTGCTTATTTCCTATTAGGTGATTTGAGCAGCCAATGTCCACATACCACCAGTCTACCATGTTTTCACCTTCATTATTAGATGCCATCAATAGCACATGTTCATCCTCTAAATTTCCTCTAGCTATATTGGCTTCTTCACACTTTTTTCTTTATTTGACTAGCAGTTAGCTGCATAGAGGCCAAATTTTTTACAGTTTTATCAATGAACCTTTCTCTTATCAAATTTCTCATTTCCCTTTTGAACATTTTTTAGTTTCTTCTCTTATGAAGAAGAAGGTTCTGACTTCTTAACATTCTTTTTCTTGTTCTCTAGCCATGCTTGCTTCTTGTTCTTCTTAACCATAGAAGCCTTCAGAGCTTGTTCGGACCCCCTTTCAAAGCTTCTTTCAATCAAAAGCAACTCTTGTGCCTCTAAAATACTCCAAAGTTATTCAATTCTCATGGTGCTAGTGTCTTTAGAATGTTCTATGGCTTCAACTATGTAATCAAACTGAGGATTAAGGGATCTGAGTACATTCTCATTGATAACTTGTTCAGAGAGAGTTTCTCCACAACCCTTCATCTTATTTCGAGATTAGGGCCACTCTGTAAATGTAATATAGTTCCTTTTCATTATTTTCATGATGATATTCTCATATTTCTTTCGTAGGGACTGCATCTTCACTTTCTTCACTGATGCATCATCACCACAACACCGCACCAGTACATCCCATGCAACTTTTATCATTGTCGCATCAGAAATATTATCAAACACCTTCGTGTCCATACACTAATAGATATAAAAAAACACCTTAAGATCCTTCTTCCTTGTATCACGTTTCATGTTTGTTTGCACTTATGTTGCATCTTCTGCAATCAGCATGTAACAGTCATTGACGAGATCAAGACAATCTTGAGCTCCAAACAACACACGTATCTGAATCAACCATTGATTCCAACTCTTTTTCTTCGAATATTAGAAGCTTTGTGTTCAAGCTATCGTTTCCTCCATACATCTTTGTTCTCGTGCAAATCACTCAATTCTCACAAACACACGTGTTTCCTGAACCCTAAGAATAAATAAATGTGATTCTTCTCCAATTTCAAATTTTAATTCAATGTGAATTTGAGAAACAAAATCAATCACATACCTCAAATTCACTCGTGTTTCCCTAAACCTATTAGCTAGAAAATGTTTTACTAAAGAAGATAAGGATAAGGTGACGATTATGTTTTAAAAAAAGTAGGGTCGGCGCCACCATATCTAGACAAGGGATGTTGACACAGGTTGTTTAGAAATATTTAAGGGATTTATCCAAAATTAGATTTGAGGTTCTAGTCCTTTGATCACGACCGAAAGCGGAAGCAGTCCACGGAAAGACTGTTACTATTGATGGTTGTTAGTAGGACGTGGGAAGTTTTTGAATGCAGTTCCACCACGAACATAGAACGTGGAAGTTTGATAAACATCGAATGGTAACTTTGTTTATCTATTTAAGCAAGTTTTTAGAATCTATTTAGGGGTCTCATTTTCACTACATTCAAAGAAAACACTCAAAGTATCCACATTCTAAAGAGTATGAGTTTAAGTTTGAAATATAAGCATGCTTCCACATTTAATTTAATGCAAATTTACATTGTTGTTTCCTTTTAAAAAGATTTGTTTTATATTTTTGTTCATACTTTGAAATTGATGTATTTTATTCATCACATCTACAATTTTGTCACACACATTCCAAACACTAAACTCATACCAAACTTAAAACTTGGTCTAGGACTATTATTGTCGGTCGTGCAAGCAACCTTTAATTAAGAGGATAGAGATTGTTTGCAAGAAACCCATGCGAATAAAACCACAATCAAAGCTCTTGATACTAATTTGTTGGAGTTCACATCTCCATGGATGAAAAAGATAAAGTTGAAAGAAAATTGCAGAGAGAAAGAAAGGAACGTAATAAACTTGTTTGTCTTAAAATGTGAAAACTGAATTATGTTACAAATGCAATTATCAATGGGTTTATATACTAACACCTAAATGCAAATGCTAACCAAATTAAATTAAAATGAAAATTAAATTCTAAAGCAAATAAAACTAAAATTATTTTGAATTTGGATTACATTTCAATAGTTTCTGCATTTGTTTTATCTAATTGCCACAGGAGGAGACATGAGAAATAATTAAACCATTCAATATGATCTCTCTCTCTCTCTGACAAGTTGTTTAAAGAATAATAGCTTTTTTCTGAAATCCCTCAACTGTTGCCTTATTTTGATCTTTTAGCAGTTTTTTTTTATCAGAATTATTTTCTACTTTTGATCTTTTGCTTATTAAATTCACATTTATTTTAAGAGATCATGTTCCAAATATTTTTCCTATTTTTCAATATTGTTTTTTACTAGTAATTTGTAAATGATAAACTAAACCACTTTTTCATCAAGTTAATCATATATATGGTTCAACTTACAACAATGATTGATAATCTAAAGTAGACATGGTAACGAGTTGTAGGGGTGTTCATGGGTACGGGTAGATCCGCGAACCCATTCAATCCAATCGACTCTTTATTTTTTCTCAACCCAATGTACGAGTCCAACCCAAAACAAACCATTCAAACTTATTGGTATTTGGTTCAGGTAACAGGTTTGAAGTTTTAAATCCACGAATCCAACTAATTGACATCTCACTATATCTTTATTTTATCTTATTTATATATTATCTAGTATAATTCTAGAATGCATATATATATATATATATATATATATATATATATATATATATATATATATATATATATATATATATATATATATATATATATATATATATATATATATATATATATATATAATCAAATATGAGATATCAAATTTCTTCATTCAAAGAGATATATGTAACCTTTTAAATTATACTTTACACCATTTATATATTTATTTGACTTGATATGAATCATAAAAGAGTTCTAGATATTAAACGATAAATTTTATTTAAATTAAATACTAAAATTTTATTTTTTTTAATATTTTTGTAAAATAAATGTGTTATTAAAATTGATATTTCATTTAAAATGTGAAAATTATATTTAATGGGTTACCCACGAACCCAACCCAACTCAACTCATTGATGAGTGGGTTAGTTCAGTTCGGATCAGATTTAGTATTAGAAGTACGGGTTAAACAGTCAACCAAACCAAAGACAATTGATTGGGTCGGGTATTTGATTTAATCAAATTAGACCCAAACCAACCTGCGAACACCCATATTAGGATGGGTCAGGGAAATATTTTACCTCCTCCAATGTGGATGCAATACCAAAAATTCCTTGGCAAATGTTCTAGGAGTGCATCAAGTCTTGGGGACTAGAAAATACCTTGGTGTTCCTTCTATGATTGGTCGGAACAGGAAATCTACTTTCAAATTCATAAAAGATCGAATATGGCGTAAAATAAATTCCTGGAGTAATAGGTGTCTTTCTCAGCTGGTAGAGAAACTCTTATAAAGTCGGTCCTTCAATCCATTCTGAACTATATGATGAGTTTGTTCCTCCTCCCCTTGACACTCACTGATGAGATTGAAAAGATGATGAATTCTTTCTGGTGGCGTACAAAAAGTAATTTTGGTAAAGGTATTCACTGGCTCTCCTAGAATCGTCTGTCTGTCCCTAAATCTGCAGGAGGCATGGGTTTCAAGAATATTAGTACATTTAATCATGCTTTTCTTGGTAAACACGGTTGGAGGCTTATGAGTAATCCTACCAACCTAGTCTCTCGGCTCTATAAAGCAAGGTACTTTCCAAATTGCGAGTTTCTTGATTTTGTGATTGGTTATAATCCTAGTTATGTCTAGAGAAGCATATGGAGTTATAAGTTTATTGCGCGAGGTGGTAACAGATGGAGCATAGGTATAGGTGATGATATTTCTATGTAGAATCATAAGTGGCTTTCTGATAACTCAGTTATGGTCAATCCGTAGCCAACAAACGAGGCTATTAACTCTCTCAAAGTTTCAGATCTTATGTATTCTAACAGAAAACAATGGAATCCCGTGTTTATTCAATCCTTGTTTGGAAATGAAGCTACAACTAAAATTCTCAACACCCCTCTGTTCTATGTGGTCCAAGAAGACAAGTTAATCTGGAAATTTGAAAAGGATGGGATTTTTCTGTTCGTAGTGCTTACAGGTTTTGTATCAACGAGGCTATGGACATGTCCTTCTTAAGCGCTAATGGCAATTGGAACCTTATATGTAATGTTAAAGGTCCTCCTAGAGTCAAGAACTTCTTATGGAGGCTGTGTAGAAAGTGCATCCCTAACCGTATTCGCCTCCTAGACAAAGGAGTGGATTGCCCTTCTTGTTGTATTGGATGCTTGGGGTGAAGAAAATAGCTATCATTTGTTTTTTCAATGTCCTAAAAGCGTCGAATGTTGGGAAAGAATGGGTTTATGGTCGATTATGCAATCATTTATGCTTAATGAGAGCGATTTTACCTCGATTATTTTTTTCTTTCTTGCAAGAGGTCAACCAAGATCATCAGGCTATCTTCTCCAATATCCTGTGGAGCATTTGGAAGAGTAGAAGCAAGCATGTTTTGAACCAGATATCTGATTCTGGTCGATATAAGTCTTAGAGATAATCTTTGTCTAAATGGTTGGAGAGAAGCTCAGCAAACTCGAGGTAATAATATTCCTTTCACTAGTAGGGATCCAAATCCAAAACGGGAGAAACCATCAATGGGTCGCCTGAAGTGTAATATTGATGTCTCATTTTCTTAGGATAAGGTCGGTATAGGTGCTTGTATTAGAGATATTAATGGGAGCTTTGTGATAGCAAGAACTTCTTTTTTCTCCCCAATCACTGATGTTGATATTGGTGAGGCTCTGGTACTTTTATATATTTTTAAATGGGTTCATAGTCTTGGGCTGGATAATATGGATTTTGAGCTAGATGTTAAAGGTGTCGTTGATAGCGTGAACTGAAATTTTGGTATCAGATATGAGATGTCGAGGGTAATGTCACGACACTTATATTTGCTTAGAACATAGTTAAACAGAACAGACTATAATAGTGTAGAAAGCAATAAAAACACAGAGAGTTGTTAACCCAGTTCGGTTCTAACTAACCTATGTCTGGGGGCTTCCAAGCCAAGGGTGAAGCTTACTATTAGTAGTATTAATTCGGAGCTAAACCTTCCCTATTTACACCTCCTCACTTAATCAAACTACCCAGTAACCCTTCTACCTAAGATACCACACTTAGATATGAGAATCCTCCGCTCACTCCCTCAGTACCACAACCTGTGATACTAAAAACTGAAGATACTCTTCAAAGACACACAATCGCGCTTGCTTCAAAGCTTATGGCGATTGAAAACTAACAACTTAAAAATGTCCTTCTCAAGTAACTAACAAGAGAGGCTCACAATTAACACTTAACAACCAAAACAATGAACAACCAAAAATAAAAACTAAAACTCTCTAAACTCGAACGGCCGACTGCAAAATAAGGATTGCAGCCCTTTAAATATAGTAACAGAAACTAGGGTTACTTTACTCACAAGTCTTCAGCGCCTCATGTCTTCTCTCCATGAAACCAGGATATTAAAACTCCAAAGATATTGTTGAAGACATTTTACCAGCTTCCTTAATCGAAGCACACAATTAATAACAAACTGACTTCCTAAAAATTATGCACTTTATTCAGTTACACATGTCAGGACATCTGTTGTGACATCTGCTACTTCAGTAAACTTCAAGACATTTCTTAGCAGAATGTTTTACCAAAATTGCTGTCAATCAATAGAACTAACAAACTTCCCCTTTGGCAAATTTTGGCTAAAACATTATTTGGGATGCAGACCATACAATTAAAGCTTCATTCAAGTACATACGTCAAAGTAGCATAGTAAAAACAACATCACAATCAAAAATAGACTTAGCAGCGGATAATTAACATAGATGTTACAACATCAGTTGGAATATTCAAAGATGTAGTATTTTACTCCCCCTGTACATAGCACACACAGATGCACAATTTATAGTTAAAACTTTGCTCCCCCTGCACAGTAGCTTCTCCTCACATAGTATATTCAGTGATACACAATCAACAATAAACATTTCAGCTTTTCCTGTCAGCAAAAAACATCAGCTTCTTCTTAGCATGATTAACACACAATTCACATCACAGTGAACACAACAGCAATTCCTTCTTATCATTTTCTTCACATCAGCTGCTCACACATGGAAACACACACAAAACAAACACAAACACTTATAGGAACTCATAAACGCTTACAGTTGCAACAACTCACAACTTCTCCCCCTCAACTTAATGTCTAATCACTCTAAACACTCATACTCTCCCCCTTTTTAGCCGTAATTTGGCCAAACCAAAAACCAGAAAACCAGTCAAGTTCACAGGAGGATAACAGAAAAAAATACTAGTTATAACTAAGTACTTAGGAACTAGTGTTAAGTACAACCCAAACATTCAAAGCATGTCATGCACTAATGTGCTAAAAGTTACATGGAGAAGGGAGAAACAAAAAGGGAATAAATGGAAGCAAAATCAACATTTTCATCTCAGTCAGTACTCTGCAGAACTAGCAGACTCTTCTCTTCCTCCACTTCCTGCACTTCTTTCTTCTTCTGATCCAACTTTAGAAGATCTTTGAGTTTCTGAGCTGCTAGCTTCTTCCTCTGATGCCTCTTTAGCAGCACTTGTAGCAGCATTCATCTTCAGAATTTGGATGGTCTCTTCAAGTTTTAGCTTCCTTGTTGTGCTTATGCATATGACCTCATCCAATTCTCTGCAGGTTACAGTGAGTTCAGCAATTACACCCCCTTTCTTTTCAGTTTTGAGTTCAGCACCAACAGATGTTGAGACAATGTCTGGGACGTGTGCTCCAGCAAACAGCTTCTGGTGGAAGGTCAGAAGGGTAGCTCTTTTGCATTCAGCATCCAAAGTTATAGACAGAATTCTAGGATGTTGATGCAGAATGATTCCACTCAGGAGAGTGGGGAAAGCTATAGGTAGCTTTGTTGCACAAGTGTCAACATGCTTCAAAGTTTGCTCATAAATATAAGTACCATAGTCAAATGGTATCTTCATCCCAACTGCATAGATAAATTTGCCTAATCCCACTAATATGATTGAGGTATGGTTGGTTGGTACCCAGTTTGTTGCACCAATTCTATGTAGAATTGCATATTTCACACTCAATTTTCCATCAGATAGCTTCTCTTTCATAGGTTGGGACTTGACTTGATTTGCAGTGATGGTCCTGCACAGATGGTCATCAATGACTTCAATCTCACATCCTTCCTTCTCACTTCTTCCTAGATGTTGATTTATGATATCAAGTGAAAACTTTACATATTTTCCTCTGACAAAAACTTTCTGAAACTCTTCACTTATCTTGTCATCACAGTATTCAGGTATGTTGACTATGAATTCCTTGACCAGGGTTTCATAGCACTTTGATAATTTTGTGATTGTCTTCATTAGACCTGCTTTAGAGATCAATTGCATTACTTGCTTTTGATCCAAGGCATCCTTTCCTAACTCCCTTTCCATCTTGCAGCAAATTTGATGGAGTGAAAAATGATGTTGTCAGTAGGAGCATCAGGGACATTGTTAGTGGTCCTCTAAATAATGGACTTCTTTACAGGTAAGATGTCTGGGACATCAGTCTCGACACCATAATCAGAATCAGATTCTGATCTCATTTTTCTCTTGTTTGATAATGGAGTCGTCTTGCTCCAACTTTTAGGAGGTCCATACATATCCTTCTTCTTGACAAGTTTTGATGGAGTGTTGGAAGTAACAACCTTGTTCTAATACCCCAAAATCTTCCCTCTTATTTCTCTAGTCAATCCATATTTCCATACTCAAGAGTTCCTCAAGGGTTGGCCATATAAACCCTCTCCTAAGTAATCAACCCACAATTAGGGTTTTGATTATGTCAAGTCAAAGATAAGTTCCATTGTCTCAAGTGGGCATCATACCTCCTCATATGTCTCAAGGTATCACCATGTCATGTTTCAAGCCTCACAACTCAAATTGCTCAATCAATTGCTCAAATGGTTGAAAATCAATTGTATTAGACAAAAAGTCAATTGTGGTCAACATACAGTCAAACTTCATCATTTTTGGTCAACATCGAGATTTTGAAGTCACATCCATCATTTGATCAAGGTTTGATCATGATTCATCAAGAAAACTCAAGATTTGATCAAAAGTCAAAGTTTCTAAATTAGGGTGTCTTGACAAAAAGTAAATAGAACTTTGATCAGACATAAACTTCAGATACTTTATCAGAAATTTTTCCACCAAAGCTCATTTTGAAGAGAATTCGATTCAATACAACTTTGTGTCTCACAAGCTTTGGCCAAAAATACTTCATTTGAGAGTTATGGATCAAGACATTATAGGTCCTTCTAAAAGTCAACAAAAAGTCATCTTTTTCCAAAGAAGTGTACATGAACATGGAAACATCAATGAAGCTGAAACCAAAAGGAGTGTTTAGAGGACATCTTGAGCTTTCTAAAAGGTCCAAGGACACTTCAAAATCTTGAAAATTGTGCAAGATACAATTTGTGAAAGTTTGGGAAATTTGACGAAGTGCACGAAGAGAAATACTAAGCAAAATCAATTTTTTTCCAAATGGGCCTAAGTTTTTGTGATCCAAACTTGTTCCCAAGATGCTCCATGACTTCCAAGACCAATTGCACGTCTCTCTTCATTTTATTTAATCTATTTTGGAATTTATTCACTTAAATCCAATTTTAATTAAAATAAAATGCAAAAATCAAATAAATAAATGCAAGGCTGGAAATTTGTCATTCTTGAGGACCAAGATACTCCCTACAAGTTGTCAATTTCGAAGTTGACAAGATATTGAACATGATTGAATCCAAAAAAGGAAATATTTGGTGCAAACTTTCAATCAAATATCTCCACATGAATGCAATATATTTTCTCATTATTACTGACCTAAAACACTCCTCACTATATATTCTACACGACCTAATCATTTAGAAGACGGATTTGGCAGCCAAGAGATTAGGGTATGAAGTGCGAAAATTGTCAAGAAACTTGCATTATCGAATTCCAAATTCCAGCCACATTCAATTCGAAACAACCATCACAACTTCTTCTTGAGGTAATAAAGGGTAGGTATGGGTTATTCTTGATGGCCAAAATCATCTAGAACAGGCCCTTCGAACATCAGCATACATATTCATGTTTTTAAATTCGTACTCTAATTTTTGTAGTGATTTAATGCAAACTAATGACCCATACTTGCTTAGTATGTTGTTTAGAACAGGAACAAACTCTTAAATGAGAGCTTCAACGTCAAAATCATGAACTGCCATTGTTAGGGCTTTGGATCGGAGAACCTTCGTATCACAGGTTACATGTCGACTCTAGACAAACCAATACCACCATTGAACTCGCACGGGTCGATTTAGGGGGGGTAGCCATGATATCTCTCTTTAAATTTCATTATTTTGCAGGTTTGAATTTTTGATTGATCGGAGACGATGGTGGAAACGACCATGCACGACGGTCAAGGGTTTAGGGGGTGGTGTTGACTCAGACCTAGAAAATCCCATCCATCCCATTGGTTCATTCAAATAGCCATGGACCCTACCAGCGCGCGTTTTGATTCAAACTGATTTCTAGGAATTAATTTCCCTTATATACTTATCTTTGTGGCATTATTAGTGAATGTTTTACCGCCCCAGCAGTAGAAGGTGCGCATTTAGTCCTTTCACTCCTCAGGTGATGGGTTCGAGCCTGCCCTTTTGTTATTTTTCTTAATTTCTAATTTTTACAGGTTTCAACATACAAATACATTTAGAGGAGTGGTTCTAACACCAATGACATATGGCGCACTGGCTAGGTTTTGTGCCTGCAACCCCAAGGGCGTGGGTTAAAACCCTGGCAGGACCAAACCCTATTTTTTGGCACTAATTCTTTTCATTTTTCTTTTTTCTTTTCTATTTTAATTTCTTTTCAAAATTAATTTAACTATTTTCTCAAAAATCACAAAAATAATTTAATTTCAAAATTAGGTTAATTAAGCATTTAATTAACTTTTGACATAAAAATAATTTATTTTTCTCATAATTTAAATTATTTTTCATGACTAATCATTAATTAACTTAGAATTAGGTTTTTATTAACTAAAATCGATTTCAAAAATATAAAAAATATTTTCCTTTTACAATTAGGGTTTAGATGTTTTTTCTATCATTAGACATTATTCTTTCAATTTATTTACTTCATTTCGTATTTAAATTCTAGAAATCGTTGTCTAGGTCGCAAAGTTTTTTGTAATAGCTTAGATTTATTTTCTGCCTTTACTTTCCGCACTTTATTTTCCTGCAAATATTAAACTGCTTAGATGTATGCTAACTAGGGTTTCTATGGAAAGACTAAAAATAATCTTAGAATAACCCTAATTCAAAGATAAATATCTGAGTTGAACACACTCCTTGCACCCACTCACACCCTTAGGGTATCCTCTCTTGTTTTCTTTCGAATAACAATGGTCATGTCCCTCGAACATAGGGGTACCATTAGCAAAGACGCTTACGAATAACATCATCATAGTCCTTTCATCACAAAGATCATAGTCCCTCGATGACCCTTGATGTTGCCTACGAATATATGATCTCGTTCCTCGGTTGTTGCCTACGAATAAGTGATGATCATCCCTTCGAATTGAAAAGGCATCCCTACGTGTTGCCTTCAATGACCATACGATGACCCTACAATTATCCCTTCACATCCAACAGAAAAAGTTACCTACCAACTAATGGTATGGATAACCTTATTCTAAAGGAGAATGAAAAATAACAAAGAACGATCAATCTGAGTAGGTAAATAAGACTCTATTGATTGCTCCAATCAACAAATACTTTTCACACCTCACACTATTTTCAAAAACTATTTTCCAAACAAACACTTTGTATACATTCCAGTGAGAATCATTACAAAGTTAAACATTTTCCAAACAAATATTTCCAAACACTTCGTATACATTCCAACGAGAATCATTACGAAGTCAAAGCGAAATACTTTTCAAATCACATACACACAGAAAGCAAATTTTCAAAAGTGAGCTAAGTAATTAAGATCCCGTAGATAACTACGGGAAAGGGTGGTGATACCTTCCATTTTCATAATTAAATCCCTTACTCAGAATCTAACAAAGGTCTTTCCTGTTCTTTTCACCTTTCCTTTATTGTATAAAAGAAAAGTCGGTGGCGACTCTTTTTATCCGCAATATTTGCGATAAAATACAAAACAAACAAGTCAGTTCTCCCACTGTGTTACACTTGTCTTTTCTTGACTTCAGTCTCTTTGCAAATCCATGGTTGACATTTATGATAAGCTCATTATCAGACAGATTTTCTACATCTATGACATCACCAGCTTCATCTTTCCCAGTCCTTTGATCAGTTGAATCAACAAACTTTTCTTGAGGAGTCTTCTTTAGGGATGATGTTTCAACATTAGTTGTGACTTCATCAAGAGGAGTTTCTTTTTCAAGATTCTCTTTAGAAGACTCTTCTTCCCTCATAGATGATTTGGTGTGATCTTTTGGAGCAACTTCACCAGGCATTTGATTAAGAGGGATTGTGATCCCTTCAACAGGTAACCCTACTTTTAGGGTATTGGGAACCATTCTCCTTATGGCCATGTCTACATATCCTCTATCTTGATTAATTCAACCATTAATAGGTGATTTAGATGCATTACCTCCAATTTGAAAAGATGTATCCCTTGGTCATCTTGTACGGAGTGTGAGAAGCTTTTTAGGTCTTCCCTCCGAGCAAGGAATGATATAGAGAGGAACAATGTCTAGGGCTTCTTCAGATGACACATTGTCGTTGTTGTTGCTTGATCCTTGTATATTTTGATGAGACATTTTGATGGTATAGTGTGAAGGAGTGATTCTCTAAGGGTTGTAGGCGAATAATTTGAGGTTTGCAGGAATAGTATAGCGTGTGGTGAAACTGTGAGAAATTTGAACTTGGGTTGGCCTTTTTATATGTTGCGCCTTATGTTGTAATATCATTGAGTGATATTTTGAAAAATTAGGCCACTTAATAACGTTCCCACACGCTTTTAATTGATATAAATTCTTTAGCAAACAGACCCCTTGCTCTCTTCTTGAGTATTCATATACATCCCATCCTCTTGAGTGACAATTAACCAACTTCAATTCTGGAAATTTCTGGGCTGGATTCATAGTTTTTCCTTCAGCAGATTGACCATTAATTGTGGTTAAGTTACCTGATGTTATGACATTCATTGGGACATTATGATCAATTGACTTCTGATTAGTCTTGTCCTTTAGGTAATCTTTGATCACAATCTGTTTGACTTCCACACATATGTTGTGATTTTCCTCCAGGGGAACCCATAGGTAGCAGTTGTCTTTGTTTCTTCTACCCTTCATCGTGACTTCACCATATTTGTTTGTAATGATACATTTAGCTTTTGTGAAGTTCACATTAAATCCTTGATCACATAGTTGACTTATGCTAATCAAGTTGGAGGTCAATCCTTTGACAAACAGTACTTCTATAATGTTAGTGAGCTTTGAGCATTATATTTTTCCTGTACCCTTGATTTCACCCTTCATTCCATCTCCAAAGTTGACATAACCATTTGGGTGATCCTGAAAATCTTCCAATAAGCTTTGATCACCTGTCATATGCCTTGAGCATCCACTATCAAAATACCAGTCTTTTGTGATCTTTTCTGTTGAAGACGTGTGAGCCAAGAAACATGCAATATTTCCTTTGGGAATCCACTGTTTTCTTGGTTGAACCTGAGTCACATTTGATTTGTGTGTAGAGTTGGGGTAACCATATAACTTGAAACAAAATGACTTTATGTGACCATATCTTCCACAGTAATGACATTTGCAATGTCTATGCCTTCTGGGACGTTGAAACATTTGATTCGACATCTTGGATTCAGCCTAACTTTGAGTAGATTCCGTAGGAGACTCCTTTGTACCATTGTAACCTAATCCACTCACGTCCCCTGCTACCTTTCCAACTTGAAGTATCTTGTCCAGTGTTTCAGATCCACTGTTTAGCATTTTGACATTTTTGGTCATCTGATCAAGATCACATTTCAGCACAGTTACTTCACTTTTGATGTGTTTCTTCTGCTTCTCATTCTCCTGGCATGTTTCAACACTTTTGATGCATAGTTCTTTGTACGTAGCATCCAGTTCTTCGAAAGTCAGTTCTTCATCACTAGAATCTCCATCATAAATATATATACCAGTCAGAGCTGTTACATGTTTGGTTGATTCCTCTTGCACTTCATCCTCAGAGTCTTCATCTGACCATAGAACATTTAAACTCTTGCCTTGTCTTTTGAGATAGTTGAGACAATCCTATTTTATGTGTCCAAACCTTCCACATTCATAACACCTTAGCTCTATGCCTTAAGCAGGTCTTTCTTCAGCTTCAGTCTTATTCCCAAAGTTACTTGTTCTGTTGATGTCATGAGGCATGTTCCTGACATTTGATCTTGAGCTTTCCTCCATTCTTTTCATTACTCTGTTAAATTGTCTTCCAAGATGAGCTATGATTTTTGTCATTCCTTCTTCAGTGTCAAGATTATATTCCTCATATTTCTCCTAAGTGTTGGACTTGAAGGCTATGCTTTTAGACTTCTTCTCAGACCTCTCATTAATACTCAGCTCAAATGTTTGGAGTGAAGTCACAAGTTCATCCACTTTCATGTTGTTGATATCCTGAGCTTCTTTAATAGATGTTACCTTCGTATCAAATATCTTAGGTAGAGATCTGAGCATCTTCCTTACCAACTTTTCTTCTGGAATTTCAAGAACATTCATGTGAAATTCTTGAATGCTTTCCTCTTCCTTCATTCTCAGGTTTTCAAATTAGATGTGAGCAGCTACAGTTTTGACATTTTAACGTTGGAGGTCCCTTCATGAGTAGTCTTGAGTATTTCCCAAGCATCCTTAGTCATTTCACATGTATTGATTAATCTGAATATGTTTCTGTCAACTCCACTGAATATAGCATTCAAAGCCTTTAGTTTGCAAGAGCTAGTTCATCATCTTCCTTTGACCAATTTTCTTCGGGTTTCAGTTCACCAGTAAGTTAATTATCAGCTCCAATAATCACAAGATGTATCCATCCTTTCAAAATAGCCTTCCAAGCCCTACTGTCCAAGGACTTTATATATGTTGCCATACAAGGCTTCCACAGATCATAGTTAGAGCAATCCAGGATGGGTGGTCTATTCAAATATATTACCTCCTTGTCCATATTACCATAAAGTATCTTCCCTAGATCTCACCCAGAGACATAGCAGGATGCCTGCTCTGATACCAATTGAAATTTTGGTATCAAATATGAGATATTGGGGGTAATGTCACGACACTTATATCTGCTTAGAACACAGTTAAACATAACAGACTATCACAATGCAGAAAGCAATAAAAACACATAGATTTGTTAACCCAATTCGATTCTAACTAACCTACGTCTGGGGGCTTCCAAGCCAGGGATGAAGTTTACTATTAGTAATATTAATTCGGAGCTACACCTTCCATGTTTGCACTTCTTCACTTAATCAAAATACCAAGTAACCCTTCTACCTAAGATACCACACTTAGATATGAGAATCCTCCGCTCACTCCCTCAGTACCACAACCTGTGATACTAAAAACAACTAAAAATTGAAGATACTCTTCAAAGACACTCAATCACGCTTGCTTCAAAGCTTATGGTGATTGAAAACTAACAACTTAAATGCCCTTCTCAAGTAACTAACAAAAGAGACTCACAATTAACAACTAACAACCAAAATAATGAACAACCAAAAATAAAAACTAAAACTCTCTAAATTGGAATGAATGACTGCAAAATAAGGATTGCAGCCCTTTAAATAGAGTAACAGCAACTAGGGTTGCTTTACTCACAAGTCTTCAGCGACTCCTGTCTTCTCTCCATGAAACCAGGATATTAAAACTCCAAAGATATTGTTGAAGACGATTTATCAGCTTCCTTAATCGAAGCACACAATTAATAACAAACAGACTTCCTAAAAATTCTGTACTTTAGTCAGTTACACATGTCAGGACATCTGCTGTGACATCTGCTACTTCAGTAAACTTCAAGACATTTCTTAGCAGAATGTTTTACCAAAATTGCTGCCAATCAATAGAACCAACATGAACAACCCGAAACCAAATGTTTCGGAGTGTGGTTTAATTACCTGGAAATGTAATCGACTTTTGCCCATCCTCTTTACGAACTCTTTATTCAAGTTCACTAGGAGACAAGCTAATGAAGTCACTCATGTGTTGGCACGGGCGACTCCACCTTTGCTAGTTTTCATGTTTTCACTGATTTTCCGACTTATATTCAAAATATTCTTATTAATGATATAAATTGATCTTTTTCTGTCAAAAAAAATATATTAATTAATTAATTTATGATTATTATATAATTTTATTTTCGATTAAAAATAAAAATTTATTATAATTACAGTAAATGATTGTTAATTTTTATTTAAGATAATATTTAACTTTTTAAAAAACGTATAAATGATTAAAAAATGTATATTTTAAAATTTTATAAGTATATCTTTAATTTATATTTTTAAAATATTAAAAGTAATTTATAGGTATTTTAATGTGTTTTATTATTTTTAATATAGATTTGACTAGATTTTAAAAAAAAAATTCTAAATTAAAATTTATATATGGTAGAAGTTTACTATTGATTCTCATGTTTTTCAATTTATAAAAGTACTAAAAGAAAAAGAAAATCAAACTAAATTTAAGATTTCGAATTTAAAAATATTTTGTATAAGAAATTAGAAATAAATGAATGATTAAAAAATATGTAGACTTTCACCAAAATAAAAAATATATATTTATAGTTTAAAATTTTGATAAGTTAATCTTTAATTTCTACTTTAAAAAAATTAAAAGTCATTTTAAAAGTGTATAATTAATTTTAATGTGTTTTATTATTTATAAAATTAATTTGACTAGATCTACAAAAAAATAATTTAATTAAAATTTATATATGAGACAAAATTTACTATTAATTCTAATACTTTTTAATTTATAAAAGTACTAAGAAAAAATTCAATCTAACTTTAAGATTTATAATCTAAAAAAATTGTTTTACAATAAAGTAAAAATATATGAATGATTAAAAATATTTATACTTTAAAATTTTGATAATTGTATCTTTAATTTTAAGTTTTTAAAAATCAAAAGTAATTTTAATGGTATATAATTTATTTTAATAAATTTAATTGTTTTTTAAAATAGATTTGACTAAATTCAAAAAAAAAAATTAAATTTAAATTTATATACAAGAATATTTACTATTAATTCAAACATTTTTATAATAAAAAATTATACTGTTAATTAAAATATAAGGCATACTAATCAGTGCCATCTTAACGTTGGTTAAAAATTTTAAATAAAGAAAATATCATATATTCAATGTATTGGATACATATAATATTTTTTAAAAAAAAATTTAAGTATTTATATTTTCAATATAATTAATACATATATTTTTAAAAAAAATAATGTTTTCAATTTCTTAAATAATGTTCAACTTACCTTTTTTAAAAATATATTATATTTTAAGGAAAATGGTAAGAGATAAAAAATATTAAAATAATTTTGACTAAACATTTTAAAGATAGAGATTTTAATTAAAAAACAAGATTTGTTGACGGATAGATACAAGCTGAGTCACAGGTACAAGTATAAATATGTAGCAGACACTACACACCAGTGACAAAAAAATCAAACACAACAGAATTTAGCAAACAAATTTTATCTAAGAGACAAATTAGAATATTAATTTCTTCTAATATGTATTCAGGAGTGATGGAAAGAAACACAGAATGGAGTGTTATGGAAGAAGATAGATGGAGGAAAGGACCCTGGACTTCTGAGGAAGACAAATTGCTCATTGAATATGTCAAGCTGCACGGTGAAGGCAGATGGAACTCTGTTGCTAGGCTTACAGGTATTAATCCAAACCTACCAAATGTCTGATATATCACTGAGATCAACATGTGTGGTTACTAATTTTTTTTATAAATTATTATCGGTGTCACCATATCATTGTGATTGTCAGTATCTTATATGGTATTCGTGTGTCTGTATCAATGTCTTATATATCATATGTTCTTTTTGACAGGATTGAAAAGAAATGGGAAAAGTTGTAGATTAAGATGGGTGAACTATTTGAGACCAGACCTTAAGAAGGGTCAGATAACACAACAAGAAGAAAGCATAATCCTAGAGCTTCATGCTAGGTGGGGAAATAGGTACAAATTTGAACTCAATCACTTGAACTTAAATATTTCCTCTATCAATACTCGTGTTGCGTTGTTACTCGGGTTAATGCGTCTAGTTAATTACTAAATCATAAATATTTCAGATGGTCAACGATTGCGAGAAGCTTGCCAGGAAGAACTGACAACGAAATAAAGAACTATTGGAGAACTCATTTCAAGAAAAAGACTAAAACAACGTCCGATGCTGCTGAAAAGGCGAAAAATCGTTCTTTCAAGAGGCAGCAACAACAGTTGAAACAACAACAGCACCAAATTCAGCAGCAGCAGCAACTGCAATACAATTTGGACATGAAAGGGATCATAGACTTGTTGCTTGATGAAAATGACTACTATAGTGTGCCTTCTACTTCTCAAGAGAGTCAAGAAATGGTTACCATGTATGGAGAAACACCAGAACAACAGGGTTACTCTTACTCTATGCTCAATGGTAATGGCAATGGTAATGTTTATGCACAAGAGTACTCAAATGAAGACATTTTGTGGGATGGACTTTGGAACATGGATGATGTTCTTGGAAATTCAATGCAACCTATGATGCTACAAGCAAAGCCAGCCAATGTGCACAATTTAGTTACTCCCTTTTGTTAACCTTTTTTGCTTAGCCTTTAGTTATGTTAAGAATAGTACTAAAAAGCTTGGTGTTAAGACAAATTTTGATGCATAAATTGTGGACTCAATGTAGCAAATGATATCATGAAAGCTAGTTTTCTGTGACTGTCTCAACTTTGCTCTTTTGTTTGTTTCCATAATATCAAGAGTGGACAAATTTACTTCTTCATAATCTTAAAGAGGCAATTGCTAATGTGAGCAAGTGCCTTATGTGATTTACAATAAAATCATATGGGTCGTTTAAATTTCTTGAAATTCGGTATAGATTAGTCAAAATTTAACTATTACAAAATAAATAAAGATCATAAATTATAAGATTATAAACAAATATTTTCTAACGTCCTATTTAAATACAAAGTTTAAATGTGAAAAATTAGATACTTAAAATCACTCAAAATTGTGACACATGAATTCTTAAAGACACTTTGCTTCACTAGGATGAAAGATATGTACATAAGCAACATCGTGCCTTTATTACAAAAAGATAAACAAACCCCTTTTTGGGCATAGAATATAAGACACCTAATGTACTAGCTAGTACAACTCCATGTGGAATTCTTCAATGACATCTTTGTCATCATATTCTAATATTCTTTAAGTAACACATAATACAAATGCTCTTTTATCTTTATCACATCTGTCAACTGAATATATTTGGGAATAGGAATTGACTTAAACTAAGATAGAATTGGATTCTTCAAATCTCTCATATCTCATATGATAGCATTTTTTATTTCTCATACCATCTTTTTACTTGTGGATTATTTATACCCTTAACATGTATGTGGAAGTGTTTTTGTATGAACGATTGGACATTACATAATACTAGTATCTATATAGTATCATGTATAATAGATTTATAATCTGGAATTAAAGAGGGATAGATACTGCCTAAAAATAAAATTCTTCTTTATGATTTGTATGGTTTAAATTGATTTGGTTGATGTTGGAGAAATAATGGTGTAACAATTAATATTTAAATAATGAATTTATGCTTTGAGAATTTTAGTTTAAAACATATGTTTGATCTTCACTTTTTTTATCTCTCGTGTGGTGAAGTGAATTTCTGATGTGGCAGAAAATTAGTGGTTCAGCAAAATTAGCACTTTAACATAGTCACAGAATAAGTGATTAGCACTTTAACATAGTCACAGAATAAGTGAGAAAGTAATTTGAATATGTGGACAAGAGTATATCTGAAATGATGTGTGTTGTGTTTTATATAAGACAGACGATTTAAATTGTCTTTATGAGATCGGACATCATACGTGGGAAGACAATTTGATCATATCCAACGCGGAAAAGTGTGCAGGAGTCTCACTTGTTCCGTATGCATTTTTAATGCAAGGCTTGTTATTGAGCCTTTCATCATGGGCCTTGCAAGTAGTCCAAAACACGAAATTTGTACTTTGTACCCCTACTTTTAAACATGTACCCCTACCACCGTATTTTTTGGACAAAAATGTCCTCACATAAATAGTTTAAGATTTCAAAAAAATTCATTTCTCACATTTCGTTACAAAAAAGTGTTATGAAATTCTCTCTCACTCTCCAGGATTCCGGAACAATTTGCAAAAGTCTTCCGATTTTGTAAAAGACACACCGAAACAGTTTAGGTGAGTGTTCAGGAAAAAACTATGAACCGAAACACTTTTCAAAAGTGTTCCGGTTTAGGTGATTTATTGAAACTTTTTCGGAACAGTTTTACAAAGTGTTTCGATTTGGAAAAAACGCACCGGAACAGTTTGTTAAAATGTTCCTTGTTTGAACCAAACGCGTCGGAACAGTTTTGAAATCTGTTCCGATTTTAGAAATTACATTCCGAAACACTTTTCATAAGTGTTCTGGTTTGCCATTTTTTTATTTTTTATTTTTTTGTATTTTTTTGTATTTTTTATTTTGTTATTTTTTTTGCAGAATGCCTCGAAGATTAGGCCGTGACGGACACCTTCCTCGTAGAAACGACGGTGCATCTGGATCCGGTTCACATCCTCCAGAGGAGCCTAGAGGATTCACGGGTGGACCATTAGACTTATCCCTATTAGCTAGATACGAGCAGCACTGTGCTCGACACTTGTGGTATGGAGAGGTAAGTAAATGAAAATGTAATGTGAAATGAATTAATTTAATTTTTGTCGTAATTTATTAATATGTTACGTTTTTTTCAGGAAAGAGGACCTAAAAAACAACTAAAATGTGTTGCACACGGCCAAAAACTTAAGGAGTGGGTTCCCCAACAACTTCCCTAAGAGATAGATAGGTGGGTGACAAATTCGGGTCTTGCACATTTGCAAAGATCAAATCTGTCAAAGATAGACCCAAATTTGACCATTGCATTTGTAGAGAGATGACATTCGGAGACATCATCATTTCACATGCTATTTGGTGAGATGACGATTACTTTAGATGACGTATCTTGTCTTCTTCACCTCCCTATTAGGGGTATTTTCTGGACCCCCCAGCACGCCACTGAAGATGCTGCTACTGAGCTTGTTGTGACATATTTAGGAGTGTCACGTGTAGAAGCCATGACTCAGGTTCGTGGAAATAGAGGTGCCTACTACAAGTTGAAGTGGTTGTATGACACATTTGTTGCCCATAGAGCTGCTAATAATTAGGCATATGCGACCAGGGATTACCTGATGATGTTAGTAGGTTGTACCATTTTTGTTGACAAGACGTTTACGCTTGTCGAGGTAAAATATGTATCTCTTTTTGGAGACTTGGAGGGTCTTGAAAGATACAGTTGGGGGCAGCTGCATTGGTGATCCTTTATGATTCGCTTGGAGATGCATGTGTGTTTGACACCAAACAACTTGCTGGTTATCCGACTCTTCTTCAGGTAATTCATTTATTATTTATGTTATTATTAATTGTTTAGATAATTTTTAATTATTATTATTTGTTTAGTAATCTAAAAATATTATTAAAATGTTATTTATAATTTTTATTGACACAGTACTGGATCCATGAGTATTTTCCTGGAATTAGAAGAGTAGTGGAGAAGTAGCATCCAAGTGAGAACTTTGGAATGCCGAGAGCAATGAGATGGTCCTACAAGCAGGGAGCGTTGAAGGTGGATGTGTTTTGAGCTATCCTTGATAGATTGACATCGGTGGACGTGGTGTGGCGTCCATTTGAGGATCATAGGCAGTTTCGCGCATTCAACGAGCTTACTTATTTCAGAGGAGGACTATTATGGGGAGACACCTATGTTTTATATTTGGTTGACAGATATTTACGTTAGTTTGGTCTGATTCAATATATACCACGTCCACCCACTGATATTATTGAGGCGGATGTGGATGTTAATTGGATTTGTTACGACCAAAGTGTTGTAGATGTGGTCGGTCACACAGCAGCTGTCACATTTCCCTTTGAGACTGTGACAAATTATTTGGACTGGTATTATCGGGTGTCACACCCTCAATTGGTACCACCGCCAGTTGATGAACCAAGAGAGGTACTAGTTCCTCAATTTGCAGCAGGGCCAACCGAACCTAAGTTGGCTCGTATCTCCGCTTTAATTCATCGTCGCCTCCAGAAATTTGTTGCTGAAGAGGATGATCCGCAGTTTGCGAATTTATTTGCCGCGTTGCATTTATGTCATGAAGAGTGATTTTATGATTTATGTAATATTTTAGTAACTCTTTGAATATTTGTATTTGAATATTTGTATGACTTATTTTTATAATTTATGTTATCATTGGATTTATGCGTTATTTTAAGTTTAAATGGCTCTGATTGGACCGACACTTTGAGTGGCTTTGATTGGACCGACACATTGAATGGTCTAGAATAAATCAAAAGTGTTATAAAATGAGTCATGTGTTGTTTAGAATTTCCATCTCAAAATGTCTCTCCCAAATTGGTTAATAGATGCTGAAGTGTATTTCAATAGAGAGAAAGATGTTGTGAAGTTTAAGCTTCCAGAGGGATTTATAAACCTCGAGGGATTGAAGGAAATGTTTGACTACAAATTGCATCCCGAGACTGATACTAGGAGGGTGAAGAAGATCTCATACCGTGAAAATTGGAACATGGATGTTGATGGAAGGATAAGTTACAACGTGGTAGAGGTGAAGATCAATGCTGACATGACGGCCATGTGGAAGTCATATCATCGTAGACTAACTAAACGCCCTGTTGAGTTTGAAGCAGAGGTAATTAGATCTGCCGAAGATGTTATAAAAGCACTGCAACATCCAGAATTATCTCGTGTGATGTTTTAAGTTATTTCCCGTGTATCGTTTTAAGTTAAGTTTGTGTGTTGTTTTAATTATTTTGGATGAATAAAAATAATGTCGGTGCGTTGTTGTAATGCTTTGCTACATTTCATAATAATTTAATTCTACATTACACAAAATATAATTTTATGATAAGCTTATGCTAAGCGAACATAAGAAGGTAAAATTGGCGAAAGATGTAGCCATAGTTGCAAACGTCCCTCTAATGATACCACCCATGCAGTTGCATCCGGGTGACGAAACTTCTTCCAATATGTAGGCACCGGGGGTAAGAGGAATTCATCTTTCATGTTTACCTGAGTATAAAAAAAATTAATCCAACACTTTGTATAGTAAATAATAATTGAAAATACTATTATCGGGTATATAAATATTACTTGAACCCATTGGTTACCGTTGACTAAACCTATACACAAAATAGTAGGATTATGTAAAGGTGATGATGTCATAGGGAAAAATGTCAAGCAGGGATTGCCTAAATGAACAAGAATGACATTATAGCGGTTTGCTATCAAGTAACCTATGTCTAGTAGTGTCAACCATTTCTCCTCTGGCTGTCTACCAGTGGACTCTATCATCAACCCGCTTCTCACTTCTAATAGTCTATCTTTGAATAACTTCTCATACAAACTCTTCTTTTCCCTTATTTCCATGTCCAACTCTCGATGAACCATTGCCCAACCATCTTGACTATACCCATGCAACGATGCAATGACTCTAAATCCACAATTACCATTTGATTCAACATCCACAATCTCCTGAATATATAATCTAAGAAATTAACATTATAAATATTAGTGCATTATAAATACATAACATAATAATAAACCTAAAATAATTAACACTATAAATATTAATGCATAATAAATATATATGACCTGATATGACTTGGAAACTGGAGAGTGTAGTCTTGTTGTGCAGGCTTTTTTGATTTTGATTCCCTCTTTGATTGTGATTTCTAAGACAACTTTTGTGAAGTTTGAGATGCTTGTTCAACATACTCATGCTGTGAAGGGTCCCTGTAAACATCATACCCAACTGGTTTCTTCCCTTTCTTCTTGACTCCTCCCTTGGTTTTTACTTTCTCATGTGGTGGACATAAGAAAGTTGTTGCAGGGTAAGCAATTTCACTACACCTTTTTTTTAATGCTCTTTTCCCAACAACATCAATGCTAGATCTCTATCCGTCAAAATCACTTTTGGACGCAAATCTTTCTGCACAAAGAATTCCTTCAGCTTCTCCAGGACCCAACAAAAACTATATGTCTGCTCATATTCCATATAAGCAAATGCAACAACAAAAGTCAACTCGGTCAATGCCATGTCAACAATTTCAAAGAGAGGTTGCCTATATTTATTTGTCTTATATATGTTATCCATAACTAAGACAATGGGAAAAATATTCAGCAACTTGATGGAGTCTGGATGCGCCCAAAAAATATCTCTCATAATGTCTGAGCCATCTCTTTTTCTACTCCAGTAGACATATCATTCATCCTCAATTAGCTTTAGCAAATGTTGTATCTCAGTTCTTGGACCCCTTATCTCTTTTTGTATCACATTCTTCTGCTTATATATTTGAGTGATCCAAGTGATATTTTCAGGATTCCTCTCTTGCAGGGAAGTCAAGATGTGTCTAGGAGGAACATGTCTCTTTGTTAAATCAAAAACACGTTGCTTTTCATCTGAGGTCAACCTGCCAACAAACGCATGACCTTCAAGACTATCAGGTAATCTATGATTATGAACTCCACACTTTACATCTACCTTCCATCCAAACCCATCTTTTGATAGAGTCGATCTAATTTTGAATAGGCACCCACATCTCTTAGTTGCACTCTGAGTTCCACTTTTTATCCTTGTATTTTTCCCCTTTTATCACACACAAAAATTATTTTGTTACTCCTTCCTCTCTTGCCGGTTTCAGTGTCCGAGCGCTTGATAATAACAGTGATTTTATTTCTTAATCCAACTTCTTTGATCCAACTTGTAACATTTTCTCGTGTAGCGAATGTTTGTGTTGTAGTGAATGCATTCGTGGTATCTATGGAGGACTCGTTTTTTTGGCAAACTGAGACAAGAATTTCCATACCTGAAACCAAAAAATAATAATTCAAAAACGCGTTCCGGAACTCTTTAGAAAACTGTTCCGATTTACAGTTCTGACAAACCGGAACACATGTGCAAAGTGTTCTGATTTACACATCTTACAAACCGGAACACATTTGCAAAGTGTTCCGGTTTATATTCTAAAATTCTGAAACTCTTTCCATATGTGTTCCGGTTTATTTTAAAAATTGTCATTTATACCAGAACATTTAAACAAACTGTTCCAGAATATTTTTTTGTTATTTCCGGAATACATCAATAAACTGTTCCGGTTTGTGTTTAAACAAACCGGAATTCTTACCTAAAGTGTTCTAAAATGTGTTTCGTATCAATTTTTTGGACAGTAAATTTTTAACTTTTTTTATAAAAAATAAAAGTGAAAAGATAAAATAATTAAAATATACTAAAGGTAAAAGTGTCATTTTTACAAAATTGTAGGGATATAAAACTAGTTGTTGGGGTACAAAATAAAGTTTTTCCAAAACACTTCCCTCAAACACTTGTTAGAATGATGATTTATTGCGACATCAATTTAAAAGTTAAAAGGACTAACATACCACATTTTAAAGTTAATACACCCAACTGAAATTTGAGGTAGAGTTAAAAGGCAAAAAAATGTATTTTGTCAACTTTTTATAAATTATAAAAAAAATATCAACTACATATCAATAAATTTCATACACTTCAAAAAAATTATGATTATTTTAAGTTTTGTATTAATTTGTGATCGAATTAAAAAATAGTACATTGACTTTGTAAAATAAATTTAAACTGTCATCTAATAAAAATTTATAATTTAAATATGTAGTATAATTTATTCAAAAATAACCATATGTTTTAACATTTAATAATAGTTGTGATTAATTAATAATGTAAAATTATTTTACAGATGTTGTTTATTCTCTTTGTGATCAACCAATTTATCAATTCACTGATTCTTTCATGCCCACCCGCCAAAATCAAACATCGATAGCACTTATGATTCTGAGGAACGCATTTCCCCTAACAACCTCTCGTTATTACAGTTCCGCCACTATGTTCCTTGCACCACAGGATCTCCTTCATCTTCTTCAGCTCAGCATCGACCTTCATTCTCACAAACATTCCCAACAATGTCACTCTCAAATCCTCGCAAATGGGTTTTCCCAAAACGCTTTCCTCACCACCAGACTCATCTCTGCATACGCCACATCTGGAGACTTAACCAATGCGAAACTCGTCTTTCACTCTGTTCAGACCAAAAACGTTTATCTCTGGAACTCGATCATCAATGCCCATGTTAAAAATCATCAGTTTAATCAAGCTATTTCATTGTTCCGCCAAATGGGTCTTAGTAGTTTTTCGCCTGATGATTACACACTTTCTACAATTTCTAAGGTTTCCGGTGAAGTT
Organism: Vicia sativa; assembly: GCA_021764765.1. Classification (NCBI taxonomy): domain Eukaryota; kingdom Viridiplantae; phylum Streptophyta; class Magnoliopsida; order Fabales; family Fabaceae; genus Vicia; species Vicia sativa. The sequence continues at coordinate 90,858,219 of CM038797.1, read as the reverse complement.
AAAGACTTGGTTTTGGGGAAATTGATTCATGGGAAGAGTGTGAGGATTGGGTTTGTGTCAGATATTGTTCTTGCCAATTCTGTTATGTCAATGTATAGTAGATGTGGAGAGTTTGGTGATGCGATGAAGGTGTTTGATGAAATGCCTCAGAGGAATGTTGCTTCATTCAATGTTAGAATTTCTGGATGCACTTCCTTGGGGAATTTCGCTTCTACTTTACACGGTGATTTGTGGGATTTTTTTCGAAGAATGCAATGTGAAGGATATAAGGCAGATGCTTTTACTGTTGCTAGTCTTTTGCCTTTGTGTTTTGAGAATGCCGGGAAGTTGGATTATGGGAGGGAACTTCACTGTTATCTTGTGAAGAATGGATTGGATTTGAAAATGGTATCGGATGTTCATATCGGGTCTTCTTTGATAGATATGTATTCGAGGAGTAATAAACTTGTTCATAGTAGGAGAGTATTTGACCAAATGAAAAGTAGAAATATATATGTATGGACTGCTATGATTAATGGTTGTGTACAGAATGGAGTGCCGGAGGATGCACTGATTCTTCTCCTTGAGATGCAAAGGAAGGACCGAATACGACCCAATGAAGTATCACTTATTAGCGTACTTCCAGCTTGTGGCTTGCTTGCTGGATTAATGGGAGGGAAACAAGTCCACGCGTTTTCAATTAAAATGGAGTTGAATCATTATATTTCTCTATGTAATGCTTTGATTGATATGTATGCCAAATGTGGAAGTTTAGATTATGCAAGACGGGTGTTTGATAATGGTTCTTATTTCAAAGATGCTATCACTTGGAGTTCGATTATCTCGGCATATGGATTACATGGCAAAGGAGCGGAAGCTGTGACTATGTATTACGAAATGCTTCAGCAGGGGATCAAACCAGACATGATAACAGTGGTTAGTGTTCTTTCTGCTTGTAGCAAGTCAGGATTGGTAGATGAAGGCATTAGTATATATAACTCCTTGACGACGAAGTACGAAATGAAACCAACAGTTGAAATCTGTGCTTGTGTAGTAGATATGTTAGGTCGATCGGGCAAGCTCGATCAAGCGTTGGAGTTCATTAAAAAAATGCCAATAAATCCTGGTCCAAGTGTTTGGGGATCTCTTTACACTGCCTCTGTAATACATGGGAATTCAATGACAAGAGACTTGGCTTATAGGTGTCTCTTAGAGCTAGAACCTGAAAACCCTTCAAATTATATCTCGCTTTCAAATACGTACGCTTCTTATAGAAGATGGGATGTTGTAACTGAGGTGAGAACAATGATGAAAGAGAAAGGTTTAAGAAAAGTTCCAGGTATCAGTTGGATAACTATGGGCGGTAAAACACATTCTTTCACTGTTGCTGATAAAGCACATCCTTGTTCTAGTTCAATATATGAAATGCTTGATGACCTTGTATCAATAATGACAAATGGATGTACTGAAATTGATATTCTAACTTAATCTCTTGGAATTGGTGATAAAAATATCATCTTCTAAAGTGTCTAGTGAGCACTGAAAACTGAGGTATGTAGCTCAGAGATCTCTGAAACTACATGCTTGGTGATCCATCAGGACTCAAAATCACACATGATAATCAAAAGTTGAGTGAGACAAAAGTACAGAAAAGCCCTGACTTGTAGCTGTTGATGGTTTTGATAGATATGGTTTACTTAACGAGATAACTACATTGTTGCATTGTTGAACAGGGTGAGTGCAATTCGTCCCGCTAAGCAGCTATTCAACATGCTGATGAAGGTGCTTGGATGTTCACATATAGTCTGACCATCATGGAGAAGGGGGCTAAAACTTAACAGTGATATTATAGATACCGATAACTCAAAGAAACTGGAGGAACCAGAATCATTTCTAAATCAATTCATTTTAATCATGCCTCATTACTTCATAGGTGACAAAAGCAAGCTACCCATAAGATAGGAGTATAGAGATTTCGATGGAGGTCACATTCTGATTTACAAACTGATAATACGAGGGATCTTTGTTTCCAAATGTAATTACAGAATGTTGGCTCCATGTGTTAAATGGTTGTCAATTCAACTGTTAGTGCCACAGTGGGGTAAAGTTCTAGTATTATTATTTTTTATTTATTTAGACTCTTAGCTTGAATGCTCTCTTGCATAGTTTGCCATTGCTATCAAGATGAATCATAGTTCTATTAAAATAAATACATAATGAAGTTGCAGTTACGAAGAATAGTCAGATATGAATATATGTGTATTCTTGATGCATGTTTTCCTGCTTCAGCAACTTTGCCTTTCTTTTTAACTTTCGTTCGTTTAGATAAGTGTATGCATCTTTTTCACTGTTATGTCGATTCTGATATTCTACAGAGAAGATTAAGATATGTAGTGTTGCTAGTTAATGTGTTTCTTCTATTACTAATTTTGTTTTTACACAACTTCTGTTACTAATTTACATTATGTAATTTTCAGCTTATCGAAGTTAAAAAGAAGAAGGATGTCAAACATTCCAAGATAATCTTGCAACATACTATGTTGAAATCTTACGAGAGACACATTCGTATAACACGATAAAATAACTTTGATGTCGGTTAGTGTTGAGTATGACTCATAGACACAAAAAATGATCAGTGGGGTGAGGAGCGTAACAAGTGAGGCTACCTTTGCTTTACGCTTGCGTTTGACCCAAACGTGCATTAGGTCCAATGGTTTGTTATAGGGAGCTGATTGGGGTGCAGGGGGCAAAAGCTCATGCGTCTCATTGCCTTGTTACATCATCACTTCCATTCCCTTGCTTTGCTCCTAATCTCGTCAATCCTTATACACACCAGTTAGCTTCGTAGAATATCTTTTCTATTCTAACTTCCCAATCCTAGTTTAGGAGCTCAATAATTCTTCGTAATAGAGCCTTACCAATTCCCTTGTAAGTTGTTGTGAATGTAAGAGCTATGTAAGCATCGTTGCTATCAATATTGAGCTCAATCTTCTCGTACACTCTCTTAGATAAAATCTTCAGACCCTCGTGTATTCTCCACAATTCAGCTATTAATATCGATGATTTTCCAACAAAAAAAATTTATTCCACCTTATAATTTTCTTATGCACCACGCAAATTTTCTAAAATGTCTTTTAAAACCGAGAGCATACTTCTGGTACGCACCACCATCGAATAAATTTACTTCCGCTTTTGTATCGAAACTGGAATTTCGATTTTAATCATAACAGAATCCAGAAACTTCATCGATTAAAATTCATAGACATACATATATTTCATAACATAAACTTAGCAAATACATTTAGTAGTTAAACATAAATCAAACATTACAAATTAATATCCGGATAGACATTGCAACATCCTCATAATATCATCAATAGTTCTTGATAAAGTCGCCTTTAACTCGATTGGAACTTTCTTCTAAAAACTTTCATAAGTAGACTACATAGCCCGTAAGTGAGCATTGTTCTTTAGTTCACGGTTTATGAACCGAAGATTCCCTTCATTGTCAATCGATGACGAACGGTACTCGATCTTCTCTACCTTTCGACCGTCGCCAAAAGGTACAAGTTCCTGCAATGTTTCACGCACCTCTTCAATAGGGGTGTACACAGTGATCTTGAATTCGCGAGACGGTGTGGTGCCGGAAAAATGGACAGCTCCAACAATCCACCTGATGTTCAATTTCATGTTCATATCTGATTTTTGTGTTGTGGTATGGAAAAATATAATAGGAGAGGTATTTTTATAGTAGTTGGATGTAAATATGGACCATATAAATTCTATCCTTATGACAATGATAAAACTGGAAGTAGTTTCGGTTTTTAACTTAACCAAAATCGGAAGTAAACTTCCGGTTAAATTTCTTACAATTTGAGGGGTCACACTATATTTTGACCGATTTACACAAGATGGGGTGCGAATCAAAAATATATTTTCGATTTTATGAATGGTATTTTCGATTTTCAGTAGAGTGTCCCACTCTCTTATGGGTGGAATAAGGAATTCTTTTTTCCAACATATTTGAGAAATCTCTTAGCCAAATTCCATGTTTGTCTCGAATTATGCAACCACACCATGCATGCTGAGTATTTTGAACTGATCCATTTGATCATCCTTAGGAGACTTCCGTCAAATATTATTGTAATTTGAGTGTAAATAGGACACTATTATAAGCAATATTGATAGTCAAATGAATCTAAAAAGTAAAAATTATTTATAATAGCGTCCAGAAGAGGGTATATAGCTTATTTATTACACAACTTTAATTTATTCAAATAATAATTTGAAATTACTAGTCGTGACGTAAGCATGTTTGGTTGAAATGTATATATGAAAATTGCATTTAATATTTTATGGTTGAGTGTATTTATTTATTTAGTTATTAATATGTGTCTTAGGAGAGGACAAATAACTTTACCCTTTTTCTTTTACTCTCTCGTTCCTTTTTAAATGTCATTTTATTTTTTAAAAAAATTATTTTTATTAAGTGTCACATTTTAAAATTTAAAATAGTATTTATTGTAATTTTATCAAAATTATCACTAATTATTACTCTCTCCTCACATATTATAAATAAATTTATTTTTTTGGTGCACTGAATAATTACGGAATAGTATGATAGAGAGAGAAAAAATTAAATAAATTATTAAAAAAATTAAAAATATTATTAAGAAAAATTATTTTTAAAAAGTAGCATTAATTATTACTTATAATTATGTATAAAAATTTATAAATTAACAATTAAATAGAACAGAAGGAGTATATATCTCGTAGTTACTGTTCTAAAAAAGTTTTTTTTTTGCATTCATTGACTGTTTTTACCCAAAAAGATTAGTTGAGTAGCTCTTTCCATTGCCAATAACAACTTGACGAAACTAAGCACGGTGCAAAGTATCACAAACATGATATTTGTGCTATTCCAAATACGATTTGCGTTAAAATTGATGTCCAAATATAATATATCAAAATAAAGTGCAATATTTAGTGGAGAAAATACTTTTAATTTAATCAAAATTTAAACTAAGTTACTTGCTAAAATAAGAAATACTAGTACATCATTTCTATAAGGATATGTTGAGATTTGTGATTTGATGGAATGAAATACTATAAGGATAAATTGTTGAATTTCATTATTTATATCAGCAAATAATAGAAATTAACGGAGGGACTGGAATGGAACAGTAGAATTATTTCTACTCAATTTCATTTTATTCGATCTTCTACGTTTCATTCTACCCAATTTAAAAAACGCGTGGAAAAGAAAAAAAAAAAGGAGATATTTTATGATTAAAATATTTAAACAATAAAATAAAATAGTTTATTCATTTTATTACATTCTAATTCATGAATTCAAACTAGTAACAATCGGAATAAGAAAAACCAGAGACCTCTCTTTGACTCCTATGTCTCTCCTCCATCAATCGGTAGAGGATTTGTGCATGTGAAAGAAATAAATCCTTAAAGACACTGTGACTACGCGCTTCAAATTTCGTGCAACAGTTTTATGAGTTGTTGCAGAAGATGTTTGATCAAGGAGTTGCTGCCAAAGATGTTGATGAAATTGCGTTGAAGATCAATTTCTTCTCTACTAGCATCATTTACAATTCAGAAGACAATAATTATGGGAAGTTGCCACAATTTTGTGGCATTCATGCTCTAAGAAGTCCATGAAACTTGGCATTAACTATCCAGTATATATTACAACAATAATATAAAAAATCTCACCTATGAAATCCTCCAACTAAAAATTTTCAAAGATTTTTTTCCATGACCTTACATGAGGTGAGGAATAAAACTACCCCCAAATGTATATGTCCCCTCTTCCAGATTCTTATACCATAAACCATAAAATAAATACTCCAGGCGAACAAAACTCAGCATCATGGTGACAACTCAAAATTTCTCTCCAGAATCGAGTAAACTTCAGCAAGAGAAGTTACCTTGAAATCCGGTTTGAATTCAAAATTAGCAAACTCAGGAGAATCGTATCTTCCAGTTTGATCAAGCAGACACGTATGTGCTCCTGCTCGCCCTCCACAAACCACCTGCAAAATAGTATATAAGAAACAAGCAACATCAATCAATTAATCATCCAATTTTTAAGTACATCTGAATTCATAAACATTTAGTAGGAAACTAATATGTGCAGAGAATCAAAAGAAATTGCGTTAAGCAGATTTGATGTTGCCCTATGCATGCCACTTATTAGCAAAGAACCGTTATGGCAAATCAAATGCCGTTATGGATAAAGTGATGCGAGAAACCACAATGCACAGTGAAAGGACTGAGTCATAGGGTTCATCTATTACAAGCAATCACACTAAATGTTTGCAGACTGATGAGTAAATTGCATAACAAACTCTATACAAATATTTCAAAATAGCTTGTTATGTTTCTATCCTTTCTGGATTTTGTTGTGAAAACATTCATCGTTCCACATTTCTTCCTTCGATTTTGAAATTGTTTATTTGTAATCAAAAGATGAACAAGCATTGTTTCTATATAAACGAATATCCAATCAAATTAGCGGGAAATAAACAACTTACATCATCTTTAAGGCTATCCCCAACCATTATGACTTCATTAGGTTGAACATCCCAAAGAGAACAAATATGCAGTAATGGAGCTGGATCGGGTTTATAAGGCCGAAACTCCCTGCTTAATGCTGGAGAAAAAGTAATCTGCAGCAAAGATCATGACTTATAAAAGGCGGAAAGTCCCTACTTGAGATAAACAACTTATTTACAGCTTATGGAGATTATGAACCCTAACATGAAACAAATATGAACTGAATTCCTGCAACTCACCCCAAACCTTTGGTGGAACAAATCAACAGCAGACTTCATATTCCGCGTGATCAATCCCCTTCTCATTTTCTTGGAATCAAGAACGTTACAAAGCTCAGCGGCACCTGCATGATAATCAAATCAATCGCAAACGAAGTATACAATTGAAAATGCAATCAGGAAGTACCTGGCATGATTTGGAGTTTATCGAGAGCGTCTTGTTCGAAACGGGCGATGGTGTCATAGGCTTGGCGTTGTTGATGTGAAGGCAGGTGGTCGATGAGTTTCAGGATGTCGATACCGGCAGGGTTGGAGGCTTTGATGCGGTGATACTCGTCGTCGCCGAGGACGGCTTTGTACATGGAGACGAAATCGATGACGGGGACGGTGAGAGTGCCGTCCATGTCGAAAACGACGCCTCTGAGGCGCGTTTTGGTGGCGGAGTGTGACATTCTGGGGAAGAGGAGGAATGCCTTTGCGGAAGAGAGTAATGGCATCTATTTGGTATATCTAAGTAGAGTAGACAGTAGAGTATAATTTGTTGGATAATGAGAATATTTACTTGTTATTATTTGTGGTGGTGGTTTTGGGTGGGCGAGGTGGTGCCAAATTTCTGGTTTTCGTGTCCCCAACTTTTTTTTATTTACTTACAATGTCATTTTCTGCCAACGTCATTAAACCTAATATGTCCTCTATATAAACTTTAGAAAGCAAATAAACTTGCTAGGATAAAAATCTCCTTCTAAGGTTTTATAATTTACATTTTAATTGCCTATTTTTTTAATTAATCTATTAACGGGTGTGGCAAAAGATTCATATCCACCCGTTGAAGTTCTCTCAACAAAAGTCTATAAAAACATATACTATGTCAATGTTAAAAATTGTATAGGATGTGGGTTTCAAATTTTTACTGACTCTAAAAAGAATAAAGATGAAATTATTTAAAATTAAATAATATAAAGGGTGAGGTGGTAATTTTAGTGGTTCTCCTATCTTATGAGTCCATTTGACTCTAATGGAATCAGTAATGATATTCTAATTTAAGTTTTTATTTTATTTTATCCCACTTGTGTGCAATTACATAAAAGAACAAAGACTTAAGCACTAAAGCACTAAGGAGTTTTTGTCTCATACTGACACAAGTGAACTTGAGTCCACATAACTCAAATACGTCACTACTCGAGAATACAACACAAAATACCTTTCCCTGGTCGATCACATGTATCGGACTATGGATACGGGTCACAGATCTCTTCCACGTGGAACAACTTTCTTTGGCCTTTCCTACATCTAGGAAAATAGGACATGGGTCACGGAAGTTCGCTCTATAGGAACGACTTTTCCCGACAAGCACCTCTCACATAAGTCAAGACACATGTCGCGGACTTCCCATAATAATCAGAGTAATTTCCCCGACAAGCACTTTTCATGTGGATCAAGGCACGAGTCATGGTATTCATCTCAATGATTCATCCATTATGATCACTACTTTACTTAAGAATCGAACTTGAGACAAGCACGAATAAGGATTATTCTTGAATATGTGACTACTCTTAACAATCACTATGTGATTATACACATCGATCACTATGTGATTATTTTCATCAATCACATTGTCATAGCATGTTTCTGCACAAAGCTTATTAACTCGTAACTAGACTATCGTTCACCATCCATGTCTATTGGATATTCTTGTAGATAGAACGATTCATCTTAAGTAACTACTCGCTCATGGGTACACATTGAGGTATCTTTAACAATCGAGCATCACAACCTAAGTTATTTATCGTAACCTAAGTTTATCTTTACTAATCATATTTAGTTAACTATGATTCTAACTTTAATCTCATTCATTATCATAGAATTTGATCAATTATTATTCATTCGATACATACATAACATAATATAAGTTATAGAGTATTCATGACGATTTATAATAGAGCTGTCAATTTAGAGGGTCGAGACCTAACTTTTAAAGCCCCAAAATATATGGGATCTAAAATTTAAAAAATAAATGAGTCATAAAATAAGTACGCCTCCTAAACTAAATGCCCTAAGTAGGGCCTCAAAACCCACATTTTTCACAAAGTTTTTTATTTTTTAAAATATTTTATGAAAAAAATTATTTTTGAAAATAAATAATCTTTGTATTTTCGAAAACAAAATCAATTTTTTTTATTTTTCAAAAAAATCTACATTGTTTATTTAAAAAAAAAACTTCTTTATTTTCGAAATAATTGGTTTTTTATTTATGGAAAAAAAACAACTATTTTATTTTTATAAAAATGACTTTCTTTATTTTTGGAAAAATTAATTCAATATTTTTTTTGTAAAAACTTTTAAACATTTAGCATACAAGCATGATTTTATTTCACCGAATGGTAGAATATTTAACTAGCTTTCTAACGCATCTGACATCGCCTCAAACGGAGTTACAAAACTTATTTTATGGTGAATATAAATAAATAAAAAATAGATTGTCAAAGTATCTGTGAACTCGTTTAGCCAGGTCAAAGCGATCTTCAGGTGAGGTCTCACTTAGCGAGGTTAAAACTAGCTCTAAATAAGACAAGTCAGGATCTGAATCAGCAGTCTCACTTAGCCAAATTTCAAAATTAGCAATCTCGTTTAGCCATGCCAAAGCGGGATCTAAGTGAAGTCTTGCTTAGCCAGCCATTTGTCGCCAAATGAGTGTATCAGAACTAAATAAAGTTAAATTCAAGAAAGAAAAAACCAACAACACAATATAACATCAAGGATTAACAATAGCACAAGGCACAACAAGAATCATGTTTCAATCATCAATTTTACAAATAAGCAAGATTTCATCAAAACCATAAATCTCAATTTCATGTAAAAAAATTCCCCTAAAAGCTATGCTAACTAAAAACCCAGATAGAAAGGAAGATGATGATGAAATTGAAATGAAATGCTTATTTCTTCTTCTTAATCCAACCTCTTCTTATTCTTCTCCAAGTGTTTTCTTCTAACTCTCTCTTTCACTCTTCTTTATGAATAAGAAAGAATGAAAAAGTTTGTATGATGTGTAGTAAGCTCATTTGTCCTTTAGTGGACTTAATGAAGAAATGACCATCTTGCCATTGCCAAAAAATTCTTTATTCTCAAATAGCCACTCATTGAAATTGCCAAATTGTCTTATTTACTAAATAGTAAGGATTAAGATAATTGATTAAGAATTAATTCCATCTTAATTCATTAATTATTCAATTTGTTTCACTTAATAAAAAAAGACCAATTAAAAGAATATGTAAAAATGAAGTGAGCGGTGTAGAAGTTAAGAACCTAACATCTTAGTCCGCCTAAAAAAATGCAGACAAAATTAACATTGTCAAACGGAATAACCCATTTTTCCACCTATACACAAAACACTCTTTAAAGACTTACATCAACTAACTACCTTAGATCAAATTTGAATAGACCTTCTCGAAAAATAGACAAATGAAAAATTTGTTTAAAAATTATTTTTGCTCAGCAAAAATTTTACGTATAAAATATATAACTTTTTTGGATATAGCCAATTGCCCTTGTTTACTAACTAGTAAATGTTAAGATAATTAATTAAAAATTAATATCTTCTTAATTCACTAATTAATCAACTTGTTTCACTTAATAAAGAAATGAGCATTTAAGAGAATATAAGATATCATTCGGCAAGAGGTTACAAGTTGTTCGACCCAGTGAACAAGCAGATTGTGATCAGCATGGATGTGATCATAGATGAGCTGAAAGAATGGGATTGGACTCAAAATGTCAAGAAAGATTCAATGAGAAATTTACTTGAAGAACTAGAAACTCAAGTCAAAAGAGAAGTTCGACAAGAGAAACCAGCAGTTATAAATCAACCAAGCACAAGCAGACCTCAAAGAACAAGACGCATGCCTGCAAGATTGCAAGATTGTGTGGTTACATCAAATAATGTGGTTGATAACGAAGGAGAGCTGGTACATTATGCTTTCTATGCAGATGTCGAACCTGTCAATGCAGTTGAAGCATTGAAAGATTCGAAGTATGTGAAAGCAATGAATGAAGAAGTGAAGTCCATCGAAGACAACAACACTCGGTCACTTGTCGAATTTCCTCAAGACAAGAAGGCAATTGATGTCAAGTGGGTATACAAAGTGAATATGAATCCTAAAGAGGAAGTAACTCGACACAAAGCAAGGCTAGCGGCGAAAGGATTTCTCCATAAGGAAGGAATTGACTTCGATGAAGTTTTTGCACCTATGGCTAGGATCGAAACAATCAGTTTGGTTGTCGGCCTAACATAGATAAATTGTTGGCACATATGTCAAATGGACGTGAAGTGTGCATTCCTGAATGGACCCTTAGACGAAGAGGTTTATGTTAAACAATCAGTTGGGTTTGTGAAACATAACGAGGAAAGAAAGGTTTACAGGCTTCATAAAGCCCAGTATAGATTGAAACAAGCTCCAAGATCTTGGAACAAGAAGATTGATCTAGATGACATTTCATATTTCCTTGGCATTGAATTCTACAAGACTAGTAAAGGTTTGATGATGCATCAAAAAAGATATGAAGGAGAAATTCTCAAGAGATTTGAGATGGAAGAATGCAATTCAACTTCGACACCTGCATAACCAAGACTACAACTGTCGAAAGACTCTGAAGAGGATGATGTCGACCCAACCCAATATAGAAGACTTATCGGGTCCTTAAGATACCTTTGTCATACGAGGCCTGACTTAACATATAGTGTGGGTATGGTAAGTAGATTCATGCAGAAGCCAAAGGTATCAAACCTAGCAGCAGAAAAGAGGATATTAAGGTATCTGAGAGGAACTCTTGACTATGGCATTCTATTTCCAGGAGTTGATAAAGGAAAAGAATGCAAGTTAGTGGGGTACACAAATTCAAGTTGGTGTAGTGATGCTGAGGATCAAAAATCCATAGCAGGATATGTGTTTATGTTAGGTGGTGCACAAGTTTCTTGGAGTTCGAGAAAGGAACCAGTTGTGGTGTTATCATCATACGAAGCAGAATACATAGCTGCTTCTCTTTGTGCATGTCAAGCAACTTGGATAGAGAACTTAGTCGAAGAGATTACAAGTAAAGATCATGGAGCAATTACCATGAAGATCGACAACATGTTAGCTATCAACCTGGAAAATAATCTGATAGCTCATGGTCGAAGCAAGCACATCGAAATGAGGTTCCACTATCTACGGGAGCAGGTAGTAGATGGGAAGATGAATTTGGAACACTGTAGAACTGAGAGTCGGATTGCAGATATCATGACAAAGGGTGTGCAGGTCAAAGTATTTAGAAGACTAAGAGCTATGATGAATATAGATAGCTTAGACACAATGAATTAGGTGGTGTGCTGAAAGTAATTCATTGTGTTAGAAAATATTTGATTTTATTTGATTTAGGAGTGTGGAAACAGTTTGTTACATACAAATTTGATTTTAGATTTAGATAGATTTGATTTAAATTTAAGATAGAATATATTTGATTTAGCTTATGGAGCAAGCCTGCCTAAATCTATAAATAGAAGGAGTAACCCCTATTTTTTGCAATCAAGTTGTATTCACAGAATTTTGCAGTTGCAAAGTGAATAAGAAGTTTTCCACAGTTTGTGGGCAGAGAGTTACTCTGCAGAAAATAATTTTGTCTTCTTCTTCTTTTCTTTAATAGTTCATTATCATTGTGTGGTGATATTAATCTTGTTCATCAAAAATGGTAGAAATTCATATAGATATTTGCTGGATTTCCAACATAAACTCAGTTTAACTCGTTAAGAAATAACTAAGCTCAAATATTGGTTCGAGTTTATGGTAAATCATTTTTTAATTTAAATTAGATTAGTTAAAATTTACGAACTATTCAATTCATCTAGTTAAATTTATCTCGTTAGTTTCAATTAGTTAACATTTCAGACTTAAAAGTTATTTTTTAAAATCTACATTTTTATATATATTTAATATTTAAATATTTTTTAATAAAAATATAAAGATAAAATAATTATAAGATTGGAATTTATACTTTATTTATATAATTACTTTTAGAAATATTTCGTTCATTTGAAATATAAATTATCAATTAAAATAGTTAGATTAAAAAAATATTGAGTTAAGATTTGGAGTAAATCCTTAAATGTACTCTTAAAAACAATCTATTACATGTTATATATAATCGAGTTGACTTGGAACCTAATGAGTCGAATTATGTATAGTTCAAGTTCAACTCATTTAGTTAAGAACTTAGTTTTTAGATCATATTGAGTTCATTTGGTTCATAAACCTAGTTCAACAATTTAATTAACAAATCAAGTTCCGAATTATTTTTGAGTTGGTTCGGTTCATTGATAGCCCTATGTGTATCAATCAAATTTTGTCATATAAAGTAAAATTTAAAATCACATATTAATATAAAACCTTAAAGAATCAAAATAAAATAAAAAATAATAATATATAACTAAATTTTTGAGTAATAAGATGTTGGTATGTCAATTGTAAATAATGATTCTCACATTGAAAGAAAAAGAGGATATCAGACATTTTTTAAGTGAGAAAAGACATAGACTCAATATCTTAAGATTTCGGGTTAATATGTAATTTAAAAAAAATTAATTTTATGCGGTAAAATATTATTGATATAAGTCATTAAATATAAATGATCCATAATTTTATAATGAATAGCCTAGACCTAATCACGTATTAATTGTTAGGTAAAAAATTTACACTACTAGTACATATCTATTAAACCCATTAAACCTCTTTTTCAATAACCATGAAGTTTAATTTTAATACTTGAATAATTATATAATTTATTATTTCATGATAGAGAAATTATCACTAAATAAACAATCTATTTCAATACTACTAATATTGTAAAATCTCAAATATAATTAGCCTAGAATTAAGTCCTAAATTAAATTATTAGTATTATGTAACTAAAATATAGGTTGTTTACCTTTCATGAATTTCTCACATGATTTATTAAGTTTCACGATCTTTTGAATATCATATATTAGCTTCTTAGAACTCAGATGTCCAAAGTTTTTGAAGTTCTTGTGCCACAACTCAGTGTCACTATTAGCACCTTTTACACCAAAGTATTTAATTTCAGTTATCTCCACATTTATCTTGAATATTCAGTTGCTTTCCTGCTCATATTGCTTAATCAACTTATGATCAGAATCATAGAACTTCAAGAGATTGGTCTTCATAGTTACAAAGAAACTTTTCTCAATGAGTTGACCCGCACTCATTAGATTACTCTTCATATCAAGAACATACCAAACATCCTTAATTAGAATAATTTTTCAATTCTTCATTCTGACTTTGACATTTCTTATTCCTTCAATATTAAGGTATTTATCATCAACACATTCGATATTTGTCCTATTTCTAAAGTCAAAATCAATCAACCATTATTTATTTTCAGATAGGTGATTTGAGCTGCCAATGGCCATATATCACCAGCCTACTAAATATCCACCACCAGATTTAGAAGCCATCAACAACACATGTTCATCATCAAAATCTCCTCAAACTATGTTTATTTCTCCTGACTTCCTTTCCTTGTTTGACCAACAATCAGCAACAAGAGTTGCGTCTGACTTAGAGAAACTCTGAAAAGAGAGGTAGAGCAATCATTATCATAATCACTATGGAGATGTAATCAGATACTTTTTCATTGTTCTTCATCTTAAGATTCTCATATTGCTTACGTATGCTATGAAGCTTCACCTTCTTCATTGATGCATCACAATCATAACATCGTACCAGTGTGTCCCATGCAGTCTTTGTTGTCGTCGAATCAACGATTTTCTCAAACACATTCGTATCCACATATTGATGATTATATAAAAATTCCTTTTGATCCTTCTCCCTCGTTCTCTTTGTGCGTTTATTTGCATTTCAGTTGCATCTGTTACAATAGGCGTGTAAGTGTCATTGACGAAATCAAGAACATCTTGAACGCCAAACAACACACGCATTTGAATCATCCACCGATTCCAATTATTTTTATCAAATACTAAATGCTTTGTGTTTAAGCTATCGTTTCCGCCGCTCAATTTTGTTCTTGTACAAATTCAATCAAATCTCACCAAGACTCATGTTTCTCAATCCAGAATAAAAAAACATGATTTTGTTGAATTGAATGAGCAGAAATTCAATTACACTCTTTTTATTACACTTTTGTAATTAAACATACTCAATTTATATATCACAACTGAAATTCAAATGCATTCTAAATTAAATTTAAATGCAAATTTAACTAAAATACTACCTAAATTCTGTTCAATTTGGATATAAACAAAGCATATACAAATCGATTTTAATAAGTTATTTTTTTAAAATGAAAGATAATGTAAAAGATACAAGGCATTGAGTGGTTTGCTGCTGCCTTCACTCTTCCATGGAAGTCGTTGCGCGCTCTCCTTCTTCTCCCCTTCGTTACCCAACAATCTCCGTTCTTCAGGTTCCCATCTTTCATCTCCACATTCAAATTAACACTATCTCGATTTCAAAAATGCATACCCACTAATCACCACTATTTCGCAGGTTTCAAACTGTAACTGTTTTTCCCTAACAGAATCAAGGTTTTCATTTTCACTCACACATAACAGCAAGAAACTAACTAAATTTTCAATTGGAGTGCTTCCAAAGATAAGCAACACTTGTTTTTCTCAAAGTTGGGGTTTCCTTCGCAAAAGAAGGAAATGCAACAAGGATTGCTCAGTGAAGCTGAAGCATGCTTCTTTACTGTTTGTACGGTTGGTTGCTGGAGTCGTGATGGCGGTGTCGGTTTCCTTCGCTTCCAATTCCTGTGAGTTTTATCCGTAATAAATACATTCATCATAGTTAATTAATCTGTAAAAGGCTTTGCTTGCTGTGTTAATTTTATTTCATTTTTTTTTTTTAATTTCCTTCAAGGGGCCTTGACTGAAGAGAATCTGTTGTTTCTGGAGGCGTGGAGAACGATTGACCGAGCGTATATTGACAAGAGTTTTAATGGGCAGAGTTGGTTTAGGTATAGAGAAAACGCGTTGCGAAATGAACCCATGAACAACCGGGACGAGACATGTATGGATTTCATTTTCTGCTATTGTAATAGAAATTCAAAAGTTTACCAGATTACTTAAAATTTCTGTTACTGCATTTGCTCTCAGATACGGCAATAAGAAAGATGCTTGCCACGTTAGAAGATCCTTTCACTAGATTTCTTGAGCCTGAGAAGTTTAGAAGTTTGAGGGTACAAATCTATCTCATTTTAAGTTTTCCTTTAGCTTATTTCACATATAGTCCATATTGCATAAAACATATCAGATAATATCTAATATTTTGTTGAAGGCAGTCTGGAACTAAAGGCGCTCTAACTGGAGTGGGGATATCAATAGGCTACCCTACCAAAGCTGACACGCCATCGGATGGACTCGTTGTCATTTCAGCTTCTCCGGGAGGTCCTGCATATAGGGCTGGTGTTTTGTCTGGAGATGTTATCCTGGCAATTGATGATATGAGCACAGAAAGCTTGGGGCTGTATGATGCAGCTGATCGCCTACAGTGGGTTTTTCTTCATCATAGATGCTACTTGTGCTTTCAAAATCAATATTTTCAGACAAATGGGAAAAGTAAAAAGATAAAGAGAACATATAGTTAATAATATGCAAAACATCAACATATATGATTGCATTAATGTCTTAATAGTTTCTCAAGTTAAAAGTAGTAAAACAACTGTGTTATTAGCTTCATATAAAGATTGGACTAGTATTTGTTGTGGCTTAAGAACTGTAATGTTGCATGCTACTGGATGTTGCAGAGATGAAAATTTTGTGTTGGACGAGTAATCATACAAAGATAGGATTAGGAATGAAGTCATTAGAAAGAAAGTTGAAATAGCTTCCATTGTTGGAGAAAAAAAAGGTATCTCAGGCGGTTCAGACATGTGTGGAGAAAACCTGTGAAAAATTGATAAGTAGGGTAGACTAAATGGAGCATAGTCAATAATAGTTAGAGGTTGAGGGAGACCAAAAAAACTTAAGGTCAAATCATCATGAGAGACCTAGAATTAAATGGTCTATCTATAGATAGGTCCATGACAGAATATTATTTTGCCGTTTAATCCATGTAGTCAATGCCACTTGGTTATTTTGCCTTAATCTGATTGAAGTTTTTCTAGCTTGTTCGTTACTCTAGTATATGAGAGCCGTTAACAAGGTTCTTTGTGTTACTTTAAAGGTAATGTAAGCAACCATTTGAAAGATCAAATTTACTTGTACTTCTCATTATTTGCTTTGAGCTTATCTATGTGATTGTCTGACCTTTTAAAGGAAATTACAGAGGACCTGATGGAAGCTCTGTTGCATTGACTATTCGCAGTGGTTTAGACATAAAGCACCTAGCTCTAACGTAAGTTAGTTTTCTTCCAAAGCAGAACTACTTTTGAAGCTTTGACCTTAGACAATATGCGTTGGTACCGAGGATGATGCAGAAAATTTGCAGTTTGATAACGCTTCATTATATTTAGTCGCATTACACTGATATGGCTAAACTTTGTTACCATTGTTAATTTAATTCTGCTGATTTTGTCATGGTTGTCACTACAATAACTTTCTTTTTTTTTTTTTTTTGATCTAAAAAATGTTCCATCTTAAAATGATCAGCAAAATATATGGAAAAAGAGCTGACAAAGTGAAGCAGATGGATAATTTGCCTTTTTCTTTTACGGTAACTTTTTAAGTTCTACTTAAACAACTAAAAGTAATATAATTTATGCATTTCAGGCGAGAGAAAGTTACTGTTAATCCAGTGAAGTCAAGACTGTGCAAGTTACCTGCTTCGGGAGATAATTCCCCAACTGTTGGTTATATAAAATTAACATCTTTCAACCAAAACGCATCTCGTAAGTAGTAATTGATAGGCCAAGTATGATTTTTCTTACTTCTATACTCAAAAAAAGGATAGTTTTGTTACCATCATGCATTAATAATGTGATACACGTTTCTAACTAATATGACAAGCCATAGTTCTTACATGCGACGATACTCAGCTTTTTGGTATAGAAAAGAATCAAATTTTCCGAGAACTATTGGTACTCCTTCACTTCTGTAGAATAGACATGTAGTTTGACCAGTTATTGAAAATTTTAAATTTCAAAATACATATGATTTTTTTTTAATGTTTATGGTTTTTACTTAATAGACTGAAGTTGAAGAGTTTCTGCCTCTTTTCTTTCTTCCTGATGGATCTGCCATCCATGCAGGTGCTATCAAAGAGGCAATTAAAACATTCAGGAGTAACAATGTAAATGCATTTGTTTTGGACCTCAGAGACAATAGGTGATTCAACAATCAGCAGTCCCTTTATATTTTTTCAATCACTAGCTTTCTGAAGTTTATATTTCTTGCAGCGGTGGTCTTTTCCCAGAAGGAATCGAGATTGCCAAACTTTGGTAAGATATGGCTATCAACTAATGACATTTTTTCACCCTGTATTGCATATGTTTTTGCTGGTGGGGCGTGAAATTCAAGCAATTGCTTTCTCTATCATTCAGGTTATAATCATTTCATTTAGGTAGCTAGGTGGCACCTAGTATTCACACCTTTTATCGGTCATAAGTGTTCTATGACCATATAATCAGAAACACCTCTGACCATTGTAAAATTACATTGCCAAACTGGGTCATAAGTGTTCTATGACCATATAATCAGAAACACCTTTGACCATTGTAAAATTACATTGCCAAACTGGGTCGTGAAAAATTCTTCCAATGTCAGCAAAAACTTCTTTTCTAGTCATGCCTTAAAATTATTCTTGTTTTTAAATTATTCAGCTTCAAGTTCTAACAGATATTATCAATCAGGTTGGACAAAGGTGTGATTGTGTATATTTGTGATAGTCGTGGTGTTCGAGATATACTTGATACAGATGGAAGTAGTGCCTTAGCAACTTCTGAACCCCTGGCTGTGCTGGTAATTTTTCTTCTTTTGCTTTATGCTCGCATTGCTTTCTTCATGCGTGAGTTGAGTTGGTTTCGAATGCATGCATATCACAATGATTGTCTACTATATAATGAGTAATTAAGTATCTTGAGCTTAATCAGGTAAACAAGGGGACCGCAAGTGCAAGCGAGATATTAGCTGGTGCATTGAAAGATAACAAGCGGGCCATATTATACGGGGAGCCAACATATGGAAAAGGGTGAACTACTTTAGGTTTAGCTCAATTCAAACGATCTAAAATTTATACTATTTACCTAATATGAACCGCACATGTTGCAGGAAGATCCAATCAGTTTTTGAGCTCTCAGATGGCTCAGGACTAGTTGTTACGGTTGCTCGCTACGAGACACCTGCCCACACGGATATCGACAAGGTCTGCTATATTATTTTCAATCTTAAAAAAAACCGGATTACCCTTTTAACACCTTGCTTTTGCATGTAGGTTGGTGTCATTCCTGACCATCCTCTACCAACATCATTTCCTAAGGATGAAGATGCATTTTGCAATTGTCTCCAGGACCCTGCTTCTTCTTGTAATGATAACAAAGTCCAGCTATTTTCAAAATGATTTTCCGGGTTTCTGTTTATTGATTCTTTGAGATCATTGATCTAGCAAAGCAACGGCGTTGCTACAAACATCTGTATACATGTAAAAATTAGAGACTACAGAAGACCCGTCTTCCTGAAAATTGAACAATTAAGGACTAGGAAAACTAAAAACAAATAAAATCGCCATGAATTAAAAACGTGAATGTTGCTAGCTACAGCTCAATCCATTTTTCCCCTCCAAAATTGCCATGAATTAAAAATGTAAACAAGCACGCGGCATCCATTGAAGAATGAGAGTGTACAAATATTATACGAGTAGGCTAAACTAAGAAGTTGGATGCAAGTTTGTATATGCATAGATCATCATGTAGACAAATCAACAACAAATATGTATTACCATTATTCAATTTTACGTAGGCACCATATTCAAAAGTACATTTTTTGAAGCCTAGATGAAGTAAGAATATGTCAATTCTTTTATTCCATGTCATTGGTGTTTGCTTTAAGTCATATATAGTTTTGTTCAATCTATACACCATGCATTCTCTACCTTTTTTTTTCTCATGACCAAGAGGTTGTGATACGTAAACTTCTTCTACTGTTCCACACGTCTAAATGAAACAAGGGCCAACCTATCCTACTTCCAAGGACGATTAGCAATCTAATTGTTTCAATCCTTGCAATTGATGCAAACATCTCTAAGTAACCGACTTCTTTTTACATAAAATCTTTTGCCACTTTTGCCACTAGTCTGACTTTGTGCTTTGACATAGTCCCTTCAGCATCCGATTTGAGTTTGAACATCCATTTGACACTTATCTTGTGTTGTTTCCTTGAGTTTGAACATCCGTGAGTTCGATACTTTTCAATTGCATTCATCTCTTCCACTATGGCATTCTTGTACTTATTATGCATTGATTCTTCAAAACTTAATAATTCTGAAATGGCAGATAGAGCAAAATGGACCAATTTTCCATCAATGTCAATTGCATCATTAGGATGTACTTCATGACCTTGTCGTGTGCTTGACATTTGTCCAGTTCTCACGACTGACCTAATTCCAATTCCTTTCTTCTGTTTCTTCGACAATCACATTTATGTTAATGTTCACTTTGTTTTTATAGGATCATACTCCCTCCGGTCTCGAATGTAAGCAACAACAACAAAAATTCAATGGTATTAAATATAAGCAAAAAAACACACATAATTATTATATTTAATGTCATTATTTCATATATATCTCTATTTTTTCCCCCCACATTTCTATGTTTTAATAATTTCCAAAACAAAAAGTAGGAGTAAAATTAGAAATAGTATAAAACTTAAATGCATTTAAACATTTTTCTTAAAGGGTGAGCTTTTTTTATAAAGTTGCTTACATATGAGACCGGAGAGAGTACAACTTATAGGCATTAGATGAAATTAAAATTTGAAAATTTTGAGTTTAAATGTGATTTTTACGCTAAAATTTAGTGTTCAATTCATTTTTGCAAAGGGGCGGGTGACAGAACGAGTATGACCCGTCAGACATGTCAATTTTATCCGCATTTTTTTGCAAGTCGAACGAAGATTTTAGGCTTTTATACTCTAAGATGTCGCCCGACTCAGTTTTCTTTGCGCGTGAGCATTAACGGGACAAATACGAGTTTTTACAACTTTTAAACTTTGTAGATGTAAAGTTTGTAGGGTCTTCAACATCCCACCTCATTTTTCGTGAGGTGAGACAAAATTTTAGAATCATACTCTCTAAATGGGATATTCCAGAGAGGGTTAAACGCCCAAAAGACACAAACCACTCACTAACAATTCTAAAAATACTAATCCCAATTTCACCCGCTCGAAGAATATCTTTAAAATCATTCAGACAATCTTCAAAACTCTGCTATCTTCCTTCAACATAAAGTTGATTTTAGTCGTCACATTTTCTAGAAGATTCACTTTCTTATGCACATGAATAATTTTCATCTCCCAATCCACCTCTCACATTACTTTTGCATAAATATATTCAAACATAAATTATTTTATTTTCAAATCACTTTTAACTTAAATCGATTTTACATCATTGTCACTCAATCAATTTTATCACATACAACCAAAGACAGAAATTTCATGAACAAATTAGTCAATAGTGAACCAATATTAAAGTAATTAACAACATACAAATATGCTATAGTTAAATTGCACATGATAACTTGTTACAAAATAGGAAAAACTACTTTGATTGTACTTTTTGTGGATTTCTTATTCCACTCCATGACCTTCTTATCTACCCGTGAGAATTTCTCAAATTGCCCCTGCAAATCGGAAATATACTTCCGGTGCGCACCACCATCTGAAAATATTTACACCAAATCGAAAATTAAGTTTCAGTTTTGTACCGTAACTATATTTCAGGTTTAATTCATAACAGAAAATCAGAAAACTTCATTTCATTGTCTAACATAGAGATACATAAACTTAGCAAATACAAACCGAAAGTTAAACATAAATCAAACATTATAAATCAATATTTGGGTGGACGTTGCAACATCCTCATAATGTCATCGACGGTTCTTGATAAAGTCGCATCTAGCTCGATTGGAACTTTCTCTTGAAAACTTTGACAAGCCAACCACAAAGCCCGTAAATCGTCGCCGTTCTTCAGTTCACGGTTCATGAACTGCAGATTCTCTTCATTGTCAATTAATGGTGAGCGGTACTCGATCTTCTCTACCTTTTGATTGTCGCTGTGAGGAACAAGTTCCTGCAAAGTTTAACGTACCTCTTCAATTGGGGTGTACAACGTGATCTTGAATTCGGGAGATGGTATGTCGCCGGGAAATTGAACAACTCCAACAAACCATGTGATATCTAATTTCATGTCCATTTATGGTTTTTTGTGTTATGGTATGGAAAAATATAAAAGGAGAGGTATTTTTATAGTAGAAGGATGTAAACATGGACCATAGAAATCCTATCTTTGTGTCAGTGATAGAACCAGAAGTTAAATTCCGGTTTCCTACTTAATACAAAAACCGGAAGTATACTTCAGGTAAATGGCCTGGGGTTGAAAAACCAGAAACAATAAAGGAACCACAAGCATATTGTCAAAATCTCATATATTCAAATTTTTTGCAGGTGGTCAAATTACAAAAATAAGTATATTTCCACATCATAATACATTAACAAAATAAAATTAATATTACAATGTTATCTATACTACTTGAAAGAGTCGAAAAAAGTGTCGCCGGATAAATCCACCGGTTGCACCCCTTTCGACTTTTTCCTATTTATTTCTATATCTATTTTCCTCAACTTGTTATATTCTTGCATCCTTTCCATGAATTCGTCTGTGGTTATGTGAAGTGCGCGCTCTGGTGATGTCGGTGGTATAGGGCATCCCGATTTCAAGTAGACTTGAATAAAATGTCGTGAATTTGAAATCCACCCTACACAAATGATACGATCATTGGGATTTGGTGTAGGAGCAGTGCGCAGAGGAAAATAAGTCTCCGAAAAACCGTATCTTGTCAGATTAATACACACCTTATCATACACACTTGCTATGAGATGACCCATTTTAGGGAACCACATCCATTTATCCTTCAGTGCACATCTAACCTTAACAGGTACTAGTGCGTGATGTATTTCCTCAACCTTCTCTTTACTCCCGAACACACGTGTGTATAACTCTCTGTGTTCCGTCAACTCTGTGATCAGAGTATCTCGCACAGTATTGCAATGCTCTTCACGGCTACATAGCAAACAAGAAACAACTTGAAAGCCACAATTATTGTCATTGTAATGCCCCGAATTTAATTAATTAGTTAATTAAATTAATTAATTAAGAATTTAATTAATGGAATTAGTCGAAGCCGGGAATTATCGGAATTATTATAAGAGGCATTATTGGATTAATATGTTAATTGAGCGGTTAAGTTGATAGTTGAGTAATTAGTCGGAAGAAATTATTATTAAAAATAATAATTGGGTAATTAGAATATTATTTATTTAGTTGAATGTAGTTGTGGTGTGGTAAATAGCAAAGTAGAGGTGTAAATATTAGGCCCAATGAAATAATTGAATGATATTATTATTAATATTATTAAGTTGGAATTATATATAAAGAGAAGAAAAGGTTAGTTATTAGGTTAGATGGAAAAATAAGGAGATAGGAAAAAGGAAAGAAAGATGTACGTGAGGAAAAGAGGAAGAAGAACAAGGTTTGGAGAATTAGCCGTCGGGAAGAAATTGTAGACCGAAAAGTCAAGTCAGAATTCGACCGGAAATTTATGGAGAGACCGTCAATCCAAGGTAAGGGTGGGGTTCAATCTTTATAATCGGGTTTATGATAAATTGTATGTGGGATTAGGGAGTATGACTTATGCCATGGATTAATTGTTGTGGTTGTGTTGTGATGATTTGATGAAATTAGTTGTTGTTGAGTGTTCGTTGTGTTTGTTAATCGAAAAGGAAATTAATTATGTCAAGCAATTATAGTTGAACCCTTTGTATATGTTTATTTGAATGTATGTTATATTGTTGTTATATTGTTGCAAGTGTGTGATGCGGGTTGTACTGAAGGAAGAATTTTCATAAGGCACAAGGACCTGCCAAACAGTAGGGAAGATGGTTATATGAGTGTCTGCCGAACGGCAGGGGGTATAGGTAGAACATGTGCCGACTGACACATGATGAAGGTGATGATGATGGTAGAAGGAGGACCCTGTTGAACGACAGGGGTAATAGGAAGAGGTGTGTCGATCGGCACCCCTTGTGGTGGGCCAGGGAATTTTGTTTGTTTTGTGCCACGCGTGTGTTGATGAAAAATATATCTGTTTTGTTTTGTTTTGTTTTCCTCTTTCTACCACACAATAACAGGTAGGATTAGGGATTTGGTAAAATAATAAATAGTGTCACCTAATTAAATTGTGTAGCAGTATAGTTAAGTAGCTATGATGCATTGGTAGCAGGAACATGATAATCCCAGGATGTACCTGTTTTAGTAATATTAGCAGAAGGAGTTTGTCAAGTAACAACATAGATAATGGAACATTGCGGATAATGATAGGGATGTCACTTAGTAGCATTTGAGAATTAATGACAGTGAATTATATAAATGGAACCAACGGGGATTTAATAGTCGAGGAAGTTAGGACCGAATGATAATATTAGTAGTTTTAACCGGTATAATTGTTTAACTGAAATTAGTTGAAATTTGGTGGAAATGATTTGTTAATAGTCGTAATTATTCTTGGTTGGTTGATGGATCGGAATCGTGTCGAGTATGTTGAATATAGTAGGTATCTTAGTGATGGAAAATTAAGCAGTTGATTGAATTAAATGATTTAGTAGATAATGCTTAAGAATTAAATAGAATTAGCGGTAAATAAATGTTTTTGGCGTAGATTTATAACTGTTAAGTTGGGTAGTATTCGTCGTAGTTGGTTGCTTGAATTTTGGTTGTTAATAAATTGTTGTTGATATGTTGATGAAGTTGCAGACCTATGACTAATGTTGATTAAGTTGAATCGTCCCGATTTATGGTCATGCTTGAGTTGTAGGTCGTATGACCAATGTTGATCTAAGTTGATGCCATTGATGCATATTTTAAGTTGTTATTGTTGTATTTTGTTTTTGTTGTTGCATTGTTGTGTATTTGTTGTTGAAGTTGAGGTCGCATGACATACATTGCATGATTAAGTTGGCCTTGATGGCACCACATTGAAAGTTGAAGGTTTATGCCTTGGCCTTGATGACACCACGTTGAAGGCTTATTCCTTGTTAATGCCTCGATAAACTGACATATGTTTAAGTTGGGAGTTCTGCTCCAAATAGTACCACATGCATTTGCATAATTGAGTCATATATTGAGTCGCATGTTAAAGTTGTTGTTATTGTTCATTGTTTATTGATTGTCGTTGTGTTGTTGTTATAAGTTATTGTTGCTATAAGTTGATGTTGTTGTTATAAGTTGTTGTTGTTGTTATAAGTTGTTGTTGTTATTAGGTTGTGTTGATTAAGTTGTTACGTTGATTGAATAAGTGTTTTGTTGTTGTTACTAAGTGGTTTGTTGGTTGTTGTATAGTTGTTGTTATGAAGTGGTGAAATTTATATGATTCTGATCAAATATATTGTTTATCATACACCTGCTTATATTGATTGATATCTCACCTCTTCTGTTGTGATGTTGTCTCTACGTGGGTAACGTGCATGTATTAGAGAATAAAGATTTAGTTGCTGTTAGTTTGAGTCGGGTTGTCTCTCTGATACGTAACACTCGGGGGATGAACGCTAGTTGTTTTGGTTTTGTTCTTGAATAACTATGTTGATACATGAAAAGTATTTGTGGATTTTAAAATGGTTTTAAGTTGAAAAGATGTTGTCATCCAAGTTGATTAATGTGGTTCCGTTGCTTAATATTAATAAAGTTGATTCATATGGTTTTAGTTCATCCGAGTATTTGTGTTATGTATCTATGATAGCATGTTGTTGTTAAGTTGAATTGTAATACTCCAATTGTTTATTGAAAAGAATTTTATAACTCTGATTTTTCATATTAATTACCGGGGTAGAATTGGGGGTGTTACAGTCACCATCCACATTGACGATCCTTTCAATGTATTTGTGCATGAAAACCGTCATTTGATCAATGAACGGTATTTTTGATGGAGTCGGTGTAGGAGGTGGTTTGCTAATACGAGCACCTCTGGAAGCATATTTTTGAGATTTCGGTGTAGGTGAGTCGGGAAATACTTTGTCAACATGTTCATAATACGAAGGACTCCTCGTAGTAGAATTTTCGCCCGGTGTAGGTTTCAACTTCTTTGGTGCACCTTTTTTTTACCGGTTGGGAGGGTGGTTTCAAATCCGTGGTCTCTGAAAATACAATCTTTCTTAAATTTTCTTTGATGTGGAGTTTGGTGGCGTCATCGGCTCTCAAAAATATCACTTGTATTGCTTCCCATTCGGTAAGGATGGAGATATTTGATTTATCACATTTCATTTTCCCGTCATCCTCAAAACTAAGTCTCTTCCAATGTCTAGAGGCCTTGTCCATACGTATCGGGACATTACCACTCATCTTCTTGGATATGACACAAGTACAAGAGAGACCATATATTTTCACAATATTGCACCCACACTTTGAGGTGTCATCACCCATATTTGAAGCTCTTATGGCCTCATAAAAAATATAATTAAGCGCAACCCGAGAAATGTTACTGATCAATTAAGAATATAGAATATTCTCCTTGAACCTGTGTTCCAACACCATGATACTACGACCAAATGTCATTTGTATCTCATTATGCTAGTTCAGTATCATATGGTTCACAACTTCTCAACCCGTAATCAAATCACCCTTGCTATTTGCCAACCAATTCTCGGGACAAGCATGTAAAATTTTGATTTGATGTTGTATAATGGTGCATCCATGCACAAAAAAAAAACTCCTTCACCTGATCAAGTATTGTGCTCTCCACATATTTCAACATATTCAGATATTTCTCACAAACAGCTCAGAATTGTAAAACAACATCAGTATACATCTCTTTTGTAGATGAATTAACAATAACATTCCATGCAACCATGATTTTATCCATAATAACACTGGACTTTACCAACTTTACATCTTTACCAGCTATCTGTTTCGACCCCACAACAGGTTTAACCCGACTTCTCGCATTTTTGTAATATGGTACCTACAAAGTAACACGGAAGAAGTCATAAATACAGTTGCAACGACATTTATTAATGCCGTATCTCGTTCGGTAAAAATTACCTTTGGCATATCCTCTTGGTTCTTCAACATTAACCTACACACCTCTAAAGCCCATTGAAAGTTGTCTTCTTTTTCGCACTCGAGAAATGCAAAATCAACTGAGCGTCTTCTCGGTCGATGTAACACCAATAATTTTCAATAATGGTAGCCTGTACTTGTTGGTTTCATACGGCGAATCCATTATGAGCACGGTAGGAAACATGTTGAACAATTTAACGGAATAATGATGAGTCCAATAAATGTCTCTAGTAGTTACTCCATCATCACCCCGTCGGTGCCTACAAACATAATTGTTCTCATCAAGAACTTTCAAAAGGTGTTGCATATCGGTTTTATCTTCCCGAAGGGCTAACTTTGTTTGATATCACTTATTGTACATTTGTTTGATATTAGAGGTGCTAAATGGTCTTTTGCGCTTCAAAGTTGCGAGAATGTTTTTGGGAGGTACCAAATTCAAAGTCATGTCGGAAACATAAATTTTATCATCCGGAAGTAGCCGACATGCTATTGGATGACCGACCAACTTTAGAGTTAAATCATGATTGTGTTCTCCACTAATCACATTAAACTTCCACTTATTGTTGACCATGAGATAACTACGCAACCGAAACAGACACTCACATTTTCTTGTGTCGGTTTCCTCACGTTTTAAATTTTGAATGCGAGCCACATATTTTCCACTCATTTCGCAAGTCAAAATAACAAAGACATTTCTTCTATCAGTGCCATTATCAGACCTTACTATCACAATACCAAATCCTAACTTCGTTGTCTCTAAACGAATCCACTGCAACATATCGTCCCGTAATTCAAATTTTTGAAATTTTTTAAAATGTTCACGAACATCGACCGACTTAATTATGAGAGGCGGAACTACGACCAACGATACAACTTCGGTCACTTCGGGTTTAGGAATGTTAATATGTTATCGGGGTGCACTATACCTATGTAACATAATAAAAATTATAAATACAAATAGCACAGTGAAATCTGCTGCATAATTTCAAAATAGAGACAAAACCCGAAATAAACTTCCAGTTTAGTTCAATCATAAACCGAAAATAAACATCCGGTTTGTACGTAACCTTATTTTCAGCAAAAAAAAGTTTCAGATTAATGCAGTGAATGAGGGATAAAAGGGATGATGTTTGCCTGAAATTCTGCTTTGTTGAGCTTTTTCTGATATGATGAATCAAAAAAAATATAGATTTGGAGTGGAAAATGGATTGACAATGGATAGGGTTTTTGAGAGGTTTGGAGAAGGAAGTGTGTAATGGTGGTGATTACCATGGTTGCTGCTTATAGCAATCAACTTCGTGACAAAACCGGAAGTAAACTTTTTGTTTTATACAAAATTTTCAGGTGGCATACAATTCAATGTTCTCACTTCTATAGTCGGAGTTATACTTTCGATTCCATACCGAAAGTGCATCTCTGGTACAATTTTTACAATTTCAGGGATGACACCATATTTTAATTGGTTTGAACCAAATGAAGTGCGAACCGGAAATAAATTTTCAATTTTGAGAAATTTTTTTCGGATTTTCATGGGATTCGCCCCACCCTATGTGGTGATTAAGAAATAACTTTTTTTATTTGTGACAAATTTGCTTTTCCAAAATTGAGGGATTATTTTGATTCTTACTTTGACTTCAAGACCTCCCTACTCCAAAAAAAAAAAAGAAACCATAAATCTAGATTTCGGCGGCACTAACAAATAGTACGAATCCAACCCAACACACACTCGTGAGTTTCCTCATCTCTTCTCCCCGCGATTCCTTCTGATACACGTATATGACACTGATTCATTCACTATTATCCAACTTTTGTCTTCAAGAAAAAATGTTTCAAAAATTGTCTATGCATGCCACCTGCTTGACAAAACTCCTCAATGACAAATCCTATACAAACAACTTCTGTTTTTCATTTTTTAACTTGCTTTTGGTTTAATATAATTCTCACACAGAAATGTTGGCCTTTGAAGCAAGATCCATTCGACAAGTTGAAGCTTTTACTCGAACTTATATATCTAGATGGTCTACTATATTTCATTCATGTTACTCAGATTCTACTCACAACAAGTCCAAGCTTGCTCCTTTACAGGTTGGTTCTTCTCCAATCCAACTCTTTTTTCTACTACATACTAAATAGTAATGCAATGAATTTATTTGTAGGAGAGAAGAATGATAGACAAAGTTAAGATTTTTGCAAAAGCAGGAGATGGTGGTAATGGTTGCACCAGCTTTCGTCGCAGTCGACAGGAAAGCAAGGGCGTACCTGATGGTGCATTTTCCTTCTTTTCTTTGTTATTGTTATTATCATTTCTTCAAATTTTAATTATCTACTGGTTTTTGCATATCATTAATTGAGTAAATAAACCACTTAGGTAGTTGAAGTATTAAGACAGTATCAACTTAGTCTTTCACATTATCATTATTTCAAATTATAAGACAGTATCGACCTATATTTCAGAGAACTTATTATTCAGCAGTCAGAAACGTGTTAATGAGTTGCGAATACCATCATGCAATTGGTGTTAAGAAATTATGATGGTGCGCTGTAGAGCTGATAGAAGTGTGTTTTCTTAATGTAGGTGGCGGCGGCGGCATAGGTGGTGATGTAATTTTGGAATGCTCTCGTAGAGTTTGGGACTTCAGTGGTCTGAAGCGTCATCTAGTATGCACTTATATACTTTTACCAAATTTATTTATGTGATGAGTTTTTTCACATCAGTGACACTAATGGTTCCTGGTAGATGGCAGAGAGAGGAGGACATGGATCAT
This sequence comes from Vicia sativa, assembly GCA_021764765.1. Lineage (NCBI taxonomy): Eukaryota > Viridiplantae > Streptophyta > Magnoliopsida > Fabales > Fabaceae > Vicia > Vicia sativa. The sequence continues at coordinate 90,828,366 of CM038797.1, read as the reverse complement.
CGAAAAATAAGATAGGAACCAGGGGCGCTGATAAGGTATTGATCTTTACTTCTTCTTTCACCTATAAAAATATTTTTTTATTTTCTTCTATTTGGTGGTGTTTTGTAAACATAATTGTCTTTGTCCAAACTAACATGCTTTAATAGGTTGTTCGTGTACCGATCGGCACTGTACTTCATCTTGTTAGTGGTGATATTCCTTCTGTAGTCAAAACTCAATCCTCGGCGGATTTAGACCCTTGGGAAGTTCCTGGTGCACTTGTTGATGATCATTCAGACCCTCGCGACGGTTCTATCTCCAATGTGACACAGGAAAATGTCAATGCAATAGATCCTACTGGCTGCTCGTCATCTGAAACTTCTAAAGCAAATGTTGAGAAATCTGTAAAATCTACACATATTGCGTCAACAGATGCATTTTCTCAACTTTCCTCTTCTAATGAAACTCCCAAACTTGGTACAGAGGATATAGAAGAAAAACAAGAGATACTTAACAATGTTGCTGAATTAACAGAAGAAGGCCAACAGCTTATTATTGCCCGTGGAGGAGAAGGTGGTCTCGGTAACATATCTATTTACAGAGATTCAAGGAAGCCTATGACTACAAAGGCAGGGGCATCTCAACCCATTACCAATCTTCAGGACGCTGACAGTGTTAATCTAAGTTCAGGTTTGCCTGGTTCTGAGACTGTTCTTATACTAGAACTCAAGTGCATTGCTGATGTGAGCTTTGTGGGAATGCCTAATGCTGGTAAAAGCACTTTACTTGGAGCTATATCAAGAGCCAAGCCGGCTGTTGGGCACTATGCTTTCACTACTCTTAGGCCAAATTTAGGGAATATGAACTATGATGATATGTCGATAACCGTGGCTGATATTCCTGGACTCATTAAAGGTGCACACCAAAATCGTGGACTTGGACATGCATTTTTGCGCCACATAGAACGCACAAAGGTTCTGGCTTATGTGGTAGATGTGGCTGCTGCTTTACCGGGAAGAAAGGGAATTTCACCTTGGGAACAACTGAAAGATTTGATTCTAGAGCTTGAGTACCATCTGGATGGTTTATCCAATCGGCCATCGTTGATAGTCGCAAATAAGATTGATGAGGAAGGTGCAGAGGAAGTGTATGAAGAGTTAAAGAGAAGGATCCAGGGTGTTCCTATCTTTCCTGTTAGTGCTGTTTTGGAGGAAGGGATACCAGAGCTTAAAGCTGGCCTTAGAATGCTCGTCAATGGGGAAACTTCATGCACACTTTGCCTAGATCAAATTTTGCTTGATTAGATTAGATTATCATTAACCCTATTTGTAAGTATGAGTCAGATAGAATGTAAAATCTTCTTTGCATGATAACATGTAAGAGTTTAATTTCTATAAATGTACTTTTTGTCTCCTATTTTCAAATTTTTAAAGTTTTAGATCCTCCATTTTAAAAGTCAATTTTTAAAAAAAATATTTTTAATGAGTTGACAATTATAAATAAGATAATTTATTATTAAATATTTATTATATAATAAATTGATAAAATTAAAGTTTTTATGAATATATTTTAAAATAATTTTCCAATGCTACGCCTTCCTACTGTTTTTCCCTTCAACTACAAGTGTTTATTGTATTGTCTTTATAAAAGGCTATATAAAGGCTAAAGTTTTCTTTATAAAAAATAAACCAATATGAGACTTTAAATATACAAGCATTTCTATGGATTTGTTGATGCTGTTGAAATTAAAACAAATACCTCCACTAGAAACTGTAAATGCATGCTCAAGTTTTAATGATGGCAAAAGTCTTAAAATGTGTATGCGTGTGCTACAAGGTTGTGTGTCAGAAGAAAAACAAAGAAATCTGAAAAAGGACTCAATGCGTTGACGCACGTTTAAGTCTGGTCGACGCACGTTTAAGGGCAACACCCTGGATAATACGTGCCGACCCCCTAAGTCGACGCACATGTAGATGAAGTATGGGAGCTAAAATCAAAATGATTGCGTCAACGCATCCCCCTGGTGCCGTCGACGCATCCAACATTGAATCTCCAACACGTGCGCTCTGGAAGTTACGCGTCGACCCTCCCTCTTGGAGCGGTCGACGCATTCTCCCTGTACTGTACCTTTTAATTAAAATTTCTTTGTTTTGCCTTATTTTTCAATTCATTAATACTAACACATATAAATAGATCTTGTTTGTCATTTGAGTCTTTTGAACAAGCAATAGAGTGAAAGATACACCTAGATAACACTTCATCTACAACATTCATTCTTCAAATTCAACTTCTCCAATAATCAAAGTTGTTGATTTCAAGATCCAAGAATTGTTGATAACGTCTGAATTGAAGAATTGCTTCAGATTTGGGTTGTGTTTTGTGGGCTCTATCTTGAATAAAACTGTTAGGGTTTTGTCCTCTTAGATCCGTATCAGTGCGGGAGTTTTTGGTACTAATCTTCGCTTTGCAAGATTCAGCTGAGTGAAGCATCAAGGAGCAGTGGGTTCGCTTGATTTTGTCACGGTAGTCGGAGGATATTGAAGGAAGAGTTAGGGTTCGATCTTGTTCGATTGATATCAGCCGATAGAAAGAAATTCTACAGCAAATTGGTAGAGATTTCAAGTATCGCTAATCGAAGGTGTACTCGAAGAGATCGAAGCTTGGTTTGGCTCGAACCAAAGATTGTAAAGAAGATAGGTTCATCATCATCAATTGAATTGTGTGAAAAGAGAACTATTTCTTCACTTGTTACAATTTGCAATTTTATGAAAAAACTTCTCAACTCTAGATTTTAGAGTTGGGGGCAGACGTACACCACGCGAGGACGAAAGTTGGAACTGCCTTAACAAATTCTCGTGTTCTTTTTCGCATTTACTTTCATTACTTGATTGATCATATTTGTTGATTTCAAATTATCAAACTTGTATAAACTAAATTGGTGTTGTGTCGAAGTTTAAATAAAACGCTCGTAACGCTCCATTTGATCGTTACGTGACAATTTTCAACGACACAAATTAGTTAATGCAACACTTGTAAACTTTGCTTACAAAGTGTTTGATAATTTGTCTCACTTACAAATTGCTTATTGTGATTAAGCTTTGTTTCTTACTATTCGCATTGGAAGTATTTGATACTCAAGGTGAAAGCTAAGACGATTAATAACGTGTAATCAAATTGCTTATTCAAAACAATTTTTCTCACTTTCTCCTAACGGTTTGCATATCCGATCTTTCCAATAAATGATCGTTTAGACGATTGAAAATCCAGGAGACTTTTGTGAAAATATTTTAAACGGGCAATATTTCTAAAACTCGATCTATTCAACCCCCTTCTAGATCGAGCACATCGTCTAACAGAAACTATAATTATAAGGGAATGCTATGATTGAATCATTGATAAATATTCAAAGCCAACATTCTTGAAAAAATCTAAAACTTGCATCGTTTCTAGTGGTGGGGTTCTGGTGATTATGATCCTACTACCTTTGTTGTTGTTAGGCATGGCAAGGTCACCGTGTGAAGCCATGATAATAATGCATATATATTCATGTACATCTATTTTTCCAATGCAAAAGACTCAAACAAAAAGCTTGAATTTACTGATAAGGAGTATTTTTTTAAACTTGATCTAATTTCTAAATTGTGTGGCCTATCAAATGCAGACGGGATGGGAGCAGGAGAAACACTATGCCAGGAAGAAGCAGGAGAAATTCTAAGCCGGAAAAAAGTTGGAGAAGCTCTAGGCTGGGAAGAAGAAGTCTCTTTTGTCTCAAAGTCAATAGGTGTAGGCTGGGATCTGAATGTCTCGCTTGGTTCGAATACCTGCGGCGAGGACATACGTTTGCGGGAGAAAGGAGGCGGAGATGGGTGGGCAGTAGACTCTCACCTGCTAGTCGACGAAGTGGAAGTAGAAACATCGTCAGCAACAGGTGTATCCGACACATCAGGTCTAGGAACCTGAAAAGCCTTCGTCCTTTCCTACGCACGGAAGCGTGCTGTGAAATTCTTCCAAGTCGCAATCTGGAATACCTCTCATCCATAATACATGTAGAATAAACAAAGCAATCAATAAACAAAAACACAATAAGGGTAAAAAAGAGGGATAAACAAAATGCTACAAAATCGGAAGTATATTTTTCGTTTATGTTATGAACAAAACTGAAAATGTATTTTTTGTACGACCTGCAACATCACAACAACGTTAATGGTGGTGTCAAACCTTAATGTTGGCCAATAAACAACCATTAATCGTCAAAATGAAATGTCTAACACTTTTATATTAAGTTCAATAATTGCAAAAACTAAAAAAAAAAATCGAATGTAAAATCAAAAAAACTCAATAATGCTCAAAATCAAACTTACAATTGATGATTCTTGTTGTTTACCTCTGGTAATGCTTGATGATATCCTTCTATGTTGATATGCACCGTTGGATTTTGAAACAATTTGATTTCTGGAACAACGGGGATTTTGAGTTTTGTGTTGTGGTTTTGTTTAGTTTTTTGTAAATGAGGAAGGGGAGGAGGCATGGCGCGTATATGTTTAACGCTTAATCGGAAATACAACTTTTGTTTGAAAGCTGTAGTTATATTTTCTATTCCTATCAACGTAGTATGATGTCTTTTGATACATTCCATAATTTAGTTGAGAATCGGTGTTGTACTTCCGACTTGTATGTTTTCATTAAAAAAAGTGCGTCCCAGAGAAATTCTTGGGATGCATTAAGAAATTCTTTTTTTTAATACAGATCCTTGTCAAAATATATTGAAAATATATTGAACTTTAAATCCTATAATAAATTATAATAATTAATTTATAAAAAATACTCATTCCATTTCAAAATGAATGTCGTTTAAGGTTTTTGCACACAGATTAAAAAATACAATTATATTATTATGAGACATTGAACTTTTACTAAATTAGTCTTATTGGAAGAGGTGGCTTCTAAAGTGAGGATTCTAATAAATCCCTCGTTTAAAATCGTTGGATTAAACAAAATCATGTCCATTCATTACAAATACCGCACCAAATCATACCTCCATACAATTTTTCTATCAATCTGTAATTTCTTTCTATAGGCTGAATTACTGCTTCTGCGAGACAAAAATTAAGAAAATCGTGAAAAAAGCCATTGCCAAATGAAGGAAAAAAGGAGTCATGGTTGGTGACTTCTCCATTCTCACATACATCTCTATTACAATTAATTTGTAAATTGCAAACAATTAAACTATCTTTTGCAGAACCTGTCATCCATAAGTATTTTTTACTACATAATTGATGATTAGCAATCATAGATTTTTATAAAAACTAAGGATTATATTAATAGCAAGGGTTAAAAAAACACAGTAAATTAGAAATTGAAAGAGAAGAAAATATAGAAACTCAACAATTCATTATATTTTCATAATCAATTTTCTTCAACATGATGATTCAAATCCCACGAATATGATAACTATTAATTCATTATATTTTCATAATCAATTTTCTTCGACATGATAATTCAAATCCCACGAATATGATAACTATTTTTTCTCATTTTCATAATCAATTTTCTTCAACATGATGATTCAAATCCCACTAACTATTAATTCATTATATTTTCATAATCAATTTTCTTCGACATGATAATTCAAATCCACACACCACCCCACGAATATGATAACTATTTTTTCTCAGTCGCACGCACACACCACCGTTATGCAAACAACCAAATTGAACAACGTTAGTTTTGTTTTAAAAATGATTAGCCACTTTGTGAAGGGAGTTTTAAAAAAAAATCTAGAGGCATAAATTGAATTTCGCTAATATTATAAGTATTGTATATTTAACACAATTTAAAAAACATGAGAGAAGTTTTTATGGAAATTTAAAAAGCATGAGAAATTTTTTATGAAGACAAAATATAAAATGTGTTTTTTTAATATTCAACAAAAATAAATAAAATCGGATCAAAGAATATAATCCAGCAATTTTTCAGAATTTTATAAGATTTCAAAACAATTTAAATCATTTTAAATAAAATACGATTTTACATAAAAAGGTTTACGATTTTAACATGAAATACTGACCTAAAAACATAAAATCTATAGAATTTATATTTTAAATCGAGATTTTAAGAACCTTGCTCCTAAGCACATGGCCAAACAATACGCCCACAGAAATCGAGAACATAATCAATTTTTTTGACAGATATTTCCGAAATATTAGTATAAGCCACATACAATAAACCTACTTCAAAGTAGCTTTAAAATTGATTCCAACAGCACATAACCAAATCAAACAATTCATATCAACTTTTTTTAAAACAATAAGACAACAAAACCAACATTGAACTGAATGGTCTAATCTAAAAGTTCAAACTAATTAACTTAGTAATTGGGAATTTCCCTGCATATTTGCCTCAACTATGCATAAGTAAACCTCCAGCACCAAGGACTCGGAGAACACTAAGTTTCATAACAAAGCGACCAACCTACTTTGTTGATATCATACATGTATACATCTTTAAAAGTCAAGGACATTTAACTTCCCCTGTGTAAAAAGAAGTTTCATGTTCTTGTTCAATCAACTAAACATTATTACACAGTGGAAAATTTAATAGTGATCTGTCCTTTCTCTTTATCATAAAGATGTAACCACCTATTAAATTGAGAATAAGAGCTAGTATGGCCGGTATCGCGTCGCTCTTCTATATCTCGGAACCCTTCTACATGAAAATAAGATTTATTTAGTAATTACACATAAAGCATGGGCAGTGAAGAAATAAAAAACAATCATGAAATCAATGTAGTAATAATTAATAAAACAACATTATATCATATCAAAGAAAGAATGAGAAATGGGACAAACCAAAAACCTAATACTGATTCAGTAAGTCAAAACCTACAAGAATTACTTTTCATTTTGTGTGTGCGCACGCACGTCAGTCAAAACCTACAAGTATTACTCTTCATTTTGTGTGTGTGCACACCCGCCAGTCAACACCTACAGATATTACTTCTCATTTTGTGTGTATATATGTGCGTGCGCGATGTGAAGCACCATTTAAACAGAGCAAACCTATTACTGACATTTTCTAAGACGTCAAAATTTCCGAAGTGGGTGGCAGAGACAAACAAAGGCAACAATTAATCCTAGGTAAATATTTTACTTTAATCAGTTTCTCATGATAGCTTACCCGTAACCATATGGTGGAAAGAATGGTGCAGGCATGAAAGGCCTCCTACCACGGAAACCAGCAGGTCTTCTTCCAAAGTACTGCTTCAATCCAGGAACATTTGTACGTTTTGCAGACACCTAAAGGAAACAACATAATTAAGTAAAACCAAATGGAAACGTGGAGTGACTAATTTAGTTTACACATAAAATCAGATAAAAATACCTTTAGCTGTCGGCCATGCAATTCAGTTTCATTTAAAATGAGTGCATTTTGAACAGCATCAATCTCAACAAATTCTACATAAGCAAATCCTTTTGGTTGACCAAATTTGTCTGTCAATATCGTAACTCTGTTGACAGTACCACAGGACTGAAAATGCTGTTGGACTTCTTCAGGTGTACATGCATAGTCGACCTGAATCACAATTTGGACAAGAATTTTGATGAATTGCAAAACTTGGTATAAGTTTTTTGAAATGAAAATTTACGCACAAGACTAAAAAATGCATGAGACATGACTTTGAGGCCCCAGAATCAGTCTTGAGGAAGTACTCAAATACCTATGTGGTCTTTAATGGTTGCAAGAGACAAGAGAACCGAGACAACAACAACAACAACAACCAAAACTTTCTCCCTCAAGGTGGACTCGGTCACATGACATGTATTCTGTTACGAACCATATATACAAAATAGACCATATATTTTGGGTCTCTCTTGAGGATTTGGCATACAATTTTTAGGTCTCCATCTTCCTCATTATTTTGACTATACTCCCATGAAATTTAAGTGCTTAAAATGCAAATAAGCATTACCATGCAGAACAGGGCTCATATAGAATACAAGCAATCCAATCATATGTTTACCATAGCATTTACAAATGATGGGTCTTACAGCATTAAAAAGATGTACAAATTTCGTTTATTGTAAGTATGCCTGGGTATCTTAGAAAGTCTGGATAATATGGATCCGGGATTTAGTCAGACAGGTTCCCATGATCACATTCTGGTAATTAACCAATCGACCTAGTAGCTCTCTTCTTTAGTTTTTTTGGCTTACGAAATTGAAACTGAAGTCCATTTAGGGTACTATGTATTTCAACTAATGGAGCATCTGTTGTTAATTGCAGACTGCAGAAATTTCAAAGTTTATCTATGGCCTTAACCACATAGACCCTTTAGTATGTCAAAAATAACAGATCCCTTCACAGAAATAAAAATTAAAAAAGGAGAAATTGGGCCTGCTTGGCCTAGTTAGAAAACCCTGAGTACGCTAATCTGAATATTAATAGGAAGAGAGCGAAAAAGACAGCCGTCACCATCACACAAACAATTCTGAGTTTTCCTCCAATCCTGGCCTGGATCCCTTGATAAAAAAAACAGGGTTTTATAGCGAAAAATATCTGAAAAATATGACTACTAGTTGACTCCGAATTTTGCTGTGATTTTCACAATCATGGAATGATACTGCCACTCCCAACCCCAACTACATTTCCGCAAAGACTGAGCATTAAAAATTGCAAGATTTGTGGGGTTTCAATTGAAAACCAAGGAACACAGAATACAGCAGATTGCGCAGCGATTTGCAACCCGCTACTTCAACACTATTCTAATGTGTCGCAATCGACAACATAGCCCATACTCACTCCAAACTAAACCAACCGGTTACGCATGCAACACACATTAAGTTCCCTCTTTTATCGAGACAAAAAAAGAGCAAAATTGCAGAACACCCCTTCTCCACTATATTAATCTGCTAAAACAACGCTATCGACAATATAACCCAGACTTGCTCCAACCTAAACCAACCGGTTACGCATGCAACACACATTAAATGCCCTCTAGTCAAAACAAAAGACAGCAAACTTGAAGGTTCAATTAACTACTTTCCAAACCAGACCACACAACCTCTTCCCCGTCTCAACCATTCCACACAAACGCAGAAGAGAGAGAGGAGCGATGATTGGGGACGCAAAAGTCACTACTTCTGAAAGCAGCTAGCAGGAGGAAAGCATCACAGAACACCCCTTCTCTGCTCCGCAACTGCGTCACCATCGACAACATCGACAACAAAGACTCGCTCCAAACTAAACCCGGCTGGTTACAAATGTAACACACATCAAATGCCCTTTTATCAAGACAAAAAATAACAAAAAATGAAGGGTCGAATGACTACTTTCCAAACCAAACCACACAACCTCTTTTCCATCACAATTCTCTCCTATTCATCTCAACCATTCCACTGAGTGACAGAGAAGGGAGGGATTTGGCTTAGGTGACTTTCACCCGGGAAAGTCACCATACCTTTTAGTTTCACCAAACTTGCACCATTTGATTAATCAAATGTTCCATATTAAGCCAGGTAGCATTAAACCAACTAACAAAAACAATGTTTCTGCAACAAATAAAATGCAAAGAAAACGGTTTGCCTTGACCAGCTACTTTTCCCCCGCTTCTCATCGTTGTTGTCGTCTTGTCTTGTGCCGCCATTTTTGCTGTCTTGTCTTGCTGCCACCATCGTGTCCGTGATCTTCATCTCCTGTTGCCGCTACCACTGCTTGCCGTTCTATTTTGTCCACCACCCCAAAGAAACAAACTGCCTCTTCTCGTCGCCATCACCGTCTTGTCTCGCTGCCACCATCGGACCGCCACAAAGAAACATAACCACACTTAAGAACAATGAAGATGAAAGAAAAAATACAAAATCACAAAATCTGGTGGAGGAGTGACGGTGGTCCAAGTGGCGACGGGAAGACATAATAGTGGTGGGTCAAGGGAATGGTGGTGGTCTTCCATTAATGAAAAACGAGATTTTTAATTTGTTGCAGAAACACAAATTTTATTGTTAATTGATTTAATAGAAAAGAAAATATTTTTCGGTTAATATAAAACGTTTGATTAATCTAATGGTGCGGGATGGGTGAAAGGCACGGTGACTTTCCCAGGCTAAAGTCACCTAAGCCTAATCCGAGAAGGGAGTTGGACTGTGCCGCAATTTGCGACCACAAAAGCCATTACTTTTCTTAAAGCAGGAGGAAAGTGTCACAGCATGCCTCTTCTCGGCTATACTACTCCGATATTGTGTCACTATCAATAACAAAGTCTAGACTCACTCTAAACTAAACCAACTGGTTACATGTGCACATTAAATGGCCATTTTTATCGAGACAAAAAAACAATAAAATTGAGGGCTCCAATAACTACTTAATAAACCAGACCACACAACCTCTTTCTCATCTCAACCACTCCACACAATCACTGGAAGAGAGCATATGGGGTTGCGCTGCATTTTGCCACCGCAAAAGCGGCTATTTCTGAAAGCAGCTAACAGGGAAAAGCGTCGCAGAACACCCCCTTCTCTGCTACTTTATTCCACTATTGTATCGCTACCAACAATGTAGCGTAGACTCGCACTAAACTAAACCAACTGGTTACATCTGCGACACACACATTACATGCTGTCTCTTATCAGGACAAAAAAACAACAGAACGGAAGGCTAAGGGTCAAATAAATACTGAAATATTATTACTGTATAGGAAATCACACGCAGTGCGGCTGATGTCCCCGATTAACACTAAATCAACATTAATTATTTCTACTTACATCCCAATAATCAAAATAATAAAGTCATCACCAATAGGAGCAATGAGAAAGAAAAAAAATTAACCTAAAAATGAAATCGTAAGCAACAAAGACAGACCAATATATTCAGAAACCACCAAAAGAGTTTCAGATTGAGAGAGTAGCAACAATCATACAGCTCAATGGAAATCACAAACAAACAAACACCTAAACCATTCTACTTGTGCACTATGCTCATACCATACTTGAGATATAAAATAGAGTAACAGAAAAACAAACGCGTCAAAATACTCACATTGCCAACATAGATCGATCGAGCATCGACTTCCTCCTTTTCAGCTTGAGACACAGAAGACCCAGCAGGATCTAAAAAATCAAAAATCAAAAATCAAAAAAATCTTCCAGAAAAACAATAATTCAACCAAACGATAAACAGATCTGAACCAATCAATAAACAAAAATTGGCATAAAAACAAAACCTTGAACAGCGCCCATCTCTTTCTCGACCTTAGCTTGCATTTCCCGAAGGGCGCTAGCTTCTTCCTCGATCTCTTTCAGCCTCTTCTTCATATCCTCCAATTCCTGAAAAACCCATTCATGAGACAAATAAATTAACAATAATGAACAATGAAGTGAGCTAACCCTAACCCCTAACCCTAACCCTAACCTTGGTTGTGTGATTGGGGGGAAGTTCCTCGTCTCCTTGTTGTTCAGCTTCCATGTCAGCTTCCATCTCAACCTCTTCGTCGGGAATGTCTGCACCGTACACTTCGTGCTCTTCTTGTTCCATCTCGACTCTATCTTCTTCCTTCTCTTTCTTTTCTTTCTGTACCAAATGGATTTTGTCGACTATGATTCAAACACCCTTTTATATTCCTGTAAAGTAATTCTCTGGTCAAAATTAAATTAAATAAAAAGTATATTTTTTATTTTTTTTACATAACCCTAATTTTAGAATTTTAGAATCTTTCATATTTATAGTCACAAAGATATGATTGACACAAGACATAAAAAATAGATAAAGATATGATAGGTAATTTTTGTGCTTATAGATAAAAATAGATAAAGATATCCACAAATTATTAGACCGTGTATTTGTGTTTATTGATAATTTTTAGTAAATAAATTATAAGTTTTAGTTTTGGTAAGAGATAATATTCGAATAAAATTTTAAAGATAACTAATAACAAAGTCGTTCAAAATAATAGATCTATGCGTGCACACGAATTCTCATCCCGCACGCATATCTATTTTCACATTGTTTATAAAATTAAATTTATGAAATCAAAATTAATATTTAAAATACAAAAATATTTTTATCTAAATTAATTATTAGCAGATTTTGAAATTAATGTCAAATGATTAAAAAAGAAAAATTTAAAAAGAATAAAAGTTTATGGAAAAAAAGTTGTGACACTAAGAAAGGTTATTTTATAAATAAATAAAAAATCAAAGCTATATTTCCAACAAAAATATTAATAAGAAAATAGTAAAATAAAACAAAAACTTTTTTTTACATCATTTATAAAAATATATAAATCAATAGTATATTTTTTCGTATATAAAAATAATATTTTTATAAAAATATTTTAATTAATTATAAATTATTTTTCAAATATTTTAATATCATTAAAATATTTGAATCAATAATAAATTTCTTCATATATATATATAAAAAACAATACAAATTTTAATATTAGTTATATTTATACTTTATCACATGCATTTAAGTTTAACTAATTTTTTTTCAAAATAATCAAATCTATTTACTTTACCTTTAATAATAATATACTGATTTTTTAAATAAACATGAAATCACACTTTCCACTTGGCTGATCCGAGGTATCACAGACTTATGGTACGGCTTCGCTTACGTCTTCGATCTTCAAATTTTTAGAAACATCTTCGCACAAACTCTCTGCAAACGGAGCTTTTAGGAATAGCACTTCTCGGTTGTCCATTATGCGTTGAACACGCCTCTTCAACCAACCACATCCATTAGATTCAGATGTGCACCAACGACAGTTGTTAGGACATCCCAGAAATAAACTGGCTTGCAACAGATCTTTCTTGACAGTCATGAGGGGAATGGTCAGCTCATTCACATCAAAGACATAGGAGTCATTGTCAATGGCGTTGGCACTCTTACCATGGTTAGGCATAGGTGCATTGATCACATTAGGAGTTTCGACAAGAGGGTCGAATTCAATTTCCCGGGATCCAATCATGTCTCAAATTTTGTTCTTCAGGGCCCAACAGTTGTTAGTGCCGTGTCCAGGGCTATTGGAGTGGCATGCACATCTTGCATTATGGTTGTACTTCAGAGAAGAAGTGTTGACATGCTGGGGAAGATAAAGTAATGAACTCTACTTTCAACATGTGTTGTAGTGCTTGAGATAATGACATGTTGATCTTCGTGAACTATCTTCGTGGCGCGTTCTGCCTACGCGTGTTGTCTTGTTGAGGTTGCATTGGTATGGGATTGGAGATCAAGACTGTAACACCCCTTCTAATTTTCCCGCGAATTATATATTTAATCAGAGTTATAACATAACGAAAGGGCGTCACAATTAAAAATTTCAAAATAATAATTAAAGTCATAACAGTAGTCATGCATTTACTGAAGAACTTTATTAAACGATTCAACCAACAATTATGTTTTACACAGCGGAAATAACATAAAACCCGGAATAAACACAATTTATAGTTATTCCAAACATAAACTCAAAAGAAACAAGTTTAATTCTTAAAATTCCAAAACAATCGTTCCCCAGTGTTACAACTACCAGAGCATGACACTGACACACGGACTATCTAAATAGCACAGCTCTATAAGCCATCATCATCAATTCCTGAGCAGCTAATCACTTCAATCTGAAATCATCAAAGTAAGGGTGAGATTTCATCAACAATTAAAATGCATTATACGTTTCTTTAAAACAATAAAACAATCAATACATTATTCCACCCTCATTAGCATCATCAGAATACGATTCACAAATACAATTCACACAGATCATTATGCATATAACAACAATCAATGCAATTATAACACTGGAAACCATCCTAGCATGTTATAATTACATATGCAATCGACTCAATGCATGTGGTACCAAACGTGAACTAAATTCACACTGTTCCGCTTACACTGGAAACAGCTAATCAATGATTCGCCCATACACCACGGGTCAAGAATCCGGCCTCACCACCACTATCCACTGGTGCGGTATTGGCTGCGGTCAATTCCACACAACGGGAATTAATCATCACCGGAATGCATATGCATGCACATCAAAAGCATGCAACAACCCAAATACGGAATATGATCACACAATATTATTCCACACATAGCCAACACCAGCAACAGCACATGATAACAGCAAGTCATGAGCATATAACGTTAATTACAACACATGGAATTAACAAACAGCAAGTATACGCAACGAATAATTCACGAATTACAACAGATTCTTGCTACAGAAGCCATATTAATCCTTCAAGATCTCAATTACTGGTTTTGAAAATGTTTTAATAGATAGTACTCGTTCTAAGGTTTCCAACGATACCAACTATGCCTAAATCCGAGTTACGGTCGAAAAGATATGACCAAAACCGTTTTCAGAAAGTTCCATTATGTTCCAACACATTATGCATCGATGCATAAGCCTATGCATCAAGACATAAACAGCATGTGTCGACACATGCATCGTATGCGTCGATGCATACAATTAAAATTTTGGCATTTTTCAGTTTTTGTTCTGTATGCATCGATGCATAACACGTATGTGTCGATGCATAGCTTCAAATTTTGTCTTATGAGTCGATGCATGACTCTATGCATCAATACAAGCTCTTCTCACGCCTATGGTTTTCTAAATTTTTGCTGCTTGCATCGACACATAGCCTCTCGTGTCGACCTATACTGCTATTTTTCACCTAAAAACCAGTTTATTCTTCACTATTTGAAATCCCAATCAATACCATTCATTACCAAACTTCATAATACACCATAACAGAATTAATTCGTGCGTTTTCACATCCAATTGACCACAAAATCATGTTTTCTAATTAACCTACAATCATTCTACATAAATTAATCGTTCTTATCAATCTCAATTGAATTATTACGTCGGATCATAACGTTAGGGCACAACCTAAAATCCTAATTCGAGATTCCTAACGGATTAAATTATTCTATTGATCATCAAAACCTATAAGACATAATAATCTGATCAAATCACCCCTTACCTCGCGATGAATCTTCGAATTCTGACGATTTGGCTTTTTCTCCTCTTTCTCTTCTCTTCTCCAAAGTACGTAGAATGAAATTCTAATTCCTCTTCTCACTTTCCTTTATTTATTCCTTTTATTATGCCCAATAATAATAACAAAATTAGAACAATTAGAGCCTTTTACTCTACACACCTCCCAATTCCACTTTGCACCCCTAACACATCCATTATTTAATTAATTAATTAAATCCATTAATTCAAAAATACCAATAATTAAACCTTTAATTAAATTAATAATTAAAATTCTAATTATTTAATAATTGAATTATTTGGGGTGTCACAACTCTCCCCTACTAAAAACAGTTTTCGTCCTCGAAAACATACCTTAGGCGAAAAGTTCGGGATAGGAGTCTTTCATCTGGCTCTCCAGCTCCCAAGTAACATTTCCGCCTGCTGGTCCTCCCCAAGCTACTTTCACCAGAGCTATCTCCTTACCTAGCAACTGCTTCAACTTCCGATCCTCAATTCTCGCAGGTAATGCCTCAACAGTCAAATTATCTACTTTTGTACATCATCTACCTGAATCTCATGAGACGGATCAGCAATGTACTTCCTCAACTGCGATACATGGAAGACATCATGCAAATTTGCAAGCGACGACGGAAAAGCAATATGATAAGCAACTCTTCCAACCTTCTTGATAATCTGATACGGACCAATAAAGCGCGGAGTCAACTTCTTTGACTTCAAAGCTCGACCAATACCAGTCATCAGAGTAACTCGCATAAACACATGATCTCCTTCACTAAACTCGAGATCCTTCCTCCTCTTATCATGATAACTCTTCTGGCGACTCTGAGAAGCTCTCATCTTTTCCTGAATCATCTTAATCTTTTCTGAAGTCTGTTGGACAATCTTCGGTCCAATCACAACACTTTCTCCAAATTCATACCAACACAACGGTGTCCGGCACCTCCTACGATACAATGCCTCAAACGGAGCCATACCAATACTCGAATGAAAACTATCGTTGTAGGTAAACTCAATCAATGGCAAATAACTATCCCAAGCTCCACCTTTCTCCAACACACAAGCTCGCAACAAATCCTCTAACGACTGAATCGTTCTTTCCGTCTGACCATCTGTCTGCGGATGATAAGCAGAACTCAACCTCAACTTAGTACCCAAAGCTTCTTGCAATCCCATCCAAAACTTAGACGTAAACCTCGAATCTCTATCCGACACAATGCTAGAAGGAATACCATGCAAACTTACAATCTTCTCAACATACAATTTTGCCAACCTCTCCATAGGATAATCCATTCTTATTGGAATAAAGTGAGCAGATTTCGTCAACCGATCAACAATAACCCAAATAGAATCACAATGCTTCCCTGTCCTCGACAAACCCGACACAAAATCCATAGAAATGTCATCCCATTTCCACTCTGGAACAAACAACGGTTCCATCAATCCTGACGGTTTCTGATGTTCAATCTTTGACTTTTGGCAAACCAAACAAGCATAAACAAACTCAACAATTTCCTTTTTCATTCCAGACCACCAAAATAACTTTTTCAAGTCATGATACATCTTAGTAGCACCGGGATGAATACTCAATTCACTACGATGTCCTTCTTCTAAAATACTCTTCCGAAGTTCTACCATATCCGGAACACACACTGTGTTACCAAATATCATAACACCATTCTCGTCAATTCGTAATTCACCTCATTGACCTTGGTTAATCAATGTCAATTTATCCACCAAACCAACATCATATTTCTGTCCAGTTCGAATTTCCACCAGAATACCACTGGTCAACTTCAACATTCCCAATTTAACACTATCAGGAGTAGTCTCGCATACCAAACTCAAATCTCTTAATTGCTCAACTAAATCCAATTCATGCACCATCAACATAGACATATGCAAGGACTTTCTGCTCAATGCATTCTCAACAACGTTTGCCTTACCAAGATGGTAATTCAAACCAAAATCATAATCTTTCAGAAATTCTAACCATCTTCTCTGCCTCATGTTTAGCTATTTCTGATCGAAGAGATACTTCAGACTCTTGTGATTGCTGAATACCTCGAAGCGAGAACCGTACAAATAATGCCTCCACAATTTCAAAACAAATACCACCGCTGCCAATTCTAAATCATGAGTCGGATCATTCCTTTCATGAATCTTCAACTGTCTTGAAGCATAAGCCACTACCTGCTTATCTTGAATAAAAACACCACCTAATCCCATCAATGACGCATCACAATACACAACAAAAGATTCTGCCGGATTCAGCAAAATCAGAATCAGAGCACTAGTCAACCTCTTCTTCAACTCTTGGAATCCTTTCGCACATTTAGAATCCCAAACAAACACTTGACCCTTTCTTGTCAACTTAGTCAACGACAAAGCTAAATTCGAAAATCCTTCAATGAACTTTCTATAGTAACTTGTAAGACCAAGAAAACTACGGATTTCAGAAGCATTCTTCGGCGCTTCCTACTGAGATATCGCTTCTACCTTCGTAGGATCAACAATAATGCCATTCTCCGGATAGACTCTCTTGAAATAAATGCATCCACAACTTCCTATCAACAATGTGAGGTTGAATATTCTGAACATAGGACTTTAGATGAAGCTTCGTACAAGAAATGCCATCGTACTTAGCAAAATTAGGAACCTTGAACTTGCGGGGAATTACTACTCCGGGAACCAGACTTAGATCATCAAAGTTCAGCCCTGACATTTTTAGATTCTCCATAACATTCAAACAGTCTTTAAGTTGCTCATACTTCTCATTATCAGGAAAATATTTCTCGCTCATATAGTCTTCTTCCTCTTCTTCTAGAGACCCATGATGGCTTCCTTCATTGGTCTTGACATTACCTTCAGTTTTTCCGCTCTTTTCTGAGAACTCAAGTTGTCTGACTACCTTGATTGGACCTCTGTGTTTTCTTCCCAGATTGATAGTGCCATCAACTTTTTTCTTCTTGGTGATGAGCTCTTTCAAATATTTTTGTCCTTGGACCAAGTTGGTGAACATCTCTTGGAACTGAGCATTTTGAGTCTGTCTATCTTTGACATTCTATTCAAGAGTCATTTCTGCTAAAATAAACAGCGAGAGAATGAGAAAATCGGTCTTCATTGTACATGTTATGAAATGATATGCTATGAAATATTATGCAATGCGATGTTTTCAAGGACCTTAGGAATTTAAATTTGATAAACAAGCACGAACAACTTTTTATTAGTATATTAGTAAATACAAAAGAAAGTTTAAGTACAAAAATAAAATCCCTAGTGCTTAGGCCTCCCATGGGCATTTCCTCTTTGTGTTGACATAGGTCTTAATACTTTGTTCCTCGTGAAGTAACTTCATCAGCTCTAATACTCTTTTCTCACTTGCGTAGCATTGAGTTTCGAATGTATCCCTTTCTTCTTTAAGTTGAATCCATGATCTCTTCAATTCTTCAAAAACGGTAGGCATGTCTGGATGGAGAATGATATAAGACTCATCGCCTTCGGCAACAGGTTCCATAATTACTTGTAGAATAGCAGCATATGGCATCACGAGACTTTGAGCACGATCCCACACCCATTTGAGGTAAGGTTCCTAAGGAATGGAATTTTTATGCCCAAAGGTCTTGGTATCAGTTTTCTTCACCATGCCCCAAGCGTGCACAAATCTTCGGCGATAACCTTGGAGATCGTTGTTCTAGTAAAACACTATGCCTTGGATAAGTATATCATAAGGACCATATCTTCGAGCATAACAAAACTGTCGTAACGCTAGAGAAGGGTTGTGAGTGATACCTCCCCTTATGCCAAGGAGTGGTATATTAGGGAATTCTCCACAACACTCAATGAAAGTGAAGTATTTTCTAGAGTAGAGACACCAACATATATTAGAATGAGAGAGTGACATCAACCTTTGAGACCACTTCATACCTTGTTCATTCTTCATCATTGATCGAGGAAGGTGAGAAATAAACCGCCTAGATAATAACGGTATGCAACACATGAGAGTTCCTTATTTTTTCATAGTACGAGTGTGGAGATAATGCATAATATCTCTAAGAAAGGTAGGCATAAGATTATGAGTGAGGAATATCTTGATGGCGTTCACGCGTATGAATTGATACAGATTAGGAAATAGCACCAAACCATAGATTAGCAAAGCCAAAGTGTCTTCAAAAGCATGGAATCTTATAGTCTTTAAGAATTCTCGAGCCTTCTTTATCAGAAACTTAGCAAGCAAACTCTTAACTTCACTTCTTGTTTCCCAATTGGCTTCTATGTCTGACCGCTTTAGATGTAACTCTGATGCAATGTCTTCAAACTTCAGAACTTTTTCTGAACCGGTGAAAGGTATATGATCAAGAATAGGTATCCCAAGTAGCTTAGAGAACTCTTCCAATATAAGTGTAACACAGTGAGAGAACTGACTTGTTTATTTTGCATTTGATCGCCAATGTTGCAGATAGCAAGAGTCGCCACCGACTTTTCTTTTATCCAATTAAGGGAAGGCGAAAAGAACAGGAAAATACCTTCGTTAGATTCTGAGTAAGAGAGGTGGTTATGAAAAGGGAAGGTGTTAGTACCCTTTCCATCCGTAGTTATATACGGGCTCTTAATTGCTTAGCTCACTTTAATTGTTTTTGTGTGTGTGTGTGTGTATGTGTTTGAAAAAAAAATTGAAAAGACATTTCTCCTTGACTTCGTAATGATTCACTCTGGAATGTATACGAAGTTTTTGGAAATGTTTGTTTTGGAAAGGAACTTTGTAATGATTCACGCTGGAACGATACAAAGTGTTTTGAAAAATGTTTTTGAAAGTGTGAAGTGTGAAAAGTATTTTGAGTAAGCAAAAGAGACTTATTACCTACTCAGAACGGTTGTTTCCGTGTTATTTTGCTTTCCTTTAGAATAAGGCTATCCATACCATTAGTTGGTAGGTAATCTTATTCGTTGGATGTAAAAGAGACATTCGAAGGGCCATCGGATGGTCATAGAAGGCAACATGTGGGGATACCTTAGCATATTCGTAGGGACGATCATCACTTTTCGTAGACAACAATCGAGGGACGAGATCATGGGTTCGTAGACAACAATCGAGGGACTATGATCTTTAATTCGAAGGGACTATGATGATATATTATAGGCAACCATGCTAAGATACCCCCACGTTCGAGGGACATGACCGTTTTCGTAAGGCAACGAGAGAGGATACCCTAAGGGGGTGAAGTGTGAAATATGTGTTGTATTCGGATATTTTATCTTGTATTTAGTGATCTAAATTGGTTGTTATCTTGCCATACACGCCTAATTACTAGGAGTTAAAGGGTGCGGAAAGTAAATTGCAGAATGTAAAGTGCGGAAAGTAAATCCTACGATATTACATGGCTTTAGGGCAGATACATAATAAGGAGTGCGGAAAGTAAAAGCAGAAATGTAAATCTACGCTATTACATGAAAACAACCTTGCAACCTATACATCCTTTCTAGAATTTAAAATGCAATAGAAAAATAATATTAAAAAAAAGGTCTAAGTGAAAGCCTAAATCCTAATATTTTAGTGTTTTTTTGAAAGTTAATGTTAATGTGAGAAGAAACCTAATTCTAATTGATTTTAATTGGAAACAAAGGTTTAATGAAAATTAACCTAAATTAAACTAATTAAGTTAATTAAATAAAACATGGAGAAAATTATTTGTGAAATTAACCCTAATTAAACTAATTATTTAACCTAATTACTAATTTAATTAATTAATTGAATTAATTAAAGCAAAAGAAATAAAAAGAAGCAGAAAAATAAACAAAAATAAAGAGAAACCATCAGAGCTTTTGAGGAAGCTGCCACAAAAGCCAAGCCTTCTATGAGTGGCGTGCCTTGGGCATCCAGACACTGGAGTTTTTGGTAAAAACTCTGCTGAGTGTGTCCAGAAGTTGGAGCTTCTGCATCTGAAAGGGTCCAGAAGCGTCCAGAAGTTGGGGCTTCGAGATTCTGCCGTTGGGGACGTCCAGAAGCTGGAGCTTTTGGGGAATCTGTTGCTGGAACAATCTAGAAGTTGGAGCTTCTGCGGGATCTTATGTTGGAAAGGTCCAGAAGCTACGACTTCTGGAGATTCTGTTGCTGGAGACGTCCAAAAGCCGGAGCTTCTGGGGAATCTGGATCTGGTACGTCTAGAAGCTGGAGCTTCTGGGGGAATCTTATCTGGGATATCCAGAAGCTGGAGCTTCTGGAAGATTCTGGCGCTGGGGAAGTCTAGGAGCTGGAGCATCTGGGGGACTCTTCTGGAGACGCCCCTTTTGGAGATCCAGAAGTTAGAATTTCTAGAGATGCCACCGGAAGGGAAACTCCAATCATCTTCTCCGGTCACCAACTTTTATAAAACCTGCGAAAATGAACAGAAAAGCAAAAACAAAATATCCAGATTTAATATTTCAACCCTTGCGAACATGATGGTGGGATGGATTCGTTTGTCCTAAAACGGTCTGTAATTACGGTTTTGGAACCCAACAGCTAGCTTGCCCTAACCATGGCAGTTAACGATTTGGCCAACAAACCTTGCAAAACGATGGATGAAACCTGTCTTATTTGATCCCAGGAAGACATTAGTGGTGTTAGTTTTGATTAAAACAAGCCATAATTAAAAACGCAATTTTGGAATATTTCACAAACGGGATGCATGCGTATTGGATGATACATCCAGCATGAACTATGTACAAGGATGTATTCTTACCTTTACCTACCTCAGGAACACGTTTGGATGGTTGAAACGGCTGGAAAGTGGCTGCAAAGGGCTACACGATTTTGCCAACTTTTGGATTTTTTTGAGAAATTCTAGGGTTGTTATGGAGGCAAGGATTTCGTGTAAAAAGCTGACCAAAAGGTCTCTTTGTCTTGTGGTGATGTTAAGTATATATAGAGGAGTGAAAATAGGTCAAGACTTTAAGAGAAAATATTCTCCTTAAATGAAAAAATATTTGATTGGAAATTTGCATGAAATATTTTCAAATTTTCTCAATCTCTTCCTCAATCTTCTTGCATGAATTGGAAAACTAAATTTGACTTCCTTGGTCCTCAAGACATGCACAAATCAAGCCCACCTTGTATTAATAATTTATCTTTGTATTTTATTTAATTAAATTTGAATTTAAGCCATTTAATTCAAAAATAAATAAATAAAAAGATAGAAGGTGTGGCATGCAGCATGAAAGTCATGGATAATCTTACAATCAAGTTTGGATCATAAAATGTTAGGCCCATTTGGAAAATATTTGCTTTTGCTAGGTATTTTCCTTCATGCACCTCCTCAAAAATGCCCAACTTGCACAATTTGCATCTTGCTCAATTTTCAACATTTTTGGGTGTTCTTGGACTTTTTAGAAAGATCAAGATGTCTTATAAATATCCCTTTTGGTTTTATATTCATTGAAGTTTCCATGCTCATGAACACTTATTTGCAAAAAGATGACTTTTTGTTGACTTTTTAAAAGGACTTGTAATATTTTGATCTATAAATTCCAAATGAAGCATTTCTAGCCAAAGCTTGTGAGACATGAAGTTGTTTAGAATTGAATTCCCTTTAAAATGAGCTTTGGTGGAAAAAAATTTGATAAAGTATGTGAAAGTTATGCTTGGTCAAAGTTATGTTGATTTTTTGTCTAAACAGCCCTAATTTAGAAACTTTGCCTTTTGATCAAATCCTAATTTTTTTAGATAAATCTTGGTCAACCCTTGATCAAATGATGAATATTACTTCAAAATATTGGTGTTGACAAAAAATTATGAAGTTTGATTGTATGTTGACCACAATTGACTTTTTATCCAACATAGCTGATTTTTAACCATCTGAGCCATTGGATGAGCAATTTTGACTTGTAAGGCTTGAAACTTGACATAGTGATCCCTTGAGGCATATGATGAGGTATGATGACCACTTGAAGCATTGGAAATATATATTTATTTGGGAGGAGCAAAACCCTAACTTGGATTGATTGCTTAGAAAGGGGTTTGTCTGATCAACCCTTGTGAAATCCTCAAGCATGGAGATGGGAATTATCTTGAGAAGCAGGAGGGAAAATTTTGGGGTATAACAATCCAACAAGGCTTCAAGGCAGAGATTCACCAAGTCCAGTCAAGAAATCAAAGAAAATAAAAGCATATGGAGAGGGTATTTCTACAAGACCCAACAAGTCTCAGAAGAAGAAGAAGAAGACCACATGAACATCTTCTGACCCCATTTCTGTTGTAAATTCTGAAAATATAGTAAACATTTGTTTCACACACCACTAAAACTTCTAACCCTACTGCACCATAAACTCTAGGTAACATAGATGTAGATATTGACCATACCTCTAAGAAATTAATCCTCAAATTGCTCAAGTGTTATCTGATATAGATAACTTTGATGTTTCAAGCACAAAAGTTCCACCCCAAACAACTCCCACACAATCATCACCACTCATCACTCCAATCACTTCACAAAATTCTCAATAGGAAATTCCTGATTTTGCTCCCTACCAGACAAATCCAAATGCTTCCTCTGAAACACCATCTCAAACACCACTTTCAACACCATTTTAAACACCCCCATAAGATCGTTGTCACCAAAATCCACTGAATGGTATGACGGATCTTGGAGAATCTCTGGCATCAATGTGCCTGTGACCACTCAATTTCCTTCCCTCTCTATACCATCAACAAATATTTTTTCGGTGCCCAAGTCTCCACAACACATTCCCACTTTATTTTTTGAACCTACCATCACAACAATCTCTCTAGAACTTCCACCAACTCACTCTTCAGACCAAACCACCATCTCTACAGAACTTTCGCCACCTCACTCTCCAGAAAATATTGTCAATCCATCCTTTGAACCATTACCTTCCCCATAAAATTCACATTCCACTCCAGAAACTCTAAACCATCAAACATCTGACTTTCTAAGGACTGTACTTGATCTCGAATCACTACCCAAAACTGTTCACGCAGATGTTAGTATACTTTTACAAAAATTTGAAACAAAAATGCAGGGTTGGATAGAACCGTTGAAGGAAGATTGTGCCAGCAACCTGAACCCAACTGCATCCGATGATCTATGGACAACATTTAGAAGGAGATTCAATGTTGAATCCCTCAAGCTCAAAGAACTATGTCACTCTCATGTTCGTGAGAAATTTACTGAGTGTCTGAATGGTTTGAAGACAGTAGATTTTGAAATCTATAACAAGAAGCCTCTTCTACAACTGGACAATGCTCCATGGCAACCACCTGCTGAGTCTATGGATATTTCTGATGATGAATCTTCTGACTCAGAAGTTGTTGATCCAAAATCCGTAGCAATGGTTCTGTATTGTCCACTTGCTTTTCGTCCCAGAGATACTCGTAATAAGGTACCAACACTTATGATTGATCTTGACACACTTTTCTCAAGTGCCTTATGTCCTAGAGCTGCTGGTTCTGCTTCTAAGGTTGTTTCTACTGAAGATGTTGCTCAACCTTCTGCTGTGATGGAAACTCTGAAGGAGTTGAAGAAGGAAAATGAAGTTGTTCGTGAACGTCTGGATAAGCAAGACGAGACTAACAAAGAGATCACATATTGGATTATGAAGTAAGAAGAATCCTCTAATGAAATCAAGAATCTTCTTATATCCCTAGTCTCTCGTCAAACTTCACTCAGTCTCCTTGAAACTTATGTGCATCTATTTTTTGACTGTTTTTTTTTTTGTTCTTGTTTTTTGAAACCTCTGTAACCATGCAGTTTTGGCATCAATATTAAAAATATTTTGGCTTGTTTTTAAACTGTTTTTTATGCTTTTTGATATGACAAAAAGGGGGAGAAACTTGTGATTTTGATCTTATTAAATATAACAGTTATTGGGACTAAGTGTCAAACATTTCTAACAAAAGTACAAGAGTATTTGCTTCTAAAGTATGCAAGAATATCTAAGCTCTAGAAGAAAACTCTGAAACGGAAAATCTAAGCTCTAAGCTCTGAAATGAAAAGTTTGGAAAGTAAACTATGAAAGAAAAGAACAAACTCAGAGAAGTTCTACCCTGTATTTACTTTTTTCTAGTATTTATCTCAGGGGGAGATTATCTATCTCAGGGGGAGATCTTCACACATATACAAAAAAAAAAAAATTAATCAAAATCTAAACGTTTTTGGCATCATCAAAAAGGGGGAGATTGTTAGAACATAGTTTGATTCTAATCATATCTTAGGGTTAAGTGAAATAAATTTTGTATAGTAAATATGATACTCTGATAAGTATTATTTTCATTTCAGATGATGTTCTGACTCAAGCACTCTAAAAAGTAAAATATCAAATTATGCTGAGCAGATAAAGAATTAGAAGTTCTAAAGATGACAGGAACTTTTGAACACGCACGCTAAAAGTAACTTTTAAGCGAAACATGCAAACATAACCTCTAATAAGAGCAACCTCTGTTAGAAGCTAAGATAACAAAGGCTTATAGAAGATAAAGAAAAATGAGTTATCAAGATGTCATATTCTAAGACAAGTTCTGCTACAGTACTGTTATTTTATTAAAGCTAAGACAACTGAAGTACTTAAGTGGAACAAAGTTTGAGGTACATGGAAAACACAAAGTACAAGCAGACAGGCAACATTTAAATGCACTCTCTTTGTTCAAGACAGACAATGAAAACATTCTGAAGCTATATATATAAGTTCAAGCATTCAAAGAACTAAAAACTTGCTATCATTAAAAAACTTACACTGAACAAAAATCAAGCAAAGAAATACTTTGAGTTTATCATTTTAGTATTTAGCTTAAACGTAGTAATAAAGCTTTTTAGAAGCAAACTTATACACTGTTAGAAGTTACTTTTGTAATTGTTCCTTGAGAGACCAGTTGGGTCAGATTTCTCAAGAGGGCTAGGACTAGAGAGTCTTAGAGGTGTTAGTCACTTGCAGTTGGCTTGTGCATTGTATTGTTAGTCACAACAGTTGGTTGTGCACTTGTAATCAATTTGATTATAGTGAATTAAGTCCTCGCTGAGAGAGACAAAATCACCTTGGCGGGTGGACTGGAGTAATTTGAGTTTCAAACAAACCAGGATAAAAATAATTGTGTTTTAGATTGTTGTTACATAAATGGAAATTAAAAAAAGAAAAAACTTATTCAACTCTCCCTTCTAAGTGTTTTTTTAACCTTCAGCGACAACTATTGAAGAGATTTGACATGATAACTTTTGTAGTAAGAAATTATGCCAGGTAATCCTATGGTCCATGTAATTTCTATTTTAATTTCTTTTTCTTATTTTGTTTTTAATTTGTTTTAATTTCTAAAATATATTTTAATTCAATTTTTTACTCCAAAAATTATCAAACATTTCACAAAAATATTTCTAATTATTTTACACCTTGTGTAATTTGTTTTCCTGATTTTTGTTTTTTAGATTTTATTTGATTTTTCTCTTATTTCCTTTGTTTTAATTGGTTAAAAAATAGTTTTATATATTTTAAATTTCTCCAAAATTTCTCAAAAACATTTTTAATCATTTATGATTTTTCCATTATTCTTGTGGCCATTTATTTGGTATTTTGATATTAGTTTGGTATTTTCTTCTTATTTTCCATTTAAAAAACCATTTTATGCTTTATTTTATGCTTATTATTGCAATTTAAATTTGATATATATTTCGATGTCTTTGATCATGACTTGAGGGACTTAAAAACTTCATCAATTTCAATGGATTTTTGAATGATACTTTGTCTGTATGAATCTTCACTAATTCAGACTAATTATTAAATAAATTTTGAATCATTTTTAGTACTCAGAGTTAGTGATAGGTTTATCACATTGACACACCAAGAGAGGTGATTGATATTGATATTTAACCTAATATTGTGATTCAATTTGGTTGATTTTTATTCTTCGTCTCTTTCTTCTTTTATTCTTTTGATCAATTGGATGATAATGAATTCATCTTCTTCAATTAGGTTTGGGTTGGTGCTCGATGAAATTTTATCATTTCAAATCTACCTCTAAGTGGTCATTTGATCACTTTTGATATTTTGGATTGATGATAAGTTGTATCGAGGTATTATGAAGGATTTGGCTGATGTAATGATCTTATCTCCTAGACTTTTCTCTTGATCACCTTGTTGGTTGTAAACGGTGGAGTGTATTTATACAATATGCCTACATTATTTTGACCCAACCCCATATATGTGAAACTTCTACATAAGTTCACTTACAATTGCTTAACATAACATCAAACTGTCGCAAATCAGAATACTAATTACTAACATTAATATTCTTAATGCTAACTTGATGTTTTCGCACTTTATGTTAATTTCATTTAAATTCTCGCACTTTATTTTTTTTCATTTACATTTTAGAATTTGCATTTCATTCTTTATTCGTATGCCATTTATTTTATGCCTTTTTCTTTTGCCTCTTGGCTATTTTATTTTCTTTCCTTTTAAAAGACATTAATAAAGGCTAAAATGTTAAAATAAAAGACTTGACCCTGATCATTTGAACTATTGGTTATTGTCCATTACTTGAGGAGTTGTACTTTTTAGACTTAGGATAAATCATTGACTTAGACTTTCATCTATACCATAAGTTTCATCTGGACCAGTTATCTGAGACTTTATGTTGTTTCTCTCTGATCTCTAGTTTTGTCTGTTTGTTTTCCTTTTCATTTGATGCAGGAATTGTTATTTGACACCATGAAGTTCATTTGATGCATTGATTGTTATCTGATATCTTGAAGTTCATCTAATGCATTAATTGTCATTCGAGACCTTAGCTTTCATCTGGTTTGAAATTGTATTTGATGCCTTGAATTTTCATCTGATGCTTTTGATCTTGCTTGATTTTTTTGTGGCCTAATCCAAAGGAAGAGAATGTTTTGCTTGACTTATGTCAAATGCTTACTCTATTTTGGTTAATTCACATGCACACCCAGAGGATTCTCTCTTGGACTACCTTACAAAGAGATCATTTATTTATTGCATTTATCGTATGCTTTAGAATAGTCTCTTCGTCTCATAACCTTCTTTAATTTTTAAAATCTTCTCCATATTTTAAAATTTTATTATTTTCAAACTTGAACCTCTTTCTCAATAAACCTTGACTTTGTCAAGTGATTTTCAATTATTTTTTTTAATAAATGAACCAATTGTTGGTTGGTTCAGTGGTGATTAGTGCTGAACTTGGTAGGAAGAACTACGGTTCGATCTCCCGCAACGACTCTTTTCAAGATCGGACATTAGTTAATTTTTGAAGTGATACAAGTTATTTTACTTCTACACATGGAAGAAGCTATTCATAGCCTCGTGTATGGGCCTATGCCCCCACTATACTTCACTTATATTTGTACTAATATTGAGATATCTTGATTCTTTGATTGGACAAGAATGAACAATGCTAATTTAATACAAAGATTAACGCTACTCTAATTTTTTTAATATACAATTGGTACTTCAAAATACGTGTTTAAATACAATTGAGTTCATTTTATAGCATAGTTTGGTGCCATGGAATTGAATTTTTATATTAACTTCCCCCATATCGAATTCTTCAAAGTTAAGATTATAAAGAGTATGAATAATATATTTATATCATATAGTAGTTAAGTTTTATATGTGCTACTTTCTATAGGGCTCTTAAATTATTATGCCATAGCTTTTGTCTATTTATTTTTATTTTATACGGTATAAACAGTAATATATATATTTTATTAATAAAAAAATTATGATAGTTTTGACAAGGTTTATTTAGATTGATAAATATCAATATACTCAGATTTAAATCATTAATATGTTATTTATATTTTTTTTTAATAACTATTATCATGTGTACTGATTAAAAAATTATTATAAAATAATTTTATTTTGTAAAATTCTATATATGTTACTCTTAAAAATAATATATTATACAGTTACTCTGAAGAGTATATATATATATATATATATATATATATATATATATATATATATATATATATATATATATATATATATATATATATATATATATATATATATATATATATATATATATATATATATATATATATATATATATATATATATATATATATATATATATATATATATATATATATATATATGTGTGTGTGTGAGAGAATGAATCTTATATGAGAATGTGAGAATGAATAACAATGTTGAATTTAAAAAGGAATAATTGAGATTAAATTGTAAAGTGATTTATATTTTCCACTTGAATGTTGAGTATATCCTTGTTGATTAAATCTAAGAAAAAATTTCCATATCAAGATGATGCAAATGTTCATTATTCAAAATTATGGGTAGTAAGTAAGTTTTTCACTTGAATACGACGATATGTCTTTTCATTAAAATCAATCAAACAAAAATAATTTTGTTCTTTTTTTAGAAGAATTATGTGGTTCAAACTTCTTCATTGCACATGGAGGGTACATAGGCACAAAACTCTCAAAGTCTTGCGAACCAAAATTATAAAAATAATTTCTTTTCACCTATCCCCAATCTTTTGCAAACAACATTTTTTTATAACACCAAATTTTGAGGTTCTTGCAAATTATCGTAGATGCGAAGGATCCTAATACATTCCTTATGAGTTTTGTTTCATTTTTTCCTTTGCCTTTAAAAATAATAAAGTTTGGTGGCGACTCTTATCTTTTCCGAGTTAAGTTAATCAATAGATTAATCTCAAAAATGTTGTCGCGACAAACCGTACAACTGATTCCTAACTTCAAATATATAAAACAAAGAAAAAAGAAAGTTTTAAAAGATTTAAAATCATAACATAAAAGAAAAAGAAAATATTGTTTACCCACTAAAACAGTACCTGGAAAATCTGTTTGAACACAACATTAATAAGTATGATACGCTTCACAACTATCCGTAAATATACGCTTGCAAGGACTTTCATTACGATAAACTTGTTATCCCATATATATGTTTGACATTCACCCGTCAATCTATGCCTCCACTGACCTTTATTACGATAACAAATATTTCTAGATCGTTTAAAATTTAAAGAATTACAAACATAAGTTAATATAAGCCACCAACTATGTTTCCTTTATCCAAACAAAACATTAAAAAATAAATGTAACATGAATAAAACATTTCATAATACATAGTTATTATAAACTTCAAAAGCGCTTAAAACCCTTGTGTTATGTAATTTATTTTTGTTTACAAAAATAATTGGATTATTAATAGATTTTCTCCGTTTATAGTTTTTATAATTTATTCTCATTTATAAAAATTATTATATTAAGTAGACTTTTTCTATTTATTAAAATATTTATCTAAATTCATATTGCATGTCGCGATATCTCATTTGTCACGTTTAAAACTTACTTTACAGTCTATACTCATTCACATAATTCTAAATATAGAATTATAATATATATCAATTTTATGAAATGATCAAAGTAGTAATTTCAAATATTTATAAAAACAATACACTTATTTAAAACAATCTTTACATAATTGAAACATCAATTTACATTGAGCTAAAGAAAATATAAATAAATGATATTATCACTTCAACTAACAAACTTTTAACATATTTGCACAAATTTTGACATATCAAACAATATTATGTTGCTAAATGCACAATTCATACACTTTAGATCAAGTTGGTAAATTTAATAAGAGATTTGAAAATTAAAAAAAAAAACGATCGGGTAAACCAATTAATAAGGCAACGTTAATTAATTATAAATTATTTGGTTATAAATTATAA
Organism: Vicia sativa; assembly: GCA_021764765.1. Classification (NCBI taxonomy): domain Eukaryota; kingdom Viridiplantae; phylum Streptophyta; class Magnoliopsida; order Fabales; family Fabaceae; genus Vicia; species Vicia sativa. The sequence continues at coordinate 90,797,662 of CM038797.1, read as the reverse complement.
GGTAGAAAGAATACCCAAAACAATTGAAAATTATAAATAAAAATTAAAGGATAAATATAGTTAGGTTTGTATGAAAAGAGGATAGACCCATTTTTTTATCATAGAGGAGAGAAATTATATTAAGCTTCAATTAATTGATGAGAGGAATATGAAAATTAAAATCTCTAACTATACATACATATATTAATAAAAAACAAACTAAAATACATATATAAATAAAATATATATTCTGTCAACTAAAATATCTAAGAAATAGTGAACATAAGGAGGGAGGGAGAGAGAGATTGTGTAAATTTTATCTATATCCTATCTCTATGACATAGATGCATCTCTTATAATTTATTATATAATGTGCATCTCAAAATGTTGTGTCTTGCAAAAGGGAAAGACAATCAGATAAAAAAGGTTTTTTACATCACCATATAAAGGGTTATCTACTATTTTGGTGTCAAATATTCTAAAGTTTCTATTTTTCCTAGGTCAGTTTTGGAGACATAATATGATTTAATACACATACCCATAGTGTATTTCTTAGCCTATCATTTACAACAACATTGTCATCACATTCATTTACTCTAAATTATCAGTACAATTTTCTCTTCACACAAGTACTGTCAGAATAACCATCAAAAGAGTATACCGTCATACAAAGACTCAAGTAAGCTGTCAATGGACGGAGATATGCTGCGTATATGCATGTTTCCTGATTTTAACAACATACAACCATCATCATACAACCTGAGTAACACAATCATAGTGAAAACATAATGGTAAACCAAAATGTATAGAGTAAAAAATTCAGTCCATATACGAAGGACATGATAACATAGATAATGTACAAACTTTTTCAATTCTTGAAGTAACTTCCGCCATTCTCTTTTCACTGTCTTGAGCTTATGATTTTTCTCATGTTACTCCATATTTCTAATGATCAACAGATATAAAAAATCACAATGTTATTTAACCAAATAAAATGAATAGTCATTCATAAACTCATGTGACGTTTGCATAAGATCAAGTATAAACAAAACCAAAAAGATCTAAAACTCATGTGATTTCTCATATTTTGTGACATTGACATATATTTTAATCTCGGAACAGATCAAACAACAGAGAGATAAAATCTTAAAAAATACAGAAAAAAGGACGAGAGATAGGTACAAGTGAGACTGACATAAAATTGTAATAAAAGAAAAATAATTTTTGTGAACTCAATCTGCGACGACGATGCAGATATGGTTGAGGGTCAATTGGCCGATTGACACTACTTTCAAAACAAAACTCATGCCAATCATAGTTTTTTGTGATAATTTGTTATAATCTAATATTCTGGAACCAATTTGATATTAATAGTGTCACTCCAAACTCTAATTTGTCATTTCAATACTTTATGACATTGAAATTTAGAGTGAGCAAGTTTTGCGAAATTTAGAGTGAGCCTTTTAAGTTTTGCGTGATATTGAAAATTTACAATAAAAATTAACATGGCAAACCTCTATATCAGTATCTTTTTAATAGAGATATTAGATTAGATTTTTACGGAGATACATATATTTGGAAAAAAAAAATACATTTTTTAAAATAGCTTTAAATAAATTCTTATAGAAAATTTGTTTTTTTATTTTTTATTTTTTTCTAATACCTTTTTAAGTTATTAAAACTTGAGCTTTCAAATTCAATAACAAAACCGAACATGAAAGCCATACTCAAGTATTTTAATGGAATCAAGTCATTGGAAAAGAAATAAATTATTTTAAACAAATTTTCATAAAAACCATATTCAAGTATTTTATCTTTTTCTATACCTATTTTTAGATATTAAAACTTCAAAAAAATTTATTGAGTTATTTAATTTTATTAGAGAAATTTTCCAATTCACAGCTGCCTAAACATTCAAAAAAGATTACTAAATATATTATATGCTTCAATACACAAAAAATCTAAACATGGATAATACAATACAAGGTTACGTCGGTACAATTTATATATTTCGTTTTCTTTCAAAAAGAATATAATTTTCACGAAGAGCAGTGAAAAAAGTTATATCACTCATCTTAAAATTTTAACAAGGCCACCCTTGTGTGTATCCTTGTAACAAAACTGCAACTCAAAAACCTGCTCCTTTCTCGTCAAATAAATTACAACAAAAACCATTGCAATCAATACTCCGCCTACATTTTCTTTTACTTTGCTCAGTTCCTTTTGAGTTCTCTTTAGTTTCTCATCAAATAAGTTATAGAAAAAAACATTGCTATTAATCTACGCTGCCTACCTTTTGCTTCCGTTCTTTTGAGTTCTCTTTAGTTTCATACTCTTCTTCACAGAAAGCGCACCAGAGACACTCTTACCTTCAAGTCTTTTTGTCATATTTACCACGCTAGCCATGCCTTTTTTTGCAGCAGCCCGATGCTCTGGTCTACGGCTCAGCATTTTTCTATCAAGTGGCCAAAACGCGTAAGGTTCAAGCTTATCCTTCCTCTTTACATCTCCACCTGCTTTTTTACTACCATATTCTTTCCCAGTGTAACCTCTACCAGACTCTGCTGTTTTTCTCCGCTTCTGGGCTTTAGTTCCAGATCTCCCAGACAAATGACTATCAGGCTCACTCCTAGCATCGTATTCTGAATCAGCTGGTTTTTCCTTTGTCTGTTCCCTTTCCTCATGGATAATCAAACGTCCTTCAGAATCTACCTCCATCTCATCCTCGCCTAACCTTGACTTCCTTTTGAGATTCTCACACGATCTAAGAGCTGACCTTGTTTTCTGACGATCAAGCAAATCAAGAGGCTCGTCATCTGATTCGTCGGATAAATGCCCGGGAAAATTCTTTTTTAGTCTCATATTGGACCTAGATGGAACAAGCAACAACATTATCAGCTGAAAATGATTCTATGGAGAACTCATCACAGACCGGAATATTCATCAAAGAATACTGCCAACTTATGCAACACCAAAACGAAGATAGAAAACAGGCACAAATCCAAAACAAACAGTCGACTTAAATTACAATAATAACGTAGTGTTGCAGAAAAATCCACAAGGAGTAGCTAAAGCTTACCTAAATGAAGATGCTGCTGATTTGAGATGTCTGGGAGATTTTCCCCCTCTAGAAATTGTCTTGCCATTTAGGTATTCTGCATCACTAGCTGTGGTTTCTCCATCAAAATCCGAAAAAATATTTGTATGGTTCCATCTACTTTGCCTGAAAAAGATAGTGTTTCTCTGCAGCTTAATATATGGCTTTCAAATTCAATATACCACAATATTAATAAAAAATGTGATTAAGGATTTTGAAGTGTAAAACATATTAAAAGTCACAACACTAACAACACAGAACTTATATACATCCTCTCGCATGCCAAGTTCAGAACAGGATTGTCAATTTAGGGTACAACAAGCAAGTCACTTTAACATGTCTGTGTAAACTTTATAAAGGATAGATAATCAAAGTCTCACACAGAGGGTTATGCAAGAGGATAGATAATAAAAATCTCACAGAGGGTTATGTAATTAAAACCAGTTCTTTTCATTTTGAATAAATCATGAGTACACAATCATTACCTGGATGTAGTTGCCTTTGAAAAATGAGACCTAGTTTCTTCAGATTTAGCACCTCGATTCCTCTCTTTCCGCTCCTTAATCTGTTTCACAAATGGTCAAAATTTTGCAAAAACCTGAACACGTGAGAATTATCAATTTGTTGTTCAAACCTTGCGTATGTTGGACAGAAGTTTCATATGCTCTTCAGGCAGGACAGCTTTAACGGCCTCCAATCCACACTTCGTGACAAGCATTCCCAAAAGAAGTTTGACCTGAAAAGAATTTGAATCTCAATAACCCAATGAAATCATTTATTATTTTTCTTGATAAAAAATTACTACATATATGATAATAAAAACACAACCTTTGCTTGGAAATGATTTTTAGCGACATCTTGCCACTTAAACAAAGACTCAACCACACTCCTCAGATGCATATGCAATCCTTCTGCTTGTGATTTGGCTACTAAAACCTTTAACAAACCTAGATTGGCCTACATGATGATGACAGATATTTAACTAATGGCTCAAGAAAATGTTACTTCAGTCAGAAATGCATTTAACCAACAAAATGGAAAATGAAACAAACCTTAGTTATCTCTTTTTTCTTTTTTTCAAGCAGCACAAATATGGATGGAAGCAAATCAAAAGCATTTAAAACAAGATCAGAGAACTCATAGGCCAAGCGAGCTAACCCTTTGACCGTTGCACTTATCATATGATCACTTTTCCCAACAAGGCCATGAGCAACCTTAGCTCACAAAACAACACAGTCAAATTACTGTCAGTATGGCAATGCATAAATTTGACATTTTTCTACCATTAAGAATACAAGCTATTGAGTTGAACCAAATAAAGAAGATGTAAACAGCAGGACAATTAAACTGTGGATTTACCTTGATAAAAAATTGATATAGATAATTTCTGCTCCCACCTCTCTCCTCGTCTCCAAATGTATGGGCAATTTCAACCAGAATTTCATAAGCCCTGTTCCTGGTTTTTTTATTGGCCTGTAAAGATAATCTCCAAATTTAGCACCTCGGGAAGCTTGTAAAGATAATTTATAAGCAACTGATAGGCAAGAGTAATGTCGGCGACAAACATCTTTTGATTCCTTACTGAACATTATACCCATACAATAATCAAAACCGCATAGAAAAAACAATAATGGTCATTCCATCCTATTAAAAACTTAATACAGGCCTAAATTTAGTGAAAGCAGTGTGTGTTTTTTTCAAAAGTGATATGCTCTTGCTGGAATCTCAAGAGGATATGGGTCAGCTAGATTATTATGTAGAATATAATCAGCTTGCTGGTCATTATGAATATTGCCAGTGGCATGCAACAGAATTGTTATGCATCCTAGTATCTTACGTATGGCAGCAACACAAACATCAACACCAGCACGTTTGTAATGTGTGAAAACAATGTTGCCTGGTTGCCAGCCATACAGTATGCTATTGTATGTGCAACAGCTCAGCACTACTATACAACTATGAATGGGAACACATCAGAGAGCTCCAGTTAGGATCATGAAGCCTCACAACATAGCGCCCATCCCCACGCCTAATAAATGTGTGAACACTGGATACTCAAGAAATGTACCGGAGCCCGTAAAAACCAAGTAGAGGCCAAAGAAATATATTGATTCATATACTATTAGAAATGCTATATGGGAAAGGGACAACTAATACTGCATAACTAAGTATCCACAATTAATACTACATTACCTCTTTAAGAGCCAGTATAATCTCGGTGAGGAAAACATCTAGGCCAATCATCGAATCATCCTGTTGGCAGTACGTAAGTTCAGATTCCTTATGTTATACTATAATATGACAACATACTTTAAAACATATCAGATACACTGCAACAAAAGTATGGTGATAAACATAAAAGAAATATCCAACTTTGGATACCTTTGACTTCGAGTCATGTACTGTTAAGAAGTCATGGAGCTGAACTTTGACTGCCTCTGACTTCAAGACATGGACGATCAAGAAGTAAATGCAATCGAGTCTATGGCGTTTGGCAGAGGGATGACAAGGACGGATTTCAACCATGAGCTCAAGCAGATCCTCAAGCTTTGATGAAACAAAACTATCTGAGCTCTGTCAAGAATAATCCAAAAAAATATTGCGCATCAACAACTTTGATATCACTTTAACAGCTTGACATCAGAAGGATAAATTAATAAATAAATACAAGAAGCATACCGGTGAATATTGAAGATAAACATTCTAACATGAATATTTTTTTGGAGATAAATATTTTCAAACTTCTATCTATGTTAATAAGAAAATCAAATAATATAAAGTAGACACATACCCTGAGAATGTTCGAAAGAACTTTGTATGCCTTCTTCTGCATGACACCAACATCCTGCAAATAATAATCACAATAACCATCTTCTTAACTTAACTATTTAAAGTTGTCTCAGAAATTTCTTGCAAAGAGCACTATATATCTCAGACAAACCTGCAATGCTGGCTTTAATACTTCAAATAGTAAATCTATATCTTTTGCATCTAATCCAGGCAACAATGAAACTGCGAAATCAAGAAGCCGTGCCCTGGGATGAAAATAAATTCAATGAAATAATATTTAATATTGACCCAGTGATACTCAACAAATAAAAAAGATAATTTAAGTAAAATACAGATTAGACAAAAACAAATTTCCAACTTCACGAGAAAATCAATTAGACAGAATTCAGAGAAATAGAAGATAATCAACACCTGAGAACTGATTGAGACCCGTCATCTGATGCATTGTCAATCTGCATAGAACTTTCAGAAGCATCTACCTTGTTGGCCTTTTGAGTGCATATTAAAAGGTCCGACATTTTCTTCTTAAATAAGTTTTGTACGACTTTCTTTTCTGCTATAGAAGCAATATCACCAATTGTTCCCTGTAAATGAAGCAAACCCATCATAATAAACCTCTTGTACAGATTAAACGTAACAACAATAAGGACAGGTTTAATTTTCAGCTGTCAAGTAATTAAGAAACATAAGAAACACATAAAAATAGAGCATTTTATCATTTCATGAAAACTATGCAGCAATCTTTTCAATTCAGGGAATTAAAACCAGAAAATGGTTAAGATTTCTAATATTTCCAAAAATAATTATGAATCTAATGAATATCTGTCAGTTGTGGGTTTCTCGCGGTATGCAATATATAACTTATATTTCAATATTCACATTTGAAGACCTAATAGAACAATTCTAGAGCTTTTCATTCTAGATATCTAGTCATGGATAACTAAAGAGCAAACAAGCCTACATAATCACTATTCAATTTCTTAAACTAAAGATGATGGACATTTCTTTAGAGAAAGAGATGGAGAGAGTGTGTATTGTCATATCTTTACTTTTATGCTATGCCAACATGCATGCACATACAAGGGACACGGTGCATACATTAGGCTCAACTAAGAACATTTAAGAAATAGTACCTGCAAACAACCACCGTCATCTTTTGTAGATTTCAAGAACACTTCTGAAAGATCTTTCAATAAGTTCTTTGCAGATATCTCCAGTGCCTTCAAATTTTCTGTTGCAATCTGTTGCGAGTACTTAAACAAAATATGTTCCTCGGTCATATCTTGCCGAATAATGTCCTTATCATTTGAGTCCTTAATATTCTTGTTTTGTCTAATCAGAAGCTGCAAACTAGTGCATATTATTCCACGAATATCAGGTTCTTCTTTTACTTTATTACGTAAATGTTTCTCTAGAACTTTGAAACTTTTAGCTGTGTCCGATGGGTAGTTGCAAAACGAAGGCAGCAAAGACCACAGAGAGTAAGTAATTGCATCAGCATTCCTTGATGACACCATTAGTCCCTGCTTCTCAAGCTGCAGAATGTGCAGGATAGGAAATGAATACCATGGAGATAAATAACACTGCATCACAAAATAAAATGTCCAATACCTTTTGAGCCTTCTCCCTTATACGTTCAATCATAGGAAAAATCTCCTCTGTAAAATATTTTAGACTCGCACCAACAATATATTGTTTTAGAATTGGAAGAAGCCATATATTTGAAACAGATAAATCTTCAACTTCCAAATTCAATGGTATAAGGGATAACAACGTTTCAGGTCCCATTACAACAAGAGCTGATCCAAGGCATGCATGAAGCTGCACAATACAGAATGCACCGGTACTTCGTATCAGTAATTTGTTATATAAAACAACTAGAAGATCAGACGAATTCCCAGATCCTCTAAACACAAATCAACATAATTAAGTTATTGGCCAAAAAAACAAACATTAAAACACTTAAATTTGCATGAATCATAGAAATTCAAACAGTTTATAATTATCTAATCGTACAAATAATAATAATATAATACACATACATCATCAACATCATTGGTGCATATTTCAAATCATACGATCTGTTAAACCAAGATTTGTCACGGAATAAATAACAGGGTTGCTACAAAACGCTAATTTGCTTTTGAAATAATCAAAATCATAGTAAAATATAATAATTGGTAATGGTATCCAACTATTACAGGTCAGACACCGCATATTCAACGTTGAGACATATGGCATGCTGAAAAAAAAACATATGAAAGCGGATTTTATAAGATTTTGAGTTTCATATTTGGTAGTATAGCACTAAAGAATTGAGAAGCAACGTAGAATGAAGGGATAGGTAAACCTGTTTCTTATAGGGAAAATCTTCATCAGGTAGCTTCTGCATATCTTCCAAGTTTTTGAGAATACCTCTCATGAAGTAAAGAGAGTTACTTCCTGCATTGATTATAACAATCATCTCAAAAATAAGTAACAGGAATTTTACGCTGCTATTAATTGAAGAACGAAATTAGAAGACATTGTAAGAAAAAATCTAACAAAAAAAACAGAGAAGTATAACAACTGTTGCACAGATCGTTAGCCCGACAATAATAAACTGTACTAACGAACTACCAACCAACAAATTATGTATGTTATAACTTATAAGCCAATCTAAGAAACAAAAACAAGACTTGACAGCAACCAAAATACCTAATTTGTGAAACATAGCTGAAACAACATCAAATACTCTATCCCAAGCAGCAGCATAGTGATAATCAAGTAAGCTCTCAACAATTGCACAAATTCTCTCAATAATGGTTGGTCCTGACATCCTTGATTCATCCAAAATTATCTGATCCACACCTTGTTTAATCAATGTCTCATCAATGCAATAATTGATCATGCTCTTGAGTGCATTTGCGGCAGCGAATATGGCCTCTTCATGTTCAGATGCCAAAATATCTGTGCATTTAGAAGTAAAAAATAAACTTTCATAGTTGCCAAATAAAAACAGGTAAATATAAACAAACAATTGAAGTTCATGATACCTTTGAGATCATTAAAGACACTGGGAAGCTTAATCACACACATTTGCCTGTTTAGAGAATAGACTTTCTTCATACCAGCATCAAGCAAGCGGGCATTAAATGTTATTCCATCTCCAGACATCACATTCGATGAGGTAGAAAGAGTGGATAATGAGCATAACACCTCAAGTAGTGCTTCAGGAGAAACTTCTGTTTCCGGGTTTAGAAAGAGGAAATTCAAACAATTTGTTATGCGCATTGTGACTGAGGGTTCACGCACAACCAAGAGACTTTTGAAGTGCTTAAGGATGCTGGTTTTGTATGTTAGCGACAACAAAGGAAAGCATTCTTTCAAAGCATCCAGAATGTACACAACCTGTTGGGCTCCCATAGTTTCTTTACCAGCATTAGCATTTGCATTTTCAGCATTAGCATTTGCTCCAACAGCAAGCAGTAGAAACCTGTCGAGTATGTTTTGGATACCTTCACTTGCAGATGCTAGCAGCGAAGACTTTTGAAAGCTTATCAAGACATCACGTAGAAACAAATGAGATTGCTCTCTTGCCTGTTGGAATATCTAGTCAGCACACAGCATTCAAGCATTTACCCTAACTAAGTAAGCATTTTGCAACCTAGTAGAAAACCAATCAAAATTCATCGAACCCAACTAAAGCAAATTGCCCCATGGTCCACAGTTTTAATATTTGTTATACACACGAGCTTGCAAATTAAAACATCTAAACATGTCATGTCCACTCCCACCTATCTAAACCTACACTCAGTTTATTACGGTTTATGATCAACTAGGTTTGATAGTTTTATAAAAAGTGAGACATCAATATCAAAAATATCATATACTATGCATCAAATTAATCACCAAATTCGCATTAGTTCATACAAGTAAACCACGGAGAATTGAGGTTAAGAATTCACTAATTACCTTACGTCGCGAATCAGTAATAAACCCTAACAAGACATTGAACAACGGAGACACATCAGCCCAATGAACGCTGTGTCTATTGATCAACAAATGCGAAAGGCACTTCAATCCATGAATAACCGCAGATTCAGAACTCATCGGAGACTGTGTAACTCTCACAACCAGCTCAGACAGAAACTCCCTCTTCTTCTCCAAGACAGCAGAAGGCAATCTGACAATCACAAGAGACAGAATAGTGAGGAGTGCGTCGATGAGGTGGTTAGCAGGGTTAGGTTCCGACGCGATGCGGTCCAGGGAAGAACACGTGGCTCCGAAGTAAGCAACCGGAGATGAAGGTAGGTTATGGTCTTTGAGTTCCTGTGACATGGCGCCGATGACGGCGCAGAGATGTTGGTGGCTTTCGGAGGTAGATTTTCCGTAACGAGAGAGGATAAAATTGCATAAATCGCCATTGGATTCGTTGATGATGGAAGGTGATTCTTCCATTTCGATTCCTTCCATGGTGGAAATCGAAAATCAGTCGCCAAACCCTAGCTTGCTCACACGGCGGCAAGGGTTTAAGCAATGCTGAGAGAGAGAGTGAAGGCGATAAAACTTTTACTTAACGGAAATTTATGAACCAAAAATTTATGAACCAACTATATTTTATACTAGTATATTCTTACTAGTTACTACTACTAGTATGTGGTATCGTACGTGTATCTTAAAAAAAGTTTGGTCTAAAATTGAGAATAAAATTAACAAATAAGTTATAGGTAAATTCTAGATGAAGAATTTCTTAATCTTTCAACCAAACTTCACGTAAAAAAAACTCAAAATACTCTTAAAATTCGTAAGTATATATATCCGAATGCATCATTAAAGTGATTTATTAAGTTTATTTCGCATATGTACATCTGAATTTACATGTTAACTTATTTCGAATGTGCATATATAAATTTATATTTGGGCAGAACAATCAACATTATACAACATAATTCCAACATATCAGATTCATCACCTCAAGTGATCCTATCAGTTTCATCAGCTTTAATGATCCTATCAGATTCATCACCTCAAGTGATCTTATAAGTTTCATCAGCTTTAATGATCCTATCAGATTCATCACCTTAAGTGATCCTATCAATTTCATCAAATTCATCACCTCAAGTGATCTTATCAGTTTCATCATCTTTAATGATCATATCAGATTCATCACCTCAAGTGATACTATCAGTTTCATCAGCTTTAATGATCCTATCAAATTCATCACCTCAAGTGATCCTATCAATTTCAGCAGATTCATCACCTTAAGTGATCCTATCAATTTCATTAGTTTTATCACCTCAAGTGATCCTATCAGCTACATCAGCTACAAACTTTATCATGTTAGTCCCCGAGCAGTGATCCTATCAACTTCACCATATTACGCCTGTCTACAAGCAGTAATAGGTTATGTCACATCCCATTTTCCCCAACAGGGTCTATAGACAATGTACTCATCCACAGCAAGATCTACGTACAAGATCCCCAGTCGAGTCTCTCTCAATCATTATTATTACTCTAATGGCATTAATATCCAGACTCGAAACTTGGTCAGATAGTGCATCGGAGGAATCTGAATCATCTCTTATTCCCCAACCGGGGTTTTTAACAAACTCATCCCGAAGCAGAAATCAAAGATCTCCAACAGAACGGTCATATCTTCTTCAAGATGGATATGTTTTGAAATACCACGATATCTACATTCATACATCTATATTCATGCACCTACATGCAATGCGTCTACATAAAAAAGGAAAATCATAACATGTGCATTAATCATAACACTGTCACATACTCATACGTCATAGGACTAATCATATCCTGTCAAGATTTGTTTTCCCCAACAGGTAAAGCTATTTTCCAAACAGAAGGTCAGAGATTAATACCCGAAATAAGACGGGAGAACAATTCGAACGACCATGCAAATTATTTCCAGGCAACAAATCATAGATTAACACCCGAAACAAGACGGGAGAACTATTTACATTCTGCCAAATATTCATCTCAGGAATAGCCAAGACGAAGGTTTATTCTGACTCTTTCTTATTATCAACCGCCTCGGATGGCATCTTTAAGCCCATCTCCGACTATATGTCTTCAGCTCTCTGGATGGCATCTTTAAGCCCATCTCCAATCTCTCTTTCATCCAAAAGACGAATACAGAGTCTAGCGTACGACTCACTCTCCAACATCAGCTTCTCCTAATGGCATCTATAAGCCCATTCCAGCGCATCGTCAACTGACGATCCCATTCCATACAACAGCGAGTGCAAATTTTCAACTGTACTCGAGTGTTCAATCATCTTTTACCTTCAGGTCACGAAAGGCAAGCATACCAATCTAACTCTTCCGATACAAGAAGATTGAACAGGGCAACTGTTATACCCCAAAATTTGCCCTCCTACTTCTCAAGATAATTTATCACTCCATACTCAAGGATTTCATAAGAGTTAATCAGACAAACCCTCTCCTAAGCAATCAAGCCAAACTAGGGTTTTGCTCATCTCAAGTCAAGATGGATTTCCAATGCTCTAAGTGGTCATCACATCTCACCATTATACTTCAAAGGATCATCATGTCAAGTTTCAAGCCCTACAAATCAGAATTGCTCATCCAATTGCTCAAATGGTTGAAAATCAACAGCAATGGTGAAATCACCCGGCGGAACCTCCGACAATGATAACTGGGTTATCAAATAGAGTCGTCATCGAACGTCTTTTATCTCACGAGGGAGAAAGGAAAACATCGAGTAAACCTGAGGGGAGAAATCGCGGTCCTGTGACCGAGAAATCGAGAGAATCTAGGTAAGGGAGTTAGTTACGCGAGGGGAATGGATTAGCACTCCACACGCCCGTAGTACTCTACGGTATCCACTTTCTATTTCTAGCTAAAAAAGTGTGTTAATGTCTATCTATGCTTAATCACTATCATGCATGCAGAAGAAATGAGAAAATAAGAAACCACGGGGAAAAGAAGGAAGTATTTATAAGGTTTGCTCGATCGAGCCCCGTGACAAGATGCCTACATATTCCCGCGTGCAATGGGAAAGTCAGAGCGCCATAGTTCGGCTCATTTGTTTTGTTGGATTTTGTGTTTTTTACCTGTGAAAAAGGTTTTAAACATAAAAGAAAAGAGGCGCGCAAAGGCGAAAAGAGTTTGTGTTTGTTGGTTGTTTTTACCTTGAGAAAGGAGTTCAAACCATTATTAAGTGTTTTGTTTTCAAAGGGAAAGGAAAGCAAGTTTTAGTCTTATTACATGCATGGATGCAAAAGAAACTAGCAAAACAAAGGTTGGACCTATGGTTGAGGATAAGGGAATCTCTACCTATGTTGACATGCAAAGGATGTGGGTCCTAATGTCTAGGTGAAACAATCGGCTGAACATCATCCGATAACTATATCAATAAAGTCGCCATCGAACGTTTTTTATCTCACAAAAGGAGAAAGGTAAACGCATCGCGAAAACTTAAAAGGGATAAGACACGGTCTTGCGACCGAGAGATAGGGTAAGGGAATCTATTACGCGAAGGGAAGGTATTAGCACCCCACACGCCCGTAGTACTCTACGGTATCCACTTCTATTTTCTATCTAATGGGTGTGTTTATATCTATTTACTACTTAATTGCTATATCTGTATGCTAAAAGAAAATGCATGTGAAAGAAAGGAAAATAAAGAAAACACGGGGAAAAGAAGGAAGTATTTACAAAGTTTGCTCGATCGAGCCCCATGACAAGATGCCTACGTATTCCCGCGTGCAATGGGAAAGTCAGAGCGTCGTAGTTCGGCTCATATGTTTTGGTGGGTTATGTGTTTTTTACTTATGGAAAAGAGTTTTAAACACAAAAGAAAACCCGTAGGCAAAAAGGTTTGATTTGGTTGGTTGCTTTTACCTTAGAAAAAGGAGTTTGAACCATTATTAAGTGTTTTGATGTGCAAAAGGAAAAAGAAAACAAGTTTTAATTTTATTACATGCAAGTATGCAAAAGAAACTAGAAAACAAACAAGGGAAACTATCTAACTCTATCCCTAATGTTATCATGCATGGATTACAACCTAAGGTCTAACTCGAATCGCCACCTAAAGTAGATTCAAGAGAATCCTAAGGGAACACGCCAAAGGTTTACAACTTAAATCTATGTCTATCTCGATCGCTACCTGAAGTAGAATCGAAGACGACAAAAAGGAATGAAACAGGTTTGTAACCTAAATCTATGTCTATCTCGAATCACTACCTAATGTAGAATCGAAGATGACAAAAAGGGATGAAGCAAGCAAGTGCTTTGGCAGAAGCACACAAACAATGTAATGCAAACAAACAAATGGCACACAAGCGCAAGAAAAGGAGGAAGTCCCATAGCCTCGAACAGTAACGAGCATACCGTGAGTCAACCAAGAGCCGACACATCTGATTCCTGTGAATGGTATCACCGCATGACATGAATTGTCAAGTGTGATGAGAAAATGATGCAAACTCTGCAATAAATGCGAACCCCAGGAAAGCGTGGAGAGTCAGAATAGGGAACTCTTGCCATTTTTTATTATTGACTCGATAAAGGAAGCAACACGATTCGTATGTGCTGAGCTGACACGGACTAGAACTGTGCGGGGGTCGATTGCGGACCCTTTCCGCTTGCCCATCATATCATCATGACTCGATAGCAGGAAATATAAAAAGCGGGACTTTGCTTGGTGGTGCCACGTCGGGTGTCCTAACCACTCCTGACCTATGCAAGCACAAATATAAACACTTACTGAGAATTACCTCCCTATGCAAATGGAGGATTTTAAACAAACCAAACACAATTAGCAAACAGAAGCGCCCTAAACGGGTCTCTAAATAAACTAGAGGGGTTCCTGAACATGCTCCAACTACGGAAGCCCCTTCATACATCTCTATTCTTACTTCTCATGGCAAGGAAAGCGGTAAAACTCTACTTCTCATGCTCTCTAGAAAAGTGGTAAAAGAATGCGGTAAATAAAGTAAAATAAATACCAAACGGATAATAATCCGAAGAGCACTGCGAGCTAAAAATACTCCGGAAAACTTCGAGTAAACTGCCATCAACAAAGCAATAATAAGAAACAGCTCGATCAATATAATCCACAAGGTGATATCGTGCAACATGTGCGTGTAGCAAACAAGTCCTCATAACGATCGGAACACCTGCACAGAGGTACATGTCCAGACAAAATAGCAGAATATGTGTTTCTCGTAAATATGAGAAAACACAAAGCAAAATGCGTTTCAAACGCAAACAGAACCACAGGAGAAGTGGTAACCATGGGAGAAGTGGTATGTTAGTGTACCAAAATTAGGTACCTAACCAAAACATCTTCAACGTACCTCGCACAAGTCAACAAACATGTCAAAAATAACAAGGAGGCGGAAATATAATTGCATATTCACATCACATGTCAAAATGCGATCCAAAGGTGAAGAAGTGGAATGTAAATGTGTATAGCAACATAAGAATGGAAAACCGGGCAGCAACGCACACATAATGCAAAATAGCCCATGAATGATATCAAAATCGAGCTAAGTCCATCACAATAATTCTCAAATGCAATGTTAAACATAGTTAGAGACCTAGAGTAGTTAGAAATCAAAAATCTACACTAAAATGATTTAAAATGCATTATTCTCAAAGAAATCTAAGCATGAAAGGTGAATTCTTAATAGATGGCAGCAACTAAATTATCTAAAGCTTTCCTAAACATCTAACCAAATGGAGGAAAGGATCACAAACTAAACATGTGAAAGGAAGCTAGAAAAACTATACAATTAACAAACTAGTTCCTAAGAATCGAACTACTAAAGGTTAGCTTTGAAATTCTATTTACATTCCTAAGGTAAGGTATACATTTAACTACAATTAGATGGTAGAAAAACATCCTAAAGTTTATAAGAAACACATGTCATTACACTCCTAAGATTAGTCAACTCAAACGACAAAGGAAAAACATGCTTCTAAACATATTATCAAAAATTGATTAAAAATTAAAAGAAATTAATTGCAAAAAATATCACAAAAATATCAAAAATATTCTAAGATCCTAAAATGTCAGAAACTACTTTTTTTGCATTTTTTATAAGTCAATCGTATTGAAATTGGGAGCAAAATCGAGAATTATGAATGTTGCATATTTACAAAGGGGTGTATACTGATTTTCAGGGTGCCCTATTTCTAATTATGTACATAATTGGGGTTAACAAGGGGATAAAGATATTAACTTCGCTAGGCCCAATCTACTATTGATCCAGATTTTTGTCACAACTCAATATCTTTTTCTATTTTTTTTAAACCAGATCCTTATTATAATTTCTAATGTCACGATTTTTGCATGTAGCAACTATTATCAATCAGTCAATTTTAATTTAAGTCAAGTTATCAGATTTTATTTTTTTTGAAATAAAAAAAGAATGACAAGTGGCGTGATTGGATTGGCCAACATGGGATAAGCATGACTAATCAGAATGAGCCACACTTAGGGCTTTTGCAACAGGACCGCCGGAATCACAATCTCCGGTAACCTTCGCTGGACAACAACTCGCCGGAGACGGAGTACTTTGCATCAAAACTCGACATTCTGGTACCTTTCTATTCGGCTTGTCACCCTAAACTCACCTATGGCCTCAAAATCTTCTAAAACTCACTCAATCCTAGGGAAATATGCATACGAATTCCAAATCTCGCCGAATTTCGAACTCATATATCTTCTTCGGATAACTCTGCCATGACGATTCTCTAATCTTGATGCTTGATGATGCAGAAAAATGCTCTAGAAACTTTCAGGCAATCGGGTCGTTAATGGTGAGAGAGAGTGAGGAGCTGGTTCTAATGAGAAGAACGAAAGATTGGTGATGGTGATACGTCCCTCCATAGTTCTTGTCACGAAGAGAATGAGAAGTTTCTGCTTCTTAGAGATGAAACGGCGACGGGGATTCAAGATGGTTGTAACCGTTTTTATTATGATTGGAGATGAGAAAAAGAGGGGAAAGACTCTGTGAGAGGATTCGTTGAGGTCTGTTATCACCGTTTCTATTTCGTGTTACCGAATTTTGAAGAAAACGAGATGACAGAACAGGGGCATGGAAGGTGATGGCAATGGGTTCCTTATGGGACGCGGAATGAGCTTGGTCATGAAGAAGAATGGTTTCAATGTCGGAGAAAAAAGAATGAGCGTGTGATGGTGTGGTTGCAGTGGTGATAATTTAGTGGCTGAAAGAAGGTTGCTACCGTTGAAGGGAGGTTATGGCTGTTGTATCAAGAAAATGAGGAGAGAGTGATGGTTAGAAATAGGGAGTTGCGTTTTTGAGCGATGGAGAAGATAGAATGTATGGTTCTGTTGTTGAGGAGATCCCTAGAGGGAGGGAGAGTTATGGAGGTTAGTGGTGGAGGTTAGATGAGAAGAAGAGAGGGAGTGTGATGGTTAAGCGTAGGCATGGCAAAAAAACCCAGACCCGCTGGGCCCCGCCCGGACCCGCCCCGAAATTAACGGGGAAAACCCGGCCAAAACGGGTACGGGTGCGGGTGCGGGTAAAACCCGGTTTCTAACTACGGGTGCGGGGGCGGTAAGACACTGAGACCCACCCGCACCCGCCCCGCCCCCGAATGACCCAATTACCATAATACCCTTGTTTTAATTATCTTTTATGTTACTTTATTTTTTTCTCAGCATCTTAGAATCAATTTCTGCCATCATCACCGGTTTGGCTTCTCAGCTTCTCTCAAATCTCAACGCAAAATCACCACAACGGCCGACGACGTTTATCAGTGTTGCTGCCATCACCACAACAATATCCCCATCAACTTCGACGCACACCAGCCCCTTAGCTCAGCCGCTGGATTTGAAAGGTTAGATCTATAACTACAATGGATGCTAGTTTTAGTCGAAAAATCATGTTTTGTTGCATTTTCTTGTTACAAACCTGTAGATCTTGTTCATATTGGGGGTTGGGATACTCAGTTGTCATAAGAAGGATATTGTATCAGATCTGTAGTTCTTTCTTGCTTGCTTTTCCTCTTCATCCATTACCTTCATCTTTTCACACCTAGATGACAGTTCAAGAATTTTAATCTTGAACACATTGTTTTCAATATGTGCGAAAACAATGAAGTTATTCTGCTCTAAAGAATTATCATCTTTGAATTGTTTCCAACCATCATCGAAATAAAGCTTGTCGCCAATAGGACGTGCTTTGACTTTCCAATCTCTTCCTTATTGATCTCTGAAGATATAATTTTTCAATACCTTTTGTTTTGAAATCATCACTTTCACAAATGCAACTGGGATAAGCTGCATCAGATTTAAAAAACAATGTTTAAATATGTTGCAAGTGAAACATGAAAAAGTGAGAGTGTGATGATGGAGAATAAGAAAATACCATTCTGTGAGAGTGTTTTTCTTTAAGGAAGACTTTGAAGAAATTAGGAAACTCATGGGTGGTGTTAGTCATGATTTGATAATCTAAAAAATGAACATATTTTGTTAATAATATTCACTAGATTAAACATATTTTGCATATGATGAGAACTCTAGATGAAACACACTTTTACTCTTTCTATCTATATACTTAGGTTAATAATACATATATAAAACAAGAAAACAAATGAAAGGTGTGAAACAATGGAGAAATATTTACCAGCAAGTTGCAGAAACAGAGAGATGGGACTTTCTTGGCCTTCAAAAATGAGATTGTCACACAATGAGAGAGATATAAAAGGTTCACATCTTTTGAGTGTGGTGGTAGTATTTAAATAGAAGAGTAAGGACTTATGTCATGACAGTATGAACCCTTCCAAACACCCTTTTAGTTTTGATGAACTTGTTTTGCTTTGGTTTTTTAAGGTTTAAAAACTAGCCTGTCAGCTGGTGACAAATTATGCAGATATTGTTGCTATATGATTCTGTATATGTTTGCTTCAGTGTTTAGTTCACAAAAACTCCAAAGTTAGATTAGATTGCTACTGTTTGCCATCCTGCAGGTATATACAATGGAATAATGCCTTGTTGTAAATAAGTTTCTGTCATAGTTAGTACTGTTTAATTTTAGAGTGAAAATTACTAATACCATATAACCTATTTAGTTTTTACATATTAATGTGATTTGGTGGCAGCTAAGTTTAGGTTGATAATAATCAACTACTTGACAAGTGATCGTTACTGTTAAGTTGTATTTGAAAAGAACCAAAATGATAACTAGTGAATTATTGTTTGTGGCTTTTTTTATGTAGTATTTTTTCTTTAAATACTAAAAAAAAATTATATAAAACTAAATATATAAAAAGAAATCACAAGTAGACACGTAGTAGATTAAAAACATAGTAACGACTATTTTATATTTAATTGAGAATATTATGTGATTTTGATGTGATGCATTTATTTTTATTTTATTTTATAATGGATAAATAAAAATTATAAGTGAGTGTGATTTATTTTAGAAAATAAATTTTAACATCTTGTAAATAAAAAGTAGAATATCTTGTAATCCAAAAAAAAGAGATAACTATAGTGTGAGTGTGACACATTCCCTTTTGTGGGACTTTTCAATTGGCAAGAAAAAAAATGGAGTGAACAGATTGTCATGGGTAGAATTAAAAAATAGCACTGCTATATATTACAATTAAAAAACTTGCTGTTACAGTCAAAATTAAGCAACAGTGCTTTGTGAATGAATATTTAATGTTAAAAATGCTACAAGTTCAATATTCCTGAAGATATTGTTGCTGAATTTGAGACCTAGTTTAAAAAGTGGGCATGTTTATTTTAGTTTATAATTTTGAATACTTGTTATTCTAATGGTTCTAATTATTCTTGTCTTTATCTTATTCCAAGCATTATCTTTATCCTATTGTGATAAATTTTAGTTTATTCTTATTCTTATGTACAACTTAATTACTTTACAGGATAATTAGTTATGGAGAATGAAGACACCTCTCAAACACGATGTCCACCTATCTCACAAGAAAGTACACATCAACCAATTCCCAATGAAAATGGTAACCAATCAGTAGATGTTCCTCCTCCCACGCCAAATGATATTATGGAGGTTGATAGCCAAACAACCACAAGTCATCGATCCAGACAGAAAAGTTTTGTATGGAATCATTTTACAAAGGTCAAAGTTGATGGAAAAGATAAGGCTCAATGTAATTATTGCTCAAAGAAGCTTAATGGATCATCAAATGATGGGACGTCACATTTAAAAGGACATTTGGGAAGTTGTCCTAAAAAGAAGATTTTGAACCCATCTGATAAAGGACAAACAATTCTTACGCCTAGATCCATGCAAGGTAAACAAGAGTTGAGTACTGGAATTTATGATGCAGAAAATTCTAAGAAAGAGCTTGCACATGCAATTAGTTTGCATGAATATCCGCTTTCAATAGTGGATCATATTGGTTTTAGAAGATACTCAACTTCTCTCCAACCAATATTTCAAGTTCCTTGTAGAAATACTATAAAGAAGGAGATACTCAAAGTATACAATATGGAGAGATCATCAACTTTGAAGTTGTTAGAAAATCTTGAAGGAAGAGTGGCCATTACTTCTGACCTTTGGACCTCGAGCAATAAAAAAAGGGATATATGGTATCCTGCTCATTACATTGATGGAACTGGAATTCTGAGTCACGTTTTGAGGTAAATCTAATTTCTTCTAATAATAGATTAATTGCATATTATATATAGTTTTGTGAATCACATTTTGAGGTAAATATAATTTCTTCTAATAATAGATTAATTGCATATTATATATAGTTTTGTGAATCACATTTTAAGGTAAATCACATTTATACTAGTTTTGTGAATCTTATTATGTTAGGTTCATTTATGTTCCCGCACCTCATACTAGTGAAAATCTTTGTGGTGCATTGGTTGAATGTTTGATGGATTGGAACATTGATTCAAAATTGTCTACTATCACTTTGGACAATTGTAGCACAAATGATGCAATGATTGATAAAATTAAGGCTAAGTTGAAACCGAGACATTATTAAGGGGAGCCTTACTTCATATGCGTTGTTGTGCACATATACTAAATTTGATAGTAAAAGATGGGTTAGAAGTTGTGAAAGATGGAATAGAGATGATTCGAGATAGCGTTGCATTTTGGACAGCAACTCCTAAAAGGAAGGAACGGTTTGAGGAGACATGTAAACAATTAAAAATACCTTACACCAAGAATTTAGTTTTAGATTGTCCAACTAGATGAAATTCTACCTACAAGATGCTTGATGTTGCTATTTTGTATGAAGAGGTATTTAATAGATTAGCAATCCGTGTAACTCAGTACACTTGTTTACCAACAACTTTACATTGGAAATTTGCAAAAGAGATTTGTGTAAAATTGAAATTGTTCAATTCTATCACTGAAGTGTTTTCTGGAACTAAGTATCCAACTGCCAATGAATACTTCCCTAAGATTTGTCAGATTAAAGTTTCATTACTTGAGTGGATTGAATCCTCTGACGAATTGGTAAAAAGAATGGCAGAAAATATGTTGGTAAAGTTTGAAAAATATTGGAGTGTGATTCATGAAATAATGGGGGTTGCTGCTGTTTTGGATCCTAGGTATAAAACTGATTTGCTTGAATATTATTATGGAGTCTTCTATGAGAATGATGTTGATTCCCAAGTTAAGTCAATCAGACAGTTGTGTTACGAGTTGCTTTATGATTATCAATTAAAAATGAACAAGGATTCTAGAAGAGAATCTGAAATGTTGGATGCTAATGTTGGTAATGTTAGTAATGATGGTTTGAAAGACTATGATTTGTATGTCATAAGAAAAAAGAGCTAGAACTTCATCGTTAAAAGCGAGTTGGATGTTTATTTGGAAGAGGAAGTTTTACCAAGAAGTCCAGTTTTGATATTTTATTATGGTGGAAGTTGAATGGGATTAAGTATCCAACACTTCAAGCAATTGCAAGGGATGTATTGGCAATTCTGTTTCTACCGTAACCACGAATCCGCATTTAGTACAAGTGGTCATATCGTAAGCCCTCATCAAGTCGACTTCATTGGACCACTTTAGAAGCTTTGATGTGTGCAAGAAGTTGGTTATGGAGTGTTGAGAATAATGGTAAAGATCTTTCTTGTTTATATTTTTATTTGTACTTGCCAAGACTATCATTGACTATATTTTACTATATTGATAGGTAATTTGAAATCTAACGGAAATGAAAATGCTAATTTACTAACTGAAATGGAGTCTGATGATGAAGGTATTATTCATACTATTTGTATTAAATTTATCAAGTTAAATTTTATGTTTTAACTTTTATTTTTAATACGGTGAGTTGTTGATTGATGGTGCTACTTCTGTTTCCAACTCCCGCCTCGAAGATGAAGATTATTAGAAAATTTGTTGTTTATTTGGATCTTTTTTTGTTATGATGATATAGTATATTTTGTTCCATGTTGTTGGAATGGTTCTTTTGTTGATTGTATTGTTTTAATTTTGTATTTGTACTTTGCAAAAAAATGTTGGTTGTTGTGAGTGATATATACTTTGATATATTGAAAGATTACACTCTTTTAATGAATCACAACCAATTATAGTTGTTGATTGAAGGGTTATGAGAGAAAAATATTTGGAATGGTGTTTGAATATTAAATCCTACAATTATTTACTCAAATCAATGACGGATTTTGTATTTTTAATGTATTTGTTAATGCTGTTCAGGGAAATTTGTGAAGAAAAAAAATATTTTTATTTAAAAAATACAGTTTTCGCAGGTGGGGGCGGGTGCGGGTGACCCATTCTCCATTGGGGGCGGGTCTGGGGGTAAATTTCCACCTCCCGGCGGGTGCGGGTGCGGGGGCGGGTCTACTACTGGGGTTGCGGGTGCGGGGTTAGCTAAACCCGCCCCGACCCGCCCCGTTGCCATCCCTAGTTAAGCGAGAGGAGGAAGAAGAGATTGCAGAATTGATGAAGGTTGCAGATAAGGTTTGTGAGTTTCTTCACATATGCTTTATGTTAGAAATTTTTCTGATAATTACAGTGACCTCTAATTTTTGTGAATTGTAGTGGTTATAGAGAGATCAAAAAGAAGATGAAGATGGTGATGAAAGTGGAGGGTGGTAACGGTTGTAGACTACAGTAGTGGTCGGAAAGAATGGAAGATGGTGACGAGAAGAAATCAAGAAGAGGTTGTTGGATCCGAGTTTTTTTGTTCTGAGTGCAGAAGAGAGGTTGGTGCAAGAAGGTTGTTGTGGTGAGGGTAACATCGAGAGAAGGTTGAAGATCGAAAGAGAGGTGGTTCTGGTGAGTAGCCAAAGGAGGAAGTGCATTCTTGTTCTGTTATGGAGGAGTTTTGTTGCAGATTCTGTTATCGAGAGAGGGAAAAAAGGGTCGTTAGAGAGAATCACAACGAGAGGTAAGTGGAGATTCGGTTATGGAAGAATGAGCGAAGCAAAAAAAAAGAAAGAATCAGCGTGTGATCTTTTTTGGTTGTTGTTAGAGTGAGAGGACCAAAATGGTGAGTGATTCTGCTGGAGTTTTTCCACCGTTTCCTTTCAGTTTATTCGAAGAAGTCACCCGAGCCAGAGAGTGAGAGAGTTGAGGTTCAAGAAAACGGTTAGAAGTCTGTTTGCCGTTGTCAATCCTCCATGATGCCTGCCTCCAACGCTACATGTATGGCAAAATAGAGTAAAAGTAAACTACTGCCACGTACACAACTTCAAAGCCAAAAGAAATCATTACACTCATGCTCATATCCTCCTCTTTGTGACCATATAACTCGGAATACACGCATTTTCAATACAAAATCTAAAGATAAAAGTCGTAGAATACATTTCCATGAACAGTTTCCGTGTTCGGAGTTTTTCGATTTGAGGCCTGTAGCATGCTTGAAATCGGTTCTAAAGTCACAACGTTGACACTGATTACAAAATCATGGGATTTCTTAAACATAGTCCAG
Organism: Vicia sativa; assembly: GCA_021764765.1. Lineage (NCBI taxonomy): Eukaryota > Viridiplantae > Streptophyta > Magnoliopsida > Fabales > Fabaceae > Vicia > Vicia sativa. The sequence goes on along the minus strand of CM038797.1, from coordinate 90,773,892 downwards.
CCAATTGCTTATGCCACGTGCACTACTTCGTGGCTTTGTAAATTCCTCGATATTCGACCGAATGACACAAAACCGATGCCGTTGGAAAGATCGTGTGGGATGGAAAAACTTTGTAGTTTGTCGCTCGCTTAAAGGGAGCCTTAATCACGGAGAAAAAAATGTTTGAAATTTTCCACACGACTGTTCTATGAAAGTCCTGGCTGGGCTGGGCAAATTCCAAGCATGACTTGCAGCAATTTTCCAACTTCAAATTGTGACTTACGGCGCTTCGTATCTTCCGCTCCGATGTTCGAAACAAAAAGGTTTCTAAACGAAACTTATAGAGGGCATGGCAAACTCCAACTTTTGTGTTCAGAGTTTTTCCGTGCGGCGACCGAATCAATGATAAAAACAGCCCCGAACGTACGCACACCAACTGTTTGATAAAAAAGTTCTCGTAGCCATGGCAAAAATGCATATGCTGTCTTGCGTTTTGGCAGCTTCAAACTGGAAACTACGGCGCTCCGTATCTTCCGCTCCGACTCCCGAAACAAAAACGTTTCTGAATGGAACTTGTAGAAAACATGACAAACTCCAACTTCCATGTTCGGAGTTTTTCCGTGCGGCGATCGAATCGATGATAGAAACAGCCCTGAACACGTGCACAATGACTCTTCGAATATTGCAAACATGATGAATTCTTATTTTCTCGGCTTTGTAACTTTCGATCCGAGTCTCGAATGAAATTTATTCCTTCAGCAAAGTTGTAGACTATCGCGAGATGAACAACTTTATAGTTGAACATTTTTTAATTCGGAGCCATGAACCATATAAAAATCGAACCCGAAACTGTTGGCTTGAGCATAGGAACAAACGCTTCCAAAATATTTCTAAGTGTTGAATTTGTAACATAATGAATTCATAACTTCCGAGCCTTGTAACTTTTTATCCGAGTTCCGAATTAATTCAATTCCTTCAGCAAAGTTGTAGATTGCCATGAAATGAATGACTTTGATTTTAAACTCAACTCGAATCGACGTCTCGAAACACGTGTAAAATACCTCCGAAGTCGAGCACTTGAACATATTGAAAAACACTTAAAATGTCACTAAGTGTAAACTTCAAAAGTTATGAACATTAAACTTCGGAGCCTCATAACTCGAAATCCGGGCATTTCTGGAGAAATCTTCACAAGGACAAATTCGGAGTACGAAATGCGCTCTTTCCAATGATTGCTAATTTGTGAAATTTCGACCACAGACGAGTGAGATAGAGAGTCGACAACATGGCTCCGTGAACACAAAGTGCTTAAAACTTAGAAAAAATGTCTAAGTCTAAGATTACTTAAAATGCAAGAAACCTCATTTTCACCCGATTCTTCCGATCTTACTCAACAAATGATCATATTTTCTCGAATCTTGACTTTTGACCATAATTTTGACCAGAAATTCCACTCGGTCAAACTTTGACTTTTGTTGACTTTTCAATACACACACTCAAATATCATTTTATCCAACCGTTATTGATTTTTTGATGAATCGCGTGGATCGATAAGTCATATGTAGATACTTCAAGACTCATAAAAGGCCATAAAATCAATTTGGGCTCAAATATTCGACCACAACGCACTGTAGCTCGAAATTGTAATCAATATCCACATGATAGGCAATCAGAACCTCAAAACTCCAATTCTCGATAGATAATCAGAAGCTTTTGAACACACATATATTGCGTATTGAGATGACGCTTGAAATAACAGAACTTCAGATATCCAGCTTTCGAGAACCAAACCTCTTCTTCAGAATTGTACAGATTCATACGATTTAGAAAATCTCGAACCCATGGTTAATACATGAATGATATGTATGCAATGCACCTATTGATTAAGTGTTAGCCAATTATTTATTAACAAAATGAAGAGGACGAATTTTGGGGTGCAACACTAGGCTAGAGAACTTATCCTAACCGAGCACCTGAAAAAGGAAACAAACACAATCCACAAGTAGAATTGCCCTAAACGGGTCTTTAAATAAACTATAGGGGTTCCTGAACATGCTCCAGCTACGGAAGCCCCATCATGCATCTCAATTCCTACTTCTCATGGCAAAAGAAAGTTGTAAAGCCCTACTTCTCATGATATCTAGGAAAGCTGTAAGAGAATGCGACAAATGGTGTAGAAATTACCAAGCAGATATATAATCCGAAGAGCACTGCGAGATAGTGAAATACTCCGGAAAACTTCAAGTACTGCAGTCATGCAATAAGAGTAAACCGATGAGAATAGCTCGAGGCATCAAAGCAAATGGAATGCGCGCTCGTACGCATCCATAGCAACAAAGTCTTCAAGAAGGGAGTTAGACCCAAAGAACAAGTAGAGGAATGCACACGTGGGTGTACAAACGCAAAACACCTACAAGAAGGGAGTTAGACCCAACAAGCAAACAAAGGGATGTATATGTGGGTATACAAACACACAACAAACTGCGAAAAGGGAGTTGGACCCAACAGTCAAGCACAAGGAATGTATACGTGGGTATACAAACATAAGAAACACAAGAAGGAGTTAGACCCAGCAAATAGAGAAATGTACGTGGATATACAAATGCAAAACAATCGAGGAAGCGTGTCGTGTATGCTTACAACACAAACCCCACATCAAACCCATGTCAAATAGTGTCTAAGGATGTTAGAACACCTCTTTGCACTTAGAATTAAGAAATAACAAAAAACCGATGCAGTCGCGCTAAGCACTATACCGTGTACGCGACCCAAAGCGGCCAACACGCTTAGCGTGCCAGGCAGCGCCGCAACACAAAAGTCAATGAATTTGGCGCTTAGCGCTCACAGTGGCGCTAAGCGCGATCACTGCGAAATTACATTTTGGTGCGGATCACCTTTCCATGAAGCTCTCATGCCAAAAGTTGATCCATACAATTAAACCATTATTCCAATGCTCATGTATGCGATGTTATGCATGGACATGTGCGGGAATGCAAGTTGACACAACATTTCGATGCTCATATGCAAGGCTATGCATGAACATGCGGAATGTAAGTGATGAGACAAATAGCTCTAATGCTCATGAATGAGGTCAAGGCATAAGCATCGTGGAATGCTAATGGTGGAATGATAATTCCAATGCTCGTGTGCGATGCTATGCATGGCGTATCTGAAATGTAATTGATGAATCAATAGTTCCCATGTTCATGTGTGCAATGTTATGCATGAACGTATAGGGAATGCAAATCAACAATCCTAATGTCCTCACATGTATGGTTTTGCATGAACATGCGAAGAGTATAATGTGAAACCGGATTCCGATGCTCATGTGCAATGCTAGGTATGAACATGTAGGGAATGCGAGTGATTAACTATTCTAATGTGCACAATAAAGGTCGGTGCATGAATAGGTTTATGATGCAAGTTGTATCAACAACCTAATGTTCCACATGCAAAGTATTGACGGAAGCCAAGCATGCCACAACGAAATAAGGAATGATCATGTCAAATCCTAATTGCACATTAACACAAACACTTGGAATGCGTATGCATGAACCATGTACAATGCACAATGTACCTAGTGATCAAAATACTTTGGAAGCTACATGTCGACACATTACGAATGCAAGCTATGCTTTAACTCATTACGTGTCACTGCGATTCAATCAACCTAAATGCTCTTCAATGCACGAGCATGTGTTAGATTATGCAAAATGCATGAGTTTGTGGCTAGAATGCAAAAAGAATGCAAATACATTTATGCTATGTATGACAATCTTCACACCGACACCAATAATGTTGCAAAATCTGATTCAAAACAAAGAATTCAAGCATGAAGGTTCCTGAATCAAAATCTACATGGAATTTGCAAGTAATGACAGTGTTCAATTTCAAGAAAAGATAAAAGTCAGTAATAGCTTAAAATAAGTGCTTAATTGACCTAAAGACTTACCTGAACTTGAAGTTTGAATCAAATTGAAGAGGAATTCCCTGTGCTCTTCAAAGAAAATACCAAATCAGTTGCGAATTGATGATAATCTTCAGAATTAACCTTGAATTTTTGAAGAAAACTTGAAGTCTTCAATGGAGGATTGGGGAAGATGAAGGAGAATTGCTTAATTCTTGAAATTGAAGAGAAATCAAGATGAAATCCTTCCTTTCACGTCAAATGCAAATAGAAGAAGTAGAGGAAGATCCATATTGACTAGAGAGATGCAGCGATGAAGAAAACCAGAGATTGCAGGACGCGCTTAGCGCGGTCTGCGGTGGTGTCAATTGTTGTGCAGAGGTCCGGTGGCGGCCTGTGGTGGTTGCTTGAAGGGAAAGTTGCAGTTTGAACTTTTTGGATTTTGATTGAGATAGAATGTTGAAGTGAGTTGTGGTCCAATTTAGACAAAATGAATCCCCCCCTCACATTTGTGAAGGCAAAATGTATTTATAGCTTTGGATCCATAATCAAGCCCAAATTATGATTATCCGAATAATTTCCGTAATTAATCCAAAAATGTCAAATCCGTCAAGAATTTGAAGTCGGACTTTAAACAAAAAGTGTCTGGAATGTGGTTTTGCTTGCGTGACTCAAATTTTCGACACGATCAGACGAACGGTCAGAACAAAGTAAATTTATGAAATTTAAGCACAATTTTAGACCACCGGCACACGCAGAATTTGATTCTTTTTTGTTTTATTTTGCCACTTGGGATACCTTGAACCAGATAACCTCATGATCAATGCTATGTATGCGACTACATGTATGCTTATGCAATCGAATTATAAGCCAGGAGTACAAGAAAAGGGAGGGTAAATTTTGGGGTACAACAATTGGACAAAAAGTCACCTATGGTCAACATACAGTCAAACTTCATAACTTTTGGTCAAAACCAATATTTTGAAGTTATATCCATCATTTGATCAAGGGTTGACCATGATTCATCAAGAAAATTTAAGATTTGATCAAAAGTCAAAGTTTCTAAGTTAGGGTTTTTCAGACAAAAGTCAATAGAATTTTGACCAGGCATAGCTTTCACATACTTTATCAGAATTTTTTCCACTAAAGCTCATTTTCAAGGGAATTCAATTATCTACAACTTCAAGTCTCACAAACTTGGGCTGGAAATGCTTCATTTGGAAGTTATAGATCAAAACATTACAGGTCCTCTTAAAACGTCAACAAAAAGTCATCTTTTTGCAAAGAAGTGTTCATGAGAATGGAAACATCAATGAAGATGAAACCAAAAGGGATGTTTAGAGGACATCTTGAGCTTTCTAAAAAGTCAAAGAACACCCAAAAATGTTAAAAATCGAGCAAGATACAAGTTGTGCAAGTTGTGCATTTTTGAGGAGGTGCATAAAGAGAAATACTTGAGAAAATCAAATTTTTTCCAAATGGGCTTAACTTTTCTTGGTTCAAACTTGTTTCTAATCACAATTAGAACCTACAAGACCAATGCCACGCCCTTGACTTTTAATTTTATTTATTAGATTTTTATTCATTTAAAGTCAATTTAATTAAAATAAAATAGCAAAAAATAAATCAATCAATGCAAGGCTGTATATTTGACATTCTTGAGGTCCAAGATACCTATTAAATGGCCTGAAATTCAAAATTGAGTGATTGGCAAGAGATTGGTACAAGATTGGCAATATTTGATCAAGATTGGAAGATTTGGAAAATCAAATATACTCTCATTGAATGGGATATATTTTCTCATCAATGCTCAACCTGAATCCATCCTTTATAAATTCATAGAGTTTCTAAACCCTAGAAGAGAGTTTTTTTTGCAACTGGAAGAACCCTAACCAACCTCAAGAAAACCGTGACTTGCAAGCAACTAGCAGCCCTAGTTTTGAATCAATTCAAGCCGTTCCAAGCATTCCAACACGTTCCAGGAGGTTCTCTAATCACTTTCAGCCATTCACCAAGCATTCAAACGCCTATAATCGTAAGAACACGTTTACGGTTTGCTCTCCAAAACTCAAAATCAATTTCAGTAATTCATGCATTTTTAATACGATTTGATTGCATATTTGTGTTTAGACTGATGTTTGTAAACTTTCAGGATGGTTTAATTTGAGTTTTAGCACAGGAATAAGAATCTGCCATGGCTAGGGTTTATGAGCTGGAATTAGGGTTCTCCAAAATAGGATAAATTGGACGAAACCAGTGACCCTATCACATTCAGGGGATCAAACCGAGTTGATCCATGATCTCGTAACTGATTTATGTTGTGTATTTTTTTAGTTTTGATTTCTTGCAGGGGTATAGTGACGGATGAAATTGTGGCTATAACTTTTAACCACGAAGCAGAACCGTGGGTAAAAGTTTGAAAATTCAAACGAAGAAGATGACACCTTGGCGCGTTTTTGTTCCAAGGTTCTGGAACCCTCAGAAGCACATCTCCAAAAGTTCCAACTTCTGGATCCCTCAGAAGCACATCTCGAGAAGTTCCAACTTGGATTCGGAGCGACTTCCGTGCGAAAGAGCCGTGCGGAAAAGCAACTTCCGTGCCAGAAAGAGCCAGCTTCCGTGTCAACCTCCAGAAACTCTGGAAAATAGGTTTCAGAGGTTGGAGAACTCTCGTCGAAGCTCGGCGGAAACCCTTATTTTTATTTATTTTTTCTGCTGATTAATTTTTCTTGCATTCTCTTTTAAGAAACTTTATTTTTTCTAAAAAACCCCTAAAAAATGTCTAACTTTAGGATTTAAGTTCAGAACATCCTTTATTTAAAAATTCACAAAAAAAGCATTTTCTTTTAAAATCAATCAAAAAATAATATTTTTAGTAATTAGGGTTGCTGACTAAAAACTTTTTACTAACTTCCAGATTATCTTTGCACTAACCCTTTTTCTCATTTTTTTCTATTATTTATTATTCTGCATTTTAAATTCTAGAAAGGTTGTATAGGTTGCAGGATTTTTTATCATGTAATAGCGTAGGACCTTTACATTTCTGCCTTTACTTTCTGCACTCCCATATTATGTATCTGCCCCAAAGCCATGTAATAGCGTAGGACCTTTACATTTCTGCAATTTATTTTTTTGCACCTATTAACTGCTAGTAATTAGGCGTGTATGGCAAGATTAAAAACAACATAGATCACTTCTAATCATAAGATAAAATATCTGAATACAACACACTTTTCACACATACACCTCCTTAGGGTATCCTCTCTCGTTGCCTTACGAATAATGGTCATGTCCCTCGAACGTGGGGTTATCTTAGCACGGTTGCCTACAATATATCATCATAGTCCCTTCGACTTAAAAGATCATAGTATCTCGATGTTGCCTGCGAACATATGATCTCGTCCCTCGATTGTTGCCTACGAAAAGTGATGATCGTCCCTACGAATATGCTAGGATATCCCTACAAGTTGCCTTCTATGACCATCCGATGTCCCTTCGAATGTCCCTTTTAATTCCAAAGAATAAGGTTACATATCAATCAATGATATGGATAGTCTTATTCTAAAGGAAAGCAAAATAACATGGAAACGACTGTTTTGAGTAGGTAAATAAGTCTCTTTTGCTTGCTCAATTAAAACACTCTTTTCACACCTCATGTTTTCAAAACATTTTCAAGCGCTTTGTATATATTCGAGTGTGAATCATTACAAAGTCCTTTTCCAAAACAAAACATTTCTAAACACTTCGTATACATTCCGTGAATCATTCTGAAGTCAAAATGCCTTTTGAACATCTTTTCAAACACACACACAAAAAAGCAATTAAAGTGACCTTCCTGTCGAGTCGCCCAGTAACCTTGCTGTCGAGTCGCCCAGTTGTAAATATTCAACATGATTCCTCTCCTTTTTGAGGAAATCTTTTGGGAATATCATACCATTATCCATAAAGCTTGTTAGTGGAGGTTTCCAAAATAGAAAAAACATAAATATTTCTACTTGTTCTTGGACGCAAATTTTAGGGCTATATTAGTATTTAATCTTCTTCTACCTTGAAAGTTCAAAGGCTGGCGTAATTTCACTTCGGGTTTAAGACGATTAAATAGAACCTATTGCACCCAAAATTTGCCCTCTATCTCGATTTTATCGGCTTAGGCTTCACATTCATCTGCATACGTCCATTAGGTCATTAACATTAAGCAGACATTCATCCATTGCATATGCATCATTTAAATCGTATTTAAATTGACCAAAAGTTAGTTTAAATCGATATTTGCATCGTTTTGTAGTTGTGAAATACATTATTTTACTTCATTCATTTTACCCCTTACATCCATTGTATCGTTTATGTTGATTATATGTCGATGATATCAATATTTCGGTTTATAAGCAATTTGTTAAAAGCGATTCGACCGGAAAATTAGCGGAAAATATTTCAAACTTTCGCCTCTAACTCCGCTTTATGAATCTACATCACGTAGATCATGAAAATGTGATCTCTCTAATTTTTGATACATTTGAAGTTTTGTTTTTAACAGTAAGTGTTTAAAATCGGTATTTTTATTATCGTTTATTTTAATTTTAATTATGTGGATAATTTTCTTTAATCTGTTAAATCCACAGTTTATTTTAATATGCTCATTTAGTTTTTGGATAATTATTGTCAGAACTTTTGCCATTTTGACAATTTTAAGTGTCTAATTTTTATCTCTAAAAATTAAAACAAAAATATGTTTGAGTAAATTATTTTTTATCTTTTGGGCTTTGAGGTCTATTTTATCAAAAGGGGTATTTTAGGCATTATCAAAAATTGTTAAACCCTAATTTATTGGGTATATATATATCTTATAATTTGTTGTTGGAGGGAGGCGGTGGAAAGCAGAAACAATTAGTAGCGACGATCGAGAAAAAGAAAATATATTTTCTTTCTCCTTCAAAACATCCTTTGTCTCTCCATCATTCCCTCTCCATAACTCCATCCGTCTCTCCTTCGCCTCAACACCCGTTGCCGTTAACTCTCTCCATTTCGTCTCCTCCGTTCAAACCCATCTCCTGTTACCGAACCACCCTCCAACTCACTCTCACCATCTTCTTCTCTCACGTCGTTCATACCCCTTCTGACTCGGTTTCCTTACCTTCGACCTCCATCATCTTCATCAACTCTCCAACCGAAACCTCCTTCATCGTAGCATCCTCCTTCCGTTACCACTTCAACTCCATCGCCTTGACCACACTTCATCAACCCCCACTTTCTCCTTCTTCCGTGACCACCTCCCAAACAACTCTCGACCGCATAAGCTTCCATCCAACACCCTACGGGTTGCCAACAACCCCGAAACTTCCTCTCATCCATTCCACATAAAATAACATACTCTTTCTGCTCACTGCGACCTCAAAACCCAGCCTCTTCATCCTCGCCCTCAACCCTCTGCCGCTATCCCGCCGTCAACCACCATTAACAGCCCTCCATTCTCACCGAGACTCCCTTCAACATTCAACCTTCCTTTCTTTGCCTGTCTCCCTTGAGTTTGGTGGAACTTGTGGTGACTTTTGTCAAGCCATCTTCAAGAAAATATCTCTGTCGGTACAGATGGTTACGCTTCTGCTCTGCTTCTGCCGTTTCCGTGACAAAGAAGTTAAGGTTACAAACAGTTTTGTTGACACTAGATAGGCTTCTGGGACATGGGACTTGATGCAGTTTAAGAAAAATGGTTCCACCAAGTCGCTACCACTCTCTTCCAAGCATCTATGTTTGTCGCTAGCACATCATCCACAAGTTTCAGGTAACTTTCGTTACTTTTTCAATCTTTGTTTGCTCGAGTTAAACTGTTGTGCTGTTGTGAACATATTGTGTATGATTATGGTTCAAGTTTGAATTGATATGTTGCTCTGTTAGTATTGATGAGTTAATCAGGGTTAGTGATACTTTATTGAATCTAGAACAAAGTTGAATTGTTTTGATATGTGTTGTTAGTTGACCGCCTTGGTTTAATCCTTTATGAAATGATTTTGAGCTGAAATATGTGGAAAATAGCTTGGTTTCTAACTGTTATGCTGCAGAAAAATCGTTGTGACTAGCTCTAAATTTTCTAATTCAATGTTGTTTTTATGTCCAAACCTATATGAAAGAGTGATGTGAAACTTCCTGTTTGTATGTTTTGTTGATAGCATGAATCTTTGATTCTTGCCTCTAGATTAAAGTCTAACAATGATCATTTGGTTTATTTGTTTGGATCGGTTTAGAACAATAACGATACATGCTAAACTAATTTTTGAATCGATTCTTAAAGGTTAATTCGGGTGACATTATCTTGCCACTCCTTTTTTTTGGTGCTAAACAAGTTTGAGTCGAATTTTGGGATATAATGATACATGTATAGCTGCTGCCCGGATTCATTGTGTTTGTTTGATTCATTTTGAAATAATGTTGATGATGCTTTTGTTTCGTTTGTGCTTTAAATCGGTTATAGCATAGTATCGTGGTTGCCATCGATTTTTGAACTTACTTGAAAAGAATTCCAATGTGCGTTTTAAGTTTGTACATGGCTGCCCGGTTTGGTAAGTGATTGAAAATATACAAGTTGGTTGATAATCCGTGGTTGATTGAGTTTATCTTGACACTTGTTTGTGTTTGCCTTTGAGTTTATGCAATTTTTGATCGATATCCTGAGCATATTTGTGATAACATGGCTGCTGCCCGGAGTTTGTATTAGACGAATGAAACTTGCTTCAAAATCGATTCGTTATGTTTCAAATGTGAATTAAATAATAGCATGAGTTTGTGGTTGTTGTTTTCATTTGCGAATTAAAACTATGTTTTCCGTTCGTCATGCTACTTGATGTTAATGGAATCACTTGGTTATCATAAGCTCTGTTATGTTTAATTTTCAATTCATTTGTGATTACTATTACATGTTCTAATTATCGCATTGCCATTTCATTTCGATTCTATTCCACACTATGCTACTAATATGTTTGCTATTTGTGAAGGAATTCAAGAATTGTCCAAGAACATATTTTCTATTAAGTGCATCTATATATGTTTTTTTTTTAATTGTTATTATAGTTCTATTACTATTTTGATATGATATTTAATAATGTATTTAGTATTTTATTTCTTATATTTAGTATGTAAATATACATATTATTTTATTCTTATAACTTTATTTATATCCATTTGTAAATAAATTCAATGACATTTAATGATCTTTGTGTTGCGGTTTTGAATTTGGAATTTAATTCAACCTTGAATGAATTTGGATGCAAATATATCTATTCTTAGCATAGTTTTTGTTTGTATCTGGTGATGTAGGAATCTTCATTTGGTATTCATCCGATGCATCAAGCCTTATCCGATCTTGAAGACTACTTGGAGCTCAACTCTTGCACAACATAAAAGCTATTTATTTATTCAAATTAATTCGATTTGGTTGTATATATCCTTGTTCATGAACATGTACCTTCATTTCTTGTGTGTTCTAATTACCGTTTAATTATGCGTTTATCATATTAGAACACATAGCCTCCTCTTGGGCTCCTCATCAATGAACAGGTAAACATACACAATGCACACTTGCACACATTTATAGTTTGGTCCTGGGCTTTTCTACAGCGACAACTATTCGATCGGTTGTTTCAATCGGTCGTTTAGAATACTAGTGTCACGCTAGTCCCACTTTTAGGAGCATACATAAAGCCACCTTGTGGGCTCGCTTATTTTCCTAATCAAATTCTTCTATCCACAATCAAACCCCTAAAACACTTTCAAATTAAAATAATTAATTGAACTTGTTTTCTTCAAATCAATTTTTCTACAAAACAAAAAAACATGGTGCTATGGTATTTAAGTAAATCGTTAGAGGATAGCCCGACGATTTAATTAAAATGTAAAATATTTGGGCCATTAGAGGTAACCCAATGACTTAAATACTTTATTCCATACATAATAAAAGTGAACTTTGTTTCACCTCACTCTTTTCATAATAAAGATTTTGGATGAGAGATGATCGGTTGACCTCGATCACCAATCTCGAGTATTGAATCGTTAGAGGATAATAACGTTTTGGTACTTGTCATCTACAATTAAAATCAATTCAACCCATTCAAATTCCTTTTCCGCTCATACGCGATCATCGAAAACATTTCAACTAAAATCAATACAACCAATTCAAACATTTTCAACAAGAACTACGGAGTTTTGACTTTCCCATTGCACAGGAATACGTATGCCGCGATTTGAAACCGTGTCAAACTCAAAATAATAATAAACAAACCCCTTTTCTTTTCTTGTTCATAATTTAGAAATAGCGATTACACACACAAACACCTTTTGAACTAAATGGGTCCCATCGAGTACGATGGGCGTAAGAGTGCTAATACCTTCCTCTTGCGTAACCGACTCCGAATCCATTCTTTTGGTCTTGTAGACCGCCTTATCCGATTTTGTGGGTTTTATCTATATTTCCCGTTCTTTCTAGAACAAATAAAATTAGGTGGCGATTTCATTGTTTTGAAAATTCATTTAAATGATTTTGAAAATCGAGTTACTTGATTGGCTTCTTCAGGGAAAATTTTATATCTTTTGACTAAGCGAGTCAACCCTAGTTTAGTTCTTAGCATGTTTGTGTGTTTGTTTATCGCTTTCTTCTTAATGTTTATGTATTGTTCATTACTTATTATTCTCTTTACGCTTTATATATATTATTGATATATTATTGTGTTGGGAATTTATGGGTGTTGATACATAGATAAGCCCACTACCAGACTTCTAGGTCACCTTTTAGGAATAGAGGGGTTGCGTAGCCTAGGTCCACTGAGTCCATTGTCTTGTTGGCCCGCGAAGACTCGGCTTAGAGTTGGTTGTTTAAGGAGGTTGTTGGCCCATGCGATGGCGCGGGACATCAATCTTTGGACAAATGACCTATAACTCTAAGTTTGTTCATGTTGTCTAAGAGGCCAAGCGCTCAAATTTTGGATTCGAGCATCCGTTAAGAGCCGTTTCTTAGGGTATACTTTTACAAATACTATCGCCATGTAGGCCTCTCGCGCGATGATAATGTTTGTAAAAGGGGATCTGAGACTCCGAGAAACATTTAGCAAAAAACATTAGAACCACCTTGTTCGAGATTATTGGGTAGAAGCCTAGAGTTGTCCAATCATAGGAGCCCACCTAAATAAGTTGTTCTAATTACCAATATCATCCCTGATTCACGTCTCTGTGAACCTGTTATCATCATCATGTTGCATTCCATTTGCATTAATCATCTCAAAAGAGTTTATTCCTCTCATCATTCATGCATCATCATGCATTTCATTCATTTCAACCAGAGGACTCATTTCAACCTGGCTTCTTATCCAGAATCTCAAGACTGCAATACTGATTTCTTGACATCGTCGTCATCATGGATCAACTTCAGGCAAGTGTGGCTGCGATGAATACTCATATAGATACCCAGATGGATCAATTCATGGAGATTATCCAAAACCTCGCCATTGGACTAGAAGAGTTAAAGCAAGTTGTTCAGAGGTCCGAAGTTGTTGCAATTAATCATGTTAATCCACCAGGTGTTGGTCTTAACCACATGGAGGTCCTTTCAGATCAAAATTTCAAAAACACCGTTCAGATGCATGTTAATGGAACTCCTCATTATGAGGATATCTTCGAGTCTTCGTTTGACACCTTCAGGTTTCCGATTGAAGAGACTGAATCTGAGAAAAAGCTTCACCTCCTTAAGAAAAGGATGAAAGCTATTGAGGGTCGTGATTCCCTTGGTTTAGACGCCCCTAGTTTGTGCTTGGTGCCTGATATCAAAATTCCTGCAAAATTCAAAGTCCCCACTTTCGAGAAGTATAAGGGTACCTCTTGTCCGATTACCCACATCAAAGCATATTGCAATAAGATGGCTCCCTATGCGGAAAATGACAAGCTCTCATGCACGTTTTCAAGATAGCCTCGGTGGAACATCTCTCGAATGGTACACTCGACGAGCGAACTCACATCAAAATTGGAAAGATTTAGTGAAGCCTTTGTCGATCGATCGACTATAATAGGGACATGGCTCCCACGAATTCAACTTGAGGTTTAACTCGGAAGAGTGAAGAATCTTTCAAAGAGTATGCGCGTAGATGGAAGAATTAGGCTAGAGTTCAACCTCCTCTTTTGGAGCGAGAACTCATTGAGATGTTCTCAATACCTTGCAAGGTCCCTATCGATTCTTTGGATGTACTTCTCGTTTTCACACCTAGTTGTTGTAGGGGCGTATTGAGCGTGGTCTCAAGATGGGTAACATTCATGATGTTGCTATTGCTTCTGAATTTCCAGAGCAAATCGATGAAGATGCAAGTACAATTTTCGAGGACGAGGAAGAAGCTCTTGCTTACCCTCCATTTCAGATTCCTAATCAAGTGATAAAAGCTACTTCTAATCGGTGTCCCACAAATCGTATTACTTGTTTGTCAAACACCCGTTCGGTATGCTCCCAATGAGCGGCTCCTTGACAACAAACTTATCGACAAAATCGTCAACAACAAGGTGGGAAGAATCTAATAAGGCCAAGAAAAATGCATGATCCAATCCCTATGCCTCATCGTGAGTTACTCTCTCACCTACTCCAACATTCTTTGGTGGAGTTAAAGGAGCTCGGGACACCTCTTTTTAGTATCCTTTGGGATATGATCACGATGCTTCTTGTGAGTTCCATTGGGGCACTGGCCATACAATTGAAGGATGTAATCTTTCCAAAGGCCTGATTCGAAACTCATTGATTAAGCAATCACGTTCACTCCAGAGGGCCTACGCATTAATTGAACTTTCTTTTGACTCAGTGAACGCCAGGAATACAAAGTACATCTTCAGAAGCAAGAAATCCATACGGAGACCAGTCTCCTCAACATAGAGATTTCTAGTTTCATCTTGCATGCTCATTTGTAATCTTTCTTGTTTTGTTCGATGCTTTCTTGTATGCAAAGTTGCTCATTTCGAATACTAATCATAATGCATTGAATATGTTTGTCTTGAATTGATCCATTCGTATTCACTCTTATTTGTTTTACTATGCTTTTGATATTCAACTCTTATTAATAAAGCAACACCTCTGTAGGGAGGATGACAAATAATTTACTAAGAATCTAAAACGTTATTGCTTTCGGTAAAAACCACGCTAACGATGTACATGCCTTGTTTCAAATTCCCAAACAGGAGATATAAGGGGTGAAACCCTCATTAACCCTTTTGAGCCTCAGTAGGAGTTTATTTCGTATTGAAAAACCCTCTTTAACTTTGAGGCGGGGGTGTTCGATTAACCCGGTCGACGTTCAAAACTCATCAAAGTGCACATCAAGGATACAACAATGGTTATCCTTCAAAAGGTCGAGAAAAGTCAAAACCATAATGGTCCTTAATCATCATCAATGTGCATTAAAGGAGAATGAAACCGTAATGGTTATCTCTCGCATAAGAAATCAATAGATGACGATACCACAATTGTTATCTCTCATCCGCCAAGGATTCAAGCAGTCACAATCACCTCTAATAAAACAAAGATGCAAGATCACACGACTTGTTCAAAAAAAAGTGATAAAAAGACGATGAGAAAAAGCCCGCTAAGTTGAAACTTCATAATAAGTCGCTTAGGCAAAAATGGCAACAAAAAAAAATGAAAAGAAAAAGTTCAACAAAAAAACCTCCTTACAAGAATAAGGTCGTGTGATCAGACACAAAAAGCAAAAGATGAGTGACTGTCGTGTCCAAGAAACCTCAGTGGTTCCTCAACCGCATCATAAACTTCTCTCAAGAGATGAATGCTCGCATCGAGTTATCTGAACCTAGGATTGGAGAATATCACGGAGAATGGGAGGGCACCAAATATTTTGAGCCTTAAATCTTTTTTTTCTAAAAACCCGTGAACGAGACCACGTTACAACCCTTGAAAGTCCTAATTAAAGCATGGGTTAACTCGAAAGCAAAATTGTTACAAGAATACGGTAACCTGACTCCTAGGAGGCTTGTTAAACATTTGAGTTGGTATCACTCAATCTTTTACAAAAAATTTCAATGTTTCGATATCTTTTCAATAAAAGTTTCTTTAACTTCAAGACAAACATGAACTTTGCATTAGAATTATCATTCGTAGGATAAAACATTCTTTGCATATAGATAAATGCTTAAACATCAAGTGAGCTTGCATAATGAGCATCAAACGAATAATTTTTTTGTCTTGAAGGACATATTGCTTCAAATATTTGATTGAGCACAAAGCAGTTCGAGTCAAGAAGTAAGGTTGTGAAGTAGCCTACTTTCAAGATGTAAGTTAACCACCCTGAGTAGGTGATATCTTCAAAGATCAGTTAATCTGAGGCATTTATGTCGAGATTCGGAAAATCTCTCAAAAAGTGCTGAGTAATCAGGGGCATTCATCCGAGCAAGGTTGAAACCCTCTTTACCTTTGGTTGGCGGGGCAGTATTTCAAAGTTTATAACATTGGGGCAGATTATCTTGATGGTACGGATCTCGAAAGCCTTCTCGAGGATAATTTTTCAAAGTCCCTACAGACCGGGGCAAAGTATTACACATGGGCATTCCTCCACCTCATAATTAATCAGGTCAAGTCCAGGCGCAAGCTAAACAACCATTGAGTTTGGATGGCATGTCAGGAAGTCAGGATCGTCATCTTCAGCTCTTCAGAGATCTAAGTTTGAGTTGGATTTTCTCCATCAGAAATCAAGGATCATTATCTCCAATTCTTGGTTATTGGTTTCCTTCAACAGAAGTGAGAAGACGGGATTCTACCCATTGAGTCCCAACAAATGTCTTTGCTTCGACACGTTGCATATAGTAATCATCATTGCATTGCATCCTCAAAAATGCGTAGCATTTCCATTGATATGGAGCATTACGCTAAAAAATAATAATCTCAAACATGCATCTAAGCATAAGCCAGATTAAAGTATTTCTCGAGTACCTTTTGCGTCTCCGAAGAAAAAGTCTATCCATAAAAAATCCCAAGTGGTATTCCCTGTCAAGTTTCCTCAAGATATATCTTCTTGTTGTTGCTATATGCATTTTTTGACCCCGTGTCGGTCTCTTACATCATTCAAATTCAATTCATTTACCAAGCGTCTTGCTTTTTGCAAATTCTTATTTTGGTTATCTTACCCGTGTTTGCCTCTATCGTTAGAGTGCGAGTAAGAGTCGGTGTCTAACCTTTCTTGCTTCTCAATTGTTTGAGTATCCATACTTGGTGTGTGGTAATTCATATAATTGCCACTCTTGAAGAATTACACCCCGCCTTTGGCCTGAGGGATATTGTATTTCTTGCATATTTGCAAACTTTTAACGTCCAACATAGTTTGGAAACACTTGCTAGAGTCCCTTTTGGTTGGCCTCTTTCCCCATGAATTCGTCTTCGATCGACGATTTTACCATTCCATATATCTTCTCCCTAGTGAGTCTGCTTCAGTCGATCTCTTTCTTGTGTGTGTCTAATATCTTTACCTGACATATACTCCTGTCTGTTCTCATTTTGATCTACGAAGCCACTTATTTAAGTGTGCTCATTCCAAAGATCTATGAGTTCTTACCTTTCAGATCTGCGAAGCAACTTATTTAAGTATGCTCGTTCCAAAGGTCTGTCTGGTTTCATTTCTGATCTGGGAAGCAACTTATTTAAGTATGCTCGTTCCAAAGATCTGTCTGTTCTCTTTTGATCAGCGAAGCCGCTTATTCAAGCGTATTCATCCCAAAGATCTATGAGTCCCCCTTCCTTGATCTGTGAAGCCGCTTATTCAAGTGTATTCGTGCTAAAGGTCTATGTTTGGAGTTCTTCGTTTCTCCTTTCTTCTAAGTCCACTTTTAACTAAAATTTTTCTCCCCGGTAACCTTACGATGCGAGTAACCTTACTGTATGTCTCAGTTTCTCCGATCACCTGATCGATGTCTTCCGGTAACCTTATCGTTGTAGCAACTTTGCTAATTTTGTTTCCCCGATCACCTGATCGATGTCTTCCGGTAACCTTACCGTTGTAGCAAATATTTTTGTTTCACCTGATCGATGTCTTCCAGTAACCTTACCGTTGTAGCAACTTTGCTAATTTTCTTTTCCAATCACCTGATTGTGATCCCCTGGTAACCCTACCGATGTTATGGATCTTACTACCTCTTTGGTTTCGGTGACCCCAGCGATAATGACCTCACTATGGCTTTCTATTCCAATCACTGATTGTGATCCGATAACCTTACCAATGTCGACCACTTTGATATCATTTCAACGAAAGTCGGTAATTTTACCATAATTTCTTTCCAAATACTTGTTTCTGGTGACCCCACCGCGATAATGACTTCACTATGGCTTTCTTTTCCAATCACGATTGTGTTCCCCATTAACCTTACCGGCGTCGGCCATTTGATATCATTTTCATTCTAATCGCTGATTGACTCGTAAACCGGTAACCATCTTGAAGTCGAGCCTTTTACCATGATTATTTTTCAAAACACAGGCGTCACCCGGTAACCTTCGTCGAGTCGCCCGGTTGTAAATATTCAACATGATTCCTCTCCTTTTGAGGAAATCTTTTGGGAATATCATACCATTATCCATAAAGCTTGTTAGTGGAGGTTTCAAAATAGAAAAAACATAAATATTTCTACTTGTTCTTGGACGCAAATTTTAGGGCTATATTAGTATTTAATCTTCTTCTACCTTGAAAGTTCAAAGGCTAGCGTAATTTCACTTTCGGGTTTAAGGCGATTAAATAGAACAACTATTGCACCCAAAATTTTCCCTCCTATCTCGATTTTATCGGCTTAGGCTTCACATTCATGCATGCCGTCCATTAGGTCATTAACATTAAGCAGACATTCATCCATTGCATATGCATCATTTCGTCGTATTTAAATTGACCAAAGTTAGTTTAAATCGATATTTGCATCGTTTGTAGTTATGAAATACATTATTTTACTTCATTCATTTTACCCTTACACATCCATTGTATCGTTTTAAGTTGATTATATGTCGATGATATCAATATTTCGGTTTTATAAGCTGTTAAAAGCGATTCGACCTTTGTCGGAAAATTAGCGGAAAATATTTCAAACTTTCACCTCTAACTCAACGCTTTATGAATCTACATCACGTAGATCATGAAAATGTGATCTCTCTAATTTTCGATACATTTGAAGTTTTGTTTTAACAGTAAGTGTTTTAAAATCGGTATTTTATTATCGTTTTATTTCAATTTTAATTATGTGGATAATTTTTCTTTAATCTGTTAAATCCAGGTTTATTTTAATATGCTCATTTAGTTTTTCGGATAATTATTGTCAGAACTTTTGCCATTTTGACAATTTTAAGTGTCTAATTTTTATCTCTAAAAATTAAAACAAAAATATATTTGAGTAAATTATTTTTTATCTTTTGGGCTTTGAGGTCCATTTTATCAAAAGGGGTATTTTAGGCATTATCAAAAATTGCTAAACCCTAATTTATTGGGTATATATATATCTTATAATTTCTTTGTTGGAGGGAGGCGGTGGAAAGCGGAACAATTAAGTATGAGATCGAGAAAAAGAAAATATATTTTCTTTCTCCTTCAAAACAACAGCATCCACTATCTCACTCCCATCATTCCCTCTCCATAACTCCATCCGTCACTCCTTCGCCTCAACACCCGTTGCCGTTAACTCTCTCCATTTCGTCTCCTCCGTTCAAACCCATCTCCTGTTACCGAACCACCCTCCAACTCACTCTCACCATCTTCTTCTCTCACGTCGTTCATACCCCCTTCACAGCTCCGTTTCCTTACCTTGACCTCCATCTTCATCAACTCTCCAACCGAAACCTCCTTCATCGTAGCATCCTCCTTCCGTTACCACTTCAACTCCATCGCCTTCAACCACACTTCATCAACCCCACAGCTTCCTCCTTCTTCACCGTGACCACCTCCCCAAACAACTCTCAGCTTCGCATAAGCTTCCTCCATCCAACAGCCCTACAGCCGTTGCCAACAACCCCCGAAACTTCCTCTGTTCATCCATTCCACCTCAAAATAACATACTCTTTCTCTGCTCACTGCGACCTCAAAACCCAGCCTCTTCATCCTCGCCCTCAACCCTCTGCCGCTATCCGGCCGTCAACCACCATTAACAGCCCTTCATTCTCACCGAGACTCCCTTCAACATTCAACCTTCCTTTCTTTGCCCTGTCTCCCTTGAGAGTTTCGGCTGGAACTTGTGGCTGACCTGCTGTCAAGCCATCTTCAAGAAAATATCTGCAGCCGATGCAGATGGTTGCGCACGCTGCTTACGCCGTTTCCGTGACAAAAGAAGTTAAGGTTACAAACAGTTTTGTTGACACTAGATAGGATGCTGGGACATGGGACTTGATGCAGTTTAAGAAAAATGGTTCCACCAAGTCGCTACCACTCTCTTCCACAAGCATCTCTGTTTGTCGCTAGCACATCATCCACAAGTTTCAGGTAACTTTCGTTACTTTTTCAATCTTTGTTTGCTCGAGTTAAACTGTTGTGTTGTTGTGAACATACTGTGTATGATTATGGTTCAAGTTTGAATTGATATGTTGCTACTGTTAGTATTGATGAGTTAATCGGGGTTAGTGATACTTTATTGAATCTAGAACAAAGTTGAATTGTTTTGATATGTGTTGTTAGTTGACACTGCCTTGGTTTAATCCTTTATGAAATGATTTTGGGCTGAAATATGTGGAAAATAGCTTGGTTTCTAAGCTTATCTTTGCGAAAAATCGTTGTGACTAGCTCTAAATTTTCTAATTCAATGTTGTTTTATGTCGAACCTATATGAAAGAGTGATGTGAAACTTCCTGTTTGTATGTTTTGTTGATAGCATGAATCTTTGATTCTTGCCTCTAGATTAAAGTCTAACAATGATCATTTGGTTTATTTGTTTGGATCGGTTTAGAACAATAACGATACATGCTAAACTAATTTTTGAATCGATTCTTAAAGGTTAATTCGGGTGACATTATCTTGCCACTCCTTTTTTTTGGTGCTAAACAAGTTTGAGTCGAATTTTGGGATATAATGATACATGTATAGCTGCTGCCCGGATTCATTGTGTTTGTTTGATTCATTTTGAAATAATGTTGATGATGCTTTTGTTTCGTTTGTGCTTTAAATCGGTTATAGCATAGTATCGTGGTTGCCATCGATTTTTGAACTTACTTGAAAAAATTCCAATGTCGTTTAAGTTTGTACATGGCTGCCCGGTTTGGTAAGTGATTGAAAATATACAAGTTGGTTGATAATCCGTGGTTGATTGAGTTTATCTTGACACTTGTTTGTGTTTGCCTTTGAGTTTATGCAATTTTTGATCGATATCCTGAGCATATTTGTGATAACATGGCTGCTGCCCGGAGTTTGTATTAGACAAATGAAACTTGCTTCAAAATCGATTCGTTATGTTTCAAATGTGAATTAAATAATAGCATGAGTTTGTGGTTGTTGTTTTCATTTGCGAATTAAAACTATGTTTTCCGTTCGTCATGCTACTTGATGTTAATGGAATCACTTGGTTATCATAAGCTCTGTTATGTTTAATTTTCAATTCATTTGTGATTACTATTACATGTTCTAATTATCGCATTGCCATTTCATTTCGATTCTATTCCACACTATGCTACTAATATGTTTGCTATTTGTGAAGGAATTCAAGAATTGTCCAAGAACATATTTTTATTAAGTGCATCTATATGTTTTTTAATTGTTATTATAGTTCTATTACTATTTTGATATGATATTTAGTAATGTATTTAGTATTTTATTTCTTATATTTAGTATGTAAATACACATATTATTTTTATTCTTATAACTTTATTTATATCCGTTTGTAAATAAATTCAATGACATTTTAATGATCTTTGTGTATAATTTTGAATTTGGAATTTAATTCAACCTTGAATGAATTTGGATGCAAATATATCTATTCTTCGCATAGTTTTGTTTGTATCTGGTGATGTAGGAATCTTCATTTGGTATTCATCCGATGCATCAAGCCTTATCCGATCTTGAAGACTACTTGGAGCTCAACTCTTGCACAACATAAAAGCTATTTATTTATTCAAATTAATTCGATTTGGTTGTATATATCCTTGTTCATGAACATGTACCTTCATTTCTTGTGTGTTCTAATTACCGTTTAATTATGCGTTTATCATATTAGAACACATAGCCTCCTCTTGGGCTCCTCATCAATGAACAGGTAAACATACACAATGCACACTTGCACACATTTATAGTTTGGTCCTGGGCTTTTCTACAGCGACAACTATTCGATCGGTTGTTTCAATCGGTCGTTTAGAATACTAGTGTCACGCTAGTCCCACTTTTAGGAGCATACATAAAGCCACCTTGTATGGGCTCGCTTGTTTTCCTAATCAAATTCTTCTATCCACAATCAAACCCCTAAAACACTTTCAAATTAAAATAATTAATTGAACTTGTTTTCTTCAAATCAATTTTTCTACAAAACAAAAAAAAACATGGTGTTATGGTATTTAAGTAAATCGTTAGAGGATAGCCCGACGATTTAATTAAAATGTAAAGTATTTGGGCCATTAGAGGGTAACCCAATGACTTAAATACTTTATTCCATACATAATAAAAGTGAACTTTGTTTCACCTCACTCTTTTCATAATAAAGATTTTGGATGAGAGATGATCGGTTGACCTCAATCACCAATCTCGAGTATTGAATCGTTAGAGGATAGCCCAACGTTTTGGTACTTGTCATCTACAATTAAAATCAATTCAACCCATTCAAATTCCTTTTCCGCTCATACGCGGTCATCGAAAACATTTCAACTAAAATCAATACAACCAATTCAAACATTTTCAACAAGAACTACGGAGTTTTGACTTTCCCATTGCGAGGGAATCGTAGCCCGCGGTTTTGCGTGTCAAACTCAAAATAATAATAAACAAACCCCTTTTCTTTTCTTGTTCATAATTTAGAAATAAGCGATTACACACACAAACACCTTTTGAACTAAATGGGTCCCATCGAGTACGATGGACGTAAGAGGTGCTAATACCTTCCTCTTGCGTAACCGACTCCCGAATCCATTCTTTTTGGTCTTGTAGACCGCCTTATCCGATTTTTGTGGATTTTATCTACATTTCCCCGTTCTTTCTAGAACAAATAAAATTAGGTGGCGATTTCATTGTTTTGAAAATTCATTTAAATGATTTTTGAAAATCGAGTTGCTTCACATTGCATCCTATGCTGGCCTATATTGGCAAAAACCACGTTGAGCCGTTAGGGGCAGGATGATTACGTTGAAAGGCTTATGCCTTGATGCCTCGGAATTACTGAAAATTGTTTAGGTTAAGAGTTTTACTCCGATGGTACCACATGTATTTGTATTCGTTGAGTTACATATCATAACACATGATGATGTTGTTTTGTGATTGAATTATGTTTGTTGTGGAATAGTGGTGTGATCGCAAAATAGTGATTTTATATAATTCGAACTATATATTGTTTATCATAATCTCAATTATATGGTTTGATATCTTACCCTTTACTTATTTTCGTTGTTGCCTTTATAGTGGTAACATGCAGGTAACTAGGAGGAGTAGTCGTTAGCGTATTAGTCAAAGTTCGATGTTATTTGCTCTGTCCTTTTCGGAGACAAATCGCATTTGTTTTATTTTGGTATTTTTAATGTTGAAGCTTGCACTGTTAAATTGGAGATTGTATTACGTTGATTCTGTTTTAAGACTAAAAAATGTTATGTCTCATATGTACAACTGTTTTGATTCCGCTGCATAATTAATGAAGTTGTTTCCGTTTGAAGATTTATCCTCTTTAAAGTGTTATGTATCAGTGTGAGTAAAGATAATATGTTTATGTGTTTACGTTGAAATTGTGACATCCTGATATGTTGAAAAAATTTATACTCTAATTTATTGAATAAATACTTGGGTAGAATTGGGTTGTTACAACCATCATTGGAACGAAGTCCTACTATACCACGAATGCAATGATATGCAAAAACATAAATAATAAAATCACGACTAGTCAACACGTATATCACCATTCATGAATCATCACAAGTACCATCATACCAATAAGGGAATCAAAAAAACATCATAGCATCATCATATAAATTTACACATCATTGTATACATCACATAATCATCATTATGAATTGATCATTATGATAAGATCGTCATATCATCATCATATCATCATCATATCATCAAAGGAATCAAAATAACATCATAACATCATTATATAAATCAACACATCATCATATACATCACATAATCATTATTATGAACCAAGCATTATCATAAGATTGTCGTATCATCATCATATCATCAAAGGAATCAAAACCACATTATAAAATCATCATATAAATCAACACATCATTATATACATCACATAATCATCATTATGAACCAAGTATTATCATAAGATGATCATATCAATCATACTTCATTATCACAAAACATTATAGCGATTCGACACAGAGAAACTAATTCTATCCTAAATTAGGTACTATAATTATTCACCTTATTCTTCATTTTAATCCATATAAATATAGTTCATCGCGTTAGCTATCCAACGCTTCGAACGACACATCAAACAGAGTTACGGTTCAAAAGTTATGGACGTTACCAAAATCTGTCAAAAATTGGATGTCACTCGAATATGCTTAGGTCGACCCAATGAGTCGACTTATCACATTATGTGTATACTCATGACCTCTATGTGTCTACACGCCGGTGTTTGACGGAGAGAATATGCCCTCGGGTATACTTAGGTCGACCATGCCTTGCATGAGTCGACTCATCTTATTTTATCTTTGGATTTTTCTGTGATTTTATTATATTATAGGTCCTAAAACATCATCTAATCATAGATAATCATCATCTATTATCATTCTATGTCACTACATCATTTTAACATCATCATTATTCATCTATATTTCATCAAATCCTCATCCAAAATCCATAATTGATCATACACCAAAACCTAAAGCTATTCCACCAAATCCAAAATCAAATATAATAAAGGTGATAAACCCTCAACTTATGATTATTATTAGTTTTGGATTCCTCTTCATGTTATAAAAATTCCTCTTTGCCTCCTTGTCTCCTCGTGCCTTAACTCCACCTCTGCGTTTTTCCCAAGAACTATCGTACATAATTAGCGTTTTTAAAATCTCAATTGTCTTTTTATTTCTTAACCCTTGGACCCTTAATACCAACTTCCCACCTTGTCCTTAATTATTTTCCACTAATTACCATCTTGACCTTATTTTATCTACACTTGTATTATTCTATTTATTTAAATCCAAATAATTCCAATTAATTACTATTAAATATAAATAATTCTAAAATAAATATTTAAACTCTAAACCTTCTTACTATATCATCCTACACCATATAACTCATCATCTTAAACATCTTATTCACAAAGTCATCATTATTGTATCACAGATACATCACAAATACACATCATATACCGTCACAAGGACTCACACCAAGCATCAAAGTATCATATATAAGCATAAAAACATTGAAACATCATATATCCAATACTTCACAAAGACTCATATATTTACGCTAAATTAATTAATTAAATAATTAATCTAGAATTCAGGGTGTTGCGAGGGCGTCGTTAGAGGGCAATGTCTCATCCTCGACCTTCTTTATATCGCAGGCATCCTGTTGGGGAGCTTTGCTCATCTTGGTGTACTATCTCATACGACATTCCCTGATGAGGGTCTCAATTGCATCTTTGAGGTGGATGCAGTCTTCGGTGACATGGTCGTGACTCTTATGGAAACAATAATACTTGGATTTCTAACCATTGGTATTCAAGGGTGTAGGCCTGAGAAGTCAAACTCTACCTTACTTAAATTCAGCGTTGACACACTCGGCGAGGATGCACTCGCGGGCGATTAGCATAGTGTACTCGATGAAATGGCCCGTCAGACCTACGTATACAAGTCGCGAGGCTTATCATCTTTTTCCTCACATGAGCCATAACATCGTCATACTTGAGACAATATTGCTTTCCGATTCCTCGGTATCGAGTGTAACATCTTGATTTTTATTAGCTATTTTATTATTTATTTATTTAATTATTATATGATGTGATAATTATTTAATTGGTGATATATGTGTTAATTAGATTATTTAAGTATATGTGTTATTTGAATTATTAAGTTTATGAGTAGTAATAGAATTAATTGACATTAGGCTTAGTAAAACAAATAGAGTGGATATAAGAGTTGGGACCATTAGTGGAAACAAGAGGTAAGAGAGAGAATACTTATTATTATTGATTTATATGTGATTGGATATTGGGTAGTAACATGATAGGTGATTTTGATTTCAATTTCCATTAACTTTGAATGTTAGGGTTTGAGTAGAAATTTATGAAATGAGATGAAATTGATTGGTAAATGTGTTAGGATACTGTTATATGTTGTGTATTGATGATTACAAGTAATAGATGTGGTTGGGTATGATATAGAAGTGATTTTAAGTGAAAAGGAAGTGAAATTCGTAGTAAAAAATTGTTGTTTTCAAATTGGCAGAGTTGGGAACCTGATTACCCAGTTATGGTAACCGGTTACCATGTGAAGAAACTAAAAAACTGAGTTACTGGAATATGCAGTAAACGGTTACCATAAGTGGGTAACCGGTTACCACTGGGAAAAATTGAAAAATTGAGTCATTGTCTTACGCAATAACCAGTTACCATGAGTGGGTAACCGGTTACCACTGAAGATGGGTGAATTTTTAAAAACTTTGAAAAATCATAACTTTTGATTCGGGTGTTCGTTTGACTCGCCGTTTGGACCGATGGAAAGCTAAAAATATTTTCTATATCATAAAAATGATTTGGAAACCAGTAGATAATTAATTAATTAAAATTGATATCTATCTATGTATGTTTCAGATAGTATGTGATAGTGGAATGTTGTATTCTATTTATGTGTATGTTGTGTTTTGGATGTTTGATGAAAATAACATTTATTGTTGTGTGCTATATGTTATTTGCAATGTGTGATAATGGTGAATACTATGTATATTGTTTTGTTGGTGATAATACCACAATGTATGTTGGTTTGTGCAAAGGTGGATAATTTAAGGTGTTGAATTTTTGTGATATGCTTGAATAATTAAGGTTGGTGATAAATCTTAATTTACTTATGTTATTGGTTAATTGCACATGCATTCATTGGTGATTATTTTGATCCTTGTGTGGAAATATAAGCGGTGAACTATATGTTCATATTGGTAGACTTTGGTCTTGTCTAGATCGGCGTGACTCTAATTCTAGACAATGAATTTAGAGTGAGGTGAGCTTGAGGTTCACGATGGTACCACATGCATGAGTCATATTAAGCGCATTGATGTCTCATATGTCAATTAAAGAATGTGTGCTTGAATTGGAAAAATATGATAGTTGATTAAGTGATTATTGGATCGGTTATATTGGTGATATTTATGTTATATGCGATAAAGGTGAATATGTTATACTTGAAATATTTGTGTAATGATATTCTTTGGTATTTGAATTCATTGAATTATGTTATATGGAATATCACGAAGTGTGGAAATTTCTAGTACATGCATGTTTCTACATTACTTCAATTATATATATCTTGATAATAATTTGAAATCTCACTCTTCTATTGTATATAATGTTCTATGTGACATCGTGCAGGTCCCGAAGATAGTGGTGCTTCGCACGAGACTAGTTGAGGGATTTTAGCTCATTTTATTCACTTTTCTTAGGTAAGCGAGTCATTACTCTAGTCATGTAACACGGGGATTCAATGAACTTATGTTTATTATGAGATATTATTATATATTCTCATTTTTTTATTCGTATGTTAAGATAACATGTAGCGTGGCCTTGGTGCCGATGTTTTGATTCATTTGACTTGATTATGTTATGAATTCGTTATAATATTTATTTATGATTATAGTATGAGATATAATCATATTTATATTTGATGAAATGAGATTTAAGAATTATTTCGTTGTGATATGAATAAAGTGATGAAATATGAAGTTTGAATAGTGTTATTATTTTGATCAGGTGCATATTGAAGTTGTTTTATTTGGTTTTCTATTGTGTAGAAAATAACATGCGACATCCTTTGTATGTATGCATGCTAATTTACTCTGATGTATGTTATATTTATTTGGGGTTAGAAAGGGGTGTTACATCGAGCGTTGTTTGCAACCTTTTTTCCTCGTATTGTATGTAGGACCGCGCTTTGAGGAGGAGTGCATCCAACGAACGAAGCGTCTCGTTGCCTACTGCCATTCTGAAATCGCTTACAGGTTGCAGCCCTTTCTCAAGTAGATGTCTTTTCATACGATCAATTATGGGGACTTGGATGGCTTCCTGATCGAACTGCTCAATGTACGTTATGAGGGGTTCATCATTCCTTAAATGATAGCCTCGAGGGATGCCTCGAATTTTAGGTGTCGTCGCGAGGCGGTGAAATTTTTGGTGATCTGAGTCTTCAGATTTCTCGAGGAGGTGATAAATTATGGGGCGAGGTTTTTGAACCTTGACATGTCACCTTTCCTCAAAGTTGTGGGGAATAATTTTCACTTTATGGAGCCCATGACGTTGCAATATTCGAGCATCGTATTGATGTGATTGTCAGAGTCTGTTGTATCATCGTATGTGGCCAAAGGTGGCGGCTTTTCATCCCAACAGGGGTGGAGTCTCCATTATCGCATGAGGCGTGTACAATGGGGATCTTCTTCATCACTTCGGACCGGTGAATTCTCGAGAGGAGTTGGCCGATGGCTCGTATGGTGGCATAAGGAGTTTCTTGATTAAATCTTCCGCTAGTCTGGCCACCCGATGACCTTGTTTCTCTTGGGGACGAGGGATCGTTGCTTCTTGGTGGACGCGGGTTGCGACCTTTCCAGTTGAGGGCGGCACCGAGTTTGTTGCAAAGAGGTGCTCTAAGACTCATTCCCTTGATGTCTGCAGGAGAGTCTTGTCATCGTAAGACGAGTTACGATTGATTATCGACGTCTCCGTGAGGGTGAGCGTGGTCAAAGACCCTTCTCCAGCATTCCAATGTGTTTGCTCTGTTGGAAGATCAAAAGGTTGGTCTGGTTGATAGTTGCGAACAGGGCCACCGCGATAAGGTCATCATTAGCTAGCACATGAATTTCATGAAACACTTAAAGATTCTCGAACTATTGGGCAACGTTGACGACCACATCTTAAGACGAGCAGGAGACGATAAACCTATCCTTGGGATCACCTTGTATGTGACCAATTGTCTTGTTATTGTTGAGGTTGTCGTTGTCAATGAAAACGGAGAAAATGGTTTCGTCAGAGTTACCGCTGTTGTGTTGGATAACCATGATGATCATTAGGTTTTGAGGATGAAATTGCTTTAGTCTTTGGAACCAGGAAAAGACGGAGAAGCAGAGGATTCTAACAGACGACGCCATTGATCTTACTGGGATCAGAAAGATCGCCGGTGGTCTGCAACACTTAGACTTCTACGAGTGTTAAAGAAAATGAGGGGATTGTACCTGTAAGATACTCCGATGTTAAAGTAAGGTTCATATTGAAATAAGACAAGTACAAAATAAGTGAGAATGAGTATAATGGAATATTCGACCCTCTATTGAAATAGGATATTTATAGTTCCCCATCACTGGGCCAAAACCTCTATTATGGATTGATTATCCAAGTCCATAATAGATGGCTGCCACGATCCTATGTGAGTAGGGAAGACGAGCATGTGATATTCGTCCTGAGTTAATTGCTTTGTAATCTTCGGATAACGACAAACTCATTCCTTATGGAGGGTAGAACGATTATGTGGATTACGGAAAGTAGTTGACCATATGTCATCGGAGGAGCATGTGGAAAAGATGTTCCCCAATGGGCATGATGAGTTTGGACTAATTAAGCTTTGAGATATAGCTGGACTAGACTGTGCCCGACTGTGGGCCAACCACGGCTCGATCTAGAACAAATTACATATTAAATATATTTTAAAAAATATATAAACATAATAATTAAAAATAAATAAAAAAACATGATTTATTAATGAATGATAATATCAAACTCAGTATCCTATAATTTATTAATTCTTTTTCGATAAATATTATTATTATTATTATTATTTTTATTATTATTATTATTTTATTATTTACTTCTCATACATTTTAGTCTAAAATATTTTACACTAATTGGATGAGTAGAGCATCTAAAATTAATATTTATAGTTGAGTTAAATGAGTGTAAATTAATAATTTAAAATTTATTTTTTAAATATAATTTTAATTAGGTTTAAATATTAAAGTAAAAATTTATTAATATTTATAAATGAATAAGTAAAATAAATTGCTTAGAGAATAAATCACACCTATTTATAAATAAATGTCATTTAAAAAAAAGATTAAGCCAATTTTTATCTACATTTAACAATTACAATATTATAAAAGATTTTAAATAAAAATGCACGCATATAAATCAAATAGTTATAATAATAAAATAATATATATTTTATTAGTTTTCACCACCGCTATAATCCGATTCGAGCGTCAGTTTTATTCTGACATCAAATAATTTCAATTTTCTTTCGATCGTAGTTATGAGAGATTGAATCGTAATCCTCCTTATCAAATGCAAAAACTAATCACCGCTGAACTGAATCAACTAACCATTGATAAATACTATTTTTTAATAAAAAAAACATTGAATAGAATTAACTTTATAAAAAAAGTAAAATTATTGAATATAGTATTTAGTTCAATATATTGAACAAAAACAAAGCATTTTTATTTACAAGGGAAAAAAAAAAACCTACAAAGATTTCTTATTTTAGATTATATGAATATAAAAAAATAATAATATAAATAACAAAATATTCTCATTTGCCTTTTACTCCCCCAACAACCCCATAACAAATTCTTATTTTAGATGATATGAATACAATTATTTTATTTTATTTTCAATTTTCAAAACAATTTTGTCCTAAATTATATTTTACTTTATAATTTTAGTAAACTATTAATATTTATTTCTTCATCACATCCTTTGTTATTTATTACTTTTCTTCTGTTTTTCTAAATTTTATCTTTTATTTTCAAACTAATTTTCTATCATATTCAAAATTAATTGTATTTCTTTTCTTAATTGATGCAAAATGATTAAAACATCGTCATATGTTACTGCATTAATAAACATGATATTTCATTTGTATATATTAAATTTATTTTTCAAATATAAATATAGAATTTTTTTAAATAATTTTATTTAAATAATAGTAATATGAATAATAATAATTTTCTTTTGATGCGATTAAATAATTTTGCACAAAATTGAGTGTGTGAAATACAACAATATCTTTTAATTAAATTAATTGAATATAAATTTCAAAACATATTGTGTTTAATGCCTTATCACAATTTTTTTAATAAATTAATATAAATGTAAGCAAATTATTGACACTATTAAATCAAAAGTTAAAAATAAAATTTACACAAAGAATAAATCACATGGTGATTAAAAATGTCATCTAGAAAAATATTAAGCCAACTTTATTTATGCATCCTTTATTTTATTTATTTTTAAAATAATTTTATAGTGTTAAAATGAATTTATAAGTTTTATAAATAAAATTTGATTTAAATAGTTATTTTACAATTTTATTTTAAATATTTTATAATTTTATTAAAGAATATCAAAATTTAAAAAAATCACGTAATTTTGAAGCTATTTCAAATAAATTTTTTAATATTATCTTTTTAATTTATAAATAAAATGAATATGTGTATTTTTTTTAATATTTTGATAAAAAATTCAAAAATAAATTTAAATAAAAGATATTTCTAAAAAAAATTATTAAAAGTATTTTATAAAAGGTATTTTAAGTAAAAAAATATGCATACAAATAAAATAAGCATAAGAATAATAAAATAGTAACATTTTCTGAAATAGAAAAAAAAAAATCATTGAATAGAAGTATCTTTAGCAAAAGCATTATTAAAATAAAAAAGAAGCAAAATCATTGAATAAGCATTGAACAAATCACTTTAATTTCCAACAAACAATTTCTTATTTTACATAATTCAATTAAAGAAATTAGCAATATAAAATCTCAAAAAATATTCCCTTTTACCTTTTATACATACTCCCACCTTTCTCTCACTCTTCCTAACAAACAAAACCACTCATAACCGGAAAAACACTCTTCCAAAATCCATCACCACCTTCTTATATAAATATATTCCCCTCCTTTCTTCTTTCCCTCACCACTTCGATGGGGAAGTACATGAAGAAACCCAAACCTAAATCATCCGAATTACCTTTACTTGATTCCACCACCACAACCACCACCTCCACCACCACCTATTACGGTGTTCGAACCCGCGCTAAAACCCTAGCTCTTTCTCAGAATCAGGATCTCTCCCTCTCTAATGATTCCTACCTTCAGCTTCAGGTCGTCGCCTTCACAAACCTCCACTCCTCAACATTCTTCTAAGAAAAATAAGCCCCAAAATCAAAACCCTAAATCCCCATCCCATCCCCATCCCCAACTCCTGAACCTCAAGAGCCTGACTTTGGGGAAAATGTTTTGGATTTTGAAGGTAGAGACAGGTGCGTATTTTCCTCTTTTTTTTCTCTCTTTTTGTAATTTCATTTTTTTTCTGTATTTTTTTGAATTCGTAATTTTTTTTTTAATTTCAATTCGGATTATTCTCTTTCGCGCTCTCTGATTTTTATTTTTAATTTTTTTTTACAGAAATAAAGCTGACAACGGATTTTTTTATTTATTTTTTGAGATTTTTTAGCTAAAATTTTAAATTAGGGCTTTTTTTATTTCATTACCTCTCTAACAATTTGTTTATTGTTGAAGTTCATGATTGTGGGACAAAGCAGAACATGAATTTGATTCTGGGATATTTCAATTTTTCTTTAATTTCATTTCATGATGCTGTTAAAAGAGAAAACTTTCTCTTAGCAATTACATAAATTCATGGTGAAACTCGATTCGCGTATTTTCCCGAATATTAGTTTGAAAGATGAATGTATTTGAGGAAGCTTTTTGTTTCCAGCTTAACGGTTTGAGTGATTTCAGCATCTGTTTTTAACATGCATTCATGTTTTCTGTGTGTTTATTGGTTATCTTGAGGTTACTTTTGAAATATATCTCAAAAAAATTTCCCTGGATTGATTAATTTTTTTTTTGTGTGCCATGATGTTATTTATTATTGCTGTTATTGCTGTTACTTTATTGGCAGGAAAGTACTGATACTTTTCTTACAGTTGCAGGAATTTCATCACTTTTTCTAATTTTTATTTTATTTTTACTATTTAGTTATATACAGCTATTGAAATCTTTCCATTTCATGTGCTTTATTGGATTCATCATCATCATGGTTGTAATTGAATTCTGTTCATATGCAATCTCACTTGAAATATTGTTGTGTTAGTGTTTCTTATCTATTTATTACTTGCAGCAGAAGCACTCGGGAAACTACACCCGTCAATTTGATAAGGAACCCGGACGTTCTCAGAACTCCTAGTTCGACTACCAAGCGTACTTTTTCAACTGACGCTCATCGCAGAACGGAGCGTGCAACTAGAACTGTTATCCCATCTACAAGGGAAATGGATGAATTCTTTGCTAAAAATGAAGCGGCTCAGCAAAAGTTCATGGAAGTATGATCTATTGGTTTGGTTTTCTTAGTTTTGTGGCTTTTGCGTTGCCCCACATTAACTAATTTATGTATTTGTTTCCCGTGTTGGTTATGTATTCCAGGTACAACTTTGACCCTGTGACAGAGATGCCACTCCCAGGGCGTTACGAATGGGAAAAATTAACACCCTAGAAGACAAGCTAGTGTTAAGTGTTGCGTCAAACATCTTTGAAGTAGCAGTGTTTAGAGTTTGTTGAAATGGGTGGTGGTGTTATTTCCATTTTCCATCACTTTCTATTTACTTGTAAAGAAAGTAGGACTTTTCAACATATGTAGACTAATGATCTGTAACTTTACAGAGGTGTTGATTACAAACACAACTATACAAAGTCCTTTGTCTAACAGATCATCAAAGGGGGGAAAAAGGGCTGTAGTTGTAGGGTTTAGGGGATAAAAATCAAATTAGGTCTGTATGAGGTTACAGGAATTTCCTTTTGTTCTTGTATTTTACTCTTCTTTTGTCTATACTTGTACTGATGGAACTTGAACAAACTCTTAGAAATAAAGACCAGATTCCCTCATGTAGCAATAATGTCCTGTCATTTCTCTTGTCACTTTTTGTTCAGTTCTAGTATATAAAAAAATTTGGCATTGTTCTAGCAGGAGACACTGAATCTTTCATTTGTTTTAGATAATATTAGCTAGCTGTTGTTTCTGTGGACTCTAGCTATATATTGCTAAAATCTGCTGGTTTCTATCGTCCAATAGTGTGGGGCAATGCTAAGCTAAGAGTGAAATTTTGTCTTCTTTGTTATCATGTCCCCTTAAATTGGAATATATGGGTTAAAGATATCTTTTTATATTATCTATGTGATAAAATTTAAACCCGATCCAAATGTGATTTGGTAGTAAAAAAAAACAACTCATTAAAGTCCGCAAATTTTAATCCAATTGGCAGAAGTCGATATTGTTAGGTTGAATGTTATCATCAGGATTCGAACCATAATATTCAAGGTTGTGTGTGAGTTCCTAGATGTTATTGCGATTTTGTCTTTAAAAAAACATAAAATCAATATTATCATTACCACCAAATAATGATGACTTGATGCTGTTGGAGGCATTTGCAAAATGGAAAATGATACGTAGTACTTCATTGAGATTTGAGGGTAGGGCACAATTTCCACGTTTGTTTAGGATGAATCAGCTTTCTGACTTGAAACATATAATTGCAGCCATCTTTTAGAGGTAGAAAATTCACAATCATCATTCTTTTCATGAGATGAGTTTTTTGAAACATTCATTATTTATATTCATTTTTGTCGAAGTAGTCCCCCAATCACTAATTAAGTCATTGTCTCATAAATTTTTATGAAATTTATACACCATAAAATTTGACTATGGATGAATATATTCAACAAGTTTGAGTATGCGGCGGACACGACTTGGATCATTTGCAAAAATATAGTTGTAGGAATTGTTCTTCAAGTTTTTAGGTGACTTCTTGGCCTATGCGATGTGTTATCTACTTTTGATGCTACAATAAAGTAGAGATTACTGTTACCATATATAAACAATATATAATGAGTTCAATAATCATTTATGCAGAGATAAAATTCGAACCTATTTAATACATCTTCATATTCAACAATAGAAACTCATACTTAACACTTTTACGAAGATTGTGTTTCAAATGACAATTAATCAAGTCATCAATGAATTTCATACACGTCATTTTGTCCGAAAACAAAGGCAACATAACATGACTCTTAAACCTCGTTGTATTTTATAGTGTTTTGTTCCATTCACATCACATACTTTGCATTGGTTTATTTTGGAATGTAGAATTGAGAGACATCTAAGGCGATATCATATTGTACAATTGAATTAATGATGTTCACACACAAAAGTAAGGTGAATCAATGGTGAAAATGACTAATTAGAAGATGAAGTTTAGAGAAAAGTAGAGAATTGAGAGAGAGAGAGAGAGAGAGAGAGAGAGAGAGAGAGTAATTGAAGAGAAAATTGTTTGTATTATTCACAATGACATTAACAAACATTACATGAGAGTGTATTTATATAGTGTCCACAAAACACAACAAAACAAACTATAACGAAAAAAGCAGTTACAGAAAAACTATAATTAGCGGCAATCGGTTTCTCCAAATGGAGAAACGATTTTCTCTTTAATGTGTTTTTACCTTGATGTGAACAACTTTTCCAAATAAGTTGTTTCCAAAACGACTTCAATGCTTTCAAGCGCACTTATACTCAACATCCAATACACCACCTTAAGTCAGTGTTCCACATTCATCAAGCTCAATTTCTTCACAAGTCTCTTGAACACTTCATTTGTTACCGCATTTGTCAACAAATCCACAAGTTGTTCTTTGCTTGACAATGAGCTAGCTTACATCCTTCACACGGATCCCTCAGTAATAGAACCTTATCTCGTGTGCTTGCTCATCCTATGTGTTATAGGATTCCTTGCAAGGTTAATAGCGAGAGGTTGTCAACAAAGAGTGTGACAACTTTTACCTCAATGTTGTCCAACTCTTTAAGTAAATTCATTAGCCACACAACTTGACATGCACATATCCGCAATGATATACTCGGCCTCACAAGAAGAGTGCCACCACGAGTTCCTTTTAGAGCACCAGAGTTGGAGCTCATAGAACATAAATACATAGCCGTAGACTTTCGATCATCTTTATCTTCGCACCAATTGGAATCAGTATAGCAGTAATTCACATCTTGCCCATATCAAGCTGCGGAAAGAGAATTACTGCGACCAAGTACCTTTGATGTAACGAAGGATCCTCTTAACTGCTGCCAAATGAGACACCTTTGGGCTCTCCATGAATCTACTAGCAATATGACACTAAATTCCAAATTCGCTCGTGATGGGTAAATTCCGCAAGTGCACGGAAATATCGAAGTAATATAAAAGATTGTCGAACCACAGAGACCAATGTCAACCTACTGTAATCTATCGTTACTTTGTAAAGCTAAGGCTAATGAATAATTGGATTTTGGGGGAAACTAAGAACTAAAACTGAAATAAACGGACTTAGGAAATAATACTAAAACGAGGCTGTAATATGATTTTCGCGTTCCTGAAGGACTTATAGAAAATTGGTACTAATTACGACTAGGACTTAATTCCATAGAATATACCAACTTAAAGACTTCGCCTCACGCTCTCGCTATATTAACTAAAGCCATACTTCATAATCCCAAGATTTTGCTCTCCCTCTCCCGGTAACTATGAAATATATTTTGTGAGCCAATAATATCCTAAACGCATCTAAAGCGCTCTTGCTGTATTTAGATTTGTTACCTAATTTCCACTATCCGGTTCGATCCCAACGCTCTCGCAGTGTCGGCTCTAACCTTAATTGACTCCTCACTCTCATGACAAAATCGTGTTAAATAACCTCTCACTCTCGTGACAAAGCTATCTAAGTTAGATTTGGAAACTAAAACCAAAATAAATTCGCACCTATTATTTTCTACTGAGTCCCGTCGGTAACGACGATCCTCATATACCGGACTCAAGAATATTTAGCCGGACATGGACAGGAAAATAAACATGCAATTATGGTAATTAAATATAAGACAAAACATGATTCAAAACAGAAATAAATTTAAACTAAGATGGATTCATAAACCATTATAATAAGCAATTAAAATGGAACCTGGAAATAAAATGAAAAGCGGAATTAAGAACATGTTAGTACGTTTGACAATCGGTACAAAGCGAAAATAAAAGAAAGACAACACCTAAATCTAATGGTGTGGTAGTTCATCGATGTGAGAAACTACCACTTTTACAAATGTTAATTTTGTGCCTAAGACATAACTAAGACTAATGCTCTTGCAAAAATAGGAAAAAGAAGGAAAAGAGAAGCCTATGAAAAAGTGAGGTTTAAAGCGCTATTTATAGAGTTGAGGTACGCTGAGTAACTGGGTTGTTGAGAATTTCTCGCCTCCGTTTTCTCATCCGTAGCGATCGCTACAGACTGCTGAGTGAAGCGTAACAGTCGTTATGCTTTGGCTTGGTGAGGAAGATTCGCTTCCTGCTTTGTCGCGACCGTTAGGGCTTGGTGGCGAGGGTGTAACGCTCATTACACCTTTGCTTAGTGAGGGAATCTCGCCCCTTAATACGTAACGACCGTTACAGGGGTGTGACGACCATTACGGCTTTGTTGGGCTTGGTTTGGTGCGTTGGAAATGGGCTGGGCTTGTTTCTTCTTATTTATTTTTCCAAGGTTTTTTTACTTATAACACACCCCTATTTTGCCATACACCATATATTTGCATATTTGCTCCTTTTTCGTGGATTTTAAGTACAATTCTTCTCCATTTCTGCAACTTTCTTCATACATGCCTTGTAAATAGTAAATACCTGAAAACATAGAAAATACCGGCATAATACGAATATAAAGTAACATAATTAATATAAAATAAAGCTATAATCTATGTAAATCAAGCCAAATATGTGATATATTTTCGTGCTATCAAATACCCCCACACTTAAATCATTGCTTGTCCTCAAGCAATCAACCAACTCTGATAAAGAAAATGATTAAACATGGTTTAGTCATATGTGGGTGCTAGGCTAATGTTAGATTGATGGAGTACTAAGCGTCAACACCAAGGATACCGTGATGACACGAAATCTGTCTGCGATCAAAAACTCCCACCCTATGCAAGCCAATCGAATCATTCTATTATAACTCAACCTATTTCTTTTGCTTTATTTCACCCAATTTCATTCAAAGCAATCACATTAAGCCCTTTGTCCTTACTGCACATAGTAGGGTAGCCGATTAGTGGTTACGATCATTTAAGCATGGGGTTACGGTACATAAGTTGTTAACCCCTTTATTTACCAAATTGCAAGTTGTGGGGGATCGAACCGTAGTCCGACCTACCAAGTTCAGCACCAGACACTTCTGAACCAACTTACAACGGGTTGCCATAACATATTTTTGTAGGTTCCTCAACTGTTGGATTAAGCGACCGGGTGAGGGTCACCTAACTTAGTTAGCGCATTCCCTATTTTCAATTTATTAAGGCATGATATTTTTGAATTTTTACGACCATTCATTTATATTCATCGGCTCTCTACGTAGTTTATGATTAAGATGGTTCCGACTGCTAATATAAACTACTCAGGGTTAATTTAAAACTCAAACTTAAGATTTCGGCACAATAGGTACTCAAATTGGTTCACATACTTAGGGGGTTTAGGGTGTCGAAACGGTATCAATTTTGTTGAAGCTTTCCCAAGTCTCTCTAATACAGCCTAAAGTGACAACCTATATACTTTTAGAGTGTGTGCGTCATGTATCAAAAAGAAAATTTTTGTTGGAGGTTAAAAATTTAAAATTTCGGGGAAATTCAATAGCAACTGAAAATCATGTATAAAGACCTGACAAAAAATGCAATGACTCGACAAAATATTTAAAATAGATAAATTCCTAAAAACATCAAATAAACTAGAAAGCAATCAATCAAACTAAAAAGTGATAAATGAAAGCGGTAAAGTCCCTCCCCCACACTTAAACCAAACATTATCCTCAATGTTTCAATGAAAGGTGGAAAGAGGAAAAGTAGAACCTGAATGAACGACCTTGCGTGCTACAACGACTAATTTTTTCTCTGATCCTTCCCTTGTTGATCATGTCTTTGTTGACCACTTCTACTCCGACGTCTTGTACTACGAGATACCTGAATTTGCTAAAACTTCTCTTTCCTAAAGCCGCTCATCATATTGCTCATTTTTGGAGGAAGTACCTGCAAAAGTGTGAAAAATACAGTGTGGTGTGTGCAGGTGGAACATGACCATGCAAATGATGAGGAGGAGGTGAGTTGCACACAGAAGAGACATGTCTTCTCCTATCGTACTCATCAACGGTGTCACCACCAGTAGCAACATTCGTAGGAATGTACGTGGGCACCGACTCATTTTCGAGATGATCGTCTATAGATGTTTCGCCTAGATATGGTCGAGATGTGACAAGCGATCCGTATCTTTATTTTCTACAAGCTCAAACAATAAAAGGAAAACATTAAATTGAAAACTCGTGGGTTGCCTCCCATGCAGCACTTTGGTTAACGTTAATAGCTTGACGGCTCAGAAGTGCAAGCACTCATGGCGGTTCTCTCGAGAATGAATCCTTGATCGAACTTTTAATAATCTTCAGTTTCCATGACCACTTATCAAGCCATTTCACATATCCCTCACCTTTTCTTTTCTTTTTTCTGTGGGGTGGTTCATTCTTTTGGACTTATGGTGGTGGTTTTGGGTCTATCCTAAGTATCAACTTTTCAAGTCCAGGCTTAGTTATTTCATCCACCATCTCAAATGTTAACCTTCTCTTCTTAATGATAATGTTTTCCCTAGTTTCATGGTCCTCAAATTTTCTCTTTTTATGCAGGACCTCAGACGAAGGTGCATTGTTGTAGATATTTTTCAATACCTCCACACACATTTTAGATTGGGAGTCTACCTGAGCTTCCAAAAAACTTTGCGGAAAAGGAATTGGTGGGGTATAGGGAGGAGGAACAACAATAGGTGCTTCCTTCTCTACCTCTTCTACAACCTCCCTTTCGGATGATGTTGGTGGATTTTTCTCAATCTGGACTCTTTTCTCACCAGAACTTTCCTCAATTTGATTATTACTCTCTTCAACCTTATTATATTTCTCCTTAGGATTTTCAATTTTTTTCTCTACTGATTGTTACAACATACACATTCTCCTCAGGGGGGTCCTAGAGGTGTTTGTGAAAGCATGGAGATTTGGGCCACTAATGTCTGGTTGTGAGTCACTAGGGACTCAACCGCATTGTTCAGCTACCTAAGAGTTTCATTATTGTCGAGAATTTGTTTTCTTACCTCTTCATTGTGGATATTTTGTGTCTCTACAAAGTTCTCCATCGTAGATTCTAGCCTAGAGTGAGTTAACATCACATCGAAATCCTCCATTGATGTTTCGAGGTTAAAATTATAGGATTCTTGCGGTTCCTCAAAGTGAGTTAGGGTCACATTTTGTGTCTCCAGAAAGCGCTCTATCTTCATTGTTTCTAGTCTAGAGAGAGTTAGTGTCACAGTCATATCCTCCATTAATGTGTCGAGAGTGAAATTCTGGTATTCTTGAGACTCCTCAAAATATTGGGCATGTTGATTGTAGAGGAAACTTGGTTGAGGATAAGTTAGTGTCGCATTGTAACCCTCCAATGATGTTTCGATATCAGATCTTTGGTATTCTTGCAACTCCTAAAAATGATGAGATTGATAGTTATAGAGGTAATTTGGGTTAGAGTGAGTTGGTGATGCATTGATATTCTCCATAAGTATTTCGAGGTCAGATTTATGGGATTCTTGTGATTCCTCAAAATACTGAGAATGAGAGTTCTAGGAATAGTTTGGTTGACATAATTATATAAATAAGAGGGCCTTAGTCTATACGGTGTAATAACAGATTAACAATATTGATTGTTGGTCCCCGACAACAGCGCCAAAAACTTGATGGGCAAATTTACATAAGTGCACGAAAATATCGAAGTAATATAAAAGATTGTCGAACCACAGAGACTAATGTCAACCTACTGTAATCTATCGTTACTTTGTAAAGCTAAGGCTAATGAATAATTTGATTTTGGGGGGAACTAAGAACTAAAAATGAAATAAATGGACTTAGGAAATAATACTAAAACGAGGCTGGGATATGATTTTCGCGTTCTTGAAGGACTTATAGAAAATGGGTACTAATTACGACTAGAACTTAATTCCGTAGAATATACCAACATAAAGACTCCGCCTCACGCTCTCGCGATATTAACTAAATCCATACTTCCTAATCCCAAGATTTTGCTCTCGCTCGCCTGATAACTAAGAAATATATTTTGTGAGCCAATAATATCCTAAACGCATCTAAAGCGCTCTCGCTGTATTTAGATTTGTTGCCTAATTTCCACTATCTAGTTCGATCCCCATGCTCTTGCAGTGTCAACTCTAACCTTAATTGACTCCTCACTCTCGTGACAAAATCGTGTTAAATAACTTCTCACTCTCGTGACAAAGCTATCTAAGTTAGATTTGGAAACTAAAACCAAAATAGAATTCTAATCATAAATCCGCACCTATTATTTTCCATCGAGTCCCATTGGTGACGATGGTCCTCATATACCGCACTCAAGAATATTTAGCCGGACATGGACAGGAAAATAAACATGCAATTACGGTAATTAAATATAAGACAAAACATGATTCAAAACAAAAATAAATTTAAACTAAGATGAATTCATAAACATTTACAATAAGCAATTAAAAGCGGAACACGGAAATAAAATGGCGGAATTAAGAACATCTTGTACGTTTGACAATCGGTACAAAGTGTGACACCCAAATAATTCAACTATTAAATAATTAGAAATTTAATTATTAATTTAATTAAAGGTTTAATTATTAATATTTTTAATTATGGATTTAATTAATTAATTAAATAAATGGATGTGTTGGGGGTGTGAAGTAGATTTGGGAGGTGTGTAGAGTAAAAGACTCTAATTAATCTAATTTATTTATTTCTATTATTTGGAAAATAAAAAGGAATAAATAAAGGAATAGAGGAAATAAGAGAAGGATTTGAGAAATTAGGATTTCACTCGTGCTTTTGGAAAAGAGAGAAAGGAGAGAAAAAAGGCGTCGAAAATTCGAAGAATCATCGCGAGGTAAGGGGTGATTTTGTCTCGTTAATATGCCTTATAGGTTTTGATAATCAATAGGATGAATTGATGTGTTAGGAATCTCGAATTAGAATTTCTAGGTTGTGCCCTAATGATATGATCCGACGTAAAAACCTCAATTGGAATTAATAAGAATGGTGAATATGAGTAGGTTGATTGTGGATTAACTAAGAAGTGTAATTATGTTGTTAATTGGATGTGAAAATACATAATAATTATTGTTTCTGTTATACCGTGGTTATTGGTGATGAATGGTAGCAATGGGGATTGCATAACAGTGGGAAAAACAAGTTTTTGGTGAAAATATGACATGAGTCGACACGTAGGGCTATGCATCGACCAATGCGTTGGTTTAAGAAAAGCGAGCGGGAAAAGCGCGTAATCGACACATACAGCCATGCATCGACTCATATGGCAGTTTTGAAGGTTTGCATCGACACAAAAGAGTTGTCGTCGACCAAGATGCTTTTGTATCGACACAAGAGAAGTTTGTATCGACTCATCTTGAAGAAAATTGAGAAAAAGCAGGTTTTGGAATAATGTATGAGTCGACTCATACAATGCTTGTATCAATACAAGTGGTCTATGCATCAATACAAATGGTTATG
The DNA here is from genome assembly GCA_021764765.1 of Vicia sativa. Taxonomy (NCBI): domain Eukaryota; kingdom Viridiplantae; phylum Streptophyta; class Magnoliopsida; order Fabales; family Fabaceae; genus Vicia; species Vicia sativa. Next base: position 90,730,960 of record CM038797.1, on the reverse strand, counting down.
CATCAATACAAGTGGTTTTGTATCAATACAAGTGGTTATGCATCAATACAAGTGGTCTATGCATCAATACAAATGGTTATGCATCAATACAAGACAGTTTTGCATCGATACAAGAGAGTATGTATCGACTCATACTGTGTTAAACCAGAAAAATTGAAAATTTTAAAGCTATACGTCGACACATACTGTGTGAAAAATTGAAAATTTTAAGCTATGAGCCGACACATGAGCTTATGCGTCGACACATACTGTATAAAAATAGAAGGTGATTTTCTGAAAATTGTTTTGGTCATATCTTTGCGACCGTAACTCCGATTTAGGCATAGTTGGTATCGTTGGAAAGCTTAGAATGAGTGCTATCTATTAAAAACATTTTCAAAACCAGTAATTGAGATCTTGAAGGAATGTTTTAGTTTTCGTAGGAAGAATCCGTTGTAATTCGTGATTGTGCCATTAACTTGAGTATACCTGTTGTATGTTAATTCAATATGTTGTAATTAACGTTATATGCATATGACTTGCTGTTATCATGTGTCGTTGATGGTGTTGGCTATGTATGGCATGGTGTGGAATTATGTTGCATGCTTAATGATGTGCATGCATATGCATTATGGTGGAGTTAATTCCCATTGTGAGGAACTTGGCTCGTATTGCCAATAACCGTACCTGGGTGATTGTGGGTGGTGAGGCTGGATTCGTGTCCGGGTGATTGTGGACGAATCGATGTTGGTGACTTGGTCACATTTTGGTACCACTGTCATACCCCAAAATTGCCCTCCTATTCCTCAAGACTTTTCACATATCCATACTCAAGGATTCCTCAAGGGTTGATCAGACAAACCCTCTCCTAGACAATCAACCCAAACTAGGGTTTGGCTATCCACAAATCCAGATGGACTTCCAACATCTCCAGTGGTCATCATACCTCCTCATATGCTTCAAAGAATCTTCATGGCAAGTTTCAAGCCCTACAAGTCAAGTTTCCTCAGACAATTGCTCAGATGGTTGAAAATCAGTTGTATTGGACAAAAAGTCAATTGTGGTCAACATACAGTCAAACTTCATGATTTTTGGTCAACATCCTTATTTTGAAGTCACATTCATCATTTGATCAAGGGTTGATCATGATTCATCAAGAAAACTCAAGATTTGCTCAAAAGTCAAACTTTCCAAATTAGGGTTTTCTAGAGAAAAGTCAACTGAACTTTGACTGGGCATAACTTTCTCATACTTTATCAAAATTTTTTCCACCACCTCTCATTTTGAAGGAAATTCAATTCTCCACAACTTCATGTCTCACAAGCATGGTCAAAAAATGCTTCATTTTGAAGATATGGATCAAAATATTACAGGTCCTTTTCAAAGTCAACAAAAAGTCAACTTTTTGCAATGAAGTTTTATTGAGCATGGAAAATCCAATTGAGATGAAACCAAAGAGGTTGTTTATAGGATATATAGAGCTTTCTAAAAAGTCCAAGAATACTCAAAAATGTTGAAAATTGAGCAAGATGCACCTTGTACAAGTTGGGTATTTTTGGACAATTACTGAGAGATACTTGTCAAAATCCAATTTTTTTCCAAATGGGCCTATAATTTTATGATCCAAACTTGATCATAATATTATTTGTGACCACTTGATGCCTTGCCACGACCTCTATCTATTTTTTTGATTTATTTTTGAATTTAAAAGCATTTAATTCAAGATTAAATAAAATAAAATATGAAAACAAGGTATAATTTCAATTGGGTGGGTTTTTTTATCAAGCTTGAGGTCCAAGATAGCCCACAAAACATACCAATTTCGTGCTAGCTCATGCATGGGAAGAAAAATCAAATTTTGAAAAGATTTGATTTTATTTGAAAGGGAAATTATTCTGCATTGAATGACATATCTTTTTCCTTCTTTTACTTCCAATTCTTGCTCTATAAATACTAAAGCATTCACAAAGACAAGGAGGAAACCTAGCCCTTGCAAGCAATCCTTATTTTCTCAAAATTTTTCCAAAGTTGTCAATTTCGATTTTGATTTTTCAGCGGTTTCAAGGAGTTCTAAGCACTCAAGCGTGTTCCTTGATATCCCAAGCATTCCGCCTTTACGAAGCTAAGGCGCGAGCGAGGAACACAAAACTCAATTTGGTATTTTGTTGAATTCGATTTTACAATTCATGCATTGCTAACTATTTTCGTGTGTTTATTTGAACTCAGGGTATCTATTAGAGTGCATTTGAACCATTACATGCAAGCTTAGACGTAGAAAACACGACCATTGAATTCGCAAGGGTCGATTTAGGGGGGTAGGGTATCCCTTTGCTTTTTATTTTTCGTATTTTGCAGGTTTTGATTTTAGGTTGGCCGGAGAAGACGACCGGAGCTAGGGCTCCGGCGTCGTTGACTCATCTGTGACCGGCAAGAGCGTGCGTGGCAATTCTGCGTGATCTGATTCGTCCACCTTTCCATCCTGGGCCCACGCGTTGACTGTGTTTTGAATTTCAGAAATCAGGACACATTTTCACTTATAATGCATTGTTTCTAGTTTCCAAACACCAAATGCAGTTTGGCTCAGTGGTAAAAGCAAGCAGGTGTGTGTGTTTCACCCGATGGTCCCTGGTTCGATTCCTGGCAAGACCACTTCTTTTTTGCTCTTGTGAAAAACTAACTTTTTTCTATTTTCTTATTTTTATTAATATTTTCATGTTATTTAATTAATCTTTAAACATTTTTCTCATGCATTTAAAAATCACCAAAAATATTTTCCTTTTGCATTATTATCAGAAAAATGTTTATTTAATTTTTGACATTGAAAATAATATTTTTGCATGCATATTTTAATTAATTGCTAATTAATCATTTAATTGACTTTTAATTGTTTTTAATTATCGAAATCGATTCAGAAAATTACCAAAAAATTATCTTATCATCTTATTGTCATTATTAACTTAAAATATTTTTTCTCCATTCAAAATCATGTTTTTACTAACATTTTTCCTCTTATGCAATTTTCTCGTATTTTCCGATTTTGTATCTGTTTATAGGTTGTAACGTTTCGGACGATTTTTCTTGCTTTTCTTTTCATATTATGTAACTGCCTATGGGATGTAATAGTTTAATTAGGACTTTTACCTTTCGCACTCCTATTATGTAACTGCCCCAAAGCCATGTAATAGCTTAGGACTTTACCTTTCCGCACTTTACTTTCCGCAATTTATTTTCCGCACCCTATAAACTGCTAGTAATTAGGCGTCTATGGCAAGATAAAAATCGGACATAGATCACTCATAATGCCAAGATAGCATATCTGAATTTAACACACTCTCTTCACACATGCACCCCCTAGAGTATTTTCTCTCGTTGCCTTTCGAATAAATGGTCAAGTCCCTCGAACGTAGAGGTATCTTAGCACCGTTGCCTTCAAAACAAATCATCATAGTCCCTTCGATACAAAGATCATAGACCCACGATGTCGCCTACGAATACATGATCTTGAACCTCGATTGTCGCCTCGAAAATGATGATAGTCCCTTGAATGTGCTAGGATACTTCCTAAAGTTGCCTTCATGACCATCCGATGTCCCTTGAATGTCCTTCTACATCCGAATAGGGTTACCTACCAACTAATGGTATGGATAGCGCTATTCTAAAGGCGATGAAACAACACAGCGACCATTACGGTAGGTAATAAGACTTTTAGTTGCTTGCTCTATCAAAATACTTTTCACACCTCACACTTTTGTCAAAGTTCAAACTCTTTTAAAGCGAAATATTTCGAACACTTTGTATACATTCCTACATGAATCATTACAAAGTCAAAGCGAAATGCCTTTTCAAAACATTTTGTCAAACACAGAAAACACCTTTTTAAAATGATCTAGAAGCAACTAAGAGCCGTAGATAACTACGGATGGAAAGGTGCTAATACCTTCCTTTTCATAACCTTCTCCCTTACTAGAATCTAACGAAGGTCTTTTCCTGTTCTTTTCACCTTCCCTTAATTGGATAAAAGAAAAGTCAGTGGCGACTCTTGCTATCCGCACATTTGCGATACAAAAATCTCAAAGTCAGTTCACCGTATTATAAAACTGGCAACTTTGCTGGGGAATGATAATCGTTGAGAGAGAATGCCTTAGGGATTTCTAGACCACTTTTACTGTTTTCTGTTTGACTTGCTTGCTTTATCTTAAAGGGTTGCTTGGGTATTATATATTTGTGGGGGATCCTACACCCGGATCCAGGTTTCCTTTAGGTAAGTAGCATTAGATCGTCGCGACCATTAGGCGTATACTGAAACGGTCAACATGATGGCTACGTTAGTGTGACACTTTGGATATCCTGATACTCTTCATTTCCAAGTTGAGGATAGTATTTGGCTTCTGCGTGGTGTCATCTGTACTAACTCAACTTTTAGAACCTTAATTGACCCATCTTAGCCATTAGAAGGTAGTGAGATGGTCGACTTTGGTATAGACCGAGGTTGGCTGATACTCGATGCTACGCTCATTAAGATCAGACTTTTGGGATATTTTCGGTCGACCACTTGGTAGTCGTATTGAAATAAACGCCTACGAGAAAGATCAATGATATGAGATTCCTAGAACCCGATTACTATTATAGGACAGGATGAACCAACTCAAACTTTTGGTAGGGTAAACACCTATACCTCATGCAAGCCTTAAACCTAGGGCTATTGTGTGATTTGCTTGTGTTTGTGAAACATGACATCATAACATCATCACATTGCATATCATTTCTAACTATTTCAAGGACCTAAGGGTTTATCTTTGCTCTGGTTTATAGGGATTATGGCTTCTAGAAAGACTATCCGGATCAACTTCATGGGTATACCTTCTCAACTCAAAGAATTGGTTTCAGAGATTCCCGATCATGCTCAGTTCATCAAAAGACATGGTTATCTACTTGACTTGGTTATCTCCGGTTTTGAAGAAGATATGATGCATGTCTATTCGGTTCTTGATCTGAAACACCGTTGCTTTACGTTCCCAGATTATCAGTTAGTTCCTACCTTGGAAGAGTTCTCTAAGCTACTTGGGATACCTATTCTTGACCAAATGTCATTCACCGGTTTAGAAAAGGCTCCTAGGTACGAAGACATCGCATCAGCATTACACCTAAAGCGCTCAGACATTGAAGTCAATTGGGAAACAAGAAGTGGAGTTAAGGGTTTACTTGCTAAGTTACTAATAAAGAAAGCCCGAGAATTCCTCAAAGCTATGAGCTTCCAAGCATTCGAAGACATCTTGGCCTTGCTAATCTATGGTTTGGTTCTATTCCCTAACTCAGATCAATTCATAGATGTCAACGCCATCAAGATATTCCTTACTCGTAATCCAGTGCCTACCTTACTTGGAGACATTCTACATGCTCTCCACACTCGTACTATGAAGAGACAAGGAACTCTTATGTGTTGTATACCGTTACTTTCCAGGTGGTTTATTTCGCACCTTCCTCAATCAGTTTTGAGGAACGAGCAAAGGATGAAGTGGTCTCAAAGACTAATGTCACTCTCTCATTCAGATATCCGTTGGAGTCTTTTCTCTCATAAGGACTTCACATTTATTGAGCGTTGTGGAGAATTCCCTAATGTACCACTCCTTGGCATAAGGGGAGGTATCACTTACAACCCTTCTTTAGCTCTACGTCAGTTTGGTTTTGCTCGAAGAGATGGCCCGCATGATATGCTTCTCCAAGATATTGTGTTCGACTACAACCACGATCTCGAATTAGCGAAGGTTTATACACGCTTGGGGCATGGTAAAGAAGACTGATACCAAGACTTTGGGGCACCAAAACTCCATTCCTTGGGAACCTTACCTCAAATGGGTGCGAGCTCGAGCTCAAAACTTCATGATGCCATTCATGCATGTTCTACCAGTAATTATGGAACATGTTGCTATAGGTGACGTACCCTATACTGTTCTCCATCTCGACATGCCTACGATTTTGAAGACTTGAAGAGATCACGGATTCGACTTAAAGAAGAAGGGATACATTGAGCTCGGTGCTATGCAGCGAGAAGAAAGTGCAATTCAGCTTGACCAAGCTTGACCAAGCTAATTCACGAGGAGCGGAACATCAACGCCTACCTCGGCACCAAGAGGGAGCGCCCATGGGAGACTTAGAGCTTTAGGATTTTGTTCTTTTATTTTTCTGAATTATCTTTTGTACTTAAAAAAAGAAAAAAAGAATAAAAAGAAAACTAATAAAGTTTATTCATGCTTGTTTAACAAATTTAAACTCCTAAGGTCCTTGAAAACATTGCATTGCATTCGCATAAACATTGCATATCATGGCATAACATTTCATAACAGGTACATTGAAGATTGGTTTTCTCATTTTCTCGCTATTTATTTTAGCAGAAATGGCTCTTGAACAGACTATCAAAGATCTCCAGGCTCAGAATGTTCAGTTCCAGGAGATGTTCACCAGCTTGGTCCAAGGCCAAGAAGATCTGAAGAAACTCATCAGCAAAAAGAAGAAGGTCATTGGTGTTCTCAACATGGGAAGACGTCACAAGGGTGGGTCCTAAGGTGGTTAGCCGGATAGAGTTCTCGGAAGGGAGTGTCAAGGCGGGGAAGTGTCAAGGGGCGAAGATGACCGGCGTGAGCACGAGAAGAAGGAAGAAGATTATGAGAATGATCAGTACTCCTATGAGGATGACAAATATAAACAACTTGAAGACCGTCTGAATGCTGTGGAAAATCTGAAGATGGCAGGGCTGAATTTTGATGATCTGAGTCTTGTTCCTGGTGTGGTCATCCCTCCCAAGTTCAAAGTTCCCACTTTTGCCAAGTATGATAGCATTTCCTGTCCGAAGCTGCATTTGAAGTCCTATGTTCAGAAGATCAACCCCCACACTAATGACAGAAAGTTATGGATGCACTATTTCCAAGAAAGTTTGTCCAGAACTCAATTGGAGTGGTACTATCGATTAGAGTGACCATATCCGTACTTGGGTGACTTAGCGGATGCTTTCTCTGAGCAATATGGTACAATCTTGAATTGGCACCCTCGCATGCAACTCTGAGCATGTCTATGGGTCGTGATGAGAAGTTCAAGGGTATGCTTAGAAATGGAGATTTAGCGGTGAGTTCAACCTCCCTTGTCGATAGGGAGTTGGTTGATATGTTTATGGTAACAACAGCAGGCCCATTCTTCAATCATCGATCGGAAGCTGGTATCACGAGCGGAAAGATTCAGGTAGAGTCGTCATCAAATGCTGCGAAGAGATCTTTTGGTGGTAAGAAAGAAGCTAATGTTGTGTATGGTCAGAAAAACCAAGTCAAGACCGACCGTGCTTAATCTGTGGGGGAAGTTGTGATCTCGATCCTACATCGGCCAACCTCGGTGAGACAACGCGCGTAACGAATCGCCATGAAGGTTTCTGAAGATCAACATGCCATTGTCACAAGCCTTGCAACACATGTTGAAAGCAGAGCTGATTACCTTGAGGGATCCTCCTCAGAACATCAACACTTCCTCTCCAAGATACAATCCTAATGCTAGGTGTGCTTATCACTCCAACAGCCTAAGGCACGACACTGACAACTGTTGGGCTTTGAAGAACAAGATTCAAGATATGATTGACGCTAAGCAGATTGAGTTTGATCCTCCTGTTGAGACTCGAGATGTGATCAACGCGCCTATGCCTAACCATGACAAAAGTTCCAATGCTATTGGAGAGAACTCTTATGTTTTCAACATAGATGACTTGACCATTCCTCTGATGACTGTTAAGAAGAATTTGCTGCAAGCCGGTGTCAATCCAGGATGCCCAGAGAATTGCCGTTGGTGCCCATCTGCGCCTGACGGTTGTGCTTGGTTGAGAAGACATATTCAGTGCATGATGGATAACCGTGAAGTGCTATTTCTGAAGCCATCACATGTGGAAAAGCTGTGTGAAGACTTGTTTAAAAATCTGAGGATTGGAGATGTGAGTGAAACCGTGCCAGAAGTATGGGATACCTTGGGGCAGCCAAGTGGGAAGTTTGATTACATGGTGAAGTATACTGTTCGTGAAAGTTACAAGATTCCTATTGAAGATGTTAAAGCGACCGGATGGGGTGACGATTTCCCAGAAGACTATGCTGATGTAAACACAATAAGGATTTCCTCTGTTTATCCTGTGCCTAGAGTGGCACCTCTCATCATTACTTCTCCCAGACCAGTTCCATACTCCTCTAACAAAGCTATTCCTTGGGATTATGGATCTGAGGTTTAATATCATGGTGTTAAACAAGACCCTCTGACCATTGAGGACATTACAGTTGAAGCTATTATTCCTGACACAACATCACCAGATCAAGTAAAGTGACCAGAACTGGAAGGGTGTTTTCTCCAGAGATCTCTCCTCCAAAAGACACTACGACTCCAGCTCGCATTCCAGCTATTGAACCAGTTCCCGAGACTAGAGGGAAAGAGCCAGTAACTCATCCTGCTCAACAAGAAGTGCCAAAGGAAGTTGCTGAAGATACCTCCAAACAAGAAATGGAGGAAATTTTGAATATTATCAAGAAGAGTGACTACAATGTTGTGGAACAATTGGGATAGACTCCATCCAAGATATCCATGCTTACTCTGTTGTTGTGCTCTGAGGCTCATGCTAAAGCCTTGGTGAAGTTTCTGAAGAATGCTCACGTCATGAGACACTACTTGATCAATTTGAAGTTTGTATTGCTAGCCTGGCTGCCAACAATGGCCTAGGCTTCTCCGATGCTGATTTGACTCCTGCCGGAAGGAAACACAACAAAGCCTTGCACATCTCTGTCGAATGCAAGGGCATTACATTGTCTTATGTTTTGGTGAATCTGGTTCGCTCGAATATCCTACAGGCGCTTTTGACCGACTTGATGTTGAAGGATTGGTTCTGAAACCCAGTGACATAGTTGTGAGAGCTTTTGATGGTTCTAAATGAAGAGTACTTGGAGAGCTCATTCTGCCTGTTAAAGTCGGTTCCCAGACTTTTGATTCCACTTTCTTTGTCATGGACATCCGTCCAGCTTATTCTTGCCTACTTGGGCGCCCTTGGATACATGGGGCGGGTTACCTCTACACATCGAGTGAAGTACCGGTGAAAGGGAAGGTTGTTACAGTATGTGGTGAAGAAGAATATATGGTCAGCCATTTGCAATCATTCCGATATCTCGAGATGGAAGGTGAATTCTTTGAGACTCCCTATCAAGCTTTTGAAACAGTTCCAAGAGTCGTGCCTGTTGACTCTCCCGTCACTCCTGAAGTTACACAAGTTCCGCCTAGAATGGCCTCACTGAAGGATGCTCAAGCTGCCGTTAAAGAAGGAGGTAGTGCTATTTGGGGTCAGCTCCCTGATCTCCCTTTCAAATCTGACAAGACTGGTTTAGGTTTCACCAAGGTCGGAAGATGATCGTGCGAACATGGCCAACTTCGCATCGGCCGAATGAAGTTCATGCTATAGAAGGCAGCGACAACGACTTGACATCGGCAAGTGGATCTTCCCAACTCCGACAACGGACTCAACAATTGGAAGGCGAAGGCGTCATACCAATCTCCTTTAGCAGGAGTAATTGCCTTTGTTTTGTTTTTTTTTCGTATTTTCTCGCTTTGAACAATAAACTTTAAAGCCTAGTGCCTTGCCGGTGCATCATGGCTCGTTTGTGAGGGTTATTATCATCATTTGCATATTTTCATTCAATAAAATCGTTGGACTTTTGAATTTAAATGTTGTTTTCTTTCTTTTACTTTATCACCCAAAAGCTATGTGTTCTTACACACACGTGATACAACTGAATCACTCCGAATCTCGTTGATACGCTATGCTATTGCTAAATATGACTTGATAATCCGATCTACCAAGCCGAAGGCGAAGGTGAGGAAGATTGTGAAGTGCGAGGAGAACTTGTTAGGCTGCTGACAAGAAGGCGAGTTATCTGACCACCGAAGAGCTAGTTGAGGTTGTGAATTTGGAGTCTTGATGAAGGCAGAAAGAGATCAAGATAGGGCGGGTCTTGAGAGCAGTGTCAAAGAGATTGGTTCAGATGCTACGAGATTATATTGAGGTTTTGCTTGGTCATACGAAGACATGCGGTCTGGCGTTGACATTATGGTACATCGATTCTTAGAAAAAGAAGGTTTTCTCGGTGAAAGCAGAAGGTTCGTCGCATCGTCCGAGATGTCGAGAAAATCAAAGCCTAAGTTATGAAGCAGTTCAATGCGGTTTCCTAGCTGTTACTTCTTATCCTGATGGGTTGCAAATGTGGTGCTGTACCCGAAGGATGGCAAAATGCGAATGTGTGTGGATTACTGAGATTTGAACAAAGCGAGTCGAAAGAAGATTTCCACTTCCTCGTATTGATGTTACGGTTGACAACACCGCTCAACATAAGGTTTTCTCCTTCATGGATGGTTTCTCGGTTACAATCGGATCAAAATGGCTCGAAGACATGGAAGACTACTTTTGTTACACAGTGGGGCACTTTCTGCTACAAGGTCATGCCGTTTGGACTAAAGAATGCTGGCGCCACTTATTAGCGTGCTATGGTGGCATTATTTCATGACATGATTCATCACGAGATAGAGGTCTACGTCGATGACATGATAGCTCGATCACATACAGGAGAAGAACATCTCGATCATTTGCGAGCGTTTGATGGCGAAGAAGTACGGACTAAGGTTTAATCGACAAGTGCACCTTTGGAGTCAGATCCGGTAAACTCCTAGGGTTTGTCGTCAGTGGAAAAGGTATTGAAGTTGACCCCACCAAGGTTAAAGCTATTCAAGAAATGCCAGCTCCCCGCACCGAGTAGGAAGTCAGAGGTTTCTTGGGCCGATTGAACTACATTGCAGTTCATTGCACATCTGCTACTTGTGAGCCAATCTTGACTATTGAAGAAAGATCAGTGGTAGAATAACGAAGATTGCGGATCGCTTTTGACAAAATCAAAAGTACCTCTGAATCCTCTATCTTGATGCTTGCCGAAGGAAGACCTCTCATCATGTACTTGACAATGTTAGAGAACTCAATGGGGTGTGTGTTGGGGCAACATGACAAGTCAGTCGAAAAGAGTATGCAATATACTACCTTAGCAAAAGTTTACCATTGTGAAACAAGATACTCACACTCGAGAAAACTTGCGGACTTTAAGCTGCTCACCGACTAAGGCGGTATATGTTGACTCACTACCTTATTGATCTCCAAGATGGATCCGATAAAATACATATTTGAGAAACCACTCTCTCGGAAGAATAGCAAGATGGCAAATGATCTTGACGAATCGACATCAATACACTTCTCGAAGCGATCGGAGGAAGTGTAGTAGCCGATCATTTGGCTCATCAAGCCGTAGATGACTATCAATCTATGCGATTCGAGTTTCTAGCGAAGATGTTTTGTTAGTTATTGATTGCGAAGAACCGGGACGACGAAGGACACGAACAAGGATCCGATGAACCATGGTCTTTGAAGAGCCTCAACGCGCGCAATGGCATTGGCGCCATCATTACATCTCCTACCGGCGGACATCATCATACCCCAAAATTTGCCCTCTATTTACTCAAGAGTTTCATACATCTATACTCAAGGTTCCTCGAGTTGATCGGATAAACTCTCTCTGACAATCAACCCAAACTAGGGTTTGGTATCTCTCGAGCCAAGATGGGCTTCAACATCTCAATGGTCTTCATGCCTCCTCATATGCTTTAAAGATTCTCCATGTCAAGTTTCAAGCCTCACAAGTCAAGTTTCCTCGGACAATTGCTCGGATGGTTGAAAATCGGTTGTATTGGACAAAAGTCAGCGTGGTCAACATCTGATCAAACTTCATATTTTTGGTCAACATCCTCATTTTGAAGTTACATTCATCATTTGATCAAGGGTTGATCATGATTCATCAAGAAAACTCAAGATTTGCTCAAAGTCAAACTTTCTAAATTAGGGTTTCTAGGTGAAAAGTCAATGAACTTTGGTGATCATAACTTTCTCATACTTTCTCGAAATTTTCCACCACCTCTTGTTTTGAAGGAAATTCAATTCTCTACAACTTCATGTCTCACAGGAATGTCCAAAAAATGCTTCATTTGAGAGGTATAGCTCAAAACATTACAGGTCATTTTCAAAGTCAACAAAAGTCAACTTTTAGCTTTGAAGATATATTGAGCATGGTAACTCCAATTGAGATGAAACCAAAGACATTGTTTAGAGGACCCTTAGAGCTTCCCAAAAAGTCCAAGAACACTCAAAAATCTGGAAAATTGAGCAAGTTACACCATTCACAAGTTGGGCAATTTTGAAAGAATGCACAAAGAGAGATACTTCAAAAAAATCAAATCTTTTGCAAATGGGCCTACTTTTTCTTCATCCTAACTTATTCCTCATGCAATTAGGAACATCCAAGCCCAATGCCACGAATTTTTGATTTATTTTTCTATTTAATTTGTAATTTATTCATTTAAATGCAAATTAAATTTAAAAATAAATTATAAAATCAAAATTAATTGAAAGATTGATTTTATTCTCTTCTTAAGACCAAACAATCTATTAAAAGCCGGCAATTTGAAATTGGACCAAAAAGGCAAGATTGGATTGGAATTGAGCAAATTTTGAAAATTTGATTTTCATGAAAAATCAAATTTGATTATCATTGAATGGTGATTGATTCTTGCCAAATATGATCCCAAATCCATCCAGCATATATACTTGATACATACCAATCACAAGAGGACGAAAAAATTGCTCAGAAACCCTATTCTCAAACTGAAAAAAACCGTGCCTCTCAAGCAAAGTGCAATCATATTTCCAGCCGTTTTCCATCGATTTTAAGGTGTCCAACAGATTCCTTGATATCTCTTGAGTCAATCCAGACCCTTACATTGCTCAAATCCATTCAGAATCGTGAAATCCGTGTTTGGTTTGTTCTTGAAAATCTCAAACTCGATTTCTCATATTCATGCATTATTAACTTGTTTTGATTGTTTGTTTGTGTTTAGAATCAAGTTTGCAAGCTTTCTGGGCAAGCTAATTGGATTTCCATGGCCTGAATCGTGTTACACCATGATTAGGGTTTCTATGGATGATTTAGGGTTTCTCTTAATAGGAAAAATTGGACTCCAAGACCCGTACCAATGAACTCGGAACAATGTCCTGAATTGAACCATGGTCTTAGATGTCATTTATATTACGTTTGCTTGATTTTTTGAATTAGCCAGGGACCATAGCGTCGAACAATGGCCGACGCTAGCTTCAAATATTCAAATCGAAGAAGACGAAGTCTGGCGCGAAGGAGGAAGCAATGGGAAGGCGACGCGTATAATCCACTCACTCCAGTTTCCAAACAGTGATGCGTGCTAGCTCAGATGGCAAAGGCAAGGGATCTCAAGGTTTGAAAGCCAGGACGCGAGTTCGAACCATGCCAAGGCCAATTTTGGTTTCTTTTTTCACAAACTCAATTATTTTCATATTTTCATGTTTTTTTAATATTTTCCATTCATTTTAATTTCTTTTCAATATATTATTTCTACATCTAAAAATTATCAAAAAATATTTTTCTTTTTGCATTTATTTCATAAAAATCTTTATTTAATTTAATAAATTAAAAAACATATTTTTGCATGCATATTTATTTTTATTTATAATTTAGCATTTAAATCATTATAAATTCATTTTAAATTGCTAAATTGCATTTAAAAAATCCCAAAAAATTATTTTAGCTTATTTATCTCATTTCCAGCATGTATTAATTTTCCCATATTAAAATTTGCATTTTTCTAACATTTTTTCTCTTGTTCGATTCATATTGCATTTTCCGATTTCTTCTTTTTGTATAGGTTGATCCGATTCAGACGATTTTCTCTTTATCATTTTATCATATTATTTTTCAATTATGTAACTGTATATGGGATGTAATAGTTTAATTTAGGATTTTATTTTCCGCATTTTAAATTATGTATCTGCCCCAAAGCCTTGTAATAGCGTAGGATTTACCATTCCGCATTTTAATTTCCGCACCTTATAAATTGCTAGTAACTAGGCGTGTATGGCAAGATAATAACGAACATAGCCCACTAATTTGCAAGATGAAATATTCTGAAATCAACACACTTCTTTCACACACGCACCCCTTAGGGTAATTCTCTCTCGTTGCCTTTGCGAATTCAAAATGGTCATGTCCCTCGAACGTAGAGGTATCCTAGCACCGTTGCCTTCAAATAAATCATCATAGTCCCTTGATACAAGATCATAGACCCACGATGTCGCCTCCGAATACATGATCTTGACCCTCGATTGTCGCCTCGAAAATGATGATAAGTCCCTTGAATGTGCTATGATACTTCCTACAGTTGCTTTCTATGACCATCAGATGTCCCTTGATGTCCCTTACATCCAGCAGATGGAGCTACCTACTAACTAATGGTATGGCTAGCGCTATTCTAAAGGAATGTGAAGTACAACAAAGCGACCAATTACGGTGGGTAAATAAGTCTTTTAGTTGCTTGCTCTAAATCAAATGCTTTTCACACACACTCTTTTTCAAAGTTCAAATTCTTTTCAAAACAAAAACATTTCGAACACTTAGTATACACTCTTACATGAGTCATTACAAAGTCAAAGCGAAATGCCTCTTTCAAAACATTTTTGTCAAACACACAAAAAGCATAATTTTAAAAAAGTGATCTAGAGCAACTAAGAGCCCGTAGATAACTACGGATGGAAATGGGTGCTAATACCTTCCCTTTTCATAACCATTCTCCCGTACTCGAGAATCTAACGAAGGTCTTTTACATTACTTTTACCTTCCTTAATTGGATAAAAATAAAAGTCGGTGGCGACTCTTGCTATCCGCACATTTGGATACAAAAAATCCTACAAAGTCAGTTCACCGTATCACACATACGCTGTAATACGGTGAACAAAATTTGAGATTTTGTTTTGCTTTTTATCGCAAATGTGTTGCGGATAGGAGTAATTCTTTATCAATTGAGGAAGGTGAAAAGGAAAGACCTTGGATTGGGTCAGTGAAGGTTATGAGGAAGGTAACACCTCGTCCGTGGTTATCTGGCTCTTGCTCAGCTCACAAAAATGCTACGTGTGTTTGACAAAAAGTTCGATTGTTTGTGTGTTCATGTGGAATACAAAGTGTTGATGTTTTGTTTGAGGTTTGAACGACAAGTGTGAGGTGTGAAAATATTTGATGGAGCAAGCAACTAAAAATCTTATTACCTGCTCGAATTGGTCGTTGTATTTTGCTCGCTGGAATGGTGCTATCCATATCATTAGTTGATAGGTAACCCTGATGGATTGGATGAAGGACGTTCGAAGGACATCGAATGTAAAGGCAAAGGATTCTAGCATTCAAGGATCATCAGTGAAATCGGTCAAATCATGTATTCATAAGACGTCGTTGATCTTTGTCTGGGACTATGATGTTGTTTGAAGCAGCGGTGCTGGGACTCACGGCGAAAAACAGCAAAAGAATGCGTGTGTCGTTCGAATATTTTATCTTGAAATATAAGTGATCTATGTCCAATTTTGTCTTGCCATACCGCTAATTACCGGTTTATAAGTGCGATAAATGCGGAAATGTAAATGCGAAAGATAAAGTCCTACGCTATTACATGGCTTTGGGAGATTATAATAAGTGCGGAAAATAAAGTCCTAATTAAACTATTACATCCCATAGGTAGTTACATAGTTGGAAAAGAAAAGCAAGAAAAATCGTCCGAAACGCTACAACCTGTGAACAGATACATAATCGGAAATACGAGAAAATTGCATAGGAGGAAAATGTTAGTAAAAAGAAATATTTTTGAATGAGGAAAAAGGTTTTATGTTAGTAATGACATTAATATGATAAGATAATTTTTTGGCAATTTTCTGGATCGTTTTGATAATTTAAAAACAATTAAAAGTCATTCAAATGATTAATTAATAATTAAATTAAATATGCATGCAAAAATAATAATTTTAATACTAGAAATTAAATAAGTATTTTTCTGATAATAATGCAAAAAAGAAATATTTTTGGAGTTTTTTTAGATGCATGATAAAAAATATTGAAGATAAATTAAATTAGATGAAAAATATTAAAGAAAATAGAAAAATAATATGTTAGTTTTGCAAACTTGTAAAAAGAAGTGGTCCTGCCCAGGTTCGAACCGGTGTCCCTTGCTTCACACACGCGCTGCCGTTACCAACTGAGCTAGAGTGTCCACGTGTTTAGGAATTGAAACAAATTCGTTTTAAACGAAATTGCACCCTGGACATCCAAATCACTCGCGAAGAACACCTTCTTCTTTGTTTGAATTTTTGAAAACTTAGCGTCGTTCGGCGCTATACTACAAATATCAAAAATCAATACAAGCAATATAAATGAAATTCAAAGCCATGGTTCGATTCATTTTGTTCAGATCATCTGGTAGCCTTGGTTTGGTCTAATTTTCGTATTTAAACCCTAAAAGCATTGAAACCCTAGCCATGGCATCTTGTGTTTTGGTACCTAAAATGCAATTAAACTATCCAGAAAGTTTGCAAACGTCAATCTAAACACAAAACAAACATCAAAATTCGTTAGAGATGCATGATAATCAAAAATCGATTTTGGAAAAAAGTTGACAAACCGAATTCTGGATTTCGTGATTCTTGATGTTTTTGAGAGTTGTAAAGGTCTGGATCGACTCCAGGGACTCCAAGGAATGCAATGGAATGCTCAAAACCAATTGAAACAAAATTTGGAACTAGAAATGCGGGTAGCTTGAATACCACGTTTTTTTTACTTAGGTTAGGGTTCCTCCAAGCAATTTTTCTGTTCTTTCTCATGTTGTATGCATTGTATATTTATAGTGGATGGATTTTGGGCTGAATTAAAGAGCAAATATTGATCAATCAATGTAAAAAAAATTTGATTTTGTATGAAATCAAATCTTCCTTTTTTGATCCAATTTCAATCAATTTCTTGCCAAATCAATGTAAATTTCGAAATTTGCGAGCTTGTATGAGTTACTTGGATCTCAAGAATGAGAGAAAAATCAATTTTGCATTTAATCTTGATTTTATACCTTATTTTTTAATTTAATTTGTTTTTAAATGAATAAAATCCAAATTAAATAGAAAAACAAAGACAAAACTCGTGGCATTGGGCTTGAAGGTTCTAAATGAGATAAAGAACAAGTTTAAACCAAGAAAAACTAGGCCCATTTGCAAAATTTTGGGTTTTGACAAGTATTTCTCTTTGTGCAGCTCTTAAAAAATGCCCAACTTGTGCAAGGTGTATTTTGCTCAATTTTCAACATTTTTGAGTGTTCTTGGACTTTTTAGAAATCTCTAGGTGTCCTCTAAACAACCTCTTTGGTTTCATCTCAATTGGAGTTTCCATGCTCATTAAAACTTCATTACAAAAAGTTGACTTTTTGTTGACTTTGAAAAGGACCTGTAATGTTTTGATCCATACCTTCAAAATGAAGCATTTTTTGAACATTCTTGTGAGACATGAAGTTGTAGAGAATTGAATTCTCTTCAAAATGAGAGGTGGTGGAAAATTTTTGAGAAAGTATGAAGAAGTTATGCTCGGTCAAAGTTGATTGACTTTTCTGAAAACCTAATTTGGAAAGTTTGACTTTTGAGCAAATCTTGAGTTTTCTTGATGAATCATGATCAACCCTTGATCAAATGATGAATGTGACTTCAAAATGAGGATGTTGACCAAAAACCATGAAGTTTGGTATGTTGACCACAGTTGACTTTTGTCAATCTGATTGATTTTCGACCATCGAGCAATGTGAAACTTGACTTATGGTTTGAAACTTGACATGGAGATTCTTTGAAGCATATAAGGAAGCGGGATGACCATTGGATATGTTGGAAGTCCATCGGATCGAGGATAATGAAACCCTAGTTTGGGTTGATTGCTAGGAGAGGGTTTGTCGATCGACCCTTGAGGATCCTTGACATTGCCCTGTTCAATCTTCTTGTCTTTGGAAGGTTTAGATTGGCATGCGTGCCTTTCGTGACTGGAGGTGAAGATGATTGAACACTCAATACTGAAAATTTGCACTCGCTGTTGGCTGATGATGCAGGAATGGGCTTACAGATGCCATTTGGAGAAGTTGGAGATTTCGCTGGGGAATGAGTCGTATGCTAGACTCAAGACTGCCGTCTGAATAGGAGAGTCGTCGGAGATGGGCTTAAGATGCCATCTAGAATGATCGATGCTGGGGAGTGAGCCGTACGCTAGGCTCGGTAGATGTTCCTGGAAGTGGAAAGGGCACGAAGATGGGCTTAAGATGCCATTCGGACGGAGTCGTACGTTAGACTTTGCACCCGTTTTTGAATGAAGTTATTGGTTTGTATTGGTTTTTTAACCAAATATGCAGCATTCTGAGAGTGGAAAGATGTTGATAAATAATCGGAGATGGGCTTAAGATGCCATCCAAGGCAACTGAGTCGTACGCTAGACTCTGTAGCTGCTGTTGATAATAAAAGAGAGTCAGAATGAATCTTCATCTTGATTACTCTGAGAGGATAATAGTCGACAACATGTGGACAGCTTCCCTGTTGTGCTTCGGGTATTGGTCCAATGCCTGTTATCGGAGGATAACTTGCGATCGTTCGGATAGGGTTTCCCGTCTGGCTTCGGGTATTAATCCTGGATCTGTTGTCGGAGGACAACTTGGGCGGTTGTTCGGATAGGGTTTCCCGTCTGACTTCAGGCATTAATCCTGGACCTGTTGTCGAAGGACAACTAGGGCGGTCGTTCGAATAGGGTTTCCCGTCTGGCTTCGGGTATTAATCTTGGACCTATTGTTTCAGAAGTGATTTCCACCTGTCTTGGGAAAAACAAAAGAAACTTTGATAGAATATCGTTAGTCTTATGCAGATTATGATGCATGACAATGTGTATGAATGATATATGCACAAATTATGACTTTTATGAGTAATGTATGAATGATAGATGTTGTGGTATTTCAAAACATATTCATCTTGAAGAAGATGTGGATGCTCTGCTTGAGGATTCTGGCTTCTGTTTGGGGACGAAATGGATTGGAAACCCTGAGAAGAAAGATAACCTCGATTCCTCTGATGCACTATCTGACCAAGTCTTGAGCCTAGATACTGTTGATAATGGTAGAGATCGAGAGGTACCCTACTGAGGAGATTGTGCGTAGATCCTGCTGGGGAAATCTCAAATTAGGAGGCGCTCTACTGGGGATATTGCGCATAGATCCTGCTGGAGAGCATTTGATAGTTGCTGGGGGACCGGGTTAGAAGGATCTGGAGCCCGTCGAAATATCTAGCTGGGGAATAAAAATGTAGGTTTCCTCCGATGCATTATCTGACCAAGTTTCAAGTCTGGATACCACTGCTGTCGGGGAGGTGATGATTGCTGAGAGATATTCTGCTGGTGACGAATCGTTACTGCTTGGAGACTGATGTAACAGGGTTCAGCTGGTTGGAATTACTGCTCGGGGGCTAACGTGATGAAGCTTAGAATGTCTGAACTAGTGGAGGGAAATGTGCATTCCGCTGGGGGAAGGTTTGTAGTGAGTGACATCTCTGTGGGGATTGTACTCTGCAGGGAAATGTATTGGTGACTTTCGTCGTCATCTCAATTCCTAAAGCTTGTAGTAATTATCCTTGTTCGTTCACTTTTCGCATGTTTGTAAACAGATTTTTATTGTCAAATGTATATAATCATTCAAAGCAAACGTTGGACTTTCAACAAATAGTGAAAATTGTAAAGAGAAAGGAACTTGTATTAATTTGAAATGAGGCGTATGGCCAAGTAGTTTGTACACAAGAAAAGTAAAAGCTATGCGGAAACAATCTCGTTAAGTTCAACTATGCTAGTACTCATATATTTTAACTATCTCATCTCCTTCTGTCGGTAGAAAGTGAGTGAATTGATCTTCGCCATTTGAATCTTGAATCTTGATAGTAGTGCGAGATAGGTGATACGGTTGAGACATAGTCGTGCGCTTAAATCTAACTTTTGCCTAGACCGCCTTCGGGTTTTCTCTGGGATACCCTTTTTGCCCAAACCGCCTTTGCATGTTTCGACTTAGGGTGTACATGTTTTATATATATCCTTAACTTTTGCCGAACCCTTTTGGTTCGTCAATATGCCTTATTTTTGCCTAGGTCGATCGACCTAGCGGGTCTCTTTATCGTAGTATTTTTGACTATGTCTGCGTTCACGGGGTGTGGAAGTCTTCACCATCCATGGTGCTAAGTATCATAGCTCCGTCGGAAAATACTGTTTTGACTATAAATGGTCCCTCATAGGTGGGAGTCCATTTGCCCCTGGGATCACCTTGTGGAAGAATGATGTGCTTGACTACTAGATCACCGACTTGGTAGACTCAATGCTTGACCTTCTTGTTAAATGCTCTGATCATTCGTTTCTGATAGATCTGTCCATGGCAAATGGATGCGAGTCATTTCTCGTCGATCAAGTTGATCTGGTCAAGGCGAGTTTGGATCCAATCGTCTTCGCCTAGCTCTGCGTCCTGGAGGACTCTGGTTGAGGGTATCTGAACCTCGATTGGCAGGACCGCTTCCATACCATATATAAGAGAGAAAGGGGTTGCCCCTGTTGATGTTTGTACTGTAGTGCGATAACCATGAAGAGCAAATGGTAACATCTCATGCCAATCCTTGTAAGTCACTATCATCTTCTGTATAATCTTCTTAATGTTCTTGTTGGCGGCTTCCACTGTGCCATTCATCTTAGGCCGATAAGGAGAAGAGTTGTGATGCTTGATCTTCAACTGCGTGCAGAGTTCGGTGATCATCTTGTTGTTGAGATTAGAACCATTATCTGTGATAATCCTTTCGGGAGTGCCATACCGACAGATAAGATTATGCTTGATGAATCTAGCCACGACATTCTTGGTAGATCGACGACTTCTACCCATTTGGTGAAATAGTCAATTGCCACAAGGATGAAACGATGTCCGTTGGAAGCTGTGGGCTTGATTTCCCCAATCATGTCGATGCCCCACATTGCAAAAGGCCAAGGAGAAGTTAAAACATTGATGCGAGTGCGTGCGCTTTCGCATATATTTGGCATTTGTGACAAGATCGAGCATAACGGTGACAATCAACTTCCATAGTGGACCAATAATAACTTGTTCTCAGAATCTTCTTAGCCATCGTATGTCCGCTGGAGTGAGTACCAAATGCGCCTTCGTGTAATTCTTCCATGATACGTTTCACAATTTTCTGATCTATACAGCGGAGTAAGCACAAGTCGTGATTGCGCTTGTACAGGATGCCGTTGCTGAGGAAGACTTTGGATGCAAACCTTCTCAAAAACTTCTTATCATTGACAGATGCCTCTGCGGGATATTCCTGAGTCTCAAGATACCTCTTCACTTTGTAGTACCAAGGTTTCTCTTCTGTATCAAGTTCACAACAATATGCCGGTTCGTCGAACTTTTCAATGATGATTTGCGGAGCCTCGTTGTCCCATCTGACTTTGAACATGGATGACATAGTAGCCAATGCGTCTGCCAACTGATTCTCTTCTCGTGGAATGTGGTCAAAAGTGATCTCTTGAGCGGGGATCAAACTCGAGAACATGCTCTCGATATGGAATGAGATTCGGATGCTTATCCCTCGCCTTTAATCGGTGATCACTAAAGGCGAGTCTCCGTACACTTGTAAGAACTTGATTCTTAAGTCAATAGCATCTTTGATACCCATTATGCACGCTTATTCGACCATGTTGTTATTGAAACATAATCTGGCGGTGAAAGGCGTATGTCGCCGAGGGGATGTAATGATGGCGCCAATGCCATTCTTAAGTCGCTTGAGGCTCCATCGAAGACCATGGTCCATCGGGATCCTTGAGGTCCTTAAATGCGGGCACGGTTCTTCATAATTAGTGACTAGTAAAACATCTTCATCTGGAAATTGAGCGCATAGGTGATAGTCATCTAACGATGAGCCAAATGATCGGCTACTACACTTCCTTTGATTGCTTTCTAAGTGTCTTGGATGTCGTATTCGAGTCAAGATCATTTGCCATCTTGCTATTCTTCCGAGTGGTTTCTCAAATATGTATTTTATCGGATCCATCTTGAAATCAACAAGGTAGTATGAGTCAACATATCTTTGTCTTAGTCGTGGCAACCCGAGCCAAAGCTGCAAGTTTTCTCATTGTGAGTATCTTGTTTCACGATCGATAAACTTTTACTAGGTAGTATATTGCATACTCTTTTCGACCGGACTCGTCATGTTGCCCAACACACACCCCATTGAGCTCTCTAACACATCAGTACATGATAAGGTCTTCCTTCGACGGGAGGCATCGGGATAGGAGGATTACATGGGTACTCCTTGATTTTGTCAAGCGATCGGGCAATCGCCGTTCCATTCCACTACTTGATCTTTCTTGATAACGAAGATTGGTTCCAAGTAGCGATTAGGTGTGCAATGAATCAGCAATGTAATTCAAGCGGCCCGAAACCTCGACTTCCTTCTCGGTGCGGGGGCGGCATTTCTTGAATAGCTTTAACCTTGGCGGGGTCGACCTCAATACCTTTACCACAACAAACCCTAAAGTTCTGGATCGACTCAAAGGTGCACTTGTTGGGGTTAAGTCTTAATATGTACTTCTTGACCTATCAAATAGTTTAGTAGATGATCAAAATGTTCTTCTTGATGCGTGATCGAGCTATCATATCGTCGATGTAGACCTCTATCTCGTGATGAGTCATGTCATTAAAATAATGCCACCATGGCACGCTGATAAGTGGCGCCTGCGTTCTTTAGTCCGAACGGCATGACCTTGTAACGAGAAAGTGCCCTGTGTGGCAGTAGTCTTCTCCATGTCTTGAGAGCCATTTGATCGATTGTAGCAGGAGAAACCATCCATGAAGGAAAACCTTATCTTTGACGGTGTTGTCAACCAGAACATCAATATGAGGAAGTGGAAAATCGTCTTTCGGACTTGCTTTGTTCAGATCTCTGTAATCCACACACATTCGCACCTTACCATCCTTCTTAGGTACAGGCACCACATTAGCAACCCACTCTGGATAAATGTGACTAAGAAACGGCATTAAAGCGCCCATAACTTGGCTTTGATTTTCTCGACATCTCGGGCATGCGTCGAACCATACATTTCTTTGGGAAAACCTTCCTTTATCATGGGTGTACCACGATATCAATGTCCAAACCTGGCATGTCTTCGTATGACCAAGCAAAAACCTCGATATAGTCCCGTAGCATCTGAATCAATCTTTCTTTAATATTGTTCTCAAGACCCGCTCCTATCTTGATTTCTTTTACATCTTCATGATACCCAATTCACAACCTCGGTGGCTCTTCGTGTGGTACATAACTCGTTCTTCTTCTTTGTATCGGTCGACAAGTTCTCCGGCACTTCACAATCTTCCTCACCTTCGTCTTGGCTTGGTAGATCGGATTATCGAAGTCATATTTAGCAATAACATATTTGTTATCAACGAGATTCGAGTGATTAGGTGTATCGATGGGGTGTGTAAGAAACACGAGCTTTTGAAGGGGTGATAAAGTAAAGAAAGAAGACAACAATTAAATGCAAAGTCCAACGATTTTATTTGAATGAAAATATGCAAATGACGGATAATAACCCTCGAAGCGAGCCATGATACCGGGTAAGGCACTAGGCTTTAGAGTTTATTGTTCATAGAAAGCGAAAGAAGAAACAAAAAAGAGCAATTACTCCTGTCTAAAGGAGATTGGTATGGCGTCTTGATCTTCCAATTGCTAAGTCCGTTGTCGAGAGTTGGGAAGATCCATTTGCTGATGTCGAAGTCGCTGTCGTCGTCTTCTATAGCATGAACTCCATCTTTGTTGATGCGGAAGGAAGTTGGCACGTTAGGTAGCGCATCATCTTCGACCTTTGATGGTGAAGCCTAAACCGGTCTTGTCAGTTGAAAGGAAGATCGGGGCTGTCCTCAAATAGTACTACCTCTTTCTTCAATGACTTGAGCATCCTTGATGAGCCATCCTAGGCGGGCGGGTGTTGCTTCGGGAGTGACGGGAGAGTCAGGCATGACTACGAGGGATTGTTTGAAAGCTTGACGAGAGTCTTGAAGAATTCACCTTCCATCTCGAGATATCGAATGATTGTAGATGGTGACCATATATTCTTCTTCACCACATCTTGTAACCTTCCCTTCACGGTACTTTAACCCGATGCAAGGTAGAGGTAATAGCGCCTACCCCATGTATCAGAAGTCAAGTAGGCAAGAGTAAGATGGACGGATGTCCATGACAAAAGTGGAGTCAAAGTGGAACCGACTTCAGCGATGAGCTCTCAATCTTGTTCGCTTAGAACCATCAAAAGCTCTCCAATTATGTCTGGGTTTGAGAACCAACCCTTCAATATCAAGTCGATCAAAGCGGTCTTTGGTAGGATATTGAGGCGAAGCCCAAAACATGAGATAATCTTGCATTCAACATGAGTGTAATGTTTCCCTTCGAGTCGGATCGGATGAGAAGCCTGTTGTTGCAATACAAACTTCAAATTGATCGGTGGTAGTGTCTTGCGGTACATGAGCATTCTTGAAACTTCACCAAGGCTTTAGCATGAGCCTCAGTACAAAGCGAGCAAGCATGGAGATTTTGGGGTCTGTCCCAATTGTTCCACAACGTTGTAGTCACTCTTCTTGATAATCTTCAAAATTTCCTCCATTTCTTGTTTGGAGGTGTCTTCAGCAACTTCCTTTGGTACTTTTGTTTGAGCAGGATGAGTTACTGGTTCTTTCCCTCTAGTCTCGGGAACTGGTTCAATAGCTAGAATGCGAGTTGGAGTCAGTGTCTTTTGGAGGAGAGATCTCTGGAGAAAACACTCTTCCGGTTCTGGTCACCTTACTTGATCTGGTGATGTTGTCAATGTCAGGAATGGTAGCTTCAATTGAAAGATCCTCGACGGTCAGAGGGTCTTGTTTGACGCCATGATAGTAAACCTCAGCTCCATAGTTCCAAGGAATAGCTTTGTCAGAGGAATATGGGCCAGTGCAGGAGAAGTAATGATGACAGGTGCCACTCTAGGCACAGGATCAACAGAGGAAATTCTTATTGTGTTAACATCAGCATAGTCTTCTGGGAAATCGTCACCCTATCCGGTTGCCTTAACATATTCAATAGGAATCTTGTAGCTCTCAGGAACAGTATACTTCACCATGTAATCAAACTTTCCACTTGGCTGTCCCAAGGTATCCCACACATTTGGTACAATTTCATTCACATCTTCGATCTTCAGTTTCTTGGACATGTCTTTACACAGACTCTCCACAGGTGGTTTCAGGAATAGTATTTCACGGTTATCCATCATGCACTGAACACGTCTTCTCAACCAAGCACAACCATCAGGTGCAGATGGGCACCAACGACAATTCTCTGGGCATCCTGGATTGACACTGGCTGGCAGCAAATTCTTCTTAACAGTCATCAGAGGAATGGTCAAGTCATCTATGTTGAAAACATAAGAGTTCTCACCAATAGCATTGGAACTTTTGTCATGGTTAGGCATAGGCGCGTTGATCACATTTGGAGTCTCAACAGGAGGGTCAAACTCAATGCAGCTTAAATCATATCACGAATCTTGTTCTTGAGCCGAGCAGGTTGTCGATGTCGTGCCACGGGGCATTGGAATGGTAAGCACACTTAGCATTGGGATTATATCTTGGAGAGGAAGTGTTGACACTCTGAGGAGGGTCCCTCAAGGTAATCATCTATTATTTCAACATGTGTTGCAAGGCTTGCGACAATGGCTGTTCACGGCTACGCGTGTTGTCTCGCTGAGGTTGTGCTGATGTAGGATTGGAGATCACAACTGCCCCCACAAATGGAGCACGGTCGGTCTTGGCTCGGCTTTTCTGACCATACAAAACATTAGTTTCTTTCTTACCACCAAAAGATCTCTTTGCAGCATTTGAGGACGATTCTATCTGAATCTTTCCGCTCTTGATACCAGCTTCAATACGCTCTCCTGTCAATATCAGTTCGGTGAATCCGGCTGAAGAATTTCCAATCAGATGATTGAAGAATGGGCCTGTCAGTGTTCCCATAAACATGTCAACATACTCCCTATGGGACAAGGGTGGTTGAACTCTGCCTGCTAGATCTCTCCATTTTTTAGCATACTCTTTGAACCTTTCATCACGACCCATAGACATGCTCTGTAGTTGCATGCGAGTGAGTGCCAACTCAGCATTGTACTCATACTGTCTATAGAAAGCATCCGCTAAGTCACTCCAAGTATGGATACAGTCATTCTCTAGCTGATAATACCACTCCAATTGAGTTCCGGACAAACTCTCTTGAAAATAATGCATCCACAAATTTTTGTCATCTGTGTGGGGGATGATCTTCTGAACATAGGACTTCAAATGCAGCTTCGGACAGGAAATGCCATCATACTTAGCAAAAGCAGGAACCTTGAACTTGGGAGGAATGACCACACCAGGGACAAGACTCAGATCATCAAAATTTAAGCCCGGACATCTTCAGATTTTCCACAGCATTCAGACGGTCTTCAAGTTGTTCGTACTTGTCATCTTCGTCAGAGTACTGGTCGTTATCATAGTGATATTCTTTGTCCTTCTCAGGCTCACGCTGGTCGTCTTCGTTGCCCTTGACACTTCCCTCAGTCTTGACACTCCCTTCTGAGAACTCAATCCGGCTGACCACTTTAGGACCACCTTTGTGACGTCTTCCCATGTTGAGAACACCAATGACCTTCTTCTTTCTGTTGATGAGCTTCTTCAGATCTTCTTGGCCTTGGACCAAGCTAGTGAACATCTCCTGGAACTGAGTATTCTGAGCCTGGAGATCTTTGACAGACTGTTCAAGAGCCATTTCTGCTAAAATAAATAGCGAGAGAATGAGAAAACCAATCTTCAATGTACCTGTTATGAGATGTTATGCCATGATATGCGATGTTTATGCAAATGCAATGCAATGTTTTCAAGGACCTTAAGAATTTAAATTTGTTAAACAAGCACGAGCAAACATTTATTAGTTCTCTTTTTATTCTTTTTCTTTTTTAGTACAAAAGATAGTTTAGAAAAACAAAAGAAAAGCATAAAATCCTAAAGCTCTAAGTCTCCCATGGGCGCTTCCTCTTGGTGTCGAGGTAGGCGTTGATGTTTCGCTCCTCGTGAAGTAGCTTTGTCAATTCTAGGACTTTCTTCTCGCTTGCATAACACTGAGCTTCGAATGTATCCCTTTCTTCTTTGAGCTGAATCTAGGATCTCTTCAAGTCTTCAAAATCAGTAGGCATGTCAGGATGGAGAACAGTATAGGGTACGTCACCTATAGGAACAGGTTCCATAATTACTGGTAGAACAGGCGTGAATGGCATCATGAGGTTTTGAGCTCGAGCTCGCACCCATTTGAGGTAAGGTTCCCAAGGAATGGAGTTCTGGTGCCCCAAAGTCTTGGTATCAGTCTTCTTTACCATGCCCCAAGCGTGTATGAACCTTCGTCGGTAATTCTGGAGATCGTGGTTGTAGTCGAACACAATATCTTGGAGAGGCATATCATGTGGACCATCTCTTCGAGCATAACCAAATTGACGTAGAGCTAGAAAAGGGTTGTAAGTAATACCTCCCCTTATACCGAGGAATGGTACATTAGGGAATTCTCCACAACGTTCAATGAAAGTGAAGTCCTTTTGAGAGAAAAGACTCCAACGGATGTCTGAATGAGAGAGTGACATTAGCCTTTGAGACCACTTCAACCTTTGTTCGTTTTTCAAAACTGATGGAGGAAGGTGCGAAATAAACCACCTGGAAAGTAACGGTATGCAACACATGAGAGTTCCTTGTCTTTTGAGAGTACGAGTGTGGAGAGAATGTAGGATGTCTCCAAGTAAGGTAGGCACAAGATTGCGAGTGAGGAATATCTTGATGGCGTTCACATCTATGAACTGATCCGAGTTAGGGAATAGAACCAAACCATAGATTAGCAAGGCCACAATGTCTTCGAATGCATGGAAACTCATAACTTTGAGGAATTCTCGGGCTTTCTTTATCAGGAACTTGGCAAGTAAACCCTTAACTCCACTTCTTGTTTCCCAATTGGCTTCAATGTCTGAGCGCTTTAGATGTAATGCTGATGCAATGTCTTCGTACCTAGGAACCTTTTCTAGACCGGTGAATGGCATTTGATCAAGAATAGGTATCCCAAGTAGTTTAGAGAACTCTTCCAAGGTAGAAACTAACTGATAATCTGGGAATGTAAAGCAATGGTGTTTCGGATCAAAGAACTGAAATAGGACATGCATCATATCTTCTTCAAAACCCGAGATAACCAAGTCAAGTAGATAACCATGTCTTTTGATGAACTGAGCATGATCGGGAATTTCTGAAACCAATTCTTTGAGCTGAGAAGGTATACCCATGAAGTTGATTCGGATAGTCTTTCTAGAAGCCATAATCCCTACAAAACAGAGCAAAGATAAATCCCTAGGTCCTTGAAATAGTTAGGAATGATATGCAATGTGATGATGTCATGATGTCATATTTAGCACACACAAACAATTCACATAATGAGCCTAGGTTTAAGGCTTGCATGAGGTATAGGTGATTACCCCACCAAAAGTTTGAGTTGGTTCATCCTGTCCTATAATAGTAACCGGGTTCTAGGAATCTCATATCATTGATCTTTCTCGTAGGCGTTTATTTCAATACGGCTACCAAGTGGTCGACCGAAAACATCCCAAAAGTCTGATCTTAATGAGCGTAACATCGAGTATCAACCAACCTTGGTCTACACCAAAGCCGACCATCTCACTACCTTTTAATGGCCAAGATGGGTCAATTAAGGTTCTAAAAGTTGAGTTAGTGCTAATGACACCACGCAGAAGCCAAATACTATCCTCAACTTGGAAATGAAGAGTATCAGGACATCCAAAGTGTCACACTAACGTAGCCATCATGTTGACCGTTTCGATATACGTCTAACGGTTGCGACGATTTATTGCTACTTACCTAAAAGGAAACCTGGATCCGGGTGTAGGATCCCCCACAAATATAATACCCAAGCAACCCTTAAAGATAAAGCATGCAAGTCAAACAGAAAACAATAAAGTGATCTAGAAACCCCTAAGGTATTTTCTCTTTAGGGTGTCTCCCCAACAGAGTCTCCAGTTCTGTAATACAGTGAACTGACTTTGAGATTTTGTTTTGGTTTTTATCGCAAATGTGTTGCGGATAGCAAGAGTCGCCACCGACTTTTCTTTTATCCAATTAAGGGAAGGTGAAAAGAACAGGAAAAGACCTTCGTTAGATTCTGAGTAAGGGAGAAGGTTATGAAAAGGAAAGGTATTAGCACCCCTTTCCATCCATAGTTATCTACGGGCTCTTAGTTGCTTTTAGCTCACTTTTAAAAAATGCTTTCTGTGTGTTTGACAAAAATGTTTTGAAAAGGCATTTCGCTTTGACTTTGTAATGATTCATGTAAGAATGTATACAAAGTGTTCGGAAATGTTTTGTTTTGAAAAAGAGATTGAACTTTGACAAAAAGAGTGTGAGGTGTGAAAAAAATATTTGATAGAGCAAGCAACTAAAAGTCTTATTACCTACTCAGAATTGGTCGTTTTTGTGTTATTTTACTTTTCTTTAGAATAGTGTTATCCATATCATTAGTTGATAGGTAGCCCTATTCGTTGGATGTAGAAGGGACATTCGAAGGGACATCGGATGGTCATAGAAGGCAACTTGTAGGAAGTATTCTAGCACATTCGAAGGGACTATCGTCATTTTTCGTAGGCAACAATCGAGGGTCAAGATCATGTATTTCGTAGGCGACATCGTGGGTCTATGATCTTTGTATCGAAGGGATTATGATGATTTGTTTTGAAGGCAACAATGCTAGAATACCTCTACGTTCGAGGGACTTGACCATTTGTATTCGTAAAGGCAACGAGAGAGAATTACCCTAAGGGGTGCATGTGTGAAAAGAGTGTGTCAATTCAGATATTTTATCTTGAAATTATGAGTGATCTATGTCCAATTTTATCTTGCCATACACGCCTAATTACTAGCAGTTTATAGGGTGCAGAAAGTAAATTGCGGAAATGTAAAATGCGGAAAGATAAAGTCCTACGCTATTACATGGCTTTGGGGAAGTTACATAATAAGAGTGCGGAAAATAAAAGTCCTAATTAAACTATTACATCCCATAGGCAGTTACATAGTTGGAAAAGAAAAGCAAGAAAAATCGTCCAAAGCTACTACAACGTGAGCGGATACATAATCGGAAATACGAGAAAATTGCATAAGAGGAAAATGTTAGTAAAAAGAAATATTTTTGAATGAGGATAAAGGTTTTATGTTAGTAATGACATTAATATGATAAGATATTTTTTTGGCAATTTTCTGGATCGTTTTGATAATTTAAAAACAATTAAAAGTCATTCAAATGATTAATTAATAATTAAATTAAATATGCATGCAAAAATAATAATTTTAATACTAGAAATTAAATAAGTATTTTTCTGATAATAATGCAAAAAAGAAATATTTTTGGAGTTTTTTAGATGCATGATACAAAATATTGAAGATAAATTAAATTAGATGAAAAATATTAAAGAAAATAGAAAAATAGAAAAATAATATGTTAGTTTTGCAAACTTGTAAAAAGAAGTGGTCCTGCCCAGGTTCGAACCGGTGTCCCTTGCTTCACACACGCGCTGCCATGACCAACTGAGCTAGAGCGTCCACGTGTTTAGGAATTGAAACGAATTCGTTTTAAACGAAATTGCACCCTGGACATCCAAATCACGCGCAAAGAACACCTTCTTCTTTGTTTGAATTTTTGAAAACTTAGCGTCGGCTAAGTTCGACGCTATGGCCCCTGCAAATATCAAAAATCCAATACAAGCAATATAAATGAAATTCAAAGCCATGGTTCGATTCGTTTTTGTTCACTGATCATCCTGGTAACCTTGGTTTGGTCTAATTTTTCGTATTTAGAGAAACCCTAAAACGCAACAGGAAACCCTAGCCATGGCATCTTGTGTTTTTGGTACCTAAAATGCAATTAAACTATCCAGAAAGTTTGCAAACTTCAATCTAAACACAAAACAAACATCAAAATACGTTAGAGATGCATGATAATCAAAAATCTATTTTGGAAAAAAGTTGACAAACTGAATTCTGGATTTCGTGATTCTTGATGTTTTTGAGAGTTGTAAAGGTCTGGATCGACTCCAGGGACTCCAAGGAATGCAATGGAATGCTCAAAACCAATTGAAACAAGCTGGAACTAGGGTTGCAGGTAGCTTGAATACCACGTTTTTTTTACTTAGGTTAGGGTTCCTCCAAGCAATTTTTCTGTTCTTTCTCATGTTGTATGCATTGTATATTTATAGTGGATGAATTTTGGGCTGAATTGAAGAGCAAATATTGATCAATCAATGTAAAAAATTTGATTTTGTATGAAATCAAATCTTCCTTTTTTGATCCAATTTCAATCAATTTCTTGCCAAATCAATGTAAATTTCGAAATTTGCCAGCTTGTATGAGTTACTTGGATCTCAAGAATGAGAGAAAAATCAATTTTGCATTTAATCTTGATTTTATACCTTATTTTTTAATTTAATTTGTTTTTAAATGAATAAAATCCAAATTAAATAGAAAAACAAAGACAAAATTCGTGGCATTGGGCTTGAAGGTTCTAAATGAGATAAAGAACAAGTTTAAACCAAGAAAAACTAGGCCCATTTGCAAAATTTTGGGTTTTGACAAGTATTTCTCTTTGTGCACCTCTTCAAAAATGCCCACCTTGTGCAAGGTGTATTTTGCTAAATTTTCAACATTTTTGAGTGTTCTTGGACTTTTTATAAAGCTCTAGGTGTTCTCTAAACAACATCTTTGGTTTCATCTCAATTGGAGTTTCCATGCTCAATAAAACTTCATTACAAAAAGTTGACTTTTTGTTGACTTTGAAAAGGACCTGTAATGTTTTGATCCATACCTTCAAAATGAAGCATTTTTGGAACATTCTTGTGAGATATGAAGTTGTAGAGAATTGAATTCTCTTCAAAATGAGAGGTGGTGGAAATTTTTTTGAGAAAGTATGAAGAAGTTATGCTCAGTCAAAGTTCAGTTGACTTTTCTCTAGAAAACCCTAATTTGGAAAGTTTGACTTTTGAGCAAATCTTGAGTTTTCTTGATGAACCATGATCAACCCTTGATCAAATGATGAATGTGACTTCAAAATGAGGATGTTGACCAAAAACCATGAAGTTTGACTGTATGTTGACCACAGTTGACTTTTTGTCCAATACAACTGATTTTCAACCATCTGAGCAATTGTTTGAGGAAACTTGACTTGTAAGGCTTGAAACTTGACATGGAGATTCTTTGAAGCATATAAGGAAGCAGGATGACCATTAGAGATGTTGGAAGTCCATCTGGATCTGAGGATAGCCAAACCCTAGTTTGGGTTGATTGCCTAGGAGAGGGTTTGTCTGATCAACCCTTGAGGATCCTTGAGTATGGATGTATGGAATGTCTTGAGAAGTAGGAGGGAAAATTTTGGGGTATGACATACGCCTTTCACCGCCAGATTGTGTTTCAGCTGCACTAACAACATGGCCGAATACGAAGCGTGCATCATGGGTATCAAAGCTGCTATTGACCTAAGAATCAAGTTCTTGCGAGTGTATGGAGACTCAGCTTTAGTGATCAGTCAGATTAAAGGCGAGTGGGATACGAAGCATCTGAACCTCATTCCATATCGAGAGCATGTTCTAAGTTTGATCCCCTACTTCGAAGAGATTACTTTCAATCATATTCCACGAGAAGAGAATCGGTTGGCAGACGCGTTAGCTACTATGTCGTCTATGTTCAAGGTTAGATGGGACAACGAGGCACCCAAAATCATCATTGAGAAGTTTGACGAACCGGCATACTGTTGTGAACTTGATACAGAAGAGAAAACTTGGTACTATGACGTGAAGAGGTATCTTGAGACTCAGGAATATCCCGCCGCAGGGGCATCTGTCAATGATAAGAAGTTCTTGAGAAGATTTAAATCCAAGTTCTTCCTCAGCAATGACATCTTATACAAATGCAATCACGACTTGTGCTTACTCCGCTGTGTAGATCAAAAAACAGCAGAACGTATCATGGAAGAGTTACACGAAGGCGCGTTTCGTACCCACTCTAGTGGACATACGATGGCTAAGAAAATTCTGAGAACGGGTTACTATTGGTCCACCATGGAAGCTGATTGTCACCGCTATGCTCGACCTTGTCACAAATGCCAGATATATGCAGATAAAGTGCACGTACCTCCGGTACCATTGAATGTTCTTACCGCTCCTTGGCCTTTTGCAATGTGGGGCAATGACATGATTGGAGAAATCAAGCCCACAGCGTCCAACGGACATCGTTTCATCCTTGTGGCAATTGATTATTTCACCAAGTGGGTAGAAACAACCTCGTTCGCATCTGTTACCAAGAATATCGTGGCTCTATTCATCAAACATAATCTTATCTGTCGGTATGGCACTCCTGAAAAGATTATCACAGATAACAGTTCTAATCTCAACAACAAGATGATCACCGAACTCTGCACGCAGTTCAAGATCAAGCATCACAACTCCTCTCCATATCGGCCTAAGATGAATGGCGCAGTGGAAGCCGCCAACAAGAATATCAAGAAGATCATACAAAAGATGACAGTGACTTACAAGGATTGGCATGAGATGTTACCATTTGCTCTTCACGGTTATCGCACTACAATGCAGACATCAACAGGGGCAACCCCTTTCTCTCTTGTGTATGGTGTGGAAGCGGTCCTACCAATCGAGGTTCAGATACCCTCAACCAGGGTCCTCCAGGACGCAGAGTTAGGTGAAGACGATTGGATCCAGACTCGCCTTGACCAGATCAACTTGATCAATGAGAAATGACTCGCATCCATCTGCCATGGACAAATCTATCAGAAACGAATGATCAGAGCATTTAACAAGAAGGTCAAACACCGAGTTTACCGAGTCGGTGATCTAGTAGTCAAGTGCATCATTCTTCCACAAGGTGATCCCAGGGGCAAATGGACTCCTACCTACGAGGGACCTTTTGTAGTTAAGACAGTATTTTCAGGCGGAGCTATGATACTTAGCACCATGGATGGTGAAGACTTCCCACACCCTTTGAACGCAGACATAGTCAAAAAATACTACGCATAAAAGAGACCCGCTAGGTCGACTGACCAAGGAAAAAATAAGGGCATCCTGGCGAACCAAAAGGGTTCGGGAAAAAGTTAAGGATATATATAAAACATGTACACCCGGCAAGTCAAAAACCTGCAAAGGCGGCTTGGGCAAAAAAGGGTATCCCGGTAGATTGAAAACCCGAAAGGGCGGTCTAGGCAAAAGTTAGGGATTTAAGTGTACGACTATGTCTCGTCCAGATCACCTATCTACAAGACTACTATCAGCATTTAAGTTTCAAATGGCGAAAATTAATCCACTCACTTTCTACTGACAACAAGGAGATGAAATAGTCGAAATATATGAGTACTACCATAGTTGGAACTTAACGAGATTGTTTCTGCATAACTTTTTACTTTTCTTGTGTACAAACTACTTGGCCATACGCCACCTTTCAAATTAATACAAGTTCTTTCTCTTTACAAATTTCATTGTTGTTGTTTGCATAAAGTCCAACGTTTGCTTTGAATGATTATATGCATATGACAATAAATATCTACTTACAAACATGTGAAAAGTGAACGAACAAGGATAATTACTACAGGCTCTAGGAATTGAGATGACGACGAAAGTCACCAATACGTTCCCCTGCAGAGTTCAATCCCCACAGAGATGTCGCTCACTACAAACCTTCCCCAGCGGAGTACACATTTTCCTCCACAAGTCCAGACATTCCAAGCTTCATCACATTAGTCTCCGAGGAATAACGGTTCATCTCCAGCAGAGGTATTTATCCCCAGCAGAATATCTCTCAAAAGAATACTATTCCCCCGTGTCATACCCCAAAATTTGCCCTCTTACTTCTCAAGATATTTCATACATCCATACTCAAGGATTCCTCAAGGGTTGATCAGACAAACCCTCTCCTAGACAATCAACCCAAACTAGGGTTTGGCTATCCTCAGATCCAGATGGAATTCCAACATCTCCAATGGTCATCATGCCTCCTCATATGCTTCAAAGATTCTCCATGACAAATTTCAAGCCTCACAAGTCAAGTTTCCTCAGACAATTGCTCAGATGGTTGAAAATCAGTTGTATTGGACAAAAAGTCAAATGTGGTCAACATACAGTCAAACTTCATGATTTTTGGTCAACATCCTCATTTTGAAGTCACATTCATCATTTGATCAAGGGTTGATCATGATTCATCAAGAAAACTCAAGATTTGCTCAAAAGTCAAACTTTCCAAATTAGGGTTTTTCAATGAAAAGTCAACTGAACTTTGACTGAGCATAACTTTTTCATACTTTCTCAAAAAAATTTCCACCACCTCTCATTTTGAAGGAAATTCAATTCTCTACAACTTCATGTATCACAAGAATATTCAAAAAATGCTTCATTTTGAAGATATGGATCAAAACATTACAGGTCCTTTTCAAAGTCAACAAAAAGTCAACTTTTTTTGTTTTGAAGATTTATTGAGCATGGAAAATTCAATTGAGGTGAAACAAAAGAGGTTGGTTAGAGGACACTTAGAGCTTTCTAAAAAGTCCAAGAACACTCAAAAATGTGGAAAATTGAGCAAAATACACCTTGTACAAGTTGGGCATTTTTGGACAATTGCACAAATAGAGATATTTGTCAAAATCCAATTTTTTCCAAATTGGCCTATAATTTTATGATCCAAACTTGTTCATAATATTATTTGTGAGCTATTGATGCTTTGCCATGACCACATTCTATTTTTTTGATTTATTTTTGAATTTAAAATCATTAAATTCAAATTTAAATTATAAAAAATATGAAAACAAGATATATTTTCAAATGGATTGGATTTTTATCAAACTTGAGGTCCAAGATAGCCCACACAACTTGCCAAATTCGTGCTAGCTTGCATATGGAAGAGAAAATCAAATTTTCAAAGATTTGATTATTTGAAAGGAAATTATTTTTGCATTCAAGAGGAGATCTTTTTTCCTTCTTTTTACTCTCATGCCTCACTCTATAAATACTCAGCATATTGCACAAGACAAAGGAGGAAAACCCTAGCCCTACAACAACCCTTATTTTGCTCAAAATTTTCACAAAGTTGTGAAATTTGAATTTCAATTTCCAGCCACTATCAGCCCAAGCCAGCCATCCCATCGTGTTCCTGAGGTTCCCAGGGATCATTACCAATCCTTACTTGAAGCAAAGACTGCCCAGACCGTGCTCCCTAGCTTGCTCCGATTTGGTATTCTTTTGAATTTCGATTTCATAAATTCATGCATTGCTAACTGTTTTTGATTGATTGTATACACTCAGGGCATTCATTAGATCAAGAATGATGCATTACATGTAAGGTTTTACGCGTAAAACTCATACTGCCATTGCTAGGGTTCCAAGAACTGTTTGATTCGAAACTCAGAATCCAGGACGATTCAGGGCAAAAGAACCTCACCATTGTGTTCGCAACCCTCGATTTATGGGGGTAGGGTATCCCTTTGCCTTTTATTCTTCATATTTTGCAGGTTTCGATTTCAGGTTGGCCGGAGAAGACGACCGGAGCTAGGGCTCCGGCGTCGTTGACTCGCTCTGACCGGTGAAGGCTGGCGTGGCGAAAGCGAGTGATCTGATTTGTTCATCTATTCAACCTGGGGTCCACACGGCTGACTGTGCGTTAAACTTCAAATCCATGACACGTTTACCCTTAAAAACAATTCATTCCAGATTCAAAACACAAGAGCCACTTGGCTCAGTTGGTAAGCAGGCGTGTGATTTCCTTAGAGGTCCCTGGTTCGATTCCTTGCCATGGCAATTCTTTTTGCAGCTTTACAAAACTAACTTTCTCTATTTTTCTTTTTCTCTTAATATTTTTATCCAATTTAATTTATCTTCAAATATTTTTATCATGCATCTAAAAAACTCCAAAAATATTTATTTTTTGCATAATCATCAGAAAAATGTTTATTTAATTTTTAAAATTAAAATTATTATTTTTGCATGCATATTTAATTTAATTACTAATTAATCATTAATATGACTTTAAATTGTTTTTAAATTACCAAATCAATTCAGAAAATTACCAAAAATTTATCTTATAATATTAATATTATTACTAACATAAAACCTTTTTCCTCGTTCAAAAATATTTGTTTTTACTAACATTTTCCATCTTATGCAATTTTCTCGTATTTCCGATTATGTATCTGTTCACAGGTTGTAGCGTTTCGGACGATTTTTTCTTGCTTTTCTTTTACAATTATGTAATTGCCTATGGGATGTAATAGTTTAATTAGGACTTTTATTTTCCGCACTCTTATTATGTATCTGCCCCAAAGCCATGTAATAGCGTAGGACTTTATCTTTCCGCACTTTACTTTCCGCAATTTATTTTCCGCACTCTATAAGCTGTTAGTAATTAGGCGTGTATGGCAAGATAAAATTGGACATAGATCACTCATAATTCCAAGATAAAATACCTGAAATCAACACACTCTTTCACACATGCACCCCTTAGGGTTAGGGGTGTTCGCGGTGCGGTTTGGGCGGTTTTGACGCAAAAAATCATCCGAACCTCGAGAGAAAAAAGCATGCGGTTTGGTTTGGTTCAGTTGACTTTTAGAAAAAAAACCAAACCAAACCAAACCAATGCGGTTTGGTTCGGTGCGGTTGGTTCAGTTTTTTACAAATAATTTGTTGAGTCATACATTCACATATATATGACAACATAACTTTGTATTTGGTCATTCATACATGATACACTACTAAATTATAACCAAAAAACTAATCATATTTGGACAATAACTTCTCATTTAATATGCAAAATTTAGATTAGACAAAAGTGAAATAATAAACATAAAATAATAGTATAAAACAATATAAAAATATTATAATAAAACAAAAAAAATAGAAGAGATGAGATGAGAAATTAGTGAAGATGAAAAAGAAAGAACATAAGAGAGGAGAGATTAGAGATAAAGATGTGCGATAAAATGAAATTGAAAGAGAGAAAAATTGCATAAAAAATAAGAACGTGCAAAAGAATAAATATAAGAGAGTAGATATTAGATAAGAAGAGGCAAGATATAAGTGGTGAAGATGAAGTGATAATGTTAGGAGATATTTAAGAAGATTGAAAATAAAATCATAACTGTAAAGATGAGAAAATTGTCTGTAATCATAAGGCTAATGTGTAATAGATTTAGGTTTGGGTTAGATGTGAGTTAAGTAAAATTTAAGTTATAACATAATGCGGTTTAGTTCGGTTTGGTTTGGTTTGTAAAATACAAACAAACGAAAAACCATCTTGGTTTTGTTAAAAAATGACTCAAACTAATCCGAATCAAATGCGGTTTTTTGTGGTTTCGGTTTGGTTTGGTTTTGCAGTTTTCTATTGGATTGGTTTGGTTTTGAACACCCCTACTTAGGGTAATTCTCTCTCGTTGCCTTTACGAATACAAATGGTCAAGTCCCTCGAACGTAGAGGTATCCTAGCACCGTTGCCTTCAAATATATCATCATAGTCCCTTCGATACAAAGATCATAGACCCACGATGTCGCCTACGAAAAATGATGATAGTCCCTTCGAATGTGCTAGGATACTTCCTACATGTTGCCTTCTATGACCATCCGATGTCCCTTCGAATGTCCCTTCTACATCCAACGAATAGGGTTACCTATCAATTAATGATACGGATAGCGCTATTCTAAAGGAAGGTAATAAGACGTTTAGTTGCTTGCTTTATCAAAATACTTTTCACACCTCACACTTTGTCAAAGTTCAAACTCTTTTCAAAAACAAAACATTTCCGACCACTTTGTATACATTCCTACATGAATCATTACAAAGTCAAAGCGAAATGCCTTTTCAAAACATTTTGTCAAACACACAGAAAGCATAATTTTAAAATGATCTAAGAGCAACTAAGAGCCCGTAGATAACTACGGATGGAAAGGGGTGCTAATACCTTCCCTTTTCATAACCTTCTCCCTTACTCAGAATCTAACGAAGGTCTTTTCCTGTTCTTTTCACCTTCCCTTAATTGGATAAAAGAAAAGCCGGTGGCGACTCTTGCTATCCGCACATTTGCGATACAAAAATCTCAAAGTCAGTTCACCGTATTACACCCCGGCAGCAGCAATATCCAGACTTAGAACTTGGTCAGATAGTGCATCGGAGGAAATCTACAATTTTTATTCCCCAGCTAGAGGTTTCAACGGGCTCCGGCCTTGTCTCCCAGCAACAATCAAATACTCTCCAGCAGGATCTACACACAAGATCCCCAGTAGAGCGCCTCCTAAATTTTCCCCAGTAGGGTCTACGCACAAGATCCCCGGCAGTGTACCTCTCGATCTCTACCATCCTCAACAATATGAATATCTAGGCTCAAGACTTGGTTAGATAGTGCATCGGAGGAATCAAAGTTATCTTTCTTCTCAGGGTTTCCATCCGTTTCGTCCC
The DNA here is from genome assembly GCA_021764765.1 of Vicia sativa. Taxonomy (NCBI): domain Eukaryota; kingdom Viridiplantae; phylum Streptophyta; class Magnoliopsida; order Fabales; family Fabaceae; genus Vicia; species Vicia sativa. The sequence goes on along the minus strand of CM038797.1, from coordinate 90,691,375 downwards.
CAAACAGAAGCCAGGAATCCTCAAGCAGAGCATCCACATCTTCTTCAAGATGGATATGTTTTGAAATACCACAACATCTATCATTCATACATTATTCATAAAAGACATAGTCTGTGCATATGTCATTCATACACATTGTCATGCATCATGATCTGCATAAGACTAACTATTTTCTATCGAAGTTTCTTTTGTTTTTCCCAAACAGGTGAAAATCACTTCTAAAACGACAGGTCCAGGATTAATACCCGAAGCCAGACGGGAAACCCTATCCGAACGACCGCCCTTGTTGTCCTCCGACAACAGATCCAGGATTAATACCCGAAGCCAGACGGGAAACCCTATTCGAACGACCGCCCTTGTTGTCCTTCGACAACAGATCCAGGATTAATACCCGAAGCCAGACGGGAAACCCTATCCGAACGATTGCAAGTTATCCTCCGATAACAGGCATTGGATCAACACCCGAAGCACAACAGGGAAGCTATCCACTTTCTGCCGATTATTAGCCCCTCAGATTAATCAAGACGAAGATTTATACTGACACTCTCTTATTATCAACAGCAACTACAGAGTCTGGCGTACGACTCAATTGCCCTGGATGGCATCTTAAGCCCATCTCCGACTATTTATTGACATCTCTCCACTTTCAGAATGCTGCATATTTGGTTAAAAACCAATACAAACCAATAACTTCATTCAAAAGAGCGCGAGTCTAACATATGACTCCCTCTGGATGGCATCTTAAGCCCATCGCCATGCTCCTCTACCTTGAAACATGCACTGACCTAGCGTCGACTCGTCCCCCAACATCAATCTCTCCTGATGGCATCTTAAGCCCAAATCCGACGACTCTCCCATTCAGACGACGTTCTTGAGTCTAGCGTACGACTCATTCCCCAGTGAAGTCTCCAGCTTCTCCAAATGGCATCTGTAAGCCCATTCCCCTGCATCATCAATCAACAGCGAGTGCAAATTTTGACGTGTACTCGAGTGTTCAATCATCTTCTACCTCCAAGTCACGAAAGGCAAGCATGTCAATCTAACCCTTCCAGTACAAGAAGATTGAACAGGGGCAGCTGTCATACCCCAAAATTTTCCCTCCTATTCCTCAAGACTTTTCACATATCCATACTCAAGGATTCCTCAAGGGTTGATTAGACAAACCCTCTCCTAGACAATTAACCCAAACTAGGGTTTGGCTATCCACAGATCCAAATGGAATTCCAACATCTCCAGTGGTCATCATGCCTCCTCATATACTTCAAAGAATCTCCATGGCAAATTTCAAGCCCTACAAGTCAAGTTTCCTCAGACAATTGCTCAGATGGTTGAAAATCAGTTGTATTGGACAAAAAGTCAACTATGGTCAACATACAGTCAAACTTCATGGTTTTTGGTCAACATCCTCATTTTGAAGTCACATTCATCATTTGATCAAGGGTTGATCATGATTCATCAAGAAAACTCAAGATTTGCTCAAAAGTCAAACTTTCCAAATTAGGGTTTTCTAGAGAAAAGTCAACTAAACTTTGACTGGGCATAACTTTCTCATACTTTATCAAAAAGTTTGCCACCACCTCTCATTTTGAAGGAAATTCAATTCTCCACAACTTAATATCTCACAAGCATGGTCAAAAAATGCTTCACTTTGAAGATATGGATCAAAACATTACAGGTCCTTTTCAAAGTCAACAAAAAGTCAACTTTTTGTAATGAAGTTTTATTGAGCATGGAAACTCCAATTGAGATGAAACCAAAGAGGTTGTTTAGAGGACATCTAGATATTTCTAAAAAGTCCAAGAACACTAAAAAATGTTGAAAATTGAGCAAGATGCACCTTGTACAAGTTGGGTATTTTTGGACAATTGCACAAAGAGAGATACTTGTCAAAATCCAATTTTTTCAAATGGGCCTATAATTTTATGATCCAAACTTGATCATAATATTATTTGTGACCACTTGATGCCTTGCCACGACCTCTATCTATTTTTTTGATTTATTTTTGAATTTAAAAGCATTTAATTCAAGATTAAATTAAATAAAATATGAAAACAAGGTATAATTTCAATTGGGTTGGTTTTTTTTATCAAGCTTGAGGTCCAAGATAGCCCACAAAACATACCAATTTCGTGCTAGCTCATGCATGGGAAGAAAAATCAAATTTTGAAAAGATTTGATTTTATTTGAAAGGGAAATTATTCTGCATTGAATGGCATATCTTTTCCCCTTCTTTTTACTTCCAATTCTTGCTCTATAAATACTAAAGCATTCACAAAGACAAGAGGAGGAAACCCTAGCCCTTGCAAGCAATCCTTATTTTCTCAAAAATTTTCCAAAGTTGTCAATTTCGATTTTGATTTTTCAGCAGGTTTCAAGGAGTTCTAAGCACTCAAACGTGTTCCTTGATATCCCAGCAAGCATTCCCAGCCTTTACACGAAGCTAAGACTGCACAGAACGCGAGGAACACAAAACTCCAATTTGGTATTTTGTTGAATTTCGATTTTTACAATTCATGCATTGCTAACTGTTTTCGTGTGTTTATTTGAACTCAGGGCATCTATTAGAGTGCATTTGAACCATTACATGCAAGCTTAGACGTAGAAAACACAAATCACCATTGTTAGGGCATTTTGAACTGTTTGCTTCGAACCGGCTTGTACAGGCGTTTTCAATCCAAACGGACACCACCATTGAATTTGCAAGGGTCGATTTAGGGGGGTAGGGTATCCCTTTGCTTTTTATTTTTCGTATTTTGCAAGTTTTGATTTTAGGTTGGCCGGAGAAGACGACCGGAGCTAGGGCTCCAGCGTCATTGACTCATCTGTGACCGGCAAGGGCGTGCGTGGCAATTCTGCGCGATCTGATTCGTCCACCTTTCCATCCTGGGCCCACGCGTTGACTGTGTTTTGAATTTCAGAAATCAGGACACGTTTTCACTTATAATGCATTGTTTTCAGTTTCCAAACACCAAATGCAGTTTGGCTCAGTGGTAAAGGCAAGCAGGCGTGTGTTTTCACCAGATGGTCCCTGGTTCGATTCCTGACAAGACCACTTCTTTTTCACTCTTGTGAAAAACTAACTTTTTTCTATTTTCTTATTTTTATTAATATTTTCATGTTATTTAATTAATCTTTAAACATTTTTCTCATGCATTTAAAAATCACCAAAAATATTTTCCTTTTGCATTATTATCAGAAAAATGTTTATTTAATTTTTGACATTGAAAATAATATTTTTGCATGCATATTTTAATTAATTGCTAATTAATCATTTAATTGACTTTTAATTGTTTTTAATTATCGAAATCGATTCAAAAAATTACCAAAAAATTATCTTATCATCTTATTGTCATTATTAACTTAAAATATTTTTCTCCATTCAAAATCATGTTTTTACTAACATTTTTCCTCTTATGCAATTTTCTCGTATTTTCCAATTTTGTATCTGCTTACAGGTTGTAACGTTTCAGACGATTTTTCTTGCTTTTCTTTTCATTATGTAACTGCCTATGGGATGTAATAGTTTAATTAGGACTTTTACCTTCCGCACTCCTATTATGTAACTGCCCCAAAGCCATGTAATAGCTTAGGACTTTACCTTTCCGCACTTTACTTTCCGCAATTTATTTTCCGCACCCTATAAACTGGTAGTAATTAGGCGTGTATGGCAAGATAAAAATCGGACATAGATCACTCATAATGCCAAGATAACATATCTGAATTTAACACACTCTCTTTACACATGCACCCCCTAGAGTATTTTTTCTCGTTGCCTTTCGAATAAATGGTCAAGTCCCTCGAACGTAGAGGTATCTTAGCACCGTTGCCTTCAAAACAAATCATCATAGTCCCTTTGATACAAAGATCATAGACCCACAATGTCGCCTACGAATACATGATCTTGACCCTCGATTGTCGCCTACGAAAAATGATGATAGTCCCTTTGAATGTGCTAGGATACTTCCTACAAGTTGCCTTCTATGACCATCTGATGTCCCTTCGAATGTCCCTTCTACATCCAACGAATAGGGTTACCTACCAACTAATGGTATGGATAACGCTATTCTAAAGGAACGTAAAACAACACGAAAACGACCATTCTGAGTAGGTAATAAGACTTTTAGTTGCTTGCTCTATCAAAATACTTTTCACACCTCACACTTTTTGTCAAAGTTCAAACTCTTTTCAAAACGAAACATTTCCGAACACTTTGTATACATTCCTACATGAATCATTACAAAAGTCAAAGCGAAATGCCTTTTCAAAACATTTTTGTCAAACACACAGAAAGCACATTTTTTTAAATGATCTAGAAGCAACTTAGAGCCCGTAGATAACTACGGATGGAAAAGGGTGCTAATACCTTCCCTTTTCATAACCTTCTCCCTTACTCAGAATCTAACGAAGATCTTTTCCTGTTCTTTTCACCTTCCCTTAATTGGATAAAAGAAAAGTCGGTGGCGACTCTTGCTATCCGCACATTTGCGATACAAAAATCTCAAAGTCAGTTCACCGTATTACTACCACATGCATTTGAGTTTGCATTGCATATATAATTATAACATGTTAGGATGTTTTCCAGTGTTGTAATTGCATTGATTGTTATTATGTGCATATTGATCTGTGTGATTGTATTGGTGAATGGGAATCTGAATATGTACTAATGAGGGTGGATTAATGTATCGATTGTTTTATTGTTTTAAAGAAATGTATAATGCATTTTAATCTTTGATAAAGTCTGACCCTTACTTTGATGATTTCAGAATGAAGTGATTAGCTGCTCAGGAATTGGTGAGGATGGCTTATAGAGCTTTGCTACTAGATAGTCCACGTGTCAGTGTCATGCTCTGGTAGTTGTAACACTGGGGAACGATCGTTTTGGAGTTTTAAAGATTTAAACTTGTTTCTTTTGAATTATGCTTGGAATAATTATGATTTGAGTTATTCCAGATTTTATGTTCTTTCTGCTGTGTAAAACATAATCATTGGTTTGAATTATATTTAATAAGTTCTTCAGTAAATGCATGATCACTGGTTTGTTATTTTTAAATTTTTAAATTGTGACGCCCTTTCGTTATGTTAAAACTCTGATTAAATATATAATTTGCGGGGAAATTAGAAGGGGTGTTACACAAAGCGAAAATAAAAGAAAGACAACACTTAAATCTAATGGTGTGGTAGTTCCTCGTTGTGAGAAACTACCACTTTTACAAATGGTAATTTTTTTCCTAAGACATAACTAAGAATAATGCTCTTGCAAAAATGAGAAAAATAAGGAAAAGTGAAGCCTGTGAAAAGTGAGGTTTAAAGCCCTATTTATAGAGTTGAGGTACGCTGAGTAACTGGGCTGTTGAGAATTTCTCGCCTCCATTTTCTCCTCTGTAGCGATCGCTATGGACTGTTGAGTGAAGCATAACGTTCGTTACGCTTTGGCTTGGTGAGGAAGATTTGCTTCCTGCTTTGTCGCGACCGTTAGGGCTTGGTGGTGAGGGTGTAACAGTCGTTACACCTTTGCTTGTTGAGGGAATCACGCCCTGTAATGCATAACGATCGTTATAGGGGTGTGACGACCGTAACGGATTTGATGGGCTTGACTTGGTGCGTTGGAAATGGGCTGGGCTTGTTTCTTCTTATTTCTTTTTCCAATGTTTTTTACTTATAACACACCCCTATTTTGCCATACACCTCATATTTGCATATTTTCTCCTTTTCGTGGATTTTAAGTACAATTCTTCTCCATTTCTGCGACTTTCTTCATACATGCCTTGTAAATAGTAAATACCTTAAAACATAGAAAATACCAGCATAATACGAATATAAAGTAACATAATTAAGATAAAATAAAGATATAATATATGTAAATCAAGCCAAATATGTGATACATTTTCGTGCTATCAGCTCGCGTATTGCACAAGTAACGTAACAATCTAATGAACCTTCTATGTTGAGTTGGATCAACATCACCCTTATCCTCATTCTTGGACAAATGCAACCTTGGTTCCATTGGTGAATTGATAGCATTATAATGCTCCATATCACACCTCTTCAATATCTCAAGGGAATACTTCTTTGATGCATGAGAAGTCCTAATTTTGACTTGTGGAACTCTATGCCAAGGAAGTATGTCATGATACCAAGGTCGCTCATCTCAAATTCTTCCATAAGTTTACCTTTGAACTTGGAAATAAACTCATCATTGTTGCCCGTAATCAAAATATCGTCCATATATAAGCAAAGTATAATCACATCTTTGCTTGCATCCGCTTTCACATAAACACCATGTTCGGATACACACTTCTTGAAGCCAACCTCAATAAGAAAAGTATCTATGCGTTTGTTCCAAGCTCTAGGTGCTTGTTTCAAACCATAAAGTGCTTTCATAAACTTGTAGACTCTTCCCTCTTGATTCTTTATCACAAAACCATAGGGCTGCTGTACATAGACTTCCTCCTCAAGTGGACCATTCAAAAATGCGGATTTTACATCCATTTGGTACATTCGCCAATTTTTGCTATTGGAAATACCAACAACCATCCGTGTAGTCTCTAATCTATCTACCAGATCAAATACCTCATCAAAGTATATGTCTTATCGCTGCAAAAATCCCTTCGCCACTAGTTGAGCCTTATGCTTGACAATTTCGCCTTTAGGATTTGCCTTCACTTTATAGACCCACTTTACTTCGATTCCCTTTTTTCGTTTCGGTAAATCAACCAGCTCCCAAGTACTATTTTTCTCAAAGGAATCCAACTCTTCTTTTATTACACACACCTATTTTGCATTGCTCAATGCCTCTTCCGTACTCAACAACTCAGATTCAGACATAAGCGCAAAGTGTATGAGATCACCATCATTGTTGATCTTATTATCATGAAATACTTCACAATCTTGGAGCTGTTGAGGTAGACCTCTGCGTCTCGTCGATCGCCTATTGGAATCACTCCTCCACCTTTGATCGAATTCGGGATCGGCTTTGCAGCCTGCTGTTGTTCTGCATTTTCTGTATTTTCTGGCAGAAACCAGTTTCCAGGATCAGGGGAACCACTTTCTGCTTCCAGAAATTCAATTCCTTAGCCTTTAGAGTGCAGATATCGCGATGGAAACTGGTTTCCTTCTGTTGAGAAACTGGTTTCTGCTGCTGTTCTCAGAATTTTTCTGCTGTCAAACATCCTCAACTCATCCACCACCATGTCTCGACTAATCACAATCGTCTTGCTACTCACATCAAATAGTTTGTAGCCTCCAGTAGGGTGATATCCGACAAGTAACATTACCTCTCCTTTATCATCCAACTTCTTTCGAAGTTGACCCAGAATATGCCAAAATGTTATTGAGTCAAAAACTTTCAAATGCGTTAAATTTGGTTTACGATAAGACCATACCTCTTCCGGTGTAACCTTGTCCAGCTTCTTAGTAGGGCACCTATTCAAAAAATAGGCTGTTGTAGAAACCACTTCTCCCCATAGTTCCTTCGACAAGTTCTTCTTTTTCAACATGCTATGAGCCATATTCATAATTGAGCAATTTCTTCTCTCGCCAATACCATTTTGTTGAGGCGTATTAGGTGGAACAACTTCACGCACTATACCTTGATTATCATAATAATTCTCAAACTCACTTGAGGTATATTTACCTCCACCATCCGTTTTGAGAATTTTCACTTTGTGACCACTTTGCCGCTCCGCCATGGACTTAAAACACTTAAATACATCAAACACCTCATCCTTCCTCTTTATGAGATAAATCCATAACTTCCTACTAAAATCAGCAATAAACGTGACAAAGTACACATTTCCGCCATATGAGTCAACTTGCATTGGACCATACACGTTAGAATACACCACCGCAAGATATTGTTTGGTCCTATGACCTACATCCTTGTTGAATATGTTCTTATGATGCTTCCCTTGCACACACTCTTCACATATCTCAGCTGGAAGATTGATCTTGGGCAATCCGGTCACCATACCATGCCTTTGCAACGCGTCGAGGTCTCTAAAATTAAGGTGTCCAAGACGGTAGTGCCACAACCACTCATCACAACTTGCCATTGTAGCAAGACACTTGTGCTTCATTACTTTTAACTCTATCTTGAAAGTACGATTTGCAGGCATGGGTGCTCTAAGGATTAAAATGTCGTTTCGGTCAAAAACATGCAAAACCTTATTTTCCATCTGAATTATGTAATTCTTCTCGAGTAATTGGCCAATGCTCAAGAGATTATACCTAATTCCAGGAATGTACAAAAAATATTTGATCAAGGAATGACTTTCATCCCTCTTCATGATCAAAACATCACCCACACCACAGGCCGCTAAAGTGGTGTCATCCGTGAACCTTACTCTATTCTTTGTGGCTTGATTGATCTTCACGAACAAATCATTTCTACCCATCATATGAATCGAATGACCTGAATCCAAGTACCACTCGTCACTACTTTGGACTCTACCTTGAACGGTTACCATTGTGTTTCACTCCGAACGCGTTTGTGCAGAAAATTATGCACTGTTAGAGTTGTTGTCCAGCCCTCGACACACACTATTGCTACTGTCCAGCCACTTTCTATTGCCATTGTTCTCCTCCTTGATCATAACAAGAAGTGTATCATCATCTTCCACCTCTTAACTTGCAACTTTGGCTTCATCTCCATGATTTTCCTTCAATTTCGCATTACATTCCTTTGTGAAATGGCCTAACTTTTGACAATTAAAGCACCTCACATTGCTTTTGCCATACCTCTTATTGTTGCTGCCTTGACCACTACCTTTGGAGATGTTATCTCCTCTTTGAGCCATAAACCCTGTTAGTGTTTTAAGTTGGCATTAATTTTGGTAAAACTAGGCTTTAGCAATGTCATGATAGATGTCATGACATTCAGAGATTGAAGATAAATCCTACCTGCTAAGGAGCACGAGTATTTGTCTCTTGATTGAAAGCTTTGAAGCGAGATTAAGATAGTTTATTGAAGTGTGTCTTCACAATTCAATTATTCAATAGGTTGATATCACTGCTGTGATTGAGGGGAGTAGTAGGTACTACGATCTAAGTAGGACTTAGGTTGAAGTTGCATTGGGTAGGTTTTAAGTGAAGGAGATAAACTGGTTGGTTTATTCCTGAATTAATTCTACTAATAGTGAATTTCCTCCGGCTTGGTAGCCCCGGATGTAGGTGTAGTTAGACGAGCGGGTAAACAACTTATTGTGTTCTTTTGCTATTTATATTCTTGTGTAAATTGTTAACAGAGTGTCAGATAGTGTGTCATAACATTCTCTGTGACATCATGTATCTGCTGCCAGGAATTTCAATTGGCATCAGAGCAGGCACCCTGCCTGTTATTTCTAGGTGAGATCTAGGGATAATAGTTTCTGGCATTATGGATAAGGAAGGAGGATTTGGAGGTAGACCACCTATTCTGGATGGGTCTAATTATGATTACTGGAAGCCTCGTATGGTTGCCTTCTTAAGATCAGTGGACATTAAAGCTTGGAGAGCTGCTGACAAAGGATGGAAACATCCCACCAAGCTTGAGAAAGATGGGAATATTTTCTTGAAACCTGATGAGGAATGAAGCAAAGAGGAAGAAGAGCTAGCTCTAGGGAATTCTAAAGCATTGAATGCTCTGTTCAATGGTATTGACAGAAACATCTTCAGACTGGTCCATCAATGTGAGCTGGCCAAGGATGTTTGGGACACTCTCAGAACTACTCATGAGGGGACATCCAAGGTGAAGATGTCAAGACTTCAGATGCTCACTACCAAATTTGAGAATTTGAAGATGAAGGAAGATGAGACCATTCATGAATTTCACATGAATATTTTGGAAATTGCAAATGCCTCAGGAGCACTTGGTGAAAAGATGTCAGAAGAAAAGCTGGTGAGAAAGATTCTCAGATCCTTGCCTAAAAGGTTTGCAATGAAAGTAACTGCAATAGAGGAGGCTCAGGACATCAGCACCTTGAAGGTTGAAGAACTTATAGGATCTCTTATGACCTTTGAGATGGGAATCAGTGAAACTGTTGACAAAAAGAACAAGAGCATAGCACTTGTATCTAATACTGAAGAAGGATGCAATGTGGAAGATGAAGAGAAGATATCTGAAGCTATAGCTATGCTTGGAAGACAGTTCAACAAACTCATCAAGAGGATTGATCCAAAGTCAAGGTCAAATTTCAAGGACATTGGATCTGACATCAGCAGATCTTATGACTCCAGCAGAAGATCCAAGTCAGAGGAAAAAGGAAGTCAAGGCAGTAAAATCCAATGTCATGAATGTGAAGGATTTGGACATATTAGAGCTGAATGTCCCACCTTTCTAAAGAAACAAAAGAAAGGAATGGCTGTCACTTGGTCTGATGGTGATTCAGGAAGTGAATCTGAGGAAGAAGGTGCCAAACTTGTCACTGCTCTCTCTGGAGTGTACAATTCTGATATGGATTCTAGTGATGAGGAAGTGACATTTGAAGAGCTTGCTGAAACCTACAGGAAGTTGTGTGTAAAAAATGGTGAAGTTTGTCAGCAGAATGAGGAACAGAAAAAGCTGATTGAGAAGTTGGAAGCTGAGAATGTGAAGCTGGAGGCTGAGAAAAAGGAAAACACAGCCACTATAAATCACCTCAATAGTGATATTGTAATGCTGAACTCCAAACTTGATCAGATGTCTAAATCTGTCAAAATGTTGACATCTGGTACAGATAAGTTGGAAGAAATTCTTCAGCTTGGACAAAATGCAGGAAATAAGCATGGTCTAGGATATGTGGCTGAAAAGAATCCTGTTGGTGACATTAAGAAGAAGAGACATGGGAAACCAATGTCAAAACAGTTGGCACAACACAAAACAGGAAATGTATCTGGCTCAGGGTATGTGGCTGCAAAGAGATTAATAACCAGGAAAGGAACAAACCTGGCAAGTCTATGACAAAGAAGATGTCATACCACAAAACAGGGAATAGGTCTGCCTCAGGATATGTGGAGACTAAGAAGTTTGTCAATAACAAAAGGAAGAACAGACCTAATAAACCAATGTCAAAACAGATGTCACAACATTGGGTGCAACATCAAAATCATAGAAACATGAACAAAAAGTTTCAAAGATGGAGGTGTCATTATTGTGGAAGGTTTGGTCACATAAAATCTTTTTGCTACAGGTTACATGGATATCCTAATCAAGGGTCTTATGTGAAGCCTAAAACCAACAGGGTATCATACTCTCAACAGTGGAAGAAGAAGACATTGCTTCGTAGCTAACACTTCTCTTAGTGTGTCTACCAAGAAAGATTGGTACTTTGACTGGTTGTTCCAAGCACATGAGACAGAATCTTCTCAATGATGTTAAGCATCATTCTACCACTTTGTTACTTTTGGAGATGGAGCTAAAGGAGAAATCAAAGGTGTTGGAAACTCAAACGGCACGGAGTTCCAAACCTAAATGGAGTCTTTGCTAGTAAAAGGTCGAATGCAAATCTCATTAGCATAAGTCGCTATGTGATATGGGATTCACGATCAACTTCACTAAGGTTGAATGTCTTGTAATCAACGATGAGCAGTAGTGATTATGAGAGGAGTCGATCAAAGGACAACTGCTACATGTGGAATGAGAAAACCACTGTCTCTATGAGTTCAAGACACGGTGAAGAGAAAGTAAAGTTGTGGCAGCAAGTATCTGGTCATCCACATCTCAAAGGAATGAGAAGGATAAGTTCCATAGAGAGTCAAGGATACCAAGATCTTTCATAGACAAGGGAGAATCTGGAAAGTATAAGGTTGGACAGAAATCGAATGTCACACTCAATGTCTAGACATCTGACCGCTCCTAAAGTACTAAAGCAAAGTACTGGGATCTGGCATGAAAGGATAACCAAGTATCTTACTGTCAAAGGATACAGGAGAAGAGTCTTGAATGAAACCCTCTTTGTCAGAGGAGAAAAGATCATGGTGGCTTCCATCTATGTTAATAACATAGTATCTGGAGGAATGTCAGACACATTGATGAAAGGCTCAACACTTCTTTCACAGAGCAAGTATGCAAGGAATTGTGTCAAGAAGCTTGTACTGAGTAATGGCAGCCACACTAGGACTCTTACCCCTCCACATTTGAAGTTGTCCAAGAAAATAAGTGGAGAAAGTGTTGATCAAAGCTTGTGTAAAAGTCCTGTTGATGGATGTCTCTTCTCAAGAAGCACTCTTATCTCTTGGATCAGTAAGAAGAAAATTTGTGTAGCTTTATACTATGTTAAATACATAGCAGAAAGGAGAAACTGCTTTAGGATGATCTGGATAAAGCAGATGTTGACTGACCACAATGTCATACAGGATGTCATGACATTGTACTGTGACATTGCTACTAAAGCTCTTGAGAGTGATCAATTTAAGACTTTAAGGGACAAATTGGATATTTGTCAATTTGAGGAGTTGTAGCAATTAACTGTGCCTACAACAAGGGGTGGAAGGGATTGTTTACTTCAATTATTTATAAGAGGGTTATTTAGGTATTTTCATCCTTATTTTAAAAGATCCAAGAATAGGAAGAGATACCCACATATAATAGTTTTCTCTTTTGAAAGTAGTATCACACTTTCTTCATTCAAAAGAAACCCTGAAACTCTTTGCCATTTTCGCTCTCTCTCTCTCTCAAAACCATCAGCGAAATATGTCTTCATCATCCTCTTCATCTCAAGAATCTGGATCCTTGTCTCCCTCCATGGCTGAAGTTAGAGCAAACATCGGAGCCATGCAAGTCAAGCTCTACGGGTGACACCATCGTGCAATGGCCATCGACCCGAAAAGGTCAAGAACCTACGCACAAGAAATGCAAGAAGGGCACAAGTATCTCCCTCAGGTAAGACTTCAGTATCATCATCCTCTGTTCCCCCAGAACTAGTAAACAGAGAAGGATCTAGGTCAGTGCATGAGGCCATAGATAGGATAGTGACTGATATCCTAAATGAGAATAAGTCTGTACCTGGGATTTCAGTTCCCCTGAATCATAAGTTTTCTAGCCCTAGCTTAGCAGTTGATCCAGATGTCAATGCGAATGTCAAGACATCTGGTGATGATGTTGATTCCCCTGTGAAAAGTGATGTAAATCCTTCTGCTCCAGCTCCTGAAGGATGTAACGATGATAATGTAATTGAATCCCCTGCTGCAAATGTGAATGAGATTTCTGATGAGATTCTTGAGAAATCTCCAGATCATAGTACCTCTGATAAACCTCCTGCTGTCTCTGCTGATAACATATTTGATAGCATTCTTGAAGATACTCCTGAGAAGAACACCAATCAGAATATGGTTTCTCATATCATCAATCTAGATGAGGAGTTTTCTGATAATGATCTCATAGCCAAGGTTAACCCCAGCATTGCTAGGAGGGTAATGAATAGGAAAGGGAAGAAAAGTGTTGTTCCAAGCTCTGTTCATGAGAAGAATGCTGAAGTTGGTTGCAAGACTCCTAGGGCTGAGAGGAAGGCTGTAGAAAAATCTGGTAAGGGCAACAAGGTTGGAACTTCCAAAGGGAAGGATAAAGTAAAGAATGTTGGTGATACCCCTAAAGCAAAGAGCACTTCAATTGTAAGGAAAAGGAAAGTACCTGAGCCCTCAGATCAGGATGATTCTGACTTTGATGTTACAGAGAATGTCTCTGACATTCATTCAAAAAGAAGGTTGTCTCTTGGGAAAATGCCCATAGTTCCTGAAGTGCCAATTGACAACATTTCCTTTCACCACCCTGAAAATGCTAATAGGTGGAAATATGTGAGTTTGAAGAGAATTGCACTTGAAAGGGAACTGAACAAGGATGCTCTTGAATGCAAAGATGTGATTGACCTGATCAAGGAAGCTGGGTTGATGAGAACTGTGGTGAAGTTCTCAAATTGTTATGAAGGTCTGGTGAAGGAGTTTATTGTGAACCTGTCAAGTGGTTGTGCTGATGGAAGATCAGCAGATTTTAAGACTGTGTTTGTCAAAGGAAGAAAAGTGAAGTTTTCCCCAAGTGTAATCAACAAGTATTTGGGGAGATCAGATGAGGCTCAACTTGAGCTTGAAGAAACTGACAATCAAGTGTGTCAGACCATTACTGCCAAGCAAGTAAAACATTGGCCTTTGAAGGGAAAACTTTCTGCTAGCAAATTAAGTGTCAAATTTGCTATTCTGCACAAGATAGGTGCAGCCAACTGGGTTCCCACAAATCACAAGTCAACCATCTCCATTGGTCTGGGAAGGTTCATCTTTACTGTTGGAACAAAAGCAAAATTTGATTATGGAAGCTACATTTTTGATCAGATCCTAAAACATGCTGACAGTTATGCTATTAAGGGGCCAATAGCCTTTCCCTCCCTACTGTGTGGAATTCTAGTAGATCAGTACCCTGACATACTTGGTGAAAGAGATTCAATATGCAAAAGAGCTCCTGCCCTTGGCTTCCACTACAAACTATTTCAAAGGAAGCATGTTCTTGACATTGTCATGACACCAGCTGAGACATCAAATGTCAAGGCCAATTCTCAGAAGGCAGATATCATTGCTGTGCTAAGGGAGACCTGTAGGGAACTTGAAGCAAGGAAACAGACCCTTGAAGCACTGATCTCTACTCTTGAAAAAGAAAAAGACACAGAGGTTGAGGAAGAAAGGCTTGATGGTGATACTTCTGCTGCTCATATGGAGGAAGATGATGATCGACCAAGCATTCTTTGGTAAAGAAGGCTCTGAAGATGTGTCCTTTCACAGTGCTTCTTCTGGAGAAGAAAGCACTTGAGCTGTTGCCCATGTTGCCTCTGATTTTTATTCTGTCAATTTGTTCTTGTTTTCTTGTTCTGTATTTTGTTTTGAATGATTATAATCATTTGTGTTGACAGACTTGTAATCCTTAACTGAGGTATAACTTTATGTGCTGGTTCTTTATGATTGAAAGTTTGGGAAATTGTATTGTTTCCTTTGACCCTTTATGGATAAAAAGGGGGAGAAGAATCATTGTGTGGAAACTATGAGCAGCGTGTGTGATGGTGGGACTTTGGGAATTGTATGGCCTGTTTAAAATTTTGTATGTGGGCAATTGTGGGAATTGTGGGATTTCTGTATGGGTAGAATTTATCTTATCTCTAGGTTCTAGTTTATTTAAGCTTAGAACTAGTTTGTCTTCTGCTGCATATGTACTCTGATAGGTTAAGTAGTTTTAGCCAAAAATGTGCCAAAGGGGGAGTTTGTTAGTGTTTTAAGTTGGCATTAATTTTGGTAAAACTAGGCTTTAGCAATGTCATGATAAATGTCATGACATTCAGAGATTGAAGATAAATCCTACCTGCTAAGGATGTTAAAAGACACTCAGATCCGAAGCTAAAGTCGGCGGAAATTCTCATCGATGTCATAACAGATGTTATGACATTCATGTGACATACTTCTGCAATCGATTTTTCTGAGATTTTTCAGGAAGTTTGTTGAGCTGCTAAATATTGTTTTTCTATTATTAGAAAGCATGCTCACGTGGCTGCTAGGTTAATCTTAATTAAACCTAAATTGGTTGTTGAAAATACCATGTTTTTAGGATTAAATTAAGTGAACCCTAGCTATCTTTATGGAAGCCCAAAACTGAAGTTTCAGGACTGCTTCTATAAAAGGAATTCAACCCTTACAACTGTGTTGCGCCCTTGGAATGTATTGAAGAGATAGCAGCTTGTTATTTGTGTACTGTTAGGGTTTATAACAGTTGGTATTTGTAATTCTAGTTTCTCTTGTGAGCCAAGCAACTATCAATTGATAAGTGCATTAGACTAGGATTTGTTTGTAAGGGTAGTTTATCACTCAAAGCTTTAAAGCACGAGTGTTTGTCTCTTGATTGAAAGCTTTGAAGCAAGATCAAGATAGTTTATTGAAGTGTGTCTTCACAATTCAATTATTCAATAGGTTGATATCACTGCTGTGATTGAGGGGGAGTGAGTAGGTACTCTGATCTAAGTAGGACTTAGGTTGAAGTTGCATTGGGTAGGTTTTAAGTGAAGGAGATAAACTGGTTGGTTTATTCCTGAATTAATTCTACTAATAGTGAATTTCCTCCCTGGCTTAGTAGCCCCCAGATGTAGGTGTAGTTAGACACTGAACTGGGTAAACAACTTATTATGTTCTTTACTGCTATTTATATTTACTGTGTAAATTGTTAACAGAGTGTCAGATAGTGTGTCATAACATTCTCTGTGACATCACGTATCTGCTGCCAGGAATTTCAAACCCTTTTGAATTTTGTGGATCTCTTCCACCAAAATTCTGGAAATTAGCTTTGCTCTTCCAAGGCCACTTGCCTATCAATCTCTTGTTCTTCTCATTGAACCTTGCTTGCAACGTAATTTCCACCTTGGCCTTGTCATTTCCCCTTTCATCCAATATTTGCTCATGTGCTTCCAATGAGCTTTAAAGCTACTCCTTGCTCAGAATGAGAAGATCATTTGACTCTTCTATTTCTACCACTATGTTGTCAAATCTTGACGTTAAAGAGCACAAGATCTTAGCCACTACATTTTGCACCGAAACAGTTTCACCGCAAGCCTTCATTTGATTCACCAAACGCGTTATACGCGTAATATAGTCGTTGATTGATTCCTTCTCTTCCATTTATACCAACTTGAACTGCCTCTTGTGAGTTTGTAACCTCACCACCTTCGCTTTATTGACACCTTCATACGCTTTCTTCAAGATCTCCCAAGCTTGTTTTGTCGATGTACAATCACCAACTTTATCAAAGTTGTCATTGTCGACACAAGAATGTATCAAGAAGAGAGCTTTGTAGTCTTTCTTCTTCTCTTTCTTGAATGTAGCTTGTTGTGCAGTTGTAGCCTCTGCAACAAGTGGTGTAAGTCCATCATTCACCACTTCAAGGAATTCTTGATACCCAAACAAAACTTTCATTTGTTTGCACCATTTGTCATAATTCTTGGAATCAAGAGTTAGGAGGTTGGTAGGGATTCAATCGGTGGTTGTCATGTTTGCAGCGAATTAACGGATCAGAACCATAGATCTTGATGCTAGATGTTGGAACACACACAAAAGGGGTAAGGTGAATCAATGGTGAAAATGACTAATTGGAGAAGATGGAGTTTAGAGAGAAAAGTAGAGAATTGAGAGAGAGAGAGAGAGAGAGTAATTGAGGTGAAAATTGTTTTTATTATTCACAATGTCATTAACAAACATCACATGAGAGGGGGTATTTATATAGTATCCATAAAACAACACAACAAACTATAACAGAAAAAACTACCACACAGAAAAATTGGAATTCGCGACAGAAACCGATTTTTCCAAATGGCGAAACCGGTTTCCTCTTTGAAACTGTGTTTTTCTACTTCAATAGAAGAACAGATTTTCCAAATAAGTTGTTTCAAAAGCAACTTCAGAACTGCACTTGACTTATACTTAACATCCAATAAATGAAACTCCTATATTGCACTTCTAAATTCTATTATGAATTGGGTGTTTCCTAAATTAGAATATGTTTTAAATTTCTTATGGTGCACCAAAGAAAGGGTTGTCTTCGTCAAAATGGTCATTCCACTAAGCGTACACCATATATCTTTGATCATGTCGACTCATTACATCTAGATACACAAGCTTTACAAATAATGTGAGTATGCCTAACTAGAAAAGTGCATGTCTTACTAATCAGTAACATATTCCTCCACCAATGCGACATAACTTTCCAAATCAAGATAAATTGTCTGTCTTTATGCATCAATATCTTGAAAATATCATCGATGTTTAAGGTTAATAGGTTAAATCTCATACCATCATCCATCTTGATCTTACGATGGAACTAAACAAAAATTGCGAAAGTTATATCCAACTATTTGGGATGAAGAGTCAATTTATTTAATTCAAGCACACTCTGACTCTAAAAATATTTGATCCAGATCTTAAAAAATTGGATGATTATTCCTGACATACAATTTCTTATTACACAGAAAGATAAAGTAATTTGGTTCTACTTGTGGATCTATGTACTTGTAGGTATAACTGTCAGAAGGTTATGATGATGACAACTAATCAAGGTGTTTTAAAGATGACAACTTAATAAGTCAAACAACTTTAAGATATTGGCAACTTTAATATATTTAGTGTTCTTTGTGATAAAGGATTATTTCAACTATTAAATAATTTTTTTGATGATGGCACCTGATCGAGAAGATAGCTCATGCCTCGTCTATCAAACAATTTAAGAATTCAACTAAAGTGATAATCAAGTTGATGAATAAAGTAATGGAGCTTGAGGTTTAAAATATTTCCTAGTCTTATGGTTGTCATATAAGAGTGATCAGTTAAAATGTAAAAAGTCAAGAGTAAGTCTCAAAGTACCGAAACAATCATACACATATACATTTTTTAAACCTTAATTGATTTTAAAAAATTATTGAAAATCTATAAAGGCTTGTATGAAATTAATTAAGAACTATTTCTAATCACCTGAGAATTTTTTTAAATACCTATCTATTCAGAACTTGATCCAATCAATTAAGCTATGAATGGAAATCTTTCTATATCTCTTCTACTCTCTCTGTTCTATATTTGATTTTCATGAGAATTGTCATAGTGCTAAAAGACTGAAAAGCACTCGTGAGAGTTATCTTATATTTAGTGTAGTGATTATATTTGTTTATTCAAGAGTGTGATTTTCTTTTTAATTGTACTTGTAAAGGACTCATAGGCTGCAAGCTAAACCTGAAATAATCTTGGGCAAAGTTTCTCGAGCTTAGCTTGTGCAAAAGTTATGTTTGATTGTTGAAGGTTTGTGGGTTGATCTTTTAAACACTCAAATTTGATTTTAGTGAAACTCTCAAGAGGAAATACTCGGGGATATGAATAATGTTGTATTGAAGAAATAAGTATGTTTTATCGTTTCCATAAGGACTAATTGTTTTATATTACCGTCCAATAGTTTCTATGATTTTAAGAATGATTTATCAAATGTTGTTTGTTTGTGAAATTTGAAATAAAATTAAGTAAAATAACATAAATTAAAATGAACTTTGGTGTTAGCACTTGAGAAAAAAATTGTGGTTAGATTTCATTGACCAATTCTCATGTATAATCGTGATCATTAATATGCAATTCTTATCAGGTACTATTATTACCAGCCATTTCTATGCATCGTAGCTCATGTTTGAGTAAACATTGTAAGATTAATCGTATTGCCTAATAGATTATATCTCATCTTATTAACCAATACGATAGTATTATGCTTTGGTTGTGCAAACAAATACTAGTAATGACAAGTACCTTTTGAATATCGAGTTAAGCTATTAAAACATGTTGTAGGTAGCTAATCTAAAACAATCATTACAAATAAAGAGTTTATAAATATTAAAGCTTAAGAAGAATTACATAGAATGCTATGAACGCAACTGATAAATGAGCACTATAATGACTACGTATAACCTCAACACGAGATAAATTACTTACGTTTATAATCATTGTATATTTACAATTAAGACCTAAATGAAAGATGTTAGATCCATGGTTTTAGGATTGCCTGCAATTTTGCTAAAACAGGGTTTACATCAAGATGTTGTGTGAGATGTCTTAACATGTTGGTTAGTATACATTGAAGACATATGTTCTGACAGATGTTGTGACATGTTATACTAGAACATCATTATATACTGTTTTTATTCTTGATAGATTGATTTGATTAAAAGAGTTTCCTTTTGGATATATATATCATATATTTGCACATGTCAACAAGATTTGATATGGAACATTTAATTTGATCTCCAAATGTACATAAATTTTTAAAATTGGATGTTGAGACAATTTAGGAAATTTGATGTTTTGTTCCAAGATTTAAGGAGATTTTTCTGCATAATTGGTGCAGCCCTCAGCTTTTAGATCAATAAATATATGGATGAAGATTTAGAAGCCCATGGAATGCTGAGGAGTATATAAAGAGAAACCTAAACCTAATGTAGTTTGACTTTCACAATTTTGTAAAAATGAGGGGAAGTTTAGAGTCTTGTGTTTTGAGAGTCTCTTGTGTGTTTTGTATGTCACCCTTGTATCTTTTGATACATTGAGGGAGACTGATTATTCATTGTTGCTTGAAAATCACTCACGAGCTTTCAACCAAATAGTTAATTGTATGTCAAGTTATTGTTCTTAGTTAAAATCTTTTAAGCAAAACTAAGTATTATTCTCACTCATGAGCTTTTAAGTAAAGAGTTGAGTATTATTGTATTTGAAGTGTAATCTTCTGGTTTTTGTTTTATTAGAAGTTTGTGACTAGTTGTATCACTTAAGTGATTATGGGAAGTGAAATGAGGTTCTTATATCTAGGAGGTTCCTAGATAGAAATTGCATATAGGGTAGTTGTAATACGGTGGGAGAACTGACTTTGGATTATTCTGCGTTTGATCGCAAATGTTGCGGATAACAAGAGTCGCCACCGACTTTTCTTTTATCCAATTAAGGGAAGGTGAAAAGAACAGGAAAAGACCTTCGTTAGATTCTGAGTACGGGAGAAGGTTATGAAAAGGGAAGGTATTTGCACCCTTTCCATCCGTAGTTATCTACGGGATCTTAGTTGCTTTAGCTCATCTTGAAATTTGCTTTCTGTATGTGTGACTGAAAATGTTTTTGAAAAGGCATTTCGCTTTGACTTCGTAATGATTCACGTTGGAATGTATACGAAGTGTTCAGAAATGTTTCATTTTTAAAAAAGTGTTTTAACTTTGTAAAAGTGTGAGGTGTGAAAAGGTGTTTTGATGGAGCAAGCAACTAAAAGTCTTATTACCTACTCAGAATGGTCGTTTCCGTGTTATTTTACTTTCCTTTAGAATAGTGTTATCCATACCATTAGTTGGTAGGTAACCCTATTCGTTGGATGTAAAGGGACGTTCGCAAGGGACATCGGATGGTCATAGAAGGCAACTTGTAGGAGTATCCTAGCACATTCGAAGGAACGATCATCACTTTTCGTAGGCAACAATCGAGGGACTAGATCATGTATTCGTAGACAACATCGAGGAACTATGATCTTTGTATCGAAGGGACTATGATGATATATTTGTAGGCAATGATGTTAGGATACCTCTACGTTCGAGGGACTTGACCATTTATTCGAAAGGCAACGAGAGAGAATACTCTAGGGGTGCATGTGTGAAGAGAGTGCGTTGAATTCAGATAAGTTATCTTGAAATTAGAAGTGATCTACGTTCATTTTTATCTTGCCATACACGCGTAGTTACTTGCAGTTTATATGGGTGCGGAAAGTAAATTGCGGAAAGTAAAGTGCGGAAAGTAAATCCTACGCTATTACATGGCTTTGGGGTAGTTACATAATATAGGAGTGCGGAAAGTAAATCCTAATTAAGCTATTACATCCCATGAGCAGTTACATAATATTGAAAAAGAAATGCGAGAAAATTAAACTAAACTATTACAACCTGGAAGCAGATACATAATAATCGGAAAAAGAAAACGAATCGCGAATAATAGAAAATATGTAAGTGAAAAAGATTTTTGAGCTAGGAAAAAGTTTTTAGGGTTAGTAAACCTAATTAGATGGGAAAATAATTTTTGGGAATTTTTGGATTGATTTTAGTAAGGAAAAAATAATTAAAAGTCAATTTTCTGATTAATTAACAATTAATTAAAATATGCATGTAAAATATAATTTTTTCATGTCAAAAATTAAATAAGTATTTTTCTGACCTAAATGCAAAAAGAAAATATTTTTTATGATTTTTTGATGTGTTAGAAAATTATTTGAAGAGAAATTAAATTGAAAGGAAAATAATGTGAAAAAATAAGAAAAAAAAGTGTTAGTTTTGCAAGTGTTAAAAAATATTTGTGGCAGCCAAGTTTCAAACCAGGGACCTCCTCCCCACACGCGCGCTGCCTTACCACTGAGCCAAGCTGCAGATCGTGTTAGTGGAATGGAATGAAAGCAAAATAAAGGAAATTGATTCCTGAATGCCAAGCACGCGCCAAGAACTTCATCGTCCCCGTTTGAATTTTCAAACCTTTAGCTACGGTTTTTGTTCGTAGCTAAAGCCTTTACCAACAGTTTATCCGTAGCTATAACCCCTGCAAATTACAAAACTCAAAAATATGCAATATAAATATGTTAGAAAGGCATGAATCAACTCGGTTTGGTCTCCTAAACACGACGGTGCCCATGATTTGGTCCAATTTTGGCTAATTCGAAAGATCCCAATTTGAAGCTCAGAAAACCTAACAATGGCATATCACGTTT
This sequence comes from Vicia sativa, assembly GCA_021764765.1. Classification (NCBI taxonomy): domain Eukaryota; kingdom Viridiplantae; phylum Streptophyta; class Magnoliopsida; order Fabales; family Fabaceae; genus Vicia; species Vicia sativa. Next base: position 90,669,153 of record CM038797.1, on the reverse strand, counting down.
CCTGCATCTAAACTTCAATTAACCAATCCAAAAAGCTTTGAAACTTCATTTTAAACACAAACAAACAATCAAAACATGTTAAATATGCATGAAAAACAGAAGTCGGTTTTAAGAGAAAAGTGTGAAAACCGTGAGTTTGATTTTGTGTTTTTGGGCGTGTTGATGATTGGTAATGATTGGAAAGGCTTCAGAGAGTATCAGGGAACGTGTTGGAACACTTTGTTTGACTTGAATCGATCTGAAAACCTGGATGCTAGTTTCTTGGAACACACGGTTTTTTGAAGCTTGGAATAGGGTTCTTGACGCCAGGAATTCGTCTCTTGTGCATGTAGTATCATCATGTATTTATATTGTAAGGAATTAGGTCAAGAATTCTAAGAAAAAATCAAGCCAATCAATGAGAAATTATTTGATTTGGAATCAAACCAAATATTTCCTTTTTGAGCCAATTTCAATCAAATCTCATTACCAATCATGATTATTTCGAAATAATCAGATTAAATGGCTTGCTTGGACCTCAAGGATGAGAGAAAATCCATCTTGCAATTAATTTTTGATTTTCTATCTTTTATTTTAATTAAATTTGTTTTAAATGATTAAAAATCCAAAATAAATAAAAGATAAATTCGTGGCCTTGGGCTTGGAGGTTCCAATTCAGCTAAGGAACATGTTTGAATCAAGAAAAGTTAGGCCCATTTGAATTTTTTTTGGTTTTCTCAAGTATTTCTCTTTGTGCACCTCCTCAAAAATGCTCAACTTGGACAAGGTGTATCTTGCTCAATTTTTAACATTTTTGGGTGTTCTTGGACTTTTTAGAAAGCTCAAGATGTATTCTAAACAAAACTTTTGGTTTCATCTTCATTGAAGTTTCCATGATCATGAACACTTCCTTACAAAAAGTTGACTTTTTGTTGACTTTTAAAATGATCTGTAATATTTTGATCCATAACTTCCAAATGAAGCATTTTCTGCCCAAGCTTGTGAGACATGAAGTTGTAGAGAATTGAATTCTCTTCAAAATGAGCTTTGGTGGAAAAATTTCTGATAAAGTATGTTAAAGTTATGCCTGGTCAAAGTTCTGTTGACTTTTGTCTGAGAAAACCCAATTTAGAAACTTTGACTTTTGATCAATTCTTGACTTTTCTTGATGAATCATGATCAACCCTTGATCAAATGATGAATATCACTTCAAAATATTGATGTTGACCAAAAATTATGAAGTTTGACTGTATGTTGACCACAGTTGACTTTTTGTCTAATACAACTGATTTTCAACCATTTGAGCAATTGTCTGAGAAAACTTAACTTGTAAGGCTTAAAACTTGACATGAAGATTCTCTAAAGCATATGGTGAGGCATGATGACCACTTGAAGTGTTAGAGGTCCACCTTGATTTGAGAATGGCCAAACCCTAGTTTAGGTTGATTGCTTAGGAGAGGGTTTGTCTGGTCAACCCTTGTGAAATCCTTGAGCATGGACATGTGAAATGTCTTGAGAAGTAAGAGGAAATTTTTTGGGGTATAACAGTAGTGATTAGGTGATAAGTTGTAAACTAGGATTATATAGGCTTTGAACTAGTACCATTATAGTGAATTTACTTTCTAGCTTGGTATCTCCCAGAGTAGGCGATGTTGCCCCTAAATGGGCAAACAATTAATTGTGTTGTTTATCATTCTACAATTTATTTCTGCATAAGTTACATTTTTGACATATTTGTTCTATCAGTCAGCTGATGTCGTAACATTTGTCTTGACATTATGCTATGATGTTGGGACATCAGTATTAATATGTTTTAAAGTGCCATAATTCAAAAGAAATAGAAAACATATATTGTAGATTCCTCGGACAACACTCTCACCCTCAATCTTCCTTTCCTGTTATGTTTTTGGTGTAATTAGATTTCTCTCAATCCACTAAATTTCCACCAAGTTCTCTCAACATGCTTAGCTCTAGAATGTAAAATGGGATTCTTAGATACACATATAGTAGAAGTATTATCACAAAGAATATAAACATTACTCTCATATACTTGAAATTATTATAGTTGGATTTTCATTCAGAGGATTTGAGTGATGCATCCAGAAGTTATAATATATTCATCTTCTACAGTTGACAGTGCAATTGTTGATTGCCTTTTGCTGGACTGTAACACGGTGGGAGAACTGACTTGTTTGTTTTGCTTTTTATTGCAAATTCTGCGGATAGCAAGAGTCACCACCGACTTTTCTTTTATCCAATAAAGGGAAGGTGAAAAGAACAGGAAAAGACCTTCGTTAGATTCTGAGTACGGGAGACAGTTATGAAAAGGGAAGGTATTAGCACCCTTTCCATCTGTAGTTATCTACATGATCTTAGTTGCTTAGTCACTTTGAAAAATTGCTTTTTGTGTTTGTGTAGTTTGAAAAGTATTTGAAAAGACATTTCACTTTGACTTCGTAATGATTCTCGTTGGAATGTATACGAAGTGTTCGGAAATGTTTCGTTTGGAAAATGTTTAACTTTGTAATGGTTCTCGCTGGAATGTATACAAAGTGTTTGTTTGAAAAAGTTTTGAAAATAGTGTGAGGTGTGAAAAGCATTTTTTATTGGAGCAAGCAATAGATTCTTATTTACCTACTCAGAATAGTCGTTTCCATGTTATTTTTCCTTCTCCTTTGAAATAAGGTTATCCATACCATCAGTTGGTAGGTAACTTTATCCGTTTGGATATGAATGGACAATCGAAGGGTCATGGTATGGTCATAGAAGGCAACATGTAGGGATACCTTATCAATTTCGTAGGGACGATCATCACTTATTCGTAGGCAACAATCGAGGAACGAGATCATATATTCGTAGGCAACATCGAGGGTCATCGAGGGACTATGATCTTTGTGATGATATTATTCGTAAGCGTCTTTGCTAATGGTACCCCTACGTTTGAGGGACATGACCATTGTATTCGAAAGGCAACAAGAGAGGATACCCTAAGGGGGTGCAAGTGTGATAAGTGTGTTAAGTTTAGATATTTTAGTCTTGAATTAGGGTGATCTAAGGGTTGATTTTATCTTGCCATACAAACCCTAGTTACTAAAAAATTAAGCAATTAATATGTACAGAAAAGTAAAGTGCGGAATGTAAAGTGCTGAAAGTAAATGTCCTACGCTATTACATGACTTTGGGGCTGTTACATAATATAGGTGCGGAAGTAAATTGCGAGAAAAGTAAATTTACCATATTACAAAAATAAGCTTGCAACCTATACATCGTTTTCGAGAATTTAAATATGAAATAAAGTAAATAAATAATAGAAAAAATGTCTAATGATAAGAGAGGGTGTCTAAACCCTAATTGTAAAATAAAAAATATTTTTTGGATTGGTTTTAGTTAATAAAACCTAATTTCTAAGTTAATTAGCAAAATTAATTATGGAAAATAATTTAAATTGTGAGAAAAATAAATTATTTTTATGTCAAAAATTAATTAAATGTTTAATTAACCTAAATCTGAAATTAGAATACTTTTGTGATTTTTGAAAATGTTTGGATTAATTTTGAAAAGAAATTAAATCAAGTTAGAAAAATAAAAGAAATAGAAAAAGTTAGAGAAAACAGGTGGTAAAAAATAGGAATGGTCCCTGCAAGGCTTGAACCCAGGACCTTAAGGTCATTGGCACAAAACTTAGCCACTCGGCCACGCGCCATTGATGTTAGAACCACACCTCCAATAGTATGTATGTTGACCTGTGTAAAAATCAGAAAATTGTGAAAAGTTGCAAAAGGCATGGATCGAATCCACACCCTTAGAGAGGAAGAGACATAGCACGCACATGGTTAACCATTGGAGTGGTGATACATCAATGTACTTATGCCATTGAATAAATATATATGCAATATCAATTTCAGAAAATCTGATTTATAAAACCAAATGCGCGCTGGGGCCCATGACTTTCAAATGAACCAATCAGATGGGAGGATGATGCCATGCCTGCACGTGAAACCCTTGATTCAGGTCAGCACCACCATGGACGGTGGTCTGGTCATCTTCTCCGATCAAGCAAAAATTGGAACCTGCGAAAATCAATCAAATAACAAAAGAAAAGAACCCACGTTGCATATTTAGGATGCTACGAGTTCGATGGTGGCGTTATCTTGGCCTGAAAGCGTCTATAAACATGGTTTCGAAACTCAACAACTCGTATTCCCTAACAATGGCAAATCACGATTTGGCCACTAAATCTTGCAAATGATGGATCAAATCTATTCTAATAAACCTCAGGAAATGATTAGTGATGTTAGTTTGGATTAAAACATGATAAAATACGAAATTGAAAAAATGTGAAAACGGACATTCATGGATGGCATGATTCAAGGTGTTTTAATCACGGATAACGGTCCATTCTTACCCTACTATACCTTAGAAGCACGAATTGATGCTTGGAAGTGATTGAAAAAGGTCATAACTAGGGTTTCGAAAGTGCAAGCTTTCTTGAATATTTTTGAAGCAAAACCCTAGCTATTTGGCTGCATGAATTCGTCCTCTCTATGTCTGATCTTGTACTGTATATATAGGATAGTGAAATTAGGTCAAGACTTGAATGAAAATATATTGCTTTGAATACCAAAATATTTGATTGAAAATTTTATCAAATCTCTTCAAAAATGGCCCAATCTTGCCTTAATGCCTCTTGTACGAATTTGTCAGCTTTTGATGAGCTATCTTGGACCTCAAGTCATGCAAATACCAAGACCAACTCACCTTATCTTTTATCTTTATATTTTATTTAATTAAATTTAAATTTTAGCCATTTAATTCAAAAATAAATTAAATAAATAAAGGAAGGGCGTGGTAATGAGTGTAGAGGTCATGGATAATCTCAAGAATAAGTTTGGATAAAAAAAGCTTAGGCCCATTTAGAAGAAATTTGAATTTGCTAAGTATTTTTCTAGCTAAATACCCTTTTTAGTCCGTTATCTTTACCTCGGGGTCCATTTTGGTCCCTTAATTTTTAAAAAGACCAATACAGTCCCTTATGTCTTCAAACAACGTCATTTAAGTCCTTTCCGTCTTATTTTTACAAACGGAGTTAACTTTTCACGTGGGGCATCTGATGCTTTCACGTGTGGCATATGTTCAACAAAAAGGTCTTAAAATTCCAAAAAATAGTCCCAAAATTTTAGCCTAGGCAAGAATCAAACCATGACCCTCAAACTATTTGAAAGTTTTTGTACCACTAGGCTACATCATATATGCTTACTACTTTACGAATAATATGTACCTTAACAAACCATTCTTCTTTTAGTTTGGATTTTTTTATTATTCATAAAAGTTTATTAAAATAGTATACTCTTATTTAGATAATAAATAAATTTTACTATACCAAATCATAATAATTAAATTTTATAAAATAAAAAGTTTTCTTTCATTTCTTCTAAGTTCTAACAATTCATGTAATTTTTCATATTCTTAATAAAAATATTATTGTAAATATTATTTAAAAAAGGATTATTACAAATAAAAGTATTTCTTCTTATTTATATTTTTCATTTTTTTAATTTGAATTATATATGCACTTAAACTAAATCATAAAAGTGATACATATACAGAGTATGAAATAACACTAAAAATGTGTATAAAAATTGAATAATAAATAATGAGTATATAATAATATAATTGTGAATTAAAAATAATTTTTAAATGTATAAAATAATTTTTTTAGGAATAATTTAAAATATGAGAAAATTGATCAATTTTATTTATTACTAAAAGTGAAAGGTATTTTACATTATCAATTACAATTATTTAATTTTTATTAACAACTCTCGTAATAAAAGTGGCAAATTATTCTTTTTAGTCCCTTTATTACGAATCACTTTTATTACTAAACTTAAAAAATTGTATACTCATTATTTTTTTAAATTATTTTTTAATTCACAATTATATTATTATATACTTATTATTAGTAGTACATTCCAAATACCTAAAAATCCTTTCAACAATTGTTAAGTGATTCTTTAAGATCTTATTGGAAGCAAGCACATAATTAGGCACTGGAAAAAATTCCAGGTCTAAAAGCAATCAAATATAATAGAGAACTTATCATACCTTTGTACATCTTCTAATATAAATTATTGCTTACCTCATCTTTTTTTTCAGAATGCACATAGGATACATTGGAGTCTTGGTTGTCTTACATTCTAAAAACTCAAACTTCTTTAGAGGTTCTTTGGTGTACTTGCTCTGATGGATAAGTGTCCCCTGTGGACTTTGATTGATTTGGATACCTAAAAAGTGTTAGAACATAGTTTGATTCTAATCATATCTTAGAGTTTTGATGATAACAAGTGAAATAAATTTTGTATAATAAATATGATACTCTGATGTGTATTGTTTCCATTTTAGATGATGTTCTGACTCAAGCACTCTAGAATAAAGAAATATCAAAATTATGCTGAGTAAACAAGTAATAGAAGTTCTAATGATGAATGAAACTTCTGGACACGCACATTGAAAGCAACTTCTGAAAGAAGCATGCTAACGCAACCTCTGATAGAAGCACCAAGGAAACCTCTTATTAGAAGATACTTTGAACAACGCTTGCAGAAGATCATGATTCTTCTATACGTCATCTTCTAAGACAAAGTCTGCTACAGTACCGTTACTCTACTAAGGCTAAGATGGCTTAACCACTTAAGTGGATCAAATTCCAAGGCTCATTGAGAAAACAAAGCACATGGAGACAAGCAACATTCATTAAGTTTCTCATTATCCAAGACACGCAACAGAAAGCAACAAATTAATTTTCTAGAAGCTATATAAAGAGAAACCATTCAAAGAAGAAAATAACAATTGCTAGAAAGAAAACTTACGCTGCCAAAATCAAACCTTATTGTGTTAAGTTTATTTTCAGTTTTGAGCTTAAACTTTCTGTGTAAAATTCACTTTTGTGATACAGCTTTTTAGAAGCAACCTTATACACTTTGTTAGAAGTTCTTGTGTAATTGTTCCTTGAGAGGCCAATTGAGTCAGATTTCTCAAGAGGGCTAGGACTAGAGAGTCTTAGAGGTGTTAGTCACTTGAAGTTGGCTTGTGCATTGTTGTTAGTCACAACAGTTGGTTGTTCAATTGTAATCTTTTAATTATAGTGGATTAAGTCCTTGTTTGAGAAAGGAAAAATCACCTTGGCGGGTGGACTGGAGTAGTTTGAGTTTCAAACGAACCAGGATAAAAATAATTGTGTGTTTAGATTGTTGTTAAGTAAAATAAAATTAAAAGGGAGAAACTTATTCAACCCCCTCCCTTCTAAGTGTTTTCTAAGACTTCAATAAAAAGAACTTGAGTTCTCCCATCAGACTCATCTCAAACTCAACCTGTATAGAATTAGAAAACTCCTTGCACAAGGTAGCATTAGTAAAACCAAAAGTAATATCATCAACATATATTTGAACTACTAAAATACCTTTTTTTATTGTCTTACAGAAAAAGTTATTGTTAACATTTCCTCTGGTGAAATCGTTTTCTAAAAGAATTTTGCTTAGTCTTTCATACCATGTTCTGGGAGCTTGTTGAAAACCATACAATGATTTCTTAAGTTTGAAAACAAAATCTAGACTTTTGTGATTTTCAAAACCAGGAGGTTGATGTACACACACTTCTTCAATGTTGTAACCATTCAGAAACGCACTTTTAACATCCATCTGATATAAGATGATGTCATGATTAACAACAAAATAAATTAAGAGACAAATATACTCTTAATGTTGTAACCATTCAGAAACGCACTTTTAACATCCATCTGATATAAGATGATGTCATGATTAACAACAAAATAAATTAAGAGACAAATATACTCTAACTTGGCAACTGGTGCAAAGATTTTTGTATAGTTAATCTCTTCTTGCTGACTATAATATTGTGCTACTAGTTGAGCCTTATTTCTTACCACTTCTCCTTTCTCGTTGAGCCTGTTTCCGAATACCTATTTAGTTCCAAAAACATATGTTCATTTGCGTCTAGGCCCAATATTGCACATATCCATAAGCGCCTATTTAGAAGGTTTGAATGAGTATATGGTTCTGACTGGTTCAATCTTGTCACCTAGAATCAATTCTTTAGAATTTGAAGATCATTGTTTGCGCTTCCATGGAGGAGTCTGAGCTTCAAAAACTTCAATTTGATCATTATCAAAATCCTTTGTTTGAGTTTCTTTAGCAACAACTATTTCACCTTTAGACCCTAAAAAGGTGATTTCTAAATATGCAAACTTTTCAACTAGCTTTGACTTTTCAGGGTCAAACTTATAATCAAATCTAACATGAATTTATTCTTCAACAATCTGTGTATATATGTTATATCCTCTATAGCCTTTTGAGCATTCAGAGTATCCTAATATTAAACACTTAAGTGATTTAGAATAAAATTTATTAAGATTTTCCTTAGTGTTCAGAATAAAACAATCACATCCAAAAGGATGAAAATATGAAATGTTGTGTTTTTAGTTCTTCTATAATTCATATGGAGTGTTATTCAAAAAGGGTCTTATAGAGATATTTTTATAAATATAGCATGTCGTGTTAATTGCCTCAACTCATAAGTGCTTAGCCATGTTAGTCTCGTTGATCATGGTTCTGACCATTTCTTGCAATGTCCTATTCTTCCTTTCTACAACTTTATTTTGTTGTGGAGTTATAGAGCATGGGAAATCATGGGAAATTCAACTTTAAGAAAAAAAGTTTTTCAAAAAGCTTATTTTCAAACTCTCCACCATGTCACTTCTAAGTTCATTTTGCACTTGTGAGTAGAAGGTAGAGAACACAAAATGTGATTCATCCTTGTGTTTAAGAATCTTAACCCATGTCCATTTTTTATAGTTATCAACAATGACTAATCTATATTTGTTGCCATTGAAAGAAGCAGTTTTCACTGGTCCAAATAGGTAAATATGCAAAAGTTCCAGAGTCCTAAAGGTAGAAACAACATTATTTGACTTGAAAAAAGTTTTTTAAAAACTTGTCTTTCTGACATGCTTCACATAGAGCATCTGAAGAAAACTTCATATTAGAAAGGCCTTTGACGAAATCAAGCTTATTTAGCAGCGAAATTTTTCTCATGCTAACATAGACCAATCGCCAACGCTCTAAGCTTTAGGTTCTGTTTGTAAATCTCTAGTTTCGTTTAGAATTAAAGCTTTCAGGTGGAGAAGTTAGTGTAATAGATTGTTGACTAAGGATTTACTTTTCATTAGGGGAATTAATCTTCCTCATAATGATTTGTTTTGTGTTTTATTTTCCGGAGCGACATAATCTTTGAACCATCTTTTCTTGGACTAAATTTTTTCTAATTTGGTTTCTAGTGACATTTTCAAGTGGTTTTTCTTTGGAATCGAGAGGAAGAATTTGGAATTGTTTTGTTTAAAAGGTTGGCTAAAAGCAGGAAGAATAAAGTGTTGAAAGATAGAGGCAACTCCATTAGGTTACGGTGATGTGGAGCATTTGGAGTCTTCGTAACTGAGTTATTTTTAATGGGGCTAAGGCTAGAGTCTCAGATATAGGTTTGGATATCAAATTTAAGGTTTGGAAGTCGTCTAAAATGTGAAATATTTCTAATACGAAGTGTAAATTTTATGATTTATGCAAGCATCCCTTGTTCATTTGGTTTAAGTTTCACTTATTCAGAAATCTTTCATCTCCCAAGCGATATTCATGGTCTTTTGTAAGTAGGTTAACGTACCTCTGATATTCTTATAATAAAATCTTAGTTATAGAAAAAAGGATCATAGTAAATCAGTAATTATCAATAAGAAGGAATATATATATATATATATATATATATATATATATATATATATATATATATATATATATATATATATATATATATATGAGGAGGATCAAATTACACCCGAAGAGTTACACCATGAGTTGCACTCGCTCAAAAACGTTACTTCGGATTAATATTTTTTAAAATCAACCGTTTGATTGAAATATATCATCATATAGATCATACATATAAAATTTGAGATCAATCTATAATGATTTACTATGTCATTGAACTACATCAAAATTAACGTTATATAAAAGTCCATTTTGACGTTAATCTTTGGATATCTTGATCGTATAGTAAATCATTATAGATTAATCTCAAACTTTATAGGTATGATCTATATGATGATATATTGCAATCCAACGGTTAATTTTAAAAAATATTAATCCGAAGAAACGTTTTTGAGCAAGTGTAACTCATAGTGTAACTCTTCGGGTGTAATCCCTCTTAGATTTTAACACCCATTAGATTTTAACCCCCACTATTTAAAAATTTAATGGATTGTACTTATTACTGCTATTTAAAACCCCTGCTATATAATCCCTCTTAAATTTATAAAAAATAAGTAAAAATAATTATAACAAAAAAGGGGTTATAAACCCCGTTAAACGACCGAAATTTAGATGAAAAAAACATAAAAATAAAGTGATATGTCCACTTAATAGCATACTAAAGCAGTATGATGCTAGTACATGATTTTTTTTTTGGAATAACCAATTTTTTTAAAAAAAATACAAAAATAACCAACTTTTGAAAATTTTTACGCAAATAACCAACTTTCAGGACAAAAATACAAGCAGGAGCCATCTCAGATGGCTCCTGCACTGATTTTTAGGAGCAGGAGCCAAGTGGGATGGCGCCTTCCTTCAATGTTTTGCCCTAAAAGCCATCCCAGATGGCTCCTATGTGTAAAACACATGGGAAAAGCCATCTGAGATGGCGCCTCCCTTCAATTTTATTTTTTTTAACAAAAAAAATTTTCAATTTTTTTTTATAAATACACACCCATCCCTCCTTCATTTTTCACATTTTTTCAACTTCTCATCTCATATTCTCTCTTATTCTCTGTTACTCTCTCTTTTTTTCTACCATGACATCTCCATACATCCATACCAGAGATGGATACGTTGTTTTCTCGGCCTCAAAACCTCCAATGAAAATGAAATTTTGGCACATATTTACCATGGCCAAACTGAAAAAAGAGTTGATGCGTTGGTTAGAGGGAGAAATTGAAGATGGTGATGAAATTAGAAGGATCCAGAGGAAGAGAACAACCATGAACTTCGCAACTGGTCAACCTCGAATTTGGTTGGAGGAAGTCAAAACAGACGTCGACGTTATTGCGATGATGTATGGTTCCGATGAGATTGTTTTGACGGTTGTAGTGTCTTAAATAAATTTTAGTGTTGTTGATGCGTCATAGTTCATGTTGTTGTTTCTTTTAATCGTGTAGTTTTTAATTTTGTTGTCTCCGTATAAGTGTTTGTAATAAATGTGAATTAATGGAAAGAAGAAGATTTGTTACAATATTAAAAGTGCAGATAAATGAAATACAAATTTTAGGATGTTGAGGTTGTAGCACGCTGGGGACAATTTTTTCGATTGTGTCCGGATTGACGACATATACCACACTTTCTTTCTAGTTTATTCGTTCATTTCCGTTGTTATACGTTTGTTCTTGGGACGACCCTTTTTATTTCTCCGCATTTGACTGTTATGCAAAACTACTTCCCCTTCGTACGCAGGCCAATAATATGCTTTTGCTATTGGTTCGAAGGCATTGTTGTATACGTTGAGCAAGGTCTGAGACTTGTAAATTGGAGAAAGAAGTACTAGTGAAGCCTGATGAACATGTGCACACGCCGCAATGATATGAGAGCAGGGCATTCGAAAGGCCTGAAATTTTCCACAGTCGCACCACCAAGATGGTAGTTTAACCCTGTACTCTTGTCTAGGCAAACCCTCATTGTGGTCGATTATCTCTTTGACAATGAAGTTATGGTTATATCGGTCGAATCTTGTAACAAGATGAGTGCTAGCTTTGGCACTCTCGGCCTTAATAAATTTCAGCTTTCACTCCACACTTGTCGGATTGTACCAGCGTTCCACTTTTCACCTCTCTCTGCAAACAAGGAGGTCATTCTAAAATATGTTGTACTAACCAACGCGCTTATTGGGAGTGCTCTTATGCCTTTGAAGACGCCGTTCATTGATTCGACTAGATTTTTTGTCATGGCGCACTCCATTGTCGTATAGTGTCCACTTTTCCACTGCAGATTATCAATCCACACACGCATCGGGTTTTCAATCGATCATTGCGATAATATGTAAAACTGGTTGTGTTAGCGTCTGCTGCATTTATAACATTTTCCAAGGCGCTTATCTTTGATCTCGCGTGAAGTTTTGAGCGATATGTCTTGCGCAATAAACATGTGTGAGCGGTGGTTCGTGCCAACCATTGGCGGGATTGTTGTCGCACTCTCGATTGAGGCATGTCTGTCAGAAATTAGACAAAGATCACGTTGTGGTGCTACGTGTGTTCGAAGATGCTTTAGGAAGAAACTCCAAGCTGCTCATGTCTCTGCCTCTACAAGAGCATAGGAGATTGGGAACACGTTATTGTTACCATCCTGTGCCACGGCCATCAGTAGGGTGCCCCTGTATTTCTCGTACAACCATGTTCCATCTATCTGTATGATAGGTTTGCAGTGTGCAAATCCAGTGATGCAAGGTCGAAAAGCCCAGAAAAGTCTACTGAATATACCATGTCCGCTGACACAGGTACCGTCTTGGGAAAACGTCGGCGTTGTCTCTAGAGCATAAACTGTTCTAGGAGCATACGTTCGCAGTGCATTCATGTAGCGAGGTAATTCTTTGTACGAACCCTCCCAATTTCCGTAGATTTGCTCGAAAGCCTTGTTTTTTTGCCAACCAGGCCTTTCTATACGAGGGGGTATAGTTATATGTTGTAGTGATGTGGGATATTATTGTTTTCACCTTCAATGAAGGATCGCAGCTAACAAGAGGTAAGATTTCTTGACAAATGAGATCATGACTCAATTTCCCGATGATCCTGTGATTGTGTGGAATTAACACAAGTGTGTTCCGTCATAGAACCTATCACCCAGGAATCACTACGCAATCTATACGATGCAGTTAGATGGAAGTCACACTCAGGGTGAGTACAAATGATTTTGTATCTCTCTGCTGCTGTTCGATCCACATGAAAGTCATAGTTGTTTATCATGTGGAACTTTTTTATTGCTCGGACGCAATCTTCTTTTGAACGAAATTTGTCTTTGACTTTTAAATTTGCATATGACTGCACTTCAGGGTTATAGAATATATCAGATGAAGGGTCATCTGTGGACATGTTGAGGGTGGTCATGTACGGAGGTGGTGTGAAGATCTGATGTGGAGGCAGTTGGCTTTCTTCCTCGGCCTCTGATTCTTCATTTACCATGATGTTGAACTGCGTCTCCTCTGCTTCCTCTTCTTCGTCAGCAACATCCACCTCAGCTTGTTCCTCCTCCGTAGGATCAACCCTCTCTGTGTCTTGGAACACGACGTACAACTGAATCGAGTCGTACCCAGAATATTCATGAATACAAAACATGTTTTGCAGATCTTCGTCGTCTTCAACAGCTACCTGGTAAAATGTTACTTGGTTCTCACCAGTAAAAATAGGATGTTGGTAGAAAATGTTTGACGTTGGACCTCGACGAAGTTTGTTTTCGAGTCTTTTTTTGAAATACGAAAAATTCGCATTGCTATTTAGACAAAATTGGATATTTTCAGTGTTTCTGAATAAAAAAACCGGATACCTCACTGTTGTATGTCTCGCCATCGAAATTTACAGTGATAACATATTGTGGTACATATGACATTTCGATTAGGGTTTGAGTGTTTGAAATTAGGGTTTTTGATTTGATTAGGGTTTCTGATTTTAGTGTTGGAAATTTGGGTTTTCGGTTAGGGTTTTATAATTGGAAAAAAAATCACATGCAGTCTAGGGTGGCTAGGGGACAAACCTATTTATCACTAGGTCTGTAAAAAGCCAAGTTGAATGGCTCCTATGTGTAAAAACACAAGGGAGGCGCCATCTCCTTTGGCTTTTTGCAGGCCTAGTTATAAATAGGTCTGCCACGTAGCTGACACACTAGCCTGCATGCATGCAACCTGCCACCTAGCTGAACCTAGCTGCCACCTAGCCTGTCAGAAGTCATCTAGGATGGCGCCTTAGTGCAATATTAAAGGGGAGGCGCCATCCCACTTGGCTCCTCCTTGACAAGTGTCATCCATGCATGCAAGGCCCCAACCACCTCATTTATTCCTCTCTTCTTGAATCACCTATAAATATGGCTTCTCATTTGTGTTTTTTCCATCACCACTCTTCACTCCTCCTCTATCTCTAATATAATTCTCTCTTTCTCAAATCATCAGTAGAAATTTCAATCATGAGTCTCTTGACGTTGGGAGAATCTCACCGAGGAACAAGGGAAAACATTGCAACCTATGTAAGTATTCTTTCATTTTTTTGTTTTCATTCTTTTTCTTGAATTTTTTTTGTTATATTCTTTTTTTATTATATTTTAAATATTGTTTACACTTTCTTACACAATTTATTTTCACATTATCTATAGGACACGAAAAAATTTAGATGTCGCTCACATCACTATATTGTTCCCGATCCGTTCATCGTTCCATACCTTGAACATGCGGTTTGGAGAGGTTATTAAAATTTCCAACTACGATCGATTCAAAGTTCATTCTTGCATTGTGTGAAAGGTGGAGACCCGAGACACATACATTTCATCTACCTATAGGTGAGTGTACCGTCACACTAGAGGACGTGTACATGTTGATGGGTCTTCCTATCGATGGCAAGGCGGTGAATGGTCCGGTCCAACAACCTAACAATCTTTGCGAGGAGTTGTTGGGTAGAGATATGGTCGAAGGTCCTACCGCAAGAGGCCAAGGTATATTTCTACCAACTCTTAGAGAGTATTATTATTCTCTTGTTTTGGATGAAAATTCCACCGAAGAACAAAAAAAAAAAAAAAAACTAGAAACTACATTATGTTAATGTTTGGTAGTTTTTTATTTCCCGAAAGTACCGGGAATAGTGTCAATTTTATGTATTTGAATTTACTTAGAGATGTCAATAAGATAGGAAGATATAGTTGGGGTTCCGCTTCTTGCCCAACTATACTCGTCGTTGTGTAAAAATTGTATGAAAGACACATCAACTTTCAATGGATGTGCTTTCTTACTTCAAACATGGGGTTGGTGGAGAATGCAATCACGCAATCCCGTCAACGACCTACCGTTCAGTTTTCCCTACGCAACAAAGTAAGTACATTGCTTATTTATTAAATTTTATTTATATCTTTCACATTTAGGTTTAGCGTAGTGGGCATGGATTACGGAAAGAATCCGAGACACAATGTTCTCCTATACCATAATCTAATAGACCACCTTGGACCAACCGATGTACGTCATTTTTATTAACTCCAAATTATTTTAAATTTAACGTATATTATTTTTATCATTATTATTAATCTCCATTATTTTTTCAACAATTTACATGGAGACCGTTGGTTTGGACCATGTACCAAATGATGAAGATGAGAGGTTTGGACATGACGCAATTATACGGTTTAACATTGTGGAGATGCACCACAGCGACCGTGTGAAGATGCAGTTTGGTATGTTCCAAGACATACCCCGCGATCCGATATGCTTAGATCCTTGGCATCTAAAAAGGGTTGATGCCCAATGGGGACTCAATAATTGGAGGAATTTTGCGAGGGAGTATTGTAGGATGCGGAAAAACCGAGCAGACCATATCTTACAATGTCCCATTTATGAAGATGGCGAGATTATGCAACACTCTCGTCTACATTGCTTGGTACCATCGATCAGGTTCGGATATGCATGTTTCCCAACCTCGCTATTTGGTGGACCCTTGGGGCAACCTCGAGTCACAACAACAGCGAAGACAACGCTACCGCCAACAACAACCTCAACAACAATACCAACAACAACCCCAACACTACCAACAACAACAACCACCAACACTACCAACAACCATCCAACAACACTACCAACAACCATCAACTTCCAATCAACCCGACAACATAGAACCACCACCACTCAATCCCAACCCCAACCCCAACAACAACCTCATCACCCACCCAATACTCACATATGCCACACACCCAAGTTCAATACACCGAACAAAGGGCATATGTCCAACCCTATATGGATCAACATCTCACCTCACCCTGACCACGGCTTACGAAGAATATTCCCAACCAACCCAACATTTCACCAACCATCGTCCTACCAAACCCCGCCATTCATATGGGTGCGAGACTCCTAACACCCAATTTCCTTTTTACCCCACATTCACGGTCCACATATACGGATGAGGGCGCTATAGTCCTCAAATGGAACCTAACCCCAACCGCAGCGACCAAGCTACGAGACCATGGGGACACGTTTATCTGGCCGGTGCAACAAGCAATGTAAATCTTGAGGCATTCATGGATCTGATCTCATTCACTACGGGCGACCATCAACCCATGATCGGTCCCATCGACCCAACAATGGATCCGAACCTCACATCAGACGAGTTAGGAGAGGACGCCCATGTGGAACCGGTGGTCATCTACGAGTCCCGGGTCGCCATGAATGAACTTATGTAATCGTTTTTTGTTGTAATCAAAATTTATAATACAAGATTTATTTCACAACATTGTCGTGCACTTTAATTTAAATTGAAAAAAAAAATTATTTTTTTAAAAAAAAATTGAAGGGAGGCGCCATCTCAGATGGTTTTTCCCATGTGTTTTACACATAGGAGCCATCTGAGATGGCTTTTAGGGCAAAAACTTGAAGGGAGGCGCCATCCCACTTGACTCCTGCTCCAAAAAATCAGTGCAGGAGCCATCTCTTGTATTTTTCTCCTGAAACTTGGTTATTTGCGTATAAATTTTCAAAAGTTGGTTATTTTTGTATTTTTTTAAAAAAAATTGGTTATTCCAAAAAAAAATTCCTAATACACTTATGTATATATAATTTTATTATTTTGATCGTAGAATTATAAAAAATTATTTTATGAAAGATTTAAAAAGTAGAATATCACGAGTTTGAACTCCTTATATATATATATATATATATATATATATATATATATATATATATATATATATATATATATATATATATATATATATATATATATATATATTTCTGAGAGTAATTTCTAACGTTTGAACGTTTACCGTATCATTAAGGAATCTAAAATGCATACGAGGCTATCATAGGCTCAGGCTTTTACTAAAGACATGCCTGAGTGCCAACAAAAGTCTTCATGATGTTTTATCTCTTTGGACAGTAGTCTATGGCATCAAAGCTTTGTCTTCATTAGAATGATACTCCATAGAATTTCAAGTGCACAATCGAATGAAGAGTTGAATACAGAAGAAATATAGAATCATGCCAAAACAAAAAGTTATTCCTCAGAGTAAATTAGTCTTCAATAATGTACGGTGATTTTAAATAGTATTATACTATACATTCTTTTTTTTTTACTAGGTACTTAATTATTTGTAGGGAGACCAAAATATAATAACATGAAATTTTATATAAGATATTTTAACATTAGAAATATAAAGAATACAATATCAATATTTTAAAAATGTTTTAAAAGATATTAAATTGATAAGTTGGCTTTTATGTTCAACTACTAATTATGTCTATATTATAACTATTTACTATCAATTAAATGCATGTATTTAATCAATAGTACTTTTGAATTTTAGATAATAATTTCTTATAAAAAATAGATGTTGGGTTGATTACGAACACCACAAAGAAATTTTATACGTAATGTTTATGGTTCTTCGTTGATCCGAGAGTATTTGTAAAAGGTTAGCATTTTGATATCAAGGTAATTGTATATGTATATTAGGTATGACTCAAAACCCTGCCCATATTAAGATGTTATAATTGTCTCTTATTTGTCTCACATGGAGTTTAGATAATCCTTTGATGCATATCTACAGCCTAGATGTTTGGAGAAACATCCTTATGTATGGAGATTTTTATATGCCCTCCATATTTAAATCTGATACTTCTATAATTTTTCATAATACCTAAAGTACCCTAGTCAATTTTTTTAATAAATAATGACGCACAAAAAATTCGATAGTTTAAATAAAGGGTTGTGTTATGTAGTACAAAACGAATGATACAAATTGCAAAGTCTTTAGTTAAAAAAAGATGCGGCTTTTTAGTGAACATGGATAGGGATTAGTGTAATTCTTGCTTTTCGTTTCCTATCCCTTCGTAACAAAGAGCATTTTCCTTAAGTAAAAGATTGAAAGTGTATTTTGTACCCCCACTGTTAATCTTGTACCCAATAATTTTTTAAGAATGTCAATTTTATCCTAATATAATTTAATTATTTTACCATTTCACTTTTACCATTTACGAAAAAGTCAAAATTTAACAGTCCAGAAAAACTCCTCCGAAACACTTTCCGGAACACTTCCAGTAAGTATTCCGGTATGTAAAAATATAAACCGGAACAGTTTTTAAATGTATTCCGGATTTCACAAAAACCATTTCGGAACACTTTGTGCAAGTGTTCCGGAATGAATGACAAATTGTATAACAAACCAGAACACTTCTTAAATGTGTTCCGGTTTGTAGACAGTGCGAACCGGAACACTTTCACAAAGTGTTCCGGTTTGTAAAGAATGTAAACCGAAACAGTCTTCTGGAAGGGTTCCGGAACGCTTTTTTAATATTTTTTTTTAGGTATGGAAATTCAAGTCCCAGTTTGCCAAAAAAACGAGTCCTCCATAGATACGACAGATGTAACACAAACATTCGCTACACGAGAAGATGTTACTAGTTGGATCAAAGAAGTTGGATTAAGAAATAAAATCACCGTTATTATTAAGCGTTCGGACACTGAAACTGGCAAGAGAGGAAGGAGGAATAAGATAATTTTTGGGTGTGATAGAGGCGGAAAATACAAGGATAAAAGTGGAACTCAGAGCGCAACTAAGAGATGTGGATGCCCGTTCAAAATTAGATCGACTCCGTCAAAAGATGGGTTGGGATGGAAGGTAGATGTAAAGTGTGGAGTTCATAATCATGGATTACCTGATAGGCTTGAAGGTCATGCGTTTGTTGGCAGGTTGACCTCAGATGAAAAACAACATGTTTTTGATTTAACAAAGAGACATGTTCCTCCTAGACACATCTTGACTTCCCTGCAAGAGAGAAATCCTGAAAATATCACTCGGATCACTCAAATTTATAAGCAGAAGAGTGTGATACAAAAAGAGATAAGGGGTCTAAGAACTGAGATACAACATTTGCTAAAGCTAATTGAGGATGCAGAGGGTATGTCTACTAGAGTAGAAAAAGAGATGGTTCGGATATTGTGAGAGATATTTTTTGGGCGCATCCAGACTCCATCAAGTTGCTGAATATTTTTCCCATTGTCTTAGTTATGGATAACATATATAAGACAAATAAATATAGGCAACCTCTCTTTGAAATTGTTGGCATGACATCAATGGAGTTGGCTTTTGCTGTTGCATTTGCTTATATGGAGTCTGAGCAGACATATAGTTTTTGTTGGGTCTTGGAGAAGCTGCTGAAGGAATTGTTTGTGCAGAAAGATCTGCGTCCAAAAGTGATTTTGACGGATAGAGATCTAGCATTGATGAAAGCTGTGGAAATTGTTCTCTATTACACAAAATTTGCTATGTCGTTTTCATATTAACAAAAATGTTGGGATGCGATGCAAGCAATATGTGGTGAAAGAAATGCAAGAGACCATTGACACATTATGGGAGGAAGTTGTGTGGGCTAGTGACGAGGTTGAGTATGCTCAAAAGTTGGAACAACTTGAGCAAGCCTGTTTTAATTGTGCTGACTTTATTGATTATGTGAAAGACACATGGTTGATTCCACATAGACATAGATTCGTTGGAGCATGGATTGATCGAGTACTTCATTTGGGCAACACCACGACTAACCGGTATGTATTTTATTTTATTGTTATTATTATTTTTTATATATATTATGCATTAATATTTTTATATATAAGTAATATTTTTATATATTATATATTATTAATATTTTATATATAAGTAATATTTTTATATATTGCCTATATGTATTTTTATATATTGTTATTAATTTTTATATATTGTATATATATATATATATATATATATATATATATATATATATATATATATTATGCATTAATATTTTTTATATATATTATGCATTAATATCATGTTATATATTTGTTATGCATTCATTTTTAGGGTTGAATCCGCTCATTGGAAGCTAAAGCAGATGTTGGGAAATAGTCTAGGTGACATGGTCAATTGTTGGGAAGCTATGAACAACAATCTGAGGATACAAATAGGCAACATTCGTGTTTCGTTTCAAAAAAGTTTTTATGAAGTTGAGCATGCACATGTTAGTCCATTGTATGGTAACCTGCGTAGTTTTGTTTCTAGAGCTGCTCTGAGACGCATTGCACAAGAGTTAAAGAGAGTTGATTATGTTAGAACTTCTAGAGAAATATGTAGGTGTACTCATAGAACAAATTATGGGTTACCTTGTGCTTGTGAGTTAGGTAGATATGTGCTTAGTGGTGTACCTATACCTATTGAGAGTGTTCATATCATTGGAGGAAGTTAAGTATGGAAGGTGAATTGCAGGCAGAAGGAGAAAATGGATCGGAGACTGACATGAATAATGTAATGGAAGAAATATGGAAAAAGTATAGATCATCAGATGTTGTCGGGAAAAGAGCATTAAGAAGTAGGTGTAGTGAAATTGCTTACCCCACAACAACTTCCTTAAGTCCACCACCTGAGAAAATAAAAACCAAGGGAGGAGTCAAGAAGAAAGGGAAGAAACCAGTTGGGTATGATGTTTACAGGGATCCTTCACAGCATGAGTATGTTGAACAAGCATCTCAAACTTCACAAAAAAGTCTCAAATCACAATCAAAGAGGAATCAAAATCAAAAAACACAGCAAGCGCACTCTTGATTTCAAGTCATATCAGGTTATATAAAATTATTATGCATTAATATTCATAGTGTTAATTATTTTATGTTTATTATTATATTATGTATGTATAATGCACTAATATTTATAATGTTAATTTCTTAGATCATATATTGAGATTGTGGATGTTGAATCGATGGTAATTGTGGATTTAGAGTCATTGCATCGTTGCATGGGTATAGTCAGGATGGTTGGGCAATGGTTCGTCGAGAGTTGGACATGGAAATAAGGGACAAGAAGAGTTTGTATGAGAAGTTATTCGGAGATAGACTATCAGCAGAGAGAAGCGGGTTGATGATACAGTCCACTGATAGACAGCCAAAGGAGAAATGGTTGACACTACCAGGCATAGGTTACTTGATAGCGAACCGCTATAATGTTATTCTTGTTCATTTAGGCAATCCCTGCTTGACATTTTTCCCTTTGACATCATCACCTTCACATAATCCTACTATTTGGTGTATAGGTTTAGTCAACGGTATCCATTGGGTTCAGGTAATAATTTATATACTCGATAATAGTATTTTCAATTATTATTTACTATACAAAGTGTTGGATTAATTGTTTTTTATACTCAGGTAAACATGAAAGATGGATTCCCCTTACCCCCGGTGCCTACAGATTGGAAGAAGTTTCGTCACCCGGATGCAACTGCATGGATGGTACCATTAGCGGCACGATTGCAACTATGGCTACATCTTTCGCCAGTTTTACCTTCTTATATTTGCTTAGCATAAGCTTATCATAAAATTGTATTTTGTGTAATATAGAACTAAATTGTTATGAAATGTAACAAAGCATTACAACAACGCACAAATGCTTTTTTATTCATCCAAATATTCGAATGAATCCAATGATAAATTAATGATAACATACACTAAAGAGAAATAACGCATAAATCCAATGATAACATATATCATAAAAATAAGTCATATAAATATTTGAAGACAAAGACAAATATTTAAAGAGTTACTAAAAATTACATAAATCATAAAATCACTCTTCATTACATAAATGCAGCAAATAAATCCAAATGCGGATCATCCTCTTCGACAAATTTTTGTAGGTGACGATGAATTAATGCGAGATACGAGCCAACTTAGGATCGAATGGCCTGTGTAAAGCGTGGGCCTTTGTCTTGGTTCATCAACCGCGGTGGTACCAATCGAGTGTGACACCCGATAATTCGATCAAATAATTTTCCACAGTCTCGGAGGGAAATGTGACAGCAGTTGTGTGACCAACTACATCTATAACACTCTGGTCGTAACCAATCCAGTTAACATCCACATCCGCCTCAATAATATCAGTGGGTGAACGTGGTATATACTGAATAAGACCAAACTGACGTAAACATCTGTCAGCCAAATATAATACATAAGTACCTCCCCAACAGAGTCCTCCTCTGAAATAAGCAAGCTCGTCGAACGCACGAAACTGCCTATGATCCTCAAATGGACGCCACACCACGTCAACCGGTGTCAATCTATCGAGGATAACTCGCAATGCATCCACCTTCAACGCTCCTTGCTTGTATGCCCATCTCATCGCTCTCGGCATTCCAACGTTCTCACTTGGATGCCAGTTTTCCACTACTCTTCCAATTCCAGGAAAATACTCATGGATCCAACACTGTGTCAATAAAAATTATAAATAACATTTTAGTAATATTTTTTACGTTACTAAACAATTAATAATAATTAAAAATTATCTAAACAATTAATAATAACATAAATAATAAATGAATTACCTGAAGAAGAGTCGGATAACCAACAAGTTGTTTGGTGCCAAACATACATGCATCTCCAAGTGAATCATAAAGTGTCACCAATGCAGCTGCCCCCCAACTGTATCTTCCAGCACCCTCCAAGTCCTCAAAAAGAGATATATATTTTGCTTCAACAAGCGTAAACATCTTGTCGGCAAAAATAGTGCAACCTACTAACATCATCAAGTAAGCCCTGGTCGCATATGCCCAATTATTAAGAGCTCTATGGGAAATAAAGGTATCATACAACCATTCCAACTTATAGTAGGCACCTCTGTTGCCACGAACTTGAGTCACGGCTTCTCTACGTGACACTCCTAAATATGTCATAGCAAGCTCAGCAGCAACATCTTCAGTGACATGCTGGGGAGTCCAGAAAATACCTCTAATAGGGAGGTGAAGAATACAAGATACGTCATCGAGAGTAATCGTCATCTCACCAAATGGCATGTGAAATGATGATGTCTCAGAATGCCACCTCTCTACAAATGCAGTGATTAAATTCGGATCTACCTTTGTCATACTAGATCTTTGCAAATGTGCAAGATCCGAATTTGTCACCAACCTTTCCATCTCTCTAGGGAGTTGCAGGGGAACCCATTCTTTGAGTTTTTGACCGTGTGCAGCTCATTTTAATTGTTTTTTAGGTCCTCTTTCCTGGAAAAAAATGTTGAAAAAAACGTAACATATTAATAAACTATGACAAAAATTAACTTAATTCATTTCACATTAAATTTTCATTTACTTACCTCTCCATACCACAATTGTCGAGCACAGTGTTGCTCGTATCTAACGAGATAATCGATGGTCCACCGAATCCCTAGGCACCTCCGGAGGATGTGACCGGATCGGATGCACCATCGTTTCTACGAGGGAGTCGTCCGTCAGGGCCTAATCTTCGAGGCATTCTGAAAAAAATAATAACATAAAAATATTATAAAATAAAAAATAAATATAAAAAACAGAAAAACCCAAACCGGAACACTTGGGGAGAGTGTTTCGGAATGAATTTCGGAACACTTTTAGAAAGTGTTCCGGAATGCAATATCCCAAACCGGAACACTTTTGCAATCTGTTCCGGTACGACCATTGCAAACCGGAACACTTCCTAAAAGTGTTCCGAAAAAATGACAACAAAAAATTAAAATAGGAACACTTTCTAAAAGTGTTCCGGTTTGGTTAAATTTCCGGAACACGTTCTAAAAATGTTCCGGTTTGGTTAAATTTTCGGAACACTTACTTGAACTGTTTCGGTGTGTTTTTTTGTGTACCGGAAGACTTGGCCCAACTGTTCCGGAATGCAATTGATGTAGAGAGAATTCGGAACACTTTTAGACGAGATGTGAAAAACGAAATTTTTTTAAAATCTTATACTATTTATATTAGGGTATTTTAGTCAAAAAAACTACTGTAGCGGGGGTACAGGTAGAAAAATATTATATAATTAATGCATATCAAGTAAATCAAGACAAAAAATCAACTGTATCTCTTCATATAGAAATTGCTATTAATAGTATTAATATGATTTTTATTATATGGAAAATTTGATATTAATATCGATTGTATTAATAGATATTTAATTAAATTTTATAAATATAAATTGTATTTTAATCCTAATCAATTTGGGATATTAGGCGAATTCGTAAGTGCACTTACGAAATACTTTGAAATAAGGTGAATTCGTAAGCTAACTTACAAATTAAATAGTAAATATAAATTGTATTTTAATCCTAATAAATTTGGGATATTGGGCGAATTCGTAAGTGCACTTACGAAATACCTTGAAATAAGGTGAATTCGTAAGTTAACTTACAAATTCTTCCAGAAAAGTTAATTCGTAAGTTAACTTACGAATTCACTCAACAAGGTGAATTCGTAAGTTAATTTGCGAATGACACTTTTAATTTTTCAGGGGTGTTGGAGAAACTCACTAGGTGGATGAAGAAATTTCCAAAAAAAATCAATAACGTAAGTGAAAAGTCTGTTATGTATTTATAACAATTTTCTTTATAAAAAAAATCGATGTGGATTTTTGAAAAACAATATAGTTTATTGGATTTTTGAAAAACAATATTGGGTTTTTAGAAGACGTAAAAAAATTGATAGTGTAAAATTACGGGTATTTCAAAAAACTCATGCAATTATCAAATTATTAGAAGGGCTTTAAAAAATTTGATAGTAATTTTTAACGGTCGAGATATTGCCGACAATTTTATACAGTTGTGATTGCACTGACAGTTGTGTGTAGTTAAGAATAAATCAAAACTTGTGTAAATAGAGATCATGTATTGTTAAATAAAACATCTTAGAATGCCACAATATTCGTTTAAGGTAGTGGTGTACTTGTATAAGGTGAAACCTCCTGTTTATTTTGGACACCCAGAGGACACCACGTGTTTTGCTCTTCTGAGATTCAAATTGGATAATATGTTGTCTGACACAAAGAACAGAAAGGTGAGTAAGATTGAGTTTTGTGTTTCGTGGATTAATACTTATTGAAGGGTGAAATACACCCATATTAATTTGAAGACTAGTGAAGATTTGAAGGTTATGTAGATAACATATCACTGTAGGATAACAAAGGGACCGATCGAGTTTGATGCGACAAATTTTAGATCTGTCGACGACATAATCAAGATGTTGAAACGTCTAAAATCATATAGCAATGTCTAGGCTTTGTTATTTATTATTGTTAAGTTATGTAATATTTGTGTTAAGTTAAGTTATGAAAACGACATAAAAATTATATAATAAATTGTACGGTGCAAATGTCTAAATTATACTCCCTTCGTAGAGCTGTAAAAATGGGCTACCCGGTCCAAAACGGACCGGTCCATATGGGCCTCAGGCTTTTTAGGACCGGGTCCAAAAAGCCCATATTTAAATGGGCTCTATTTTTACTATCCAGTCTCAGTCCTGTCTGGGCTGCGGGCTACCCAACTCTAAACGGGCTCATTTTTTAAAAAAAATAAAATTTTCTCCTTATTTTTGTAAGTAACCATGCAATATATTAAATCTCATATATAAAATTAAGATTTCTAAATAATCTATATAAGTTAACAAATAAAATGTAAAACAACACATTAACTTAATTCAAACTATCTAAAGTACATCACAAATTATGCAATGTAGCACACAAAATTAAATAATTTGTTCCAACAAGTTTTAAGTTATAAATATTCATGACAATTATAATTTTATAACAATTATAATTAGATTGATGGAATATAATTTTATAACAAATTGTTATATATCTGATTTGTACTAACTCTATCCTCCCATTTAAATTAAATCAGAGCTCATTTCAACCTTATTTTTAATTAGAATACATCATTGTGTATTTTTTATACTATCTACATAATTATATTAGGATGAAACCTTTTAGTTTGAAATTAAGTCAAACTAACAAATTTTGTTTGATGTTTATACCTTTATAATATCAAAAAAATTATAATACATAATATACCAATTTTCTATAGCATATCTAGAATTTCACCACTTTAGACATCGAAATTGTCCATTTATACCAATTGACCATTTATACTACATGGGATATATTAAAAAATGGCATTTTTTCGGGCTGGCGGGCTACCCATGGCCCATACAGGCCGGCCCATATTTTTAGGGTTTTTTCGAGCCGGTCCAAAAAGATGCAAAAGTAAATGGGCTCAGAAAAATAAGGCCCATGCCTTAATTTTTTCGGACCTGATGGAGCGGCCCATGGGCTTAGGCCCATTTTGACAGCTTTATCCTTTCGTTCCTTTTTAATTGTCACTTTTGTGAAAATTTTGTATTTATTGTCACTTTCAAATTTCAAAGTAGTGTTAGTGATAGTTTTGTCAAAATTACCCCTAATCATTTATTATAGAAAGAGAAAAAGTAAGTTAAAATAATAAAAAATTAAGAGTATTATAGATAAAAGAATAATTATTGCTTAAAAAGTAACAAGAATCATTAGCTTTATTGATATGTGTAAAAAGTAAAAAAAATGACAATTAAAAAGGAACGGAGAGAGTAATACATATAATACAAAAAAATAATAATGTCTACATAGGTCCCCACGAGATATGTGTGTTGCATACGATGCTAAAGTATAAACCTCACCATATGGATTTACCAAACCCACGAGGTTATCCATAGTGGTTGTTATCATCTGGAAACATTGTTGGTTAGCCACATCGGGTGAAGGTGGTGGATGTCGTGGCATGTCATCAAAATCCCCCTAACATCGAAAGATCCAACATCATCTACATGTTCAACATATAGGATGATGTGAGGACGTGATACATAAAGGTATCACTCTAAGTACCCATCCATAAACTGAAAAGGGAATTGAACCTCTAATGCATTATTTCTAATGGCACGAATAGAGATGGTAACATGTTACCCATAAACCATCTATCAATGCCCTCAAATGGAACAATAAGGACTAGTCGTGAGATTTCCTAAACATACCCAAATTGGCACATACATATTTCAAGTAAGTGTTTATCCACTAAGGTCTCTCACCGTAGATAACCAGAAAAGTGAAGTCTCTTCAAATTCATGATGCACTCTATGATATGTATAGGGTGTCTAGATGACATCATCTAAAGTCGGCGCATCAATCCTCCTCTTGTACTCTCGAACACCGTCTGGGTGTGCATGCTTCGACTTCCATCTCTTGGATCGTGTGGAGCCAGCAGTGATATGAATAACCCGCCTCTCACAATTGAAGGAGAAATATTTGTATATCCAACTTTGCACAATAAAAAACGCAAATCAAGAAATGTCATGAATGAAAGATAAATTAAAAATAAATTTTTATAACTAAAATAAAATGATATAATTGATAAGTTGTTTAGTCTCAAAGATACTCGCCTCTCTAAGTGCAACATATATAACAGTTTGTGCAACACACCCCCATGACCAAGTGACATGGTTAAGGTTGCTAAACACGGGGTCTCATAGGGTGTTCAGGTGGAGCGGTGACATAGGGAACCAATTTTTTAGGGGCACCAATTTTTTTAAATTATATATACATATGAAGTTGACTATTATTTGATACATATGACTTATAAATATGGTTAAAAAAATTATAAATTAAGAAAAGGGCAACAAATTCATAATTTTGACGGGGCCCTCAAAATCTCGAGGACGGCCCTGTAAAAAACTTATCCACCAAGATAGTACATTATACAAGATGTAGCATTTACACCCTAGTGGAAACCCCATACATAGAATCATGCACCAGATGTCCACAACATCAAACAACGCAACCAGATGTCAACCCCGCAAAGGAAATGGAATTGTTGGACCCTTAACCACTCTCAGACGAGACATGGAGAGTGTATGTCCCATAATGTTTTAAACCTCCCTTTTTGGTCAAGTTTGATGGGCACAATGACCACTACAAACATGTTTACTTCATTAATACATATATGGCCATCATAGGCGTTCCCGACTCATTGAAATACAAGTTGCTATCTGGTACTTTCAAATATGTCTCCCTCATATGGCATATGGGTTTACCCCATGCTTCTATCAGCAGTTACAAAGAACTGGTAAATAAATGGGTACACGAGTTAGTAAGAAAAAGTAAGTACTTTTTTATCGTTTCTACAAGGATTAACGTGATATAATTTTCGGTCAATAGTCACTATGATTTTAA
This sequence comes from Vicia sativa, assembly GCA_021764765.1. Lineage (NCBI taxonomy): Eukaryota > Viridiplantae > Streptophyta > Magnoliopsida > Fabales > Fabaceae > Vicia > Vicia sativa. The sequence goes on along the minus strand of CM038797.1, from coordinate 90,640,817 downwards.
GCTTAGATTTGGATGGGTTTTGGAAGGAAAGGTTGCATAATTTAAAACAAGTGAATGATAAATGGATTTTCAGAGATATGAGAACTTTTCAGGATTGGATTTCATCCACAGACATAGTATTAATGTACCAATCAGTTATACATAATTTATACATTCATCAATATCATCGCGTATCGCTCACAAAATAGTTTATTTCTAAAGTTTGATGAGATTAATTATTAACCCTGATTATGTCTAACTAGTTTTACGAGTTCTATTGTATTGGTTAATCGATGATCTCTCAGTCTATCAAACCATACAGCGCATTACGGGTCGATACTCACGGTGAATGTTAAACCTAAATATATGTCTAGCATTTAGAATCTAACAGATGTTCATCTTAGATCAATATTTGAAACTCATTTCTCAACATCAATGCAAATATCAAGGGTAACATGAAATCAAAGATAACATCGATATAGAATAATAAATAGATTGAATACAACACCATGATTAATAAAAATATATACTAATACGATAAACTTACACCCAATCCCAACAAGAAAGGAATTTAGTTACACATGGAAACTAAGTACAAAGAGAAGAATGAGTAAGGACAAACATCTACCGAGATTTCCCGCCGATTGATGCAAATCTCACTCTAGATCTTTGAAGAGTACTATCTCTTATTGTTTTCAAAGGATCTCACACTCCCAAAACGGTTTTAAGTCATAAAACCCTAGAAAACCCAAAAGCTACTGAAAATTATGTTTTGAAATTATACATAAAAAGTTGTATAGACAAATTTTCCCGGTGCCTAAAATATTCGCTCGAAGAAAAGTCATTTTCCACACACATCAGTATGCACACAACACTCACAAGCTAGAACAAAATATCAAAATTCACCCGACGAACACATGTTTCGTCCAACAAATTACTTGCTACAAGATCTCATAGTGAATAAGCTCACCAGTGCCTCTAGAAATATATTAGAATTCATCAAGTGGGGCTCGCTCCCCGCTCGCCCTAAGCTTTCCCGACAACGTCGCTCATGTTTCCCCCCTGGGTCGTCCGGTGAAATAGTTGACAAGAAGCGTCATTGTCCTGAGCTTGTACATTTCAGGCTTAATCCAACACTTTTCTGCACAATAAAACATAAATCAAAGATTCTACTACTAAATACTAAAAAAGATAAATTCTGGAAAAAATTAGGGGAAACGATAATCGTAAACGCAAAATAGAGCTGAAAAGTGCCAAGTTTTAATGTGAAATTTTAGACATATTTGGCACTCATCAAACTCTCCCCAACTTAAAACTTTATTTATCCTCAAACAAGAATTTCACAACCTAAAAAAACAAGAGAAACATCCAAAGCATTTCATGTCTAACAAGCTAATACATTGTTCAAAATATTTAAAGCACAAGTAAAGTCATGCTTACCACTATACGACAACTACACCATGATTATGAAACAAATTATAAACACAAAAGTCGCGTCAAACATGCTAAAACAATACATGCCCAATCTTGAATCACACCTAGCACACAAATTCATCAATGACTTAACTCACATCCAACAATCTTGCTAACAATAGATTAAATTATGCATTCATTTAAAAAACTCGTATATAAAGCATAAAAGCACAAATCACAAAGAACTTTCAAGAGTTGTAATGGGGCTTGTGTTATAAACAAGGGTCATATCTAAAAGTAGTTGAAACAAAATTCCTAATCATATGAGAGCAATCACTGCTCATATTTTTAAGCATTATCTACTTTATTTCACCTTTTTCCCTTATCTCAAATGGTTACACCCTTGAACTAAAATTTTGACATACAATTCTTGCCAATTTTATTTTCATCAAAGCTTTTTATTTTTTATTTTTTTCCTTTTTTTTCTTTTTCTTTCTTTTTCTTTTTTTTTCTACCACTTTCTTATTAAAAACTTAGTAACCAACATTTTTCCCTAACTTGAATACAACCATACATTATAACAAGAATTATCTCAAACTTTCTAAGGCAAGGGAAAAGATTATAACCATAATTTATGGTTGGTAGTTCAAAAAAACAAAATTTGTAGTACCATGGTTTTAGGATTGGCAGCAATTTTTCTAAAACATGGTTCAAAACAAGATGTTTTAATATGGTTGTCAGGTTTATTAAAGACAAATGTTCTAATAGATGTTGTGATATGTTGTACTAGAACATCTGTACAAGTTGTTTTGATTCTTGACAGTTTTGATTTGATTTTATGATATTCCTATTGGATAAATCCCAATGATTTGCGCATGACAAAAAGATTTAATCTAGAATGAGTGATCTAATCTCCAGGTGTACATATGTTTCTAAAATTGGACGTTGAGACAATTTACGAAACTTGATGTTTTTTTCCAATATTTAAGAAGATTTTTCTTCATAATTAGTGCAACCCTCAGCTTGTGGATCAAACAATATCTGGGAGAAGATTTTGAAGCCCATGGACCATTGGGAATATTTATAGAGAAACCTAGACCTAATGTAACATAAGTATTCACAATTGTAAAATTATGAGAAGGCTAAAGTCTTAGGTTTTGAGAGTCTTTTGTGTTCTTGTATGTCACCTGTGTATGTTTTGATACAGTGAGGTAGACTGATTGTTACTTGATTGTTTATCAAGTTATTATTCTCACTCATGAGCTTTTAAGCAAAGAGTTGAGTATTTTTATTACTTAAGCTTTTAAGTAAAAATAGGTATTGTTTATTTGAAGTGTAATATTCTATTTTGTTGTTTTGATTCTAGTCACGAGTTTGTGACTGTAGGTATCACCAAGGTGATTGGAAGTGAGAGGGAGATCTTATATATAGAAGGTTTCTAGGTAGAAGTTTCACAAGGTAGTCATTAAACGAGAATTTGTAAAACTGAGATTGTTTAGGCTTTGAATTTATAGTGTCACAGTGAATTTATTTCTTGGCTTGGTAGCTCCTAGAGTAGGCGACGTTGCACTAAACTGGGTTAATAATTACTTGTGTTATTTATCTTTATGCATAAGTTATAGTTTTGATATCTTTAGTTCTGTTTGTCAAGAAATGTCACAAGTCACAACATTTGTCTTAGCATTGTTCTAATGTTGGGACCTCAATATTAACTTATGTTATAGTGCTAGAATTTCTATTGACATCAAAGTAGACGTCGTGGTCTAATTTATTGGGTGAGCTTAATGGAAAAAATTATGGTAATATTTGTCTTTTGTAAGGATAAAATGGTGCCATTCTTGATGTCAATGGACAACGTAATTTGGAATTTTGTCAGGATAGGAGAATCTAGTTGTTAAGAATAAAGGAAGGGAATATTCTTTGAGGCCATGAGAGGATTGGTCTAAGGAACTAAAGGAGTTGGATTTTGGTAACTCTAAAGTGTTGAGTTCCATCTTTGCTATGATGAACACATGTGTTGTGATCAAAGATGCTTGGGAATTTCTCAAGACTACTCATGAAGGCACGTCAAGAGTTTAGGAGAAAGGTTGTTCAGGAAGAAGATACTCAAGTCTCTACCTAAGAGATTTGATATAAAGGTATCTGTCATTGAAGAAGCTTAGGATATCAACAAAAAAAAATTGTCGCTTAAAAGTTTTGAGCTGACTAAAATGATAGATCTGAATAGAAGAACAAGATCATAGCTTATGTCTCTAACTCTATTGATAAAAAAGAGCAAAGTACCCTGGAATCTGATGAAGGGTTATCTAATGCTAGTGTATTATTGGAAGGAAATTCAACCATATTTTGAGGAGAGTGGATGGAAGGACAAGACCAAATGTCAAGAACCTATATCCTTACGTCAACAATGAAAAGCTAGATCAGAAGAAAATGTCAATCAGTAAAGGCATTTGGTGTCATGATTTTGAAGGCTTTAAACATATTATAGCATAATGCCATACCTATCTCAAGAAACAACTTAAGGGGATTTCTATTTCTAAGTCTGGTGAGGGATGTGGTCTTGTTGATGTATCGACCAAGGTTGTTACAGTAACACCCCGTTACACAGTTAATACATCACTAGTATTTACACAATCATTTACGAATGACTATGATTAATTGATAGTGTAAAATTCAATGATTTTAATTAAATAATGTCAAACTCTTTAACTTTAGATGTTATTTTAAAATAATTAAATTTAACTTGAACAAAATATTTCATAATTTTTTATCATTTTAACAAAAAAAATTATTTATTTTTAAATAATAAATTTTATCTAAATCATTTTAAATTATCTTAAAAATACTAAATTCCTCTATTAGTAAAATATGTTTTATCTATACACACTTAATATTGTGTAAGATAACATCATTTTGTATATATTATAAGATTAATTGATATGCACTGAAATTGATAATGTAAAAAGTTTTATGTAGCACAAACATTCATATGTATACGAAGCTTAATAATGATTTTGTCCCTGCTCCTGATGGTTTTGGTGCTTTCTTCTACCAAAAGTATTGTATATGAAGCTTATTAAGTTGGATGTTATTAATGTTGTTTGTCAATTCTTTTTGCAGGGCACGATTCCTCCCAATTATAATGTTAACACTATTATCCTTATTCATAAGACTAACGTGTTAGACGATATGCCACGATCTAGAGGGATGAATAGACTGCAAATGATTTTTTTTCATAAAAATTATGTTTTAAAAATGTTTAACTATGGTGTACGAAAACAATCCTGGATCTATAATCATTTATCCTGAACTGCTATCGAAAAGAGTAGATATGTGTTAAACCGATAAAACTAATACGTAAGATGAGAAAAATAATCAATATATTTTCAAAAAATACATTAGAATAAAACCATATTTTAGGCAAAGAGAGAAAGAGAGATTTGTTTAGGCAGTTTTTTAATCGGTCTTGCTATGTAGTTTACAAGAAAAGAAGTAGCAATCCAACACTCCAAACCCTATGGTTGATGTTTGTCCTAACTTATTCTCTCCCTTGATCAAAGTTCTATAAAGTAACATGATATTTCTAATTTGATCCTCCAGTTACCGCTACTCCTTTGACTGAACCCCCGTTCTTCAAAACTTTCACTTTGTTGAATCCAAATTGAAAACATATTGTGACCCAAGATTACCAAAGTGATCCTCCGGTTACCATTAATCATATCACATAAACCCCTGTTCTTCAAAGTTTTCACTCGGCTGAATCCAAATTGCGTAATCTTGTGAAACCTCCCAAATCAATCATTGATATTGGAAGAAAACGCCAATTGGGTTTATCTTGAAACCCCTAAAACATTTTAACCCAATTCGATTACACTAATCCTAAATTGTACCTTATCAAACTATCTCAAGATCACACAATAAAAATGATTATGTGTAGTTGTTGTATGTATGCATTGATAGAGGAGTGGAATGATGAAAAGACTTTGTATATTTTCGGTTTCAATCTATTAGAAATGATGCATGAATATATAGGTGTGTGTGTGTGTAAGAGAAAACATAAAAAATATATTTGAAAAATTACATATTTGGATATTTTAAAATAATGAGAGTTGACCCATTCAAGGTGGAAGTCGACTCACAAGAGCAAGGGAGTCATAACATGTGGGAGTCGACTCCTTCGTGCTTTGTATCGACTCCAAATGCTTGGGAGTCGGACCATTCTGGCCAAGGAATCATTTTAAAAATAAATTTAAGTGGGAGTTGACCCATAGCTCAAGGGAGTTGACATGTCGTGTATCGACTATTTTGCAGCACAGATTTTTATTTCAAAATACTTTCAATGGGAGTCGACTCCTAACACATTAAGTTAACTTCATGTTGTACCCCAAAATTTACCTTCTTCATTTCAATATTTCTGGCTTATAATTTCATTATCATAAATATACATGCATATATAGGCATATCATTGATCATGTGGTTACAAGGTTCTGAGTATTTCAAATTGAGGAAGAAACTGTGCGTTTCGGTCATCTTAGATTATTTTGAACCAAAATCGATATTTCTCGGTTCGTGTGATTGGAGCAAGATTTTCTGGACAAAAAGTTATTTTGACTTGGTTCCATATGATTTGGGATCATATCAATATGTTATCCAGTTCATCTATTCAGATCGGAGGCCGTTTCGTCAAAAGAAAGACTTTATTCGTTCATTTCTCAATAAAGTGAATTTTGGGTTTTCGGTATGTTTCAGGCATTCCAGAAGACATATCTCTCAGCTCGTCGGGTATTTTCTAATGATTTTAGACTGGAAGTTCCCTCTCACTATTATCTATAACTTTCTTTCTCAATTCGGAAGCAAATTGTATGAAGAAAACCCTCAAAGAAATTGATCTTCCAAGCGGGATAAACTGAATTTTAGTGCTGAACCGTGTTCTCGGTGCGCTAGAAAGGTCCTAACTCCTTACTGGAACATCGAAACTGAGTGGGGCCGGTGTCTAAAATTCCGTATCGAAGTTCTCTTAGAATTTCATTTACAAGTCAAGAGCCAATTCCTTACCATTTAAGACAAGTTTTTTATTCTTTGGAATTGATTTTGAGACGAACCGAGTGTTTTTTCATCTGATACGCGAAGTTCGAAAAATCATATCTCGCTCGATTTTTATCAAAAAGAGGTCGGACCAGTGCCAAAAGTTCAAAAAATCCGTTGGCTTCATTTTCTACAAAGACTCTGAATTCGGAATTTGATCAGAAGACCCTCGTTCGAGGTAATTTCTCCGAAGAGAGCAGTAAAATTCTGCATGTGTTAGACGCCCGAATCTTATGCTGAAACTTCAAAAATTCGTATCGCTTGGACCATTGTCTGATTGAGTCAAAATTTTGATTCACTTAATCAATTTCGCGTTCCGGACATTTTTCGTTTAGAGTTTGACTTCAAATTCCGCACGGATTTGGCTGCTTTGGGTTGTGTACGAAAATAATTCGGATAATCGGAATTTGGGCTTAATTATGGATTCAAGACACTCTAAAGCTCAATTTCTCACACTATAAATATATTTTTCCCTTCACAAAATTGGTACACACAATCATTTGCAAAATTTTGCTCTCAAATCTCAATTTCTCTCTCAAAAACAAAAGAACAAAGTCATAAGGAGAAGCTACTTCCTCCACAAGCCACCCTTGCTCCCTCCTTGATTTCTGATCTTCCACCCAGCCTCTGCCCTGCGCACCTCCGACCGACCTCTCCCCTTCCTAAACCGGTCTCTTCGTGCTAGATTCCTCCCTTCCCGACCGGCCTTCGTACGGCTCCTTCTTCTCCCTTCCGCGGACTGATCGGTCCCTCTCTTCTCACCACAAGCCAGCCTTGCGCCAGTTTTCTCTTGCTCCGGTAGGCATCCTCCGCCTTGCCTAGCCCGGATGGACCTCCTCCCTCACGGCTAGCCCTTCCTCTTCACCAATTTTGCTCGGTTTTCTTTGATTCAAGCCTTCCTCCTCATTATTTTTCAATTCTCATCAAGATTCAAGGATTATCATCAATTGGAACTTGATTTGGTATTTTCTTCAACAATTCAAGTCAAACTTCAAGAACAAGTAAGTAGCTTATTTAATTAAGTGCTTATTTTAATTGATTCTCCAATTTTGACTTTTATTGAAATTGATATTGGAATTGATTGAATTATATGTGTTGATTCGAATTCTTGAATTTTTGTTTGTGAATTCTTTGATTTGAATCCAATTTGTGAACGTTATTGTGTCGGTGTGAAGGAAAATTTTACATAGAGCACACATACACTTGTGTAATTCTTTTTCTTTGCATTTAGATGACTTTAATTGAACATTTGTATTATCTATCACATGCTCATGCATTAGATAGCATTTAGGTTGATGATTTGAGTTGAATTAATGTGAAATAAGACTTGTTTTGCAAACATAATTATGTCGAAATGTAGTTTCACGTGCATTTTGACTTGTAGGTTTCATTTGCATTGTACATTATGAATTTAGGCTTGCATTTAGATTACATCTTGCATCTTCATGCATTGATCTACAAACATGTTGAATAATTAAATTGAGTTTAGGTGTCGAAGCTTGATTTTAATGACATTAAAGTGTATCGGATTCACATTTTTCACACACTTTTTCACATGTTAATGGTGCATTCTAGCTTACATGAATTAAAGCATCGTGATACATTGCATCTTTACTTTTATTTGACTTTGATCCATACTTTGCATCATTCTTAGATGTAGGATACATTGAACATGCATTGATTACATATTGCATGTCATTCATTTGCATTTTACACATAGAGACATCATAAAAAAATGTAAACGAACATGCATTTTTCATGAATATTTTTGCATTTATTTTCATTCAAACAACTTTGAATCTTGTGCATAGCTTGCATATTAATTTGTTTTGATTTGGTTATCTCATGTACATGAATTAAATTCCAATTCATTTCTCATTTTAAACCAAAACAAAGGTGAATTGGAACTTAATTCGATACATGAATTTTGGCGTTCCATAAGCCTTCTTCGGCGATTTTGTGCATCAGAACTCACTTTTTCTCAAAGGTCCGAGGTAACGATAGTTGTTCCCAACATTTTGGCACGTTCTAATACTGTTTTTGATGGTTTAGGAACCAAATTTCAAGTGCAACATGCCTAAAACTCTATCGCTTCCCCCATTACTTTAAGGTCCAAAAAACGTTGCTTTCACTTGGAATTAATTAAAATCGATCATATTTTTGAATTCGTTGATGCTTTTGCAAGCAACCATATGATTTTTAATCGATTCCGAGAAGTTGACTTTTTCGCTCCGATTTCAGAAAAGTGTTTTCCCAAGCCGATTTTTATGATTTTATTTCACTTATTATATGCTTATACTAGTGTATCATCATATACATAATCAGTTTTGCATTCTGTGCTTTATTTATAGCACTTGCTTTGTTAATTCTGACACTTTATTTCATGTGCGAGATACATTGAGCATTTTTACTTGAGATTTGGATTTGTAGCATCCATATCTTGTGTTTACACACATGCGTGTACATCATATTGTCTGTTTGCTTGTATTTACACCTTTCTTGCAGGTTATCCAATTGTTTTGAATGTGTACGAACCCAAATTCTAATATTTGTTTGCGTACGAACACGTATCCAATTGTCTGTTTGTTTGGATTTACACCTTTCTTGCAGGTTATCCGATCGATGTGAATGTGTACGAACGCATATTCTAATACTTGTTTGCATACGAATACGCATTGTTGTCTACTTGCTTGGGTTTTCACCTTTCTTGCAGGTGAATCTTATTCCAAATGTGTACAAACGCACATTCTAACACTCGTTTACGTACGAACGCGCATCATATTGTCTGCCTATTGGGTTTTCACCTTTCTTGCAGGTTTACTTGTTTTGAATGTGTACGAACGCACATTCTAACACTCGTTTGCGTACGAACACGCATCATATTGTCTGCTTGTTTGGTTTTCACCTTTCTTGCAGGTGTATCTTGTTTTGAATGTGTACGAATGCATATTCTGATACTCATTTGCGTACGAACGCGTATTTTCTTGTCTGCATTGTCTGGATTGCAATCTCTTGCAGGTTTATTCGCATCGGATGTGTACGAACACACATTTCGATCATGCTTTGATGCCTCTGCTCATTACTCACCAGTTTTTTTATTGCTTGGCAGCAGTACTTGAAGTTTTCCAGAGTATTTCTTAGCTTGCTATTACTTACGGATTGTTATCCGTTTGGTATTTACTATACCTTTTTACTGCATTGTTTTATCGCTTTTCTAGAGAGCATGAGAAGTAGGGTTTTACCTCTTTCTTTTGCCATGAGAAGTAGGAATATAGATGCATGATGGGTCTTCCGTAGTTGGAGCATGTTCAGGAACCCCTCTGGTTTATTTAAAGACCCGTTTAGGGAAATTCTGTTTGCTACTTGTGTGTGGTTTTTTTAAAATCCTCTCCCGTGCATAGAAAGGTACCTTGAGTCGTTATGTTTATTTTTGTGCTTGCATAGGTCAAGAATGGTTAGGCAAACCGCTAAGCGGCACCACCAAGCAAAGACCCGCTTTAATGAGATCTACAGGTGTTGGATGTGATAATGATATGATGGGCACGCGGAAAGGATTCATAATCGACCCCCACAAAGTTCTAGTCTGTGTCAGCTCAGCACACGCGAATCGTGTTGCTTCCTTATCGAGTCAATAATAAAAGTGGCAAGAGTCCCTTATTCTGACTCTCCACGCCTTCTCTTGGGGTTCACATTTATTTCTTTGATAACCATACTCATATGCTCTTCACACTTGATAATTTATATCATGTTGTGATACCTTTCTCGGGAATCGAATGGTCGGCTCCTGGTTGACTCCAGTATGCTCGTTACCATCGCAGCCTGTGGGACTTCCTTCTTCTCCTGCGTATGTGTGATCATTTATTTGTGCATTGCATTGTTTTTGTACTTCTGCCAAAGCACTTACTTACTTCATCCCCCTGCATCTCTTGGTTCTACAACCAAGCCGGATATAGAATAGCTTCCCTTAGGACCGCTCAGTTAGGATAGCTCTCGAGCCTATACATTAGGATTTTCATCCTTTGAATGTCAACGTAGTTAGAGATTCCCTTACATCCTTAATCTTAGGTCCAATCTTGCATGATAACATTAGGGTAGAACTAGTTAGTCTCCTTTTACATGTTTTCTTGTTCTTTTTTGTGTCCTTGCATGTAATAAAACTAAAACTTGTTTTCTTTTCGTTTGAAAATCAAAACACTTAATAATGGTTCAAACTCCTTTTTTAAGGTAAAAGAAACCAACCTCGCTTCAAACCTTTTTGTCTACGAACTTTCTTTTCTTTTAAAACCTTTTCAAAAAGGGTGTTCCCTTTCAAATCCAAACAAATTTCTAAGTGTGAGAGCGGCTTAGTATAAGACTTCTTATAGATGCAATGTCAAGCACGAGTTGCAATTGTGAGGATGAGGAATTAAACTTCCCATAAAAATAATTGCAACCTACCAAAACATGTGAGCCGAACTACGATGCTCTGACATTCCCATTTCCCGAGGGAATACGTAGGCATCTTGTCACGGGGCTCGATTGAGCAAAACTTTGTAAATACTTCCTTCTTTTCCCCGTGTTTTCTTTATTTTCCTTTCTTTCTTATGCATTGTAACGATTAAGTGTCCGAGTGCTGTATAGCAGGCAAGCAAAAAGTAAAGTATTATTTTTACTGGGTGATATATACCGGTTAAGTTATATCGTATCGTGTCCACAGAGATTGGTTATTGATTCGTCGTTCGATAATTCTATCGTTAATGAGTTTGGGATTAAATGGTTGTAAAGAAAAGATAAAAGGTAAATGAACAAAAACTATAAAGGATAGACACCTTGTCCGAAACGAATGCACACTACCCGTCACAGACTTAAATCTACCGTCCAGTTATACTCAGACTACCATACTCGTCCGTGTCATCACATACCTCCCACAACTTAAGTTATTTTTAACCCAAATTGATAATTCAACCGCATCACCTCGATAGCCATGTCTGGCCTACCTCAACAACACAGAAGTCAAACGTGTCACTCGTAACGACTATCTCTAGCTCGAAACAACCAACACAAAGGCATTAAACTCAGATACTCTAAGTAAATGTCAGCTCTAAACTCATTTCTAGCATTCAGAAACTAACAAATAATCATCCTAGGTAAGAATCTAAGAAATCTATATCTAGCAAAGCTCAAATCCCTAACACAAGGTAAAAAGCTAAGACAATCACCAACATAGATTCATAAAGCAGACTTTATACAATGTCAAGGGAGATAAATATACATGAGTTATGAGTAGAAATACATACATACCCAACAAATAGAGAAATACATAGAGAGTAGAAGAGATAAACCACTCATTTACACCGGTTTGTCAGAGCCTATCAAAGAGCAATCCACCTTCAATCATTTGTATGCAAAACCTAATGTTGTTTTCTAAGCTAATCTATCAAAAATAAAGGTTGATGGAAATGGGGATCAAAATCCACCCCAAAACCATAACCTAAAAATGGCTAAAAATGAAGTTATAAAATAAATCTCAAACGATCGCTCTCAGCAGCGAGGGCGCGCTCATCGGGGTCAGATATTTACACGTTAAACCTCCTTAATGTCGCCCAGCAGCGAGGGCGCACTGAGCGACCTCTAAAACTAAATTTTTCTCTGCCGAAACAGTACCAAAGCACTCAATGCGCTCCAAAACGTGCTGAGCGGCCTCTCTTGAGCAAAACTAGTCTTTTATTCATCAAAACTGCGTCTTCGGAGCCGTGTCTTCGACACTTTATTCCTTAATGCTCCAACACGCACAAATACCTACAAAAATACATTAAAACTAATCAAACGGTACATTATGTACACAAAACACAATAAAACGTATTTACAACAAAAGTGGGGTTATTCAACGATTATTAACAAACAAGAATAAATAAGTGCCACAAAACATATATATAAAATAACTACATTTTGACACTTATCAACTCTCCCCAACTTGACACATTGTTTGTCCTCAAACAAAGTCAAGTAAACCTAAAGAAATAAAAGATGATAATCAAAGAATCACGAATCAACAAGTTTTAAAACGGAAAACAAATGTATCGTTCAAACGAATACGTACACGACAAATACATACTTACCACCATATTACAATAATAACATATAAACTAAACAAATCCTAAGTACAAAAATCATGCAAAACATTCTAAAACAAAACAAGCTCAATCATGAATTACACCTAGCAAAAATTCATCTGTAGATGAAGAACACACAAAGGTAAGGTACTTTTGACACTCATCCAACAATCTTGCAAAAAAAAGACTAAATTATGCATTCAACCAAAAACTCAATCAAAAATACAAATGCAAGAATCACAAGGGCTTTTCAAGGTTGTAATATGGCTTGGTTAACAAACAAGTGATAAGTCCTAAAGATAATCGAAACAAAAACTTGCCTAAACCTAAGAGAGTGTTCAACTCACAAAGTTCCAAACAATACAATTCCAATCAAACTTCTTCTTCATCACAAATTGTCAAACCAAAACATCTTACTTATTAACACAACATTATTCATACCCTTTTTGTTTTTCTTTTTCAAAGCTTTTTCTCTTTCTTTTTCTAATCTTTCCTTTTTTTTCCCTTTTTTTTTTCCTTTTCTCAAACTCTTATAAATCACAACATAAGCACATAAACATTCCTCTCCCCAACTTGAATTCAACCAACATCATTATGTGAATACTTACTATTTTCTAAGACAAGATAAAAATTCATACAACAACATATAGTTGAGGGTTCAAGAAACAAAGAAATCAACATCCATACAAAAAAAAGGTGAATTGACACTCATAGACAAGCATCAAGTTCAAATAAACATGGATATTGATAAAACCTCAAAGAGGTTAACAAAAGATCACACACTCACAAGGTGAATTGAATATTTGGCCAAGGTAGTTGTGCTCAAAATAAAACAAAATGCCTTGATCATTTTCATGCAATCATACAATCAACACAAAATAAAAGATTAAGCATAATAAAATCCAGCTAAAACAAGAATTGTGGCCTCCAACATATGTAAAAAATGGAAAGCTTCCTCACATTTATGGGTAAAAAGGAAACTAAAGTGATTCAATTCATGAGCAAGTAATGCAAAAAGAATTAATGACATGGTAATTATACAAATGATAAATTTCCTAAACATGTTATGCTATAGAAAGCGATAAACGAGTACCTGATGTGTACCAACTTTGAAACTATCATTACCATACATCCGCGAGTTGAAACGATCAAACTCGGAAAATTACAAAATGGATCCTCAAGCTACCAGACCAAAATTTGAGTCCAAACAACAACAAAAGAATTAGAAAAACAAAATTTACAATATTTAGAACCAACAAAACTCCTCAAGCTAAACACAACAAGCTTGCGGAAAAACACCAAATTACATAACAAAACAAAAGCAAATAACGATACAAAAACTTGGTGAAAATGAATTAACAAGTTTAAAAGTGAAGATTTGAAATTAAGAGCAAGTCCTATTTCAACTTGTTAAAACACAAGTCACCACACACATAAACAAACAAACATGCTTGTTTTACGTTGTAAGCTCGACGCCTTTATTATGAGAGCAAGAAACCTCCTCTCGTCATGCCATTGTATTGTCACACCGTGCAAACCTAAAGAAAGTGTCCTAACATTCACACAACAAACGTTATGAAAATGAGAGAACTTACAACATACCTGAAAACAAGGTAAAACACACATATGTACAAGTATGGAAAGTAAACACACAACATGTACAAGTAACAATATACAAGTTCACATACAAAGTCTATACAACATATACATTAATTACAAAATTCAAAAACAACGGAATTATCGCAATATAGAAACAATAAAACCAATCCCCGAAAACGACGCCATTTTGTTCGAGTGCGGTTATAGCAGGCAAGCAAAAAGTAACGTATTATTTTTACCGGGTCATAAATACCGGTTAGGTTATATCGTATCGTGTCCATAGAGATTGGTTATTGATTCGTCATTCAACAATTCTATTGCTAATGAGTTTGGGATTAAATGGTTGTAAAGAAAAAACAAAAGGTAAATGAACAAAAACTATAAAGGATAGACAACTTGTCCAAAACGAATGCACATTACCCGTCACAGACTTAAATCTACCGTCCAGTTATACTCAGCCTATGACACTCGTCTGTGTCATTACATACCTCTCACAACCCAAGCTATTTCTAATCCAAATTAAGAATTCAACCGCATCACCTTGATAGCCATGTCTGACCTACCTCAACAACACAAAAGTCAACCGTGTCACTCGTAACGACTATCTCTAGCTAGAAACAACCAACACAGAGACATTAAGATCAGATACTTTAAGTAAATGTCAGCTCTAAACCCATTTCTAGCATTCAGAAATTAATAGATAATCATCCTAGGTAAGAATCTAAGCAGTCTATGCTTAGCAAAGCTCAAATCCCTAACACAAGGTAAAAACCTAAGACAATCACCAACACAAATTCATAAAGCAGACTTTGTACAACGCCAAGGGCGACAAATATACATGAGTTATGAGTAGAAATACATACATACCCAACAAATATAGAAATACATAGAGAGGAGAAGAGATAGACACTCATTTACACTAGTTTGCCAGAGTCTATCGAAGAGCAATCCACCTCCAATCATCCGTATGCAAAGCCTAATGTTGTTTTCTAAGCTAATCTATCAAAAATAAAGGTTGATGGAAATAGGGATCAAAATCCACCCCAAAACCAGAACCTAAAAATGGCTAAAAATGAAGTTATAAACAAATCAGACGAGTAGCTTCAATGCTCGATATTTACACGTTAAACCGCCTTAATGTCACTCAGCGGTGAAGGCGTGCTGAGCGGCCTCTAAAACTAAAAATTTTTCTGCCGGAACAGTACCAAAGCACTCAACACTCTCTAAAATACGCTGAGCGGACTCGCACTTAGCGGCCTCACTGCGCTTAACGGTCCCTCCTGAGCAAAACTTGTCTTTTATTCATCAAAACTGCATCTTCGGAGCCGTGTCTTCGACACTTTATTCCTCGATTCTCCAACACGCACAAATACCTACAAAAATACATTAAAATTAATCAAACGGTACATTATGTACACAAAACACAATAAAACGTATTTACGACAAAAAGTGGAGTTATTCAATGATTATTAACAAATAAGAACATATAAGTGCCACAAAACATATATACAAAATAACTACATTTTGGCACTTATCATTAAGCGATAGATAGATGTAACACACCCATTAGATAGAAAGTAGAAGTGGATACCGTAAAGTACTACGAGCGTGTGGAGTGCTAACACCTTCCCCTCGCGTAACAGACTCCCTTACCCGATCTCTTGGTCGTAAGACCATGATTTCTCTCCCCTCAGGTTTACTCGATGTTTTCCTTTCCTCTCGTGGGATAAAAAACGTTCGATGGAGACTTCATTAATATCCTATCTGATGATGTTCAGTCGGTTGTTTCACTCCAAACATGATTTTTCATTAAAAAAAATTGATATTTTTTCCATTTTTAACTTGTCCAAATGCTATTTACTTGTTCCCTAAGTGTTCTAAGATGAAAATACAACCTAGACATCAAAGATAAGATCCAATGTATAAATACTACATATACCCTAGTTTTAACATCAATGAAAACATCTAATACAGGATATTGTACTCACACAATGAGAATAATCATTTGAACATGCCTACAACTCTTGCTAATTTCAAACATAAGATTGTCACTAAAATTTCAGTTGATAGGTTGTCCACCATCCTCCCTTCCTTGATCTCTCCTAAGAAAAAAATCTTTATTAACGAGATAAGATTAGAGATGACATTTGTCTCACTTCTTAAGCTATTAGCCTTTTTAACAATAACAAATTTAGTGGTAATTTTGCCTTGAAGATTGACATTTCCAAGGCCTCTGACACCCTTAGTTGGCCTTTCATCATCAAAACTTTAGAATGCTTTGGTTTCGGTAACATGTTATGCAATTGGATCATTGTTATCCTTCACTTTGCCAATCTTTTCATTGGTCTCAATGGCAATCAAGTTGGTTCCTTTAAGTGTTCTAATGGGGTTAGGCAAGGAGACCCCTTGTCTCCCCCTTCTTTTTTGTCTTGCTGAAGAGATTTTAAGTATGGGTATATCCAAGTTGGTGACTAGCAATCAAATCGATCTCATAAAGGGTTCTATAAACTATTTTGTCCCCTCTCACACCCCATATATTGATGATATCATGATCTCTTGTTGAGGAGATGAAAAATATTTGAAAGTCATTGCTAGTTTACTTAATACTATGCTATTTACTTTGGCCAACTTTGTAACCAATCTATACCTCTTATCTATGCATGAGGCATGTCTCACAATAGGCATGAAAATTTGGTAGAGCTCGTTGGTTTCACCATGGCCACTCCCCCTTTTTATCTACCTTGGCGCCCATATTTTTATTTGAATACCTAAAGCTTTTCCATTTCATTTCACTGTAGATAAGATCACAACCAAGCTTGTAGTTTGGGAAGCCAAAATTGTGTCTATGGATGGAAGAGTTCAGTTAGTCAAAACTACTATCAAATCATGTTGGTGCATTGTATCTCAATTTACAATTGGCATGCTAGCATCATTAAAAACATTGAAACTTGGATGAAGAATTTCATATGGAGTTCAAGCTTGGATAAAAAGAAGTTGGCGATTATAGCTTGGAGGACTTGTTGCAAAATCATGAAAGAGGGTGGTTGTAGTTTAAAATCTCTAAAAACTTTCAATGCTGCTATTAATCTTCATACGTGTTAGAGCTTTTTAAATGTTAAGCATGGTTGGTCCTCATTGCTTGCTGTCAGAGTCAGAAAAAATAATAGAATCATTAAATATTACATCAAGTCATCTATTTAGAGTGGCATTAAAGATAATTTTGATAATGTTAAGGACAACAATCAATGGTAGATTGGGTATGGAATGCATACAAATTTTTGGCTTGAATATTGGTTGGATGAACCTCTGGTTACCAAGTTCAAAATTCTTGCTATTTTTCAAAATACCCTTAATTCAAAGGTGAGTGATTTTCCGTTTGAGTTTGATAATGTATTGGTTTTGAAAGGTACTGATAATTGTATGCTCAACCCAAAACAAGCTTATAATTTTCCCCATAAACCTCTCATTAGTGTTGCACGGTCTTTTGTCTTGTGCGATAACAACATTCTTCCATCTCAGTCCATGTTTGAGTAGAGATTTATTCACTATAAAGTTCCTACAAATGATAATCTTGCTTTAAGAGGCCTCTCGTTTCCATCTATTTTTGATCTCTATAAAGCGCATTAGGAAACATCCAGTCAAATTTTCTTTGATTTCTCTTTTGTCAAAAACATTTGGAATTAGTTGAAGGACAAATAAGACATCCAAACCAACTTTAGTAATATCTTGGGTTGCAAATCTGATCTGGCTGCTAATTGGTTCCCTTAATCCAAATCTCTGCATGTTGCTTGCTTTTCTAGTATTTTCCATCAAGTTACGGACAGATAGGAATCTTGCTATATTTAAGGACATCAAAATTCATTGGAAAAGCTGCATCACTATCATTTTTTATCAAGCAAAGCTGGTTGGGAATATCACAACTACGAATTCTAATGCCTCAATGGCGAATTTCACTTTCTTGAAAAGTTTTGACATATCAATTCATCCTTCTAAACCTATACAGACCAAGGAGGTTCTTTGGCTTCCTCCCCCCTTAGGATGTCTCAAGTGTAATATATATGACCTAGCTAGAGGTTTCCATATGCTAACATCTTGTGGCGGTATCTTCAGAGATGACAAGGCTTGTCATGTTGGGAGTTTTTGTGTGTACCTTGATGTTGGGACCGCGAAGTCTGTAGAATTAACGACAAATTTGATAACTATTGAGAAAGCTAAAGAATTTAAATGGAAGAAGCTTTGGGTTGAAATTAATTATATGCTTGTGATCAAAGCCTTCTCCAACTCTAACCTCGTTTCGTTAGCTTAATTGTTGGTCCTACACTCTTACCATTAATTTCATGATCATTCACATTTATAGAGAAGCCAAATTTTATGTTAATTTTCTTACTGGCCTTGTTTTACAAACTAAGAATTTCACTTGATTTTCTAATGTTTATAGAAATATTATTAGGAATTACTTGTCAGACAAGATTGATACCCTTAAACTTAAACTTTATTCCTAAGGGTCTTGGTTTGGTCCTTGTGTTATTGTTTCCTTCTTTTAATTTACTTAAGTTCTTTCTTTTGGTTTAAAATAAAGTACATAATCTACAGTATAAGAACATAAATTGCTATGGAAAAGCAGTTTATGCCCCTAATTTTTTCTTAACAAACTACCCTATTGGTGGACAAGTTGGTGGACAAGTTGGGTAATAAGCCACACTTATGGTAATTATGTAACCGAAAATAACATGTGACAATTGCTAAAGGTGTAGCAATTTGTAAGTTGTGTTTCTACAACTCTCACCTTCTAATCCTCCTACAGCTTGCCCCATTTTTCAATGTCTGCAAAACTGCTCTTCATCACTTCATACACCTAACACCTTTTCACCCTCTTCACTACTCTCTCACAAAATACTCTAATTTTTCCTTATACTGCAACTCTAAAGAACCATTGTTTTGGCACAGTAACTCATTGCTATATTTTTTTTAGGTTATTCTGTTTTTACATTTTTATTTGTAGTGGCGGCAACGGGTTACCGACGATGAGTGTGGTGGTGGTGGTGGTGCAAACAGGTTATGCAATATCATCCAATCAGTATTGTTATTCCTGGAATCATCTTATTGTATATTGTTATCTTTATTTTGATAGTAAAAATCTAAACTTTAGGTTCTGCAACATCTGTCAGTGTTGGTTACATTTGATACAAATCAGTCTCGATTTGATACAAACATGGCGAGACTGTTCGAGAAGATCAAGGACATCACAGACTGAAGGAGTTCTTTAAGAAGATTATTGTCGAAAAAAACGTAAGTTATAGTTGTTTTACAAAGTTTCTTTTCAGTTTTTTGTGTCGATGTGTTTTTGTTATTGTTGAAATGGATGTTTGACGGTGTTAGCTATTGTTGTTCATGTTTCTTAATGGTTTGTTTGAGATTTTTTTAGGTATACATATTTTATGGGTTTAGACAGGTTGCCTGCAAAGTGTTCAATGAAAGTTCCAAACCAATAACTTTATCAGTTTTCCCGTTTTAGATTTGTGGTTGTTGATGTTTTATTGTTACGTTGTCTTAGAATATCACTGGAAAATACATTGATAAGGTTTTCACCTTCGATAAGTTTATTTTTAATTTCATTAGGACGAATTTCATTTGCCAAATGAAGTTTTGTTTTTGATTTCTGATTTTTTTTAGGTGTTGAAGATGTAGGTATATCGGTATCGTCAAGCTGATGGTTCGAGAGAGTGGTAGGTTTCCTACATGTTTATAACACCTTCACTTAACAACTATTTTTTGTGGCTATAACAATGTCAATCTTGAAATTATCTATCAAGTTGTTGTTTTCTTCAAGCATATTGAATGTAATGATATTATGCTTCGATAGATTCACATTCATTCTAGTCTGATGCGGAGTTGGAGAACCGAAAAGAAAACTTTACAAAAGACCTTGATTTTGTTAGCCCTGATGAGGTATGGTAGAACATTGTAGTTTCCTTAAACTCACTTTTTAATTACAAAATGACATATGTATGTATGTCGTGGGTTTAAAATGCTAATTTGTTTTCCATGATATCAGCTACAACAAGATATGGTATATTCATCATATCTTGAATTAAACTTGTCCAACGTAGAACCGTGTATCTCAGGACCAAAGAGGTAAGGTCCCCGATCTCTTACATTCTCCTCAATTTGTTGATGTGTTTTTTTAATCAATTTCCATCCTATTAGTATTATTAAGAGAATAATGCATACTTAACGATATTCTTTTTAGACCTCATGATCGGGTTCCTTTGAAAGAAATGAAGGTCAATTGACCGTGCATGTCTTGATAACAATGTTGGATTTATTAATACTGTGACATTCAATTTTTGGCTCATGTTTTAGTTTTGTGTGAATAAAATATGATTTTGCTATATGATTTTAGGCTGCAGTAGAAACAGAAGTTGTTACTAAGTCAATGGAAAGACGAGTGATTCCTACTACTTCTTAATTAGATGAAGCAACTCAGATCCTATGCAAAAATTGGGCCGCTGTGACCAATGATGTTAAAGTATTTTGTACAATCGCGAATTCGCCAAGAAGCCATCAGTTTATCCAAAGAAAACCTTAATTATATTACAACACCGGTAGCTCCGACGAAAGATAAGTGACCATGTGCACATTTCATTATTCTGTTAAATTCTATTTCAAATTCCACTTGAGTGTTATACAAAATATTATACTTATGTGTATTAGATACCATGTTTTTAATAAAAAATAAAAAATAATAAAAATGGTATTGCATCTTCTTTGTAGCATAAATCAATGTTAGTGGTTTGAATGTATCTTTATGCATTTGTACATTACATAAATATATGAACTTTTAAGTTTATGGTGATAAATGAGTGTCATGAATGATTTATTATTATGACATGTTTTGGTTATCATGTTTGATGTTATTGTGAATTAATTTTCCTTTAAACCAAGGACAAACATCAGCTGGGATTAGATTTCAAGACAAAATGCATAGGTTGGACAAACAATTTCTATTACTACAGGTCTATTATGAAATAAATATACAAAACTCATGTCTATTTATATACTTTTTAAGATATTTCTGATATTTCATGTCTCATATTATTTTAATACATTGTTGTTAAGTTGTTAGGACCAACGGTTTTCCGAGTAATTATTATTTAAGAGTAATTTAATATTCAGAAGTTGTTAATTAGAAGCTGATGTTCTAGTGTTGCTCAGAAGCAGTAGAACTTCTGAGACTGCGTTCAGAAACATACTTAACTTATGGGTTTCTTTAGCATAGCTGTTAAGTTTAGTTTTAAGGGTACTTTAGTATTAACTATTTATGTACCTTTTATCTTGGTCACTAAGTTTACTCTATTAGGACCTATGTGGCAGTTTTTCCCCTTGTATAAATAGACTAGTAGTAGATGTCATTTATAACAACAATCTTTATTTATTTCTCCTTTGTGTAGCCGTCATTCTCTTATTATTCTCCCATTATTCCTATCACCTTTGATTCTTGTGCACCAACAAATTGGTATCAGAGCTCCTGGTTAGAAACACAGGGAAACACAAGTGAACGTGAGTTTGTGTTGTGTGATTGATTTTGTTTATGGGTTCACGTTGAATCTTTGAACAAATTTGTAACAGAATCACATTTTCTGATTTTGTGGGTTGGGAAACACTGTGTGAGTGAAGATCTGAGTGTACTGTACAAGATAGAAGATGAACAAAAACGACAATGTGAGTACCAAACTTCCAGTTTTTGATGGCAAGAACTGGAACAGATGGATGATTCAGATGCGCGTGTTATTTGGGGCTCAAGATGTTCTGGAGCTTGTTACTGATGGGTATATTCAGGTTGCAGAAGATGCAACAGAAAAAGAGAGAGAGGAAGAGAAGCAAGAGGAAGAAAGATCAGAAGGCGTTGTTTTTCATCCATTAGCGTGTGGATGTGAACGTGTTTGAGAAGATTTCATATTCGATGACGTCAAAGGAGGCGTGGGACACACTGGTCAGATGTTACGGTGGTGACGTATCAATGAAGAAGGTAAAGCTTCAGTCCTTGAGAAAGTAATATGAGAATCTCAACATGAAGAACAATGAGAAGGTTTCAAAGTATATCTCTAGAGTGATTATGATCACTAATGAGATGAAGGCTCGTGGAGAAACCCTTTCTGAACAAGTAATCATAGAGAAGGTATTAAGGTCACTTACTCCTCAATTTGGTTACATTATTGTAGCAATTGAACATTCTAAAGATCTGGAAACCATGAAAATAGAAGAGTTGCAAAGTATTCTAGAAGCACATGAGTTGCGTCTGACTGAAAGAATTTCTAATAGGGAAGTTGAGAGGCTCTGAAAGCTTCTTTTGTCAAGAAGGACCAGAAGCATTCTGGGTCAGAGGCCAAGAATAGACGTGGTGATAGATTCCAAAAGTCAGAAACTTCAACTTCTGGTGAGAAGAAATATCATAAGGGAAAGGAGAAGAAGAAAGTTCAATGTTACTGTTGTAAGTAGTTTGGCCATTTTTCTATAGATTGCTGGTCAAACAAAGGAAGGAAATCAGAAGAAGCAAACATAGCCATAGGAGATTCAGATGATGAACCTGTGTTATTGATGGCTCCTAATTCTGATGGAAGATGTTTGGCACATTGGTGGTATATGGACACTGGCTGTTCAAATCACTTGACTGGAAACAAATAATGGTTGACAGATTTTGACTCCAGAAGGAGGACAAAGATCAGATGTGACAATGATAAATACCTTAATTTATAAGGTATGGGAAATGTCAAAGTCAAGGTGAAGAATGGGAAAAATGTTCTGATCAAGGATGTTTGGTATGTTCCTGGAATCAAAAGCAATCTGATGAGTGTGGGTCAGCTCATTGAGAAAGGTTTCTTAGTTGTTATGAAGAAAAATCTCTTGAAGTTGTATGATTCCAATCAGAAGTTGATTATGCAATCTCAACAGGGAAGCAACAGAACATTCAAGGTTAATGTAGAAACAATTGAAATAGAGTGTCTTAATGCAGAAGGCTCTGAAGGAGATAGTAAGTTGTGGCACAAGAGATTGGGGAATCTGAACTATAGAAGCTTAGGGCATCTAAGTTCTAAAAAGCTCGTACATGGAATTTCGAAAATTGTGAAGCCTGAGAAGTCATGTGAGGTATGCATGAAAGGAAAACACCCCAGATTGCCATTTGTATCAGAAGTAGCCCCAAGAGCAAAACATGCTCTGAGAGTAGTATATTTTGATGTGTGTGGACCATTTCCAGAACCTTCACTTAGAGGAAATATGTATTTTGTGTCTTTTATGGATGAGTTCACAAGAATGACGTGGGTAACACTCATCAAGTTTAAGAATGAGGTGTTTACATAATTCTAGAAGTTCAAGGTGAAGGCTGAGTCTCAAAGTGGTCAGAAGTTAAAGATTCTCAGAACGGATGGTGGAGGTGAGTATAACTCTACAGAATTCCAGAAGTTCTATGATGAGAATGGAATTGAGCATAAAGTTACTGCTCCTTATACTCCTCAACACAATGATCTCGCTGAACGAAGAAATCGTACTTTGCTTGATATGACGAGAAGTATGCTAAAAGAGAAGAAGCTTCCTCACAACATATGGGGAGAAGCTGTTGCTACTGCATCATATGTGCTCAATAGATGTCCAACACGTGTCAAGGAATTGTTCTTTAGAGAAGTGGACCGAGAGAAACAAAGTGTTAGTCATCGAAGGTTTTGGTTACGTGTTACAAACACGCCGGAAGGTAGAAGGAAGTTGGATGATAAAAGCAAAGTGATGTTCGGTAGGGTACCACAAGACAGTGCATACGACTTTATTGTCCGTAAACTAACAAAGTTGAAGTCAGAGACGTTATTAAAAGACTCGAAGTTTGGGATTGGAGTAAGTCTCAACCAACTCCTGATGTAGAGATAACTTCTGAAGACGAGTCAGAAGTTGAAAGTTCTAAAGAAAAGTCAGAGTCAAAAGATGATTCTGAAGACTCTGAGATGAAGATGATGAATTTGATTCTGATCCAAATTCTGATGATGATCCAGAATCTGGCGGTGATCATACTTCTGGAAGGGAAAACTCTGAAGACGTAGATTCTGGAGGACAAGCTTCTGGAGATGATCATGTTTTTGAAGGTGGAAATTCTGAAGATAAGGTTTCTGCACAAGGTCCAGAAGTTAATGTTGTTCCAAGTTCTGAAAAAAATTCAGAACAAGTTCAGAGGCCACAAAGAGTTAGAACTATACCCAGAAGGTTTGCATATTTTGACATGTTGCAAGACACCGAAGTTGACTCAGAGGGAGAAGTCATTCGGTGTGCCATGTTAGTAGATTCTGAACCTTTGGGTATAGAAGAAACACTCAAGAAGAAAGTATGGCTGAATTCCATGAAAGAAGAACTTGAGGCAATAGAAAGAAATAAAACTTGGGAGTTGACTAAGCTTCTGAAGAAGAAAGCCATCAGCGTCAGATGGGTTTTCAAGGTGAAGCTTAAGCCAAATGGATGAGTTGGTAAGCACAAAGCAAGGCTAGTGGCCAGAGTTTTTCTTCAGAAACCTGGACTAGATTACTTTGAGGTATTTGCACCTGTAGTTAGACATGAAACAATAAGACTGGTGATTGCTTTAGCTGCAAATAGAAATTGGCCTCTGATGCATTTGGATGTGAAGTCAACATTTCTGAACGGTCCATTATAAGAAGAGGTATACGTGTCACAACTTCCTGGCTTCGTGAAAAAGAATCAGGAAGGAATGGTGTACAAGTTACACAAAGCTCTGTATGGATTGAAGCAAGCACCTAGAGCTTGGAATCAAAAGATTGATTTATTTTTCAAGAAGCAAGGGTTTCAGAAGTGTGAGATGGAATATGGAGTTTACGTGCAGCATTCTGGAAGCAATATGATTCTGGTGTGTCTTTATGTTAATGACATATTGCTCACAAGGAGCTTTCCAGAAGATATAATCAAGTTCAAGAAAGTGCTGATGAATGAATTTAAGATAACTGATATGGGAAATATGGTATATTTTCTAGGGATGGAGATTTTGTACTCAAAGGAGGATATCATTTTGCATCAGCTGAAGTATGAACTAAAACTTCTGAAGAAGTTTAAACTAGAGAATTACAAGGTTGCTGTTACACCATCAGAAACCAATCATAAATTGGATTTTGACTCTGAGGCTGAAAATGTGGATGCTACGATCTTCAAACAACTGGGTGGTTCTCTGAGGTATTTGTGTAATACCAGATCTGATATTTCCTATGCAGTTAGATAGGTTAGAAGGTTCATGAGTAAACCTAAGTGGTCCCATTATCAAGTTACTGTCAGAATTTTGAGGTATATCAAGGGAACTTTGAAGTTTTGAGTATTATTTCCTTCTGGAAGAAAGGAAGAATTAGAGTTGATGAGTTACTCTGACTCTGATTGGTGTGGAGATAGAGTTGATAGAAGAAGTACTTCTGGATACTTATTCAAGTTTCTGGGAGGTCCTATTTCTTGGAGTTCCAAGAAGCAAGTTGTTGTTGCTCTATCAACATGCGGTCGAGTATATTGCCAGTAGCTATATGTCGTCGTGGCTTCTAAACTTATTAGAAGATCTGAAGATTAAAGTAAAGAAGCCTCTGAAGCTGATGATTGATAACAAGTCTGCAATTAATCTTGCCAGAAATCTTGTGTTACACGGAAGAAGCAAGCATATTGAGACTAAGTATCATTTCTTGAGAAGCCAAGTCCAGAACGGAACACTAGAAGTTGTGCACTGTAGCACCCAGAAGTAGTTGGCAGATGTTCTAACGAAGGCAACCAAGACAGATCAATTTCTCCTCTTAAGGGATGAAATTGGTGTTGTTAGTTTTGTATAGAAATATGAATTAAGGGATGGTATTGAAGAGTAATTCAATATTCAGAATTTGTTAATCAGAAGCTGATGTTCTGATGTTTTGGTGTTGCTCATAAGTAGTAGAACTTCTGAGGTTGCGTCCAGAAGTATACTTAACTTATGGGTTTCTTTAGCATAGCTGTTAAGTTTAGTTTTAAGGGTACTTTAGTATTTACTATTTATGTACCTTTTATCTTGGTTACCAAGTTTACTCTATTAGGGCCTATGTGACAATTTCCCCCCTTGTATAAATAGACTAGTAGTAGATGTCATTTATAACAACAATCCTTATTTCTTTCTCCTTTGTGTAGCCGTCATTCTCTTATTATTCTCCCATTATTTCTATCATCTTTGATTCTTGTGCACCAACAATTATGCAGTTGTTCTGACTTGTGATGCATTTTGCTGCATTTTCAATTTAGTGCGGCGTGCGTTGGACTGGATCAAGGTTTGTTGTTGCAGTAGGATCTGTATTTGTTCCTTCGCTAAATAACTTGACAAATTAGTCTTCCGACATAGCAGCCGGACTACATTCAGCAAGAGTACTATGAACATTTGGCTATCATATTTTTTTAACTATTCACTTCTTGAATTTCCATTGGATCAACTTAATGAATGTATGGTTTTATTATTGAGAAAATAGTTTCTGAACATGTTGAAAAGGGGAAAAAATGGTTGTGCCAATATGTTTTTCTTTCACTTTGGCCTTTTCATTTTAAAATAATGAGAACAAATTTTGATGATTGTAGGAGGAAGCTAGATCAGTTGCACAACTTCATAAGAAAGATTGGCAAATATACTTGGTTGTTGTTGTGAAGATGATGAAAGGTTGCTCAATATATGCCCAATGAAACACTCACAAAGAAGAGACATATTATCGATCACCCTGACAAATTGAAATTGAATGTGAATGGCTTAATCAAAAGGCCATTTGTTACACAAATTGAGGTTTATAATTCTAATTCTCACAATTTTGTCAAACTATTGTTGATCTTAAGTGGTAACAATCTATGTGATAATTACCTATTTATAGATATTCTCCTCTAGGCTCACCAGGAGTACTCAAAAGTGACATTCTGCATAATCCAATTGTCAAAGAGGTTGCATGGAAATTAGGGAAGACACCAGGACAAGTTGCCCTTCGATGAAGGCTACAAATGGATAACTTTAGCCTTATATTACTAATCTTCATTTTCTCTTCTTTTTTTGTGTCAACCTACATGCCTTACTTTTGCATTATTAGGGGCAAAGTCATTTCAAAGGAGATGTTAAGGTAGATAACTTTTGTGAATTACAATAATTTTTGAGGATATAATCTATTGTCTATATGAGTTATTATGTGTTGGTTTACACTGACAGCTTCAACACGTGACCAAGAATTTGTTAGTTGGTTCTAAAATTATTCATAAAGTGATGGCCTTGTGACAACTCTCACCCTGTTCTTAATCTACGCTCGTATGTGTTGCACCCCAAAATTTGTCCTCTTATCTCGATTTTATCTGGTTTAGGCTTCACGTTTATCATAACATTCACATGCATTCATACCACTGGTTCTATGGTTACGGGTTGGAGTTGACTTCCAAAGATCTTCCTTTGAGCAGAAAATACGTGGTGCTTTCAACCAATCTAGGATATTTGGAAATGACGAGGTTTAAACGTTGAATCTTATCATTTCTTATCTATCGATTTTTGGGTTTGGATTTTGATTGTTTGAAATGAGCGGTCTCTTTCTTGATGGAACTATAGAAGTTTTGTTGTATTGAATATCATTGCTTCCTGGTTCAAGAGATCAGTTCATCACGAGTTTAGGATTTGCTGGTGGTTCGAGATTTTACTCTGCAAAGTCTGATGCCTTGGTCTTCTTCTGATTATTTAGTTCGTTCTTCAAGAAGTAAGAGGGTGGATTATGATTATATGATTATTGATCACCAGTTCGAGTTTTTGTTCATTTGGCTTGCTCGTCAACTTTGTTTTGTTTTTGGCAAGAGTTGACGTATGGCATGTGTAAAAATACTCATCTAGAGGGCTTGTTTACAAGATTCAAGAATGTCCAAGTTTCCACATGTTTAAATTTTTCTAGTCATGTTCATTGCTCACGGGGTTCAAGGCATTCAATATAAAGTTATAAGTTCCTTTGGTTTCAAATCTTTCTCCACTACCGATATGTTTCAATTTGCAAATTTGGCGATGATCCCAAGTGGAATCTATCGCTCAATTCCTGAAGAATCATGAAATCGTCAAGATGACTAAGGTTTTGAATCAAGGATTTCATTTGAGGAACTTAGAGTTTTGGTTTTGTTTCAAATGGCAAAGAGCTCCGAATTTCTAAATGGGTAAATAAGCACAAAGAGCTTCATGGTCAAAAACTTCAAGGGAATTCAAGTGTTTCTAAAATCTAAATCCTCAAGCCATCTTTGCATCAAGAGTTTTATTCTCAAGTTTCACATACTAGAGGATTCAAGTTCTAAAAATACAACAACCATGTTACTACTCGTTTGATTCAAGACTACGGATTGGGGTTATAGATTGATTTGGAATTGGGCGCATATTCTAATCAACATTTCGACATGGTTTGTCTCAACCAAATTAATATTAGTTTATGACAGATTTTAATAATATTTGGTTCATGACGGATTTCCAACTTTCATCTACAGTTGCTATAACGATGAAGATCGCATTAGTATTTAAAGATCTAAAACTAAGAATTCAAGTTGATACATAATTCTTAAATCTTGTGTTCATGAAATTTCAAGAGTTTCAAAATTACTCTAAGGTTTTATTGTACAGGAATACAAGAACAAGTCAGGATTCATGCATTACAATTCATCAAATCTTTGAATACGAGTTACAAAGTTTCCTATCGAATACTAATGTGTTCTAAGCTAATTGTGAATCCTCCAAGCTGCAAGTTTCTTCATGGATGTATCCTTGACTCCATTCTCAAGCCTTGCCTCCGATTCCTTCAAGTCTCCATTCCTCCATGTTTGAATGTTGTGCCAAAGCCACACCGTGGTTCATCCTCGCCACTTTGCTTTCGCCAATCCAATGCCCGAGTTTCATGAAACAATAAAAAAACGGTTAGCAAGTAAACGGGCAGCAGCAATAACACAAGGCCTTACACAATTTCAAATCATCATTAGGGAACTCTAGCGGGAATCAGGAAATCAAGGTTGGGTTTGGATCGTGTTCAACAACCAGCCTCATAACAAATCATCGGACATAAGCTCGCTACTACAAATCCTCAAGAATTTTTAATTCTTGGTTCACAGTAGGAGGTGTAAAAAGAAAAAAAAGCAAATATAACTCAGCATGGCATCATAGTACAAAAACTTTAACACAGGGCAGCAAGGACAGGTACCATTTCGGTCAGTATTTTACCACAAACAAAGATCTACAAATTTAACATAATCAGAAATATGGTAGCTTAACAGCATCTACAGCCTAAGTTAGTCAGAAATCATCAGCCCAATGCAAATGTTGGAAGCCCATCAAGCATTTTCGTAAGGCCTTTTTCTTGTAAAATCAGAATAACCAAAGTCCAGCCAAACCCTAACTCAGACAGTATATAAACATTGAAGACACAAGAACCAAGGGAGGCAGCAAGTGTTCACTTAGAAACCCTAATCCAAACACAGTAAACCGAAAACCCAGAACATAGCAATCAAGAACAACATTCAACCAAAAAACCCAGAAACACAAAACCAACATTCATTATAAACCAGAACATATCAAGAACAAAAAACCCAAAGTAACATAGCTCATCATTTCCCCACAAGATTCCCTTCAGAAATCGAAATAGCCACAGACAGAGCAGTGTTTCGAAAGGTATTACCCGTTTGAATGAGGAAGGGGGAGGTTGCGAACTCTGTGTCGCCATCCTTCTCCTTCACTCCATGTTTTTCTTTCATTTTCTCATAGCATCACTGTTCGCCGTCACCGAACCGTCACCGATTAGGAAACTAGGGTTTCATTCCCCCCTTTCCATTTCCATTCTGTAAACAGAAAACGAAAATCAAAACATTTCCAAAAATCAGATAATAGTAACAGAGACAACGAATCGAGAGAGAGAGAGAGAAAGATGTCTAGTTTCCGAGATCGCGAGCCACAGTGAGAATGAGGGAGGTGAGCGGCGACGACGAGAGATGAGAGAGTCCAGTGAGAGTCGCGGCGACGAACGATGAGATGAGCGGCGGCGATGAGGTTTTCGTGAGGAAACGAGAGTGAGGGCGAGAACGATGAGAGATTGAGAGAGATCGTGAGAGATGAGAGTGAGGC
Source organism: Vicia sativa (assembly GCA_021764765.1). Taxonomy (NCBI): domain Eukaryota; kingdom Viridiplantae; phylum Streptophyta; class Magnoliopsida; order Fabales; family Fabaceae; genus Vicia; species Vicia sativa. The sequence continues at coordinate 90,610,505 of CM038797.1, read as the reverse complement.
AGATTATTTTTTTTCTTTTATTTAAGTTTTCTTTTGTGTGTTTTATAATATTTAAGTTTTAGTTTTATAATAATTAAGTTTTTGTTTTAATATAATTAAGTTTCAGTTTTTGAAAATTAAGTTTTAGTTTTTTTATAAGATTTAGTTTTAGCTTTTATAATATTAAGTTTTTGTTAAAATATAACTTAACTCAGTAAATTAATTTTTGTTTTAGTTTTAAAAAATTGATTTTTTTATTTTTTTATTTTATAAAATATAATTTTTGTTTATAAACTGATTTAGTTTTAGTAAAAAAAAACTGATTTTGTTTTTTATTTTATAAAATATAATTTAAGATTATTATTAGTTTAACTTAATTAGAATTAGTTCTATTTATTTAAGTTATAAAAATGGGTTTAGGATACTATTAGTTTTAAGAATAATTAGGATTTGTCTTGGTTTAGCCAGGCGGTGACACTTGTCACCGTCTGTTTGGTCTGTCTGAAATCTGGTACAGGTACACCCTTGGTAACAATCTTGCACCTCCTTCCATAAGCCATCAGATCTGTTGAGGTCCAGATCCAATGCTCCAGAATGGTGGACCACACTTTGTTTCCATGGAGCTTTCACACAAGATCCAGCTTTGCTTTTGGGCTTGGGCTCAGTTAGTTGTTCACACCCCTCAGATTAAAGCTTCAATCAGGCCCATTTCTAACTCTCTCTTTAATTTATTATTATGCAAGTTTTTTTTTATATTGATGTATTAAATAATAATTAGCATAAGATATTTTTGTATTTGCTAAATTATCGATTAAATTATTAGTTGATTTTTTATCAAATAGAAAAAAATCTATCCTAATAATTATTTAAATTCCGGTTGTATTGTGTGTTAATTTACGTTTTTTTATTATCCGTTTTATTATGCTACTCGCTTGTATGTTTTATTACACGATTGTACAATCCACTCACTAATTAATATAAAAGAAATAACGCCTCCGATCTCTCATTTTTGGTTACCCATACCAAATTCTCTAAGGGTCTCATGGTTGGGGATGGGCATGGCCATCCTCACGAGGTTAATTAAGGCCCTCGTTGCCTTGATTAATCATAACCCGAAAACACAATTGGTCCACATACCAATAACCATGCACCAGGGTCTCATGGTTGGGGATAGGAGCACCTATCCTCACGAGGTTAATCAAGTCTACATACTTGGTTAATCATAACCCGAAACTTCACTTCTCTACGTCCAATGCTGAAATTTTCAAAACACTTTCAAATCAAAACAATTAATTGAACTTGTTTTCTTTAAATCCATTTTTTCTACAAAAAAAGAACATTTTGATAAGATTTATTTTAATTGTTAGATGTTAGCCTAACGATTATAACGAATCGAAGTTTCTAGTTGATTAGATGATAGCCTAATAAATTAAGAAACTTCAATCTATGTTCTAAAACAAAAAATATAGTGCTATGGTATTTAATTAAATTGTTGGATGATAGCCCGACGATTTAATTAAATTTAAAGTATTTGGGCCATTAGATGATAGCCTAATGACTTAAATACTTTTATTCCATACAATTAATAAAAGTGAACTTTGTTTCACCTCACCTTTTCATAATAAAGATTTTGGATGAGAGATGATTGGTCGAGCTCACTCACCAATTTCGAGTATTTGAATCGTTAGATGATAGCCTAACGTTTTGGTACTTGTCATCTACAATTAAAATCAATTCAACCCATTCAAATTCCTTTTTCGCTCATACGCGGTCATCAAAAACATTTTCTTCTAAAATCAACACAACCAATCCAAGACATTTTCAACAAGAACTATGGAGTTTTGATTTTCCCATTGCACTAGGGAATACGTAGGCACGCGATTTCGAAACCGTGTCAAACTCAAAATAATAATAAACAAACCCTTTTTCTTATTTCTTATTTATTATTTAGAAATTAGTGAACACACACACACGAACATGCACGAACTAAATGGGTCCCATCGAGTACGATGGACGTAAGAGGTGCTAATACCTTCCTCTTGCGTAACCGACTCCCGATTCCATTCTTTTGGTCTTGTAGACCGCCTTATCCGATGTTTGTGGGTTTTATCTATATTTTCCCGTTCTTTCTAGAACAAATAAAATTAGGTGGCGATTTCATTGTTTTTTTTGAAAATTTAAATGATTTTTGAAAAACGAGTTGCTTCAGTTGGCGACTTCACTGGGGACTTTTTTTTTAAATCTTTTTTTGACTAAGCGAGTCAACCCTAGTTTAGTTCTTCGCATGTTTGTGTGTTTGTTTATCGCTTTCTTCTTTATGCTTATTTATTGTTTATTTGCTTATTTTCCTCTATGCTTTGTATATTAATCTGTTGATATATTATTGTGATGGGAATTCATGGGCATTGATACATAGATAAGCCCACTACCCAGGCTTCTAGGTCACTTTTTTAGGAATAGAGGGGTTGCGTAGCCTAGGTCCTCCTGACTCCAATGTCTTGTGGACCGAAGCAAAGACTCCGGCTTAGAGTTGGTTGTTTTAAGGAGGTTGGTGACCCGCACGATAGTGCAGGACATCAATCTTTGGACAAATGACCTATAACTCTAAGTTTGTTCATGTTGTCCTATCCGAGACCAAACGCTCAAATTTTGGATTTCGAGCATCCCGTTAAGAGCCGTTTCTTGGGGTATACTTTTACAAATATTATCGCCATGTAGGCCCCTCGTGTAACACCCCCTTCTATTTACCCGCGTTTTATAATAATAATCAGAGTATTTAATCATAACCAAGAAGGCGTCACAATTTTAAAACATAAAAATTTCCCAAAACTTGTGTCATGCTTTCACTGAAGAAGACTTATCAAATAATTAATGCAACAGTTATGTTTAACAGCGGAAATGTAACATAACCAAAACTTCTGAATACAACATTCACAGTATTCCAGAATAATAAACGAAATCCTGAATCAAAACATTAAGGAATTCCAGGGTAATAAGTCAACATAATTCAAAGTTATTCAAAAATATCCATTAAAGGATTCAAACAACTGTTCCCCCAGTGTCACATCTACCGAGCACACGACACGCGGACTAACCGACCGACTCAATACTAGAGCTATCCTCACCAACTCCAAGCGCTAATCACTCGGATCCGAAAATGTTGAGTAAGGGTGAGATCTCAATTCAATATAACATGCATTATACGCTTTTAGAATACAATAGAATAAAAGATACATTAATCCATTAATCAAGCACAAGTCATAATCGATTCACAACACACTCACACAATGAACATGTACATAATTCAAACAATGGAAATTGCAACACCGAATCCATCCTAGCATGTTACAATCCCATATGCAATGCACTCTATGCATGTGGTACCAAAACGTGAACGAGTTCACGCACACCTCCGCTTACATGTGGATAGGCGGCAAATTCATGATTCGCCCATAGCTATTGGGTCAAGAATCCAGCCTCACTACCTCAACCTCCGGGTAAGTATATTGGCTCAACCAGTTCGCTTTCGCACAATGGGAATGAACCAAATCACTAAATGTATATGCATGCATCATAAAAGCATGCCATCATCATTTCACATATCATGATATTAATACAAATCACATCATGTCAATTCACCAGTGTATCTCATTCAATCAAAATGAATAACAATTATATAACACTGTAAGCATCAATACCTCATCAGGTAACTCATACCATTCATAATAATTCTCATTATTCTTAATTACTCATCCTCTTCAAAAATCGGGAGCGTGACCATTTTAGAAATAATTTAGCAAAATAATATTTTTCTCTTTTCAAAAGGTAGTATTCGAAATTTAGGAAATAACGCCGAAAACGGCACTCGAATCGGAGTTACGGTTTAGAAAATATGAATTTTGAAGTTTTAGAAAAATTGAAAATGCACATGGAACCGGTTCCTACCTATACAGAACGGTTCGTGAGTTAAAAATACCTCACCCTGATTTTGAATGGGGAACCGTTCCGACATATACAGGAACCGGTTCCCGAGTCTATTTTCCGCAATTTAACACTGAACTCGGTTCCTCCCACAGGAACCGGTTCCCACGACTGTGATAGCTTGGCTACTTGACAAGATTTTCCATTCTTACTCATTCCCAAACTTACTAATACGATTTGGTACATTAGGAACATCATTTTATCGTCATTTCACACCATTTTAACATCAATCAACATGGTTTATTCACTCTTATCAATTACCTCTGACATACTTATGATCCCTAATTCCAACACTGACACAAATAGGGTTTATTTCCTATAACTCATAATCATCATAATTCAAATTCTCTAACATACCCAATTATCCCTATGATTCCCAAAACCCATAAGGCATATTAATCGATCGAAACCACCCCTTACCTCGCGATGATTCCTCGATTCTCTTGATGTCGGCTTTTCCTCTCTTTTCCTCTTCTCTCCAATTCCACGTGAAAACAATTTCTCCAAAAAAACCTATTCTTTCTTTCTTTTCCCTTTTTATATTCCTTTTAATGTTCCTTTAATTATTCCAATAAAATAAAATAATTAAAACTTAATAATTAGTAGAGTGATTTACTCTCTTACACCCACCGTTTACTCTGCACACCTCAAACCATTTCCTCATTTAATGACCCAATTAATCCACTAAAATTAATACTCGAGACTTCATTTAATTAAATAATTAAATCCTCACTTAATTAATATTTAAATTAAATCGGGGTGTCACACCTCGCGCGATGATAGTGTTTGTAAAAGGGGATCTGAGACCCCAAGAAACATTTAGCCAAAAACCATAGGATTAGCCTTACCCGGGGAATTATTGGGTAGACGTCAAAACCATGACCGACCAATCCTATGAACCAGCTTTATTTAATTTGCAACATACATTGTATACATTTGCACAAAACAATTTAGCATATAACTTTTATTTTCAGGGAACCTTATAGATTTTGTTGGTGCAGTAAGCAGAAAGGAAGAATGAATCCAACTGTGAAGAACGTTCCACATCTCAAATTCAAAGAACTGAAGTTGGGGAAGCTGATAACTCAAAGTGAGAGAATTCCGCCTGTCAGTAGAGCTTATTTTGGGAAAAGGTTTGGGAACATCCTAAATCTTTTGACCACCAATGTGGACATGGAAGCTTTGATTGCTTTGGCAAAATACTATGATCCTCCTCTTCGATGCTTCACATTCCAAGACTTTCAGCTTGTTCCTACAATTGAGGAGTTCGAGAGAATTCTTAATTGGCCTTTGAAGAACGACATGCCTTTCCTCAACATAGGAGAAGACTTGGATAAGGCTGATATAGCTGCTGCTTTGTTTCTTCCTGTAAGGGAAGTGGCACCTTGGGTTACAGACAAAGGTATTCTTAGGCAAAACTTGGAGGATAAATTATCAAGTTTGAGTGTTCAAGATGATTGGCCGACCTTCAGCTCCATTCTGGCTTTGCTCATCTTTGGGGTGGTCTTCTTTCCAACTAATGAAATTGGTTACTTGAGCCCGTCAGCTATTGGTATATTCATGTCAAAGAATCCTATTCCTGCATTGTTGGCTGATGTTCTTTACCATCTCCATGAGAGACATCTGAAGAAGCGAGGGGTGGTTCTGTGTTGTTCTCCGCTGCTGTATTTATGGTTGACATCTCATATCCCTCAGAGCAGACCATGGGAGAAAATCCTGAGAAACTTAACTTGGTCTCAAAAATTGGCTTCGCTTACAGCTGATGGTGTGTTGTGGCATTCTCCAGGTTGGGGATTCGTTGATGTTATCACTCATTGTGGTGCATATTCTAATGTTCCTTTGGTTGGGTCTGTGGGATGCATCAACTATAACCCAAGACTTGCAACAAGGCAATTGGGATATCCAATGGAAAATGAACCAAGACCTGAACACTTGGAAAGCTTCATTATACATAAGCTTGGCCGAGAGGATCGCAATGAAGTAAGAAAGATCCGAAGAGCTTGGGATCAAATCCATAGGGAAAGCAGAGAGTTAATCAAGAGAGGCGGAATTGATGGAAGATCTTATCACCAGTGGGTGATAGAAAGAGTTCAAGAAGTCAAGCTGCCTTACTTTGTGGAGGTGCCTTTTGATCATCCTGAACCTGTGATCACTCATGTTCCGATAGAAGAGAATATGAGGCTTCAGGAAATCATCAAGAAGATGGAGGAAGAAAGGTTGGAGCTACAAAGCTCTAATTCTCGCATTTCCCTCAGGGCAGAAAATCTGGAAGCCAACCTCAAGGAGGTAAAAGAAGAATTAGCAGGAAGAATAAGACAGAATGAAGAAGATGAAGAGCTCCTAATAAGGTATTCTGAAGACTTGAAGAGTGCTGCTAGTGGGGCAAGGGATCTTCGTCGATAGTTGAGAGCTGCTCAGCAACAAAGAGGGCAAGCTTATCTAGATGAAGAAAGGGCCGTTGAAGAGAAGAGAGCATTGAAAGCACGTCTCGAAGCCAAGTGTTGCACCCCAAAATTTGCCCTCCTGTCTCGATCTTATCTGGTTTAGGCTTCGCGTTTATCATAACACTCACATGCATTCATATCACTGGTTCCATGGTTACGGATTGGGAGTTGATTCCAAAAGATTCTCTGTTGAGCAGAAAAGGCATGGCGCTTTCAACCAATCTAGGATATTTGAAAACGACGGAGTTTAATATTGAATCTTATCCGTTCATATCTATCGGTTTTCGGGGCTTGGTGTTCGATTGTTGAATTGAATGGTCTGTTCTTGAGGGAGCTACGGAAGTCTGGTTATTTTGAATGTCATTACCTCCTGATTCAGGAGATCAATTCATCACGAGTTTGGGTTTTGCTGTCGTTTCGAGTTCATTGTTCAAGATGTAAAAGGGTGGATTATGATTATCCATTTATTGATCAACAATACAAGTTCTAGTACGTTTGGCTTGCTCGTCGACTTTGTTCGTTCTTGGCAATAGTTGATGTATGTGAAATATTCATCCAGAGGACTTGTCTACAAGATTTACGAATGTCAAGTTGCCACATGTTTAGATCTTTTCCGGTCGCGTTCATCGCTCGCAAGATTCAAGGCATTCTTTGAGAAAATTAGAAGTTTCCTTATGGAATTCATTTTTGTTTCGAACCTTTCTCTACTACTACCGAATTTGGTTCGATCTGGAAGTGCGGTGATAATTCCATTTAATTTCAAGTGGAATCTGTCGGTCAATTCCTGAGGAATCATTCAATCGTCAAGTCGACTAAGGTTTTAATCAAGAATTTTATTTGAAGCTTAGAGTTTTAATTTTTGTTTCAAATGGCAGAAGGCTCGGGATTTTTACATGAGTGGATCAATATGAAAGCTTTATGGCCAGGAACTTCAAAGGAATTCAAGTGTCTCTAAAATCTGAGTCATCAAACCATCTTCGCATTTAAAGTTTAATTCTCGAGTTTCAATCAACATTTCGACATGGTTTATTTAACCAAATTAATTTTGGTTCATGACAAATTTTTGGAATATTTGGTTCACAACGAACTTCCAACTTTCATACACAATTGCTACAACGATTGAAGATTGCATTAGTAGTATTTTGAAGATCTAAAACCGAGAATTCAAGTTGGTACATAATCTTCAAATCTTGCATTCATAAATATTCAAGAGTTTCACATTTCTCAAAGGTTTTTCATTTTACAAGAATGTAAGAATAAAGCAAGATACATATGTTACAATTCATCATATCTTCAAATACAAGTTACAAAGTCCCTACAATGCTAGTATTTTCTAAACTATATGTGGATTTTTCAAGTTGTAAGTCTTCTTGGTTGTGTTCTTGACTTCGTTCTCAAGCTTTCCATTCCGCCAAGCTTTCCTTCATCGTTTTTCCGAACTCGTAGCGGTACTCATATTCATGAAACAAACAAAGAAAGAACTTAGTTAGCAATAATGAACGGACAGCAATAATAACACAAGAATATACAGATTTCTATCTCATCATTAGGATTTTCTTTTCGGGAATCAGGTTGCGTGGGGGTTTCGATCAAAACCGGGGCCTCATATACAAATCATTGGCCGTAAAAACTCACTATTGCAAATCCTCAAGAGGGTACCCTTGGTTCACAATAGGAGGTGTGGAAAGAAGATGAGGAAAAGCAGTTATAAAAAGCAGTTTTGGCATGACAGTACTGTAACCTTATACAGGGCAGCAAGGGTATACGTCTTTTCGGGCAAGTTTTACCACAAACAGCATTACACAGCCAAGATATCAGAATACATAGCAGCCAAACAACATCAAACAGCCTAAGTAAATCAGGAATCATCAGCCCAATACAAAATGATGCAAGCCCATCAAGCATTGGTAAGGCTTGTTTTTCAAAAATCAGAACAACCAAACCCTAAGTTCTGACAGTATAAAAGCATTCAAGTTTATAACACAAAGGCAGCTACTATTCACAACAAAAAACCCTAGCCGAAATCCATCAAAAACCAAAACCCTAACAGCATACTAAAACAAGCCAAAAACCAGAACGATATTGGACCAACCCAAAAACCCAGAACGCTAAAAAAAACAACTCATCATTTTCCAGAAAAGAAAACCCTTCAGAAAGAGCAAGATGAAGCAACGAAAGCAAGGGTTAAGGTAAATGTTCGATCTCACCGGGGTTGCGGTTGTACACCGCCATCCGCCGCCGTTCCAATCCTCGAATAATCACCATAAACTCTCTTTTCTTTGCGTTTTGCTACGATTCCATCATGTATCATCCCCCTAACAGCACCGATTTCATCGATTTCATCGCGAATAGAACTAGGGTTTCACTTTTCCCCTTTCCCTTTCCAGTCTGTAAACACAAAACAAACGAGTTTTCAACAAAATCAAAAAGATAACAGAACAATCGAGTGTGAGAGAGAGAGGAACACCGAGTTTCATCGTAAGCGTCGCAAGTGAGAAAGCGGTTCAAATCGAGAGAGGGTAACGGATCGACAGAGACGATAACGAGTTCGAGAAAGAGAGAGGCGAGTTCCCAGTTTGAATCGTGAGAGAACGGTGAGATGAGCGGCGGCCGCAAAGGGGTTTGCATGAGATCGGGAGAATGAGAGGCGATGAGGTTTGAGAGTTTGAGTCGTTTGATTTTTCTTTCGTTTTGTTTAAACGTTAAGTTTTGTTTAATATAATTAAGTTTTAGGTAAATTAAAATTTGTTTTTATAAGATTTAGTCTTAATACTCTATAAAAATTTAACTTAAGTTAAAAGCTGACTTTTGTTCATAAACTAATTTTAATTTTATTTTTAAAATAAAAAACTGATTTAGATTTTTTTTGGGTTTTTAAAAAATATATAAAATATAATAAATTGATTTCTGTTTTCCCTCTATATTAGTATTAGTCCTTTTTTTTATTTATTTAGAATTAGTATCATTTATAATTTATAGTAAAAATAAGTTTAGGAGGATTTTAGTTGTAAGAATGATTGGTCTTGGTGGTTAGTCCAGGTGGTGACACTTGTCACCACCTGTTTGGTTAATTTCGAAATCTGGTATGTATATGTCTATTGTATCTATTTTGCACCCTCCTGCTTAAACCATCAGATCTGCCAAAGGTCCAGATCCAACACACCAGAATGGCAGACCATAGTATAATCCATGGAGGCACTCACACAGGATCCAGCAGCTTTGTTTTGGGCTTGGGCTCAGATTTGCTGTTTGCACCCCCAGATTTAAAGCTTCAATCAGGCCCATTTCTAAACTTTCTCTTTAAATTCAATATTATGCAAGTTTTTTTTTATATATAATGATGTATTAAATAATATTTGGTGTATGGTAGTTTTTTATTTGTTGAATCACCAATTAAATTGTTAGTTGATTTTTCATCAAGTAAAAAAATATCTATACTAATAATTATTTAAATCCCGATTTGTATTGTGTGTTAATTTATTTTCTTTTATTATCCGCTATTACATTATCCGCTTGTTTTGTTTATTATGCGATTGTACACTCCGCTCTCACATTAATATAAAATCAACAACGCCTCCGCTCTCTCTCTTATTTTTGGTTACCCACACCAAATTCTCTAAGGGTCTCATGGTTGGGGATGGGCATGGCCATCCTCACGAGGTTAATTAGGGCCCTCGTTGCCTTGATTAATCATAACCCGAAAAATAATTGGTCCATATGCCAATCACCATGCACCAGGGTCTCATGGTTGGGGATAGGAGCACCTATCCTCACGAGGTTAATCAAGTCCATATACTTGGTTAATCATAACCCGAAATATCATTTCTCTACGTCCAACGCCGCAATTTTCAACACCCTTTCAAGTAAAAAAAAAAACATAGTGTTATGGTGCTTAATTAAATTGTTAGAGGTTCGCCCAACGATTTAATTAAAATGTAAAGTATTTGGGCCATTAGAGGGAAATCCAATGACTCGAATACTTTATTCCATACACTTGGACACTTAAAACACTTTCATATTAAATTAATTAATTGAATTTGTTTTCTTTAAATCAATTTTTCTACAAAAAAACAAAAAAACGTAGTGTTATGGTATTTAATTAAATTGTTAGAGGTTCGCCCAACGATTTAATTAAAACGTAAAGTATTTGGGCCATTAGAGGGTAACCCAATGACTTAAATACTTTATTCCATAATACTTAATAAAAGTGAACTCTGTTTCACCTCACCCTTTTCATAATAAAGATTTTGGATGAGAGAAGATCGGTTGACCTCAATCGCCAATCTCGAGTATCGAATCGTTAGAGGATATCCCGACGTTTTGGTACTTGTCATCTACCATTAAAATCAATTCAACCCATTCAAATCCTTTTCCGCTCATACGCGGTCTTCAAAAACATTTCAATTAAAATCAACACAACCAATCCAAGACATTTTCAACAAGAACTACGGAGTTTTGACTTTCCCATTGCACGAGGGAATACGTAGGCACGCGGTTTCAAAACCGTGTCAAACTCAAAATAATAATAAACAAACCTCTTTTCTTCTTTCTTATTCATAACTTAGAAGTTAGCGATTACACAAACAAACACATTGTGAACTAAATGGGTCCCATCGAGTACGATGGACGTAAGAGGTGCTAATACCTTCCTCTTGCGTAACCGACTCCCGAATCCATCCTTTTTGGTCTTGTAGACCACCTTATCCAATTTTTGTGGGTTTTATCTATATTTTCCCGTTCTTTCTAGAACAAATAAAATTAGGTGGCGATTTCATTGTTGTTTTTGAAAATTCATTTAAATGATTTTTGAAAATCGAGTTGCTTCACCAAGATCTCGAAGTTAGAAGCTTCTCTAGCACGAACCAATAAAATGCTAGAAAATGAGATAGCTGCAAAGGAAGAAGTCTGCATTGCCCGAGAATTGGAAGCGGTTGAACTAGTTGAAAGAGTTTAAGAGCTGAACATTACAAGGGAAGAAAAAGACAGCAATAGGGATGCTTATGAAGGCCTTAGAGAGCAATGTCAGGGTTGGATAGATGAGATCCATAATCTGAACCGTCTGTTGGATGAAAAGGATGAAATTGTGTCCTTTCTAGAAGAGCAGAATGGGCATTTCTATGGGAAGTACAGCGGTATGGTTGACATGTGTAACCACTTGATTGTTGATGTACCCTGGAGACTCAGGTCGGCCTTAGAAGACCTTGAAGGCAATCAGATACCTCCCGCTGTGAGCGAGTTCCTCTTCCTTTGTCAAGATGTGGTGAACCGGTTCAAGACAGAAACTAGAGATTTGAAGCCTCGTCGTGGACAGCATTTCTAGTTTTTAGCAACTTGTCTTATTTGAATATTTGAATTTAATGATTAATGTAATGATTTAAATTCTAGTATGAATCTTATTGCTCTGTTTGAACTTGATCAGCAATGTAGTTACACCTAACATTTTGGTTTTTTATGAGATTTCGTTGATTTGCAGTTTAATCAGTCTTTTCTCTAATGCTTATTATTAACTAATGAGTCTTCAAAGAGTCCCTGAAAATAAAATGTACAAAAAAACATATCATGAGCATGCATACATACCCAATAACATATCATACATAACAGGGTATTGAGATCAGTCATCTTACTTCTGTCGTTGATTTTCTTCTCCACAGAAGAGAGACTGCAGATTTCTACATTCATCGGTACCAGACAAGAAGAAACTTGAAGAGACTGATGGAGAAGATTGAGGCTGACGTAGTTGCCCTAGGGACAAGAATGGACGCTCGCGTAGGGAAACTGATGGAGATAATTCAAACCATGGCTCTGCAACAAGAGGAGTTGAGAGCTTTGGTTGTGAGGCCCGCCGCAACCACTGCCGAAGGAGCTGAAGTCGTTCCTCCCCCTCAAGGGAATTCTTTGTCTGGAATTAGCTTGGAAGTTAACACCGGTCTTGTTGATCTTACCGAAGAGAATCAGGCTGCTCAAATGAATCACGCTTCAGTGGTTCCTCCTCCGCCTACCCCCACATATCGCCAGCAGCCAGAGCCTAGATTGGTTCCTCCACCAGGCAGGAGGACTATTCAGATTTCGGTTCCTCAGCATGAGGAGGATAACTTTGAAGATTGGTTTTCCAATGTTGAAGAACCAACAGAAGCTGATCGGAAGTTGCGCATGCTTGAGGAGCGCATGCAAGCCTTTGAGAATCAAGGAGTTTTGGGTTTCGACATGTCCAACTTGGGATTGGTGCAAGGAGTGAAGATTCCTCCAAAATTCAAAATCCCAGAGCTTTCAAAGTACAAGGGCAACTCTTGTCCTAAAACTCACTTGAGGTACTACTTTAGGAGGATGTCCGCTTATACGAAGGATGAGAAGCTCCTCATGCATTTCTTTCAAGATAGTTTGACTGATGGACCGTTGGATTGGTATATGGGCCTTGATAGCTCCCAGGTGCGAACATGGAGAGATTTGGTTGAAGCCTTCGTTCAACACTATGGCTTTAATACTGATATGGCACCTACAAGAACCCAGTTGCACAACTTAGCTCAGAAGAAAACTGAATCTTTCAAAGAGTACGCGCAAGGTGCGCGAGGTAGTGCTAAAGTTCAACCCCTATGGTAGAACGAGATGGTGGAAATGTTTACAAGACACTAGACGGGCCATACTATGCCTCTTGCATCGACCAAGATTTCACGACATGGTGATGTTTGGTGAAAGAGTTGAGATGGGGATCAAGTTAGGAAAGATTCAGGATGTTGGTACTGACAAGAATCAAGTTGGTGGCGCCAAAAAGTCTTTTGGTGGTTACCAGAAGAAGAAGGAAGGTGAGTCGAGCGCACTGTATGAGCGAAGAGGAAAAGAGAAGCGCCAGGAATTCAATCGTCAAGTCGCTGCTGTGTCTATTCCTACTAGTATTCCAAAATAGGATGTTGCTCCTAGACAACACCAACCAAGACCCGTGAAGAAGTTTGATCCCTTGCCAATGTCTTATGCAGATGTATTTGCCCACTTGCAAAGTCTGAATATGATTGAATTACGCAGTCTAAAGGTTGATCCTGATAACCTGCCGAAATATTTCAATGCAAATGCCTGCTACCTCTATCATTCCAATGCGTCGGGGCATTCCATTGAGAATTGTTATGCTTTCAAATACAAGGTTCAGAACTTACTAAACACTGAGGCAATCAACTTTGGACCTCCTCCTACTCCTAATGTCATTCAGCACCCTTTGCCTCCTCAGGGTGGAAACGCTGTTAATGTAATTTGTGAAGAGGGAAATGTGAATCTGATAATGGATGTTAATGTTTTGACCACCCCGTTATGGTGGATAAAGAAGCAATTGTTGTTGAAGGGAGACTTCCCTGGTTGAGATGATGGTTGTAAACAATGTTTAATCCAAGATGAAGGTTGTGATGATTTGAGAAATGAGATTCAGCGTCTGATTACTGAAGGGACTCTTCAATTCATCCAGAAAGAGTTTGATGTGCAGAATGGTGAAGATGAGGTTGACGTAGTTACTATCCCTGTCACTTCTAGAAGGATTCCAGTTACGATCCCGGTACCGACCAAGAAACCTCCAGTGATCATCACTTTACCGGGTCCAGTACCCTACACTAGTGAAAAGGCCATTCTGTGGAATTATGGGTCCGAATATTACTGTGACGGAAAGAAATTGAATGTGGAGACCTCTGAAGAAGGAAAGTCTGATGGAAAAAAGATTGAAAGTTTTGAGCCTGCGGTGCATGATATTGCGGAAGAAAGTCGGATTACCCGAAGTGGGCGAATATTCTCTCCACCCAATCTAGTTGAGAAAAGTCCTGAAGCTTTGGCCAAGGCTAAAGCAAAAGGGAAAGGAGTTATGATTGGGGGTGAGTCAGCACCAAAGATTTCAGCACCTGTTTTGAGCCCTAAGGTGACTAAAGATGTTGAAGAGCTGATGAGGTATATAAGGAAGAGCGATTACAAGATAATCGACCAGCTCGGCCAGACACCCGCCAAGATTTCTATCTTAGCTTTGTTGAGGGATTCTGAACCTCACCGCAATGCTTTGATGCAGTTATTGGGGACGTCTTTCGTTCCTCAAGAGATCTCTGTTAACCAGTTTGGAGGCATTGTGAGCAGCATTTCGGCAAGTAATGGTCTCGGTTTTACTGACTTTGATTTACCTCCCAAGGGAAGGAAGCATAACAAAGCGCTACACGTTTCCGTGGAGATAGCGAGAACTACTTTATCCGTGCTGGTTGACACGGGATCATCTCTCAATGTTCTTCCGAAGTCTACTCTTTTGAAATTGGACTATAAAGGGGTTGTGCTGAGACCCAGTGATTTGATAGTTAAGGCGTTTGATGGGTCAAAAAGGTCAGTGTTTGGCGAGGTGGATCTGCCTATTAAGATAGGCCCGCAGGTTATTGATGCAACTTTTTTCGTCATGGATATCAATCCTCCCTCGTTGCTTGCTTGGACGCCTTGGATTCATGGGGTGGTGTGACATCCACCTTGCACCAAAAGCTGAAGTTCTTGATTAATGGGAAGGTGGTCACCATTTATTGTGAAGAAGATTATGTCGTCAGTCATCTGAGCAACTTTCGATATGTTGAAGTTGAAGGAGAGATCCACGAAACTCCATGTCAGGCTTTTGAGGCGATTCGACCGATAAGATCCCTTTGCAAAAAGGTGAAGTCTCCATGGCATCCTACAAGCAAGCTCAGGCTATTGTCGAGTCAGGACATCCTGAAGGGTGGGGAAGAGTGCTAGAGCTTCCTACTCAGACGGATAAGAGGGGTTTGGGTTTTGCTCTCGGAATGAAGGTCCCAGTCTCCGCCTCAATGAGCAAGGGGGTGTCTCCTCCTGTCAAGTTTGTCAAAGGTGGAATCCAAATTGAAGATGTTGATGCAATTGATGGTGAAGCAGACAATGGCTGTGAGGTGGACAAGTGGATCTACCCAACTGTTCCCGGACGTGAGCGTTCAAATTGGCTCGTTGAAGACGTTGCTGTGGTCACCCGTTTTGAAGAGTAATTTTCTGTTTTTATGTCATGCCATAATTCCTACATTATGCCCAAGACGTAGTGATCATGCTGTAGGGCCACAATGTTTTTAACTTTCAAGTTTATCATTAATAAAGGACGTCCTTTTTGCATTCAAATATTTCGCTCTTTGTTTTTCTTCACTTATTCTTTAAAAGGTGGCAATATGAAATTTTACTTTATAATCATTACTTTCTTTTTATACAAACTTTTGGTTTTTTTTCTTTTTTTAACCTAAAAAATAAAAAAATAATAAAAATAAAATTACCAACCACGCAGATGCGATCCTTCGTTGATCCTGGATTTTGTCGACGATGATTCCGCCGTGGCTCATTATGACTTCGAAAAACCGATTTATCAAGCTGAAGAAGAAACCGAAGAGGAATGTGAGTTGCCTGAAGAACTAGCCAGAATGTTGAGGCAAGAAGAAAAGGTCATCCAGCCGCACCAAGAGACTCTAGAAGTGATCAATCTGGGAACCGAGGATGCTCGAAAGGAGGTCAAGATCGGGGCAGCATTGGAAGATGGAGTTAAGCAAAGGCTTGTCGAAATGCTTCATGAATACGTGGACATCTTTGCTTGGTCTTATGAAGATATGCCTGGGTTGGATACGGACATCGTTATGCACGAATTACCCCTCAAAGAAGGCTGCCCACCAGTAAAGCAGAAGCTTCGCAGAACACATCCAGAAATATCAAGGAAAATTAAAGAAGAGGTTCAGAAGCAGATGGAAGCAGGCTTCCTAAAGGTTGTTTCTTATCCCCCATGGGTTGCAAACATTGTGCCGGTACCAAAGAAAGACGGCAAGGTAAGAATGTGTGTTGATTATAGGGATCTGAATAGAGCTAGCCCTAACGATGACTTCCCCCTCCCGCACATCGATATTTTGGTCGATAATACTGCTCAAGAAAAAGTGTTCTCCTTCATGGATGGTTTCTCTGGCTACAACCAGATTAAGATGGCGCCAAATGATATGGAGAAAACTACTTTTATTACACCATGGGGAACTTTCTGCTACAAAGTGATGCCTTTTGGATTAAAGAACGTCGGGACAACGTATCAACGCGCTATGGTTACTCTCTTTCATGATATGATGCATAAAGAGATTGAAGTCTATGTTGATGATATGATTGCCAAGTCCCAGACGAAAGAAGAACACCTGGTTCACTTGTTGAAATTATTCGAAAGATTAAGAAAGTTCAGACTGTGGCTAAACCCGAGTAAATGTACCTTCGGAGTAAGATCAGGGAAACTTTTAGGCTTTATTATGAGCGAGAAAGGGATTGAGGTTGACCCTGCAAAGATAAAAGCGATACAAGAGATGCCAGAGCCAAAGACAGAAAAGGAAGTGTGAGGGTTCTTGGGAAGACTGAATTACATTGCTAGGTTCATTTCTCATCTTACAGCTACCTATGAGGCCATTTTCAAGCTATTAAGAAAGAATCCAACAACCAGGTGGAACGATAATTGTCAAACAACATTTGACAGTATAAAGAGGTACCTACGAGAGCCTCCAATTCTATCACCTCCGGTGGAAGGCAGACCATTAATTATGTACTTGACAGTGTTGGAAAATTCCATGGGTTGCGTGCTCGGTCAGCATGATGAGACGGGCAGAAAAGAGCATGCCATATACTACTTGAGCAAGAAGTTCACAGAATGTGAATCGAGATACTCATTACTGGAAAAGACTTGTTGTGCACTCGCATGGGCAGCAAAACGACTCAGACAGTATATGTTGACTCACACTACTCTTTTAATCTCCAAAATGGACCCGATAAAGTATATCTTTGAGAAGCCGGTCTCACGGGAAGGGTAGCCCGTTGGCAAATGATCCTGACTGAATATGATATCCAATACACTACTCAGAAGGCTATCAAAGGTAGTGTGTTGGCAGACTATCTTGCTCAACAACCTTTAGAAGATGACTATCAGCCAATGAAGTTTGAGTTCCCTGATGAGGACATTATGTATATCAGGGATTATAATATTCCTGGCCCTGAAGAGGGACCCGAGCCAGGCTCGCGGTGGACAATGGCATTCGATGGAGCCTCAAATGCATTAGGAAATGGTGTTGGCGCCATTATCACTTCTCCGACAGGTTTTCATATTCCATTCACTGCTAGGATCTGTTTTGATTGCACCAATAATATGGCCGAGTACGAAGCTTGTATTTTTGGGATTGAAGCAGCCATTGATCTGAGAATCAAAATCTTAGCGGTATACGGAGATTCCGCTTTGGTAATTAGTCAAATCAACAGAGATTGGGAGACCCGCCACCCGAATTTGATTCCATACCGAGAGCATGTCTTGAAGTTGATCCCTTATTTCGACGAGATCACTTTTGATCACATCCCAAGGGAGGAGAACAACTTGGCAGACGCTTTGGCTACTCTGTCATCCATGTTTAAAGTCAGATGGGCGAATGATGCCCCGTCTATCACTATAATGAGGTTGGATGAGCCTGCGTTCTGCTATGAAGTAGAAGGTGAGACGGATGAAAAACCTTGGTTCTACGACATCAAAAGGTATCTCGAAACAAAAGAATACCCCGAAGATGCTTCCATCGTTGATAAGAAGGCTCTGCGCAAGTACTCGGCTAAATATTTCCTCAATGGGGGTGTTTTGTACAAAAGAAACTATGACTCTGTTTTTCTCAGATGCGTGGATAGACACGAAGCAAATAAGATTATAGAAGAAATTCATGAAGGTTCCTTCGAGACGCATTCTGGTGGACACACCATGGCCAAGAAGATCCTGAGAGCGGGTCATTATTGGTCCACCATGGAGAATGATTGCTACAACCATGCCAGAACCTGTTACAAATGTCAAGTCTACGCTGATAAGATGCATGTGCCGCCTTCTTCGTTGAATGTTTTGACTTCTCCATGGCCTTTTGCTATGTGGGGCATTGATATGATTGGAGAAATCAAGCCTATCGCTTCTAATGGACATTGATTCATCCTTGTCGCCATTGATTATTTCACAAAGTGGGTTGAGGCAGCATCTTATGCTCGTGTTACTAGACAAGTGGTCACACGTTTTATCAAGCATAACATTATTTGTCGTTATGGGGTTCCTGAGAGGATCATCATCGATAACGGCTCGAATCTCAACAACAAAATGATGAAAGAGTTGTGTGACAGCTTCAAGATAAAACATCATAACTCTTCTCCATATCGTCCGAAAATGAATGGTGCTGTGGAGGCGGCAAACAAGAATATCAAGAGGATTGTACAGAAGATGGTTGTCACTTACAAGGATTGGCACGAGATATTTCCATATGCCTTGCACGGCTATCGTACCTCGGTACGCACTTCAACAGGGGCAACTCCCTTCTCTTTGGTATACGGTATGGAAGCGGTCCTGCCCGTAGAAGTTGAAATTCCTTCCTTAAGGATTTTGATAGATGTGCAACTCGATGAAGCTGAATGGGTTCAGAATAGACTTGATCAGTTGAATCTCATTGACGAGAAGAGATTGACAGCTATTTGTCATGGACAGTTATACCAGAAGCGTATGAAAAGGGCTTTTGACAAGAGAGTGTGTCCTCGGAGTTTTCAAGCTGGTGACCTTGTGCTGAAGAGGATTTTGCCTCCTAACAATACGGACGCTCGGGGAAAGTGGGCTCCAAATTATGAAGGACCATATGTCGTGAAGAAAGTTTTCTCTAGAGGAGCTATGTTGCTCGCGACTATGGATGGAGAGGATTTCCCTCACCCGATCAATGCAGATGTAGTCAAAAAATACTTCGCATAAGAGAGACCCGTTAGGTTGACTGGCCTAAGCAAAATAAGGGCATCCCGACGAATCAAAAGGTTCGGGAAAAAGTTAGGGATAAATATAAAAGATTGTACACCCGGTAAGTCGAAAACCTGAAAGGGCGGCTTGGGCAAAAAAGGGTATCCCGGTGGATCGAAAACCCAAAAGGCGGTCCAGGCAAAAATTAGGGATTCAAAGCGAACGACTACGATCTGCACGACACCCGTTTTGGTCAACTTTTTACAATAACTTGATAATCCGGAAAGATAGAGAATCAGTCTAATCAGATCATTTTGGATAGCTCGATATTGAGGAATGTTGAAGTTGTGAAAGGCACGGCGGATTCGGGGTTCGATAAAAATCCATGATTTTGTTGTCACCTTTGTTTTTTTTTAACTCTGATGTATACGCAATTGCCTCTTTTCAGGAATTGCTTCTTGATGTAAATGCTCATTTACGGGCTAATCAATCAATAAAATTACTTTTATCCAAACTGTGTTCTTTTTTTATTCTATCTTATTTTCATGTTTTTAACTATTTTTTTGCAAAAATAACGTCCGACATTTTTAATAAACTTCGCATATAAAACATCAGAGCCCTACAACACGTGGCATAATTTCTGAAGTTACTCGGAATTTCGGGTACACGCATTAATAAATGAAACTGTTGATCTCTGTAGCAGAAATATTGTTATGTTTCCCGTTTTACAGTTTTTGTTATCCAAAGATTTTAGAATGAAGGCTTGATGCGCCTGAGCTTTGGTCACCAGCGAAGTTTCTTTCTCTCCAACAAGAGTTATTTATGGCATATGTTTGCCCTTGGATGTTATCACCCCTTCCCCGACGCGGAAGATCGCAAAGAACGGTTTACACCAGCAGGATCATTTTCAAAGGCTCACTTGTGCCAGAAGATGTTGTCGACCCCTCTTACGCAAGAGCTCGTAATCCAGAATCATTAAAGTTGGGAACTCTACGCAACATGATTGTCATCCCAGATGAATGTTAATCTCTGGGAGTTACTTCCCCATTGATGTTGATTATTGAAAGTTGACGCTTTTATTCTGCAATCCCCCTGTCGGGGTCCAGACTATCATCTCTTTGATAAAGACCAATTGATCTACGTTCAATTCATGGATGGTTGATGTTTCCTCGGCAGTTCACAATTGCCTTTAGTCCTAGACAAAATATCAAAACATGCATCATTGCATTGCATAGCATCCTCAAAAAAGCGTAGCATTTCCATTGATATGGAGCATTACGCTAAAAAATAATAAATCTCAAACATGCATCTAAGCACAAGCCAGATTAATGTGTTTCTCGAGTACCTTTTGCGTCTCCGAAGAGAAGTTTATCCATAAAAATCCCCAAGTGGTATTCCCAGTCAGAGTTCCCTCAAGAAATTCTTCTTGTTGTTGTTATCTGCATTTTTGACCCCGTGTCGGTCTCCTACATCATTCAAATTCAATATATTTACCAAGCGTCTTGCTTTTTGCAAATTCTTTATTTTTGTATTCTTACCCGTGTTTGCCTCTGTCGTTAGAGTGCGAGTAAGAGTTGGTGTCTAACCTTTCTTGCTTCTCAATTATTTGGGTATCCATACTTGGTGTGTGGTAATTCATATAATTGCCGCTCTTGAAGAATTACACCCCGCCTTTGGCCTGAGGGATATTGTATTTCTTGCACATTTGCAACCTTTTAAAGTCCAGCATAGCCTGGCAATCCTTGCTAGAGTCTCTTTTGGTCTTTTTCCCCGTGAATTCGTCTTCGATCGATGATTTTACCATTCCATATATCTTCTCCCCAGTGAGTCTGCTCCAGTCGGTCTCCTTCTTGTGTGTGTCTAATATCTTTACCTAACATATACTCCCGTCTGTTCTCATTTTGATCTGCGAAGCAACTTATTTAAGTATGCTCGTTCCAAAGATTTATGAGTTCTCACCTTTCTGATCTGCGAAGCAACTTATTTAAGTATGCTCGTTCCAAAGCTCTGTCTGGTTTCATTTCTGATCTGCGAAGAAACTTATTTAAGTATGCTCGTTCCAAAGATCTGTTCTCATTTTGATCTGCAAGCAACTTATTTAAGTATGCTCGTCCAAAGATCTATGAGTTCTCACCTTTCCGATCTGCAAGCAACTTATTTAAGTATACTGCTCCAAAGGTGCTGGTTTCATTTCGATCTGCAAGCAACTTATTTAAGTATGCTCGCTCCAAAGATCTGTCTGTTCTCATTTTTATCTGAAGCAACTTATTTAAGTATGCTCGCTCCAAAGATCTATGAGTTCTTACCTTTCGATCTGCAAGCAACTTATTTAAGTATGCTCGCTCCAAAGGTCTGGTTTCATTTCGATCTGCAAGCAACTTATTTAAGTATGCTCGCTCCAAAGATCTGTCTGTTCTCATTTTGATCTGCAAGCAACTTATTTAAGTATGCTCTCCAAAGATCTATGAGTTCTCACCTTTCGATCTGCAAGCAACTTATTTAAGTATGCTCGTCCAAAGATCCGTCTGTTCTCATTTTTGATCTGCAAGCAACTTATTTAAGTATGCTCGCTCCAAAGATCTATGAGTTCTCACCTTCGATCTGCAAGCAACTTATTTAAGTATGCTCGCTCCAAAGGTCCGTCGGTTTCATTTTTGATCTGCAAGCAACTTATTTAAGTATGCTCGTCCAAAGGTCCGTCTGGTTTCATTTCGATCTGCAAGCAACTTATTTAAGTATGCTCGTCCAAAGATCGTCTGTTCTCATTTTTATGCTGAAGCAACTTATTTAAGTATGCTCGCTCCAAAGATCTATGAGTTCTTACCTTTCGATCTGCAAGCAACTTATTTAAGTATGCTCGTCCAAAGGTCTGTCGGTTTCATTTCGATCTGCAAGCAACTTATTTAAGTATGCTCGTTCCAAAGATCGTCTTCTCATTTTGATCTGGAAGCAACTTATTTAAGTATGCTCGTTCCAAAGATCTATGAGTCCTTACCTTTCGATATGCAAGCAACTTATTAAAGTATGCTCGTTCCAAAGGTCAGTCTGGTTTCATTTCTGATGCGAAGAAACTTATTTAAGTATGCTCGTTCCAAAGATCTGTCTGTTCCCATTTCTAATCCGCGAAGCCGCTTATTTAAGAGTATTCGTTTCCCGATGTACCGAAATCTTTTACAAAAAAAAAGCAACAAAAAGAATATATATAAAAAATCAATAATCAAAAAGGCATAAATATTTCTACTTGTTCTTCGGAGCGGAAATTTTTGGTTTCTTTTAGTATTTAATCTTCTTCTACCTTGAAAGATCAAAAGGCTAGCACCAATTTCACTTTCAGGTTTAAGACGATTAAATAGGGGCAGCTGTTGCACCCCAAAATTTGCTCTCTTATCTCGATTTTATCTGGTTTAGGCTTCACGTTTATCATAACATTCACATGCATTCATACCACTGGTTCTATGGTTACGGGTTGAAGTTGACTTCCAAAGATCTTCCTTTGAGCAGAAAATACGTGGTGCTTTCAACCAATCTAGGATATTTGGAAACGACGAGGTTTAAACGTTGAATCTTATCCTTTCTTATCTATCGATTTTTGGGTTTGGATTTTGATTATTTGAAATGAGCGGTCTCTTTCTTGATGGAACTATAGAAGTTTTGTTGTATTGAATATCATTGCTTCCTGGTTCAAGAGATCAGTTCATCACGAGTTTAGGATTTGCTGGTGGTTCGAGATTTTACTCTGCAAAGTCTGATGCCTTGGTCTTCTTCTGATTATTTAGTTCGTTCTTCAAGAAGTAAGAGTGTGGATTATGATTATATGATTATTGATCAACAGTTCGAGTTCTTGTTCATTTGGCTTGCTTGTCAACTTTGTTTTGTTTTTGGCAAGAGTTGACGTATGGCATGTGTGAAAATACTCATCTAGAGGGCTTGTTTACAAGATTCAAGAATGTCCAAGTTTCCACATGTTTAAATTTTTCTAGTCATGTTCATTGCTCACGGGGTTCAAGGCATTCAATATAAAGTTAGAAGTTCCTTTGGTTTCAAATATTTCTCCACTACCGATATGTTTCAATTTGCAAATTTGGCGATGATCCCAAGTGGAATCTATCGCTCAATTCCTGAAGAATCATGAAATCGTCAAGATGACTAAGGTTTTGAATCAAGGATTTCATTTGAGGAACTTAGAGTTTTGGTTTTGTTTCAAATGGCAAAGAGCTCCGAATTTCTACATGGGTAAATAAGCACAAAGAGCTTCATGGTCAAAAACTTCAAGGGAATTCAAGTGTTTCTAAAATCTAAATCCTCAAGCCATCTTTGCATCAAGAGTTTTATTCTCAAGTTTCACATACTAGAGGATTCAAGTTCTAAAAATACAACAACCATGTTACTACTCGTTTGATTCAAGACTACGGATTGGGGTTATAGATTGATTTGGAATTGGGCGCATATTCTAATCAACATTTCGACATGGTGTGTCTCAACCAAATTAATATTAGTTTATGACAGATTTTAATAATATTTGGTTCATGACGGATTTCCAACTTTCATCTACAGTTGCTATAACGATGAAGATCGCATTAGTATTTAAAGATCTAAAACTAAGAATTCAAGTTGATACATAATTCTTAAATCTTGTGTTCATGAAATTTCAAGAGTTTCAAAATTACTCAAAGGTTTTATTGTACAGGAATACAAGAACAAGTCAGGATTCATGCATTACAATTCATCAAATCTTTGAATACAAGTTACAAAGTTTCCTATCGAATACTAATGTGTTCTAAGCTAATTGTGAATCCTCCAAGCTGCAAGTTTCTTCATGGATGTATCCTTGACTCCATTCTCAAGCCTTCCCTCTGATTCCTTCAAGTCTCCATTCCTCCATGTTTGAATGTTGTGCCAAAGCCACACCGTGGTTCATCCTCGCCACTTTGCTTTCGCCAATCCAATGCCCGAGTTTCATGAAACAATAAAAAAACGGTTAGCAAGTAAACGGGCAGCAGCAATAACACAAGGCCTTACACAATTTCAAAGCATCATTAGGGGACTCTAGCGGGAATCAGGAAATCAAGGTTGGGTTTGGATCGTGTTCAACAACCAGCCTCATAACAAATCATCGGCCATAAGCTCGCTACTACAAATCCTCAAGAATTTTTAATTCTTGGTTCACAGTAAGAGGTGTAAAAAGAAAAAAAAAAGAAGCAAATATAACTCAGCATGGCAACATAGTACAGAAACTTTAACACAGGGCAGCAAGGACAGGTACCATTTCGGTCAGTATTTTACCACAAACAGCATCTACAGCCTAACATAATCAGAAATATGGTAGCTTAATAGCATCTGCAGCCTAAGTTAGTCAGAAATCATCAGCCCAATGCAAATGTTGGAAGCCCATCAAGCATTTTCGTAAGGCCTTTTTCTTGTAAAATCAGAATAACCAAAGTCCAGCCAAACCCTAACTCAGACAGTATATAAACATTGAAGACACAAGAACCAAGGGAGGCAGCAAGTGTTCACTTAGAAACCCTAATCCAAACACAGTAAACCGAAAACCCAGAACATAGCAATCAAGAACAACATTCAACCAAAAAACCCAGAAACACAAAACCAACATTCATTATAAACCAGAACATATCAAGAACAAAAAACCCAAAGTAACATAGCTCATCATTTCCCCACAAGATTCCCTTCAGAAATCGAAATAGCCACAGACAGAGCAGTGTTTCGAAAGGTATTACCCGTTTGAATGAGGAAGGGGGAGGTTGCGAACTCTGTGTCGCCATCCTTCTCCTTCACTCCATGTTTTTCTTTCATTTTCTCATAGCATCACTGTTCGCCGTCACCGAACCGTCACCGATTAGGAAACTAGGGTTTCATTCCCCCCTTTCCATTTCCATTCTGTAAACAGAAAACGAAAATCAAAACATTTCCAAAAATCAGATAATAGTAACAGAGACAACGAATCGAGAGAGAGAGAGAGATGTCTAGTTTCCGAAATCGCGAGCCACAGTGAGAATGAGGGAGGTGAGCTGCGACGACGAGAGATGAGAGAGTCCAGTGAGAGTCGCGGCGAGGAACGATGAGATGAGCGGCGGCGATGAGGTTTTCGTGAGGAAACGAGAGTGAGGGCGAGAACGATGAGAGATTGAGAGAGATCGTGAGAGATGAGAGTGAGGCAGATTATTTTTTTTCTTTTATTTAAGTTTTCTTTTGTGTGTTTTATAATATTTAAGTTTTAGTTTTATAATAATTAAGTTTTTGTTTTAATATAATTAAGTTTCAGTTTTTGAAAATTAAGTTTTAGTTTTTTTATAAGATTTAGTTTTAGCTTTTATAATATTAAGTTTTTGTTAAAATATAACTTAACTCAGTAAATTAATTTTTGTTTTAGTTTTAAAAAACTGATTTTTTTTATTTTATAAAATATAATTTTTGTTTATAAACTGATTTAGTTTTAGTAAAAAAAAACTGATTTTGTTTTTTATTTTATAAAATATAATTTAAGATTATTATTAGTTTAACTTAATTAGAATTAGTTCTATTTATTTAAGTTATAAAAATGGGTTTAGGATACTATTAGTTTTAAGAATAATTAGGATTTGTCTTGGTTTAGCCAGGCGGTGACACTTGTCACCGTCTGTTTGGTCTGTCTGAAATCTGGTACAGGTACACCCTTGGTAACAATCTTGCACCTCCTTCCATAAGCCATCAGATCTGTTGAGGTCCAGATCCAATGCTCCAGAATGGTGGACCACACTTTGTTTCCATGGAGCTTCCACACAAGATCCAGCTTTGCTTTTGGGCTTGGGCTCAGTTAGCTGTTCACACCCCTCAGATTAAAGCTCCAATCAGGCCCATTTCTAACTCTCTCTTTAATTTATTATTATGCAAGTTTTTTTTTTATATTGATGTATTAAATAATAATTAGCATAAGATATTTTTTTATTTGCTAAATTGTCGATTAAATTATTAGTTGATTTTTTATCAAATAGAAAAAAATCTATCCTAATAATTATTTAAATTTCGGTTGTATTGTGTGTTAATTTACGTTTTTTTTATTATCCGTTTTATTATGCTACTCGCTTGTATGTTTTATTACGCGATTGTACAATCCACTCACTAATTAATATAAAAGAAATAACGCCTCTGATCTCTCATTTTTGGTTACTCATACCAAATTCTCTAAGGGTCTCATGGTTGGGGATGGGCATGGTAATCCTCACGAGGTTAATTAAGGCCCTCGTTGCCTTGATTAATCATAACCCGAAAAAACAATTGGTCCACATACCAATAACCATACACCAGGGTCTCATGGTTGGGGATAGGAGCACCTATCCTCACGAGGTTAATCAAGTCCACATACTTGGTTAATCATAACCCAAAACTTCACTTCTCTACGTCCAATGCCGAAATTTTCAAAACACTTTCAAATCAAAACAATTAATTGAACTTGTTTTCTTTAAATCCATTTTTCTACAAAAAAAGAACATTTGGATAATATTTGTTTTAATTTTTAGATGTTAGCCTAACGATTATAACGAATCGAAGTTTCTAGTTGATTAGATGATAGCCTAATAAATTAAGAAACTTCAATCCATGTTCTAAAACAAAAAATATAGTGCTATGGTATTTAATTAAATTGTTGGATGATAGCCCGACGATTTAATTAAATTTAAAGTATTTGGGCCATTAGATGATAGCCTAATGACTTAAATAATTTTATTCCATACACTTAATAAAAGTGAACTTTGTTTCACCTCACCTTTTCATAATAAAGATTTTGGATGAGAGATGATTGGTCGAGCTCACTCACCAATTTCGAGTATTCGAATCGTTAGATGATAGCCTAACATTTTGGTACTTGTCATCTACAATTAAAATCAATTCAACCCATTAAAATTCCTTTTCCGCTCATATGCGGTCATCAAAAACATTTTCTTCTAAAATCAACACAACCAATCAAAGACATTTCCAACAAGAACTACGGAGTTTTGATTTTCCCATTGCACTAGGGAATACGTAGGCACGCGGTTTCGAAACCGTGTCAAACTCAAAATAATAATAAACAAACCCTTTTTCTTATTTCTTATTTATAATTTAGAAATTAGTGAACACACACACGAACATGCACGAACTAAATGGGTCTCATCGAGTACGATGGACGTAAGAGGTGCTAATACCTTCCTCTTGCGTAACCGACTCCCGATTCCATTCTTTTGGTCTTGTAGACCGCCTTATCCGATGTTTGTGGGTTTTATCTATATTTTCCCGTTCTTTCTAGAACAAATAAAATTAGGTGGCGATTTCATTGTTTTTTTTTTTTTAAATTTAAATGATTTTTGAAAAACGAGTTGCTTCAGTATGCATGCATGTATGTATAAGTGGTTATTAACATGTAAGGGGTGTAATAATGCTATAGGGAAATGCAATCACAAAGTCTCCTTTATTATCTTCTCCACTGATGGTGAATTAACAACTATACATATACATAAAATCAAAATAAGAGTTGATATAATCATTCATAATTCTACAACTTATTATATGACTTATCATAACCGTAACAATTTTCCACAATCCGCATTAGTACGGTAGAAACGCACGGGTAATACATCAGTATTCATACGAACACACGAGTAGTAAATTAGTATAGTGCGAAGACATGTGTAACATACCATTATAATGTAAATGCACGAATAATCAGGTCAACATCTATATAACACATCAATGTTGTGTAAATGCACACATAATGTGACCAAAATCCTCTTGATTGTACAAGTGATTACATTTTTTTTATTACATATGCATTTTTTTTGTAATTATTTTTAATTTAATATATAATATATTTTAACTTAATATAATTAATTGAAATATATATTATTGATGTCTTTCTTTTTTAAATTGAAAATTTGATACTATTTTATATGTACCATTAAAATATATATTATTGGTGTCTTTCTTTTAAAAATTGAAAATTTAATACAATTTTTGTTTTTATTTTTAAAATATGTTTTTCTTTTGCTAAAGCAATGTAGTTTTTCTTATTTACATTTTTATTATATTTTAAAAACAATAGTGTGCGTACTATACTAATATCTGTACGAATGCACGGACAACACTCTAGTATTATGTGAATGCACAGATAATCATATTAGAAATTCGTATGCACCCACTAAATATTATATTTTTTGTATAATTAAAAAAATTAAAACAATGTATGAATCCAAACACACAAAAAAATGAGTTTGCTTTTAAATTATTTATGTTTCTAATTTTTTAAAAATTATTTTTCATTTAAGATACAATATTTTTTAAGCATTTATAAAAAATTGAAATATATATTATCGATGTAAAGCTATTTTATTTATTTTATTTTAAAAATATGTGTTTTTTTAAATAATTAATTATTTTAGTAAAATAATTTTATTTTTTATTAATATTTTTATTATACTTTGAAAATAAAAGTGTGCGTACCAACCAGAATCCGTGCGAATGCACGGATGAAACACCAATACTATATTTGAATACAAAAGCGTGTGTACCACACCAGCATCTGTGCTGACGCACGAGTAACACACCAGTATTATGTGAGTGCCCTGGTAACCAGTATTGAGAAATATATTTTATTTTTATATATTTTGCATAATTGTTTTTTTGTAAATGAGTGTTTAATATTTTTTCTTAACAATAATTGATTTAATTAACTTATATATTTATCTTTAATTATTTTTTTATTTTTTCTATTTTACAATTAAATTTAAAAAAAATTATTTGAATTTCAAAATTAAATTGGTAACAAATTCGCGGTCCACATCAGAACCCGTGTAAACGTACGGGTAATCATACTAAAATCATGCGAACGCATGGATTATTATATTTTTTGTACAATTAAAAAAATAAAATTATGTATTAATCCAAACATCAAAAAATATATTGTTTTTTTTTAAAATTATTTATGTATCTAATATTCATATTATTGATGTAAAACAATTATGATAACATATTTTTATTTTTATTTTTAAAGTAAAGTATGTCAAATTTTTTATTTTTCTTATTTACATTTTTAATATATTTTGAAAATAAAAATGTGTATCACATCAGTACTCGTACAGACACACAGATAATATATCAGTATCCTGTGAATATATGTGTAATCATACCATAATTTGTACGAATGCAGAATTTTTTATATATTTTATACGATTAACAAATATAAAAGTAAACTTATGTTAGTTTTACTATTGACTATTCATTTTTTATATATTTTAAACCATGATTCAAATTTCATAAATAAAACATTAAACTTATTTCTTTTAGATAATTTGTTTGATGGAGTTTTATGTAAAAAATTATTCCTATGTTGATTTTCAACTAATTTTAATTTTAGATATTTATTTATTTTATTTATTAAACTTTATAAACCATTTTATAATTACAACTTTATCTACCCTTAAAAAACCATTTTTTTTCTATTTTTTATAATTGTTTTTTACAAAGCATGTGTTTAATAATTTTTCTTAACTACAAATATTTTAAAAACTTATAAACAATCTTTCAATTTATTTTTTATTTTTTCTTTATTTAATTTGTTTGAATTTACATGATAAAATAATGTTATTTCTACTATCCACGGTTGTATCTGGGTCGACCCACGGGTATCCTAGTAGTTAAAGAAAAAATCAAAACTTAAATTCTTAATTTATTTATGAAGTTTAGTTTTGAATTATTTGTGTTGCCGCTCCCGTGCAAGTCTTAGCCGGCAACCTCGCCAAAGAAAAAATCGCAACCACCACTCTCTCCGTCGACGGAACCCTAATGGACGACGCTAAAAGATTATATCACTCACTCTCCACCGCAACCACCACCACCACTCTCTGCCAAACCCTCTTCGACCAACTTTTGTTCAAATTCTACGAATTCTTCTCCGCTCTCCCTCTGCACAACCACACGCCCGAGCCTACATCCCTTCCATCTCCGGATTCACTGCTGTGGCCACTTGTTGAACATCTTTCTCTCATTCTTCGCCGCTCTCTCGCTGTTCTGACACTTCCCTACTCCGACGATAAGTTCTTCACTAACAAGTGCTGCTGCATTCTTCGCATCCTCAAGTCGTTCCTCTTCGTCGATGTCACTCAACTCGACGATGGAACCACGGTCCTGCTCTGTCGTAACTTTGTCTCTGAGGTTACCGTGGAATTGTCTGATTCTTGCCGTCCGTTTCTCTGCGCGGTGCTTGAGGTGTGTTTATTCTATTTCTTTTGTTGATATGGTTATGCTTCAATTAATATTTCAAAAGTTATTCTGCAATTAGGGTTTATTGTATTCATGATTCTAAACTAAAAAAATTTATTAAGGTATTTGCAGATGAACTTTTAAGACATCAATCATTGAGAAGGTATCTTATGACTGCTGATTCAGTATCTTCTGACTATCAAAAGACTTTTGTGTGCCAATTTTCTCCCCATGGAGATATTGCTGTTGTCTTGGAGGTGATATCTACGCATTTTATCCTGTCAGTTTCTAATGAGAAAGCTTTTGAGAATTTCATCGGTAGATTATGTTTGCATTGGAACAAAGGTTTTAGATTTCATGAACTCGGACTTGCCAGTGCCACCGCGTTGCTGCTTGACCCTGTTGTGTATTCTGCGCCAAAGATGTTCCAGGCACATGTAATTTCATTGGTTTCTGAAGTCATTGATTCTGGCTTATCTTCAGGGAATTTGACTCTAGATATGAGCTACTACTTAGCGGCATTTCAAAAATCTGTCAGCTTGTACTCTAAGCATGTGTCTAGCTTGCAAATGGATAGTTTTTGCATCAAATTAAGCTGTGCCTATAATAGAACCATGTTTGAGAGAGGTCTTCCAACTTTTGAAGCTTATATTCAGGAAGGAACGCGTATCAAATTAAGTAAAGTCTTATCAAAATCAAATAGTTCATTGGACTCTTACGGTTGCAAAATGTCATCTAAAACAAAATCTGACCTTTTGACTGAGTACATCGAATATATGAAAGGGGGGCAGTATATAGTTGCTGATTCATGCCGGGATAAGGCTGCCTCAACCTTAGATTACATAATCCATCAAGTTTTTTCTCAAGATGCTGCTGGAGATTTATTGTATTTAAAGAAAAACACTAGATCTGAAGATATTTATCTTCTTGCATCCATATTAAAGTTAACGAGTGTTTCACTGCTACAAGCAATTAAATGTCTAAGTAAGAGTGGTGATTCAGGTTGTCTGAAAACCTCGGGAAGTTCCTTTGTGCATGATGAATATGATTTCTTGAACAGCATCATCAACCCTTTTCAACAATTTAAGTTTTGCTTACCCATTCAGACCTTGCTGCACAATATGATGAAAAATTCGCAAACAGATTACCAAGTCTCCAAGTCAATGTTTGTGCACTTTTCAGGCTTGCTATCTCTAAGCTTTTACAATGGTTTTGATGTGTTAGCAAAGGGGTGCCTAACTGTAATCATGGCTCTGATGTTTATGTTTATTTTTGAAGAGGGAGATTTAGTTGATCTAGGGTCATTCAAGTGTCCGCCATTGCAATCTTGTTCATCTGAAATTTCGTTGAATGAAAGTGGAAAGGTCAGTTGTGCCTTCAATTCTTATGCACTAAAATTTAACTTTTGTTATATTTCATGTCTAAATCATTGATACAATGTTGCAGGGGACTGGAAGTAAACAAATTATATATAAAATTGCAGCAGAGTTTCATAAAATCCGGACATATAATTTAAGGTATGTATTGTGTCTTAACTCTCTATGACCTTTACAAACGCTGTCTTAAGTGAGTTGCATATTCTTAATTTTCTATTAACATATTGTCAATTCCCTCCAGCCACTCCGGCTTGCTCAAATGGTTATGGTAAGTGGTAAGGGAACACAATTGTGGGTTTGGATTTATTTTAGTATTTAAAATTTGAAACCTTGTTCTTTCATGAAGTTATGAGATATTTATAAATTCTAAGTATTACTTTTTATTTGATTGGATTATATCATATTCACTATTCTTGGAACTTGGTGTAATGTTTAAAACATCTGTTTGTTATGCTGTATTATCCATGATTTTGAGATTTTCTCATCTGCCTGCCATAACTAACATTATACAATTAACTAATGAGGCGAGAAATAGTTTGACACATTGATTACCACTCCTAGAAGAAAGGAACTCACTTGCTGCTTAGACCCATCTTATTGTATTAAAAAGGCCTTGAATATTGAATTTTAATGCCATGAGGGAATAAGCAGCCATGATCCAAATTTTCTGTGATAAAGTACAGTAGTGTTGTGTAAATAGAACTCTTATAAAGCTGTTAAATGTTGAATTTTAATGCCATTGCTGTTTGATGCTATCTTGTGGTCTTACAACTCTGAACCATCTTATCTTTTTCAGATCAAATTCCTTAGTTGCGGATGAATCAGAGAAGACCTATAATGGGGAAAGGTTTCTTGATTGCATGTTACGCAAAAGTGTACCTGATTATGATGAACTTGCAGACTTTCATGACTGCAGCGAGGGAAAAGATTATTCCAGATGGTTGAATAACCGCCAAAAATACAGAATTAGGAAGCTTCAGAAAAATTTAAATTCAAAGAAGATTAGGAAAGAAAGAGTTTGGAAGGCTTTGAGATTCAGAAAATTGAAAAGTTTGCGTTCTTGAAACGTTGGAAAACTGGTAAAATTTTGTAGCATGGATGATTTAATGGGTCTGACTTGCCATATGGCCCATGTGTGTATAGAAGTCCAAACATAACTCTAATTCTTCCAATGTATATGAGAAAAGTCGGGGAGGATGAGAGATTATTTTAACTTATTTCAAGTAGGCAACTAACCAAGTTTACGCTGCTATGTGTAGTTCTAATTATGCTAGGCAATAAGTCATTGCCAGCGTTATGAACTCAATTTCTATTAATCATTTTAAATAGGTTATATCTTTATTGAAAAATACTTTGCTTTTTTACCAATGAAAGAATAATCTCAATTTTAAACAAGGTGAAAGACTTGCATATTTGACCAACTACAATTGAACTACAATTGAACGTGATCTTGCATTGACAAAATTATTTTAGTGGGAAGTTAGAGACCAATAATATGATTCTTTTTGGCTTGAAGAGATGAAGGGGGTGGTTTCTGCAAATAGTTTAACATCCAAATTATTGAATGAATAAGACAAGGGTTGATGTCTTTTCTCTTCTAAGAAATAAATAAATTAAGCAGTACAACTGAAAGTTCACAATAAAAATTATAACTAGTTATTATATTTTCTTTTGATTTTGATGGATATGAATGTTTGATCCCTATATTTTTTTAGGTATGTTTGAAATTGTTTATTTTTTCTTTGCATCGTTTTTTTATATACTCTTTTACTATTCCTTTTCAAGTTTATGCCAAATCATATCATATTATTAGTTATTTGAACTACACATTGTTGAATATATAATTCATGTTGTATTAGATTTTTTAATGCAAGTTAATACATTTAAGCAATCAAAGTTGTTGTGAGTAAAGTTGTTATGAGTTAGTTGTTGGTTAGTTAAGATGGTTAAGATACACTAAGCAAGCCAATGAGCATCTATAAATACATGAAGTTTATCCTGTAATTGAATAAAGCTTTATATCATTTCATAAAACCATATACATTCTCCGTATTGTTTGAACAAATTAGTATCATAAAACCCGGTTTGACTCAGTCATTTGCAATAGCGAATTAGAGCATAACTTCGAACCAATTTTTTGTTGCAAATCTATCAGTTTACACAGGTGAAAATTATGATATATATAATGCACAGATGAAGGTCATATTCAAATTTTAAGATGTAATTGAAATCGTGAATGATAGTGTGTTACTGTTGGAGTCAAATGCAAATGATACTTAGAGAAGATAAGAAGAAAGATGGAAAACTCTCTTCCTGATTCATCAGTGTGTGGATTCCAAACTTTTTTAGTGAATTATTGAGGAAGAAACGACCAAAGAAGCATGATATAAATTGAAGAAATTGTATGGCGGAGATGAAAAGTTGAAGAGAGTGAAGCAAAATGAGATGACTCAAATGAAAGAAAAGAAAACAACCGTAGAATTCTTCTCAAGGTTGGTATTTCCGAATAATCAAACGAAGGCATGTGGTCAATCACTCACTTACTTGCAAAAGATTAAGAAGGTGTTGAGATTCTTGATTGCAAAAGATTGAGAAGGTGTTGAGATTCTTGATTGCAAAGTTTAATTACATAATAGTGTTAACAAAGGAGTCCAAAAACCTAACTGAGATGAAGTTAGAAGAACTTCAGGCTTCTTTAGAGGCTAATAAGATGAGATTGAAGCAAATAAGCTCATAAAATGAAAAGATGCTTGAGTTGACACTATAAGCAAGGTTCATCAAGAAAGCTAGAAAAAGAAAAGATAAGTGGAAAAAGAGTTTTGCATTTGCTAAGGTTTCAACTAAGAATTCAAAGAATCAAAGTAATATAGTCAAGAAAGGCTTTTCAAATAAGAACTCAAGAAAGAAGATTGACATGAAAGAAGTGCAGTGCTATTTTCAAAATTTTAGCCACTATGCAAGAGATTGTTATTTCAACAAAGATTCAAGTGCAAAAGACGAGGAGGGAGCTCAATATGCGCATGCAGGAGGCAGTGATTCTGATGATGTGTGTTACTAATGCCCATCATTCAATCTAATGATGATCAAACTAAGGTTTGGTATCTAGATTTAGAATGTAGTAACCATATGATAGATAATAAGAATTGGTTCATTATGCTAATGAATCAATGAAAAATGTGATAAGATTTGCAGATGGTAGACATGTCACATCAAAAGAGAATGGAAACATAGTTGGGGTGAGAAAAGATGGTCAAAAGGCTGCAATCTCTGATGTATTATGTGTATCTTCAATGACAAGTAACTTTATAAGTATAACTCAATTACTTGCAAAGGGCTACAATATGGAGATGATAAACAAGTAGATGAAGGTGTATGATGCAAAAGGAAGTTTGATCTTGAAAGAACCACTAGCAAATAACAAAACTTTCAAGATATAGATCAATATGGTTGATCATCAGTGCCATGCCTCAACTATGGAAAAAGATAAATACTAGTTGTGGCATCACTTGTATGGATACATGAATTTGAAAAGCCTAAGACTGCTTAACATAAAAAGGATGGGGTACGGTCTTCCTCAGATAAAGGATCCAAGTCTAATATGTTAAGAATGATGTAAAGATAAACAAGCCTATTAAGTCAAGGCAAAAACTAAAGCTTGTCCATTCTAATGTATGTGAACCATTTGAAGAAAAATCAAATAGAGGTAACTGCTATTTATTAAATATCATATACGAGTTCACTAGGCATGGCAAATAAACCCGGCCAAGCTGGGGCCCGCCCGCCCCCGCCCCGAAATTAGCGGGGAAAACCCGGTTTAACCGGGGGCGG
Organism: Vicia sativa; assembly: GCA_021764765.1. NCBI lineage: Eukaryota > Viridiplantae > Streptophyta > Magnoliopsida > Fabales > Fabaceae > Vicia > Vicia sativa. The sequence continues at coordinate 90,574,929 of CM038797.1, read as the reverse complement.
GTGCGGGTGCGGGTAAAACCCGTTTTTAATTTACGGGTGCGGGTGATGGTAATACCCGCCCCGCACCCGCCAACTAAATTTATTTTATTTTATTTGTTTTTAATAGTTTTATTACTTATTTACACTTTTTTATACTTTTTAATGTTATAATATTATGTTCATTAGAATTATTATTTATTTTTTTGAAAATAAAATTTAAATAAAACTATCGAACTTGAAAAATACTTTTAAAATAATTAAGTATTTAGTTTAATTATTTATTTTTAACTTTATTAAAAAAAATATAAATTTAAAAATAAAATAAAAATTTTATTCGGGCGGGTGCGGGTGAACCCGTTTCTTGTTGGGGGTGGGGGCGGATGAACAAATTTTAGCCCCGAACGGGTGCGGGTGCGGGTCTGGGTCTGGGAGGCGGGTGCGGGTCTGGGTCTGGGTGTGCTTAAACCCGCCCCCGACCCGCCTCGTTGCCATCCCTAGAGTTCACTAGACATATAAGGATATATTTGATTGGAAGAAAAGTGATATATTCACCCAGATCATGAAATTTAAATTTTTATTTGAAAAATAATGAATGCAATATTACAAAATTGAGAACTGATGGTGGAGGTGAATACAACTCTGTTAAATTTTCAAGATTTTGTGTTGATGAAAGCATAAATCTTGATATCATTAGCACCATACACATCACAAAACAATGGAATAGAAGAAACAAAGAACATAAATGTGTTAAATGTGGCCAAAAACATGTTGAAAGTTAATGATATATCTAAGAGATTTTGGGGAGAAGTTATTTCAACAATTATTTATACCCTTAACAAATGTTTAACAAAGAAGATGTTGCATAAAATGCCATATGAGGCATGGACAATTTTTTAGCCAAATGTTAATCACTTCAAGGTGTTTGGATCAATGTGTTTGAGGCATTACTTGAATAATTGAGGAGAAAGTTGGATGATGAAAGTCAAGTTATGATCTTCATAGGCTATCACTCAACTAGCTCTACAAGATATATTCACCAGATGAGGGTAAGCTTGTGATGTACAAGGATCTTTAAGTAGATGAGGACTAGAGTTTGAATTAGACTCAGAGGTCAAGCCAACATGACCAAGTTACTGTCATAACTGTACTTGAAAATGACCAAACTGATGAAGAAGTATATGCTCAAATTGAAGGAACGTCTGAATAAAATATAAGAAGGTTAACTAGAACAAGAATTGAATCACTAAGGCTAACTGATTATGAAAGATCTCCTGATAGAGAGATTGATGCAGAAGGTGACTTAATAGAAGATGAAAGGATGGTTGAGTAATAACCAATTGATTTGAATCAAGCTATGAAATATACAAATTGGTTGGCAACCATGCAAGAACAACTTAAAGCAATTGAAAAAAAAACAAGATTTGGGAGCTTATACACGAACCAAACAAGAAGCCAATTGATATGAAGTGGGTCAATAAGTTAAAGCTAAGACCAAATGGTGATATTTATAAATACAAAACCAGACTAGTTGCAAAAGTCTTCTTGCAAATACCTGGTATTAATTTTAATTAAGTGTAAGCCCTAGTTGCAAGTTCGGAAACCATAAGATTTTTTATAGCCATAACAATATACAAATGATAGAAGATGCATAATTTGGATGTAAAGTTAACCTTTTTTAATTAACCATTTGATGAAGAAGTTTATGTCAAGCAACCATTAGGTTTTGAATGTGAGCAATATTGTTTTGAATGATGACAAATATATATATGCTTGATTGTCTAATTGTATCAATACATAACCTTTTGAGTTTTTGAGTCAATACAATAAGGCATGCATCAATGAATAACCTTTTGAGTCAATATAAAAATCAATGCATCAATACATAAAACAATTTTCCATCAATACAAGAAGGCATGCATCAATGCATAACCTTTTGAGTCAATACAAAAATCAATGCATCAATACATAAAACAATTTTCCATTACTATGAGTCGACTCATAAAGTTTTGCATCGACACATATATATATATCAAAAATTGGAATTCAATTTTGTTTGTTGCTTGCATTAATACAAAATCATTTGTGTTGATGCAAACCAATTCTTATTTCTGGAAAATAAAATTTTACACTGTATGCATCGATGCATACGTGTTTTGCATCGACTCATGTAAGAATTGAGGCTCTGGATATTTGATCTTGCATCAATACATAAGTGCTTGTATCAATACATAACTCACATGCATCGACTCATCCGTGTCATGCATCGACTCATGCTTTAATTAGTTTTTTGGAATCATTTTAAATAGCAGTATGTATTGATGCATAATCCTTTGTATCAATACATAAGTGTCATGTATCGACACATAAGTAGTTTGCATCGACGCATACGCAACTCAACCTTTTGGAAACCATTCCATTACAATATGCATTGATGCAAAATAACTTGTATCAATACATGAATGGACTTGTATCGATGCATACGAAATTTGCATCGACTCATACTCAATTTAACTCTCTGGAATTAAGTTCAACACAGTATCCATCAATACAAGACCACTTGTATCAATGCATCAAGTCACTTGTATCGACGCATAAGATTTTGTATTGACGCATAAGTTTGTTTTCAACTAACTTTTGATGTTTCCATATATAAGACAGTTTTGCAGTTTTATAATAAAACAGGTTGCTACAACAAGCAGTTTGGTGAGCATCCAAATATTCTCTGAGCATAGAAATCTGAAAGAGACTTCATCTTCATCATCTTCTCAATCATCTTGTTTCATGAACACTGGCACATAATCATCATTGTTCGTTGCATCAAGAGATCAAAGAGATAACGTTCAGCGGTACGATCTGTGATCTAGCTGAGTTGAAGATTCGAAGGGGGTTTCGAGGAAAAAACAGTTGGTTTGTCTAGCAAGAACGAAGGTGTCTTGTAGGTTTGTTAGTCACAATTGCACAAAGCAGATTCAGCCATAGCGTAGGGTTTGGAGATCGGGGTGATTTCGCAAACGGGTCGTGGAAGTGGGTGAATTGTCTGTGAATTTTGCAAGAGTGTTCTTGATCTGCTCAAATCAAGAGGAGGTTGATACAAGAAGAAGAAGATCCGCAGGATTTGTTTTTCTGTCTTTGTATTGCAACCTTGTAAACATTTTTCAACATATTGATATAGAAGTTCTCAATTCCAATTTGGAAATTGAGAGGGAGACGTACCCACACGCGAGGACGATCGTGGGAAACTTCCTTACCAAATCGCTCCGAGTATCGTATTCTTTATCTCTATCTCTTTACATTTACAATACGTTTGTGATTCAATTGGTGATCAACCTTTCTGTGCATTGATACAAGGCTGGAAGATAATCTTTACATAAACTCTATTGCCTTTGATCATTGCTTAGCATCTACCAATTGTTTGATAAAAGTATTAGCTCAAGTTTATTTCATTGGAAAGAGTTTTTGTGATCAGTGCATTTATCCATATTAAGTGGTGTGTTATTTCATCATTCTCATCTCAATTAAAACCCAACAATCTATTGCATGTCCGGTTTTCTTGTAGCCGGTTTAGAATAGACGGAAGTCAATTCAGGACCATTTGTAGTTTCCGCACGTTTGATTGAAACTCTGATAAAATTCTTTAATCCGTAAAGAAAAAGGAGGTGATCTATTCACCCCCCCTCTCGATCACTTGCCACACCGTCTAACATTGAAACCAAAGATCAAGAACTGAAAGTGTAAAAATTGAGAAATGCCTTGTATGGATTAAAACAAGCTTTTATATTTTGAAATAAAAGGATAAATGGTTTTCGGGTCAAGATATGATTCACAATGTGTACTTCGGGTCATGGTGTGTATGTCAAAGGCTCAAACAAGTTCAATCGAATCATATCATGCTTATATGTAGATGAAACACATATTCAAATGAAGGTGAGATTGTGAAATTCAAGGCAAACATGATGCAAAAATTTGAAATGTCTGACTTAGGAAATTTCTCATATTTCCTTGGAATGAAATTCAAGAAAACAAGAAAAAGAGTGTTACTGTATAAAAAAAGTATGCAAATGATATTTTGAAAAGATTCTAAATGAGTAAATCAGTAATGCCACCATTAGAGACTAGAGTAAAGTTGAGCAAGGATACAAATGACGATCTTATAAATGTAACCTTGTACAAGCAAATCATTGGATTCTTGAGATATTTGTGCAACACCAGTCTAGATATATGTCACAGTGTTAGAATGATAAGTAGGTTTAAGGAAAAACCAAGATAATGTCATTTAACAATTACTAAGAGAGTCTTGAGGTACATCAAAGACATATTTTATCATGATGTGTTAATGCCATAACATGAGGAAACTAGTAGGAATGGAATTGCATATGTTACACTTATTTAAATTTCAGTGGAGATCAAGCTGAAAAGAAAAACATTATAGGTTATCTTTTCATGATAACATGTGCTCCAATTTCTTGGAACTCAAGGAAGTAAGGCGAAATATCATTTTCATATTGTAAAGTTGAATATGTAGTAGCTTAATGTGCAACATGCCAAGCTTTGTGGATATAAATGTTGCTGGAGGAGTTTAAGGTCCTTGAAATGAGAAAATGTAGTTGTTTGTGGACAACAAATTAATAATACATTTAGCCAACCATTAAAAGAGTCATGGTATAAGTAAGACTTTAAAAATGAGATATAACTTTCTTAGAGATCAATTGAACAAAGGAAAGACTGAGCTTGGATATTGAAAACCAGGATTGCGACTTGTTGATACACTCACCAAACCATTAAAGAAATCAAGCTTTGAAGAGTAGAAAAGGCTTATGGAAATAAAAAGCTTAGAAAAATGAATTAGGTAGAGTTTTGAATATATAATTCATGTTGTATTAGATTCCTTATATGCAAGTTAACACATTCAAGAAATCAAGGTTGTTATGAGTTAGTTGTTGACACGTTAAGATGGATATGATCCATTAAGCAAGTTATTAAGCATGTATAAATATATAAATTTATCTTGTATCTATTATATCCCTCTTTCAATTTAGAAAGGCTTCACATCATTTCATAAAATCACATGCATTCTCTTCCTTCTTTATACACAAAATCCATCATCTTGTTTCAATAAATTGGTATCAGAAAGCCCGATTTGATTAAGTCATTTGAAACGGAGAATGAGAGCATAATTTTGAATCAATTTCCTGCAAATCTACTAGTTTTCAAAGGTGAAAATTATGATAAATGGACTGTATAAATGAAGTTCGTATTCAAATTTCAAGATGTGGTTGAAATCGTGGATGATGGCATGTTGGCTTTCGAGGAAAATGAGAATGATACTCAAAAAGCTGCACACAAGGAGCATAAGAAGAAAGATAAAAAAAAAACTATCTTCCTAATTCACCAGTTTGTGGATCCAAACATTTATGAGAAAATTATTGAGAATGAAATGACCAAAGAAGCTTGGTATAAATTGAAGAAATAACATGCTGGAGATGAAAAGTTGTAGGGAGTGAAATTGTAAATTTTAAGGAATCAATATGGGATGACTCAAATGAAAGATAAGGAAAGAATCATAAAATACTTCTCAAGGCTGGTATTGCCGACTAATCAGATGAAGTAATATGGTAAATCAATAATTGATCTGCAAAAGATTAAGAAGGTGTTGAGATCCTTTATTGCAAAGTTTGATTACATAGTAGTGTAAATATATGAGTCCAAGAACTTAACTAAGATGAATTTAAAATACCTTCAAGCTTGTTTAGAGACTCATAATATGATATTGAAGCAAAGAGGCTCAGAAAGTGAAAAGGTGGCAGAACAGACACTACAAGCAAGATTTATCAAGAAACTTGGAAAAGGAAAAAATAAGTGGAACCATAAAACCTTGTGTAGTTGGTTATAATGCAATCAGAAAACCTTGTGTTAGGAGACTCAAAGAATATGGTTTACGAATTGACAAAATATATTTATGAACTAAAGTAGTCATCTCATCAGTGATAGCATAAGTTTCATGAAGTAATTATCTCATTTTATTTTAAGGTGGATATTGTTGAAGATTTCATGTATCACAAATTAAGTTGGAGCATATACATTTTCCCGGACTTGTATGACGATGACACATTGCTTGCCTCTAATATATATGCATGATGCACGAAATTAATAAATTTCTATCAAGAAAATTCAAAATGAACAATCTTTGTGATGTCTCCTCTGTATTAGGAATTGAGATGAGACTGATCTTGGGGTATTATAGGATTATCACAAATGAGCTATATCGAAAAGGTAGTTAAAATGTTTGACATGCAGGAATGTAAACCAAGGGATACTTCAATGTCTAAGGGAGAAAAACTTAGTCTTAATCAGTGCCTAAAAGGAAACTTAAAATTTAATAAATGTAAAATATTTCTTATGCGTCATCTGTAGGGAGTCTGATGTATGCCCAAGTTTGTATGCATATGGATATTGCGTTCATAGTTGGGATGTTAGACATATATTTGAGCAATCTAGTAATTGATCATTGGAAAGAAGCCAAAAATGTTATGATATATTGAAAGAGAACAAAATATTATATGCTTATGTATATGAGGTTAGACAATGTGGAGGTCACTGTACACTCTGAACCATATTTTGTTAGATGCACTTCACGCTATATATACATGTTGGCTGGTGGTGCAGTTTCTTAGTGTAGTTCCAAGAAAACTTATATAGCTTTATCCACCATGGAAATTGAATTCATAGCATGTTTTGAGGAATCCAACCATGGGATTTGACTGAGGAGCCTTGTCAATGGGCTTCGAATCATGGAAGGAATAAAAAGACCACTTAAGCTATACTGTGACAATAAATCAACATCTTATACTCCAACAATGATATGAGCTCGACTAAGTCAAAATATATTAATATCAAGGTCATAATTGTTTAGGAAAGGGCACAAAGTGGACATATTTTGATATAGAAGTTAATAACAAACTCCATGATAACATGTCCTATTACAAAAGGTCTTCCCCCCAAGGTCTTTCATAATATTTGGTATTTTATGAATTTTATGTTTTATGTTTGATATTATGTATGCATACTCTGGTTTTTAATATATTGGTTTATAAAGTTAGACATTCATCTATTTATACTTTGTACAATAAGGTTATTGAATGATCTCACTAAAGCAAAATATGATTAATTGAAAATCGATATGTACTAAGCAACTTCACATAGTTTTCACATTTCATGACTAATCTATGTCATTTAGTTATATCACTATTAGTGATCACTAATGATTTTAGTTATGATATATATATATATATATATATATATATATATATATATATATATATATATATATATATATATATATATATATATATATATATTGACATCATTAATTGATGAGATAATTTGTATATGCTTGAAGTATATAATGACGATTTTTTGAGCTCATAGAGTTACATATGCAACCAATGAGAGATTGTTAGAATTTTGGGTCACAAATGTAAAATTTAAGGTGTTAGTGTCATTATTTTAATTAGTCAAAACTTAAAGGGGTCTAATTAATATTAATATCAAGTTTGTGGCTATAAGCTTAAATGTCATGAAAGGTCACATTATTGTGTAGATACCATAAGTCAATATCTAATTTGATGACTCGTCAAATTAGAATATTGAAAACTAAAGAAGTAACCCCACGATTATTTATATGGGTTATGATCCCCATTTATATACGATCAAAATACAGTTTTTCGTATTTTCTTTTTTCATCCCCATCTGAGGAGATTCAAGAAACCCTACATAATTCTACAAATTAGAAGATTGCATACTTGTAACATTCATCGATCCCAAATGTTAAACTCATGTACGTTTCCACCTTCATTCTCTGATTGAATTATGGTATATGTTTAAGGGATATGAGCTGATGGTATATTTGACTCATATGCATTAGTTTAAAGTTCTATTCTTAATTTCTATATTAATAGAAATCACGAGGTTATGAACAAATCTAACATCATGCATGACCTATAAAAATATTGACTCATTAAAATATTTTCACGTGTAATGTGTGTTTGCTTCTTATATTTAGGATATGTTGCACCCACCATCCTTTGGTCTTCTTATCTTTGCAATACTATCAACTGCCATATCCAGCATGTGTTGTATTGTCTAGGTTAAACTTCAGTGGTGTTCGTCAAGTACTATTAGTGACACCTTAAATCATGGAGCATAACCGCAACTACCTAATTGTCAAATTTTACTAGACTCTGACTTTTCCATGCGCCTTTATACAATTCATGGATCCGAGTAAATTTTGAAAGACTCGACTATTCATTTATTGGTTGATTCTAAAATCATCTCTCTTTTAATTTTGGATGACACTTTAATTATTTATAGATGTAAACAACTCCATACAATTGTTATTTATCTTCACATTATCTTTAGTATCATTAAAGGATAAACATAAGTTTATTGTTGAATTGGCCCTATGATAAGTCATGACATCTATTAGGTCAGGATATGTTATGTATAAGTTGAAACGACGTGAACATAATATTTTTTTAGATGTCTAACTAAAATGCGTGTTAATTTTCAGAAATAGACTCAAGGATAGATGACCACACTAATTTATCTGGATTGATTAGTGTGACCACACTTTAAATTATGAAATTTATTGATGAATAATTATGATATATTTAGGTCACCCTACTTAGATCCATATCATAGCATTTACAAAGATGTTTAATAAATTTAAATAAATTTATTATACACATCCATCTACTATCTTACTATTACTAATCAATTGACCAAAGAGACCAAATTGCCCTTAAATTTTTTTTTTCCAAACTAAAAAGGACTTTTAGTAATTAACAAAATAGCATCAACTTTTTTAATTTTTCACTAACCATGCACCAAGTGTTTCATTTTTATTGGTCTAAATAAAAATACTTTTTCCCTTCAACCCAACCTTAAACACCTTCTCTTTTTCATAACATTATATTCTCACAATTATTTTATAATTAAATCTATATCATGTTATTATTTATTCACGGGTCATCTACTATCTTACTATTACTAATCAATTGACCAAAGAGACCAAATTACTCTTGAAAAAAAACTTTTCCAAACTAAAAAGGACTTTTCAGTAATTAACAAAATAACATTCAACTTTTTCAATTTTTCACTAACCATGCACCAAGTGTTTCATTTTTATTGGTCTAAATAAAAATATTTTTTTCCCTTCAACCAACCTTAAACACCTTCTCTTTCTCATAACATTATATTCTCACAATTATTTTATAATTAAATAATTCATTTCAAATTTACATACATATGTTTAAATTAAATCTATATCATGTTATTATTTATTCACAAGTCACTATCAACACTATTTTTTTAATCATATATTTATTTTTAAATATTATTTTTTTCTCCATCTCACGATTCTTTTTTTTCTTCCTTTTGTATGATTATTTAAAAAAATTAAATCTATATGATTATTGTTTATTTTATAAATCTACTATCTTACTATTACTAATCAATTGACCAAAGAGACCAAATTGTACTTTGAAAAAAAACTTTTCCAAACAAAAAAAAGACTTTTCAGTAATTAACAAAATATCATTCAACTTTTTTAACTTTTCACTAATCATGCACCAAATGTTTCATTTTTATTGATCTAAATAAAATTACATTTTCCCCTTAAACCCAACCTTAAACACCATCGCTTATAACATTATATTCCCACAATTATTTTATAATTTTAAATCTATATCATGTTATTATTTATTCACGGGTCACCATCAACACAATTTTTTTAATTATGTCTTTATTTTTAAATATCATTTTTCTCTCCATCTCACAATTCTTTTTTTCTTCCTTTTGTATGATTTTAAAAAAAATTAAATCTATATAATTATTGTTTATTTTATAAATAAGTAAATCATTTCAAATTTTATATTTATATCTATAAATTTACATTTATATTTGCAACAAAACATTTCTATAATTACTTAATATTTTATATTTATGTATTTTCTTATATATGATTATTTACTATATTTAAGTTTCTATAATTATTATTTATTATATTATATTTACTATATTTAAATATATTTAATTATATTTAATTATATTTATGTCTTTTTTATATGATTAAATTCATAATAATTTAAATTTTAATTATGCAAATGTTTATAATTTTTTATTTATATTATTCATATTGTTTTAAAAAATACTACATTAGAAGAAAAAAATCACATGTACGGGAGCACGAATCTCTGACTAGTTTCTCTAAATAAAATCTAAAAGTAGATTTATTTATAAGCATTCATATTTTAAAACTTTAGTGAAGAAAGTGATTAATAGCATGTTTGAATTGATTTTTAGAAGATTCATAATCAATTTTATAAGTGCAGAAATGATTCAGGATGATATTGAGGTGTTTGATTTATCAAAAATAGAATTGACTTTGTCTCTAAAATTGATTCTACTTGAAGTAAAAATTTGTAACTTATGCCTTTAAAATTGATTTTGAGTGATTTTTATACTATAATTTATTGTTCAACTCACTTTTACATAAATGTATCTAAAAAATAATCATTTTTATTAAATTCAATTATGAAAGAATCAATTATACAAAACTCAATTCAGTTATGTCGATCTCAATTCAAACACACCATAAATAAATGAAGTTGGTGACGTGAAAAATACACGAATAATTGTGAAATAAATTATTAGTAGTATACAAAATCTAGTAGTAAAAAAGACCATTTCAAAGATAAAAATCTCAGAACCAATTATTAATTGATTTAGTGGTAATTAACATTGAATTTGATAAAGAAAACCATAGTTCAATTTCCCACAACCATCTATAAACTGGTGGTGATAAAAAGAAACTTAGACGTCTTAGGAATTGTAAAACAATAAAATCGTATAGAAAATAAAACAATTCTTGGAATGGCAAAAAAATTATAATATATAAAATGAAAGAAGTCTTGGAATGGTAAATAATAGAAAATGAAAGAAGTCTTTGCATGAATGGGAATAAAATATAGAAAATGAAGAATTCTTGGAATGGCTAAAATCGGAGTATAGAAAATGAAATACTTATCCAAGAAACAAATATTTGGTCGAATTTAAAAGGAAACTCAAATGAAATGTTTTTTACTTAATGTGTTAAATAGGTGAAACAATTAAATAAATATTTTTTATAAAATAAATTAATGAGAGAATTAAAAATAAATTTGAATAACTTACTACATATTAAAACAAATACAAATTGAACTAAATGTAATCTATCATAATTCAACCATTTCATTCTCGAATCAATCAAATTTAACTATAGTCAAATCAATTAAACTATCAAATTGATTTAAACTATCATATTTAAATTTAAAATTAAAGTTTATAATTTTAAATATAACTATATTTAAAGTGAAAGTTAATTTTAATTTAAAGAAATTAAATGCACTTTGAATAAAAATAATTTTGCAAACAATTTGTGTTTATATAATATAAGAAGCAAAGAAATGGAAGAAGCATGAAAGTGAGTTCGTAAGCGTAAGAGAATAGATTCAGAAATGATGTTTCAACTCTGACACTCACTCAATTCTCATGGAACCCTCCTCTCCTCCTTCTCCTACGATCACTGACAACACCGATCCCGATTACCGCCTTCGTGAAGCGGAGCAACGTCTCCGAGACGCTATCGAGGAGCTTCAACGCCGCCAGCGCCGCGCCGCTGCTCACGCTTACCAACACCCCCACCTCCATAACAACCTCGACTCCCCGCCCTGCGGTCACGGTCCCGATGAGTCCTGCATCGCTCACGCCATTGGTAACCTCTGCCAGACTTTCCTCCTCTCCTACGGTGTTAGAGTCGGCATTGGAATTCTCCTCCGCGCCTTCAAGCTTGCTCGAAGGCAATCCTACTCATCTCTCCTTGATCTCAAGGTTTCTCACCGATCAATCTCATTCTTCAACGTTTAATTAGGGTTCTAATTTTCTGATTTCGTTGTTTGTTAGCGCTATTGAACCAGGATCTTATCGAGTTTAGTTCAATTTTATTTCTGTTAGTATTATTCTGTGAATTGGTATTACGGATTTTGCTTGAAACAATTGGTTACTGTTTGCATTGCAGCAACTTGTTTCTGAAAAAGACCTAATAGTAAGGGAAGAAGCATGTCGAATTGGTTTACTTTTTGGAGGTTTCACTGGATCCTATCATGCGCTCAGATGCTTGTTTAGAAAGTGGAGAAAAAAAGAGACTGCAATGAACGCGTAAGTTACAATACAAATACAAACTCTACTGGATATTGTTTTATGTTGTTGTTTGCATGTGTTGCTTATTTATAACTCTGTTTAAGGGGATGATGGAGCAGAATTTTAGCAGGTTCAGTTGCTGGTTTCTCAATTCTGGCACTAAATGATTCAAATAGGAGGCGTACACTGGCTTTATATCTATTAGCTAGGCTAGCTCAGGTATTTTGAAGTGAACCCCTGGAAGGGTTTCTGAACAATATGAAACAGATGTATAAACATTTTTTGCTTCTTGAAAATTATTTGCGTCGGCGAGGCTAATACATATTTATACATCAGTGTGCTTATAATTCTGCAAAATCTAAGAACAAGTTTCACCTTTGGGGAAGTCATTGGAGACATGGAGATTCTTTGCTGTTTTCACTTGCTTGTGCACAGGTATTCAAATTTCATTTGCCTTTTCATGCTAGGATTTATTCTTAACTTATCATCCTTGTAATTCTTAAGTTTCAACTAATTGATAATCTGGCATCAGTAGAATGACCATAAAACTCATGGGAAGTTTTTTCATGAATATAAGGGATGTTGTTTGTCTGGTATCAAAACATGATCTGTTTGGAATAGCTCAAATAGGACGTGGAAAAAAGTAAAATTTAAAAAGTAATTAGGTATCACAGATGAGTTATTGGATGCTATAACATTGAAGTAAATGGGATTATGGATACAGTAAATTGGATGCTATGAAAAAATGGATTAAATTGAAGATGGTTCACTTAACAGGATAGTGGAAAATTGAAGAAACTCTATGTGAAATCCTTAAAAAGGAACTCTAATACAAATACACAATTGAATCCCCAACAAATGACCAGAGAGAAGAAGCATTAAGTGGACTTGTGCAAAAGCTTTTTGAAAATCAATTGACAAAGAGAGCAATAAACTGGGGCACTAAAAGATTATCATAGCATGATCCAAGTCTTCGACAATAAAAGTTGACACTACTATCCTTTGGCTGGTTATGTTGGATATTTTCCAGATTTTATTAGGGCTTTATTTGTTAATTTGAATAGGGTTTGTACATTTTTATTCAGAGTTTTATTCTCTTATTTAAGATTTGGTCATATTTTGTTAGTTTTCTATTATTACCTATATAGCACAGAGTACAGACACTTCGGATTAAAGATGTGTGGGGTGTTCGAAACGTTTCAGCATCTGACAATGGCATATTTGTTACATTCCATCATTTTCATTTTCTTAAATTATTACTTATACTTATGTGCTAGTGTCATGTTTGTGTTGGTGCCAATGTCATGTCCGTGTTTGTGTCAGAGCTTCTTAAACTATTCAAGGATTTGGAGTTTGGACAAATAATTAGGATTTGGTTTAAATTTCTTAGATTCCTTTTTATCATATAGAATTCTAACAAATGATTGTAAATCGTGTAAATGTAAATTTTACAATTGAAACTTGTGCTCTTTCAACTTATCAAGTAGATAATTCTAACAATTGTGTTCTTTCAATGATTCTAACACTTCCAATTCATTTCATTGTGTTCTTTCAACTTATCAAATCGATAATTCTATATCGTTATGACATCAACTATCTAGGCTCGGACGAAGGTTCTTTCTTTCTTAAACAAAGAGTTGTAGTTTTTCTTAACTTTATTTTGAGGATCTTTGGACTTTACACATGTTGTGGGATCTGAGATCTAATAAACCCTATAGCTGATTTCACCTAATGAGATATGATTTGGTTCTTAGTAGAAAGGAATGAAAAAAGAGGTGTATATAAGGAGTGGAATTTTGTTGAATGTATTAGTACTTTTCAGGCTTCCTTTGTGTACTGGTACTACGCACTAATACAATTTGTGAAAATAAATGAAAATGTATAACTTGTAGAAGAAATCCACCAAAGCACCATGAGAACCATGATCTACTTTATGGTTTCCCTGACTTTGTAAATTATTTATTAGTGGTTATGGTTTTCATGTTGATCTTAAATCTTTATGCTTCCGACTTTGTGAAACACAGGTTATGTATGCCTTTGTAATGCGCCCTGAGAGCTTGCCGAAGTCCTATCAAGAATTCATTCAAAAGACCGGACCAGTTGCAGAGCCTGTATACAGGGCTGTAAGAGATAGCTGTAGGGGTCATCCAGTTGATGTTGCTTCACTACACACCTACTTATCTCGCAAAGGAAAATCTGACTATGTGAAGTTGGAAGAATTTCCCTCTATTATTCCCTGTTCCATCATTCATGCAGGAACAAATTCATGTTTAGCTCACGAAGTAAATGCAACATCAGCAACCTTCAAGAAAACATTCCCACTTTACTTCTCTCTGACCTTTGTGCCATTTGTCGTTCTGCACCTACAAAAGGTACTCCCCTATCAAACTATTTGTGTTACTTGTATGTTTGCAAATTGAGTACTCGCAAATCGCAATTACAATAAAACAGTGTTTTCTAAAAGAAATATATGCATAGTTTTAATGCATGTGTACACACTCTGAAAGCAATGCAAAGTTGTTAAGTAGCTGCTACAGAGGCACTATACCGCTATAGAATAGCGAAATTTGGACAAACCTCTATTGTTTGATATATGATATTTAGTATACTAAATGTTGTCAAATAGAAATGCTATAGCACTACTGCATAATGGAATTTTAACAACCCTTTATTTTCATCTATCCGCAATTGACTATGTTGTCTGGAAGATTACCACAACTTATGTCTTGTTGCCAGGTTCCATATTTTCTTGCTGACAATTTCTGATAGAATTCTCTGTGTGTCTAATGAATTTCATGTTTGGAATTTTATCACACCTTTCCTTGCAATTCAATCTGAGGTTCTGAGTATAATGACACAGGGCTTTTAAAGGTTCAATACTACTGATTCATAGTTTTTTATTGATGATTTTTACGTGTCTCCATATCTATCTACTTCTATAATGCACTTGTCAAGGTGCCTCTGTTGCCATAGTATGAGTAGGGTTTAGGGAGTCTAAATTTTAATAATTCTCGTTAAGTCCAACATTGGATGAGATATTGATCAAAAACTTTTTTTATATAAGTGAAAGACATCCTTTACTTTACAAGCCGATTTTCTAGGGTTGAATTAGGCCCTACCTAAAGTTTAAGATAGTATTAGAGTCTATCCATGATTTGTTAGCCCACCTACTATCGAGCCACTTAGGTCACGTTCAAAATGTCCCAACACTGGGCAAATGTTGAGCCACTTAGGTCATGTTCAAAATGTCCTTACACTGGGCATGTGTTGAGACTTACGAGTTTCAAATTGGATGACATGTCCTGAAAAAGCAATTTTAAGCGGGATACATTTCTCACCTTTCAAACTAGTTTTTTTCCGGGTTGAGTTAGACCCAATCCATATTTTAAGAATTCACTTATAGTCTGGGGATTTCATATGTTTTCTTTTTCTATCATCAATTTGAGTGGTTTTCTCATACCCAAAATGTCATCACATGGATTTAAAGGATGTTATAAATATTGTACTGACATATTGCTAAGATTGAGTAGTTTTTGTGCTATGAATGAAAAGATAATGTGACTGATAACTATTGTACACATGTTGTCTTCAGTGTGCAATTACCAATGCCACAACTTCTATCGCTGCCATTGCTGTAACTTCTGTCATTGCTATTGTTATTTTGAAAATTTTAATCTGATGAGGAAGGTTGTTTTTTCAGTTCACTGATGCTCCTTTCCACACTTTCTGGGTTGCCATTAAAGGAGCGGTTCGCTCAACAGCCTTTTTGTCTGCATTTGTTGGGATCTTTCAGGTATATGTTTTTCCTTGTTATTTACATTTTTAATATATCAATGTAATATTAATAATATTTTTGATGTCTTTTTGGTTTTGTAGGGAGTCATATGTTTGCATAGAAAACTTTCTTCAAGAGATCACAAACTTGTGTATTGGATAGCAGGTGGAATATCTGCCCTTTCAGTGCTACTGGAGAAGAAAGCAAGGCGGGGTGAGCTAGCTTTATATGTTCTTCCCCGATCAGTAGATTCATTATGGTATATCTTGGTGAATAGGCACCTGCTTCCAAAAATTAGGAATGCTGAGGTATGTAATTTTGCTGCTCTGCACTGAATTAAAAGAAACAATTCTCGTCATTTTATACCACTCACCACCCACATGTTTCTAGTACTCTAGTGACACGCTTACTTATTATGAAATGTATGTCGATGAGATTTTTTAACTCCGATGTCTGTCTACAACTCCATATAATCAAAGAATGAGAATTTAATGACAGGAGATGTAAGAAATACTGATAATGATTAAGGCTCTAATGGAACTAATACTCCAACGTTCTTGCATAAGGGTCTCTTTATGGTTGAGGAGATTGAGTTATAGCCTTGTATGGCTGACTGTAGAAATCATCTAATTTTATGCTTTTGGCTGTTATAGGTCTTTTTGTTTTCTCTCTGCATGGGAGGGATCATGTATTACTTGGAATATGAGCCAGAAACCATGGCCCCATTTCTTAGGGGCCTGATCCGCCGCTTCCTTGCCAGCCGAATAAGCAGTCCAAGCCTGCCGCCTAATCAAACTGCTTCTCAAACTCCTTCTCAAACTCCGTCTCATACTACGTCTTATGCATACCTACAAGCTCAAGATGGCATCACGGCGCCGAAATTACAAGAGAGAACGAACAGTGAATCTTCTTCTCAGAAGTTCAATCTTGAGTCTATTCCTGGGCTTTGACATTGGATTGTGGGTCTTTTCTCTGAAGGGGTTCTTTGAGCAGGGAACCGTCTCTCTGAACTTCATTTATTTTAGGTTATAGGATACTCTTCATGGTATGCAATCATTACAGCTTAGCTATGCCATGCCAACTACGAGTTTGTTTTTTAGGGAATTGGATTCTATATTAATACCACCACCATTGACTCCACATTTTTTTATTGGATGGCTTGTGAAGTTGTTCGTAATGTTCAGGTGGATTGTAATTTATTTTTTTATCAAACGTTATTAAGTGCTTGGTTGTTTAGTGTAGGAATAAAAGTTTTTGCTCCAGTGCAAAATTACTAAAATGTAAATTTTAGATTTCGTCCGTATTTTTTCCTTTTGATTTTAACTCTTTCAAAAGTATTGTTTTCTATCTTTATTAGGATGCGCGAATTTTATTTTAGGTCCCTGTCAAGATAAATAAAATTAATTTTATAACTCGAGAAAAGTCTATGAATACATGTGATAATTTAGGGTAATTTGTTTTGTTGTATGTATTAAATTGTATTGAAACGTAATAAAAATAATTCATTTCAAAAATGAAGGTGTGGAATATAGAATTTTATAATTGAAAGTTGTTTATTTGTTATAATTTTCAAAATTATTTTCATTTAGATATCTGCATTCAGGTTTAATATGTTATTTTCAGAGAAAGCTAACCATAAGTTGGCGTATTATTTTGATTAATTTTTTTAATAATCATGTTTTGAAAAAAAAAAAAAAAAACACAAATAACCATATTTTAAAAATATTTACGCAAATAATCATGTTTTAGAAAAAGTGTACATGCACGAGCCATCTTAGATGGTGTATACATTGTATTTTTGTAAGGAGGAGTCATTTTTGTAAGGTGAGATGATGATGATGGGCCCATATAGGGGCGTTGGACATATGTCTTTGTTCGGAGTATTGTATTTGAGTGTTGGAAATGTGGGAGTATTGGAATTGTGTGTCGGGCATTTGGGTGAATTGGTATTAAGGTTGAGACTGAGGTTGGGATTGAGTGTTGGTGGTCATGTATCGTCGAGTTGTTTGGTGGGAGGTTGATGAGTGTTGAGATTGTTGTTGGTAGTGTTGTTGGGGTTGTTGTTAGTAGTGTTGTTGCGGTTGTTGTTGGGGTTATTGTCGATATTGTTGTTGTGGATTTGAGGGTTGGCCCCACTAGGTGCGTGGGTCGACCAAATAGTGGGGGTGAGAGACATGCATTTTTGGGTTCGTCACGGATTTGTACCAATCAATGTATTGATTAGTGTCGCATAATTTCGTGATCTTGGAAAACAGAAAATTGTAAGGCATGTTCCCGACGCCTTTTCCACATCGTACAAAAATCCCTAGCAAAATCTTTTCAATTTTTATATCCCCATTGGACATCGACCCTTCTGAGATGCCAATGACGCAAACATATTGGATCGCGCGGTATGTCTTGATGCATACCAAACTGCATCTTCACACGGTCGTTGTGGTGCATTTCCACAATGTTAAACCGTATAATAGCAGTCTTCGCAGTCTAATTTATGCATCCTCTGGGTTGGGTTCATGATCCAAACTCAAGTATGTATGGGTGTAATCGGTTTGGCTTGGATCAGTTTTTGGTCAAAAATTTGTCCGAACCGATGACATCTCTATCGCTTTGGTTTGATTTGGTTTTTAATGTTTTTTAAAAATGGAACCAAACTAACCGGTTTGGTTTGGTTGATCGGTTTTTAATACTCTTTTTTTAAATATTATATTCATCGGTGTATTATTTGCTATCATGTTTTTTGTTATATTCTATGTTTTCAATATATATTATAATTTCATCATATCGAATATAAAAGTTTGCACTTGGCAAAGCTTAACAAATAAAGGACAACAATAAAACAAAAGGTTTTAATACACTTAATTAACATGTTTCACACATCAAACACACATAAAAACTATTTTGTAACAAGACTAGAAAATTTTTGTTGAAGAAGAAACATAAAAGGTAATAAAAATAAGAAAACTAACGAAGAGAACTTGAACACAAATAAGGAAACCATATCCTATAAGAATGAAGATGGCGAGAGAAATAGTGCTGGCGAACAACCATAGTAGCAGTTTGACGAGAGTAAGTTTTTATAGTTTGTGGTTTCTATTTTTTATGTATGGAGTTTGGTTTTCTCTACATATTTTGTTCAAAGAAAGAAAGTGTAAAAAAAAGAAGTGTTGAACCAATACAAATTTTGGGCTTAATAAAAGATTAAGTAGATATTTATAGTCATCGGTTTGGCGGTTACTAAAAACTAAAACCGAGAACCAAACTAAACTACCTTGGTTTTAATTAGTTTGGTTCAGTTTTTGAACCGAACCAAAAAACAATCGGTTTTTCTTCGGTTTGGTTTGGTTTGGATTGTCAGTTTAATTGGTTTTTCTGATCCGCTTGGTCTCCATATAAACTATTGATAAAAAATAGGCAGATTAATGATAAATTTTAAAATAATATACATTAAAAATAGTTAGAGTTAAGAGGAATTACGTACATCAGTCGAGCCAAGGTGGTCTAATAGATTACAATAAATGACAACATTGAATCTTGGATTCTTGCCGTAATCCATATCATTTACACTATACATAAATGAATGCATATAATAAATAAGTTTGTATATATATCAAAGACATAAATAATTAAATATATAAGCTATGTACTTACTTTGTTGCATAGGGGAAAATGAACGGTTGGTAGTTGACGGGGTTAAGGGATTGCATTCTTCACCAACCTCATGCTTGTAGCAAGAAAGCACAACCATAAAAAGTAAGTGTGTCTTTCATAGCATTCTTACATAAGGAACTGTATAGATGGGCTAAAACTGTGAAACCCCAACTATATTTTCCTATTTTATCAATGTCTCCAAGCAAACTTAAGTACATAAAGTTCACGCTATTTCTTGTACTTTCGTGGATTTGTAGGCTACCAAACAATATCATAATGTAATTCCGTGTCTTAATTATATTTTGTTCCTCGGTGGAATTTTTGTTCAAATTAAGAGAATCATAATGTGTTATAAGTGTGGTTAAATAAATACCTTGGCCTCTTATACTAGTATCTTCCACCATATATCTACCTAACATTTCCTCCCACAGAGAATTGAATTGTTGAACCGGCCCATTAACTGCCTTACCATTAATTGGAAGACCCATCAACATGTAAACGTCCTCTAGTGTGACAGTAGATTCACCTATGGGCAGATGAAAGGTGTGTGTCTCGGGTCTCCACCTTTTGTACAATGCAAGAATAAACTTTGTATCTATCGTGCAGTTGGAGATTTTTATAACATCCTCAAAACCGGCACATTCAAGGTATGGAATGATAAGTGGACCGGGAGCAACGTAGATGTGTGAGCGGCATCTAAATTTTTTCGTATCCTAAATAAAATGTGAAAAATAAAGTGTATAAGAGAGTATAAAAAATAATAACATATTAATCAAGAAATATTTGAATAAAAATATAAAAGATAAAACTTGCAAACGTGACAATGTTTGCTCTTGTTCATATGTGAGAATCTCCCAAAGACAGAAGAACCATGATTGGAATTTTATCTGATTATGTGAGAGTTGTATAAGCGAGAGTGAAGATTGGTGATGTAAAACAATCATTTGAGGTGCCATATTTATAGGCGAATTCGTCAAAAACAAAGTTAATGAGTTGGTTAGGGTCATGGTTGCATGCAGAACACATGTCACCTAGGAGCAATGTGAAATGGCGCCTCCTTCTTAATTTGTACATAGGCGCCATTCGAGATAGCTTGACCTAGGCTATGTGGCAGGCTATAGTGGTATTATAGCTTGCAGGGGTGGAAACGTGTAGAGTAGGTGGCACTAGGCCTGCTATAATCCATTCAAGATGGCGTCTCCTTATTAATTTGTACATAGGCGCCATCTCACTTGCCTCTTAAGTGTATTTTTTAAAATTTGAACTTTGTCTCATTCATTCTCATACAATCAACTACTAACTCTATATATGTCGCATACAATAGATATTCTCATACAATCAAACATTTCTAACACTCAAACTCAGATAAAATGTCATATGTACTACAATATGTTATCAATGTACATTTAAATGGTGAGACATACAATAGTGAGGTCCCAGGATTTTTATTCAGAAACACCAAAAATATCCAATTTTGTCTAAATAGCAAAACAAATTTTTCGTATTTCAAACAAAGACTCGAGACCAAACTTCAGCGAGGTCAAACGTTACACATATTCTACCAACATCCTGTTTTTACTGGTGAAAACCAAGTAACATTATACAAGGTAGCTGTTGAAGATGACGAAGACCTGCATAATATGTTTTCTAATCATGAATATTCTGGGTACGACTCGATTGAGTTATACGTTGTGTTCCAGGATACATAAATTGTTGATCCCGTGGAGGAGAACAAGTTCAGGTGGACCTTGTTGACGAAGAGGAGGACGATAAAGATATGGAGTTTGACAACATGGTGAACGAAGATTCAGAGGCCGATGAATAACGTGAACTGCCTCCACATGAAATATACACACCACCTCCGTACATGACTACCCTAAACATTGGTGTAGATTACCCATCATCTGATATTTTCTACGACCCTCATGTGCAGTCAGATGCAAATTTAAAAGTGAAAGACAGATTTTGTTCAAAAGAAGATTGTGTGCGAGCAATATAAAGGTTCCACATGATAAACAACTATGACTTTTGGTTGGATCGAAATACAGACAGATACAAAATCAAGTGTACCCACCCAGAGTGTTTGTTTACTCTAACTACATCATACAGGACCAGGAGTGATTGTTGGGTGATAGGATCTATGACCGAACACACTTGTGTTAATTCTGCGCAATCACACGATCACCGTAAATTAAGTTATGATATGATTTGTCAAGAAATCTTACCTCTCGTCAGCAACGATTCGTCACTGAAGATGAAAACAATAATCTTGCGCATTACTACAATATACAACTATACTCCTGAAGCAACTCGATTTTCAAAAAAATCATTTAAATGAATTTTCAAAACAATGAAATCGCCACCTAATTTTATTTGTTCTAGAAAGAACGGGGAAATATAGATAAAACCCACAAAAATCGGATAAGGCGGTCTACAAGACCAAAAAGCATGGATTCGGGAGTCGGTTACGCAAGAGGAAGGTATTAGCACCTCTTACGTCCATCGTACTCGATGGGACCCATTTAGTTCGAAGTATGTTTGTGTGTGTATTCGCTAATTTCTAAATTATAAATATGAAAGAGAAAAAGGGGTTTGTTTATTATTATTTTGAGTTTGACACGGTTTCGAAACCGCGTGCCTACGTATTCCCTCGTGCAATGGGAAAGTCAAAACTCCGTAGTTCTTGTTGAAAATGTCTTGGATTGTTTGTATTGTTTTTAGATTGAAAATGTTTTTGATTTTGATAATCGCATATGAGCGAAAAAAAGATTTGAATGAGTTGAATTGATTTTAATGGTAGATGACAAGTACCAAAACGTTGGGAGGTCCTCTAACGATTCGATACTCGAGATTGGTGATTGAGGTCAACCGATCTTCTCTCATCCAAAATCTTTATTATGAAAGGAGTGAGGTGAAACAAAGTTCACTTTTTATTAAGTGTTATGGAATAAAGTATTTAAGTCATTGGGTTACCCTCTAATGGCCCAAATACTTTACATTTTAATTAAATCGTTGGGCGAACCTCTAACAATTTAATTAAGTACCATAACACTATGTTTTTTTGTTTTTGTAGAAAAATTGATTTAAAGAAAACAAATTCAATTAATTAATTTAATATGAAAGTGTTTTAAATGTTCATGTATGGAATAAAGTATTCAAGTCATTGGGTTACCTCTAATGGCCCGAATACTTTACATTTTAATTAAATCGTTAACCTCTAACAATTTAATTAAGTACCATAACACTATTTTTGATTTGAAAGTGTTTTAAGAGTTTGATTGTGGATAGAATTCGATTAGGAAAACAAGCGAGCCCATACAAAGTGGCTTTATGTATGCTCCTAAAAGTGGGACTAGCGTGACACTAGTATTCTAAACGACCGATCAATCGATCGAATTGTCTAGAAAAGCCGGACCAAACTATAAATGTGTGCATTGTGTATGTTCACCGCTTGATGAGGAGCCCAGGAGGCTATGTGTTCTAATATGATGATAATTAAACGGTAATTAGAACACACAAGGAAATAAATTCTAAGCTATTACAACCAAATCGAATTAGTTTAAATAATTGAATAGCTTTGCTTTGGTGTAAGAATTGAGCTCCAAGTAGTCTTCAAGATCGGTCAAAGCTTGATGCATCGGATGAATACCAAATGAAGGTTCCTACATCATTCAAGATACAAACAAAAACTATATATAAATCAAATTCATTAAATTTAAATTCGAAATCGTAACACAAAAATAATAATTACAATGTAATTTTATTTACAAAATGAACCAAATAAAATATATAAATAAAAGTAGTATAATTGTATTTACAATATTAAATATAAAATAGAAATACTATATATAATTATATTTACAATACTAAAAATACATAACTAAATATCATATCAAAATAATAGTAGAAATATAATAACAATATATATAAAATAAAATAAAAGTATATAGATGCAATAATAGAAAATATGTTCTTGGACAATTCTGGAATGCCTTCACAACAACAAACGCGTTAGTAGCATAAGTGTGGAATAAAAAGTAAATGAAATGGAAATGCGATAATTAGAACATGTATTAGTAATCACAAATGAATTGAAAATTAAACATAACCGAGCTTATGATAACCAAGTGGAATATTAACATCCAGTAGCATGACGAACGGAAAACATAGTTTTAACTCGCAAATGAAAACAACAACCACAAACTCATGCTATTATTTAATTCACATTTGAAACATAACGAATCGATTTCAAAGCAAGTTTCATTCGTCTAATACAAACTCCGGGCAGCAGCCATGTTATCACAAATACGCTCAGGATATCGATCAAAAATTTGCATAACTCAAAGGCAAACACAAACAAGTGTCAAGACAAACTTAATCAACCACAAATCATCAACTAACTTGCGCATTTCAACCACTTACCAAAACGGGCAGCTACTTCTTACATCTAAACATGCTCAATACAAACATCTCGAACAAGTATTTAATGCAAACGGGAAGCACAATAATAATATAATAGAAAATTCATCATTAGGATTCAATTCGAAATTGAAATAAGGCATAAGTGTAATGGTGTACATGGATAATTCAAAGACCAAGTGATTGCTATTCACAAATAAAACTGAAATCAAAGAAACTCATGCTATTATTCTAAGTAAACTTGAAACGTAGAAAAATGAATTTGAAACAAGCAATGATCGCAAACATTAAATCCGGGCAGCAGCTTCGCAACCTAAAAAAACGCTCCACAAAGTCCATTTCAAACACGATTAACACAAATGGAAACAATAAAGTAAACTAATCACCCAAATTCAAAACCGAATTGTTCATCAAACAACAATCAAACCTTCTTCCGAATCGAGTTAAACCAAATGACACGACATTAAATCCATACTTGACCATTAAACTAAATCGGGCAGCCACTATATTAACCTACCGAAGCTCAACAATTCCAAATCAAACGGGTGTAAAGGAGAACAAATTAATACCACAAACAAATTTAGATCTTTCCGAGTTGACACAAATGAATCGAAGTGAATTCATCAACACCTCTCAAATAGCATGGTAACATTCGTGAAAACAACGACAAGCAGAACATGATTCCATCATCAAATTAGTACAGGCAGGATATTGGTTCTATAAAAAAAAACAACAATAACACTTCATGAAATATCGAAACCAAATTTTTCACAAAAATTCTGCAGTATTATTAACCTTAGAAAAAAAATCAACTCAGTTGGTAAACTAGAAAGATTTGATACTAGTTTTTTCAACATTTAACACATTAAAATAGATTTGCAACATAAGAATTCTAATTTAATAGATCAAAAACAAACACGGACACGCATTATCACGAATTGGCAAAACTCAGTTGTTTTCGTAAGTAGATCAAATTCAAAACTCAAGAGAACATTAACACAAAAAATTGGCACTCATTGTTCTGATAGTCTAACAGGGTCACTTCCACAAGCATTTAACAACATCATATTCCATTAACTCAAACAAACACAATCGAAGAGGGATCGAAGATTACAAACCAAAAATGATCGAATGAACGGAATCCGGTGTTGTGATATGTTGAGAGACTTGAATGTTGATGCTTGAGCTCGGATCGTTGTCGAGTTTGTGCTGGAATCTTGCCGATGATGAAGAAGGAAGTTGATGAACAAAAATGGCGGTGGGAGAGAAGTAACAAAAATGATGGTGATGAGACGGATGAGAGTGGTGGTAAAGGTTTGATGGAGGTAGTAGGAGATTGGAAGAGGACGCGGATGAAGGTGATGTGTTGCGGTGAGATTGTGGGGGTTTAGTGAATACAGGAGAGACAAAATGGAGCAAGCAAGTGGAGTATTGGATGGAAGGCGACTGAGGGTTCCGTGGAGAGAGTTATGGGGTATGGTTAGATGAAGGGTGAAAGGAATGGAGGTCGTGGAAAAATGGGGAAAAAGGTTGAGGCGATTGTGTGAGGAAGCGAAGGAAGTTCGGTTTTGATGAAGATGGTTGGAGAGGCAGATGGACGAGGGATGAGATTGAAGGAGAAATGGAATGAAGGTCGGATAGGAGAGGTATGGTGAAGGATAGGAGATTTTGTGATGGGTTGGATGGAGAACGGTGATGAGTGTATACGGAGAGACAAAGCTACCAAGGTGGTTTGGAGATGCGAATGGAAGGTTGAGACGCGGTTTTAATGGATATGGAGGTTGGTGAAGGCAGCGAAGATAGCAGGGAATAGGAAGATGAATGGAAGTTAGAGGAGGAAATGGAGGTGTTTGAAAAGAAGATGACGTGAAAGCGATAAAACGGGGTCAAAAAAAGAGAAAAAATATTATATTTTTTAGATCAAGACCCACTACATCCGCCTCTCTCACATTTCGCTTTTAAATTTTTCCTCCTCCCCGCAAGAATATGACATCTATATATACTAAAAAATTAGGTTTAGCAATTTTAAAAAATGTCAAAAATACCCTTTCTATAAAATGGACCTCAAAAATGGATTTGGTAAAAATTAACAAGCCCAAGAATATTTTTGTTTGGATTTTTTGAGATAAAAATTGAACATCTAAAATTGTCAAAAACAGTAAAAAATTGGACAATAATTATCCAAAAAAAATTAAATGAGCATATTAAAATAAATTACGGGTTTCATAGATTAAATAAAAATCATTGAAATAATTAAAATTGAAATAAAACGATAATGAAAAATACCTGATTTTAAAACACTTACGGTTAAAACAAAATTTCAAATGTCTCGAAAAATTAGAGATCACATTTTCATGATCTACGTACGTAGATTCATAAAGATGAGTTAGAGGAAAGTTTGAAATATTTTTCCGTTAATTTTCCGATGTCGAATCGCTTTTAACTGTTTGTAAAATCGAAATATTGATATCATCGACATATAATCAACTTAAAACGATACAATAAATGTAAGAAAATAAAATAAATGAAGTGAAATATCGTATTTTATAACTATAAAACGATGCAAATATCGATTTAAACTAACTTTTGGTCAATTTAAATACGACGAAATGATGCGTATGCAATGAGTGAATGACTGCTTAATGCAATGACCTAATGGAAGCGTAGATGAATGTGAAGCCTAAGCCGATAAATTGAGATAGGAGGGCAAATTTTGGGTATGTTCTATTTAATCGTCTTAAACTTGAAAGTGAAATTGGCGCCACCTTTGAACTTTCAAGGTAAAAGATTAAATACTCAAAGAACCCTAAAATTTGCGCTCCGAAGAACAAGTAGAAATATTTTTTGTTGTTTTTATGTTTTTTGGAAGCCTCCACTAACAAGCTTTGGCGGATAATGGTATGATATTCCCAAAAGATTTCCTCAAAAAGGAGAGGAATTATGAATATTTACAATTGGGCGACTCGACAACAAGGTTACTGGGTGACGACCAAGTTTTTGTGAAAAATAACTGGTAAAAAGGCTCGACTTGATGGTTCTTGGTTTACGAGTCAATCAGGTGATTAGAATGAAAATGATATCAAAATGGCTGACGTCGGTAAGGTTC
This sequence comes from Vicia sativa, assembly GCA_021764765.1. Taxonomy (NCBI): domain Eukaryota; kingdom Viridiplantae; phylum Streptophyta; class Magnoliopsida; order Fabales; family Fabaceae; genus Vicia; species Vicia sativa. The sequence continues at coordinate 90,547,771 of CM038797.1, read as the reverse complement.
CCGGGGGAACACAATCAGGTGATTGGAAAAGAAAATTAGCAAAGTTGCTACAACGGTAAGGTTCGAAGACATCGATCGGTGATCGGAAACAAAATTAGCAAAGTTGCTACAACGGTAAGGTTATCAAGACATCGATCAGGTGATCGGGGAAACAAAATTAGCAAAGTTGCTACAACGGTAAGGTTACCGGAAGACATCGATCAGGTGATCGGGTGAAACAAAATTAGCAAAGTTGCTACAACGGTAAGGTTACCGGAAGACATCGATCAGGTGATCGGGAAGCCGAGACATCTGAGAAGGTTACGCATCGGTAAGGTTACCGGGGAGAAAAGTTTTAGTCAAAGGTGGACTTAGAAGGAAGGAGAAACGACGAACCCAAACATAGATCTTTAGCACGAATCGCTTGAATAAGCGGCAGATCAAAATGAAACCAGACGACCTTTGGAACGAGCATACTTAAATAAGTTGCGCAGATAAAGGTAAGAACTCATAGATCTTTGGAACGAGCATACTTGAATAAGTTGCCTCGCAGATCAAAATGAAACAGACGGATCTTTAGCATACTTAAATAAGTTGCTTCAGATCGAAAGGTAAGAACTCATAGATCTTTGGAGCGAGCATACTTAAATAAGTTGCTTCGATCAAAAATGAGAACAGACGGAGTATATGTCGTAAAGATATTAGACACACACAAAGGAGACCGATCAAGCACTCACCGGGAGAAGATATATGGAATGGTAAAATCGTCGATCGAAGCGAATTCAAGGAAAATCGCCTCTTAAAATTGAAATTCGATTTTCCTTTGTGATCCTTACGAATGGACATGGTCGGTGATAGAGGATTTTACCTCTTGTGGTGATTCGGATTCGCGTGATCACGAACGTTGATGAAGAACAACGTCTACTCATCCACGAGCAGCTTCCGATCACGGCTGCGCTCACGGAAACTTTGGTGAGAGAGTGAAGCGGAATCTCGGCGGGGACCGAATTTTCATCAAGTGTTAAGCTTCATCACAAGGGTCCTATTTATAAGACCACAAGTGTGGGCTACTAAAAGCCCAACAAAGTAAACTAAAGCCCAATAAAGCACACGAAAATCATACATTATGATGTATGTATCACTTAAGCATGTGGTACCTTACCATATTCCGTATTCCACCGTATTCCATTTAAGTACACGTACCCTACGATGTTCCTTATTTTCACTATCTCTCATTCGTCCTTATGTGTGTGACCAGGTTTCGCGATGTTGGCAATTATATTAAATCATATTTAACATAATAAATGAGCGTATCTAGCAACACATCACTACCCAAGTCACGAAAATGTCATGTGATCGACAAATCCTTTCCGTGATAATACTTGTGTGTATAATTACCCTTTTGCCCTTATGTCTATATTGAACACAAGGCATATACCGTGTCATCTTTGTCCATTCAATATTGGGCCCTCGACATTTATCCCGTATGCGGGATGGGCAAATTCCATCTAGGTCACTCATGTCCCTCAAGATGCTTTGTGAAGTACCCATCAACTTTATGATCATCCATTCGGACAACGTTTGATCGAATAAAGCACTTGACTCTACATCTAGGGTCCATAGTGGTTTCAGTCGAAGGGTGGTATGCACCACTTATCACCATGAGAATAACTTATGACACTTTGCATAACATTCTATGTAGTACTCTGGGTCAATCCGATAAATATTACTCCTAATATTTATACCTATGTCAAACTTGATAACTCCTTATCCATGATCCACGAGATGCGATCATCAGTCTATCTTCATAATAATCTTAATGCTTTAATGTTATCCCACTTCACAATAAAGCTCGATTATGGATACTTTAAGAATAGTGTCCTTATGTTTAATAGATCTCATGATTAAGTCACACTTAACATTGTATTAAACAAACTAACTATTCTAGGGACTTTATTATTTCAAAAAGAAAACATAATAAAGAAAAGCCTTTTATTATTTAATAAATAATTCGATACAAGTACCAAAAGGTATTGGCCTCTAGGGCTTACACCAACAGCTTACACCAACATTTACGGGGAAAGAGGCCAACCAAAAGAGACTCTAGCAAGGATTGCCAAGCTACGTTGGACTTTGAAAGTTTGCAAATATGCAAGAAATACTATATCCCTCAGGCCAAAGGCGGGGTGTAATTCTTCAAGAGTGGCAATTATATGAATTACCACACACCAAGTATGGATACTCAAATAATTGAGAAGCAAGAAAGGTTAGACACCAACTCTTACTCGCACTCTAACGACAGAGGCAAACACGGGTAAGATAACCAAAATAAGAATTTGCAAAAAGCAAGACGCTTGGTAAATGAATTGAATTTGAATGATATAAGATCTTGACACGGGGTCAAAAGTGCATATAGCAACAACAAGAAGATATACCTTGAGGAAACTTGACAGGGAATACCACTTGGGATTTTTTTAACGGATAGACTTTCTTTTCGGAGACGCAAAAGGTACTCGAGAAACATTTTAATCTGGCTTATGCTTAGATGCATGTTTGAGATTATTATTTTTTAAGCGTAATGCTCCATATCAATGGAAATGCTACGCATTTTTTGAGGATGTTATGCAATGCAATGATGATTACTATATGCAATGTGTCGAAGTAAAGACATCTGTTGGAACTCAATGGATAGAATCCCGTCTTCTGACTTCCGTTGAAGGAAGCCAATAACCAGGAATTAAATACCGATCTCTGATGAGCTGAGGATAACGATCCTGACTTGAATTGGAGATATTGATCCTTAACTTCTGATGGAGAAATCCAACACAGACTTTGATCTCTGATGAGCTAATGATGATGATCCTGACTTCCTGACATGCCATTCAGACTCAATAGTCGTTTAGCTTGCGCCTGGACTTGACCTGATTAGTTATGAGGTGGAGGAATGCCCCTGCATAATGTTTTGCTCCGGTCTATAGAGACTTTGAAGGAAATAGCCTCGAGAAAGCTTCCTGAGATCTGTACCATCAAGATAGTCTTTCCCAATATTATAAACATGGAAACACTTTCCCTGGCCAACCAAAGGTAAAGAGGGTTTCAACCTTGCTTGGATGAATGCCCTTGATTACTCCTCTTTTTGAGAGATTTTCCGAATCTCGACATAATGCCCCAGATTAACTGATCTTTGAAGATATCACCTACTCAGGGTGGTTTTCATCTTGAAAGTAGGCTACTTCACAACCTTACTTCTCGACTCGATCTGCTTTGTGCTTAATCACATACTTGAAGCAATATGTCCTTCAGGACAATCAATTTATCCATCTGATGCTTATTATGCAAGCTTACTTGATGTTTAAGCACTTATCCATATGCAAAGAATGTATTATTCTACGAATGATAATTCTAATGCAAAGTTCATGTTTGTCTTGAAGTTTAAGAAAATCTTTTATTGAAAGGATGTCGAAACATCGAATTTTTTGTGAAAGATTGAGTGATACCAACTCAAATGTTTAGCAAGCCTCCTAGGAGTCAGGTTACCGTATTCTTGTAACAGTTTTGCTTTCGAATTAACCCCTACTTCAATTAGGACTTTTAAGGGTTGTAACATGGTCTGGTTCACGGGTTTTTAGAAAAAAAGATTTTTAGGCTCAAAATATTTGGTGCCCTCCCATTCTCCGTGATATTCTCCAATCCTAAGTTCAGATAACTTGATGCGAGCATTCATCTCTTGAGAGAAGTTTATGATGCGGTTAAGGAACCATTGAGGTTTCTTGGACACGATAGTCACTCACCTTTTTCTTTTGGTGTCTGATCACACGCCTTTGTTCTTTTGCTGAGGATTTTATTGTTTTGTAATCCTTTTCTTTTTTATTTTCTTTTCTTTTGCCATTTTTGCCTAAGCGACTTATTATGAAGTTTCGACTTAGCGGGATTTTTGTCATCATTTTTTTATCACTTTTTTGAACAAGTCGCGTGATCTTGCATCTTTGATTGATTGGAGGTGATTGTGATTGCTCGAATCCTTAGTGGATGAAGGATAACCATTGTCGTATCCTTGGATGTGCACTCTTGATGAGTTTTGAACACTCGATCGGGTTAACTGAACACTACCCTGCCCTAGGTTTTAAAAAAATGAGGTTTTTTTTAATAGAAAAGAAACTCCTACTTCGAGGCTCAAAAGGGGTTAACGAGGGTTTCACTCCCTTATATCTCCGGTGTTTGGGAATTTGAAACAAGGCCTGTACATCGTTAGCAGGGTTTTTACTCGAAAGCATAACGTTTGAGATTCTTGGTAAATTATTCGTCATCCTCCCTAGAGGTGTTGCTTTATTAATAAGAGTTGAATATCAAAAGCATAGTAAAACAAATAAGAGTGAATACGAATGGATCAATTCAAGACAAACATATTCAATGCATTATGATTAGTATTCAAAAGTGAGCAAGTTTTGCATACAAGAAAGTACTGAACAAAATAAGAAAAATTACAAATGAGCATGCAAGATGAAACTAGAAACCTCCATGTTGAGGAGACTGGTCTCCGTATGGATTTCTTGCTTCAGAAGATGCACTTCGTAGTTGTGACGTTGACTGAGTCAAAAGAGAGTTCAATTAATGCGTAGGCCCTCAGGGGTGAATGTGATTGCTTTGGAATCAATGAGTTTCTGAACTGTGCCTTTGAAAAGATTACATCCTTCAATTGTATGGCCAGGTGCCCCAGAATGGAACTCACAATATGCATCAGGATCATATCCCAAAGGATACGGAAAAGGAGGCGTCCCGAGCTCCTTTAACTCCACCAAAGAATGTTGGAGTAGGTGATAAAAGCAACTCACGATGAGGCATATGGATTGGATCATGCACCTTTCTTGGCCTTATCAAATTCTTCCCACCTCGATGTTAACGATTTTGTCAAAAAGTTTGTTGTCGAGGAGCATTTTGTTCTTTGGGAGCATCTTGAGCAGTGTTTATTACGCATTTGTGGAGCACACTGATTAGAAGTAGCTTTCGTCACTTGATTAGGAATCTGAAATGGAGGGTAAGCAGGAGCTTCTTCCTCGTCCTCGAAAATTGTACTTGCATCTTCATCAACTTGTTCTGGAAATTCAGAAGCAATAGTGACATCCTGAATGTTACCCATCTTGAGACCACACTCAATTCGTTCCCCTACAACAACTAGGTGTGAAAAATTAGAAGTACATCCAGCAATTAGATAGTGACCTTGCAAGGTATTGGAGAACATCTCAATGAGTTCTCGTTCCAAAAGAGGAGGTTGAACTCTAGCAGCTAATTCTCTCCATCTCTGCGCATACTCTTTAAAAGATTCTTCAGTCTTTTGAGTTAAACCTTGGAGTTGAATTCTGGTGGGAGCCATGTCCCTATTATAGTCGTACTGGCTGACAAAGGCTTCAGCTAAATCTTTCCAACTTTGGATGTGAGTTCGTTCGTGAGTGTACCATTCGAGAGATGCTCCATGAGGCTATCTTGAAAAAGTGCATGAGGAGCTTGTCATTTTCATAGGGAGCCATCTTATTGCGAGGCTTTGATGTGAGTAATCGGACAAGAGGTAACCGTATACTTCTCAAAAGTGGGGACCTTGAACTTTGTAGGAATTTTGACACCAGGCACCCAGCACAAACTAGGAGCGTCTAAACCAAGGGAATCACGACCCTCAATAACTTTCATCCTTTTCTCAAGGAGGTGAAGCTTTTTCTCAGATTCAGTTTCTTCAATCGGAAATTTGAAGGTGTCAAACGAAGACTCGAAGATGTCCTTACAGTGAGGAGTTCCATTGACATGCATCTGAACCGTGTTTTTGACATTTTGATCTGAAAGGACCTCCTGGTGGTTAAGATTAACACCTGGTGGATTAACATGATCAGTAGTAACCACCTCAAATCTCTGGACAATTTGCTTTAACTCTTCTTGTCCAAGGGCAATCTTCTGGATAACCTCCATGAATTGATCCATCTGGGCATCTATACGAGTATTCATCGCAGCCACGCTTGCCTGAAGTTGATCCATGATGACGACGATGTCAGGAAATCAGTATTGAAGTCTTGAGATTCAAAATAAGAAGCCATGTTGAAATGAGTCCTTTGATTGAAGTGAATGAAATGCGTGATGATGCATGAATGATGAGAGAAATAAACTCTTTTGATGATTGATGCAAATGGAATGCAACATGATGATAATAACAAGTTCACAGAGACGTGAATCAGGGATGATATCAAAACAACTTATTTAGGTGGGCTCCTACAATAGGACAGCTCTAGGCTTCTACCCAATAATCCCGAACAAGGTGGTTCTAATATTTTTTGCTAAATGTTTCTCGGAGTCTCAGATCCCCTTTTACAAACATTATCATCGCGCGAGAGGCCTACGTTGCGATAGTATTTGTAAAAGTATACCCCAAGAAACGGCTCTTAACGGGATGCTCGAAATCCAACATTTGAGCGTTTTGGTCTCGGTTAGGACAAGATGAACAAACTTAGAGTTATAGGTCATTTGTCCAAAGATTGATGTCTGCGCTAGCGGGCCAACAACCTCCTTAAAACAACCAACTCTAAGCCGGAGCCTTCGCCGGGCCAACAAGACAATGGAGTCAAGTGGACCTAGGCTACGACCCTCTATTCCTAAAAGGTGACCTAGAAGCACAGGTAGTGGGCTTATCTATGTAACAATGCCCATGAATTCCCATCACAATAATATATCAAGATTAATATATATAAAGCATAGAGAAAAATAAGCAAATAATCAATAGATAAGCATAAAGAAGAAAGCGATAAACAAACACACAAACATGAGAAGAACTAAACTAGGGTTGACTCGCTTAGTCAAAAAGTTTTTAAAATTCTCCCATGAAGTCGCCCAAGCAACTCGATTTTCAAAAATCATTTAAATGAATTTTCAAAACAATGAAATCGCCACCTAATTTTATTTGTTCTAGAAAAGGGAAATATAGATAAAACCCACAAAAATCGGATAAGGCGGTCTACAAGACCAAAAAGCATGGATTGAGTCGTTCGCAAGAGGAAGGTATTAGCACCTCTTACGTCCATCATACTCGATGGGACCCATTTAGTTCAAGTATGTTTGTGTGTGTATTCGCTAATTTCTAAATTATAAATATGAAAAGAAAAAGGGTTTGTTTATTATTATTTTGAGTTTGACACGGTTTGAAACCGTGCCTACGTATTCCCTCGTGCAATGGGAAAGTCAAAACTCCGTAGTTCTTGTTGAAAATGTCTTGGATTGTTTGTATTGTTTTAGATTGAAAATGTTTTGATTTTGATAATCGCATATGAAAAAAAGATTTGAATGAGTTGAATTGATTTTAATGGTAGATGACAAGTACCAAACGTTGGGAGGTCCTCTAACGATTCGATACTCGAGATTGGTGATTGAGGTCAACCGATCTTCTCTCATCCAAAATCTTTATTATGAAAGGAGTGAGGTGAAACAAAGTTCACTTTTATTAAGTGTTATGGAATAAAGTATTTAAGTCATTGGGTTACCCTCTAATGGCCCAAATACTTTACATTTTAATTAAATCGTTAACCTCTAACAATTTAATTAAGTACCATAACACTATGTTTTTGTTTTGTAGAAAAATTGATTTAAAGAAAACAAATTCAATTAATTAATTTAATATGAAAGTGTTTTAAATGTTCAAGTGTATGGAATAAAGTATTCAAGTCATTGGGTTATAATAATATTTAATTAAATCGTTAACCTCTAACAATTTAATTAAGTACCATAACACTATTTTTGATTTGAAAGTGTTTTAAGAGTTTGATTGTGGATAGAATTCGATTAGGAAAACAAGCGAGCCCATACAAAGTGGCTTTATGTATGCTCTAAAAGTGGGACTAGCGTGACACTAGTATTCTAAACCGATTGGAACAATCGATCGAATATCAGAAAAGCCCAGGACCAAACTATAAATGTGTGCATGTGTGCATTGTGTATGTTCCGCTTCTTGATGAGGAGCCCAAGGGAGGCTATGTGTTCTAATATGATAAGCGCATAATTAAGCGGTAATTAGAACACACAAGGAAATAAATTCTAAGCTATTACAACCAAATCGAATTAGTTTAAATAATTGAATAGCTTTGCTTTGGTGTAAGCTCCAAGTAGTCTTCAAGATCGGTCAAAGCTTGATGCATCGGATGAATACCAAATGAAGGTTCCTACATCATTCAAGATACAAACAAAAACTATGCGAAGAATGGATATATTTGCATCCAAATTCATTCAAGGTTGAATTAAATTCTAAATTAAATCGTAACAAAATAATAATTACAATGTAATTTTATTTAAATGAAAAATAAAATATATAAATAAAAGTAACAATATTAAATATAAAATAGAAATACTATATATAATTATATTTACAATACTAAAAATACATAACTAAATATCATATCAAAATAATAGTAGAAATATAATAACAATATATATAAAATAAAATAAAAGTATATAGATGCAATAATAGAAAATATGTTCTTGGACAATTCTTGAATGCCTTCACAACAACAAACGCGTTAGTAGCATAAGTGTGGAATAAAAAGTAAATGAAATGGAAATGCGATAATTAGAACATGTATTAGTAATCACAAATGAATTGAAAATTAAACATAACCGAGCTTATGATAACCAAGTGGAATATTAACATCCGCGAACGGAAAACATAGTTTTAACTATAAAAACAACAACCACAAACTCATGCTATTATTTAATTCACATTTGAAACATAACGAATCGATTTCAAAGCAAGTTTCATTCGTCTAATACAAACTCGGCAGCAGCCATGTTATCACAAATATCGCAAAAATTGCATACTCGATCAAACAAAACAAGTGTCAAGACAAACAATCAACCACAAATCATCAACCACATCATCAACCACTTACCAAAACGGGCAGCAACTTCTTACATCTAAACATGCTCAATCCGCTCGCAAAAACAATAATAATATAATAGAAAATTCATCATTAGGATTCAAAAATTGAAATAAGGCATAAGTGTAATGGTGTACATGGATAATTCAAAGACCAAGTGATTGCTATTCACCGAAATCAAAGAAACTCATGCTATTATTCTAAGTAAACTTGAAGCGAGAAAATGAATTTGAAACAACATTACATCAAACAGCCTAAAAACGCTCCACAAAGTCCATTTCAAACACGATTAACACAAATGGAAACAATAAAGTAAACTAATCACCCAAATTCAAAACCGAATTGTTCATCAAACAACAATCAAACCTTCTTCCGAATCGAGTTAAACCAAATGACACGACATTAAATCCATACTTGACCATTAAACTAAATCGGGCAGCCACTATATTAACCTACCAACAATTCCAAATCAAACGGGTGTTGAAGTAAAAGGAGAACAAATTAATACCACAAACAAATTTAGATCTTTCCGAGTTGACACAAATGAATCGAAGTGAATTCATCAACACCTCTCAAATAGCATGGTAACATTCGTGAAAACAACGACAAGCAGAACATGATTCCATCATCAAATTAGTACAGGCAGGATATTGGTTCTATAAAAACAACAATAACACTTCATGAAATATCGAAACCAAATTTTCATATTAACCTTAGAAAAATCAACTCGGTTGGTAAACTAGAAAGATTTGATACTAGTTTTTCAACATTTAACACATTAAAATAGATTTGCAACATAATTTAATAATCAAAAACAAACACGGACACATAATACTTCGCATTATCACGAATTGGCAAACTCGTTGTTTTAAAGTAGATCAAATTCAAAACTCAAGAGAACATTAACACAAAAATTGGCACTCATTGTACGGTCACTTCCACAAGCATTTAACAACATCATATTCCATTAACTCAAACACAATCGAAGAGATCAAGATTACAAAAAAATTGCGATGATCGAATGGCGAATGGTGTTGTGATATGTTGAGAGACTTCGAATGTTGATGCTTGAGCTCTGGATCGTTGTCGAGTTTGTGCTGCTGGAATCTTCCTGGTACGATGAAGAATGGAGGAAGTTGATGAACAAAGGGGGGTCGCGAGCGGCTGGCGGTGGGAGAGAAGTAACAAAAGGGGGGTTACAGATGATGGTGATGAGACGGATGAGAGTGTTGTGGTGGTAACAGAGGTTTGATGGAGGTAGTAAGGAGATTGGAAGAGGACGGCGGGATGAAGGTGATGTGTTGCGGTGAGATTGTGGGGGTTTAGTGAATACGGCGAGGGAGATGACAAAATGGAGCAACGGCAGTGGAGTATTGGATGGAAGGCGACGGATTGAGGGTTCCGGTGGAGAGAGTTATGGGGGTATGGTTCGATGAAGGGTGAAAGGGAATGGAGGTCGTGACAGGGAGAAGGAAATGGAGGAAGTTTCGGTGGTCAGAAGGTTGAGGGCGATTGTGTGAGGAAGACGAAGGAAGTTCTGGGTTTTGATGAAGATGGTTGACGGAGAGGCGAGCAGATGGACAGAGGGATGAGATTGAAGGGAGAAATGGAATGAAGGTCGTGACAGGGAGAGGTGGCGCGGCTGTTGGTGAAGGATATGGCAGGGAGATTTTGTGATGGGTTGGATGGAGAGACGGTGATGAGTGTATACGGCGGAGAGACAAAGGGCTACGGCTGAAGGTGGTTTGGAGATGCGAATGGAAGGTTGAGACGCGGTTTTCTGGGGAATGGATATGGAGGTTGGTGAAGGCGAGACGAAGGGTCGGAGATAGACAGTGAGGGGAATAGGAAGATGAATGGAAGTTAGAGGAGGAAATGGCACTATGGAGGTATGAGGGTGTTTGAATTGAAGAAGATGACAGAGAGTGTTGTGAGCAGTGAGGGTGCAAGACGATGGAATGGGGGGTCGCGAAAAATGAAGAGACCAAAAATTATATTATATTTTTTTTAGATCAAGACCCACTACATCCGCCTCCCTCTCTCACATTTCGTTTTTAAATTTTTCCTCCTCCCAGAATATGACATCTATATATACTAAAAAAATTAGGTTTAGCAATTTTAAAAAATGTCAAAAATACCCTTTCTATAAAATGGACCTCAAAAATGGATTTGGTAAAAATTAACAAGCCCAAGAATATTTTTGTTTGGATTTTTTGAGATAAAAATTGAACATCTAAAATTGTCAAAAACAGTAAAAAATTGGACAATAATTATCCAAAAAAAATTAAATGAGCATATTAAAATAAATTACGGGTTTCATAGATTAAATAAAAATCATTGAAATAATTAAAATTGAAATAAAACGATAATGAAAAATACGATTTTAAAACACTTACGGTTAAAACAAAATTTCAAATGTCTCGAAAAATTAGAGATCACATTTTCATGATCTACGTGACACGTAGATTCATAAAGCGATGAGCGAAAGTTTGAAATATTTTTCCGTTAATTTTCCATATGTCGAATCGCTTTTAACGATTTTGTAAAATCGAAATATTGATATCATCGACATATAATCAACTTAAAACGATACAATAAACAGGTAAGAAAATAAAAATAAATGAAGTGAAATATCGGGTATTTTATAACTATAAAACGATGCAAATATCGATTTAAACTAACTTTTGGTCAATTTAAATACGACAAATGATGCGTATGCAATGAGTGAATGACTGCTTAATGCAATGACCTAATGGAAGCGTATGCAGATGAATGTGAAGCCTAAGCCAGATAAATTCGAGATAGGAGGGCAAATTTTGGGGTGCAACAACTCCCTCGTACAAAAAGGTCTGGTTAGCAAAAATCAAGGCTATTGAGAAAATATACGGTAACGGGGAGGATTCATACAAAGAGTTACCTCGCTACATGAATGCACTGCAAATGTATGATTCTGGAACAGTTTATGTTATGGAAACGTTGTCGACGTATGCCCCAGACGGTACCTATGTCAGCGGACATGGAATATTCAGTCGACTTTTACGGACTTTTTAACCTTGCATCACTGGGTTTGCACATTGCAAACCTATTATACAGATAGACGAAACATGGTTATACGAGAATACAAAGGCAAACTACCGATGTTTGTCGCACAAGATGGAAACAATAACGTTTTCCCAATCTCCTTTGCTCCTGTCGAGGCAGAAACTGGAGGTGCTTAGAGTTTCTTTCTAAAGAACCTTCGAACACACGTAGCTCCAAAGCCAGATCTTTGTCTGATTTCTAACATACATGCTTCTATTGAGAGTGCGTACAATAATCTTGCTAATGGTTGACACGCCCCCCTTCTACACATATGTATTGCGCAAGATATATCATTCAAAATTTCATGTGTGAGATCAAAAATAAGAATCTTTGGAAAACGGTTATGAACGCAAGGTACGCACTAACACAACCGCAATTTAAATATTATCGCAACCCGGTCATAATGGCAAATCTAGATGCATGTACGTTGGTAGATGATTTTCCAGTGGAAAGATGGACAAGGTCATACGACAATGGAGTGCGTTGGGGTCACATGACAACAAATCTAATTGAATCAATGAACGGCGTCTTCAAAGGCATAAGAAATCTCCCAATAACCACTTTGGTGAAATCAACATATTCTAGGATGACCTCGTTGTTTGCAAAAAGAGGTGAAATAAGACAACAACTACATGAAGCTACATGAAATTTATTAAGGCCGGAAGTATCAAAGCCAACACTCATCATGTTACAAGATTCGACCGACATAACCATAACTTCATTGTCAAAGAGACACTCGACCACAACGAGGGGTTGGCTAGACAAGAGTAAAGGGTTAAACTACCATCTCGTTGGTGCGATTGTGGAAAGTTTTCGTGCCTCATTCATTTCATGTGTACATGTTCATCACGATGCACTGCTACTTCTTTCTTTCATTTGCAAGTTTGAGACCTTGCTCAACGTATACAAAATGCCTTCCAACTGGTAGCACAAGCAGATTATTTGCCTACGTACGAAGGGGGAGTAATTTTGCACAACAATCAAATGTGAAGAAATAAAAAGGTTCGTCCCAAAAGCAAACGTATCACAACTGAAATGGACGACCTTGTCAAACTAGAAAAGTGTGGTTTATGCTGTCAAGTCGGACATAATTGTAAAAAATTCTCCACACGTGCTACAAGCTCGACAATGGGAAATTGTATGCAAATTATCTGACTTTTTATTATCTTAACGAAACTTTTTTTTCATTAATAGCATTTCTTACAACCACCAATACGCAGAAAACCAATAAAACACATCATGAGGAAAACAACAACATAAACAACATGTAAATATAACATCAACAACACAATCAAATATCTAAGCTACTACAACCGTCAAAACAATTTCATCGGGCCCATACATAACCGTGATAACATCTATATCTGTTTTGACTTCCTCCAACCAACTTCGAGGTTGTCCAGTTGTGAAGTTCATGGTCGTTCTTCTTCTCTGGATCCTTCTAATTTCTTTGCCAACTTCGATTTCTCCCTCTAACCATCGCATCAACTCTTTCTTCAATTTAGCCATGGTAAAAATGTGCCAAAATTTCATTTTCATCGGAGGTTTGGTGACCGAGAAAATAATGTATTCATCTCTGGTATGTATGTATGGTGATGTCATGACACAAAAAAAAAAAGGAAAATGAGAAGAAAGGGTGAGAAGGTGTGAAAAATGAAGGAGACATAGGTGTTGTATTTATAAAAAACACGAATACACGTAGGAGCCATCTCAGATGACTCCTACTACTAAGAAACAAGTGAAGGCGCCATCTGACATGGCTTGAAGCAAGAGGAGGCGTCATGTGGGATGGTATCTAAGTGTAAATGTTTAGTGCATGAGTCATATCAGATGACGACTACACTTAAATGATATCTGAAACATAGTTATTTACGTAAATATTTTGAAAACATGATTATTTATGTATTTTTTTTAAAACATGATTATTGCAACAAAAAGAAAAAACTATCATTTTAATTGTAGTTAAATAAAGTAAAGGTCACACTAGCAAGTGTATTAGGAGCACTTTTAAGGATTCTAAATAAAAAATAATACAATAAATATAATTGGTTTCAAACAAAACATGTCTTTTTTAAATTCTTAACGGTGACTACTTTTTAGCATTTAGTTAACGGTGTAAGACCGGTAGAATCGCCACTACTAGTAAAAAGTGTAAACTACTAAATGGAAAACAGTAAAATATTCTCTCAGGTATTTTAAAATAGAAGGTCTGGATTATGAGAATAATCACAGTCAAAAAATCCCTAAATTATAAAGCCCTGATAATTAAACTTCTATATGACTCTTTTTTTAATCCTTTATTAAATAGAAATTTTTTGGGTCTCATATTTTGATTTTTATAAGACCCTAAGTAAATGGCCAAAATATATTTTTTTAGAAATTAAATAATTTGAAAATTAATTTTATTTTGAAAAATAAAAAACTCTTTTACAAAATTAAAAATTCACTTTATATTTTTAAAAAACTAAAAAAAAATTGATTATTCCGAAAATATGGAAAGTCGACTTTTTCCGTAAAAATGGATGTTTTGTCGAAAAAGAGAATAATAGTTTTTTTTTTGAAAATATAAAAAGGTGCATTTTTCAAAAATAAGAAAAGCCGATTTTTTTTAAAATAAAATTTGTTTTTTTCGGAAAAAAGAAAAATTTTGTCGAAAATATAAAAGGTTGACTTTTTCGAAAACAAATCGACTTTTTGTCGAAAATATTAAAAATCAACTTTTTTAAAAAAATGGATTTTTTGTAGAAAATATAAAAAGTCGATTTTTCCGAGAAAAAACCGATTTTTATAGAAAAAATTTGAATTTTTGTCAAAAATATAAAAAGTCGACTTTTAAAAAAATATTTTTTCGAAATATTAAAAATTGACTATTCCGGAAAAACAACTGATTTTCTTATCGAAAATATAAAAAATCGACTTTTTTTAAAAAAAAAATTATCAAAAATATAAAAAAGTCGACTTTAAAAAAACGATTTTTTTCAAAAATATATATAAAAAAAGACTTTTTCAGAAACACAAGCGATTTTTTTTATCGAAAATATAAAAGTCGACTTTTCTGAAAAAGACCGATTTTTTTATCAAAAATATAAAAAGTTGACTTTTCTGAAAAAGACCAATTTAAAAAGTCGATTTTTCGGAAAACATCAATTTTTTTTGGCAAAAATACAAAAAGTCAATTTTTCCGAAAAAAAAAATTTTTTGTCGAAAATATAAAAAATCGGTTTTTCCAAAAAAAATTAATTTTTTGTGGAAAATAAAAAAGTATTTTTCCAAAATAAAATCGACTTTTTATCGGAAATATTAGAAGTCAAGTATTTCGAAAAAAACAATTTTTGTCGAAACCGGAAATATAAGTACGGTTTGGAACCGTAGTTAAACTTATAGTTTACATTCAACCATTTACAACGTGATTTGTATGATATAGGATGTGAACCGAAAATATACTTTCAGTTTTTATGGGCATTTTAGGAAATTTGCGTGGTGTGTAAGAAAGTTATGGCGTGGAATAAAAAAGAGTAGTGTTATTTGAACATTCAACATTTTACACCATATATGACACCGTATATCAATCGTATATTAACGTCTCTATCTCTCTCCTACTTTTTTATTTTATACACTTAGGCGGTTTTAAAGAATATACTACAACACCTAAAATTTACACTAGACACCATTTTAACACTCAAATTTGAGTGTCAAAATATCATTTCTCAATAAAAAATTGCCTTAATTTTACTCAAAACATCATGGATAGTAACTAGTAAATCTATACTGTATTATTTAAAGGTGTATAAGTAGTGCAATTTGAATATTAATTTTAGAAGATAAAATTATATATATTTAAATTTAGTTTAAATGGTTCATTAAAAAAATCTTTATTTAATTTGTTTTTAAATGGTTCATTAAACAATTTTTTAATCTCTAAATTAAAATTATAATAAAAAGCTAATAGTATACAAGACAAAATCATAGTATATGCTTGAAACAATAAAATTTTACTATTATTAAATTAAAAAGTTAGCATTTTAAAAAATCAAACCCAAAAATAATAATGATAATGGTCCTTATTATAAGAGAGTTCTTTTTTTAGATACACTACTTCTATTTTTTTATATATAAACTAGATTCATGAATATAAAAAATGAACTTTCTCTTGAGTATTAAAGAGAGTGTATCATATTAACATGTAAAAATAAAACAGTTTGCTTTAATTTTAAAAAATAGGAACTTTAGAGCAATTTTCATAAAATAAAATTCAACTACATTTAATAATATTTTATTTTACAAATTTTTTATTCTTTTTAAATTGGTTTACAAATTTTACTAAAATAAGTTTAGATAACCCAACATCACAGCTTAAATAAAAACAAATTGCTAATTGACGGAAATAATTGTTCCATACAGAAGTTGGCAAAATTTAACTAGAGATTATTAATTATCACAATTTGTTACAATGATTTGTATTGCTCAATAAGTTGAGATGCATGGAGGCGAGATGTAGGGGTCACGGTGCACCCCAATTTCTTCAAATACGAGATCTGCAATAAGTCAAAAACAATTCATTGGTATTTCTATGAACTTAAGCTGACTAACTTTATAACTAAACTTTGATTAACTATGCACAAGAAAAGCATGAACATAAATATTAAATATGAAAGGCCTAATATGTCCTTTCACTGTGAAATTTTACCTGCTTATCCGTTGGTGCAGCCGATCCCATTGCATTCTCCATCTTTAATTTCAAGAAGTGTTCCTGAAAAATGCAAAACATATTTTCAAGTCTCAACTGGATTATCAGAATAAAAAGGAAACTCGTGGCATAGGTTTGCAAATAAACCCACTAACCAAAATTGTGTAAACACCTTAGAGCTGGAAAAGTTGTACAAATGTTTTGAATAGTACAGAAATTGTAAATTTATTAAGATCAGTTCAAAATTGTGTAAACACCTTAGAGCTGGAAAAGTTGTACAAATGTTTTGAATAGTACAGAAATTGTAAATTTATTAAGATCAGTTAAAATATTTTCATCAGTTCAATAGTTTAGAGGGGTCAGAAGTATTGTGTCACAATCCACTACCACATGTGTGAAATAAACAATGTGTAACTCATTGTGAGAGGGAGTATAACATCAGAAAAGATTTCTAACGGTTATGTTGTTAATATCAGACATGTACTTGTTTAGTATTACTAGAACAAGATTACTAACACACCATTAGATAGATAAATCAGTAACAATGCTAATATTCTAAGAGATCCCATAAGATTCCAAATGATAACTACTGAACAGAAAAAGCACGGCTAACCTGTTTTTCCCTCATAAGATGAGCACGTTTATCAGCTGGAATCTGTTCCCATCTCAATACCTACAAGCAGAAATTTCAACAGGATGTGACAGAAGTTCCATTTCCTCTAAAATCTATTGATCCCCGTATCTCAAAAACGAAACAACATTTGGCTTTAGCAACAAGTAAAGGCACTTACATATTGAGCATACTGCATTGCTTCATCACACCTTAAGCAGGATTTTAGAGAATTCAACAAATCCTGAAATTGCAATTACAAATAAGTCATTTGAAAGGATTAATGATCAAAGGTTAAGTTATAAGAGGCTGTGAAACATATATAAAGAGAAATTATGGGGAACTATTCGACAGACTGGTGTCAATAAATGAAACAGGTTTGTATGGTAAGGTGGAGAAAAGATTGTGTTGTTTGTGGAAGAAAATTTAGAAAATGAATATGTTCATCAGCATATGATCTTGGAACCTTTTTTTACAGAGGCCTGAACCCTTTAATCATTGTATATGAAATAACAACCAACATCACTTCAAGTCAAATGCATTTTCTTTTAACTTTGGTCTCACTCAACCTAACAGAAATGGCTTGTAAGGTGATAAATGTCTAAGTCTTTTACACACTACCCTGGCTAGTCTATGTGAGATTCTCAACACACTATATCACGTCAAGACAAAACATATGAAGTCTATAAATGTGGCTGTAATAATATAGAACATAGCCCAACAAAAATTCGAGGATAGGTTCAACAAGCCCTCACACTCAAGACTACACATCTGCGGGCGAAATAACAAGGATCTCAATTCTCAACACCCTCCTCACGTCAAGACTAGATATATTTCGGAAAACGCAACATACCCATCACGCTCAGGATTGTAATCTAAAGCGTAGTCTAATGTGGGTGAAAGAATAAGGATATTTTCTCGACACTTTTGATATTGGAAATACTCAACACAACTAAACAATAATATGCACATTCACTTCACTATAGATAATGACAAAGAAAACATGAATGTATCCATTAGAACCATTCCACATAACTAAGAATTTGTTAATGTGAAATAAATATAAATATTCAAGAGAAAGATGTGTGATAAAAAACAAGCAGTACAAAGTGATATGATACCGCAGACCTTGTGTTTGTCCTTTTTCTGTCTAAGGCGTTCATCAATTACAAAACCAACCTGAACATACAATAGGAAAAAAACTTAGTTTCAAACAAGCAAATTTAATAATATTCCTGCACAATATTTGTGAAATGCCTCATTAACATTCCCCACTAGTTATATTCAAGATAGACCGAATTATTTATACTTTACTATTATAACTTAGAGAGCTGAACAAAACTTCAAACATTATTTATTTCCACCAACTCAAATTATAACGGACTTGATCAATTCAATTAGTTTTTTTTTTTAGCAATTCAATTAGTTTATAATTCCCAACAATAAGAAAATCAACAAGAGTCTCGCTGTCTCAGTTAGTTATTGAGCTCCAGCACTTCTCTTTGAAGGATTTACCATTAGTACAAACAGGATATTTCTTGGGCACAAAAATTGCTTTACTTCCATATGCATTTCGTAATAGATGCTTTGTCAGATATTTAAAGGAACCGATGACCCTCTTTGATCCAATCTTTACATCTTTTTCTACTTTTTCACTTTTTTTTAGAAGGATTCCCAATCCATGTAATGGAGATTCCACAACTTTACATAGATGTTGACAACCTTGTCTAAAGAAGTGCATCGCTGAGAAGTTAGAATAATTTTTGTTATAAAAAGACAATTCACCATAACAAATTTGCTACATTTTTCATTTTAATAATAACTCATAATCCTAAGAATCCATTACTTGCCAATGAATGATCAAGATTAATACTCCCTCCGGTCCTTTTTATAAGAAACACTTCACCTTTTTAGATTCATTGAATAATTAATGTACTTGGTCTATAAATGGTCCAGGTACATTATTTATTCAATGAATCTAGAAAGGTGAAATGTCTCTTATAAAAAGGACCGGAGGGAGTATGTCACACTCGCACGCAGGTAAGCCCATTACAACTATAGTCACCTTATCTAGCAACCTCTTTGGATCTTGAAATGCTTTCTT
Source organism: Vicia sativa (assembly GCA_021764765.1). Taxonomy (NCBI): domain Eukaryota; kingdom Viridiplantae; phylum Streptophyta; class Magnoliopsida; order Fabales; family Fabaceae; genus Vicia; species Vicia sativa. The sequence continues at coordinate 90,528,410 of CM038797.1, read as the reverse complement.
TTTGGCCCATTTATGGAATATATGGGAAACAACAGATCTCTCTTCTACATTGAATCTGCAACGTAACAAATATGTAATGATTAAAAACAATTTTTCAAAATTAATCATGGCTGAGATCATTAATGGTAATGTAATTGTCAAAATAAAAAAGTGAAACCTTCTTATGAAACCATTGCCATTGTTCACCTCTGCAAATTCTGCAAGCTCATTGGAAACCTCGCTAAAATGATAGTTGAGCAAGTCATTTGGCACAGGGACCAGATCAGACTCAGATTGTTTCTTTTTAATCAACAAATCAGTGGTGCAATTGGGAGTTTCCTTTTGATGACCTTCTCGCTTTATTTGTAATTCTTGCATATTTATTTCACCCTACACAAGAATATACTATTCACTGACTCACAACTTGTAAAAATTCATGTCGAAGTTATGGGTCTTAGATAAAATATGAAGTAATATTATTATTCGATATGGTAACTTGATACAAATGACTAAACACTATCACCTATTTATAAGGAATACAAGACTCATGGTCCTAAATAAATAGAAAAAAAGCAGGAACCAAATCAAAATAATGACTAAGTAATATGTAAGATAATCCTAAGCGATAACATAAGATTCTCAAAGATTAGAAACGGACCCTACGAGATAAACTAAAATATTCAAAGATAATGCTCCCTCCATCTCTAGTTATAATCACCATTTGAGAAAAAAACTTGTCACTCCATATAAGCCCTCTTTCAAATTACTAGGTGCATTTATTATTTCTTCCAAATATAACCTGAATTAATACTACTAATTTGTCTTTGAATTAAGACAAATCAATAATGAATATATCTATACACAAAGGATAATTTAGTAATAGATACACAAAATGCATACATTAATTACACTTCCAACTTTTCTTAATATATATGAAATATGCAATAGGTGTTTATAAAAAGGCAGTGTGACATACCTGAAACTCTAGAAGTTGATGAGGGATTTCTTTCAGAAACCGGGAAGGTTGAAGCATCTAGAGACACACAAAGTTAGCAAAATCCAACAACTATAAAAAGAGCTGAAAGTTATGCTGGACAAACCTGCCAATTTGAGTCCACCGTGACATAGAGAATAAAAAGCTTCTGCCGAGCACGAGTCATTGCAACATATAGTAAACGTCTTTCTTCCTTATAATCATATAAAAAAGAGACATAACCAATAACCAGTCTATAGCAAATTACAAGACAAAAAATGAACTTATGAATAAAATTATAGAAGAATAATGTACCTCAACTATGGCTGCGGTGTCCTTCACAACACCTTTGTATTCATGTAATAGAGGAATCTCAGATTCATTTGCCTGTTTAATATACCAAAACAGCAGTCAAGACTTTAAGGCAATACTTGTTTTCATAATAACTTTGAACAAACCAAGAAATAATGACCCTCCAACAAGGTAGTCAAATTGCAATTAGACAAATTCCTCCCTCTTCTGAACTGTGTAACACTTGGTTAACCGGGTGTAAATGCCAGCCATAAAATTTTAAAATACCACATAAGTAAATATTACTGCCTCCGTTTCCTTTTAAGTGTAATTTTTTTACTTTTTGCACATATCAATGAAGCTAATAATTTTATGTATTTTCAAGTAATAATTGTCTTCTTACACATACCCATAATAACTTTAACTATTTATTAATTCATTTGACTTTTTTTCTCTTTGTAATAAATAACTAGGGATGATTTTGACAAAACGACAATTAATGCTACCTGGAACTATGAAAACGACAGTTAAAAAGAAAAAACAATTTACACAAAAGTGACACTTAAAAAGGAAGGGAGGGAGTAATATTGGAACAACTTCTTTGAATAACACTAGAAAACGTGTTAAAGAGGCAAGGAATTACCATTCATGAACAAAGTAATCGAATAGAATATTCAGATCACAAAAAAGATATATCTACTATTATGTGAAATGCAACATTTGGTAATTGTACAACTGAATCTTCAATCAGTTTATTTAAAATATAATTTCACAGAAGTTTATAATTTTTTCACTAATATTATATTGTGACTTCCAATAAGAAACTGCATGATCATGTTGCAGTTTAATGAGGCCTAAGGGTGCGTTTGTTACAAGAGCATGAGAGTGTCAATGGAGATAATTAAAAGAGAAAGGTTGACTTTCTCTAGTTTGGTTTGAAAAGAGGTTGAGAGGAGAGAGATAAGAGTGTGGGTCCCACTGCTTTTCATAATCTTCTCTCTTATATAGTGAAGAAGAGATGAGATGCTATTATTTTCTACTTTCAATCTACACCCTGGATTGGCTACCTCTTTTTTGTTTCATTCGATCCGGGTCTTGTTTATCTTCATTGGGTTTACATTTTTTTTCTCCCTATACAGTAGCCAATTTTTTATAAATAAATCAAGTAGTGTACACATTAATTTCAATTGAAAAGTAAACTGAACTACTAAATTCAAAAAAAATAAGTTAATTATATTAAACTGACGTAATAAATTAATTCAATAAACTTATTGGTTGAAATTATATATTATTTGAATTTCTTATTAGTTATGTAAATTAAAATAAACTAGTCAAAGTAATTTAATTTCTCAATTAAATTTAAAAAATTAAGTTAATTTTATATGGTATAAAATTCAAACTTTACCTAGTTGTTGGCCATATATTTGTCTAAGGATAATATGAATCAATAAATAGGTATAGACATTTGAGCATCTATGTTTCAAAAACATCAGGAATCAAATTTTCACCAACTTGCTTTTGAGCTAGACAAAAAAGAAATGCTCTATATATTAAGGCATACCTTAACTATGAAGACAATGTCCCATTCTAAACCTTTTGCCTACAGGTCAAATGAGTTTGAACTTGCATTACTGTTGAGTTTAACTCAAGCTGTTGAACTTAACTCCATTAAATTAAATACTAATCAAGTGGGAAAGTTACCTGATGAATGGTAGTCAATGTCACAGAATTATCATTGTCCTTCCTCCGAGCACGGAAATTTTCTTTCTCACGCTCAAATAAATAATCAATGAATGATTTTAGCACAAAAATGCAACCTTTATCTTCTGACATTTCCTTTTCCCCTCTTACCTCAGTGAATTTGGTAGACAAAAACTCAGATACATCATCTAATAGGTATTGAAGAACCTGAATAAAAGGTATTCAACCTCAGATGGAGAAAGCCGAGGTAAAAATGAACTACAATAAAAATCAAAACACATGCACTTAAAATTATAATCATAATTTTGGAACATCTTCTGCCAAACATCAAATGCTCTTTTTTAGATTTTTAAATTGAGCCTAATAGTAACTAAGGTTTATCTTGCATCAAAAACTTACAGATCTGATGTCATAGTCTTCATTCAACAATGTCCCTCCATCAACATCAACAGTTGCCCGTTGCTCAAGAAGGTACCTCTAAAATTCAAAGTTCACATAACAGTAAATATATCATGACATTGTATGGAACAATTTTAGAAATTAATATAACTTATTTTACACTTTTTGAATGTGTATTTAAAACTTAATTTGTTTATCTCCAAATTAATCTAAACATAATATTGCTGGATCATACATAAAACAATTATATAGTTAATGGGTACATTCTCAAGAGTGTTTCTTAGAGCTACGAAATATAAACATAAAGTTAAAAATTAAGCAAAAATATGCTCAACCAACACAATTTTTTATAATAAAAAATAGTGAAGGGAACTTATTATTAATAACGGTAACACAGTAATGACCATTTTACAATTGTTATAGGTGGGATTTGAACCATGTCCATTGAGGTTAAAAAGTCAAGATCTTACCTCTGAACTGTCACATCTTCCAACAACACAATTAAGTTGATCATACATTTATAAGAAAAAACGATAACTCCATGGTGGGTAAATACAGTAGTTGTTCAGAGTCAAAGTCCAAGTGAGAAATAAGACAAACCTCAGGTATCATGTTTGCCACAGAAGTTATGATAGTTGAAATTGAATTTTCCTGTCATAAATAAATATGGGATGCATTTCATTTACGGCATATACTATTAAGGAAGAGGAACATAAGAATAAAAATATACATAAAATTTAATGGATGTACACCAGATGTATAAAAGTTTTACGCGGAAATAAAACCATATTTCAGCGTAGTGTCGCTTTGCATGTTGAGATATGATTGTATGATTGTTTTGTGTTAAACGTTTTCCATTGGCAATATGACTACTACCAATGGAGGAGGTTGGAACATGGCGAACCAAGGTTCGAATCTTGAATGAGAGAGACACCCAAATTTAGTTCCCAACGCAGCTTGAATAGGATTACCTCCGGTGAAGGGAAAATATGGGGGGAAAACATGACTGTTTTTTGGGGTAAAGTCTGAAGTTTATATAACTAGGTTTGAGAAGCAAAAAGAAATACAAAGACAACAAGCAAGTCTTATCCGACTAAGTGGGGTCGGCTATATGAATCAATTTCCGTCATAATAGAACATAATGTTCTATCCAAGATCATACATTTATCCAAAATGTTAATCTCGAGATCTTTCTTAATGACTTCTCTAATAGTTTTTCTAAGTATTCCTCTACCTCTAGAGGCAAAAAGAAATAATTATTTAAAAGATAACTAGTGGGCCCTAGAATAACTTAAAACAAGCCATTGTATGACAAAATCTGATTTCTTCTATCTCATGGAATTGTGATTTAGTATTCAAAAATCAAAGGAGAACTAATTCCAAGGATAAAGCATCTTCTCTTATGAAGTTCAAGATAAAACCAACCAACAATAGTCTGACTAGTAAGTTAGCTATATACGAACCAATAAACACCATTGAGATTAATTAGAAGCCAACTGTTTAGTAAAACCATAAATTCTTTTTTATGCTTTCAACTTATGTTTCCTTTACCACCTCTCTTTTTTATGCTTTTAATGGGGGTCTTTTGATTACAAACATCATTAATAAGATCCATTGGTAAATATTTGCACCTACCATCTCTTATCATATTGAACACTCCTTTTTTCATTCAATGTTTCCCACATATATGAAAAATTGAAATGTCAGATGTCACCTCACTTTCTCACTAATAAACACAAAAAACATCAGTAGTCAAAGTGTACAGAAAGCATTTACCCTGTGAACAAGTTTTGATATGATCTCTAGTGTCATTAAAGTCTTCCTCCCCTGGGTAAGCTCACTTCTATGATCCATGAGAGTGATGAAAGTCAGTATCAATTAGTTTAGAATGCTAGTACAAAAAAACAGTACAAGAATAAAGAGATATATACATAAAATGGCTTCACATGCATTCTTCACATGGTAACATAATAAGCCAATGAAGCCATAAGTTTTAAAAAAAACAGGAACTACTACAAAATAAATCAAAATGTAAAGCTAGATACATCCAAACTCCGAGCACAAATTATGTGAATCTAAAGAACAAATAGTACTCCCTCCGTTCCAAATTATAAATTATAAGACATTTGGGCATTTCACACATAATAAGAAAAGTAATCATTGTTGTATGGGAAAGGGAAATTATGTACTCCCTCCGGCCTTATTTATAAGCAAAAGTCTTCAAAAAACTTTTGCCTTAAATATAAGCAAATGTCAACAAATTTAAGTGCATTTAATACTTGTATTCCAAAATCACCCCTGCATTAATTACTTAATATTTTTAGTGGAGGACAATTTAATTGAGGGTATAGTAGTAATTATGTTATCTCTCACATGAAATCAAGAAAATTAAATGCACTCAAGTTTATTTCTTAATATGCGTGAATTTGTCTTTTTTGCTTATAAATCAAACCGGAGTAGTATGACTTTACACTATTGTCCTTCATTAATTACAGAGTATTAAAGTGAGATATGAGAGAGAAGAGAGAGAAATAGATAATAGAGGGTATATTAGAAAAAATGTCATTAATGTTGTATTGAAATTGTAAAGTGACTTATAATGTGCGACAATTTTTTTTGCAAAGTGACTTATAATTTGGGACGGAAGGAGTACTATAGATATATGTCAAGTAAACTGTGTACGACTGCGACTGTTTTCACCTATATCTCTTCAGTAAAGAAACTCAAATAGCTTGCAGGATTAACAACGAAATGGTGAAGCATGTGACCTCTAATAACTGGTTCCACCTGCTGCTTCCGCAGGTGGAAATTTTATTATCTAATTTCTCAAAAGAAGTGTGGGAGATTGATCGGCATGGATTGAGAAACGATGATGTTTGGCAGTGCAATATTGAGCAGGATGGAATGGCTTGCAATGGGTTTGTCGGTGCTGGAATGAAGATCGCATACAGTGAAATAGGGCTTTCCCAAGGCAATGAAGGAGTAGAGGCCTCAATTTCAATGCATTATGCAGCTAGAGAGAAAAATATCTATATTTTGATTATCATACTTAGATTACACATTAGAGGTATATGGTTACCTGAAGGCTTTCTAAGCAAGATTTACAACCATGACAGAATCTAACAGAAACAGTAAATTAGTTAGGACTAAGGTCTGTTACACTAAGCTACTTAATTGAGAATCTTATACAACATATCCAGAATATTTTGCCTATATCATTGGTTGAAGTGGGGGTTTCAATACTAATAAAATATTACACATACATATTAATATAACATGATAAAACATTTAAGGATGAATAAGTTAACCACCTTTTAAAAGTACCAGAAATCTTTGCATTAAAGATGTCACGGGCAGCTGATAAGAAACTGCATTTTCTATTAGTTGAAATTTTGCTGATATGGTCAATTACCTGCAGATATAAGCACTATTATGAAACATGAATGCTGAAAGGATAACTTAAAATCAAAAAGATAGGAAGCCACAATGGCTATATGTTCCCTAGTGCATGTCCAAACTGAAAATCATTATAAAACTTGTACCTTCTTTTTCATATCCTTCTCGAAAGGAAGTAAAGCCTTGAAGACTCTACTATATGAGTCATCATCACAGTCAGGCAGTGCTGTTTGAAGCATAGCAATGATAGTTTTGACTACCTATTATAAGAAGGGACAAGGTAAGAACTTATGGCATATATGTGAAGGTAAAGATACAAGAATTTGTGTTATGAGTGTCACATTGGATGAGAGATGGCTTGAGCATATATTTATAAGTCGGGACAATCCTCACCTTACAAGGTTTTGTACAATTGAGTTAGGCTCAACCCAAATTCTAAGAATACATAAAACTTTCAAGAGCTTGTGAACACCAACACGGAACTAAAACATATCACTGCCAAATCTCGTTAACGTCAACGGACTACTATGTATTCAAACACACGTTTAACCATAAGCCTCTTTTTTTCATTTTTCTCTCTTTCAATAATAATAAGTATGATACTCTAAAATTTGACATAGAGATATTCTAGGATACTCTAAATTAATCTAAAGATATTATAAGATATTTTATAATATTCTAACAAAAACCAACTACGACAATTTTTAACTGTTCTAATGCATAACCAATCCATTAACTTATTCCGGCCGACTCTTATAACACTTGCAGAAGCATTATATGCTCTGTCTGTATTTTAGTTTATTTCATTGTGATACATAAATTGATGGGAAGCACACCTAACACAACCAAAACCGAAAAAAATAATTAGTCTACCACTGATTTAACTTTCAAGGGAGAAAAAACAACTATAGTCTACAATTAAAGGATTACATTGAAATGGAAGATCATTGTTTATAATAGTTAACAATCCATGTAGTACAATAAGCCGTAACTGGTAGTGGAGGGAGTGAATGATTCAAAGTTCTACATTAGTCAATTAAAATTCCAAGAAATAAACACGCTTTTATCTTAATTAGGAAAATCAATACCTTTTTTCTGTAAAATGCCACACCATGAATGTTAAACGGTATTTTCCTATCCCGAAAAGCCATTTGGAAGGCTTTCCCTGATACCTATAATCGGGAGAAAGGAAGAAGGAAAGACCATTCAGTAGATATTGGGCAATTGCTTTGTACATAGTCATAATAGTTATAGTATCAAGAAACATCACCCGCCTACGGTAGAGAATTGCAATGTTTCCATAGGAACAGTTATCTGCTGAACGATTAGATAAAATTTCCGAGATTTTGTCAACAATAAATGCACATTGAGCATCCTCATTGTGACACTCCTTCATAACTATCTGCACGTTATTGCAAAAATCATTGTATATAAAAAGGAAAATCACAATAGAGCTTGGCATACTTTCCAAAACAGCACATTGCAAGATGTATGTACCTTTGATCCAGATGAGTTATCAGTAAGAACATTCTTCAACTGACATCGCTTGGCATTATTTTGAATAAGTGCAGATGCAGCCTCGACAATGTAACGTGTGGACCTATAGTTTTTGTTAAGCCTGATCTGAACAAAAAAAAAAGTAGGTGATGTCCAAATGAAGACATTTAATATGGCTGTGTGAATCAGGCACAACCAAAAAAGAATTAAGCATTTAGCATAAAAATCTTAAGCTGTGAAGGACAAGAGAAACCTCTTTGTAGTTTGGAAAATCATTACGAAAGGAAATAAATCCGGAAATGTTAGCTCCATTGAAACTGAAAATGGACTGTAAGGAAAATAAGACATGAGACCAGTAGTTAGGATGGTCTTTTAAATTCAGAGAGAAAACAATACTGATATCTAGCCAGTCATCTCATACATTAGGGATAAAGAAGAAATATTAAGACCTGATCATCATCCCCAATAATTGTTATTTTATTATGGGATCCAAGAATTTTTAGAAACTTGTATTGCATGGCACTAGTATCTTGGAACTCATCTATGACAACAGCTTTCCATGAATCCTGACTTTCTCTCAAAACTTCAAATAGTTTGAACAAACAAAAATTGAAACCACAAACTGTAACAAGATGAATAGATTGTAGTTTATTTTTTATTTAACATTTTGGAAAATATTTACCTTCAGGAAAATCAGTGAGTAGCTTCACAGAACAGCTGATCAAGTCATGATAATCCAGAGCATTACATGATTTTAATATGTTACTGTAATTCTCAAGAATTTCTACCTGATTACAATCCAGAGCACAGAATCAGAGATATGAAAGCAGAACAAGGATGTGTGTTTGTGTGTGCACACACGTATGGAAAACTCTTTAGCAGCTTACTCCTATTTCATTGCCCATTTCACGAAATTCTGCAGAAGTTCTTCCTGAGGCTTTGGCCTGAAATGGTGTACAGTTATTGCATATGACCAAGCTAAAATTTAACTACAGCACAAAAAACAATATGAGGGACAAGCCATTTTGAGCAAATATAAGCTACAACCGACAAAGAGTGATATAGACTATAGGCATTAAGAAATGCACAATTCTTTCAAGTTTCATAACATCACAGAGACTTTTTACGTATTTCACGGTGCTCTTTAGAGTAGTATAGATACAAGATAGGTTAAGGTTTCATTATGTAAATACTGAACTGGTCAAAAATACAGTTTAGAGTAAATTCTTGCATGATAATTGATTATATATACTATTTTTGAGATAGTTTATAAATTGTTTTTGGTCAACTATCCATGAGAATAGCCTTATTAAAATAAACTGAAAATAACTTATAGACATGTCATAAGCTATTTTTATAAGCTCCGAAAGACTCTAACAAGTGTTTAACTTAAGCTAGTAGATAAGTCCAAATAAGTTGTTCATTAGTCAACACAAATGCCGCATATGAAGAATTAGTCATGGAAACATGCAGAAATGAAGTAGTTTTAGTTTATTAATCAGGTCAGAAAACCATGGAAAGATCCAAGTAAGCATGGAAAAGTAAAAGCTCAACTCAATAACATCTTAATCAATATCTAAACCACCTCTTTTTTCTTGGTATATATGAAAAGAAAGTGTTATTCTCATGTTTACCTGCATTGTGCATACAAGAGATGATAATCACCAAAGCCTAAGCACATTCATTGCCTACAAGGTTACAGCAATAATCAACATTACACCATTTGGTGGGGCCAACTATGAGAATCAAACTACATTATTGTTCTCATACAAAAATACCATTTAGATTGACTTAATTTAAGGGCTTTCCTGAAGTTCTCTTCATTCATCCTCTTCCTCTACTAATCAAACTATCATATCATCTAATCAACCTAACCACCTTTGGCAACTATATGTCATCTTCTAACTAGGTGCTGCTTGAAGTTTCTCCTAAATATGGTTCTTAATCTTCTTTTGTTTTTTTAAGTCCACTCATAAACCACTATATTAGCATCTCGGCTAAGCTTACTGTTTGTTCTTGCTGGCTCTTTTTTTTGTAAAGAAACTCTATGGCACTTTATTGTCGAACACACAGTGATATAGATCCCTGCTGGTATTTACAAGTAAGCATTTTTTTCATTTCATCCTCGTAGGCCTAGCCTCTACCCTATATCACTTTGTAAGATGGATCCAAGATGCCTAAACCATGCAACTTATGGTAGTCCCCAATTTTGACCTCCTATACATTGATAACTCTAGGGGTGTTAAAAAATCTGGTTATCCCTAATCATGCCAGTAATAATACCATTCCAAATTGCATAAGGTCAGACCATTTTCAGAAAAAATTGAACCAAACCATTTAGGTAAAAATAAATTTTTTAAAAACGATTACCCAAATAGGCTCAGTACCAGCTCAACAATTCTCATTTAGCTACTGAATTCTTCGTCGTCTTTCAAAAATCGAAACCCTAAGAGCAGCTTATCAACGCAGCTCTTCCACTGCCGTCCTTGTCTGCCGCTACTATCTATTTCTCCAAATCACAACTTCAAAATTTCATCTTAGTCTCTCTATTTTTTACCTTTTATGAAATCCTTTCTCGTCTTTGATTGCCTTTGAGGTCTCTTCTCTGTAACTCTACCCAAAATTTCTGTGGTTGATTTACTTTAAAATGTTTTTTATTTTACTTTGGCTTCCGTGAATATCTCAATTTTCTTAATATCAGTGAACAAGGATCCCCTGTGTTTGTCAAAATCTTTTTCATTCACATCTCCAACCACTACACATGCATCAGGTACGTTGTAAACCCTTTGATTCCAAAAATTCTCTTCAAAAGTCAAGTTTACCATTTTTTTCTATACTTAACTCATCAACCAGGAATATTCACCACAAAATGCTTGCATTGGCACCTACTGAGCAGTATGCCCAGAATGTGCTACCAGTTTAAGGTTGTGCACTGAGACATGTCAAATTTCCATTCTAGTACCGACTAAAAATAATAATAACAACAATAGCAAATAAAAACAAAGGGGGAAATTACTATTTAATAAAGTGACACTAACAGCTATTTCACCGTGTCTTTGAACTTGGTCCCTTGAAGTTATAAGGCTAAGCTCTTATGGATATTTCATGGACAGAGTACCAACAAGAAAATAGAGTGCATTGGGATTGTGTGCATGAGACAAACCTCACAATGGTACATAGGCATAAAAATCAAACATCTTTGTAAACATAGTCATAAAACTACATAGCAATCGAGGTAGGCTAACGTAGAATTCGTAAATTAAGCGTCAGTTTATTGTTTGAAAAGGAAGTTTAGAATGAGTTTCTCTTCCACGCACCTGAGTCACAAAATTTTGCCATTTCTTTGCTTTGTCCTTGAACTGATTAGGGGTCTTTAGACTATCGGACGCTTCTCCAATCAACAACTCGCCATTTTTATGTTTACTTGTTTCATTTTCTAATAATCGGGTGGCCTCAATAATTGCATTTCGCTGTTGCCATTGTCCATATATTAAGAATTCAGATGTACGACCTAACCTGCAACATATGTGTCAGTAATAAAAAGAAGTTTTTCAGGCATCGTAAGCTTAAACGTTTATGGGTGCAAGTGCAACAGATAGATCACTTAGATCCAGTTCAGATATGTCTATTGCGGTCAATTTACTAGGCAATAAGTCTTAAAACCTGAAGCGGCATATATGTTTGGTTTATTGCTTTATCATATATACTGTTTGTGTACTTCTTTTCCTCCTTTCTCTAACAAAGTTTCCTTTCAGGTCCTAAGCAGCTTCCCAATATTAACCTCCACTGCTCAAGCAATTTTTTTTTGGCAGTATATGGTTTTCTATCAACAATATATTATGCAAGCACGTTATGAGTTTGGTAGGAAAGACTGGTGAAATCCTTAGACATGTCTCTCCCTCTTCCATGCCTCCACTTATGACATCAAGAGAGAGCTGACAACTATATTGCATCTTCGAAAGGATTGTTATTTCCTCTCTTTTTCAGTCTTGGAAGATATCTTGTCAACCCTTTCATAAAATTTCTCTTTCATTAGTATATCCACAAGTTTGAATGTCTTGGTTTTAAATTAAAAGTATAGCTTCCCCTGACAGTAGTTTTTGTTTGAAAACCAACTAAATTTTTCCATAACCCAGCAAACCTTTAGTATCAAATATCAATGGAGGATAGCATGACGAAGCAGCTGACCCCCAAAATGCTTTAGTGGTACGGCGGTTAGCGGTAAGGCTGCTACGTCAAAGTTTAGGGAAAGAGTACAGGAAACTCATACCATACCGATTCCATGCTCATCCAAATATATGAAAGCTTATAGATTAGTTGTACTTAAAATTGTGGGTTAGGTCTAATTCAACCCAAATCCTAAGATGGTATTAGAGTCTATCCATTAGAAAACCCAATATTAGACCACTTAGGTCACGCTCCAAATGTTCAGTCTTGGGCAAGGGGTGAGGGATGTTAAGAGCCTCATATTGATTGAGACAAGCCCCGAGAATGTGTTTATAAGTAGAGGCGGTTCTTACCTTACATGTCGGTTATGTTTGAGTTAGGCCCAAGGCAAACTCTAAGATGAACCACAATGCATATGGCTGAATGAACTAATAAGCTAAACAATTTAGTAGTATTACAGTGTCACAAGCATTATTCCTTGTATGGTCAAGGAAAGTAGGCACTGCACTGCATGTTTTGAGAAATATAATTTACAAGTCCATTTAACCTTTAAATGCTGAATAATGCAGTTATACTTAAGAAAATTATGTTCTTAAAATTTGGATTGGATCTAACTTACAAAACCGGCTTCGTGAGGATTGCATCACTTCTAATTCTAAACATATGTCCAGGCAATCTCCTATCCAATGTGGGTGTTCTTAACCTATGTATTAAATAGAATTTAGGCTTAAATGTTTTTTTATTCCCTTATATTAATTTTCTAAACATTTTAGTCCCCCTATAAAAAAAACAACTATTAGGTCCCCCAATATCGTATTTTATGTTTTTTTTGAGGTCCCCCATAACAAAATAGTCTAATTTGCATATGTGACATTGAAATTATGAAGTGACATTTTTTAATTGTTGTCACGTCATTAAAAATAGACCCAAAAATATATATTTTAGAATTAAAATTTATAATATATAATTTCTAAATAAATATTTATAAACAAAAATAACTAAAATAATTAAAAACGTTTAATTATTATAAAGAAAACATAAAAAATAAATAATAAAAAAATTTTAAATATTTATAATGACCTGACATCAATTAAAAAAATGTCACTTCATAATTTAATGTCACCTATGCAAATTAGACTATTTTATCATGGGGGACCACTAAAAAAACATGAAATATGATATTGGGGGACCTAATAGTTGTTTTTTTTATAGAGGGACTAAAATGTTGAAAAAATTAATATAGGGGGACCAAAAGTGCATTTAAGCCTAGAATTTATTGCTTCTTAAAGTTAAATATATGAAAATGTACTTAAACTGTCTTATTTTCTACTACCTTATCCTTAGCATATTCAATTCAACTACTAAAGGAATTAACAGAATATATTTCCCACATAGCAAGAATTTAGATGGGTTATCAGTTTGAGGAATAGTGGATTATGAATCATGGAAAATGCCACGATTAGCATTTAAATAGCAAGAAAAACTAACTAGAGTAGTTGAAACAACACAGAGAAGCTAACAAGTTGGAACTTATAAGCTGCAACTAACAACCAAAGTTAGAGAAAAAAATCTCCAGCAAATTCAGAGTAACTAACTTTTCTGCATGTGAACGACAAAGTTGCAAGCAAAATGAATGAAAAGTGCTGATTGTAAGTTCTTTTGCTGTTTCCTTCCCAGCTATGGCTCCAATACGTTTTCTCATTTCAGAAGCTGCTGCGGATGTAAATGTCATTGCTAGAATGTTTAACGGACTAATGCCCTGCACACATTTGGTGGACAGTGGAAATTATAAGCAAAAAGATTTAAATACATAAAATCAAAACAAATCAACTCGAAAACAGAGAAAATGAGGGACAAGAATGAACAACAAGTGCACAGTAGCTCAAAAAAAAAGTGTCACCTCATTAAGCAGCATCAAAACTCGTCCAACCATTGTGGATGTCTGGTATCATCAATAAATAAAAACAATTCAGTTCCAATATAAAAAGCAAATAGTCAAAGGAAAAATAAAATGTTGAAGAAAACAGAGCTTATGAAAACCTTCCCACTTCCCGGACCAGCTACAATCATTAATGGGGTGGAAACATCAGTGCAAGCTGCTTCTCTTTGTCTATCATTTAGGGATTCCAAGTATTTAGAATATTCCTCCGGCATGGTTCCACTCAATAAACCCTGCCTAGTATTATCACTATGCACATGATCTTCTTTAGGATCCAAGGCAATCCTAGGACTAAACATGTCACCATTTCCTATACCCTTTGAAACAGAACTAGTTCCTGAAACCAGATCAACATTACCAACTACACCGCTCTCACTCAAAACATTCTCATGACAACTATCATCTAACCCCTGCCAGAATGCTTTCACCGCGGGTTTCTGCTCACAAAGCATGTCAATTTGCTCCAAAATGGACTCATCAAAATCATAATCTTCTACACCATCAGATAAAGCGCTAGTTCCCAAACCTATATCAATATCACCAACCACACTAATTTCGCTCAAAACTTTCTCCTGACAACTATGATCTAACCCATGCCCAGCTGCTTCGACCGCAGATTTCTCCTCACAAAGAATATCAATCTGTTCCAGAATGGACTCATCAAAATCATCATTTCCAATATCCTTACAAACAGCAGTAGTTCCCAAACTCATATCAGCATTACCAACTACACCAATCCCACTCAAAACATTCTCGTGACAGCTATGATCTAACACCTGCCCAACTGCTTTTACCCCGGATTTCTCCTCGCAAAGAACATCAATCTGTTCCAAAATGGAGTCATCAAAATCATCATCGAATAGTCCACTTCCAGAAAAGTAATCAAGTGTTTCAGGTTTAACTTCTCCAGGTACTTTCCTCGGAGTTTCAAAATTCGATTGACACAGTTTCTCCTTCCCAACCACTGTCCTTGAACTCGAACTGCAGCGAATTGCATCAGAAGACACTTCGTGGCCGTTCCCTGTCGAATTGAGTCTGTTTAACGGAACCTCCGCTAGAGGAACTCTCTTCACATATGGAACCCTACCAGCAGCTCGATCAACTTCGCTTAAGCCTTTAATTCTAGAAGAAGAAAAAAGGAAATCTCAGATTATGAGGGTTTCAAATTTCAATAACGAAATCAATTTGACAAACAGCTTGCGTGCTAACAATTGCAAGTGAATGAATCGCTTAATTTCTTTGGTGATTTGAAATTTTAAAAACCTAATTGAAAAGAAAATGATGTTTGAGAAAATGAATAGATATAAAGGAAAGAGAGGAGAGAGAGAAGTTACTGATATGGGGAAGAGGTAGTTGAATCATATGCTCTTTTTTGAGGAAGGAGTGGCTTTGAGGCACTGAAATACCCGCTGATTCGGCCACTTTGCTGGTCTGCCATTTTATTGTCACCGCGAGAGCATGAAACTCGGGGAACTGAAGAGCATTGTCGATATGCGCATGAAAAAAATCAAAGGAAGCGCCAAGGAGTGTGGTTTCCCAATTTTTGAATTTTTATTTGGAATTAAATTGTCTATTAGAATTTAGAGTTAAGGTTGTAATAGAGTATTGCTCTTTAATAATAAAAATAATAATAATAAAAATAATAATAATAATAATAATAATAATAATAATAATAATAAAAAAAAAAAGTGGTTTCAGCCCCCTTATCACATTTGTGGGGAATTCAATTGTGATTTTTCCTATCAAATTCAGCGTAATAACTACTTAACCAACTAACGATTGGTTATTTTAATATACTTTTCTATAGAAAGGATGGCCTAAGCCCAAAAGGAACAACTAAAGAGCAATGACTCTAGAAAAAATTCCTTTGAAGTCATTCTCAAAACAACATAACAGAAAAGAAGGAACACATTCAAAAATCTTAATGCCTCCTTGAACGTCTTTCCCAAATCTAGCTAACAAGTTTGCACAACCATTAGCTTCTCTATAAGTGTGAATTAACTCAAAATTATCATACTTAGCTATCAATTCACAAATTTGAATAGCTAATTATGAACTACTTTCCTCCTTCTACCAACATTATGAATGATATCCAGCGCTTGTTTTGAATCTGAACCAACTTTTACCTTCTAACAACATGTTGCAGTGCCAGCTTAATACCTTTATATATCCCCCATAATTCTGCATTCAAAATCGTTCCACACCCAGAAGCCCTCGCAAACCCAACCACCTAGTTCCCTTTGTCATCTCTGATAATACCATCACATCCAGACAAATCATTCTTATCTTGCGCTCTATCCACATTAAGCTTAGCAAACCCAGGTTTAGGACGCTTCCAATGAATTTTCTCCACATGTTGCTCCTTATTCACCATGTTGTTCCTCACACGCATAGCCTCACAATACTCATTGATCTTATCTTCAACGATGCTATCAGCATGAATTGGTCTAACAAAGTCTTGAACATGAACCTCCTTATTCCTCCATGACCATATAGTATGGCATCTTATGGCCCAATAATTACAATATTTCGTCTCCTTATGAGCAACCCCAGAAATATTAAGCATTATCCAATCATGTATGTTAGCTTGATAAAACTCTGCTGCTATATCGACAGGCACTTTGATCGTACCTGATTAGAAGGATCGTTGATGGCCCAATTGTTGCGGTTGAAGAGAGATGAGGGATATCTGCAAGACACTCTGATGCCAAAGTAAGGAAGGGCAAAAAGAGAGAGCAAGTAAAGAGTGAATAGAGAATAGAATAGAATAGAATAGAATATAATAGAATACCTAACCCTCTCGAATGATAGGGTATTATAACCCCCAGCGTTGGGACAAGGTCCAGTTAGTGGGTTGTTTAACCAGGCCCACTAAGGGACTGTCAGGGGTACGTGTGTAAGGAGTCCAGTATGTGGGCTCCTCCCTGGTTTTCCGCTCCGAGATGTAAGGGAGGTTGACCCGTTATTCTCGGAGGGCATGGAGACAGTTTAAGTAACCGTTGACCACGTGGCCCTAACACGCACGTGGGGACTTCCGTAGCGGTTATGGGCAGATGAGCCTTTTGATCCTTATGCCCATTGGGTTTGGCCTTAATAGCAGTGGGTCAGGTGTTGGCCCAGTCCAGAACAGGATCCCCCCAAGTTATTATTCTCTAAGAGAGCGATGACTTTGAGTCAATTTTCCCGTCCGTCGAGAGGATTTCGGATGTCGAGGAAAAAAGGTTTGCCCACGGCATGTTGCATGGTTGAGTTGTACCGACAAGAAGATTGTCGCGAGCACGAAATTGCCTTCGCTTCCAGCGGGCATTATATATCTCGGGAAACTGACCGTGAACGAGGTGTCATTGTGTGTGGGCTCGTTTACATGTCAGCCTAGGGATGACACGTATCGTCCTCCGAACCACGCATCCCATTTGGGGAGGTGTGAGAGGTTCCATAGGGCGTGACTCTTCGCCTGCCTAGGGAAGCTTGGTTATAAAAGGCAATTTAGGATTTCATTTGACTTATTCTTCATCCAATACATCAATTTGAATCTGAATTCTGTGCGAGGCTCCAAGAATCTCCAAAGCATTTTCAAAGATGTCCAACGATCCTAACAATGCAGGTAACCGTCCTTCAAATTCTTTGTGTTTTTTTCTTCAGATTTGGATTTTGGGATGAATATGTCGGGGAGATTTATGAGCATCGCGGAGACGATCATGAATCTCTCAAGGAGATATATGAATCCCGCGGGGGGTAACCATGAATCTCCCGAGGGAATGTATGAGTGTTGAGGGCATTTTCTTGAATATCTCGAGGGGGGTTTGAAGATCGCGGGGATTTTCATGATGATCTCGAAGAGATTTATGAACGTTTCGGACAGATTAATGGATTCCACGGGGAAGGTGACCCCCGATGTGGATATTCGTTTCGGGCAGTTTGATCGACTTCGTGGGCTAAAGGGTTAAGTCGCGGACAATCCCGTGTGGCGTTTATTACTCCGAGCATCTCGCCCTTTCACCTGACTTGCGGTGGAAAGGTGGATTTGATGACGTCGAATTCACTTTTCTTTCGCTTCTTTTCAGGTACCGGGGCCCAACCAGTCGAGGATCCACATGGAGAAGGATCGAGCAATCGTCGATGTGTTCGTCAAGCCGCGAACTTCTCGTAGATTGTGCCCGAGCCGTGAGACTTCAAATCTAAATTTGCTACTGACCCCTCCTCGGCCTTTAACATGATCGAGGACTTGGATGATGGTATGAATCCTTCATGGACGGTCCAAATTCCTGGCGAGTTGAGTAGGAATGATA
Organism: Vicia sativa; assembly: GCA_021764765.1. Taxonomy (NCBI): domain Eukaryota; kingdom Viridiplantae; phylum Streptophyta; class Magnoliopsida; order Fabales; family Fabaceae; genus Vicia; species Vicia sativa. Next base: position 90,509,779 of record CM038797.1, on the reverse strand, counting down.
ATATCAAGATCATTAATGCTTTTTGCTTGCTCCACCCAGGCATCTCTCCGCACATAAATCTTTATACCATCACTAATCCTCCATATGCCACAATCATAAAGCTTAGTATGAGTATTCACAATAGCTTTCCAAAGATTAGAGTCCCCACATTTAGCCTTAAGCTTCTCGTCCTTGCCCTCAACTTATACTTTTTTCTCATAATATCACACCAAAGATCATCTTCTTTGTTAATCACTTTGCACCCTAACTTCGTGATACAAACCTAATTTATAGCATTTAGATCTCGTAACCCTCATCCTCCCTGACTTTTATCTTTAGTAATCGTCTCCCAATTGATGGCATGATAGTTTCTCTTCGTATTTGTATCTCCTCAAATAAAATCTCTCTACATCTCTTGAATATCTTTAATACACACTTTCAGGATTCTGTTTGTCATCATAGGGTATATACGAATAGCCTCCATTACACTTTTGGTCAAGGTAACGCGCCCTGCAAATGGGAGGTGCCTCACTTTCCAGCTTGATAGTTTTTAAGAAATTTGTTTTATAACATAATTAAAATCTTGTCTCCTTAAAGCACTTCCATTTAAAGGGACTCTCAAATATTTACCAAGACTATCAGTCTCTCTAAACCCATAAATGTTAACAAGTTTAGCTTTAAGACTACTACTGACGTTTGAAAAAAGCATACTTGATTTTTCAGTGCTAATCTCTTGCCCATACATCTTACAGAAGACATCCAACATTTTCTTAACACAATAAATCTACTTTTCATTAGCTTCTTCAAAGATAAGTAAATCATCGGCGAACATGAGATGGCTAATACAAACATCATTCCCCCTACTTGAAAAGGCTTCCAGTTCTTAGTTTGCACTTCATGCTCACTCAAATGGAAATTTTATCCATACAAAGAACAACAAGTTATGGGGATATAGGGTCCCATTGACGAATACCACGATTAGGTATAAAGTACTCACCTCTATTACCATTCCAATTGATATTAGTCTCCAAACTCGTGACCCCATGCATTAAGAAGTTTATCATTTTTGTCGGCAATCCAATCTCCTCCAAATGAACTCTCAATTAAGCTTATCATAAGCTTTAGACAAGTCTATCTAAGTAGCAAAAAAAACCTTGTTTACCACTTTTCTTATGCATGCTATGAATAACTTTGTTTGCAATGATAATGTTCTCGTGAATCGACCTACCAGAAATAAATCATGTTTGGTACGAAGATACTAGATAATGCATGTGAGGTTTGAGTCTACCCACCATGACTTTAGAAATAATTTTGTAAATTGTATTACAATGCAAAATGGGCTGAAATTGTTGTATCAAGTTAGGTTGTTCCACTTTAGGAATGAGGCAAATATTTGTCTTGTTAATACCAGCTACACTAATAAGGTTATTCAAAGCATTCTGCACAAACTTACACACATTCATGCCCACCGTACCCCACGCTTTATGGTAAAAGCCTGCATGGAACCCATCAGGTCCCGAAGCCCTCCAAGGTGTCATAGAAAAAACCACTTTTTAACATCATTCACAGTAATATCTTCATTCAACTGCAAAATATCTTCACTAGTCAACTTTGGTTACGACACTGGAGTCTACTCCCAACTACTCCAAAAGCTAGGGCTAGCGAACAATTTTTGGTAATAACCAGTAACATGTTTTTGAAGGGTTTCCACATTATCAATCCACAAACTATTGTCATCTTTCAACGTCAAAATCCTATTCCTCTTCCTTCTAGAAGTGGTATTCATGTGATAATACCTTGTATTACAATCCCCATGGATTAACCATAAAGTTCTCGACCTTTGGTGCCACGTTAATTCCTCCTGATTTAAAATTCTACTCAGCTCCTTTTGAAGCTTTGTTTTTAGCCTTCTCATCCCCTCACGATTGTCATGCATTTGGAGCTTTTTTTTATTTCCTTTAAGCCTTCACAAGATCTCTCTTTTCATTCTCTTCACATTGTCAAAGGACTCAAACTTCCAAGTCTCGATCCCTGCTACCACATTATTAATATTGGTAATAAGAGATTGCTCATCATGCCAAGACTGCTGAAGCATGTTATTGTAAGAAATATTTAGCAGTCAAGCATTCTCAAAACGAAACAGTCTATGCTTAAACACAAACCTATCCTCTTTGAGATTAATAAGAATGGGATGATGGTCCGAGAATTCCACTCTCATCAGAACTTTCACAAAAGCTTCAAGAAACACCATCCACCATTCATCATTTCAAGCTTTTCATAAATATGTTGACCACCATGGAACACCAGACCTCTCCACGTGAACTCAGGGATGATGGTCCGAACTTGCTTCTTGTACAACTGCTCCTAAACCTTTCTTTTCATCTAACTAAGCAATATCATTAAAATCTCCAGAAATTAGCCACGGCCCATTGATTCCATCTGCTAGGATCTGTAACTCCTCCCACAAAATCTTTTTAATCATCTCATTTGGGTTGGCATATATTGCAGTGAACCATCAACCATCCATATATAAATTGACTATTTTTTCGGTAGACTTGCATCTTCAAGTCATTCTTCTTCCAAACCACCACTATCCCACCATCATATCCTTTATTCTCCATACTATCCATCTCATCAAAGCCCAGCCGCTTGAAGGAGACACTGAGATTTGTTGGATTGCACCTAGATTCCACAACAACCAAAATATAAGGTTTGTAATTATCCACATAATGTTTAAAGTAACGATGGAAGGAATTGCTAGCTGTTCCTCTACAATTCCAAACCATGAATCTTATGTTTGTACACATCATAACAACTTATAAAATAAAGATGGTTTAGAAAATTAGCTGGGTTAACGTTTCACTAACAGTTTTTTCAACTACCTCCGGGGTATCATCATAACTATCTTCCATATCATCCTCCAGAATCCTCTCCAGAACGTACGACACTCTTGGGTCTAAGATTTTCTCCATCTTTTTTGACTTAGAACTACAATCAGGTGGTTTATCTATTTCAAAGAGCTCAATTCTTTCTGCATGGGGATCTTTATCTATATGTTTGCCACTTGTATCTACACTCCATTCTTCTAAAACTCCAACGACTTTGTCCTTTGTCTGAATTCCTCCACGTGTAGACAATTTAATATTCTTACTTTTAACCTCATGCTTATTCCTCCTGCCACCACTCCATGTATTACATGATACATTTTTTTGTTTTAATATACGTTTAACTTATAGCTTTTTATATATGATTTCCAATTATCATAAATAGATATAAAGAATATTTATAATTTATATATTAGATTGTCTTATATTATTCTGTGAGTAGTATGATATATTAAGTTACATTCTTAAATAGATGTTATCTTGAGATCACCAAATTTAACGAATGTGAATATGTGATGGTAAAATAATTATAAGTTATATTTTTAAACATATAAATGTTATATTATAAATATAAAATTTTAGAAATATTATCACTTCAAACTAACTGATATATTATATAATTTATTTGAAGACATATAAAGATATTACTCACAAGAAATATAATGAAACTAACTCATAAATTAAATTAAACCAAAACTTTTATAAACATTTTGCTATTGAAAAATTTACGTATGGACAAGAACAAATATGGTTTACCCACAGAATATTAAATAAGAACTATTGATCAGGCACACTAGAACTAGAACTGAGACAAGGCCAAATTCCTGACGGAACAATCATGTGTCTGAAATTAAAAGGTGTATATGATTTCAAATCTAGAGATTAAGTATAATACAATTTTACATAGAGGAATTTGGTCTTTTACACATTGTTTGGTTTTAGGAAGTTTGTTGAAATATGTGTTTCCACTGTTTGGATGCATGGCAATAGAGGAAAGATTGTAGAATTTAGGTGGTTCTCACGTGCCAAAACTTTCATTTCATACATGGGAAAAAAAATTGTATTAGCTGTTATTTTTTTAAAACTACAAAAGTGCCCTTCACTTTTTTAAAACTTTCATTACTAATTATTTTTTAAAAATTTCATTATCTATTTACAATTTGCCTATGTGTATTTTTTTTATTTCACAAATTATTTTATTTATTTATGCTTTATCAGTTTATCATGTATGACTCCATCATAAATCTTCTCGATAATATTATGTTTCTTATAAATTTGTATTAGTCGTTTTTTTAATTAAGTTGATAAATATAATAGATAGGGATATTTAGGTCATTTAATAAAATCAAAATTTTCTTTCCTTTCACTTTATTCTTAGTTTCATTTATACTAAAATCTAAAAAATCATCTTACTTTACTTTTATTTTCTATTTATTCACTTTCATTCCTTTAACATTCTTTTCTATTATTTTCTTTCCTTTCACTTTCTTTTATAATCCAAAAAAATCATTAGTGAAAAAGTGGACAAATATATTTGACAGCTTTACTTTTGATTTTTTAGAAGTAATATTGGAAAAGTTGTCTTACTGTCACTCCATAGACTTACATCCAACACACTTTCACTTATTTGTGAACAATATTTTTATTATTATTTTAATTTTTTATTTGTTTTTAAAATTATTTTTGATTAATGAAATATTAAAATCTGATTAATATGATTTAAAATTTAGTTAATATATATTCTGACACAAAATAACTAATATATATACCGTTCAAATTTTAGTTAATAGTTTTTATAAAGTTGGTTAAATAGTTTATAACATAGTTAACCAGTTATGAGACATAAAAAAATTGAATAATAGACTATAAAAATTTATTAATACATTTATAATTTAATGTCATAATATAATTAATATTATATATTTTATTGATTAATAAAGTAGTGAACACTGTTAATGAATTATAAATAAAATAAGTAATTAATAACATGTATTTTTGTTGTTAATACAATTGTGAAGTTGATTAATGACACAACCTTATATTATAAAATAAATTTTAAAAATAAATATTTTTTAAAAAATAATATTATTTTAATAAAAAAAAGAGTACGTCGTATAAATACGGTGAACAACGTGTATATATATATATATATATATATAACGAAATTACAAAACTTTTAAAATTTTAATTTGTAATAATTTTAATATGTTTTTTAATTAAAATTTTAATATTTAAAGTTTTAATTTAGATTTTTAATAATATTAATAATACAAACAATATTATTATTCATTATAACTATTCTAAATAATAGTAAATCTATAACTAAAAAGAAAATAATTAATTGAGCAGTAAATTATCGATAAAAGAACTTAAGTTTTAGCGAGAATACATATATTTCTAACTTTTATTTTAAATCAAATTCAAAATACAAACTTTTGAAAAATTATAGCAAGAAACACATCATATGAAGGTGATTAATGTATTCTTTACCTTATCAAAAATTAAAATTTATAATTAAAGATTTAATATTATGAAAAGAAAGAAAACGATATAAAAATTGTTGAAGTTAAATAAATAGAAAATTGAAATTGTTGGTGTTACTTCTTCGGAGAAGACTTTCCTGTGGAATTTGCATTTTTGGAATCTGAAACAGAGGTCAACGTTACTTGGGCTTTAGAAGTGTACAAGACTGTGTAGAAGGACCAAGAAAACTTGTTGAAGGTAATTGTCACTGATTGAGACACCATATTAATAAATTCAGTTGCAAAGGGGTTTCCTACATCATACGCGTTACTTTGTCGATATCACATTACAAAAAATATGAAGAGTCTGCTAAAATATGCGGTAAACACCAAACAAATCAAGGGTGAAGACGAAAAAATGGTTAAACCAAGTGTGATGGTGGAAAAGATTATGGATGTATGGACTGGTATATTAAATTCATCCATAGAAGAATTATATGTTGCCTCCATAATGCAATTCAGGAGCATGTGTGTCTGATATCCATATTTTTTGAAATACGTTGAGAGTATTATTATGGATCAAGTGAAAAAGAAAATTATATGTGCATGGACCAATCAAGCTAGAAACCTTGACACTATAACTACTAACAAAGTCGAATCAACACATTCGACATTGAATAAATAATTGGGTGATATTAAGGTTTTTTAGAGATTGGGACAAGGTTAACCAAATGCTCCAAAACCAACATTCAGACATATAAACCACTTTTGGCCAAATCATAACAGTGCAAGAATATAGTTCAAAGACAACATTATTTATTCATAACTGGTCGATTGCGTATCTCGATGGATGTTGAATTTTATCTTTCACAAAGTGAAGTGAGCGGAATTGACAGGTACGTAATCGACGAAGTGTGGGTGCACAACTAAAAAGACTTATAGTCTTCCATGTGCTTGTATCATTGCAAAAAAATGACAAATTCTTCGATACATATAGATGAAGTGTACAATCACCGAAAAAGACTCTAGTTTGATGATGATGGTGTGATTAAGGATGGTAAAGTAAGTATAAGCATCTAGATAGAGTGAAATAATCTAAGATTGATTTGTGAAGGCAGATGAATCGAAGATTGTATATGTAACACCCCTCTAAAATACCCCGCAAGTATATAATTAATTCAGAGCTAACATGTAAATAAAGGGCGTCACAATTGATAAAAATAATTTCAAACAGATGTCATACTTTACTGAAGAACAAATTCAATTAAATCAAGAAGTTAACATGTTCTACACAGCAGAAATTATTATCAAATTTGGATAATTTCAAAACCAACAATTATCCCAAAAAAAATCTAAATGAAACAACAAAGTTTAATTATAACTCTAAACCAAACGTTCCCCAGTGTTACAAATCAGAGCATGACACCGACACGTAATAAGAAAATGCACAACTCAATGAGCCATCCTCACCAGCTCTTAAGCCGCTAACTTCAATCTGAAATCATCAAAGTAAGGGTGAGACTTCATCATAATTAAAATGCATTATAAGTTTCTCAAAACAATAAAATATCTCAAGAATATCAATCCACCTTTTTTAGCATAATCAGATAAGTCAATTTTCACCATTCAATTCATAAACATACATCCATACATGGCAAACAAATTATAACACAGGAAACCATCCTATCATGTTATAATTCACACAAATTCAAATGCAAGACTCTGCATGTGGTACTAAAAAGTGAACTAAGTCACAAACATCGATTCGTCCATAATCACCCGGACATGAATCCAACCTCACCACCCATAATCACTCGGGAACGGTTATTGGCAATACTCACTAATTCCACACAATGAGAATTAGCTACCACCATAATGTATATGCATGCGCATCATAAAGCATGCAACATTCAATAAAGTTATGATCACATCAACGTCATAAACCAAAACCAAACCAAAACATGATATCATCATTGATCATGCATACATCAAACAACATAAACATGCAATTCATCCACCAAAACCTGATACAATCCATTATCACGGATACACCACTGCATATACACCAAGTATGCACAAAGTAACAAACCACATAATCGGAAAATCAACGCATTTTCAAAATAAAATCAAACTACAATTATTTTCTTCATTTTATAAAATAGAGCATTAAATTTAAGAAACAACGTCCAAAACGGCAATTAAAACGGACTTACGGTTTAAAAGTTATGAATTTTTAAAGTTTGGTTATTTTTCAAAAGTTACAATGGTAACTGGTTCCTCCTAGGGAGAACCTGGTTCCCACAAGTATGAAAATCATGCCCTCTGGAAAATTATATGGGGAACTCGGTTCCTCCCAGCAGGGAACCGCTTCCTGCTAAAAAAAGTCATTTTCTTTGTAATTTTTGCACTGGGAACCCGGTTCCTCCCCAGGAGTAAATGGTTCCTGCAGACTCAGAATTTCATCCCTCTGAAATTTGTACCAGGAACCCGGTTCCTCCCACAAGGGAACCGGTTCCTGCAACTACCTGTAGCAAAAACTCCAATTCTGTTGACAGCAGGTTGTTCATGATTCAATTCCAACATTCCATTACGAATGACCACATCAATTAACACCAGAATCACCTAAATAATATCAACATAATGTCAAGTAACACAATTCAACAATTCCTAAAAATCCTATATCATACAATTGATTCAATTCCACACTATCGACAACATTAGGGACAAATTCTACAAACCTAGAAAATCCTAAATTGGGATTCCTAACATGCTTAATCAATTCTATTGATCCCAAAACCTATAAGGCATAATAATTAATCGAAATCACCCCTTACCTTAAGGATTCGTCGAATTTTGAAACTCTTGGTTCTTCTCCTTCCTTCTGCTCTTCTCACTTTCACGTACGATGAATATTCCCAATTGCTTTCTCACTTTCTCTTTTCCTTCTTTTATTCATTAATATTCTAAAATAATAATAATGACAAATAATGAGATTTAGAGTCTTTTACTACACCCACACCCACACTGTATCTTTACACTACGATCCAATTTCACTTTATTTAATTAATTCTAATAATCTCAAAAATACAAATAATTAAATTTCCAATTAAATAAATAATTAAAAATTTGAATTATTTAATAATCAAAATATTGGGATGTTACAGTATATCCGGAAACCACATATTTGAAATCTTATTCGCAATCGATTAAAACTAAAGTTACCCCCCCCTAAAAAGGTAAAACCAACTCAAGATGACAATTCAATAAAGAGGTATCCATCATACTTTGAACAATTTGATTCATATTTCCAAGATTCTCCAACTCCAAAATATCAAAAAAGTCTTCAAATGGGTGCTCACATTAGCAAACAAAATCCACCACCTCCTTCACCACCGATGCTCGGGATTGAATTCATTGATGAAATCCAACTTTTTATTCACAAACACATTGAGCGGATTGTAAATGTTAAGTATTATGATAATTGTGATTATCGAGTTGTATCCAAATTGATTGGTAAAGGAGATGAGGACCACCCACTTATCTGCGTCACACTTTTGTAATAGGTGACGAGGCACAAGGAATTCTATACAAAGTTATACAGAAAAAAAATTATTCAATTCAAGATGCACTTATTCCTTGTCGTAGCAGTATGTTGCACCCCAAAATTTTCCCTTGTGATTTTACTTTTATCTAGCTTAGGCTTTGCATATTCATCTACATACACTTCATTAGGTCATTTGCATATCATTCATTCATTCAATAAAGCACCTTATTTCAAAATAATCATCAATTTTAGCAAGGTAGGGCTTCATAGTGGTTTTGAGGCTTCTTCATCAAATAAGTATGATTCATCTAGCTCTTTGTTTTGCATTAAACTATATGATTTGAACTGCTGACCAGAATCTGATATGGATTGAGAGAATGATATTATAAGTTGTATTGTTGGAGAGGAGTGAGGGTGTATCTGCAAGGCACTCTGATGCTAAAGTAAGAAAGAATACAATGAGGTACAATAAAGTATTAGGGTTTCAGAGAGTGAATAGTGGATATCTGGCCCTCACAAGTGTGGGGGTTTATATAATTTTCCCCTGGCGCTTGTCCATTGGTCCCTATTTTTGGGCCTAGATATTTGGGTCCGTAAAAATAGGTAACTGCCATGACTTGGTCAAAATGGACAGTGTAACACCTGAGGCAAAAAAAGGCGTGGGGTGGTTACACCACATGTAACTCGAGGCCGAAGAGGGCTAAAAGTGGTCGCCACATCGGAATTAAAGGGATCCCGAGGCTATGCAGGTATGTGATTGCATGGTTGAATGAGACTTATAATGATTACTGCATGGTTGAAGGGGGTTAAAAGGATTAATTGGTACTACCTATACCAATAAGATACATCTTCTTTTCGGTAGCCTAACCATAAGAACTCCACAGTTAAGCGTGTTTGGCTTGGAGTAGTAATTGGATGGGTGACCTCCTTGTAGTTTCTCAGAAAGCGTGCGAGTGAGGTCAAAGCATGCTGAAAAGAGTCGTATTGGTTTGTGGGGTCAGTCGGTAATCCTGAAGCCATTCTGGGGTATTACATATGGTACCAGAGCCAGACATCTCCTAGTATAATGTAGTTTGAGGACGAACCATGCGAAAGCTGGTGTGCATGTAACACCTGAGGCAAGAGAATGCGGGGGTGGTTACACCGCATGTAACTCGAGGCCGGAGAGGGCTAAAAGTGGTCGCCACGTTTGAATGAAAGAGATCCTGAGGCTATGCAGGTATGTGACTGCATGGTTGAAGGAGGATTATAAGGATTACTGCATGCTTGAAGAGGACTTATAAGGATTAATTGGTACTACTTATACCAACAAGATGCATCTTCTTTTCGGTAGCCTAACCATAAGAACTCCATAGTTAAGCGTGCTTGGCTTGAAGTAGTATTGGGATGGGTGACCTTCTGGGAAGTTTCTCTAAAAGCGTGCGAGTGAGGCCAAAGCATGCTGAAAAGACTCATGTTGGTTTGTGGGGTCAGTCGGTAATCCTGAAGCCATTATGGGGCGTTACAGGCAGACATGCTCGTAACTAGCCGTTGTTATGAGGATGAGACATATTACGAGCAGAGATACGTTCTAGACAATTTTTGGTTGTCTCCTCGTCTCGTCTTGGGAAGACTGGGAGGTGTCTTGGGAAGACTGGGAGGTGTCTTCCAAATTGGGCAGATTTATATCCTAGGGACGCCCTTCCCCCTACCGTCCGCTCCCCTTCCCAACCGGCCTCCACGCCTCACTTCTGACCGGCCTTCCGCCTTGATCCACCGGCCGACCTCCTCTTTTCCTTCTACGATCAACTCTTCTGGCCACAATTTCGGTCGGTCTCCCTCTCTTCTCCACCTCTATAGCTCGGATTAGCTTCAAGGAGCATCTCCTCCATTTTTCTTCAATTTCTTCAAGAATCAAGGTCTTCCTCACCAATTTTTCTTTAATTCTCATCAAGATTCAAGGATTATCATCAATTGAAGCTTAATTTTGGTATTTTCTTCAACAATTCAAGTCAAACCTCAAGAATAAGTAAGTAGCTTATTCAGTTAAGTGCTTATTTTAATTGATTTTTCGATTTTGACTTTTATTGAAATTAAATAGTGGAATTAATTGCAATTTTTGTGTGGATTTCGATTCTTGAATTTTTGTATGTGAATTTTTTGATTTGAATCCGATTTGTGAATGTTATTGTGTCGATGTGAAGGACAATTGTACATAACACACACATACACTTGTGATGTTTTTTTTTTCTTTTGCATTTAGGTCACTTTAATTGAACTTTTTCATTGCATATGATATGATCATGCATTAGTTCACTCTTAGGTTGATTGAATTGACTTGAATCCTTTGAATTAAAGCCTAATTAGTGACTAAAATTGTGTCGAAATATAGTTGTAGGTGCATTTTGACTTATAGCTAGCATTTTCATTGTACATATGCATTTAGGCTCACATTTTAGGTCACATTTTGCATACTCGTGCATTGATGCACAAACACATTAAATAGTTGCATTTATTTCATGTGTCGAAACTTGATTTTAATGACGTTAAGGTGTGTCGGAGTCACATTTTCATACACTTTTTCACATATTCATGTTGCTTTCTTGTTTGCACATAATTGAAGCATGATGACACTTTGCACCATTGCTTGCATTTGACCTTGATCCACATTTTACATCATTTTTAGGTGTAATTTGCATTGAGCATACATTGCTTACGTGATTCATATCATACCTTTACATTTCATTCATCAAAAACCTCATAAAAAATTATGAATAAACATGCATTTTCATGCATAATTTTGCATTTGTTTTCATCCAAATAACTTTGAACCTTGCACATAATTTGCATATCATTTTGTTTTGAGTTATTGAGTACATTTATGTGAATTAAATGCCATTTAACTTCTCATTTCAAAATCAAAACAAAAGTGAATTGTAACTTAATTCGGTACATGAATTTCATTGTTTCATAAGCTTTTTTAGGCGTTTTTGTGCATCAGAACTCACTTTTTCTCAAAAGTTCGAGGTAACAATAGTTGTTCCCAATGTTTTGGAACGTTTTAAAACCATTGGTGATAGTTTCGGAACCAAATTTCAAGTGTAACATGCCTAAAACACTATTGCGGCCCTGTTACTTTAAGGTCCGAAAAACGTCGCTTCTCAGAATTAATTAAAACCGACCACATTTTTGAGTTTGTTGATGTTTTTGCAAGCAACCACGCGATTCTTAATCAATTCCGAGAAGTTGACCTTTTCGCTCCGATTTCGGAAGAGTGCTTTCCCAAGCCTATTTTATGATTTTATTTCACTTCTTATATGCTTATACAGGTTTATTATGATATATACAATCGGTTTTGCATTCGGTGCTTTATTTCTAGCACTTGCTTTGTTAATTCTGACACTTTATTTCATGTGCGAGGTACATTGAGCACTCACACTTGAGATTTGGATTTGTAGCATCCTTATCTTGAGCTTGCACATATACGTGTGCATTTTATTGTCTGCTTGCTTGAGTTTTCAACTTTCTTAAAGGTTTTGTGATTCGAATGTGTACGAGCGCACATTCTATTTCTTGTTTGCGTACGAGCGCGCATTCCTTTGTCTGTTTGTTTGGACTTACACCTTTCTTGCAGGTTATCCATTTGTTCCGAATGTGTACGAGCGCACATTCTATTTCTTGTTTGCGTACGGACGCACACTTTTATCTATTTGTTTGGATTTACACCTTTCTTGCAGGTTATCCATTTGTTCCGAATGTGCACGAACGCATATTCTAATGCTAGTTTGCGTATGAACGCGCATCCTATTGTCTAGACTATGATATCTTGTAGGTTTATCTTGTTTCGAATGTGTATGAATGCACATTACGATACCTTTCGCACACAAATGTGCATTCCTTTATCAGTTTGTTTGGATTTACACCTTTCTTGCAGGTTATCCAATTATTTTGAACGTGTATGAACGCACATTCTAATACTTGTTTGCATTAAAATGCGCATCCTATTCTCCGATTGTGATTTCTCGCAGGTTTATCTTGTTTCGAATGTGTACGAACGCACATTGTGATATCTTTTTGCGCATGAATGCATGATGGGGCTTTCGTTGTTGGAGCATGTTCAAGAACCCCTCTAGTTTATTTAAAGACCCGGTTAGGGCGATTCTGTTTGCTACTTGTGTTTGGTTTGTTTAAAATCCTCTTCCATGCATAGGGAGGTACCTTGAGTCGTTGTGTTTACTTTTGTGCTTGCATAGGTCATGAGTGGTTAGACAACCCATAGTGGCACCACTAAGAAAATACCCGCTTTGATGAGATCTACAGGTGTTGTATGTTATGATGATATGATAGGCATGCGGAAAGGGTTCATAATCAACCCCTCGCACAGTTCTAGTATGTGTCAGCTCAACACATGCGAATCGTGTTGCTTCTTTATCGAGTCAATAATAAAAGTGGCAAGAGTCCCCTATTCTGACTCTCCACGCCTTCTCCCGGGGTTCGTATTTACTGCTGATACCCTGCACTCATTTGCTCTTCACACTTGATAGCTCATATAATATGGCGATACCTTTCACAATAATTGAATGTGTCGACTCCTGTTTGACTCTGGTATACTCGTTATCATCGCAGGCTATGGGACTTCCTTCTTTTCCTGCGCATGTGTGATCATTTGTTTGTGCATTGCATTGTTTGTGTGCTTCTGCCAAAGCACGTGTTTGCTTCCTCCATTTGCATCCCTTGGTTCTACAACCAAGTCGGATATAGGATAACTTCCCTTATGACCACTCGATTAGGATAGTTCTCGAGCCTAGACATTAGGATTTACATCATTTGCATGTTAACATAGGTAGAGATTCTCTTACATACTCAACCTTAGGTCGAACTTTGCATGCTAACATTAGGGTAGAACTAGCTAGTCTCCCTTTACATGTTTTCATGTTTCTTTTACATCCTTGCATGTAATAAAACTAAAACTTGTTATCTTTTATTTTTGCAAATCAAAACACTTAATAATGGTTCAAAAATTCTTTTCTCAAAGGTAAAAACAACCAACCTCCCTTCAAACCTTTTTCGTCTACGGGCGTTTTTTATTTTTAAAACCTTTTCAAAAAGGGCATTCCTTTTCAAATCTAAACAAATTGCTAAATGTGCGAGCGGCCGAGCATAAGACTTCTTATAGATGTAATGCCAAACACGAGTTGCAATTGTGAGGATGCGGAATCGAACTTCCCATAAAAATAATTGCAACCCACTAAAACGAGTGAGCCGAACTACAACGTTCTGACTTTCCCATTGCACGAGGGAATAAATAAGTATCTTGTCACGGGGCTCGATCGAGCAAACTTTGTAAATACTTCCTTATGTCCCCCTGTTCGCGTTAAAAAGTGACGTGCTAGTGAATCGAATGTGAATTCAGATTCTCTGGCTCGAAACGATTTACTCTTTTGATTTGTTTATAAAGATGCCGCGAGCATCAAGCTTTATTATTTTCAACACAAGAAAAGATGATTTAATGATTATGAAAAAGGGGAAAGCTGTTAATACCCTCAATTGATTTTGATATGCGTAACGACTAGCGCAAACTAGACGCAACGCATTGGGGAGATTCTGAGTAAGGGGGTTTGTTATATAAAGGGAATAGATGGAGCACACTAAATATATATAGTTATCTATAGCTTTATATATGAATATGTTTGATATGTTTGTGTGTTTTAATTGCTATTTCTATGATTGGGAAAGTTTCTCCTTTGGATTTTTAAGAAGGATAGATTATGTGGGATCCTAGTGTTTGTTATTATTGTGCTCGCAAAGATCTGTGGATCTTCTGCATACATATCCCCTAATGGGAATCAGAGCATTTGTAGCTCGGATCTAAAGGGATCTATGGTTTGTTTGGTTTGAGGGAGAAAGAAATTTGCTCGCCAAGGATGAGACCTTGTGCCTACGTATTCTCAAAAGGATGTTGAGAAAGTCAGAGCAATCGTAGTTCCCACTTATGCTAGTGGAAAGCAACGGGAGTTAGTAAGAGACACAGACAAATGTCATCTTAATGAAAAATGTATCTAATCTATTTCATCACATACATTTTGAAAAGTTTGATTGATTGAATCTTCCGTCGTAAGTTATAGGTGTTTTGCTTGAGTGTACAAGCGTTACCACTTACATGTTTAAGAAAGATGTTTGAAAATGATTGAATCTTTTAATTGTAAGCATTGGGTGTTTTGCTTGAGCGTACAAGCGTTACCACTTACGATTAAGAGATGTTTTTTGTTTGAAAAGAGTTTGAAAAGTTTTTGATTGTATGTGATGTGATAGATGAGATACTTCTTCCATAGAGATGATAAACGTCTAACTCTCGAGGAGAAATTGATTGGATTTAAGGGGATGCTTTTAAGAAGCCCATGGGTCCTTGTATTGTAAGCCCAAGAGGAGGCATTCCGAGGGTCATCGAGGGTCATCGAGGGTCCTTGTATGAAGCTCAAGAAGAAGCTATAGGGTATGGCTGGCTTTGTTTTAAAAGGGATTTCACCGGGAAACCATCCTTTTGGAATTAAGAGCAATTTCAACGGGAAATTATACTCTTTGGGTTCTATCCTAACGCGGGTGATTCTTTGTATTGGAAGCCCAATAGGAGGCTGTTAAGAGATTTCCTGTCTCTTTCATTGTATGATGCCCAAGAGAAGGCTAAACTCAATGAGGAGTTCTTTTGAACGAAGCCCAAGAGGAGGCTGACTCAACAGGGGAGTGTTGTCTTATATGAAGCCTAAGCAGAGGCTAAACTCAGATGAATGAGTTTTCTTTATATGAAGCCTAAGAGGAGGCTAACTCTGTGGGGAGAGTTATCTTGTATAAAGCCCAAGAGGAGGCTATAACTGTGGGGAACCTATTGGTTAGACTAATTATTATGTTATAATTAGACAGTTGTATAAACAAGTGTATGTGTGATATGTATTCACAGGAGTTTATGAAAGAAATATAAACAATGCATGATGTTTATTTACAAGAGTTTATGAAGGAAATATAAATAAGTGTCTGTGAAACGAACGTTTAAAACGAGCGCAACTTGATTATTTACAAGTTTGAATGTGTACAAGAAAGTAAGTATGTACACGAACGAGTATTTATGTACAGGAGATGTGGATGTACATAAGAGGGTTGGGACTTACACCATAAGGGTGGCCCATTGGTTTAAAAGCAGTTTCACCGGGAATAATGCTCCTTTCAATACCAATGGTATTCAATGTATACACAAGTGAAGTGAAAACAAACGATCGAAGTTTGTCTGTACTTGAGTATAAAAAGTATCTGTATTATGTACAGGTAAAAATTTGTATGTATATGAAAAGAATTTGATATGTACAAAGAAGATATGTATGTACATAAAGAATGTTGGTTTGGGACTTACACCGTAAGGGAGGCCCATTGGTTTAAAAGCAGTTTCACAGGGAATAATGCTCCTTTCAATACCAATGGTATTCAGTGTAAAATGAAAACAAACGGAAGAAGTTTGTCTGTATTATGTACAGGTAAAAAGATGTGTACATAAAAGCAATGGATATGTACAAAGAAATATATGTACATAAAAAAATGTTTTGGGACTTATACCGTGAGGGAGGCCCATGATCGATTAAGAAATTCGAGAGAAAACGAATCGGTTTTATCGTTTAAATCGGATCGATCATGGTAAAAAGATGTAAGTTTGATGAAAAAAGTTTTGAAGAAATGGTTTTGAAAGTGTTTTTGAAATGTAAAGTTTACTTGTAAGAAGTTTTGAAAAGAATCGGGACTCGAAAGTTTGAAAAATTCACCTTTAAAGGTGGTTTTGAAAAGTGCCCGAAGTGTCGTTTTCGGCTCGATTAAAACATAATCAGATGAAAGTTTTTTCTGAAAATTTTTGCACTATCATAAAATAGATGTATTTAATGACAAGTGTACAAAAAATCACCGCAAAATGAGGAGTTTTGATTGGTTAAAAAAAATGTTAAAGTTTGTAAAAAATATGAAGAAAAAATGAAAAGTTTGAAAAAAATTGGTCCATGGGAGGCTTGAACCCAGGACCTGATGGGTGGATACGTGGCACAAAGACTTACGAGTGAGCTGGCAACCGCTGGGGCGGCAATACATCCTGGTATTGTGTTTAAACTATGAAATTATATTTTAAACTGGATATTTAAATTTGAAAAACGCGCGCAAGCCATCTTCATCTTCCCCAATCTTCAATCAACCATAGATTTCGTGTTTCTTGATGAAATTGAATGAAATAAACATGAAACTTGACCGAAATTTAACAAGGAACATGATGATGCTTTTTAATTTCATTTATTTTCAGTTAAACATGATTGAATTTCCAGAAATCACGAAGAACCCTAGAATTGAAAAACCTAATTGAAATCGTGTATGATGGATGATTTTGTCAATTGGTTGAGGGTTAATGATCGTGAGTGGTGCAGAAAACAAATGGCCAAGAGCTTTTTTGATTAAAGGCAAGGAATCATAGAGTTAGAGTTTCAAGTTCTTACCTGTTGAAGCTGGAATCGAATTCGATGGAGGAGTGTTTCCAGTTGAGTTCTAATGATTGTTTGAGCATCAACGGCCTATGTGGAAGGTGTATGAGTGGTCTGCTCACTTCGAATCACCCTGGATCAATCCAACCAAGTCCACCTGCATACAGCTCAAATGAAAACTGGAAATCGATATTAGAGTTGTTACAGATTGTTGCTGAGGGTCTGCATCATCTCTATGATGTATATGGATGGTGTTTGGATGATCAGAACATCACTTGCTCGAGCCAAGCTATGGATTTGAGTTTTAAGGCAGTTTTGCAAGCTTATGTGACATGAAGTGTAATTCTGAGTTTTAGCTTTGCTTATGTTGATCTTATGTTTCAAACAAGTTTCAAATGGATATTAAAACATATTAGACACCAATTTGATCAAAGTTTTTCATTAGTTTTCAAAATTGCAAGTTTTCACAAATTGAACTATGATTTATGAATTTTCAAAGATGAAGAGTGAAAGCATGTACTTGCATGGCTTTGGTGTGTTTGAACTTGAAAATGATGCCTCTATTTATAGGCCATGAGTTCTGAAATGTTAGGCACAAAGAATGGCTTTTGGTAATTCAAACTTGCCTTAGAGGGCAAGAAAGTCTTTTGGTAAAAGGAAAAGGAAACTTCCTTTTTTAACCATGTGTTAAAATCTCAAATTGATCTTATCTTTTCAAAATTATCTTCAACTGATATTTATCAGTTCTATCTCAATTTTGGCAAGGTGGCATTGCTTCTAGAAGAAGAAATCAAAAAATGACCTATAATCTTGAAGTTTTGACCTTGAAATCCATGGTTATGGAGCCTTATGTTTCAATTTCAAAAGTATAGCTAGACTCCATGGATTTGAGAGTTCTTGGACATTTTGGAAAGCTTGTTTCAAGGGCTACAACTTTCATGTTTTGAGTTTTTTCCAATTCAAAGTGGAACTATGTGAAAAATGCCATGAAGTTTGGAAAAGTACAAAATTTTAACACTTGAAAATTTTTCTAAGTGTTGAAATTTTGACTTTTGTTGACTTTTCAAATTCTTTGATTTTTATGATCATGATGGATCATTTGAAGTATTTTGATGATGGAAAAAGTTTTGTTTTGAAAAGTTGACCAAAAGTCAAATTTTGACTTTTCGTCTGGATGAATTTTCATCGATGTTTGAAATTGATGAAGTCTGTGAACTTTTGTGATGTTTTGAATCCAGAAATTAGGTCAACATGTTGTATCTAAGATATAATGATCAATCTCTAGCAAAAAAAGTCATTCATGGCTCAAAAAATCAGAGAATACTCATGCTCGACCAAAACCCTAATTGGTCGATCCTCGATTGATCAATGAGAAAAGTTGGGTATCTGATGATCAGAGGTTGATGATTTGATGAAGATAGGTCAAATGAAGTGAGTAAAACTCAAACCCTAGTTGGTTGCCTCTTGAATCAGATGAGAATTTGATGAAACCCTAATTTTGACCTGTGAATGCTACACCCGATTAATTCTGTTCTGAATTGTTAGTGATGCAATGATGCCAATGTGAGGTGGTATATTAGGTCAAAATTGGGTATGATGATTCCCTATTTAAGTTTCTTTAACCTGAGATATGAAGATGAATATCTTTGTTTTGATAGGTGTGAAGAGACTTAAATATCAGAATACGCAAATTTTGGACCTAAGATACCAAAAATGCGAGATGCAAAATGATTGCAAAAAGTTTCACCGAGATGATATCACAGAAATGACATGCTGGGGAAAAATTTGTGAGGATGACTCAACTGCTTAAGAAAAGAGAATCCTGTTTGTTGGAAACAAGCAATATGTCTCATTGGGAAAAGAGATTCACAAAACATGTGAATATCTGTTTTGTTTTGGGAGACAAAGAGGTTACCTTCTGTCAGCCTTGTGACAATGTTTAAGGTAAGTGAAGATGAGATTACCAATTATCAGCCTTGTGATAGTTTATGGTAATGAGTTCTGAAGATGTTACCAATTATCAGCGAAGTGATAACTATAACAAGGTAAATCTTTTTTTGAGAAAATTTTGTTGAGTATTCAACATGAATAATGAGATAAATGATGGAAACAGATCTCAAATGAGTTTTGAAGATATTACCAATTATCAGCAAAGTGATAACTATAACAAGGTAAATCTTTTTTGATATATTACTGAGTATTCAGCCTTGTGAATAACAGACAGCGAGAGAAACAGAACTCAAATGAGTTTCTATTTTCTTGGATACAATCTTGCCGAGGATCTCTCTTTTGAGAAGACGCGGGCATTTTGATTGGAAGACACAAGTTTTCCTTTAGACAGAAAGACAACTGCTGGGGAATTTCTCGTACAGTCGTGATTTGACCTTGTTGAGAAGAACAAACTTTCATGACAATTTTAGAAACGAAAACAAAAATAAGCGGCTCAAATGATGAGGCTATTGCTTATTGCTTTGTTGATTAGAGACAGGGTTCTATCCAGGAATGAACTGGAAAGAAAAGGTCAATCAAGACTTTGTTCCTAATGCGGAATGATCTTAGCTAGGGAACAGGAGAGAGAAAAGATGTATTTCTCTGCTTGGGAATAATCTACTGGGGATGTGATCAAACCTACGTGAATAAGTGTGATTTAAACCAGTGATATGTGTGATACGGTGAACTGACTTTGTAGGATTTTTGTATCCAAATGTGCGGATAGCAAGAGTCGCCACCGACTTTTATTTTTATCCAATTAAGGGAAGGTAAAAGTAAGAAAAAGACCTTCGTTAGATTCGAGTTCGGGAGAATGGTTATGAAAAGGGAAGGTATTAGCACCCTTTCCATCCGTAGTTATCTACGGCTCTTAGTTGCTCTAGATCACTTTTTAAAATTGCTTTCTGTGTTTGACAAAGATGTTTTGAAAAAGGCATTTCGCTTTGACTTTGTAATGACTCATGTAGGAGTGTATACAAAGTGTTCGAAATGTTGAGTTTTGAAAAGAAATTGAACTTTGAAAAGAGTGTGTGGTGTGAAAAGCATTTGATAGAGCGAGCAACTAAGAGACTTATTTTCCCAAATTGGTCGTTTATTATACTTCTACATTCCTTTAGAATAGCGCTAGCCATACCATTAGTTAGTAGGTAGCCCCATTCGTTGGATGTAAGCGGGACATTCGAAGGGACATCGGATGGTCATAGAAAGCAACTTGTAGGAAGTATCCTAGCACATTCGAAGGACTATCATCATTTTCGTGGCGACAATCGAGGGTCAAGATCATGTATTCGGAGGCGACATTGTGGGTCTTATGATCTTTGTATCGAAGGGACTATGATGATTTGTTTGGAAGGCAGTGCTAGAATACCCTACGCTCGAGGACATGACCATTTTGAAATCGAAGGCATCGAGAGAATTACCCTAAAGGTGCGTGTGTGAAAGAGTGTGTTGATTCAGATATTTTATCTTGAAGATTAGTGTGAGCTATGTCCAATTATTATCTTGCCATACACGCCTAATTACTAGCAATTGATAAGGGTGCGGAAAGTAAAATGCGGAATGTAAAGTGCGGAAAGGTAAACCTACGCTATTACATGGCTTTGGGGCAGATACATAATTTAAACTTGCGGAAAATAAAAACCTAGATTAAACTATTACAACCCATGAGCAATTACATTATTGGAAAATAAAATAATAAAATGATAAAGAGAAAATCGTCTGAATCGGATCAACCTGTACAAAAGTAAGAAATCGGAAAATGCAATATGAATCGAACAAAAGAGAAAATGTTAGAAAATTGCAAATTTTAATATGAGAAAATTAATATATGCTGGAAATATGATAAATATATTAAAATAATTTTTTGGGATTTTTTGGAAAAGATTTAATAATTAAAATGCAATTAAAAGTGAATTAAATGCAAAAATATAAATAAAAATAAATATGCATGCAAAAATATGTTTTTTAATTTTATTAATTAAATAAAGATTTTTAGAATATAAATGCAAAAAGAAAATATTTTTTGGTAATTTTTTAATGCAAAAATAAAATTGTGAAAACAAATTAAAATGACATGAAAAATATTGAAAATAAGAAGAAACTAAAATATGGAAAATATTGAGTTTTGTAAAAAAGAAACAAACATTGGTCTTGCCAGGATTCGAACTGGAGACCTTATGTTCAAACTTTGAATCCCCTTGCCTTTGCCATCTGAGCTGCGTTGCTTCACTGTTGGAAAACCGGATCGAGTAGAAGAAAGACAAGTGTCGCTCCCTGAGACTCCAGACCGCGCGCGAAGCTTCATCGTCCCCAATTCAAATTTTCAAAGCTAGCGTCGGCTGTTCTTCGACGCTATGTCCCTGGCTAATTCAAAAAATCAAGCAAACATAATATAAATAAATTCTAAGGCCATGGTTCGATTCCTTGAAGCATTCCGAACACGCTGGTATGGGTCTTGAGGTCCAATTTTTCCTAATAAGAGAAACCCTAAAACGGCATAAGAAACCCTAATCATGGCATAACACGATTTAGGCTATGGAAATTCAATTAAAGCACCCAGAAAGTTTGCAAATACATCACTGATCACAAAAACAAACACAAAACATGTTAACAATGCATGAATCAAAGAATACGATTTTTGAAATTTCAAGAACAAACCAAATTCGGTTTTCACGATTCTGGATGATTTTTGGCAAAGTGAAGGTCTGATTCGCTTCTGGAGGTATCAAGGAACCTGTTGGACACCTCAAAAACGATTGAGAATGGCTGGAAGTAGGATTCCCACTTGCTTGAGTGACACGGTTTTTTGAGTTTGAGAATAGGGTTTGTAGAGCAATTTTTTCTTTTTTCTCTTGATTGGTATGCATCATGTATTTATACTGGATGGATTTGGGATTGAATTTGGAAAGAATTGATCAACATTCAATGGAAATCAAATTTGATATTCTCATGAAATCAAATTTTCAAATTTTGTCCAATTTCAATCCAATCTTGCCAAATTTGATCTAATTTCGAAATTGCTGGCATTTATGGGTTGATTGGATCACAAGAAAGCAATAAAATCAATCTTCTAATTAATTTTGATTTTATAATTTATTTTAAGATTTAATTTGCATTTAAATAAATAAATTACAAATTAAATAGAAAAATAAATCAAAAATTCGTGGCATTGGGCTTGGACATTCCTAATTGCATGAGGAACAAGTTAGGATGAAGAAAAGGTAGGCCCATTTGCAAAAGATTTGATTTTTTGAAGTATCTCTCTTTGTGCATTCTTCCAAAATTGCCCAACTTGTGAATGGTGTAACTTGCTCAATTTTCCACATTTTTGAGTGTTCTTGGACTTTTTGGAAATCTCTAAGAGTCCTCTAACCAATGTCTTTGGTCTCATCTCATTTGGAGTTACCATGCTCAATATATCTTCAAAACAAAAAGTTGACTTTTTGTTGACTTTGAAAATGACCTGTAATGTTTTGAGCTATACCTCTCAAATGAAGCATTTTTTGGACATTCTTGTGAGACATGAAGTTGTAGAGAATTGAATTTCCTTCAAAACAAAAGGTGGTGGAAAAATTTACGAGAAAGTATGAGAAAGTTATGATCAACAAAGTTCATTGACTTTTCACCTAGAAACCCTAATTTAGAAAGTTTGACTTTTGAGCAAATCTTGAGTTTTCTTGATGAATCATGATCAACCCTTGATCAAATGATGAATGTAACTTCAAAATGAGGATGTTGACCAAAAATCAGAAGTTTTGACTGCATGTTGACCACAGTTGACTTTTTGTCCAATACACCCGATCTTCAACCATCTGAGCAATTGCCTGAGGAAACTTGACTTGTGAGGCTTGAAACTTGACATGGAGAATCTTTGAAGCATATGAGGAGGCATGAAGACCATTGGAGATGTTGGGAATCCATCTTGACTTGAGAAATACCAAACCCTAGTTTGGGTTGATTGTCTAGGAGAGAGTTTGTCTGATCAACTCTTGAGGAATCCTTGAGCATGGATGTATGAAATCTTTTGAGAAGATGGAGGGTAAATTTTGGGGTATGACAGCTGCCCCTGTTCAATCTTCTTGTACTGGAGGGTTAGATTGACATGCTTGTCTTTCGTGACCTGGAGGTAGAAGATGATTGAACACTCGAGTACACCTGAAAATTTGCACTCGCTGTTGGTGGATGATGCGGGAATGGGCTTACAGATGCCATTTGGAGAAGTTGGAGACTTCGCTGGGGGAACGAGTCGTATGCTAAACTCGAGGTTGTCAGTAGGAGAGCTGACGGAGATGGGCTTAAGATGCCATCTAGAAAGGTCGATGTTGGGGAGTGAGTCGTATGTTAGACTCTGTAGATGTTCTGGAACGGAGAGGAGATGGGCTTAAGATGCCATCCGGGAGTCGTACGTTAGACTTCGTGTTCACTTTGAATGAAGTTATTGGTGCATATTGATTTTTAACCATATATGCGGATTCGAAGTGAAGGAATGTTGACAAGTAGTCGGAGATAGGCTTAAGATGCCATCCAAGGTAATCGAGTCGTCGCTAGACTCGTAGTTCTTGTTGATAATAAGGAATCAGAATAAATCTTCGTGCTGATTACTCTGAGGGAGATTGTAGTTGGCAAGAATGTGGATAGCTTCCCTGTTGTGCATCGGGTGTTTGATCCATCGCCTGTTATCGGAGGATAACCAGAGGTGGTCCTTCGGATAGTTTTCCCGTCGGTTCGGGGCTTAATCCTGGACCTGTCGTCGAAGGACAACCAAGGGTGGTCTTTCAGATAGTTTTCCCGTCGGTTCGGGGCTTAATCCTGGACCTGCTTGCGTCAGAAGTGACTTTCACCTGTTTTGGAGAAAACAAGAGAAACTTTGATAGAATATTCGTTAGCTTTATGCAAGGTATGATGCATGACAGTGTATATGAATGACATATGCATGAATTACGACTTTATGAGAAATGTATGAATGATGAATGTTGTGATATTTCAAAACATATCCATCTTGAAGAAGATGCGGATGTTCTGTTTGAAAATTTCTGACTTCTGCTTGGGGGAATTGAGTAGGTGGAAGTCCCTGCTTTTGAAGGAGAAGAAAGATATCCGGGCTTCCTCCGATGCACTATCTGACCAAGTCTTGGGCCTAGATATTGTTGAGGAAGGTAGAGATTTGAGAAGCTCGTTGTTGGAGATCTCATAGACCCTGCTGAGGAGAGTCTGGGAGGCAATCTATTGGGGACCTTGTATGTGGACCCTGCTGAAGAAATTTAGGAGACGCTCTACTGGGTATTCCGAGTGTAGATCTCGCTTGAGAGCATTTGATGGTTGCTGAGAGACCGGGCTAGAAGAGTCTGGGAGTCCGTTGTAATCTCTGGCTGGGGAATAAAAGGTGTAGGTTCCTCCGATGCACTATCTGACCCAGTCTTGAGTCTGGATACTGCTGCCGGGGAGAAGGGGGAGGATTGAAACACGTCCGTTGGGGATGAACACCTTGACTGGGGATGAGGTGTTACTGCTTGGAGACTGATGTAACATTGCTCGATTGAGTGGAATCACTGCTTATGAATTAACATATCCCCCGATGTGTTGTGAGTGACACCTTTGTGGGGATTATGCTCTGTGGGGAAATGTTTTGGTGACTTTCGTCGTCGTCCCAATTCCTGGAGCTTGTAGTAAGTACTTTTGTATGTTCACTTTTCGTATGTTTGTGATTAGATTCTTATTGTCAAATGCGTATAGTCATTCAAAGCAAACGTTGGACTTATTGCAAACGACAACAACAAAAATTGTAAAGAGAAAGAAATTTGCGTTTATTTGAAAGGTGGCGTATGGCCAAGTAGTTTTGTACACAAGAAAGGTAAAAAGCTATGCGGAAACAATCTCGTTAAGTTCCCACTATGCTAATACTCATATATTTCAACTATCTCATCTCCTTGCATCGTTAGAAAGTGAGTAGGCGATCTTCGCCATTTGAATCTTGAATCCGATAGTAGCACAAGCGGATGATCCGAAGAGACATAGTTATGCGCTTAAATCCCTAACTTTTGCCTAGACCGCCCTTCGGGTTTTCTGAAACCCTTTTTGCCCAAGCCGCCTTTTCGTGTTTTCGACTTGTCGGTGTACATGTTTTGTATATATCCTTTATTTTTGCCCGAACCTTTTGGTTCGCCAGGATGCCCTTATTTTTGCCTAGGTTCGCCGACCTAGCGGGTCTCTTTATGCGTAGTATTTTTTGACTATGTCTGCGTTCACGTGGTGTGGGAAGTCTTCACCATCCATGGTGCTAAGTATCATAGCTCCCGAAAAATCTCTTGACTACAAACGGTCCTCATAGGTGGAGTCCATTTTCCAGGATCACCTTGTGGAAGGATGATGCGCTTGACTACTAGATCACCGACTTGGTAGACTCGGTGCTTGACCTTCTTGTTAAATGCTCTAATCATTTGTTTCGATAAATCATCCATGGCGGATGGATGCGAGTCGTTCTCATCAATCAAGTTAATCGGTCAAGGCGAGTCGGACCCAATCGTCTTCGCTAACTCGCCTCTGGAGGACTCGGTTGAGGTATCCGAACCTCGATGGGTAAGCGGCTTCCATACCGTAGACAAGAGAAGGGGTTGCCTGTTGATGTTCGTCTTGTAGTGTGATAACCATGAAGAGCGAATGGTAACATCTCATGCCAATCTTTGTAAGTCACCGTCATCTTCAGATAATCTTCTTAATGTTCTTGTTGGCGGCTTCCTGCGCCATTCATCTTAGGCCGATAAGGAGAAGAATTATGATGCTTGATCTTGAAGCTGCGTGCGAGTTCGGTGATCATCTTGTTGTTGAGATTGGAACCGTTATCGTGATAATCCTTTCGTGAGTGCCATACCGAGATAAGATTATGCTTGATGAATCGAGCCACTACATTCTTGGTAATGATGCATACGAGGTGCTTCTACCCACTTGGTAAAGTAATCAATTGCCACAAGGATGAAACGATGTCCATTGGAAGTTGGGCTTGATTTCTCCAATCATGTCAATGCCCCACATTGCAAAAGGCCAAGGAGAAGTTAAAACATTCGTGGATCGGAGTACGTGCACTTTGTCCATAACCGCACTTGTGACAAGATCGAGTAGCGGTGACAATCGCTTCCATGGTGGACCAATAGTAACCTGTTCTCAAAATCTTCTTAGCCATGGTGTGTCCCTGGAGTGGGTACCAAATTCCGTGTAACTCTTCCATGATCGCATTCTTTTTTACGGTCTACAGTAGATAAGCACAAGTCGTGGTTGCGCTTGTATAAGATGTCATTGCTGAGGAAGAATTTAGATGCAAATCTTCTCATGAACTTCTTATCATTAGCAGATGCCCCTGCGGGATATTCCTGAGTCTCAAGATACCTCTTCACGTCATAGTACCAAGGTTTCTCTTAGTCAAGCTCACAACAATCTGTTGGTTCGTCGAATTTCTCAATGATGATCCGGGAGCCTCGTTGTCCCATCTAACCTTGAACATAGACGACATAGTAGCCAATGCGTCTGCCAACTGATTCTCTTCTCGTGGAATATGATTGAAAGTAACCTCTTGTAGGGAATCAAACTCGAACATGCTCTCGATACTGGAATGAGATTCGGATGCTTCGTATCCCACTCGCCTTAATTTGACCGATCACCAAAGTGAGTCTCCATACACTTGTAAGAACTTGATTCTTAAGTCAATAGCGCTTTAAGACCCATGATGCACGCCGTGATTCGCCATGTTATTGGTCAATGAAACAAAGTCGCGGTGAAAGGAGTATGTCCTTTGTGGGGATGTAATGATGGCGCCAATGCCATTGCCAAGTGCGTTCGAGGCTCCATCAAAGACCATAGTCCATCGGGATCCTTGTTCGGTCCTTCGTGCGGGCACGGTTCTTCAATCTGTAACTAGTAAAACATCTTCGTCGAAATTGAACGCATAGGCGATAGTCATCTACGGCTTGATGAGCCAAATGATCGGCTACTATACTTCCTTTGATCGCTTTCGAGAAGTGTCTTGGATGTCATATTCGGTCAAGATCATTTGCCATCTTGCTATTCTTCCGAGAAGTGGTTTCTCAAAGATGTATTTTATCGGATCCATCTTGAAATCAACAAGGTAGTGTGAGTCAACATATCTTGTCTTAGTCGTGACGAAGCCAAAGCGTTGCAAGTTTTCTCAAGTGAGTATCTTGTTTCACGTTGGTAAACTTTTGCTAAGGTAGTATATTGCATGCTCTTTTCGACTGACTCGTCATGTTGCCCCAACACACACCCATTGAGTTCTCTAACAACGCAAGTACATGATAAGAGGTCTTTCTTGGGCGGCATCGAATAGGAGGATTACGAAGGTACTCCTTGATTTTGTCAAAAGCGATCGGCAATCGTGTTCCATCCCACTACTTGATCTTTCTTTAGTAACTTGAAGATTGGCTCACAAGTAGCGTTAAGTGTGCAATGAATCGATGTAATTTAATCGCCCGAAACCTCGACCTCTTTCTCGGTGGGCTGGGATCTCTTGAATAGCTTTAACCTTGGCGGGGTCCACCTCAATACCTTTACCACTGACAACAAACCCTAGGAGTTTTCCGGATCTGACTCCAAAGGTGCACTTGTTAGGATTAAGTCTCAACCTGTATTTCTTCAACCTGTCAAATAGTTTCTGCAAATGATCAAGATGTTCTTCTTCAGTCTGTGACCGAGCTATCATGTCGTCGACATAAACCTCTATCTCGTGATGAATCATGTCATGAAATAATGTCACCATAGCACGCTGATAAGTGGCACCCGTGTTCTTGATCAAACGGCATAACCTTGTAGCGAGAAAGTGCCCCACCGTAAGAAGTAGTCTTCTCCATGTCTTCGTGAGCCATTTTGATCGATTGTAATCGGAGAAACCATCCATGAAGGAGAAAACCTTATCTTGACGGTGTTGTCAACCGAACATCAATATGAGGAGTGGGAAATCATCTTTCGGACTTGCTTTGTTCGGATCTCGTAATCCACACACATTCGTACTTTACCATCTTTCTTGGGCACGGTACCACATTTGCAACCCGTGGATAAGAAGTAAGCTAAGAAACCGGTTGAAGCGCTTCATAACCGGCTTTGATTTTCTCGACATCTCGGGACGATGCATTTAACCTTACATTTCAGGAGAAAACCTTCTTTGTCGGAATCGGTGTACCACAATATCAATGTCCAACCACGGCATGTCTTCGTATGACCAAGCAAAACCTCAATGTAGTCTCGTAGCATCCGAATCAACCTTTCTTTGACATTCTCAAGACCCGCTCCTATCTTGATCTCTTTCGCCTTCATCACTCAAATTCACAACCTCAACTTGCTCTTCGTGTGGTCAGATAACTCGCTCTTCTTGCATCGACAAGTTCTCCGGCACTTCACAATCTTCCTCACTTTCGTCTTGACTTGGTAGATCGGATTATCAAGTCATATTTAGCACTAGCATTTGTTATTAACGAGATTCGAGTGATTCGCAGTGTATCGTGGGTGTGTGTAAGAAACACATAGCTTTTTGAAGGGGTGATAAAGTAAAAGAAAGAAAACAAACAATTGAATGCAAAAGTCCAACGATTTATTGAATAAAAATACGCAAACGATGATAATAACCCTCGAACGAGCCATGATGCGGGCAAGGCACTAGGCTTTCAAAGTTTATTGTTCAAAACATAAAGAAATACGAAAAGCAAAACAAAACAAGAGCAATTACTCGACTAAAGGAGATTGGTATGACGTCTTGCCTTCCAATTGTTGATCCCATGATCCGAGTTGGGAAGATCCACTTGCGATGTCGAAGCCGTTGTCTTCGTCTTCTATAGCATGGATTCCGCTCGGTGATGCGGAAAGGAAGTTGGCAAGACGTTCGCGTATCATCTTGACCTTTGATGGTGAAGCCTAAACCGGTCTTGTCAAATTTGAAAGGAAGATCGTGGGCTGTCCCCAAATAGTACTACCTTCTTCAACAGCTTGAGCATCTTTCAATGAGGCCATCCTAGGCGGAGCTTGCGTAACCAGGGGTGGGGAGAGTCAAGCATGACTGGTATTGTTTCAAAAGCTTGACAGGAGTCTCAAGAATTCTCCTTCTATCTCAAGGTATCGGAATGACTGTAGATGTGACCATATATTCTTCTTCTCCACATCGTAACAACCTTCCCTTTTATCGGGTATTTCACGATGCAAGGTAGAACCGCCCATGTATCCAAGGGCCCAAGTAGGCGAGAAGCGGGACGAATGTCCATGACAAAGAAAGTGGAGTCAAAAGTGGGAACCGACTTTGTTGAGTGAGCTCTCAAGTACGTGCGCTTAGAACCATCAAAAGCTCTCACGATAATGTCACTGGTCTCGAACCAACCCTTCGACATCAAGCCGATCAAAAGCGTCTTGGTAGGATATTCGAGCGAACCGGTGTCAACCAAAACATGAGATGGTAGTACCCTTGCATTCAACAGAGATGTGCAAGGCTTTGTTATGTTTCTTTCCTAGGAGGCAAATCAAGATCGAGAAGCCTAGGCCGTTGTTGGCAGCCAGCTAGCAATACAAACTTTCGGTGGTAGTGTCTTGCAGTGCGTGAGCATTCTTGAAACTTCACCAAGGCGTTAGCATGAGCCTCGAGCATAAGAGCAAAGCGAGCATGGATATCTTGGACGGAGTTTGTCCCAACTGTTCCACGACATTGTAATCACTCTTCTTGATGATCTTCAGAATTTCCTCCATTTCTTGTTTGGAGGTGTCTTCAACAACTTCCTTTGGTACTTCTGGTTGAGCAGGATGAGTCGCTGGTTCTTTCCCTCTAGCTGGGGATATTGGTGGAGTAGACGGAATGCGAGCCATGATGTCTTTGGAGGAGAGATCTCGGGAGAATACCCTTCCGGTTCGGGTCACCTTACTTGATCCGGTGATGTTGTCGATGTCAGGAATAGAAACTTCAGCAGTAAGATCTTCAATAGTCAGAGGGTCTTGCTTGACACCATGATAGTAAACATTAGGTCCATAATTCCAAGGGATAGCCTTGTCAGAGGAATATGGAACTGGTCTTGGAGAAGTGATAATGAGGGGCACCACTCTAGGCACAGGATCAGCAGAGGAAATCCTTATTGTGTTAACATCAGCATAGTCTTCTGGGAAATCGTCACCCCATCCGGTCGCCTTGACATCTTTAATAGGAATCTTGTAACTATCAGGAACAGTGTACTTCACCATGTAATCATACTTTCCACTTGGCTGCCCCAAGGTGTCCCACACAGATGGTGTTGTTTCATTCGCATTGCCAATCTTCAACTTAGATATTTCTTCACACACGCACGGTGGTTTCGAAATAGTATCTCACGGTTATCCATCATGCCGAACACGTCTTCTCAACCAAGCGCAACCATCGGTGAGATGGGCACCAACGATAATCTTCGGGCATCTGGATTGACGGCTTGCAACAAATTCTTCTTAACCATCGAGGAATGGTCAAGTCATCTATGTTGAAAACATAAGTATCGCCACCAACAAAGATTGGAACTCTTGTCATGGTTAGGCATAGGAGCATTGATCACATTCGAGTCTCAACAGAGGATCAAACCCAACTGATTAGCTTTAATCATATCTTGAATCTTGTTCTTGAGCCCAACAATTGTCGTTGCGTGCCTGGCTATTGGAATGGTAAGCACACTTAGCATTAGGATTGTACTTTGAGATGAAGTGTTGACATTCGAGGAGGATCCCTCAAGGTAATCGGCTGCTCAACATGTGTTGCAAGGCTTGCGACAAAGGCATGTTGATCTTCAGAACTGCTTCGTGGCGCATTCAGCTCGTGTTGTCCGAGGTTGTGCCGATGTAGGATCGAGATCACAACCGCCCCCAGATTGAGCACGGTCGGTCTTGGCTCGGCTTTTCGACCATACACGATTAATTTCTTTCTTACTACCAAAAGATTTCTTCGCAAAGATTTGAAGATGACTCATGAATCTTCCCTCTTGATACCGACTTCAATCGCTGCGTCAATATCATTTCGGTGAATCGGATGAAGAATTTCCAATCGATGATTGAAGAATGGGCTGTCGGTGTTCCCATAAACATATCAACCAACTCCCTATTGGACAAGGGTGGTTGAACTCGCTAGATCCCTCCACACGAGCATACTCTTGAACTTCTCACGACCCATAGACATGCTTTGTAGTTGCATGCGAGTGGGTGTCAATTCAAGATTGTACTCATACGTCAGAAAGCATCGCTAAGTCACCCAAGTACGGATACGGTCATTCTCTAGGTGATAATACCATTCCAACTGGGTTCCGGACAAACTCTCTTGAAAATAGTGCATCCACAACTTTCATCATCGGTGTAGGGATTGATCTTACGGACATAGGACTTCAAATGACTTAGGGCAATACATGGCATCATATTTGGCAAAAGCAGGAACCTTGAATTTGGGAGGAATCACAACACAGAACAAGACTCGATCATCAAAGTTCAGCCGGACATTTTCAAGTTTTCCATTCGAGACGGTCTTGAGTTGCTTGTACTTGTCATCTTCATCGAGTGTTGGCTGTAATCAGAATGATCCTCTCCTCCTTTCTTTGGCTCACGCTGCTCACCTTCATCACCCTTGGTACTTCCCTCGGTATGGACACTTCCTTCAGAGAGCTCGATACGGCTGACCACCTTAGGACCCCTTTGAAACGTCTACCCATGTTGAGGGACCAACAACCTTCTTCTTCTTGTTGATGAGCTTCTTCAAATCTTCTTGGCCTTGGACCAAGTTGGTGAACATCTAAACCGAGCATTCGAGCCGGAGATCTTTGTGATCTTTCAAGAGCCATTTCGCTAAAATAAATAGCGAGCAAATGAGAAAACCAATCTCAATGTACCGTGATGCAATGTTATGCTATGCTATCGATGTTTATGCGAATGCAATGCAATGTTTTCAAGGACCTAAGAGATTTAAATTTGTTAAACAAGCAATGAACAAACATTTATTAGTACTTTTTCATTATTCTTTTTCTTTTTAAGTACAAGAGATAGTTCAAAACAATAAAGAAAACATAAACATCCTAAAGCTCTAAGTTTCCCATGGCGCTTCCTCTTGGTGCCGATGTAGCGTTGATGTTTCACCTCGTGAAGTAGCTTGGTCAACTCTAGCACTTTCTTCTCACTTGCATAGCGAGCTTCAAAGGTATCCTCTTCTTTAAGTGAATCCGGATCTCTTCAAGTCTTCAAAATCGAGGCATGTCGGGATGGAGAACAAGATAGGTACGCCACCTATAGCAACAGGTTCCATAATTCTTGGTAAAGCAGTGAATGGCATCATGAGGTTTTGAGCTCGAGCTCGCACTCCATTTGAGGTAAGGTTCCCAAGGAATGGAGTTCGGTGCCCCAAAGTCTTGGTATCGTCTTCTTTACCATGCCCCAAGCATGTATAAACCTTCGCGGTAATTCGGAGATCGTGATTGTAGTCGAACACAATATCTTGGAGAAGCATATCATGGACCATCTCTTGAGCAAAACCAAACCGACGTAGAGCTAGAGAAGGGTTGCAAGTGATACCTCCCCTTATACCAAGGAGTGGTACATTAGGGAATTCTCCACAACGCTCAATGAATGTGAAGTCCTTTTGAGAGAAAAGACTCCAACGGATATCTGAATGAGAGAGTGACATTAACCTTTGAGACCATCTCATCCTTTGCTCATTCTTCAAAACTGATGGAGGAAGGTGCGAAATAAACCACCTTGAAAGTAACGGTATACAACACATGAGAGTTCCTTGTCTCTTAGTAGTACGAGTGTGGAGAGAATGTAGGATATCTCCAAGTAAGGTAGGCACTGGATTGCGGGTAAGAAACAGCTTGATGGCGTTGACATCTATGAATTGATCCGAGTTAGGAAATAGAACCAAACCATAAATTAGCAAGGCCACAATGTTTTCAAATGCATGGAAACTCATAACTTTGAGGAATTCTCGGGCTTTCTTGATTAAGAACTTGGAAAGTAAACCCTTAAGTCCACTTCTAGTTTCCCAATTGGCTTTAATGTCTGAGCGCTTAAGATGTAAGGCAGATGCGATGTCTTGAACTTAGGAACCTTTTCCAAACGGTGAATGGCATTTGGTCAAGAATAGGTATCCCAAGTAGCTTAGAGAACTCTTCTAAGGTAGGAACCAACCGATAATCTGGAATGTAAAGCAATGGTGTTTGGATCAAAGAACCGAATAGAACATGCATCATATCTTCTTCAAAACCGGAGTAACCAAATCAAGTAGATAACCATGTCTTTTGATGAACCGAGCATGGTGAATTTGAAACCAATTCTTTGAGTTGAGAAGGATACCCATGAAGTTGATTGGATAGTCTTTCTAGAAGCCATAATCCCTACAAAGCGAGCAAAGATAAATCCCTAGGTCCTTGAAATGGTTAGAAATGATATGCAATGCGAATGATGTCATGATGTCATGTTTAGCACACACAAACAATTCACACAATGAGCCTAGGGTTAAGGCTTGAGGTATAGGTGATTACCCCACCAAAAGTTTGAGTTGGTTCATCCCGTCCTATAATAGTAACCGGTTCTAGGAATCTCATATCATAGATTTTTCTCGTAGGCGCTTATTTCAATCTGACGGCCAAGTGGTCGATCGAAAATGTCCCAAAAGTCTAATCTCAATGAGCGTAGCATCAGTATCAACCAACCTCGGTCTACACCAAAGCCGCCATCTCACTACCTTCTAATGGCTAAGATGGGTCAATTAAGGTTCTAAAAGTTTAGTTAGCGCTTGATGACACCACGTAGAAGCCAAATACTATCTTCAACTTGGGAATGAAGAGTATCGGGACAACCAAAGTGTCACGCTAATGTAGCCATCATGTTGACCGTTTAGTTATACGTCTAGCGGTCGCGATGATCTAATGCTACTTACCTAAAAGGAAACCCGGATCCGGGTGTAGGATCCCCCAACAATATAATACCCAAGCAACCCTTAAAGATAAAGCAAGCAAGTCAAACAAAAAGCAATAAAGGTGATTTAGAAATCCCTAAGGCAATTCTCTCTTTTAGGGTGATTCCCAGTAGTCGCCTACGGATACGGTGAATGACTTTGTAGGATTTTTGTATCCAAATGTGCGGATAGCAAGAGTCGCCACCGACTTTTATTTTTATCCAATTAAGGGAAGGTAAAAGTAAGAAAAAGACCTTCGTTAGATTACGATTCGGAGAATGGTTATGAAAAGGGAAGGTATTAGCACCCTTTCCATCCGTAGTTATCTACGGGCTCTTAATTGCTCTAGATCACTTTTTAAAATTGCTTTCTGTGTGTTTGACAAAGATGTTTTGAAAAAAGGCATTTCGCTTTGACTTTGTAATGACTCATGTAGGAGTGTATACAAAGTGTTCGGAAATGTTGAGTTTTGAAAAGAAATTGAACTTTGAAAAAGAGTGTGTGGTGTGAAAAGCATTTGATAGAGCGAGCAACTAAGAGACTTATTTTCCCACTCAGAATTGGTCGTTTTATTATACTTCTACATTCCTTTAGAATAGCGCTAGCCATACCATTAGTTAGTAGGTAGCCCCATTCGTTGGATGTAAGCGGGACATTCGAAGGGACATCGGATGGTCATAGAAAGCAACTTGTAGGAAGTATCCTAGCACATTCGAAGGGACTATCATCATTTTTCGTAAGGCGACAATCGAGGGTCAAGATCATGTATTCGGAGGCGACATTGTGGGTCTTATGATCTTTGTATCGAAGGGACTATGATGATTTGTTTGGAAGGCAACGGTGCTAGAATACCTCTACGTTCGAGGGACATGACCATTTTGAAATCGAAAGGCATCGAGAGAGAATTACCCTAAGGGGTGCGTGTGTGAAAGAGTGTGTTGATTCAGATATTTTATCTTGAAGATTAGTGTGAGCTATGTCCAATTATTATCTTGCCATACACGCCTAATTACTAGCAATTGATAAGGGTGCGGAAAGTAAAATGCGGAATGTAAAGTGCGGAAAGGTAAACCTACGCTATTACATGGCTTTGGGGCAGATACATAATTTAAACTTGCGGAAAATAAAAACCTAGATTAAACTATTACAACCCATGAGCAATTACATTATTGGAAAATAAAATAATAAAATGATAAAGAGAAAATCGTCTGAATCGGATCAACCTGTACAAAAGTAAGAAATCGGAAAATGCAATATGAATCGAACAAAAGAGAAAATGTTAGAAAATTGCAAATTTTAATATGAGAAAATTAATATATGCTGGAAATATGATAAATATATTAAAATAATTTTTTGGGATTTTTTGGAAAAGATTTAATAATTAAAATGCAATTAAAAGTGAATTAAATGCAAAAATATAAATAAAAATAAATATGCATGCAAAAATATGTTTTTTAATTTTATTAATTAAATAAAGATTTTTAGAATATAAATGCAAAAAGAAAATATTTTTTGGTAATTTTTTAATGCAAAAATAAAATTGTGAAAACAAATTAAAATGACATGAAAAATATTGAAAATAAGAAGAAGAAAAAATATGGAAAATATTGAGTTTTGTAAAAAAGAAACAAACATTGGTCTTGCCAGGATTCAAACTGGAGACCTTATGTTCAAACTTTGAATCCCCTAGCCTTTGCCATCTGAGCTGCGTTGCTTCACTGTTGGAAAATCGGATCGAGTAGAAGAAAGACAAGTGTCGCTCCCTGAGACTCCAGACCGCGCGCGAAGCTTCATCGTCCCCAATTCAAATTTTCAAAGCTAGCGTCGGCTGTTCTTCGACGCTATGTCCCTGGCTAATTCAAAAAATCAAGCAAACATAATATAAATAAATTCTAAGGCCATGGTTCGATTCCTTGAAGCATTCCGAACACGCTGGTATGGGTCTTGAGGTCCAATTTTTCCTAATAAGAGAAACCCTAAAACGGCATAAGAAACCCTAATCATGGCATAACACGATTTAGGCTATGGAAATTCAATTAAAGCACCCAGAAAGTTTGCAAATACATCACTGATCACAAAAACAAACACAAAACATGTTAACAATGCATGAATCAAAGAATACGATTTTTGAAATTTCAAGAACAAACCAAATTCGGTTTTCACGATTCTGGATGATTTTTGGCAAAGTGAAGGTCTGATTCGCTTCTGGAGGTATCAAGGAACCTGTTGGACACCTCAAAAACGATTGAGAATGGCTGGAAGTAGGATTCCCACTTGCTTGAGTGACACGGTTTTTTGAGTTTGAGAATAGGGTTTGTAGAGCAATTTTTTCTTTTTTCTCTTGATTGGTATGCATCATGTATTTATACTGGATGGATTTGGGATTGAATTTGGAAAGAATTGATCAACATTCAATGGAAATCAAATTTGATATTCTCATGAAATCAAATTTTCAAATTTTGTCCAATTTCAATCCAATCTTGCCAAATTTGATCTAATTTCGAAATTGCTGGCATTTATGGGTTGATTGGATCACAAGAAAGCAATAAAAATCAATCTTCTAATTAATTTTGATTTTATAATTTATTTTAAGATTTAATTTGCATTTAAATAAATAAATTACAAATTAAATAGAAAAATAAATCAAAAATTCGTGGCATTGGGCTTGGACATTCCTAATTGCATGAGGAACAAGTTAGGATGAAGAAAAGGTAGGCCCATTTGCAAAAGATTTGATTTTTTGAAGTATCTCTCTTTGTGCATTCTTCCAAAATTGCCCAACTTGTGAATGGTGTAACTTGCTCAATTTTCCACATTTTTGAGTGTTCTTGGACTTTTTGGAAATCTCTAAGAGTCCTCTAACCAATGTCTTTGGTCTCATCTCATTTGGAGTTACCATGCTCAATATATCTTCAAAACAAAAAGTTGACTTTTTGTTGACTTTGAAAATGACCTGTAATGTTTTGAGCTATACCTCTCAAATGAAGCATTTTTTGGACATTCTTGTGAGACATGAAGTTGTAGAGAATTGAATTTCCTTCAAAACAAAAGGTGGTGGAAAAATTTCTGAGAAAGTATGAGAAAGTTATGATCAGTCAAAGTTCAGTTGACTTTTCACCTAGAAACCCTAATTTAGAAAGTTTGACTTTTGAGCAAATCTTGAGTTTTCTTGATGAATCATGATCAACCCTTGATCAAATGATGAATGTAACTTCAAAATGAGGATGTTGACCAAAAATCAGAAGTTTTGACTGCATGTTGACCACAGTTGACTTTTTGTCCAATACACCCGATCTTCAACCATCTGAGCAATTGCCTGAGGAAACTTGACTTGTGAGGCTTGAAACTTGACATGGAGAATCTTTGAAGCATATGAGGAGGCATGAAGACCATTGGAGATGTTGGGAATCCATCTTGACTTGAGAAATACCAAACCCTAGTTTGGGTTGATTGTCTAGGAGAGAGTTTGTCTGATCAACTTTTGAGGAATCCTTGAGCATGGATGTATGAAATCTTTTGAGAAGATGGAGGGCAAATTTTGGGGTATGACAATATGGAAGCAAACATTTTGAGGAATTCAAAAATGCACGAATGATGCTATTATGTATGAATGTCATGAATGTTATATGCATGCTAACAATACTTGACAGAACACTAAAGAGGTATTTGGGAAAAGGACCACGTCACAGTTCGAACAAATACTTAGTGAAATCTGTAGCGATGGCGTAGATGTTCACTAATGAAGAATTTGAGTTGCATGTTTTTTAAACTTTCGAAGAAAGGCGTTTCATTGGCAACTTTGTTGGGAATTCTTTTTTGGATAAGAATACTGTCCTTTATCAATTTCTGCTGAGGAGAAGACTTCTTGTAGCAGTCATTCTATCCTTCGTAGATCGAAACACTCACGTAGGAACTGTTGAAGTTCTTTCTGTGTTCATAGTTCAAAGAAGCATTTTGCTTTTGTTTCAAAAATTTGAAGTAAAAATTCATTTAAAACCTTTTAGTTTCAAAAAGTGATTTTCACAATAAAAGCGTTATTTTGCAAAACTGAATAAAGTAAAGATTGCAAACAAAAGGCACAAGGCTCAAATTTATTGATAGAATGGTAATCAGCCAAAGACATGATTCCATGAGCTATTTACAAGAGTTGGAAATGATAATTTATTGGGAAAAGGCTACATTGAAAGCAATAACCACTATTATCCCTAACAACTT
Source organism: Vicia sativa (assembly GCA_021764765.1). NCBI lineage: Eukaryota > Viridiplantae > Streptophyta > Magnoliopsida > Fabales > Fabaceae > Vicia > Vicia sativa. The sequence goes on along the minus strand of CM038797.1, from coordinate 90,471,293 downwards.
TGAATTCCAACTGTGCTTGTTGCTTCAGAAGAGCTGATTGAAAATCCGTTGATGGAAATTTCTTCAGATTGACGAAGTACGGACCGATTGCAGTTACTTTGTCATTCATTTTTTTTGTATCCTTATTTTTGCCTAGATTGCCTTTTCAGGTTTTCAATCTATCAGGATAATTTCTGTTTATTGTCTCTAATTTTTGCCTAGACCGCCTTTTCAGGTTTTCAATCCACCGAGACGCTCTTTTTTGCCTAAGCCGCCCTTTTCGGGTTTTCGACTTACCGAGCTGTTCTTTTATTTTTTAGACAAAGTATTTCTTGACTGCATCAGCATTCACAGGATGCGGGAGTTCATCACCGTCCATGGTTGTGAGGGTCATAGCACCGCCAGAAAAGCTTCTTTTGACGATGTATGGGCCTTCGTAGTTGGGAGTCCATTTGCCTCTAGAATCTGGTTGAAAAGACAGAATCTTTTTAAGCACGAGGTCACCTTCCCGGAATTCACGAGGTCGGACCTTTTTGTCGAAAGCTTTCTTCATCCTTCTTTGATATAATTGTCCATGACATAGAGCGGTCAGGCATTTTTCTTCAATTAAGTTCAGCTGGTCGTATCTGCTTTGACACCATTCAGCCACAGATAACTTAGTTTCCATGAGAACTCTCATTGACGGAATCTCAACCTCTACGGGGAGCACTGCTTCCATGCCGTATACTAGAGAAAAAGGAGTTGCCCCTGTTGACGTGCGTACTGAAGTACGATACCCATGCAGAGCAAATGGCAGCATTTCGTGCCAGTCTTTGTAGGTGATGACCATCTTCTGGACAATCTTTTTGATGTTCTTGTTGGCAGCTTCAACGACGCCGTTCATCTTTGGCCGGTAAGGAGATGAGTTGTGATGCTCAATCTTGAATTCCTCACACAGTTCTGTCATTATTTTGTTGTTAAAGTTTGATCCATTGTCTGTAATGATCTTACTCGGAATTCCATATCGGCAAATGAGGTTGTTCTTGATGAACCTCACAACCACTTGTCTTGTGACGTTGGCGTAAGATGCTGCTTCGACCCATTTGGTGAAGTAATCAATAGTCACTAGAATGAAGCGATGTCCGTTGGACACTTTTGGTTCAATCATTCCGATCATGTCAATGCCCCACATGGAGAACGGCCACGGAGAAGAGAGAACGTTGAGTAGAGCCGGAGGCACATGGATCTTATCTGCGTAGATCTGGCACTTGTGACATCTTTTGATATGTTTACAGCAATCAGATTCCATCGTTATCCAATAGTATCCTGCTCTTAAGATCTTTCTGGACATTGCGTGCCCATTTGAATGGGTTCCAAAGGATCCTTCATGTACCTCATGGATGATTGTGTCTGCTTCTTGTCTGTCAACGCATCTGAGCAGAACCATGTTGAAGTTTCTTTTGTATAGCACATCCTCGTTCAGGAAGAAATTCCTAGAAAGCCTCCTTAGAGTTTTCTTATCCTTGTACGATGCCCCGAGTGGGTACTCTTGTGTTTGAAGGAAATGCTTGATGTCGTGGAACCACGGTTTATCGTCGAAGACTACTTCAGTTGCAAATATGTATGCAGGTCTTTCAAGGCGTCTGATACGGATCTTAGGCATATCATTCCAATCATTGACTTTGAACATGGAAGATAGAGTAGCCAAAGCGTCTGCCATTCGATTTTGATCTCGAGGGATATGATGCAGTTCTACTTTGTTGAAGAAAGTCAACAAACGTCTTGCATAATCTCTGTAAGGAATCAAACCAAGATGATGAGTTTCATATTTGTCTTTGATTTGGTTGATCACGAGGGCTGAGTCTCCATATATGTCAAGGACCTTGATCCTCAAATCGATGGCTTCGATACCCATGATGCGAGCTTCATATGCGATGTTGTTGGTGCAATCAAATAGCAATCTGGCGGAAAACGGGATATGAGAACCCTCGGGAGTGATGATGACTGCCCCAATTCCATTGCCAAAGACGTTAACTGCTCCATCAAAGACTAAACCCCATCTGGATTTTGGATCTGGTCCTTCTCCGGGTAGCGGTTCGTCGCAATCTTTCATCTTTAAGTACATAACATCCTCGTCTGGGAAGTCAAATTTGAGAGATTGGTATTCGTTTGATAAGCCAAGTGATCGGAGAATGCTTCCTTTGACCGCTTTTTGAGCACGGTACTGGATGTCATATTCAGATAATAGCATCTGCCATCGAGTAATTCTTCCCGTTAAGGCAGGCTTTTCAAAGACATACTTGATAGGATCCATTTTGGAGATTAACCAAGTTGTGTGATTGATCATGTCTTGGAGACGTTTGACCACACAAAGCACAACATGTTTTCGAGCATGGAGTAACGAGTTTCACGATCTGTGAACTTTTACTCAAGTAGTAAATGGCATGCTCCTTCTACGGTGTCATCTTGTTGTCCAAACGCAGCCCATGGACTCTTCTAGCACGGTAAGGTATATGATTAACGGTCTTCCTTCCTTTGGAGGATCGTGTTGGTGGTTACGGGTATTCCTTGATCTTGTCAAGCGCTTTTGGCAATCGGCTATCCACACAACCTCTTGATCTTTACGGAGAAGCTTGAATATCGCCCACGTGCGATCATTTGAGAGATAAACGGAGATGTAATTCAACCGTCAGAAATCCTCTTACTTGCTTTTTGCGTGGTGTAGGCATTTCTTGAATAGCCTTGACTTTGTCGGTCAACTTCAATACCTCTTTAATGACGATGAAACCTAGGAGTTTTCGGATCTTACCTCAAAGGTGCATTTGTTAGGATTCGGTGAAATTTCCTTAGTCATTGAAACAACTTTAAGAGATATTCTATATGCTCGTCTTGATGTCGACTTTGCTATCATGTCGCTCTCGTAGACTTGATCTCTTTGTGCATCATGTCGTGAAAGAGAGTAGTCATCGCCCTTTGGTAAGTTCTTTGCATTGTTCAATCAAACGGCATTACTTTGTAGCAAAATGTGCCCCATGGCGTGATGAAGGATGTCTTCTCCATGTCTTCGGGAGCCATTCTGATCTGATTGTAGCCAGAGAAACCGTCCATGAAAGAAAAGACGTTGAATTTCGCAGTGCTATCCACTAGCATGTCAATATGCGGTAGTGGGAAATCGTCTTTCGGACTTGCTTTGTTCAGATCCCGGTAGTCAACACACATTCTGACCTTTCCATCTTTCTTGGAGACAGGTACTATGTTGGCTAGCCATTGAGGATACTCAGAAGTGATGAGGAAACCTGCGTTGAGCTGTTTTTGAACTTCCTTCTTGATTTTGTCGGCCATTTCAGGGTGAACTCTCCTCAGTTTCTGTTTAACTGGTGGACACTCCGGTCTTAACGGCAAGTGATGCTCCACGATACTGGTATCCAAACCTGGCATGTCCTGGTAGGACCAAGCGAACACATCAACATATTCTTTGAGGAGATCTATCAGTTTGCTCTTGACGCTGCTGTCGAGTGAAGCTCCGATATTTACTTCTTTTTTGTCTTCTTCAGAACCCAAGTTGATTGCTTCTAGAGGTTCTTTGTGAGGCTGAATGATCCTTTCCTCGTGCTTAAGTAGCCGAGAAATCTCATCTAGGATCTCTTCCTCAACTTCTTCCTCGGCGACTTCACAGGGGATTTCAAAGTTGGAAGAGAGCATAGAGTTATTGCTTTCAATGGATTTGTCCATCTGTTAATCTGTATATTTGATTTATGTCTGATTAATTAATTTTTCATCATCATTTTTTTTTGAAAAAGTCAATGTGAAAGTGTATGCAGATTATATTTACTGTTTTTTTTTTTTTTGAAGATTTTTTTTTATGTGTTTTTTAGGATTGTCATTTCCAAGAAAGGGTAAAATGAAAATAAACACAAAGTGTAGAATCAAAACAACGCGTTTTATTTATGATTCACAATATGAAACAGGGCCCTAAAATACAAACTCATTTGTCTTGGGCAAGACAAAGGAAAATTATTTAAAAGCTAAACCCTATAAAACATCTCTTCGCTCTGGGTGAAGCGAGAGTTCAAAACAAAAGCAAAGATAAACTACTTAGAACTAGGAGCGTTAGTCCGAACATCAACAGGTTTCCAGTAGTGGCGAACTCCTTGGAAGTCGAGGTACTCGGGTAATTTTCCACTTGGTTTAACCCTTGAGTAAACTTTGGTCGTTGGTTGAGCAGGCTTTGAAGACTCTAGACGATGGCCCTTGCCCTTTGTGCCGCTAAAGCGATCTTCTTCGGCTTGATTAACAGATCAGGAAGTATGGGATACAGCATATGTACTTCCTGTTGACCTTTGTGTTGAATTCTGGGGATGTACCCTCCAATCTTCAGAGTGAAGAGACTCGTTGTCGGCAACACTTTCCAATTCGTATCCCGAATCATATCCTTGATCTTCAGTGATCACGTTGATATAGTGATAATCCAGATCTGGTTTAGTGAATTCCACAGGCGTGTTAAAGCAGAGATCTTCATTCAGAATCTCGATTGGTTGATTAGATTGAGAAGACGTATATTCCTCTTCTGATTGACTAGGGTACTCAAAAGAATCACCCCATCCAGTGGGCTGGATATCTTCGATTCTGATTTTCGAGCTTTCTGGTGCAGTGTATTTCACCATGTAGTCAAATTTACCACTTGGTTCTCCTAAGGTGTCCCAAACTTCAGAAGGGACAGGTGGATTTTCATGCCTTTGTAGGGACATGTCTTTGAATTGATCAGTCGGAGGATAGTATGGTGCGTAGGATTCTTCCTGGGACACATATTCAGGGCTGTTCAGATAAGTGCTCCACTCTTCAGATCTAGAGAGATCATCTTCATCATCTTCAATGGTAACAACGTTAACCTCTTGGAGAACAGGATTTAAGAAACCCCCACTGTTGAATACTTCTTTGATTGGACGAAGTGCTCCATCCTTTTGTTTGTCTTTGGAGAATACGGGTGCAAACCCGAGTCCGGCTTTTGTCTCGTTGTTGACAGGTTTGATTACTTGTCCCCAACCTTTAGCATTGCCATCTTTTACTATTTGTGCCGCTTCTTTGTACGAAGAAATAGATGATCTGTTTTTGCTGGTAGATTCATTTTCTAACGGATGTTCGGGGAGCTGTGTCCCTTCAACGTCATTAGCTGTGATGAAAGAGAAACTGGTCAAATGGCTTATAAGCAGAGCTTGTTCACCGATGATTGTCACCAACTTCCCATTTACTGTGAATTTCAGTTTCTGATGGAGAGTAGATGTCACTGCTCCTGCTTCGTGGATCCATGGTCTTCCTAGTAGACAACTGTAAGCAGCTGGCACATCCATGACCTGAAAAGTGATTTGGAAAGTATGCGGACCGATTGTCATCGGGAGGTCAACTTCCCCAATAACTGACTTCCTTGATCCGTCAAAAGCTCTCACTACTATGTCATTGAACTTCATTGGTGTCCCTTTGTAAGCCAAACGAGCGAGTGTCGTTTTTGGCATTACGTTCAAAGATGAACCAGTATCTACCAATACATTGGACAGGGAATCTGATTGGCAAATCATCGAGATGTGCAAGGCCAAGTTGTGATCTTTCCCTTCTTCTAGAAGTTCTTCATCACTGAAACTTAGATTATTACAAGCGGTTATGTTGGCGACAATACCTCCAAACTGGTCTGTAGTCACATCATGGTCTACATAGGCTTGGTCTAATACTTTCATTAAAGCCTCTCGGTGAGCTTCGGAGTTCAATAGTAGAGACAATATTGAAATCTTGGAGGGAGTCTGCATCAGCTGATCCACGACTCGGTATTCGCTCTTCTTGATTAACTTCAGTATCTCATCAAAATCTGTATTGACGTTGGTTCTATCAGGAGGACCAACATTCGTGCTTGGGTTAACAGCGGGAATCATTGCGGGATTCTCGGAAGATATGTTAACTGGATTTTGTCTAATAACAGGAACAACAGGCGGTCTTGGTGGCAATGGAGTGTACTATCCACTTGCGTTACTCGTCCTATCTCGGTTATGTTGACATTAGGCGGAAGAGTTGGCATGGGTTTCTCTTTCCCATCCTCTATCACAGTTGCATTGTATTGATAGGGAATTGCTTTGCTAGAACTGTATGGAACAGGACCGGGTAAGCAAATTACCAAAGAAGACCCTGGAATGCTGGAACCATTATATTCAATCTCCACATGCTTGGGTACATTGAAACAGGGGATGATAACGTTTACTTGGGATTTTCGAGTTGATATCGAGACTAAAAGCTCATGCGGAAAATGCCCTCATATTACGTCATGGTCATCTCTATTTACAGATCTGCGGTCACCAATGTCTAACAATCGTTGAATGTCTGCTCTTATGGTAGAACATCCTTGAGGATTCTTGAAGCAGATGTTGCAAGCTGCGTAATCGTGTTTAGTGAAGGCACCCATTGCGCTATATGTTTCATGGAGATGTACTAAGTTTCCCTTGATCAGATTCACGTCGGTGACGAGATACCTGTCTGTATTTCTTAGTATCAAACTCGAATGTCCACTGTGACTGGGAAGCGGATTGGCTTGCACGTTCGGATTTGTATTTCTGAAGGAAAGAAGATTAGATCTCACTAATCTCTGTACTTCTGCTTTTAATGCTATGCAATGCTCAAGGTCATGGCCTGGTTACCCTTGGTGAAAAGGGCAAGATACGTCTGCTTTGTACCACGACGACAATTTTTCGGGAACCGGAGGTGGTGACCTTGTCTGTATCAGATTCTTTTCTATTAGCGCAGGGTATTGTTTTGTGTACGTCATCGGAATTGGGTCGAATTGCGGGACCCGAGACGCACGGTTTTGATTGTTAAACTGCTGAGCCTGTTGACGAGGCTGTTGAGTTTGTTGAATTTGTTGAAATTGTGGAGCAATTCCTGTATTTGGACTTGTGTTAACAGCGGGTGTTATGGCAGCTACCTGTCGCTGTTGACTGACATTCTTTCGCGGTTTCCCTCGGGATACCATTCCTATGTCATGTTCCTTTTTCCTTGGAAAACTGGTTCCAACCTTCTTTGTTCCACTAGAAGATCCTGCTTCCTTGGTTAGGCGTCCAGTTCGAACCCCCTCTTCTAATCGCATTCCCATGCTTACCATCTCGGTGAAATATCCGGGAGCGCTAGCGATCATTCGCTCGTAGTAGAATGAGCCAAGAGTGTTTAAGAATACCTTAGTCATCTCTTTCTCTTTCAGTGGTGGGTTGACTTGGGCAGCAATTTCCCTCCATCGTTGCGCATATTCTTTGAATGTCTCTCTTTCCTTTTGAGACATGGAGCGGAGTTGATCCCTATCGGGAGCCATATCCAAGTTGAACTTATATTGTTGTACAAAGGATTCACCTAAGTCATTGAATGTTTGGATACTTGCGCTGTCTAATCCCATGTACCACTTCAATACGGCACCGGTGAGACTATCTTGGAAGTAGTGGATTAACAACTGGTGATCGTCGTTGTATGTAGACATTTTCCTGGCATACATCGGGAGATGACTTTGTGGACAGGAGCTTCCCTTGTACTTTTCAAAGTCAGGGACTTTGAATTTTGCAGGTATCCTTACGCGAGGAACTAAGCACAGATCCTGGGCGTTTTTCCCAAACAGTTCTTTTCCACAAATTGTTTTTATCTCAAGCTGCATTTTGAGGAGTTGTTCCTGGAGATTCTCCACAAAACCACGAGAATTCGTGTTGTCGCCTGGAATGTGGTGAACTTCTTCGTTTATGGTAGTGTGCACTACGGAAGCTGAGTTCGTCATAATTGGTTGAGAAACCGTCATTGTTACTTGCGGAAGAGTTACTCCACGTTGCGGAGTAAGTTTTGAGTTTTGCTGCAAAGTAGGTATTTCAAGCGTGGTTGTTTGCACTTGAGAAGTCGGTTGGCAAAATCCGATGCCAAAGTTGAAAGGCATGCCCCATGGATAGCCTTCTGGCATACTAAAGAGTGAGCTACTGGCTGCAACAGTTGAAACTGGAGTAGTAGTATCCTCTGAAATCGCTGCTTGATTTTGACTGCTCGATGCTGCTTGTTGACTTTGCACTGCTGCCAATGAGTTGACCAAAGACGTGAGTCTCTCCACTTCTTCTTGCGGTGTTGTTACTATACTACGAAGCTCAACATTCTCTTGCTCAAATCCTTCCATTACTTTTCTTCTTTTTGAGCGTGTATTGTATGTTCGAGTTGGCTGTGGACGTGGTCGAGAAATTCTAAGACACGACAGCTTGGCGATCTTTTCCTATCTGTTGAGAAAATTCCCAAAAGATCAAACTCTAGACAATAGACTCAATATGCAAAATATGATGCATGATTATGATTGTAAAGAAAGATTTCCAAAGAATTTACGCTAAAAGAGAAATTTCTGGCAAATATTTGGATGGAAACACACATTTATTGATTATTGAAAGAAGATTACAACAATTTTGTTTTTGAGCATTGCTCACACAAATGATAAAATAAATGATAAAAATTACAAACTAAACTAATTAAACATCTTCGTCGGATGAAGATCCAAAGGCTTGATGCAGCTTCAACTTTAGGATTTCCTTCCCATAGTGAGCTTTCAGTTCAGCTTTCTCGGCTTTTAGCTTGCTAATGACTTTCTTCCAATCGCCGGGAGTAGGATCGCTGGTTGTCATTATGGGGCGTTACAGGCAGACATGCTCGTAACTAGCCGTTGTTATGAGGATGAGACATATTACGAGCAGAGATACGTTCTAGACAATTTTTGGTTATCTCCTCGTCTCGTCTTGGGAAGACTGGGAGGTGTCTTGGGAAGACTGGGACGTGTCTTCCAAATTGGGCAGATTTATATCCTAGGGACGCCCTTCCCCCTACCGTCCGCTCCCTTTCCCAACCGGCCTCCACGCCTCACTTCTGACCGGCCTTCCGCCTTGATCCACCGGCCGACCTCCTCTTTTCCTTCTACGATCAACTCTTCTGGCCACAATTTCGGTCGGTCTCCCTCTCTTCTCCACCTCTATAGCTCGGATTAGCTTCAAGGAGCATCTCCTCCATTTTTCTTCAATTTCTTCAAGAATCAAGGTCTTCCTCACCAATTTTTCTTTAATTCTCATCAAGATTCAAGGATTATCATCAATTGAAGCTTAATTTTGGTATTTTCTTCAACAATTCAAGTCAAACCTCAAGAATAAGTAAGTAGCTTATTCAGTTAAGTGCTTATTTTAATTGATTTTTCGATTTTGACTTTTATTGAAATTAAATAGTGGAATTAATTGCAATTTTTGTGTGGATTTCGATTCTTGAATTTTTGTATGTGAATTTTTTAATTTGAATCCGATTTGTGAATGTTATTGTGTCGATGTGAAGGACAATTGTACATAACACACACATACACTTGTGTAGTTTTTTTTTTTTTTGCATTTAGGTCACTTTAATTGAACTTTTTCATTGCATATGATATGATCATGCATTAGTTCACTCTTAGGTTGATTGAATTGACTTGAATCCTTTGAATTAAAGCCTAATTAGTGACTAAAATTGTGTCGAAATATAGTTGTAGGTGCATTTTGACTTATAGCTAGCATTTTCATTGTACATATGCATTTAGGCTCACATTTTAGGTCACATTTTGCATACTCGTGCATTGATGCACAAACACATTAAATAGTTGCATTTATTTCATGTGTCGAAACTTGATTTTAATGACGTTAAGGTGTGTCGGAGTCACATTTTCATACACTTTTTCACATATTCATGTTGCTTTCTTGTTTGCACATAATTGAAGCATGATGACACTTTGCACCATTGCTTGCATTTGACCTTGATCCACATTTTACATCATTTTTAGGTGTAATTTGCATTGAGCATACATTGCTTACGTGATTCATATCATACCTTTACATTTCATTCATCAAAAACCTCATACAAAATTGTGAATAAACATGCATTTTCATGCATAATTTTGCATTTGTTTTCATCCAAATAACTTTGAACCTTGCACATAATTTGCATATCATTTTGTTTTGAGTTGTTGAGTACATTTATGTGAATTAAATGCCATTTAACTTCTCATTTCAAAATCAAAACAAAAGTGAATTGTAACTTAATTCGGTATATGAATTTCATTGTTCCATAAGCTTTTTTAGGCGTTTTTGTGCATCAGAACTCACTTTTTCTCAAAAGTTCGAGGTAACAATAGTTGTTCCCAATGTTTTGGAACGTTTTAAAACCATTGGTGATGGTTTCGGAACCAAATTTCAAGTGCAACATGCCTAAAACACTATTGCGGCCCTGTTACTTTAAGGTCCGAAAAACGCCGCTTCTCAGAATTAATTAAAACCGACCACATTTTTGAGTTTGTTGATGTTTTTGCAAGCAACCACGCGATTCTTAATCAATTCCGAGAAGTTGACCTTTTCGCTCCGATTTCGGAAGAGTGCTTTCCCAAGCCTATTTTATGATTTTATTTCACTTCTTACATGCTTATACAGGTTTATTATGATATATACAATCGATTTTGCATTCGGTGCTTTATTTCTAGCACTTGCTTTGTTAATTCTGACACTTTATTTCATGTGCGAGGTACATTGAGCACTCACACTTGAGATTTGGATTTGTAGCATCCTTATCTTGAGCTTGCACATATACGTGTGCATTTTATTGTCTGCTTGCTTGAGTTTTCAACTTTCTTAAAGGTTTTGTGATTCGAATGTGTACGAGCGCACATTCTATTTCTTGTTTGCGTACGAGCGCGCATTCCTTTGTCTGTTTGTTTGGACTTACACCTTTCTTGCAGGTTATCCATTTGTTCCGAATGTGTACGAGCGCACATTCTATTTCTTGTTTGCGTACGGACGCACACTTTTATCTATTTGTTTGGATTTACACCTTTCTTGCAGGTTATCCATTTGTTCCGAATGTGCACGAACGCATATTCTAATGCTAGTTTGAGTATGAACGTGCATCCTATTGTCTAGACTATGATATCTTGTAGGTTTATCTTGTTTCGAATGTGTATGAATGCACATTACGATACCTTTTGCGCACAAATGTGCATTCCTTTATCAGTTTGTTTGGATTTACACCTTTCTTGCAGGTTATCCAATTATTTTGAACGTGTATGAACGCACATTCTAATACTTGTTTGCATTAAAATGCGCATCCTATTCTCCGATTGTGATTTCTCGCAGGTTTATCTTGTTTCGAATGTGTACGAACGCACATTGTGATATCTTTTTGCGCATGAATACATGATGGGGCTTTCGTTGTTGGAGCATGTTCAAGAACCCCTCTAGTTTATTTAAAGACCCGGTTAGGGCGATTCTGTTTGCTACTTGTGTTTGGTTTGTTTAAAATCCTCTTCCATGCATAGGGAGGTACCTTGAGTCGTTGTGTTTACTTTTGTGCTTGCATAGGTCATGAGTGGTTAGACAACCCATAGTGGCACCACTAAGAAAATACCCGCTTTGATGAGATCTACAGGTGTTGTATGTTATGATGATATGATAGGCATGCGGAAAGGGTTCATAATCAACCCCTCGCACAGTTCTAGTATGTGTCAGCTCAACACATGCGAATCGTGTTGCTTCTTTATCGAGTCAATAATAAAAGTGGCAAGAGTCCCCTATTCTGACTCTCCACGCCTTCTCCCGGGGTTCGTATTTACTGCTGATACCTGCACTCATTTGCTCTTCACACTTGATAGCTCATATAATATGGCGATACCTTTCACAATAATTGAATGTGTCGACTCCTGTTTGACTCTATATACGTTATCATCAGCTATGGGACTTCCTTCTTTTCCTGCGCATGTGTGATCATTTGTTTGTGCATTGCATTGTTTGTGTGCTTCTGCCAAAGCACGTGTTTGCTTCATCCATTTGCATCCCTTGGTTCTACAACCAAGTCGGATATAGGATAACTTCCCTTAGGACCGCTCGATTAGGATAGTTCTCGAGCCTAGACATTAGGATTTACATCATTTGCATGTTAACATAGGTAGAGATTCTCTTACATACTCAACCTTAGGTCGAACTTTGCATGCTAACATTAGGGTAGAACTAGCTAGTCTCCCTTTACATGTTTTCATGTTTCTTTTACATCCTTGCATGTAATAAAACTAAAACTTGTTATCTTTTATTTTTGCAAATCAAAACACTTAATAATGGTTCAAAAATCCTTTTCTCAAAGGTAAAAACAACCAACCTCCCTTCAAACCTTTTTCGTCTACGGACGTTTTTTATTTTTAAAACCTTTTCAAAAAGGGCATTCCTTTTCAAATCTAAACAAATTGCTAAATGTGCGAGCGGCCGAGCATAAGACTTCTTATAGCTGTAATGCCAAGCACGAGTTGCAATTGTGAGGATGCGGAATCGAACTTCCCATAAAAATAATTGCAACCCACTAAAACGAGTGAGCCGAACTACAACGTTCTGACTTTCCCATTGCACGAGGGAATAAATAAGCATCTTGTCACGGGGCTCGATCGAGCAAACTTTGTAAATACTTCCTTATGTCCCCCTGTTCGCGTTAAAAAGTGACGTGCTAGTGAATCGAATGTGAATTCAGATTCTTTGGCTCGAAACGATTTACTCTTTTGATTTGTTTATAAAGATGCCGTGAGCATCAAGCTTTATTATTTTCAACACAAGAAAAGATGATTTAATGATTATGAAAAAGGGGAAAGCTGTTAATACCCTCAATTGATTTTGATATGCGTAACGACTAGCGCAAACTAGACGCAACGCATTGGGAGATCGAGTAAGGGGTTTGTTATATAAAGGAATAGATGGAGCACCCTAAATATATATAGTTATCTATAGCTTTATATATGAATATGTTTGATATGTTTGTGTGTTTTAATTGCTATTTCTATGATTGGGAAAGTTTCTCCTTTGGATTTTTAAGAAGGATAGATTATGTGGGATCTAGTGTTTGTTATTATTGTGCTCGCAAAGATCGTGGATCTTACTACATATATCCCTAATGGGAATCGAGCATTTGTAGCTCGGATCTAAAGGGATCTATGGTTTGTTTGGTTTGAGGGAGAAAGAAATTTGCTCGCCAAGGATGAGACCTTGTGCCTACGTATTCTCAAAAGGATGTTGAGAAAGTCAGAGCAATCGTAGTTCCCACTTATGCTAGTGGAAAGCAACGGAGTTAGTAAGAGACAGGACAAATGTCATCTTAATGAAAATGTATCTAATCTATTTCATCACATACATTTTGAAAAGTTTGATTGATTGAATCTTCCGTCGTAAGTTATAGGTGTTTTGCTTGAGTGTACAAGCGTTACCACTTACATGTTTAAGAAAGATGTTTGAAAATGATTGAATCTTTTAATTGTAAGCATTGGGTGTTTTGCTTGAGCGTCAAGCGTTACCACTACGATTAAGAGATGTTTTTTGTTTGAAAAGAGTTTGAAAAGTTTTTGATTGTATGTGATGTGATAGATGAGATACTTCTTCCATAGAGATGATAAACGTCTAACTCTCGAGGAGAAATTGATTGGATTTAAGGGGATGCTTTTAAGAAGCCCATGGGTCCTTGTATTGTAAGCCCAAGAGGAGGCATTCCGAGGGTCATCGAGGGTCATCGAGGGTCCTTGTATGAAGCTCAAGAGGAAGCTATAGGGTATGGCTGGCTTTGTTTTAAAAGGGATTTCACCGGGAAACCATCCTTTTGGAATTAAGAGCAATTTCACCGGAAAATTATACTCTTTGGGTTCTATCCTAACGCGGGTGATTCTTTGTATTGGAAGCCCAATAGGAGGCTGTTAAGAGATTTCATGTCTCTTTCATTGTATGATGCCCAAGAGAAGGCTAAACTCAATGAGGAGTTCTTTTGAACGAAGCCCAAGAGGCGACTCAACAGGGAGTGTTGTCTTATATGAAGCCTAAGCGGAGGCTAAACTCGGATGAATGAGTTTTCTTTATATGAAGCCTAAGAGGAGGCTAACTCTGGGGAGAGTTATCTTGTATAAAGCCCAAGAGAGGCTATAAGCTGGGGAACCTATTGGTTAGACTAATTGTTATGTTATAATTAGACAGTTGTATAAACAAGTGTATGTGTGATATGTATTCACAGGAGTTTATGAAGGAAATATACACAATGCATGATGTTTATTTACAAGAGTTTATGAAGGAAATATAAATAAGTGTCTGTGAAACGAACGTTTAAAACGAGCGCAACTTGATTATTTACAAGTTTGAATGTGTACAAGAAAGTAAGTATGTACACGAACGAGTATTTATGTACAGGAGATGTGGATGTACATAGGAGGGTTGGGACTTACACCATAAGGGCGGCCCATTGGTTTAAAAGCAGTTTCACCGGGAATAATGCTCCTTTCAATACCAATGGTATTCAATGTATACACAAGTGAAGTGAAAACAAACGATCGAAGTTTGTCTGTACTTGAGTATAAAAAGTATTTGTATTATGTACAGGTAAAAATTTGTATGTATATGAAAAGAATTTGATATGTACAAAGAAGATATGTATGTACATAAAGAATGTTGGTTTGGGACTTACACCGTAAGGGAGGCCCATTGGTTTAAAAGCAGTTTCACAGGGAATAATGCTCCTTTCAATACCAATGGTATTCAGTGTAAAATGAAAACAAACGGAAGAAGTTTGTTTGTATTATGTACAGGTAAAAAGATGTGTACATAAAAGAAATGGATATGTACAAAGAAATATATGTACATAAAAAAATGCTTTGGGACTTATACCGTGAGGGAGGCCCATGATCGATTAAGAAATTCGAGAGAAAACGAATCGGTTTTATCGTTTAAATCGGATCGATCATGGTAAAAAGATGTAAGTTTGATGAAAAAAGTTTTGAAGAAATGGTTTTGAAAGTGTTTTTGAAATGTAAAGTTTACTTGTAAGAAGTTTTGAAAAGAATCGGGACTCGAAAGTTTGAAAAATTCACCTTTAAAGGTGGTTTTGAAAAGTGCCGAAGTGTCGTTTCGCTCGATTAAAACATAATCGATGAAAGTTTTTCTGAAAATTTTGCACTATCATAAAATAGATGTATTTAATGACAAGTGTACAAAAATCACCTCAAAATGAGGAGTTTTGATTGGTTAAAAAATGTTAAAGTTTGTAAAAATATGAAGAAAAATGAAAAGTTTGAAAAAATTGGTCCATGGGAGGCTTGAACCCGGACCGATGGGTGGATACGTGGCACAAAGACTTACAAGTGAGTGGCAACCTGGGCGCAATACATCCGTGTATTGTGTTTAAACTATGAAATTATATTTTAAACTGGATATTTAAATTTGAAAAACGCGCGCAAGCCATCTTCATCTTCCCCAATCTTCAATCAACCATAGATTTCGTGTTTCTTGATGAAATTGAATGAAATAAACATGAAACTTGACCGAAATTTAACAAGGAACATGATGATGCTTTTTAATTTCATTTATTTTCAGTTAAACATGATTGAATTTCCAGAAATCACGAAGAACCCTAGAATTGAAAAACCTAATTGAAATCGTGTATGATGGATGATTTTGTCAATTGGTTGAGGGTTAATGATCGTGAGTGGTGCAGAAAACAAATGGCCAAGAGCTTTTTTGATTAAAGGTAAGGAATCATAGAGTTAGAGTTTCAAGTTCTTACCTGTTGAAGCTGGAATCGAATTCGATGGAGGAGTGTTTCCAGTTGAGTTCTAATGATTGTTTGAGCATCAACGGCCTATGTGGAAGGTGTATGAGTGGTCTGCTCACTTCGAATCACCCTGGATCAATCCAACCAAGTCCACCTGCATACAGCTCAAATGAAAACTGGAAATCGATATTAGAGTTGTTACAGATTGTTGCTGAGGGTCTGCATCATCTCTATGATGTATATGGATGGTGTTTGGATGATCAGAACATCACTTGCTCGAGCCAAGCTATGGATTTGAGTTTTAAGGCAGTTTTGCAAGCTTATGTGACATGAAGCGTAATTCTGAGTTTTAGCTTTGCTTATGTTAATCTTATGTTTCAAACAAGTTTCAAATGGATATTAAAACATATTAGACACCAATTGATCAAAGTTTTTCATTAGTTTTCAAAATTGCAAGTTTTCACAAATTGAACTATGATTTATGAATTTTCAAAGATGAAGAGTGAAAGCATGTACTTGCATGGCTTTGGTGTGTTTGAACTTGAAAATGATGCCTCTATTTATAGGCCATGAGTTCTGAAATGTTAGGCACAAAGAATGGCTTTTGGTAATTCAAACTTGCCTTAGAGGGCAAGAAAGTCTTTTGGTAAAAGGAAAAGGAAACTTCCTTTTTTAACCATGTGTTAAAATCTCAAATTGATCTTATCTTTTCAAAATTATCTTCAACTGATATTTATCAGTTCTATCTCAATTTTGGCAAGGTGGCATTGCTTCTAGAAGAAGAAATCAAAAAATGACCTATAATCTTGAAGTTTTGACCTTGAAATCCATGGTTATGGAGCCTTATGTTTCAATTTCAAAAGTATAGCTAGACTTCATGGATTTGAGAGTTCTTGGACATTTTGGAAAGCTTGTTTCAAGGGCTACAACTTTCATGTTTTGAGTTTTTTCCAATTCAAAGTGGAACTATGTGAAAAATGCCATTAAGTTTGGAAAAAGTACAAAATTTTAACACTTGAAATTTTTTCTAAGTGTTGAAATTTTTGACTTTTTGTTGACTTTTCCAAATTCTTTGATTTTTTATGATCATGATGGATCATTTGAATTATTTTGATGATGGAAAAAGTTTTGTTTTGAAAAAGTTGACCAAAAGTCAAAGTTTGACTTTTCAGTGCAGATGAATTTTCATCAGATGTTTCAGAAATTGACTGATGAAGTCTGTGAACTTTTGTGATGTTTTGAATCCAGAAATTAGGTCAACATGTTGTATCTAATATATAATGATCAATCTCTAGCAAAAAAAGTCATTCATGGCTCAAAAAATCAGAGAATACTCATGCTCGACCAAAACCCTAATTGGTCGATCCTCGATTGATCAATGAGAAAAGTTGGGTATCTGATGATCAGAGGTTGATGATTTGATCAAGATAGGTCAAATGAAGTGAGTAAAACTCAAAACCTAGTTGGTTGCCTCTTGAATCAGATGAGAATTTGATGAAACCCTAATTTTGACCTGTGAATGCTACACCCGATTAATTCTGTTCTGAATTGTTAGTGATGCAATGATGCTAATGTGAGGTGGTATATTAGGTCAAAAATTGGGGTATGATAGATCAACGGGAGGGATCAGATTGGTGGTTCGGTATTCCTTGATCTTGTCAACGCTTTTGGCAATCGGTATCCACAACCTCTTGATCTTTGCTGAGAAGCTTGAATATTGGCCCACAGGTAGCAGTCATTTGAGAGATAAATCTGGAGATGTAATTCAACCGTCCGAGAAATCCTTCTGACGAATCTTCTCATCTTTCTCCATGAGCCATTCATCTTGGAAGTAAAGCGTCTTTTCTTGATCTTTGACTTGCTTATTGAGCTTCTCATTCTCGAGATCAGTCTTAAGGAATTTGTTTTCCAAAGCTTCTTTCTCAAGCCTTATCTTGGTCAAGGCTTCTTGGTATTCCCCCATAGTTTCGACGGAAAAAATTGTAGTGTTTAAGCGATAGATAGATATAACACACCTCTTAGATAGAAAATAGAAGTGGATACCATAGAGTACTACGAGTATGTGGGGTGTTAATCCCTTTCCCTTACGTAATAGACTCCCTTACCCGATCTCTTGGTCGTAAGACCATGATTTCTTCCCCTCAGGTTTACTCGATGTTTTCCTTTCCTCTCACGGGATAAAAAACATTCGATGGCGACTTTATTGATATTCATATCCGATGATGTTTAGTCGGTTGTTTTAGAAGTCATACCCCAAATTTGTCTTACCTTTTTATAAGGATCATCTGGCTTAGGCATGTCGCATATTGCATATACATGCCCTCAATTAGGTCATTTAACATTGCATACATGTCATTGACGCATTAACCATGAGATCGAGGTCTTCTTGATCGTACAGATGTATACAACTCAAGGGAAGAGATTTGATTAAAAAAGATTAAATATTAGAGGTCTCATCCCCACAAGTATCCTCTAAACGCATGAGACTTGTTTGTTCAACAGATTAGTCAAGATACCTCAGTTGAATTTGAGTTTGGAGCTCTGAGCGATTTCTCCTATCTTATGGATACTAATCAGGGTTTTGGATCACAAATATGTTGTGACTGATTCTTCAAGTACAGAGCAATTCCATGGTTTTTTATGATTGGAATGATTGGATAAAAGGAGATTTGAGTGTGCGTAGTGAAAAGTTAACAAAAAGTCAAAGGTTGACCGAGTGAGTTTTTGGTCAAAATTATTGTCAAAAGTCGAGATACGAGGAAAGATGATCATTTGATGAGAAAATTCAGAAGAATCGGTCGAAAATGAGATTTCTTGCATTTTAAGCAATCTTAGATTTAGAAAAAAAACTAAGTCTTAAGACATTTGTGTTCATGAAGCCATGTTGTCAACTCTTTATCTCACTCGTCTGTAGTCAAAAATCGGCAAATTTATGCTCGTTGCAAAAAGGGCATTTCATACTGCAATTTTGTCCTTGTGAGGGTGTCTCCGAAAAATGCCCGGATATCGAGTTATGAGGCCTGAAAGTTTGGTGTTTACAATTGGGCATATTTTACACTTAGTAAAATCTTGAATGATTTCAACATGGCCAAGTGTCCAACTTTGGAAGCATTTTACGTGTGATTCCAAGCATCATTTTGAGCTGCACTCAAATATAAAGTTGGTCATCTTATGGCAATCTACAATGTTGTCGAAGGAATTGAGTCCATCTGGGCCATGAGTCAAAAATTACAGAGTTGGAAAGATGCAAAATCATCATGCTTACAAGACTTAACACTTAGTGAAATTTTGGAACGGTTTCAACATGGACAATTAGCTGACTTCAGGTTCGATTTTCACACGGTTCTTGACTCCTTTTTAGAGAACGCTCAAATACAAAGTTGTTCATCTCACGATCATCTACAACTTTTTCGAAGGAATCAGTTTCATTGGAGCTTTAGATCGAGAGTTATAAGGTGATGATGTTGAGGAAATAGAGTTGGGAAGTAATTGTCGAGATCGTCAGCATTTTAACGATTACAATCTCATGATTTTAGAGTCATTTTTGAAGGAGTTACGCGCCATATTTCGATTAATGATTAACACGAGATTTATTCACAACGGATTCCTCTCCATTTTCTGTCTTGAGATCGTAGTTTGAAAAGGCATGGATTCCATGATATCAAATTTTAAAGATGGCAACATGGCCATGAGTATTGTAAGGCCATGGAAATGTGCATGTTTTTGGTTCTATTGCTTGTTTTGGCCATACATGAAATACGTTTACATGCATTATGGAGAGGAGTGGCCGAAAAGAGAATCATCAAACCTCCACTCTCATATTTCCTCCTCCATGGCATAATAACAACACCTCACTTTCTCTTCCGCCAACCTTTTTTTCTCTCAAAAGGAAACGTAACAACCATAACCATTATCCTCTTCTCTAACAACCATCATACACCCTCACTCTCTTTCTTTCCAATTTTTCTTCTTCTCACCATAGAAAAATCATGATAGAACTTCAATAACAAGGAAAGCGCCTCAACCATCACCACTCTTACTACACCATTCTCACGCCCTCACACTTCTCTCTTCAACCGGAATCTCACTCTTACTCTACCGCTGACAACAAAAAAACCACCTTCTATCCCATTCTCTCACCCTTTATAGCTCTCTCTCTCTCTCTCTCTCTCTCAACAACCAAAAAAACAAAAAATAGTTACACACAGACTCTCTCGCTCTTCTCACCACCACGATAACCTCACTCTAACCTTCATCCTCACAAACATGCTTTCTTTTTCACCTTCATCCATAATAGAATTGTTCCCTCTATAGCATAGACTGGACCTGAAAATAATAATGAACAAACTCACTTGGATCTCCAAAGATCTATCGAGCTCTCATCTTTAGTGTTAAAGATCTCTCTATTCTGGGTGAATCATCGAGTTCTTAGGTTTTCTCTCCATTTTCTTTATATCAAGAAGAGACCTTCATAGTAGATTTAGTTAAACTATAAAAGCGTCAAGTTCGTCTTTATCATCCTCATCAAGTGTCCAGACTCGGGATTGAACTCAGATTTTTAGCACGAGTTGAAGTTTGGCCAAAGTCCTCGTTTATCATCTTCAAGATCTTAAAGGATGACTGCAAATTTTTCTAGAGTTTGAAGCGAGATCAAGGCCGCAGCGAACGATTTCTTTGTTGAGTAAGTTAAAACGAAACTTGTTTACTCTTTATGAATCATTCTCGGAGCTTAAACATGATAGGCACACTCAGTGGCAGAGCCAAAAATTTTAGGTAGTCTAGGAAAATATTTAAACTGCAAATTATATACGACATAATATATAATTTTGCTCCCGTATTTACTAATTTTGTCCCTATTTTTAATAATTCCCCCCGATTTTATCTAAAAATCGATTATTAAATTAGGAGAAATACAAAGAAAATAGGGGTTGAGCCCGGGGGCGTGCCCGGGCTCGCTGGGCTATGGCTCTGCCCTTGGGCACGTTTTGTGTAGTTAAGATTTACTTGAATCTCTGAGTCTTTTTTCGTACATCGTTGAGTTTGGCCTCAAATCGTGAAATATAGTAGGAATTAGGAAATTTCAAGTGTGGATTCAGAATCTATGTAAAAATCTGAGTATAGTAGCGGCGATGTTGACTTAGTTTAGGCGAGAGTAACCGTTGTCGACAACGGCGAGATACCGAAAAGGGTGATCGGAGCTAGGGCTCCGGTGCCTCAGTATTATGGCAATGGGAAAGAACCGTACGTGGCCGATTCTGAATGGTCATGAGAATTTCTTGAATTATTTTGTTTTTATTTCATTTGTTTAATCATGTGATAAAATAAAACACTTTGACCAATTGAGAAAAGATAAATACACATAAAAAGGGAAACGTGACACTTAATAATAACAAAAAAAATCTGAATAAAAATGATAGTGTTTGGACAAACAAGCTTAGGCATTTCGATCTTGGGCCTAGCGATATTCATACAGATACCCCCTTTTGAACAGGCCCATACACCATTATTGTATAGTTTAGTTTAAAACATGAATTGGTGCCCCCTGACTTTTGTTTCATGATTATAACACTTACACAATTTCGCTCGTAATTTCGATTATTTTGAATTGTAAGAATATAGAAAAATAGGTTCTGACTCTTTAGGAATTTTAGAAATTTTTCATAATTTTTTTGGGGTTTTTTGTAATTTATTTTTAATCTCTTTTTAATTGTTTTTTTGATAATATGTTTAGAAACGATTTGTTCCGTGATACCTTGCATTTTGATGCGATTTTTGATCGTTTCTCGACAATAAAAATCCGTAAAAATAAGATTTTGATTCTACTATGTATTAGGAGTTCTTAGGTATTTTTTCCACATTTTTTTCAATTTAATTTCTATTAAATTTCAAATCATTTTTGTAAAGATATATTACTCAATTTACTTTTCGACCGAGGCTTGTATTCTGTGACGATTGCTCGCTATTTTCAAACCATTTTTTTGCCATAGTCAGAAGACTAGGTACCCATGGTTCACATACCAATTTGGTATTTTTTTAATCAAGAATCAAATTATTTTCCGAGTAGTCTTAGGAGCTTTGACGCACCTCTAATCAACCAAATCATGTTTGTGCATTTATTTGAATTTGAAGCTTGCGTTTATGAAATAGCTTAGAGATTTATGTGGCATGATAATAGAGATAATAATATACCTTATGGTTCAATTCCATGATTTTTGAGATCTCTTTAGGTCTTTTCTGATTTTTTTCCTTTTTGTGACACAAAGATGTATAATTGTCTATTACTTCACCTAGTTAGGAATTGATCCTTTGTATATGATGCCCAATACTTATTCTAACAATCCACTAACTTCTTGACTAATATGTTAACATGTTTAGGTAGTTGTAACCTTGATTTAGAATCAATAATCAAGTCATACGATTAGTGTAACATGATACTTGACCCCTAAGTTATCGATTGAGTATTTTGACCTAGTTTTGGCACACATTTTGTTTCAATCAAACAAAAGGAATTACACTTATAGAGGTAAAGCAATCAAGGAATCAAAATAAAATAAGATAGAGAGGCGAGAAAGCATTATTTAAACTTGTTAAGAATCAAATGTGAGGAAGAAGTCTCACATTGGTTAGAAAAGGAAAGATTGAACAATATATAAGTGAGAGAACGGGGCGTATGGGATATGCACGCTTAAAACAAATAATAGTAAGTACTTGTTAAATGCTATGATATAATTGATGTTATTATTTATCATGTGTTATATTGTATCTTAATTATACATTTCTATTAATGTGTAGTTAGAAGAGGAAAAAAGTCAAGAAACATCTCTTCTGGAACATGTTTTGTGGCGGGCTGCTCGTGTGGGCAATGATGGTGTTGTTAAGGAAGATGTGCAACAAATTTATGAAGAATGTGTAAGTATATCCTTATTCCTTTAATTAATACAAATAATTTATGCTTCTTAATCACCACTAATTTATTTCGATATGCATATGAATTTTAAGAGAGTCTATCTCAATCTTTAACTCTAGGCGAAGACCATGATTCCAGGAGCTTACTTAGTATAGTGTTAAACGTTCCTGAGTACTCCGGTCGGTGAGTGGTAAGGGATTTGGGTTGATTCAAATATCTTTGGGTAACAAGAAAATGGGGAAAGGCCATAGCAATAAATAAGTGATAGAAAAGATAGAAAAAGTAAAAGCTAAAATTCATGAGTTGGAAAAGGATAAAGAAAGACGTGAGACAGAAGGGCAAGGTTTAGGGATCAAGGATACTAGTGACAAAGATATCAATTGTTATTTCCAACCGAAATTTCCCAAGGTAATATACATTATTATGAAATTAAACAAGCATATTTTTTTTGTAATTAACATGTATACATATTAACAATTTCATATTTATTATTGGTGTATGGCATTTCACCTTGTCAGCTCTATTTATCATCCCCGACGTATCAGATGGTTGACAAGGGAAAAGTGCACAACACTTTGGAAGAATTGCTTCACCATAAACCGCTACCTGTTGGATATTTGAAAGTATCAGTCGATATTGCTTTACAGAGGGATGCAGTATTACCTATACCTGACGATACTTCAGATGCAGCATTGGTGGGAGACGTCATATGATCATATGTTGCATGCCAGTCACCTCATTTGCATAGATGATGAGGTATATTGAAAACCATTATGAACATTTGAGTTTTCAAATTTTTTACGACCATTTAGCATACATTTTATTTACATGGTAATGTTAGACTCCTACAAAATCAAAACCAAAAGACAAGGGAATTTCGTGGCAAACCGAGTCAGTTGCATCACAAAAAAAGGTACATTGATATATATATATATATATATATATATATATATATATATATATATATATATATATATTCATGCTCTTATACTTCACCTAACTAATTATATGATATTTAGATTCATGCTAAAGAAATGCAACAAGTCAGTATGGGTAGGAAGCTTGAAATTAGCAACATCTCCAAACAAAGAAAGGTTGTTGCAAAGCCCGCAGCTAAAAAAAACTACTCAGTATAGGTCGTGCCTTCATACATAGTTAGGAATAATCGATTTGAATGGAGGAGGTACACGTATGATACCAATGGAGGATGCTATTTTTGGTTATGAATGTTTAGAAACAATTGGTAAAGAGGATTTGGATCAAGTTTTTGGACATTTGACATTAGGCCTCAGTGTTATCATTACATACATGAGGTATAATCCGACCAACTTTATTTAATTGAATGAACAATTTATTTACTCATTTCAATGAATATTTTTAATGTTAATGATGTTTTATTGAAGGTTCTTGTATGACAAATTGATGCCCCTACGTCAATTGGAACAAAGATTCTCTTTTTGGTCTCCCAACTATATCAACTCACTATTAATCGATCAAAGAACAGATGACGTCAAAGTGTACGCTGTTAATCGATTAATGGCCAACAAAGATTCAGAGAAGCTATTTTTTTTACCATTTAATATTGGCCACAAGTAAAATTCTGACTTCTAACTTCATCTATTAATTTTTTTGACGCTGTGTAGAAAGTTTCCATCTAACCTTTGTTTATTCTTACAGTGGACACTGGTTATTGCTTGTGATTAATCCTGTGAGAAAAATTGTATATTATCTGGATTCTTTAGAAGGTGATTGGACGAAATACGGACACTTGAAGCCGACGATTGCTACGTAAGTGAGATTGTTCAAAATATTCGTGAGATTGTTCTAAATACTCGTTTATTTATTTATTTATTTATGTGAGATTGATCTAAATATTCTTTTATTTTCTGTTAGAATTATACAAACTTTCAATCACAAAGAGGTGTTCAAGTACCAAAGAGTAAATCAAACAACAAAATATGGATTAAAGTGGAGATATATTTTCACAATTAAATTTTTATTATATTAGTGATCGATGCTACTTGATAAAACAAGTTAATATATATTCATATATTTTTTCCATGTGTAGTGTCCTGGTCAACGCAATGGTATAAATTGTGGCTATTTCATCTTGAGATTTATGGATTTCTTTTGAATCAAATAGGTATTCCAACCATGGTTTGGATTTCTAAGTTATCATATATTTTAATATTTGACACATATTTCATATAATTAAATAGTTTTAACTAAATCATATTATGTTATATTATGTAGTATTTTGATGAATTCAAGACTTCTACTTACTCTAAAGATCAAATGGATGAAATTAAGGAGGATTGGTGTTAATTCATCATTGAGTTGAGAATTTTATATGGTATTGACAATTTTGAGTATATATAAGTTTGAATTTTAATTAGCTATTATGTCGTTGTTAGGTGGTAAATTGTGTGGCAATGCTATTGTTGTTATGCAGATCGAAGATTAGTTTTGTTTGTATCATGATATGGATTTGAGAAATTTTAATTCTGAATGTGATAAATTGTGTTGCAATGTCGTTGTTGTTGTTATTGTTATGTGGAAGATTAGTTATATTAATGTTGTTTTTATCATGGTATGAATATTTGGGAATAGTATAACAAATTCTTGATCATTTATGTTAGATTTATATATGTTGGTTTTGATTGTATTTGTTAGTTTTGTTTCGTATATATATATATATATATATATATATATATATATATATATATATATATATATATATATATATATATATAGAAGATAGAGATAAGAAATTTGTATTGTTGTTGTTTTTTTAGCATTGAATATGTAGAATTGTTAAAGATATGTCAACGATTAAGTTTAAGTATTGTTTGAATTAAGACATTTATATATAAAGCTGCAAATTAGGTGCATATATTCAATGGATTGAAGCTAAAAATATAAGTTATATTTTAAAACTTGGTGCAAAGTTGAAAAGCAACGCTTATTTTAAGTGCTTATTTGCACATGGCGCTTAAAATATAAGCTGAATATTTTAAAATTTTCATTGACATTAGACAACGCTTTTATAAAAAAGTGTTGCCTAAAGGGTACATAGGAAAACGCTTTTAAAATCATAATCGTTGCCTAAGAAGGACTTTAGACAATGCTTTATAAGAAAGCGTTGCGTAAAACAGAAAATAAGGGAATTCTTAAAAGGCCTTAAGCAACGTTTCTAAAAGCGTTTCCTAGAGTAAAATCGTTGTTTAAGGGGTGCAATAAAACAGAGCTTTTGAATAAAAAAGCGCTGCCTAAAGGCAACGTTAGACAACACTTTTACATTGAAAAAAAGCATTGTCTAAACCTATAGCAGCGCAGGAATAAGCAGCGATTTAAAGCGTTGTCTAAGCCCTTGTACGGTGTAGTGAAACCACACACATATTACCTTAGGGTTTTATGTGAATATGTGGTGTATCTCTCACAAAGGTGTGTCCCAAGTAAATGCTCCCTCCTCGAAATTGCCCTTAACAGTGGTATCATGAGCATTTGGTTTCGAGATAGGGACCGACTCGCAAATGGTGGATAGAAGGTGTGTGGAAGAGAGAGCTTTCACATGAGGGGGAACATTATGACTCACACTTAAGGGGGAGTGTTGAGAATCACACTCGAGGGGGAGTGTTGAGAATCAAGTGTGAGGAAGAAGTCTCACATTGGTTAGAAAATGGAAGATTAAACAATATATAAGTGAGAGAACCCACACAACTATTACCTTAAGGTTTTAGGTGGATATGTGGTGTATCTCTTACAAAGGTGTGTCCCAAGTAAATGCTCTCTCCTCAAAATTTCCCTTAACAAAACTTTGCCTCGAAAATACGATGTAACTAGAGTACACTTAAGTATCCTACGAAAAGGTGTAACTCCCTGGTCTAAAAACTAGAGCCAAATGTCAAGTAAATCATGTGAAATGTCTCAATGATGAAACTTAGATATAATGCACTTGTTCTCAAAGATATTCATTTTGTTTGCCAAACCTCTTATACTTTTCCAAGCAACAACCCCAATGCGGGGAATTCGACCTAATTCTCTAAAAGGCTTCTTGCCACTATGCCACAAGAAGTCTTGGGGTACAACAATTATTGATATACCAAAGACCTAATAAGAAAAGACCTACATCTAATCCAAATCTAAAACCCTTTAACCCACTCTCATATATAAAGGATCACATATGAAAAAATATACATTGTTCACCACCAATCCAAACACGCACAATATCATACAAAAATTTCAAAGAAGAAATAAATCGATAAAAATATGTTAGCACAAAATTTGTTTATGGATGGTTGCATTAAATAAGTCCAATCAATGAATGACTCAAAGCATATAGGATTTTAATGAATTTAGGGTTTAGAGACTTCCCAAGAATTAGACATACTAGTATTAAATTAGGAGTATTTTTGTCATTTCAATATTGTCTTTTAAGCAAAACTCCAATCAATCAATAACTCCCCTGACACAACAACTCGAGCGCCAAATACACATCTTTTTGCATTCTCTCTCTCATTCAATCACAGAGGTATACAGCATACATAACTATTCAATTTCATCCATCCATGTGCATTTCGGATCTCACCGTTCTGTCTCAATCACACAATTTAATTTCCACCATTCCTCACATTCATTGGTTGGTCTCTAACTTTTACTTTGATCTGATTCGTTCTTTCTAGGGTTTATGCCATGGCAGATTCCGAGAGTCCAGCTGGTGGAAACCACGACCATGATAGTGGCGGCGAACAGAGTCCACGTGGCTCTTCTTCCGCTGCGCGTGAGCAAGATCGTTTCTTGCCTATAGCTAACATTAGCAGGATCATGAAAAAGGCGTTGCCTTCCAATGGAAAGATTGCGAAGGATGCTAAAGATACAATGCAGGAATGTGTGTCTGAATTCATCAGTTTTATTACCAGCGAGTAAGACCCATTTGCGTAAATGTTTTTTTTTTATGCTTTTTTGATGATGGGTTATGTAAATTTCGATTTTTGAGGAATGGGGTGTGTTGGAATGTGATGAAAGATTGGTGCTTTGTTGGTTTTTGTTTTAGGGTTTTGTTTTGTTTGTTTGTTTTCTGAATTGGGTATATGGCTGTTTTGGGTGGGTTGTAGGGCGAGTGAGAAATGTCAGAAAGAGAAGAGAAAGACCATTAACGGAGATGATTTGTTATGGGCAATGGCTACTTTAGGATTTGAAGACTATATTGAACCGCTTAAGGTCTACCTAGCAAGATACAGAGAGGTAATTTCACTATCATTTTTTCCCCATTTGGTTAATGTTTGTTTTTGGATTATTCATATACAATGTTATTATGTTTTGGAGTGAATGGATTCGTTAAGTTAAATTTTCTTTTGAAATTTTGATAATGTTGTTTACGACTTTGTAGTATTTGTCTGACTGACTGTTTGTTTGTTTTTTATTCTCTTGGTGATTTTGAATGTTCACCAATGTCACAGTTAGAGGTTAGTTTATCCTCCTCGCTGATTGATGTATTGTTCTGGTTTTTACATTGGACTATTTTGATAATGGAAATGATAATATTTGGGAACATTAATTTCTGATAGGGTGACAGTAAAGGGACAACTGTTAGAGGTTGTGATGGATCTGGTAGACGAGATCAAGTTAGCCCTGGAGGACAAAATTCGCAGGTGTGATTGCGGATCTTTTTTTGGATTTGTGTTTTTATTATGGTAACTTGTTGGTCAAAACAAGGTTCAGTTTATGAGCTAAAATGTACTTTTTATTGATGTTGGTTTATGCATATGGCAGCTTGTTCATCAGGGTTCTATGAACTATATGGGTTCTCAGGTAACAATCTCTTTCTCTCTTTTGAATAGATGCTTGCTCTTTTTTTTAGTGATCACGTACATGCTCATATATAAATACTCAATAAGTGTTCTTTGCAAAAGATAAATATATGAAACCATATACTTTGCCGATTTAAATCCATGATGAGCTCAACCAAAGTCCAAAGAGATTGAGGACGGGAATTAAACGCCTTCGCCGAAGTTTTATCTGATCAGGGTTGTCCCCATTATTATCAGGGATTATCATTCAGTTTTGAGATCACGTCTTTTTGACTATTGTATACCTGATTAACAGGTTCCTTAAACCCTCTTTTAATGGTGGCATACCCATCACCGTGATTTTTCTCGAAGTTCCGGATTTGTAGTCTCAATGGATCTTTGATTGTGCTTAACGTTGGCATACCTATCACCAAGATGTGTATTTCCTGAGTAGTCATCTTCCCATATAAGTTTCACCGTCCATTCCTGGTTGCAGGGTTTTTATCTCCAAGTCCAATTACTTTCCCATATAAGTTTCACTGACTTCTCATGGTTGCAGGGTTTTTATCTCCAAGTCCAATTATCGAAGGATATTTTCTTTCATGATTTCTAGATCTCTTTTTCGGCCACTAACCTCATCATGCTCCGACTCATTTTTAATCCCTATTCCAATGCTCTTACATGTTATTCCCTCCTCCACTGTACAGCCTTACACTTGCATTCTAATTTCTTCTTCCATTTCTTCATTGTCACCCTGAAACCTAATCTCTTTCTTTTCTACTAATCCATCCCTGCCTCACCCAGTTCTTCCTGCTCCATAACATTCACCCAACATAAGCTATTTTAAAATCTGATTTTGACTGACGTGAAATCATCAATCGTAACGAGACTATCTATGGTTTAGAGTAGAAACTGAGGGATTGGTTTAAGCACCTTTTCACTATACTAATTTGAGTCTCTGCAAGCTCTCTATGCTGTCTATGCTGAAATTTCAATGTCTATACTGAGTTATTAAGTATGCCAATAGTTACTCTTGGAGTTAGTTGATCTCCAACACGCACAAACGCCACGCCCCCACTCACATATTGCAATTGCTCTTAGTTCAGAAACATCTTTTATGCATCATAATAATAATTCAGATCATCTTCGACTATCTCCATGTTTCCCCTGATTTTATCACTCATTTTCCTGACTCTACCTTTATCAGAACTGTATTAATTTTCAAAATCTTAGACTGGCAGTTTGACTACTAGCAATATAGCTAGCTATATTTTCTTGCATAACAGAACAATCACCCGACAATTGTTTTTTGTAGCATCTTCTCTCGTTTGTGTTAATAACCTTTAGGCCTGTAGTACCACATTGCCCAGAGCACCCAGAAGAGTGCATAACAATACTCACATACTGAATTTTGCAGAGAGGGGCCTGGGATGATCCATACTGAATTTTGCAAAATGATCCGATGTTTGACCTTTGGTTTATAACTTTTGCATGTACTTCCCTTGGGTCGATAATAAGGAGCCATTAGGAGGTGTTTCACCTCTATGCCCCAAAAATAGTCTAGCTTACCAAGTTGCTTGAGAGGAAATACTAAGTGGACTTGAAAGTGATAGAGCGGTATCTCACCACTATAATCTAATACTACCAGTATCTTCATTTTGCTTTCATACATATTCCTTTTAAATAAATTTTGTAATTTCGTTAGAAGGATTTGAGAGCTTTGTGGTGGCATATTCCTCAAGACTTGGTAACATTTTTTTTTATAAATTTGTTGGTGAATTGCAGGTGCATCCACAACATCTGGTTTTGCCTTCCATGCAGAACCATGAATAGATTAGAGGCTTATCTCCATCTACTATTTCCTCCATTTTTCTACCAAAAGAAACAATGCTTCTCCTAAAAAGGATGTTAAAGTTTTGTTCTGGTATTCATGTAGATTTTGAGTAGAATCATTAATTTTCAGATTTAGATGCCATGCCAACTAAATTTTCAAATTTAGTTCTGCATGTGATTTGCCGTGTAACTTGTTTTGGTGAGTAGTCGTTTTGAGAACTTTGTTTAGATATTACTATATAATACAAACTCCATTTATTGTTTCATGCAATTTAGGGTAAACAGTTTGTGTCTCCCGTTGGTGATTTTTTTTTTTTTAATGTTGCCAAAGCTCAAATGTTCTTGGAAGGATTGGTAGCTGTGATTTTATTTATTTATTTATTTTTCTATTTTTACAATACCGTGAAATTTTGAAATTGAAAATTATGGCACAAGATATTTTTAAAAAGTCAGTCTATTTACAGGAAAGTGAGCCAATCTTTGCACAACGAATGTTGAAAGTCAGTTCAGTAACAGTTCCAATAATCATCCTAATGTTGAAAGACAATTAAAATAACCCATGATGTTCTTAATTGGTCTATAGGTCTCGTTGGTCCCTACTAACGTTTGGTGTTCTTCATTGTAGTGGTAATAAATGTGTGTTAAATGCGGGAGCAGATTGTCTCCAGTTAAATGAAATTTCAATCCAAACTATAATATTATTTTAAAATATGATTCTAAGGTGAGATGTTTCACTTTATTCTATCTAGTGAAATTTTCACTAGAGACAATCCTCCGGCCTTGCAGATTTTGATGTAGACAAATGTTTCTTATATTGTTAAAATCTAATTAAGTGGATAAAAAATGTTTCTTCATTAAGTGGATAATAAATCTTATTTTGATGTAGACAAATGTTTCTTCATTATAGTGGTAATAAATGTGCCTATCTGCTAGATTCTCGACGATGAACTATTTAAGTGGATAATTTTGATAGTTTCACAATCTGTTTCTTATAGTGTTAAAATCTAATTAAATACATTACCTAAAGCATTAACATAACATGAGGAGTGTATTGAGAAATCATGGTTTAGTTTTTACTCCTGAAGTGGAGGAATTAACTGGAAAAACTGAGTTGAGTATGACTGTATATAAGTTATTTAGTTTTACTTCTTTTATAAGTTTGCACAAGCGATTATTAAATTTCAATTCAGCCTGAAAAGAAAATAAAAGAAGTTCACTAAAAGGTAACCACACCCAATAGTGAGATTCTCTATTTTCTTACCAACTTTGTCATGGTTTCTTCAAAACTTCAACAAAGAATTTTTAGTGTTGAAGTGCTAACATAAAAAATAAAAAAAAACTATGTTAATCACAACCAAACTTCTTTCACAATGTAGACCATCAACTTGGATGATACAACTTCAAGGTTTCAAATGCACTTAAATTGTACTGGGGAAGCCAATGTGCACTGAAACAGATTCATTCACTACCTTTTTCATACATCTTTTAACAATGATCTTCCCATAAATTCTCTATTAAATTCACATATTTTTCCTATTGTATAACACATGCAAAAATTTGAAGAACAAAAAAAGCCATAAACAGCATAGTAATGTTTTTTTCTGTAAGAATACTAGACACCAGCTGATTTTGTAATTGTAATGATTCGTTGTCTATTTAAGAACTAATTGCAATGAGTATGAAGACCATCAAAGGGTCTAATTAACATGTTTTTGCACTTACAAATTTCTGAACCTTCTGAACCATAGTTAGTAACCCTAACCCATATGAATAGTGCTAACCTCTAAACCACTAAAGTAAGAATAGATACAGACTAAGTTCACAAAGAATATGCATATAGCAATTACAATAAGGAGCAGGAAATTGGTAAAAGTATCCCAAACTAAGAAGCCATGACATGATGCACCCTACTACCGTAAGGAAATCTAGAAAGAATAATGGATGACCAGATGAATCAACATTCTGGTTACCTCATTTGGAAGCCATTGGATAAAAAACTGGTTTTGCAGAATATTCAGTTATGTATGTATGTATGCTGCCATGACACTTTCAGCATTCCCTGCAATGAAAATTGCAAATGTAATTGGTTTTTGGTAGAAGATTTGCATTTAAAGTAAATGTCAAAACCGAAATAATTGGCCAGCAACAACGAAACTACTAAAGAAATACTAGTAATATTGAAAGAAAACAAGGTATTACTTGGACAAATTTAATGAACATGATATTTGGCTTTAAGGATACCAAATGCCAATACCTTGTTTTCTTCCGAAAATCTTTCTTTAGTAGTCTCATACTGTTGCCAGACACTTATTTCCTTTTATCATGGCTGGATTGAAAAACGTAGGAGTTTCTGAACATCCTCCAGTTCTTCAACCAATATGCTTTCGTAAGAGCAATATTGGCACTAAAATATTCATGAGGTAGAAAGGAAATGATTCAATCAGCCCTCGAATCAAAAGCATAGCACAGTAAGTACTACTACCACATCAGCCATAATAACTGCATATATAAAAAATGCAATCCCAAAATAATGCATATGAAAGTTACGAGTTATTTACCAAATGATTCAGACCATATTAAGCTCAACATTGGAAAGATTAAAATGCATTTCCTCATCCGGTGTTATGGAAAAAGATGTGGTTTTCAAGAATGCACTTGGTGAGTAGTTAAGCTGGTAATCTACATGACTTCGTCCAAATATGTTGAACTTTTTAGCACTACTGAAAGCAACCGCCGCATCGGCACACTTCTTGAAAACCACTCTTGCCCGGCTAGTTCCTCTATCAATTTCTGTTTCAGATTCCTTTAGAGGTCCAAAATGCTTAAAAACATTATTTAGGCTTGTTTCTGAGAGAACAGAATCCAACTCAGCAAAGGTCAAAACAAGTTCAGCCGGGGATTTCTCATCTATATAACCTGATGGCTTTTCAGGAACCTCAGCATGGTTGCTATTAAAACATTGTTTCCTGGAATATGACCTACGGGTATACACATGAACAGGTTTATCTTGTTCAGAGATGCCATGCTGCTGATGGTCTAGTTTGCTTCTTCTCTGTGATTGTTGTTCTTCAGAACCATTCTGTATGCAATGTGTGTCATTCAGATCATCAACGCCAGATGTTTCAGGAGATCCACCTATGGGTTGTTTCTTCCTTTTAGTGCCAACTTCATTTGTAGGTAAGATTTCTTTCTCAGAATCATCGGCCAGTACGATTGAATTCCTAAAATCAGAGAAGAAACTCACTATAACATTCAATAAACTATAATCTCCCCGTGGTTCTTGTGCTACACGCTGAAGTAAAGATAGCAAATCATCTAGAGATGAAACCTCTGTAGGAATACTCAAGCTTAAGTTCTGAGTCTCCTCAAGATTGGGAGAAAAGGAATCAGATTCATTTCTCAAAAAACTATCTGCATTTCCATCTGCCGTCTGAGATTTGTTCCCAGAACATTTCAATAAAGACGGTGCCCCAGTAAGTTGGCTAGCAACCCTACGGATACATTCACCAATTTTAAATGATTGCATTGTGGTGTTTGAACTTTTTTCGAGGGAAATAGTTTTTTTTCTGCTTTTCATTCCTGAGACATCAGCGTAAAGATTAATCGTCTTCCGTTTCTTGGAAAGGACAGGGTACGGCGTATTAGCGACGGCCTCTTCATTCTGATAATCACCATGGGTAGAATCTGGAGTCACACTTGCTCGTCCTAACAAGCTTTTCTTTTTTGCTGGATAGGCATCATCCTTGAGTTTATGTTTACGCTTGCGACGGGATCGGTTTGTGGCTTTTGAATCTCCAGTACCAGTTTGATCGCCAATTTCACCCACGTGAATTATGTGCTCATTAACTTCACTCAATCTTTTATCGGTATCGTTAATTGAAAGGTTGATATCATTGTCCAAACCTCTGAAATATTGGAATTCAGACAAGTAAGAGTAACCCTTTAAACGATAGAACGCGAGTAACTGAGCCTTAGCTATTAAAAGCTCCAATCGATCAAAGCCTCCAGTTGGAAACTTGGATAATTTTTTCAAGTATTCCATAAGCTTCTCAGGTAAAAAAGAGCTAACACTTAAAGATTCATCAACTCTGTTTATGAAACTTGGCTCTTGTTGAATCCCACAGTTCTCAATAGTCTGGTGTTTAATCTTGTCATAAGTATCTTTCGGTATGCAGGAACATGCCAGCCCAAATTCAACTCGTCTTTTGACTTCATCCAAAGCAGAATCCACAGCACACTGGAAAGCTTCCGAATTTTTATTCTTTTCAATATAAGGGAAATGCGACCTAAACGACTTCAGCTTAGACGCTTCATTCCACGCATATGTCCCATCCCCATAATATGCTACCAAATAGCGGTTCTTTCTAAAATGCTTCATTGCCTCTGCAGATGAATCCAACGGATCAAATATTTGTCCCGGCCACCATGGGTGACTTCTCACCTTCCCCCAAACCAAATCGTTCATAGCAAACTTCCCTTCTTTTTCTGCCGGTAGCTGATATCTTGCCTGATAACTTTTTCCCAAACTCTTCACAGAGACATGCTTTATGACTTTTCCATCTTTTGCTTTTATTTTTACCTCTTCAGCATTGCTAAATTCTTGCTCTTCATGTGAATCAATCTTCTCAGAAATGGCAACTTTCCCTTCATCTAACTGAACCTCGACAACATCACTCATCACTTCTTTCTCCAATATTTCACTAACAACCTCCTTCTTCTCATCCAATTGTTTCAAAGCTGCTTCATTTCCCCCCGACTCAATCATCTCACTCTCAATGTTACCTTCTAAGGACCTCACAGAACCCTCAAACCCAGAAACTCCTTCAACAATAGGATTCACGTCTTTACCTTCCTCAATTGATCCATGAAAACCCAAATCCTCATTCAAATCAGCATGACTTGCCCCCAAAACACCATTTATATGCAAATCATCAATCTTCTCAGAAACCCCAACGTTCACTTCATCGAACTCAACCTGAATAACATCACTCATCACTTTTTTCTCCAGAATTTCACTAACCACCTCCTTCTTCTCATCCAATATTTGCAAAGCTGCTTCATTTCCACCCAACTCAATCTTCTCACTCTCAATATCTTGAGAACCCTCAAACCCTAAAACTCCTTCAATAACAGGATTGACATCTTTATTTTCCTCAATTGATCCATCTAAACCCAAATCATGATTCAACTCAGCATGACTTGCCCCCAAAACACCATCTATATGCAAATCATCAATCTTCTCAGAAACACCAACGTTGGCTTCATCTAACTCAACCTCAATAACATCACTCATCAATTCTTTCTCCAGTATTTCACTAACCACCTCCTTCTTCGCATTTCCCCCCAACTCAATCTTCTCACTCTCAAACCCTAAAACTCCTTCAATAACAGGATTCACATCTTTACCCTCCTCAATTGATCCATCGAAACCCAAAGCATCATTCAACTTATCATCAGCCACCCCCAAAACACCGTCTATATGCAAATCAGAACCCAATACCCCAATCAAAGATCCCTCCATCTCTACAGAATTATCTAGGGTTTCACTTTGACCAGCCATGGCCATAAGGGTAATCAACAACTATGAAACTCTAGACATATAATACAAGTTCTAAATCTGTGGCTAACATGTTACTATGCAGTAACTACCAAAAACAAAAAATTTATCTCCTCGACCCAGTGCGAACTGCGAAGCAGGTATAGGAAACTGCATAAAATAGAATGAAAGTAAAGATTTAAAATTCTGATAGAAATGGAAGAAACAAGAAGAAGAAAAAGTGAGAACGAGGAAGTTGATACCAGGTTAGATCGCGGGGAAGTGAAAGCAAAGTACAGTTGAATTGAATTTGCGTTTAATTTGATGACTGCTTATTAGATTTGTAAGGGAAATTTATTTCGGAGACAACCGCCAATGGATATGGTACAGTACATTCTTTTTGTAAAAAATACATTATAATACCCATATAAGATTTATTACTCATTTTACATATTCAACATCCTAGTCTGATCGGATTGAATGCACCTTACTCAAATTCACATTCGAAATTATCATGTGAATCTAAACTCAAATATTATTCAGACGGTAAAATAACACTCTTACTTGCATTTGTTAGATTTAAGCTTTTTCACTTAAAATCCGAACTCGCAGCAAAAATACAAAAAATACAATAACAATACTAAAATTTGGAACACAAAAATTTCATTCAGATTTCTCAAAGAAATTAAGGGATTAAATTACAATTTTCTATCAAGTTTAGTAAGATTACAATTAAAATTAATATCTTAAATTTTTACACTTATATATATTTAGGGGGTAGTTATATAATTCAATGTCTAAGCAGGTGTAATTTTGAATTTCAGGTGCGGGTTTGAGTGAACCTAAATCCGATCCAAAACACCATTCTTTTTTATTTTTTATACTCCATATCATCTTCCATTTCTTCCACTTAATAATTCAATACACATTCAACTTTTTTACTTACTACAATAGTTTTGTTTAATAAAATTCAACAACCTACTCTACCATTCAACTTTTTTAATGGTTTTTCATATTTTTATAGACGATGACGAATTTTGGTGGAAATAAAAATAATTAATTAATTAATTTATTATAAAATAATTGAACCAAAAAATTAATATGAGATAAAAATCTAAACATTCACAACAACCAATAAAATTTTACAAAGGATTTTATGTGACTCCACTTGTTCCTCATTCAACATATTGAATATTTTCAACACTAATTAATCCACACCACTTTCAATAATTTATTCAACACCCCATTACAATAAACATTCATTTATTAGAAACAAAATTCAACACCCATTATACATAGTCTTAGTCTTACGTCTCATAAAAATATTCCATTTATATTTTTTTTTTGTCAAAATATTTGTCCTTTACATTTATTATTATCTTTTAACTAATATATTTTTATTTATTAACTTTGATTTTATTCAACTTCTTTATTAACCACAACTAATAAAGCTATTATAGTAAATAATATAAATTTTGACAAAATAATTTTTTGGTCTTGTATATTAATGTCAAAGTTTATTTGGATCTCTTAATTTTAAAAATATTATATTAATCTCTTAACTTTTCAAAATGTTTTATTTTAGTTATTGTTTTTAATTAGCGATGGAAAAATTCAAAAATCAATCACTAAATTCGTCGTTAATTAGATAAAAAGGACTAAACTGAAGCGTTTTTAAGAATTAAAAGAGTAATATAAATCCTTTTAAATTAAGGGACCAAAATGAATATGACATTAATATACATGGTAAAGAATGGTATTTTTACCTAACTTTTTCACTAAAATCAACGTATCTAATCATTCTTTTAAAAACTTTGCATTGCTCAAATAAAACATTTTTTATGAGATAAAGGTAGTATCTATTATCCCCCGTTCATATAGGCTATTTTCAAAAAACTTTTGTGTAAAATATTTTATGATGAAATTCCTTAATATTTAAAAATTCTCTTACTTTTATCTTCATCAGGCCAATTCATCAAAAAAATTGATGTGAGACTGTTTTAGTGTGTAAAATAACCTAGGCTTAAATGCACTTTTAGTTTTTCTATATTAAATTTTTTTAACATTTTAGTTCCCCTATAAAAAATCCTAACTATTAGGTCCCCCAATATCATATTTCATGTTTTTTTTTTTAAGTCCCCCACAACAAATAGTATAATTTGCATAGGTGGCATTGAAATTATGAGGTGACATTTTTTAATTGTTGTCACATCATTCAAAATAGACTTCAAATATATATTTTAGAATTAAAATTTATAATATATAATTTCTAAATAAATATATAAAAAAAATAACAAAAATAATTAAAATAATTAAAAACGTTTAATTATTATAAAGAAAACTTTTAAAAAATAAAATAATAAATTTTTAAATATTTTTAATGACGTGGCATCAATTAAAAAAATCTCACTTTATAATTCCAATGCCACCTATGCAAATTAAACTATTTTGTCTTAGGAGACCACAAAAAAAAAAATGAAATATGATATTGAGGGACCTAATTGATTTTTTTTATAAGGGGACTAAAATATTAAAAAAATTAATATGGGGGATCTAAAAGTACATTTAAGCCAATAACCTAAAAACCCCCAACTAGAAAACAAAACCTAAGAGAGTGTGTGTGAAA
The DNA here is from genome assembly GCA_021764765.1 of Vicia sativa. Lineage (NCBI taxonomy): Eukaryota > Viridiplantae > Streptophyta > Magnoliopsida > Fabales > Fabaceae > Vicia > Vicia sativa. Next base: position 90,433,035 of record CM038797.1, on the reverse strand, counting down.
CTTTTAAAGAAAAAAACCCTAATTTTACTTTCCTTCTTCGTCGTTCCTTTACTCATTTTCATTTCTTGTAGTCGTTCTTGTTAGAACAAGATTTGAATTCTACGATCTCCGAATTTTGATGATAACAATACATATATTTTATATATAAATAATTTTATTTCTAATAAGTTTTTTGAGTGTGCAAATAAGAAATCCTAATTGATTTAAGATTGTTATCTCAAAAATCAGAAATACACTAAACACATCAAAAAGATTGTTCTCATTTGCTTAAGAAACATTAGTAGTTATAAAGAATGTTGAATATTCACCAAAATGAGGATCACAAGTGTACTTTTCAACAAATGTGCGTACAAGATCAGAATCCGTACATAGTTTTGTAAAAAAATAACTCAAACAAGTGTTTTTTACAATTTCAATCTGGTTTGGTTTTTTATTGAACCAGTTCGATTTTGAATTCCCATAATTAGTATATTCTGCACCACTCAATTTATTATTAATACTTGATTTTTTCTAGTGTGTTGAAATAGCAAGTAATAGCCCGTAAGTTGTTTTTGAAAACTCGTTAGGTTGCATTGATGAGAAATAATATAATGAAAGAAAGTGATATGATAAGGAAATTGGCATTTAAGGATCCTTGAAATCTATGGTCAGTAGCAACGCCATGTATCTTGCTCAGCATATTCAGTTCCAAAGCTATCGTGCAGTAGCAACATCATGTTGGTTGTTGCTAAGAAAAATGTAGCAGCATCATATTAGCCCGCACTTTTCATATTATGCACGAAAATCTCAAAATTATTCACAACCCCAAGCGCAAAACTTAATTAAACAACAACATGAGAGGATTTGTTTCAAACTGTTGAATATCTTAACCGACTAATATACAAAAGTTTAAAACATCCCAAATAAATACTCCCTTATGGTAACACAACAAGACAATTAGCATGTAATGCTTGGCGATGTCTTGATCATGTAAAAGAAATCTCATGACAGTGTTTGAGTAATGCCATTGAAAATTTAGCTAATGATTGTTACAGTTTGGAATCAGTAGTAGATAAAAGAATGAAGAAAATGGAAACTCTCTGAATCAATAAGAGTTTGTTACAATGATATATATATATATATATATATATATATATATATATATATATATATATATATATATATATATATATATATAATTATCACATAATGACATTGATAGTCATCATTCTAACACTTAGGCTTATATCTCAAATATTCCCCTTCAAGTTGAGGGTAGTTGATGACTATTGATTTGACAACAACTCTCAACTTGCTCCTTAGCTCAATGAACACGGAAGTAGAGAGGCTTAGTGAGGATATCGCCCACCGATCTTGTGGTGTCTGTGAACCGACTTTGTAGGATTTTGTATCCAAATGTGCGGATAGCAAGAGTCGCCACCGACTTTTATTTTTATCCAATTAAGGGAAGGTAAAAATGAAAAAGACCTTCGTTAGATTCGAGTTCGGAGAATGTTTATGAAAAGGGAAGGTATTAGCACCCCTTTCCATCCGTAGTTATCTACGGGCTCTTAGTTGCTCTAGATCACTTTTTTAAAATTGCTTTCTGTGTGTTTGACAAAGATGTTTTGAAAAGGCATTTCGCTTTGACTTTGTAATGACTCGTGTAGGAGTGTATACAAAGTGTTCGGAAATGTTTCGTTTTGAAAAGAAATTGAACTTTGAAAAGAGTGTGTGGTGTGAAAAGCATTTGATAGAGCAAGCAACTAAAAGACTTATTTACCCACTCAGAATTGGTCGTTTTGTTGTACTTCTACATTCCTTTAGAATAGCGCTAGCCGTACCATTAGTTAGTAGGTAGCTCCATTCGTTGGATGTAAGCGGGACATTCGAAGGGACATCGGATGGTCATAGAAGGCAACTTGTAGGAAGTATCCTAGCATTCGAAGGACTATCATCATTTTCGTGGCGACAATCGAGGGTCAAGATCATGTATTCGGAAGCGACATCGTGGGTCTTATGATCTTTGTATCGAAGGGACTATGATGATTTGTTTGGAAGGCAACGGTGCTAGAATACCTCTACGTTCGAGGGACATGACCATTTTGAATTCGTAAGGCAACGAGAGAGAATTACCCTAAGGGGTGCGTGTGTGAAAGAGTGTATTGAATTCAGAATATATTATCTTGAAAATTAGTGTGAGCTATGTCCAATTATTATCTTGCCATACACGCTTAGTTACTAGCAATTGATAAGGGTGCGAAAAGTAAAATGCGGAATGTAAAGCGGGAATGTAAAGGTCCTACGCTATTACAAGGCTTTGGGGCAGATACATAATTCAAAATGCGGAAAATAAAATCCTAAATTAAACTATTACATCCCATGAACAATTACATTATTGGAAAAATAGAATGATAAAATGATAAAGGGAAAATCGTCTGAATCGGATCAACCTGTACAAAAAGAAGAAATCGGAAAATGCAATATGAATCGAACAAGAGAAAAAATGTTAGAAAAATGCAAATTTTAATATGGGAAAATTAATATGTGCTGGAAATAAGATAAATAAGCTAAAATAATTTTTTGGGATTTTTTGGAAAAGGTTTAATAATTAAAATGCAATTAAAAGTGAATTAAATGCAAAAATATAAATAAAATTAAATATGCATGCAAAATTATATTTTTTAATTTTAGAAATTAAATAAACATTTTATGAAAGTACTGTAAAAAGAAAAAATAATTTTTGATGATTTTTAAATGCATAAATAAAATATAGAAAAGAATTAAAATTGAATGGAAATATTGAAAATAAAAGAAAATATGAAAATATGAGGAAATTGCAAACTTGTAAAAAGAATGTCATGGCCAGGGATCGAACTGGAGTCATTGGCCTCAAACTCTGAAAGCCAACACGCCTGACCAACTGAGCCAACGCGCACTACTGTTTGGAAATTGGAGTAAGTGGAATACACGCGTTGCTTCGCCATTGCCTCCTCCTTCGCGCCAGACTTCGTCTCTTTCGTTTTGAATTTTCAAAAGCTTGCGTCGGCTTTTCTTCGACGCTAAAGGCCCTGGCTACATGGAAAATCAAGCACAAGTAATATAAATGCATTGTAAATACATGGTTCGATTCCAGGCATCGTTCCGAGTTCATTGGTCATGGTCTCATGGTCTCATGGTCCAATTTTTCTTGTTTTGTAAAACCCTAAAACGTGTTCAGGAACCCTAACAATGGTATATCGAGCTCCAGGCTATGGAAATGCAATCAAACCACCCAGAATGCTTGCAAACTTATCACTGATCATAAAAACAACAACAAATCGTGTTAATAATGCATGAATGTTAGTAATCGAATTTGGAAAAAGTTTGACAAACCGAAATCTGGTTTGCTCGATTCTTGGTGTTTTTGAATGATATAAGAGTCTGGATCGACTCTAAAGACCTCAAGGAATGCAATGGAATCCTCAAAATCGGCTGTGGATGGATGGAACTAGGATTGCTATTTGCTTCAAGAACTTGATTTTTTCAGTTTGAGAATAGGGTTTCTGAGCAATTTTTTCGTCCTTTCTTGATAGGTATGCATCATGTATTTATACTGGATGGATTTGGGATTGAATTTGGAAAGAATCAATCAATATTCAATGGAAATCAAATTTGGTATTTCCATGAAAATCAAATCTTCAAAGCTTGATCAATTTCAATCCAATCTTGCCTTTCTTGCTCCAATTTCGAATTTGCTGGCATTTGTGAGTTAATTGGACCTTAAGGAAAGAATAAAATCAATCTTTGCCATTAATTTCAATTTTATAATTTATTTTAAGATTTAATTTGCATTTAAATGAATAAATTACAAATTAAATAGAAAAATAAATCAAAAATTCGTGGCTTTGGGCTTGGACACTCCTAATTGCTTGAGGAACAAGTTAGGATGAAGAAAAAGTAGGCCCATTTGCAAAAGATTTGATTTTTTGAAGTATCTCTCTTTGTGCATTCTTCCAAAATTGCCCAACTTGTGGATGGTGTAACTTGCTCAATTTTCCACATTTTTGAGTGTTCTTGGACTTTTTGGAAAGCTCTAAGAGTCCTCTAACCAATGTCTTTGGTCTCATCTCAATTGGAGTTACCATGCTCAATATATCTTCAAAACAAAAAGTTGACTTTTTGTTGACTTTGAAAATGACACAGAATGTTTTGAGCTACCTCTCAAATGAAGCATTTTTTGGACATTCTTGTGAGACATGAAGTTGTAGAGAATTGAATTTCCTTCAAAACAAGAGGTGGTGGAAAAATTTCTGAGAAAGTATGAGAAAGTTATGATCATCAAAGTTCATTGACTTTTCATCTAGAAACCCTAATTTAGAAAGTTTGACTTTTGGGCAAATCTTGAGTTTTCTTGATGAATCATGATCAACCCTTGATCAAATGATGTATGTAACTTCAAAATGAGGATGTTGACCAAAAATTATGAAGTTTAACTGTATGTTGACCACAATTGACTTTTTGTCCAATACACCCGATTTTCAACCATCTGAGCAATTGCCTGAGGAAACTTGACTTGTGAAGCTTGAAACTTGACATGGAGACTCTTTGAAGCATATGAGGAGGCATGGAGGCCTTTAGATATGTTGGAAATCCATCTTGACTTGAGAGATACCAAACCCTAGTTTGGGTTGATTGTCTAGGAGAGAGTTTGTCTGATCAACTCTTGAGGAATCCTTGAGTATGGATGTATGAAATCTTTTGAATAGATGGAGGGCAAATTTTGGGGTATGACAGCTGGGACATGAGAAACTGTGATGCATTTACTGAGCACTTTCTCCCTGACAAAGAAAATATCCAGCTCCATATGTTTAGTTCTAGCATAGAGTACATGATTGTGGGCAAGGGCCACTGCACTTTGGTTATCACAGAAGATTCTAGGCACGTTGTATTTAACCCTCAGCTCACGCAGTAATGATTGAAACCAGAGTATTTCAGCAATGGCATGAGCCAGGCTCCTATACTCTGCTTCAGCACTGGACCTAGCAACAAGGGTCTGCTTCTTTGCCCACCAGGAAACTATGTTAGGCCCAAGAAAAATGTAGGCACCAGAGGTGGACCTGCGATCATCTGGATCTGATGCCCAGTCAGCATCACAGAATCCAGTAATGGCTATAGGATTAGCAGTGAAGGTAGGAGCAAGCAACAGGCCATGATTTAGAGTGCCCTGCAGATACCTCAGAATCCTCTTGACAACCTTCCAATGGTCTTCAAGAGGATTAGATAAAAACTGACAAACTTTGTTGACAGCATATGAGATTTCTGGCCTTGTGATGGTTGCATATTGTAGAGCACCTACAATAGACCTGAATTTTGTGGGATCAGTCACAGCAGCTGAACCAACTCTGGAGAGCTTGGTGCTGGAAGCCATTGGTGAGGCTATGCCTTTTGCAGAAGCCATATTAGACTTGAGGAGAAGATCCTTGAGATACTTAGATTGAGATAGTAGTAGAGAACCATTAGATAGATGCTGGACTTCAATGCCTAAGAAGTAGTCCAGCTGACCCAAGTCTTTAAGGGAGAATGACAGATTGAGTTTAGTAATTAGTTGCTGAATAAACTCCTTGGAAGTTCCTGTGATGATAATATCATCAACATAAACCAGAACCAAAGTGCAGTTTGTGGAGGTGTGCAACATGAAGAGAGAGGGATCAAACTTGCTAGCAGTAAATTGTAGTGCTAGCAAGGCACTCTGCAGCCTTTCAAACCATGCCCTAGGGGCTTGCTTAAGCCCATAAAGATCCTTATGTAACTTGCAGACCAGGGAAGAATCAGAAGCAATGAAACCTGGGGGCTGCACCATATAGACCTCCTCAGTGAGAATGCCATTGAGAAAGGAATTGTTGATGTCCAACTGCTGAATGGGCCAGCCATTAGTGATGGCCAGAGTAAGGACAGTTATGACTGTGATAGGTTTCACAACTGGAGAAAAGGTTTCAGAAAAGTCAAAGCCCTCCACTTGGTGAAAGCCTTTAGCAACTAATCTGGATTTGAATTTGTTCACAGTGCTATCAGCATTTTCTTTGACACAAAAACCCACTTACAGCCAATTGGCTGTCTGTGTGCAGGGGGAGGAACTAGAGTCCAGGTGATATTCTTGAGCAAAGCATCATATTCAGCCTGCATATCCTTGAACCACTCAGGGTGAGCCAGAGCTTGTCTGTAGGAAGTTGGTTCAGTATGAGTAAGGAGTAAAGTGGATTGGAGTTTGGGTTGCACAATACCATTCTTTGCTCTGGTCTGCATAGGATGAGTATTGAGAGGAGAAATTATGGCAGGAGGAGGTGATGAAGATGAGGCACTGATGTATGCCTGTGAGGAAGTAGCTTGAGTAGAAAAGCCAGAACTATGAATGGAAGCACCATGAGAGCCAGAATTTTGAGATTGATTGGCTGCACTCTGAGATTGATTGGCTGCACTCTGAGATGGACTAGCCACCAGAGGAATAGCTGCAGATTGAGAAGATACAGAAGCAGAAGGAAGATTGTGACCAGAAGCTGTAGACTGGGAGTGAGAGGCAGAACTGGAGCTGCTTGCTTGAGAATGATGCTTGCAGAAGCTGAGGTAGTCAAATTATCATTGACAGCAGGAATTGGCACAAATGGGTAGTGAGAAGTATTGGAGGGCATAGGCTTAGGAGAAGAATTTATGCCTGGATTGAGGGAAGGAAATAGTGCACCATAAGGAAAACGAGCCTCATTAAACATAACATCCTTTGAAATAAAAATCCTGCCACTAGAATCAAGGCATTTGTAGCCTTTATGAGAAGGAGAATAGCCAAGGAAGACACACTCTTTGGAGTGCATATCCAGTTTGTGTTTATTGTAAGGTCTCAAAAGTTGAAAGCAAGCACAACCAAAGGACTTGAGGAACTTGTAATCAGGAAGTCTGTGGAACAAAGTGAGAAAAGGTGATTGCTTGTGTTGAATTGAGGTGGGGAGTCTGTTTATGAGATGTGTGGTTGTAAGAAAGGCATGGTCCCAAAATTGCAAGGGCAGATTTGCTTGTGCCAGAAGAGTGAGTCCAGTTTCAACAATGTGCCTGTGTTTCCTCTCTACTGACCCATTTTGATGGTGAGTGTGAGGACAGGCTAGCCTGTGTGTGATGCCAATAGTGTTAAGGTAAGGAGTGAGAGGCTTAAACTCCCCACCACCATCAGTTTGAATAGACTTAATCTTGTGATTAAGCTGAAGCTCCACTAAATTCTTAAACTGTTTGAAAGTGTCTGCAGCGTGAGACTTCAATTTTAAAGGAAAAACCCAGGTATATCTGTTTTAGGCATCAACACAGGTCAGAAAATAAGTGTATCCACAAGATGAGGTAACAGGGGCAGGACCCCAAAAATCACAGAAAATTAATTCAAGAGGCAAGGTGTAAATCGCAGTAGAAGCATGAGAAGGTAACCTATGAGCTTTGCCCAAACAACAAGCTGAACAGAAATCAAGTGGAGTTTTATTAGGAATTGAGATATTACAATTTGTGAGGACATGCCTAAGAATATCATGACTAGGGTGCCCTAATCTACAATGTCAAAGTTGATATAAGCTAGGAAAAATAGAAGACATAGTATTGTCTTTATTACAAGATAACAACAGAGGTGCTTTTGCACTTAGACTAGAACTAGAGCCTTGGAAATAGGAAACTGGAGCGACTGCAGACTGCAAATTACCAAACTTGTAGAGACCATCATTGTAACACCTCAATATTACCCAAAGTTTAATATGCAAAAATCAGAGTAATTTAAAATTTTCATAAATTAAATACTGAGGCATCACACCTTCAAAAATAACTCACTTTAAACAGTTTGCTTTAAAGTATAAATCTCGGATACATAGCATCGCCGGAAGACATAAATTGATTCAAGAACATCAAAACATCTTCTTTAATAAACTTCCTTAATAAATCATATATTTATAAAGTATGATTCTTATTTACAAAGGAAAACAACAAAAGAACAACAACAAGACGACATAATAATTCCCCCCGAGTGCTACGTATCAGAGCAACACCGACTCGACTAATAGCAGCTATAAACTCTGTCTTCATAACCTGCACGTTACCAATATAAAGGTAACGACGAAACAAGTAAAGGGTGAGATAATCCAAAACATATAATTAAAGGCATGATACAATATATATATATATATATATATATGTATATAGTTTCGGAATTATAAAGGGAATAGATTGATAAGTGCATTCCAACACACATCCAAAGCTCACTTACTCTAATCGTCATTCTGAAGTGTATAATCTACACTTAATCGCCTTAGCCTCATCGGCACAAATCATCACAACAACACGTAAACCTCCGTCACCACGAAATCGTCACAAGCTAATACATCACTAATTAACACGACAATCTTAAACGACAACATCAACCAACAACATTAAACAATGTTAACAACATGAGCAACATAAACAAATCATCACAAATTGGCTAAAGCCCATTGTCACTTTTGGCATAAAGCCCATCATCGCTTTTGGCATAAAAGCCCATCGTCACAAACATCATCACATCACATTTGCAATAAGCATTTCATCAAGTTAAATCATCGCAAAACTCATCATTTATATTTATCGCATAGTTATCATGAAATTATCAATTCATATTCATTTTATGTTCATCATAAAGATCATCACCAAACAAAGCATCATATATCATCGCAATTCAACATCATTCATCAATTAAAACCCAACGCCAAACAACTCAAACATAAACATAACCGACTCCATGAGACACAATTATGTTATGCATGTGGTACCCGTCGCTTTGTCCATAAATAGGAACACTTGGCATAAAAGCCTCGTCGCTTGGCATAAAAGCCCATTGTCGCCAATGCAATGTATGTGACTCGACAATAAAACAACACAACACAAAAACACCATCATCGCTCATCAAAATTGGCATAAAGCCCACATCTCCATAATTTATCCACATCAAGATAAATATATCATCGCATCATAATTGCATTATGCAAAACATCACTAATAATTCATCATCATCAAAGTCATGCATTCACAAATCGGAAGCATTTATTAACAACATCAATATAATCATCACATCATCATGTACAAAGATATATATCATCGCATTGCATATCAACAAATATTCATTCATAAATACACCGTCGCAAACATTATGTTTATTTACACCACATCATTATCGCTTAATTCACCAAATTCCAAAAACGGAAAAATAGTCAAAACTTCAATAATCGTCGCGAAAGTCATTCCTAATAACCGACACTAATCATAATCGTCAACATCGAAATCGTATTGTCCATACGTGCCTTAAATCTACTAAAACAAAATCCGATTCAATTTTACCGTAAATTGGCCTATTTCGGGCCATCTCGTAAAAACTCGTAATTTCCAAAAACTAACCTCACCACTATGTTCTACACGTCAAACTTAGGTAGCACGTCAATTTTCGTTGAATTCGGAGCAACTTACTCCGTCGTCGAATTTACCGAAATCGGAACATAATCGGGGCAAAAGAAGTGCAAAACAAATCAGAATATGGGAGGCTACAGATACATCAACACGGGCCCCCGTGGTAATCAACACGGCCCGTGTTGAAAAGCCACTAGAAACGTAAGAAAAAACCAAACTCAGTGAATCAACACGGGCACCCATGTGAATCAACACGGCCCGTGTTGATGGACCTGGCATCAATATTTCTTATACAATAGGTCAACACAGGAATCCGTGTTAATCAACACGGCCCATGTTGATTGACCTGCGTGAAAACTCCATTTTACCATTCCCATTTAATTCTAATCATCTTCAATACTCCTAGTTTCTACAAGCTAACCCCTAATAACCCACAATCCATACTCTTATTCCAACTCTTCTAATCTATTTCAATCAAACAATCAAACACACAACTCAAACCACAACATCAATTTTCATCACAAATCCACAATATATGTATCAAAACCCTAACTATAGGAAGTGGAAAATCAAATCCCTTACCTCTAGCTTGGTTGATTGCAAGATGCTTCATAACAATCCTAATTTCATGCTTGATCTTGCTCCTCTTCTTCTTCTTCTTCTTCCCCAAAACCCTCTCTTTTCTCTCCCAAGTTTCTATTCTTGGCTTGTGTTTGGAAAAATGGAAAGAAAAACAAAGGAAAGGGTTTTTATAATTATGTTTTCTTACTAGCTTCCAAGTTTCTATGTTTGGTTTTGGTATTTTGAATGGAAGGAAAATGAGGAGAAATGGTTTATAAAGGTATTTCTACTAGTAAGCCAAGGGTGAAAACCCAATCCTCAACAATTGCTCACCACACCCCTAACTAACTAATATTATTAATTCAATTAATTAAATAATTCTGGGGAATTAAATATCGGATCCGCATAATATTTTACCGAACCGAACGGAATAAAAACCGGACCGAACGAAACGTCGCCAAATATATTATCATGTATATCGATTAATATATTTATTCTCGTCGCAAAATAAATATCGATCGGTAACTTGAAATTATTAATATAATATAAAATTAATTAAAACAGGGCGTTATAACTCTCCCCCACTTATAAACTTTTCGTCCTCGAAACTTCGACCAAAACGAACAAATCGGGACATGCCTACACATTCGTTCATTCTCGATTGATCAACGTCCATTGATCCTCTAAAATACACGACACAGTTTGACCTTTTCAAATATTGTCCAAATATTCACTTGTGAAACTTCGACGTATACACTTGACTTCAACGAAGTCTTCCCTTATACCAACTCAATTCCCAAAATTTGTATCAAGTAATCACCATCCTCGTACCGTCACAATGATCAACACACAGGTTTCTTATTCGAAACACCTTCATAACTTTTCAATCTTACAAAGTGGTAATTCAACCAAAACACTCTCTCAAGAACTCCACCCATCAACGTCGTCTCATACTCCTGTAATTACAACACATGTTGGTCTTAGAACCACAACATAAATTTTCTATGGAATCCAACAAGAACACCGTCGTGACCGACTTCAGTCCCAAATAGAATACTTTCTTTTATAACACATCAATCATCTTAAGGTACCCGTGACTACCAAACCGTCACAAAATTCCTTACCATCAAGACTTATCTTAGTCGTAATCTAATAATCCACCGTGACCATTAGTATCCGAAGAAATCCATATGTTAGTAGTGAACAAATCCTTAATAACCTTCTGAGCTTAATCTCAAAAAAGTCTCAAAACAAACATGCAACATTCTTCAAAATAATAAAATCCCAAATCAGATATTCTTGGGTTAACCGCGATATCAACATACTAAACTCAACAACAGACGAAGTCTCTTTATAGATTGCACTCAAACTTGAATTGTCTTTAACAATTCCAATCTCCTCGTCGTTAACATCTGCACCTATAAGGTTCCAAATGAGCACAACCGCATCAAACTCTAACTCACGTGTCCGACAATTTTTCCTTATGAAAATAAAATCGTTCCAAGGTAGTAATGCACTTTTCCAACTCTACGTCGAAATACATCTTAAGTCCAAAATGAAATATCACAGGACGCTGCACAAGGTCCTCCAGTACAAAACCAAACCAAAATCAAGGCATTCGCTAAACTTTTCACCGGCTCAAACAAATTCGCTTCCCATTGCGAAGTCCAAATAGCGACTCAACCATCTCGAGTCAAAGTACCCACGATTAATACCAACTTATAAAAACATCTTCCATCAAACTCACAAAGCTAACCATCCAAAACAAAAGAACTTCTAAGCTCTAAAATAACTCCCTTGAAGTCTTTTGCAAGATACAAAATAAATCCTCGCGGAACTGTCCATAATATCACCGTCTAAGTCGCTTACTTAAGACACTCACGTCCAATAGTTCAAAACTCCTTCTTTAGAATACTCGACATGCATGATCTAACTTCACTACTGATAACACAATGCTCGAATGCTTGCCATAATTCCTTAACTTGATGTGAACCAAATAATATCCATGAACAAGAAATAACTCTTACAGCTACTCATAAGAGTACCGTCTGAACATTCCAAAATCACACCTGACGCATTAGTCACACTAATGACATCAACAAACACTCGCCAAGGCCACACACTATCTTGAAAAGCATTGTTTAAACATCTTCAACCCTCACACTAATCCATAGACAGCCAGACTTCACATCGATCTCACTAAACACATAAACTCCAAATGACTGGTTCATCCAAATATCAATCCTCGGAAGTAGGCACTTGCCCTCAATATCCACTTCGTTCCTTGACTGCAAACAACACACCAACTCGGGCAACCTTCGCTCTTCTCGAACAACACAATGGTAGCACTTCATGGTGACCCGCTCGAATAAACAACTCTGCTCAAACCAATCCTCAAATTGACTCTTTAACTCTAATCCAGAAGCAAACGTCCCTTAAGGATACTTCGAATCACAACTAGTTCCAAAAACTCAATCCATCAAAACTTCACTTCGCACTACTGCGGTAGTTCACTCACATCTTCACAATACGCTTCGGAAGAATCACAACAAGAAGTTCGCTTGCCAAAATCTTGTTCCTCACCAAAATCCAAATTCGCCTACAACTCAAGTAACCATGCACTACCTTGTGCCAACTCATTTGCTTCACACACTATTAAGGCAAGACAAGTCTATCCCAACCAACACAAATCCCGACTACTATCAACAAGAGATTAAGGGTGATCAGTTCCTCAATTTGTCAATAGACAGTCGATAATCATGATGGTGACATAAACCATCCTTACCAAGCTACAACAACGTCTTCAAACTTACTCTTCAAGTTACCAAAGCGTAACACTGCTTGAGGCTCCATCCTAAGCCACAAGCGCCACCAAGAAGTAAAACTTCTCCCCTACTTGTTTCAAACTCATCTCTGCAGACAAACAATTAGAAACAAGCAAGTACCGACAGTGTTTCACACACATGTCGCATACAACAAGGTTAAACACACTAATAACCTGGTCGACAGACCGACCTGCTCTGATACCACTAATGTAACACCCCAATATTACCCAAAGTTTAATATGCAAAATTCAGAGTAATTTAAAATTTTCATAAATTAAATACTGAGGAATCACACCTTCAAAAATAACTCACTTTAAACAGTTTGCTTTAAAGTATAAATCTCGGATACATAGCTTCGCCAGAAGACATAAATTGATTCAAGAACATCAGAACATCTTCTTTAATAAAATTCCTTAATAAATCATATATTTATAAAGTATGATTCTTATTTACAAAGGAAAACAACAAAAGAACAACAACAAGACGACATAATAATTCCCCCCGAGTGCTACGTATCAGAGCAACACCGACTCGACTAATAGCAGCTATAAACTCTGTCTTCATAACCTGCACGTTACCAATATAAAGGTAACGACGAAACAAGTAAAGGGTGAGATAATCCAAAACATATAATTAAAGGCATGATACAATATATATATATATATATATATATGTATATAGTTTTGGAATTATAAAGGGAATAGATTGATAAGTGCATTCCAACACACATCCAAAGCTCACTTACTCTAATCGTCATTCTAAAGTGTATAATCTATACTTAATCACCTTAGCCTCATCGGCACAAATCATCACAACAACACATAAACCTCCGTCACCACGAAATCGTCATAAGCTAATACATCACTAATTAACACGACAATCTTAAACGACAACATCAACCAACAACATTAAACAATGTTAACAACATGAGCAACATAAACAAATCATCACAAATTGGCTAAAGCCCATCGTCGCTTTTGGCATAAAGCCCATCATCGCTTTTGGCATAAAATCTCATCGTCACAAACATCATCACATCACATTTGTATTAAGCATTTCATCAAGTTAAATCATCGCAAAACTCATCATTTATATTTATCGCATAGTTATCATGAAATTATCAATTCATATTCATTTTATGTTCATCATAAAGATCATCACCAAACAAAGCATCATATATCATCGCAATTCAACATCATTCATCAATTAAAACCCAACGCCAAACAACTCAAACATAAACATAACCGACTCCATGAGACACAATTATGTTATGCATGTGGTACCCGTCGCTTTGTCCATAAATAGGAACACTTGGCATAAAAGCCTCGTCGCTTGGCATAAAAGCCCATTGTCGCCAATGCAATGTATGTGACTCGACAATAAAACAACACAACACAAAAACACCATCATCGCTCATCAAAATTGGCATAAAGCCCACATCTCCATAATTTATCCACATCAAGATAAATATATCATCGCATCATAATTGCATTATGCAAAACATCACTAATAATTCATCATCATCAAAGTCATGCATTCACAAATCGGAAGCATTTATTAACAACATCAATATAATCATCACATCATCATGTACAAAGACATATATCATCGCATTGCATATCAACAAGTATTCATTAATAAATACACCGTCGCAAACATTATGTTTATTTACACCGCATCATTATCGCTTAATTCACCAAATTCCAAAAACGGAAAAATAGTCAAAACTTCAATAATCGTCGCGAAAGTCATTCCTAATAACCGACACTAATCATAATCGTCAACATCGAAATCGTATTGTCCATACGTGCCTTAAATCTACTAAAACAAAATCCGATTCAATTTTACCGTAAATTGGCCTATTTCGGGCCATCTCGTAAAAACTCGTAATTTCCAAAAACTAACCTCACCACTATGTTCTACACGTCAAACTTAGGTAGCACGTCAATTTTCGTTGAATTCGGAGCAACTTACTCCGTCGTCGAATTTACCGAAATCGGAACATAATCGAGGCAAAAGAAGTGCAAAAAAAATCATAATATGGGAGACTACAGATACATCAACACGGGCCCCCGTGTTAATCAACACGACCCGTGTTGAAAAGCCACTAGAAACGTAAAAAAAAACCAAACTCAGTGAATCAACACGGCCCGTGTTGATGGACCTGACATCAATATTTCTTATACAATAGGTCAACACAGGCACCCGTGTTAATCAACACGGTCCGTGTTGATTGACCTGCGTGAAAACTCCATTTTTACCATTCTCATTTAATTCTAATCATCTTCAATACTCCTAGTTTCTACAAGGTAACCCCTAATAACCCATAATCCATACTCCTATTCCAACTCTTCTAATCTATTTCAATCAAACAATCAAACACACAACTCAAACCACAACATCAATTTTCATTACAAATCCACAATATATGTATCAAAACCCTAACTATAGGAAGTGGAAAATCAAACCCCTTACCTCTATCTTGGTTGATTGCAAGATGCTTCATCACAATCCCAACTTCATGCTTGATCTTGCTCCTCTTCTTCTTCTTCTTCCCCAAAACCCTCTCTTTTCTCTCCCAAGTTTCTATTCTTGGCTTGTGTTTGGAAAAATGGAAAGAAAAACAAAGGAAAGAGTTTTTATAATTATGTTTTCTTACTAGCTTCCAAGTTTCTATGTTTGGTTTTGGTATTTTGAATGGAAGGAAAATGAGGAGAAATGGTTTATAAAGGTATTTCTACTAGTAAGCCAAGGGTGAAAACCCAATCCTCAACAATTGCTCACCACACCCCTAACTTACTAATATTATTAATTCAATTAATTAAATAATTTTGGGGAATTAAATATCGGATCCGCATAATATTTTACCGAACCGAACGGAATAAAAACCGGACCGAACGAAACGTCGCCAAATATATTATCATGTATATCGATTAATATATTTATTCTCGTCGCAAAATAAATATCGATCGGTAACTCGAAATTATTAATATAATATAATATTAATTAAAATAGGGCGTTACAACTCTCCCCCACTTATAAACTTTTCGTCCTCGAAACTTCGACCAAAACGAACAAATCGGGACATGCCTACGCATTCGTCCACTCAATCCTCGCGTCAATTAAACAACATACAAAATACACCAAAAACAAGGAAATATCCCTAACTACATCGTCCCTTCAAGAACAACCATGCCGAGATGCAAAGCCCATACAATGCACTCGACAACCAACTAACACCCAACCACTAAACAAGTCGCAGACACACCGGTTCGCTCGAGAACCAAACAAACAAGATCGATACTATCCTAGCGTCTCAACCATAGAATTAGTCACACACACTCGAACCGACGCCTCGGAAACGAGTCACCGAAGATAGGAACATAAAGTCCTACGACACAACACCGACACCATCGCTAAAACGAAAACAACAAAATGGTTATACAAACCAAAACTCAAACAATCAGAGTAGGATAGAACCACGCGTGCTACGCAACCACGAAAAAGATGCCTTCATTCACGCATAAGCATGAACTCAAGAATCACACTTGCAGTTATTGCTCTCATTCCAGAAAAATCACAAGATCACATCGTCCTTGTAGATTACCAACGCACAACCCTTGAACAATAACAAGTTACACAAACATAACAGAGTTGCGATACACCACTCATTCTAGGGCTTATACTGACGACTTGCAACTATAACCCCTAGTCCAGATCCAACAATCTCCTACACTTGCTAACAATTCAATGCTCGATAACTAAACCGTGTTGCGTCACTTTTATGCATAAGATGTCAACCGTAAAACAACTTGGTTAATCCTCAACTTCACGATTACTCAGAATGGATACGTTCAAAGCGTACACCCATCAAGACACCTCCTAACATCAGTCTCACCAACTTGAAAAATTACTCTTTCATTCTTGATTGATCAACGTCCATTGATCCTCTAAAATACACGACACAGTTTGACCTTTTTAAATATTGTCCAAATATTCACTTGTGAAACTTCGACGTATACACTTGACTTCAACGAAGTCTTCCCTTATACCAATTCAATTCCCAAAATTTGTATCAAGTAATCACCATCCTCGTACCGTCGCAACGATCAATACACAGGTTTCTTATTCGAAACACCTTCATAACTTTTCAATCTTACAAAGTGGTAATTCAACCAAAACACTCTCTCAAGAACTCTACCCATCAACGTCGTCTCATACTCCTGTAATTACAACACATGTTGGTCTTAGAACCACAACATAAATTTTCTATGGAATCCAATAAGAACACCGTCGTGACCGACTTCAGTCCCAAATAGAATACTTTCTCTTATAACACATCAATCATCTTAAGGTACCCGTGACTACCAAACCGTCACAAAATTCCTTACCGTCAAGACTTATCTTAGTCGTAATCTAATAATCCACCGCGACCATTAGTATCCGACGAAATCCATATGTTAGTAGTGAACAAATCCTTAATAACCTTCTGAGCTTAATCTCAAAAGAGTCTCAAAACAAACATGCAACATTCTTCAAAATAATAAAATCTCAAATCAGATATTCTTGGGTTAACCGCGATATCAACATACTAAACTCAACAACAGACGAAGTCTCTTTATAGATTGCACTCAAACTTGAATTGTCTTTAACAATTCCAATCTCCTCGTCGTTAACATCTGCACCTATAAGGTTCCAAATGAGCACAACCGCATCAAACTCTAACTCATGTGTCCGACAATTTTTCCTTATGAAAATCAAATCGTTCCAAGGTAGTAATGTAATTTTCCAACTCTACGTCGAAATACATCTTAAGTCCAAAATGAAATATTACAGTACGCTGCACAAGGTCCTCCAGTACAAAACCAAACCAAAATCAAGGCATTCGCTAAACTTTTCATCGGCTCAAACAAATTCGCTTCCCATTGCGAAGTCCAAATAGCGACTCAACCATCTCGAGTCAAAGTACCCACGATCAATACCAACTTATAAAAACATCTTCCATCAAACTCACAAAGCTAACCATCCAAAACAAAAGAACTTCTAAGCTCTAAAATAACTCCCTTGAAGTCTTTTGTAAGATACAAAATAAATCCTCGCGGAACTGTTCATAATATCACCGTCTAAGTCGCTTACTTAAGACACTCACGTCCAATAGTTCAAAACTCCTTCTTTAGAATACTCGACATGCATGATCTAACTTCACTACTGATAACGCAATGCTCGAATGCTTGCCACAATTCCTTAACTTGATGTGAACCAAATAATATCCATGAACAAGAAATAACTCTTACAGCTACTCATAAGAGTACCGTCTGAACATTCCAAAATCACACCTAACGCATCAGTCACACTAATGACATCAACAAACACTCGCCAAGGCCACACACTATCTTGAAAAGCATTGTTTAAACATCTTCAACCCTCACACTAATCCGTAGACAGCCAGACTTCACATCGATCTCACTAAACACATAAACTCCAAATGACTGGTTCATCCAAATATCAATCCTCGGAAGTAGGCACTTTCCCTCAATATCCACTTTGTTCCTTGACTGCAAACAACACACCAACTCGGGCAACCTTCGCTCTTCTCGAACAACACAACGGTAGCACTCCACGGTGACCCGCTCGAATAAACAACTCTGCTCAAACCAATCCTCAAGTTGACTCTTTAACTCTAATCCAGAAGCAAACGTCCCTTAAGGATACTTCGAATCACAACTAGTTCCAAAAACTCAATCCATCAAAACTTCACTTCGCACTACTGCGGTAGTTCACTCACATCTTCACAATACGCTTCGGAAGAATCACAACAAGAAGTTCGCTTGCCAAAATCTTGTTCCTCACCAAAATCCAAATTCGCCTACAACTCAAGTAACCATGCACTACCTTGTGCCAACTCATTTGCTTCACACACTATTAAGCTGGCAAGACAAGTCTATCCCAACCAACACAAATCCCGACTACTATCAACAAGAGATTAAGGGTGATCAGTTCCTCAATTTGTCAATAGACAGTCGATAATCATGATGGTGACATAAACCATCCTTACCAAGCTACAACAACGTCTTCAAACTTACTCTTCAAGTTACCAAAGCGTAACACTGCTTGAGGCTCCATCCTAGTTTTCATTTGCGTATTGCAATACACATGAATTTCATCCCAAACCTGCCATGAGTGACGAAGGAGAACGAAGCGAGGAAGAAGAGAATCAGAGATCGTGGAAAGAAGCCACGTGCATAGCAGCGCTTCTTTTTCTTCCCAGGACACGAACGCTGGATTCTCAGTTTGCGATTCGCGATCTGCAACCGTCAAGAATCGCTCTGGAATGAGAGGCGAAACAACGAACTTCACCGTTCGCGTGCCTCGAAGAACTCCTTCGACTTGTTGGAGCCATTGATGATAGTTTTTCATCGAGTTTCACTGAAATTTTCTGCTTAAAAGTTGTAGCAGCGGTGGAGAAGAAGGCGCCATGGAAGAAAAAGTTGAACCAAGCTTAATGAGTTTAGAAAAAAGCTCTAGATACCATGTTACAGTTTGGAATCTGTAGAATAGATAGAAGAATGAAGAAAATGAAAACTGTATTGAATCAGTAAGAGTTTGTTACAATGATATATATATATATATATGCAGTTATCACATAATGACAACTGTTACACATAGTGACAGCTCATCATTCTAACACTTAGGCTTATATTCCCATAATTAATATATTATGTACCACTCAATTTATTATTAATATTTGATTTTTTCTACACTTAGGCTTATATTCCCATAATTAATATATTATGCACCACTCAATTTATTATTAATATTTGATTTTTTCTAGTGTGTTGAAATAGCAAGTAATAGCCCGTAAGTTGTTTTTGAAAACTTCGTTAGGTTGCATTGATGAGAAATAATATAATGAAATAAAGTGATATGATAAGGAAATTGGCGTTTAAAGATCCTTGAAATCTATGGTCAGTAGCAACGCCGTGTATCCTGCTCAGCATATTCAGTTCCAAAGCTATCGTGCAGTAGCAGCATCATGTTGGTTGTTGCTAAGAAAAATGTAGCAGCATCATATTAGCCCGCACTTTTCATATTATGCAGCGACAAAAATCTCAAAATTATTCACAACCCCAAGCGCAAAACTTAATTAAACAACAACATGAGAGGGATTTTTTCAAACTGTTGAATATCTAACTTAACTGACTAATATACAAAAGTCTAAAAACATCCCAAATAAATACTCCCTTATGGTAACACAACAGTACAATTAGCATGTAATGCTTGGCGACAGTGTCTTGATCAGTGTAAAAGAAATCTCATGACAGTGTTTGAGTAATGCCATTGAAAATTTAGCTAATGATGACCATGTCAACAAGTGAATCCAGTATGTTGATACTCCTTTGGTCTTCAACCTGTGTTGACTACCCTGCTTCTGCTACTTGGTTCCAGCAATAGCCATCATGAACAGAAGAAACTAGTCCCTGCAATCCAACATTGAGAATTGACCTCAATAAACATCTATATCCGGAAACTTGTATTAATAGTGTTTGTTTTCATGTTTGAACACAGCTAAATACAAACATTTGGTCCAAAGCAACAATTCGATCGAGTGCAATTCTGGATATTTGATGTAGAGATTTATTTATAAAGAATGAAAGCAAAAGGGATTAAGAATTGTGTTTGGGAATACAGATATGGATATCTGTAGAATCTTAACAAAAACTGAACAACATGCTACAACTGCCAAACTGGTTTACATCAACAAACAAGCAGAAAACAACATATCAATCTTGATACTCAGAACAAATGGCATGGAAGCTGTCAGGAGCAATTTTTTTAAATAAGTTAAATATATATTACTTCAACAATAACATTGACAACCAATATGCAGAACACCAGTTACTGTAATATCCATAAAGAAAACAAAAAACTAAGGCCGACTTATAGCTCCTGTGTCCGGAGACCACTATTGGTGCAACCACTTAAAGCCATCAACCAGCTTAACACTATCACAACTCCTCTTCCTTTTCTTGTCAATATAATCCAAATCTATCAAGAACAATTATAATAATTCCCCTACTACTTATTTAATGCCAGGAACCTTCATGACAAAATGTTTTCCAAAATAAAATAATAATTTAAAGAAGCAATGTGGCTGCTTTTGATATCTATTTTTGTCCATTCACTCCACACACAGTTAAAGCAAGCTTCCACTCCACCAACAATACAAGGCAAGCTACATGAACTAAAACTAGTTCCTATGTCCTCAATTTCAAAGCAGCGGTAAATATTTTCCCAATTGATTTAGAAAAAATCACAGAACCCTTTATCTACAGACTAGATTTAATCTGAGAGCTATGAGGTTGAGAATCAACACAAAATAGTTCACATTGGAGTTTTAGATGCATCTGTTGGAGTTGGGCGCCACAACAATGAGGTTAATCTTTGGCCAATATGGAGTTTTACCATTTATGTATTTATAGGAGTATATACAAGTCTGCCGGAGTTTTACACAAACAATTTTAGGCGAGTTAAGTGAAATTTGATACCTAGAATTGTACACTGTTAGGATTCTAAGTTAACTCGATTTCGACACCATGTCTATCATGATAGAGAGAAGGGAGCCATTTTTTAAAACCAGAATCAAGGTATTATTCACATATTAATTCCAATAACCATCCAAATTTCAAGCATATTAGAACATCATATAATCTGACTACCATTTTCATCTAAGACATTGGCATTGCCCTTCGTGACAGTTACTAGACTAAAAAAACACAACAATCCTTGACCTATGATTCTATTGGTCTCCTTAGTCCCTGGAGTCTGGGGTCTCTATTAGTGGTAAAGAAGGTGCCTAATCTGCCAAATGGTGTCTAAAACAGACAAGCCCAGATTCTTTTGAAACACTTGATTAGTGGTCATGAATGCTACATTTCATGCAATTAAATGTGCCAAACAGGTATGTGTGTCGCTACTTACTACTAACAAAAAACCCTAAATGAAATGACTAGCAAATTCATAGGTAAGTGAAAAAAAAAATCCGGTTTCCATTGTGTCGGGATTAATGTGAAAGTGTGTGCCAAGGTTGAGGATGACTGGTAGTTTACTCAGCATCAAACACTTTGGCACACACATGACATAAGAGTTAAATAGCCACGACACTCTTCTCGTTCTAAGTCAAAAGATTCAGCTAAAATAGACCATTATTTTCTTGAATACGAGTCGGTTAAAACCCAGACACAAGGGATGGTCACTTTCACATACATAATGACAATAGAGAAGAAAGGATTAGGAAGACATGAGACAGAGTACCTACACAAGTGTGAAAGGGCTGTAGATATCAGTGACAGTTGTCCTAAAATAGTAAAATCTAGAGGTTGCCAATATGAAGATCATTTAAGGACTCTGGTTACTTCACCAAATCAAATCATACAGAAATCTCTACTCAAACACCTCCCCATGTCTCCTGCTAGACTCTCAGACCAACAAACTGATGATGACTATCATGACCCTATAATTTGATGCAGTCTTACAAGCTAAGAGATAAGGAAAATAAACTAGAGACCTATGATAGTTTGAATAGCATACCCAAAATTCTATCAAAATGATAACAGGAAAACTTGCATGACCGAGTAACTATGACAATGAGGCATTTTAAAAAGACCAGCATGTATAGGAGAGTTTACTTACCAGTACTTTATCAACCCATCCCAGCCACAAGTTGCTACTTTGCTCTGTTCCAGAGGATGCCACTCACAACCAATGCAGACACCTTCATGACACTTGAGAGTTCTAAAAACTTTGCAACTCTTCCAATCCCAGAACCAACACTTACCCTCACCATCTCCTGACATGACAAATCGTCCATCCGGCGAAAAATTGACCTGACAGGCATATCCAGCAACAATATGTCCAGCAAACCTTTTCTTTTTGTTAAGTTGAAACTTCTCCCTTGTGCTATAAATAAGTATCTGATTATCCAAACTCTGTGTAGCAAGCCAATTAGCATTGGGGTGAAGCGAAATGGAAGGCATAGAATGCATGTGTGGCTCACTAATATACTTTATAACCACAGGAATACCATATTCCCATACTCTGAGGGACTTGTCATCACTAGAAGTAACAAATCTCCTATTGTTATCAACAAAAGTAATGGTATTCACAGCCCCTAAATGCTGATCATACTCTTGAGTTATCTGCCCTGTATTCATATCCCACTGAACAATCTTCTTATCACTCATACCAGCCAACAAAACATTCTGCTTATCCTCATCTGGGTTAAGCTTCACAACATAAGGGATCTTCCCAGTAGAAAAAGTGGAAATGACTTGCCCCGTTTCAGTATCCCAATACTTAATATTCTTGTCATAACCAGCACTCAAAAACTTGGTTCCATCATTGGTGAAACAAATATCCCTAACAGCTTTAGAGTGTCCCATATAAGTTCTCATACATTTTCCAGTATTGAAAACATCCCAAATCTTAACCTTTGTATCCATCCCAGCAGAGAGAATCAAATGACCAGCCTTGGGGAAAAACCGAATAGCAGAAACCCCTTTCGTGTGTCCACTCCAAGTATGAACCAATCTCTTCGGTATATAACAATGATCATTACTAGCTTTCGCATCTTTAGGAGGCGCAATCCAAGACCTACCTTGATAATCCCTTTCCTCTTTCCCATGAAAAGTACTCTTATCTTTAAGAGCCTCAACCTTTTCACCACCAAAACCACTCTTCTCTTCACCTTTCTTCTTAGCATACTCCTCCGCGTACTTCTTCTGATCCTCCGTTAACTCTCCTTGCAAACCTTCCTTCTTTCCAGCCCAAGGACTCTTCTTATTCTTCAACAACCACACCTCGGAAGCAGGGTTTTCAACCTCAACGCCTTCTTCGTTGTTGTTTTCATTCTCGTTATCGTCATCTTGGTCATCATTTTCTTCCTTCTTCTTCAGAGCTTCGATCCTCCTCTTCTTCTGCTCGCGGTGAGGCATATTGTATACGGATGCAGCATTATTCTTCTGCAAAGCATCGAAATCTCCGATATAATTCGAGGCAGAGGGGTCAGCGGCGTAACCGAATTTGAGAAAAGTGTTATGCTGTTCATCAAAGAGAAAAGGTTCAATGTTGGCATCTTCAACGAAACCTAGCTTGTGGTTACGCATACCTTGCGCTAAACCGTCTTTAGCGTAAGGGTGAGAGGGCCCTTGGATGGGGGCCCAGAGCTGGTCGTAAGTAGGGTTGAAACCGACGGCGCGATGAGTTGGATCGATGGGTTTTGATAGGGTTTTAGGGTCGGCGACGGTGAGGGCGAGCATGGTGTCGTCGACTTTGGGTGCGGCGGAGCGGGATGGAAGGAGGCGGGGTGGGGAGTTTTCCGGGGAGTTAGGGTTTTGAATTGGGGAGTCGGGGTCGTTGTTGTCTGAGTATTGGTTGAGTAGATCCATTGTGGAGGAATCTATTAGCTACGAAGAAACAAAATAGGATGAGAATGTTGGTGAGAGAGGGAGAGGGGATGGGACTACTGCGGTGGCGGAGGAAGAAGCTTGGAGAATGACACAGGTCTGAGATGAAGACGGTGGTGAACGGAAAATTGTTTTTGAATAAAATTAAAATAAATAAATAAATGATATTAAGAAAGGCCCGATTTAAAGTCCACTGGACTTAGATACATAATTTGTTCTTCTATCTACACCCAATCAAATTATATATGTGCGTTTCAGCAAGTAAATGATACTTTTATGATAAACTAGATAACGGGAATATTAAAAAAAAAAAATTATATATTTTTATAATTGTTGATGTTTAATTTTTATTTTGTATGTGTTTTAAATTATGTTTACAATTATATTACTAATTTTTTAATGTAAAATAATAATACAAAAGTATTTTATATTATTGTTTTATTTTTTAGGTTATTAGAAAATCTATAATGATTTAATTTTTATATTTAAATAAGTAACTTATTTTTTAAATATAAAAATTTGTAAAATAGATAAATAAAAATAAAAGAAAATAGAATTACGGTTAGGCAAGACTGCTAAAAAAATAACACGTCAACGTATAAGTAGGATTCATGTTAGGATTCTCATCACGACATCCTTAAATTTATATTAAGTAAATGTAAATACTTTATTCAAATATAATTGTAAAATACTATTATTATTGAATTCAATGTCTATTTTATCTAATTTAGAAGTTATGTATTAATTATTTACATATTTATATCTTTAGAAGTTATGTATCAATTAAATTTTTTTATAAATAAAATTAATATTATACATTATAATTAACTTTTACATTTATAAAAAAAAAACATATATTACTTTTGAATATAAAATTTAATAGTAATTTAAGTTACAAAAATTATTAATAATAATAGTTGGCCGTTATAAAAATTAAAAAATAATATTAGTCGGAAGTAATTTAAATTAATTTAACGTTTGTAAAATAAGATTGAAAAGTTAGGAAAAAATGATAAACTTATTTTAGTAATACATTTATTCAACTATTTTTTTATTTTAAAAAAATAAATTTAAATATTGAATTAATAAAGTTGTGTCTAAATATTTTTTTATATAATAATTTCTTAGGAATGTATAACAAATTATATTAAAATTTAATTTTATAAAAAAACAATTCAACGGAGCAGGAGCGATGTACTTTCTATGAAATCAATTTAAATAATTATTTATATTTTTTAAATAAATTATCTACTTCTTCTATGTTCTCACCACTATATATTTAATTTTAATTATATTAAATTTTATTTATATTATTAATATTAATTAAAAATATATTTAGTAAAACTTTGTTTATGTGTCAACACCATTAAAAGGATATCTATTTTTTAAGTTTTTATTAGATATAAAATCTAGTTTATAATTCTTATACTAATAATCTAATAGTGTAACAATTTTTATTTAAGATTAGCATACATGATTTTTCTTTATAAATTATAAAATTGGAAATATTTTATTAAGTATATTAGTACAATTAATTAAGTTTTTAATAAAAAAAAAAAATAATAATAATAATAATAATAATAATAAATATACTTATAACACATTTGTTATTAGTCTTATAATTATTTTATGATGCAAATTTGTGTAAAGTAAAGGTAATGAAAAATTTTGAAACGGCAGCAAAATAGTAAATAAAGAGATGTAATAAAGAATGACTACTAAATAATTTAAAATAGAAAAAAAAATTAAAAAATTTTATTTTAGAATTGTTATGTAGATTCTTTTAGATGTATATGTAGATATTTATTTTTATTTAAGTTTATAATTAAATCGATCAATTACACTTCAATACGTTTGATATAGATATAACACTATCTATAAATTCTAACGTTGATATGCCATATATTTTAACCTTGATCGACATGAAGGAATCTAAAACCTCAAGAGAGATGACCTCATAATCGCTCAACTTTTCAAACTTAAAACCCGAGATAGGGAGGGGATCACTTGTCCAGTAAATTGGAAACTTATCGTGACGGTCAGCACCATAGATTATCTAGGGACACCGAGCACCACATCAGACTCGGAGGAAACGCTCCTTGTAGCCTTTATAGTTTGAAGTAAAGGCTTGTAGGAAGCTTCTCCTTGGAATGCCGCTAATGGCCACCCAGCTCCCGGAATCCACATTCTTCACTTCAAAGTATGAAAAAAGCCTGATTGTAGGCGTAATATTTAGGGCCTCACAGATCAGTTCAAAAGCTTTAATGAAACCCCAACTGTTGAGGCGTAGTTGTGAGGGATCCATATTTACTATCCTCAATAAATCGGCCTCAAAATCGGAGAAGGGAAATTGGATGTTTAAATTTACCAATAGCCCAACATAGAAATAGAACCATTATGGATCTACTCCTTTTGGCCGAGACATACAAACTCGCTCATCCTCGATGCAAGGTTCCAGAATCACGTCGTCCTTATTCCCAGTCGAGGACACGTCTATGACAGAACGAAGCTTTCCGATTTCCATCTCATCCATGGTGTTTTGTTTAAAACCTAGGACTTCTGCGCTAAAATATTTGTTGGTCACCATCAAAACTTCCACAGAACCTGAATAATCAGGGTCAGAATCACTTTCAGTGGTTAGAACTTCAGAGTTTATTCTGTTCATGACCCTTTCAAGTTCTTCTACCCCTAATGTGTCTCCCATATCTTGCATGCATTCCTTCCATAAGGCCCTACACTCATCCTTATATAAATGAACCCTACTCCCTAAATCATCACATTCTCTAATAACAACCATTATGGGAAAGACTGAAAAATAAACAGGCAAGGGAAAAAGGAGTTACCTGATTTTGGTGATAGCAGATTGAGGCTGAAGGAGATTTTTTCTAGTTGAGAGTAGCGGCGGTGGTGGCTTTGTAAGAGGAATTGGAAAAGGAAATAAATTTGAAATAAGGAAGAGACGTTGTTAAAAAGAAGGGTTAACGTATTGGCTTTAAAACCTAATAAATGTCATCATTACACCTAAAACCGTAGGTGACTATTGGGAAACTGAAGTGTGAGGCACACGCGTTGATAGCCTGTTCGCATCCGATGAACACCTCAACTTGGATCTATGTTTCTTCTTAGTGACCAGAAGCCTTTTAAGGCTAAAAGGCCATATGCTCGGGGGCTTATGTACATGCATAAAATCCATTACCCGAGGTATGTCTATAGTCCGATTACATGGTCCAGATATGGGGCCGATGACTAAGTCGGCAGAAGGCGTGAGGGCTCATGTTGGCCCGATGACTAAGTTAGACGAAAGGAAGGGAGTTCCCATCGGTTTGGCACCCCAGCACCAGGAGGTTTCGTCCAGCCCGACTCCAGGAGGTTACGACCAAGTCGACACATTAAAGACGTAACTGCCACTTTAAGCCTGACGGCGCATGTTACACTATTCATGATAATTAGTGACGGCGGAGGTTACAAACATTAATGGCTTCTCAGTTATGATTGACGAAGAGGCATGGCAGTTACAGACAACAGTTAATGAGGTCTTTAACACTTCTATAAATAGGGCTCCCGATTGATGGATAAGCAAAACATATATCTTGGAGCACAAGTAACCTAACTTGTAGCTCTGAATCCCTAAACGTACCTACAAAATTATTCTAGCAAGAACATTATTTTACTCTGATTACATTATACATTATTTGGGGATTAGAAAGGGGTGTTATAGAGACATTTTAGGAAACATTGGATTGAAGGCCTATATTTATGCAGAAGATTATGCATGTATTTAGTAGTTGTCCTGTTGCATTTTTTTAGCCCAAAATCCAAGCCATATGTTGCTTATAAAAGGTAGACTCTAAACTTAAAGAAGATTCGAGCCACATATGTAAAATTGTAAATTATCAGGGCTTTGTCTATTCATTGTTAATTATGAGCCACTCTTGTATTGTTTAATGCTTGAATTGGACTGTTAGTTAAGTTGTCATTGTTGTTTCATCACTTTTGTGATTGAAAGGGATTGAGATGGGTCTCATACCTAGATGAGTCTTAGGTAGAAGTTAAGCCCGAGTAGGGATTAGGTGAGTAGATTGTAAACTGGAAATAGTTTGCTGAAGATATACAAATTGATACTATTTAGTGGATTTCATCCTTGGCTTGGTAGCCCCCAAATGTAAGTGTTATTGTACACCGAATTGGGTTAACAACTCTGTGTGTTCCTTTACTTTCAAGTAATCTTATTTTTATTTACATTACCATTGTGTTTTGATCAGATACTAGTGTCTCGACATTTGATATGACATATGATATCTGCATACTAGAATTTCAACTTCCATGTGTTCATGCATTGTCAGCTATAAAGAGTATGAACTTTAAGCCTGATGCCTATATCCATGAGTATTATAGGATATATAGGTACAAGGCATTCTAGAAGCATGAGTTTTACCCTTATAATGGATCCAATATTTGATTTAAGACACAATATCCGGATGCGCAGCCACCTAGGTATAGAAAGATGCTTGGTAGACCAAAGAAAAGGAGAAACCTTGAACAATGGGAGATTGATGGGACTAATAGAAAAATGAGAAGAACAAGTTTTCTAGTCAAGTGCAGTATGTGTAAAAAATAAAGACACAACAAATTAACTTGCAAGGTTACACCAATAAATCAAGTAACCCAGACTAATTCTACTCATGACATTGTTACGCAGGCCAATGCAACTTAAGCTAATGCAACTCAGACCATTGTTACTCAGGGAAATGCAACTCAGGACAATGTTACTCAGCAAAGTAAAGTCAATTCAACTCAAGTAAGTATGCATAATACTCAACAATCTCAAGCAACTCAAGGATATATGAATTTTACTAAGTTGTCTCAAAAAAAAGCAGTTCAATCAACTCAAGGGAAAAGGCCAGCAACTAAACCAGCCAAGTCATCTCAGAGCAAGACACAAGGGAAGATGCCAACTACTTAAGGCAATTTAACTCAAGTAACTCCAGAAAATGGATAGACACAAAATCATGGTGTAAGAAGACCCTTTGTACCCAAAGAACCAACAACTAGATTAACTCTGGCAAAAAATGTGGATGGCCTAACAACCAAGAGGTCCACTCCAACCAAGAAAATCATACTAAAGAGGAACACCTATTGTTATTTAGGTCTTGTATAGTTTATGGTCTTAGCAAGTATTATGTAATGAAACACTTTGAATTATTTTAGTATTATGTACTGTATCTTGAACATGTTTATGTAACATGTCAAAGTCATTTTGGAACCTTTGTGAAATCTTGTTATGTCTTGTGAACATGTCAATGCCATTTTTGATCATTTTGTTTAAGTAATCTGATATGTTTAAGTAATCTAGTTAAGTAAACTGATATGTTGCATTGAAATCATTTTGTGTTTATGGCCTAATTATATTAATATTGTAAATCGGTTAGTATAAAACTGATATGAGTTAGCAAACTGGTTAATTGAACTGATATTGTAAACTGATATTGAAAATTGGTATGAACAATAATATGCCAAATAAACCAACTTATATAAAACTGATACAATGTGTTACAAACTGCTACATACCAACTGCTACATACTCCTAAAAATCAATACACATAAAATTACAAGACACATAATGTTCCATGTTTTTTCCCACTTCAATATCTTATTCAATTGAGTTTGAAGTTCCATGACAACTTTCCCTAATTCTTTATTTGTAACCCTGTCTTTTTCAAACTCTTTTTTTGCTTCATCAAATTCCTTTCCTATGCTTTCTAACCTATTCATCATAAATAGACTCGTGTCATCTGCCAAATCCTCATGGAACCAATTGAAAACACCACACCCTCTTTGCAAGGATCTTTGAAATTTTCAAATATTAATCAAAATGGTTTTACCATAGATGGACATAAATCAAACTAAAATTAGGGCTTGCCTTAAAATTTGGACAACCCCAAAAATTCTTATCAGTTGTTGTCCTGTGAATCACAACTTTTTCTACACAATGATAATTTTGTACAAATCGCGAGCTTGTGTAAACACTTGATTGACAAATTTCGGTGTTCTTCTACTTCGGGTGCGAAGAACATTGGTCATCCTTCATGCTTCAGAGAAGAAAACGAAAAAATACATTCAATATGAAGATGAAAACGATGATAACCTAACTTATTTTGTTGGTAGAAAGGAAAGATATACAAAGTGTAGAACGAAGAAGCAAAATGGGTATAAAGAAGATGATGTACACTTGTCACCTCACTTTCCATGTAGCTTAAATAAACATGCGATTTAGAAAAATAGACGGAAGAGACTTATTTACATCTATTAAAAAGTTAAGGGTTAAAAATCTTTTTGATCCCTCTAAATATAACAGATTTCATTTTTAGTCCCTCTAAATATTTCATTTAAAGAATGCTCCCGAAAATGCTTTCCATCCATACAATCGGTCCCAATGTTAAATGGGACTGACATAAGATGACGTGACAAGCCACATGGAAGACAGGTTGGCAGAAATCTTAAAAGGCTTGAGATTGCGGGAGTTTTAAACCTCTTATAATCAAAGCTAGAAGAATAAAAGAAATTTAGTCTGAACTTTTATCGTACACTTATGAGCTTGCACTTTATAGTCATTTCTAATTTTTATTGCAACACATCGCGAGCTAAACCTTATTTCCTTTCCCCATTCAACCCATAAAAAAATTTCAAAAGTTAATAGTACTAGGAACTATCCCACTATCCAACATATCAAAAATAATTTTCATTGCTTCTTCAGATCTTCCAACTTTGCATAGACAAGAAAGGAACATAAAATATGTTTTAAAATCAGGAAATGGTCCTTTAAATTTCACACGATAGAACACATTCCACGCATCATCGTACATCTCCACGTTCATGTACCCGTGTTAAGTGCAGAATATGTAACAACATTTGGTTCATAAACGAATTCTTGCATTTTCTGATAAATCTCAGTAGCTTTTTCAACTTGTTTCTCTTCAAATAAACACACTATTAATTATGTGTAAATATGGATGGTAGGTTTTATTCTCTCTTGTTTCATTGCATTCACCATACTTAATACTTCTTCTAATTTACCTTTTGTAATAAACCACGTATGATACTTCCAGAAGTTAGCTTTTCTACACTAGATTTCTCTGCTCCAACCTCTACAACTAAGGGGAAATGTGTAGCCAAATTTTCAAAGTGAATCTATGCATTTCATGGCCTCTGAGATCATATCAGTTTCACATAAACAACCAAGGTAGGTTTCAATCAATTCTTTGTCGGGGACATGTCTTGAACTAATAATCTCATTACAAAATCAACAGATGAATCATGAATCCTAAAATTGAAAAGTGTAAATAAACTACCTCAGATATGTTAGAACACTTGTCCAAGCATAACATACCAAAGAAAATGTTCATTTAAAGATAAATATCATCTCTTGACTAAGATGAGTATGAAGCCACAAACAAGTGTACTATAGGATCTTCAAATCCAACAACTAACTTTGGAAAATACTACTAGAATACAATACTGTGATTGAAACAACGTTGTTGGTGAAACAACTGTGTTTCAGAACAATATTTTAATTTTGAATGATGCGGCTAAGATGTTTGATGAAATGTCTCTTAGAACTTTGTCTTGTTGGAATTAAAAAAATTGGGTTTGATTATAGGAGATTTTTGGTTCAGGGCCTCCAAATTATTATTTTTATAAATTATATATCTGAAATAAATATATCAATATTTTTTGTTCAATTTAATGTATAGTATAAGTTAGTTAGTATAGTGGTAACAACTTTTTTTTAAATCAAAACTCAATGGTTCAATTCTTGTATCTACATATTTATTATTTAAATGTATTATCTTTTTAATTTTTTTTTGAAATAAAATATTATTTCTCTACCTTTTAATTGGGGTCATTTCTAAATTGTGGGAGATGGCTGAATTAATTAACTATGTAAAATTCTTTTACATTTCAATGGTTGTGGTTAAGAGACGGTATGTATTAATATCAATTAATGTGTGGGTAAATGAGTTTAATTCCCGCCACATTGGTACCTAATTTATGAGATAAGTATTTAGCAAAATATCTTTGGCATGAGATGAAAATATCCATAATCCATGGCCTCTTTTCTCCTCCTATTCTCGCTATTTCACAATGTCTTTCTCTGTTCCTACTCATGCTATTCTTCCCATAACCGTAACTGTAACTGTGAATTCCACCAAAACCCTCCCTTTTCTCAAACCTCATTTCCCCTCCTATAAATTCAAATCCCTAGTAACTCACTGCTCTAATTCCGATCGCGAAGACCACCGCTGGCTCCGCGAAGAACAGCGCTGGCTTCGCGAGGAGCAGCGCTGGACTCGCGAGGAGACTCGATGGAATCGCGAACGCGATGAGCTTCTCGGAGAGATTTCCGAACTTAAACTTCGAATCCAATCGCTAGAACGTCGGATTCTGTCTTCAGCTTCCTCTCCGTCTACAGCGTCTGATGCAGTTGCGAATGTTGCGTCGCTGTTGCAGGTCTTGAAGGATAAGAATCTGGTTCTCGAGAGTGGTTCTAGTCAGAGGAGGTTGGTGTTTGATGAAGAGAAGGAATCTCAACAGGTTGTTGAAGATGTCAAGGAGATTGTTGTTGTTGAGGAGCCTGTTGTTAGGGTTAAGAAGAGGGCATTTTTGCGATCGGGTTCTGAGGGAGTAGAAGTTCAAAAATTGCAGGTTCTTTCTATCGCCTATTTTGAATTCATATCTTATGATTTGTGTTTATACATTTTTGTGCTGTATCAGGAAGCATTGCTAAAATTGGGATTTTATTCGGGCGAGGAGGACATGGAATTCTCCAGTTTCTCAAGTGGAACTGAGCGAGCTGTCAAGACTTGGCAGGTTAGTTAGCCTTTGTTTCGAACAATATATCAAGTTTTGATGTCAAACGTCTGTATAACTGTCTTGAATTTATATTTGTTATAATCCGATTATCTTACTACTATAAGATAGGAAGCTTTTACATGATGTAATGTGTTTTTCTATGTGCTATTGTATTTTCATTATTTTTTATGGGCGTTATTATATTGTTTAACAGGCTTCAGTAGGTGTCACTGAGGATGGCATTATGACATCTGAACTTCTTGACAGGCTAGATTTGGAGATAAGGACTACGGACGTAGGCAATGCAAAGGAAACCAAAAAATCTAGTACTATTTTTCCAAAAGTATGGTTGTTATATTAGATGTATTTTTTGCTCTCTGAGTACTGAGAATATGCCACCATTTTTTGCAGTTATTCTTAAATGAGTTGTCCAATAATAGTAGTAGCTTTAAACCCATGCTAGGTAGCACCGACACTATATAATAAAGGCGTTTTTGTGTTTGACATATGTTAGTGTGTGAAACTTCTATGAGATCTGTTGTATAACTGTATTTGAATCTTTATCATTCTGTGAGTTCTAGGAAGTTGAAAATGGAGCTGCAGTTGCTTCTGTGACAGATATTTCTGAGGTTCAGCAAAACTTTGTTGGGAAAGTTGACGAAGGAACAGACATATCCCATCCAAGAGTTTTCCTCCTTGGAGAAAATCGGTGGGAAGAACCCTCAAGACTTATAGCAAAGGGTGCAGTTGATACGGGCAAGAATAAAAATGCAACAATAAAATGCCTTCAGTGTAGTGGGTTAGGTATCTTGTTGTGTACAGGTATGTAACTGTCCTCATTGTTTTCACTTTTAATCAATATATAAGCTCCAGTGGAGAAAGCAGTTCTTGAAAAGTAAAATGTATTTTTCGAGTGATTAACATCTTCATTATACCGGTTTCCTAAATATATTATTGATGATATTGATGATATCTTGAGTCTCAAGTCAACTTCCGTTTCCTTAATTGCAGAATGTGATGGATCTGGTGAGCCAAATATTGAACCTCAAGTAAGGGATGATTGTGTTTTTTATGACAATTAATTTCCATAGTTATCGGTTTATGCTTCACAAGCTTTTGAGCTAACTAATGAGATCTATCATGCAGTTTATGGAATGGGTGGGTGAGGATACAAAATGCCCATATTGTGAAGGCCTAGGGCATACAATTTGTGATTTATGTGGAGCCGGAGGGAAAACGATGGTGTAGGTATCACTATCAGATACGTTTCTTCATCATTTCATGCAGGTATCTGTTCATCAATATCAATGTATCACAAAATCTTATATATCTATATTAGTTTGTTTATTATCCAAAATTACAATAGAATCATCAGAGCAGTTATAAAAAAGTACAGTATAGTTAAGCGTCAAAATTGAGAAATAGAAATTTAATATTGTTACAGGGTTCAGGTTTTGGAGTTTACAAGCTAAAGTGAAACTGGGGAGATGAATGCAGATTGAATGGTTCACGTACTTTCCTCCAAAATGAATGTGGCCATAACTAAGATTATATCAGTTTATAATTTTGAAAATAGCCTCACTTTTGGCAAAACCTGTTTTTAAGACAAGGGCTTAAAGGCTTGTCATGATCGCTAATCTTATTCACCAAGAATGAAAAGATAATGATAAACTCAAATTTGACGGTATTTTTTTCTTCTCTTAGGCAAATTATCATGTTAATAGAAACTAATTGAGTAAAGTGGATTTTTTATCCCACTCCATAACCTTCTTACTCACTCTTGCGAAATTCTCAAATTGCTTTTGAAAATTGGAAATATATTTCTTGGATGCACCATCATCTAATAAATTTTGCCATAAACTGGAAGTTAATTTCTGGTACCACACCGTAACTATATTTTCGATTTCGTTCACAACAAAAATTTAAAATATTTTATTTTATTGTCTAACATAGAGATACATAAACGTAGCAAATACAAACCGAAAGTTAAATATAAATCGAACATTGCAAATCAATATCCTGGGGGATGTTGCAGCATCCTCATAATGTCATCGACGATTCTTGATAAAGTTGCATCTAGTTGATTGGAACTTTCTCTTGAAAACTCCGATAAGTCGACCACATAACCCGTAAATCGTCACCGTTCTTCAGTTCACGGTTCATGAACTACATATTCCTTTCATTATCGAGCGATGGCGAACGATACTCGATCTTCTCTACCTTTCGACAGTCGTCGTAAGGAACAAGTTCCTGCAAAGTATTACATACCTCTTCAATTGGAGTGTACACCGTGATCTTGAATTCGTGAGACGGTTCGTCGTCGGTAAAATGGACAATTCCAACAACCCATTCAATGTTCAATTTCATCTCTATTTCAGATTTTTTGTGTTGTAGAAAAAAATATAAGTGGATGTGGTGTTTTTATAGTAGAAGAATGTAAACATGGATCATAGAAATCCTATCTTTGTGTTAGTGAAAAACTCGGAAGTTAAATTCTGATTTCCTACTTAAGACCAAAACTGGAATTTAATTTTCGATAAATTCCCTAGATTTGAAAAATCAGAAACAAACCAGAATAGAAGACAATGACTAAAACACAAAATGTCATATTCAAATTTTTTTCAAGTGGTCAAATTACAAAAAAAGTATATTTCCACATCATTATACATTATCAAAATGAAGTTAACATTACAATGCTACTTATACTACTTGAAAAAGCCGAAAAAAGTGTCGTCGGATAAATTCTCCGGTGCCACCCATTTCGTCTTTTCCCTATTTATTTCTATATCTATTTCCCTCAACATGTTGTATTCTTGCATCATTTCCATGAAATTGTCTGGCCATGTCTCTGATGCTTCTATGAAATGAAGCGCACACTCTGGTGATGTCGGTGGTACCGGGCATCCCAGTTTCAAGTAGAGTTGAATAAAATGTCGTGGATTTGAAATCCACCCAACACAAATGATACGATCAACGAAATTTGGTGTATGAGCCGTGCGCAGAGGAAAGAAAGTCTCCGAAAAACCGTATCTTGTCAGGTTAATACACACCCTGTCATACGCACTTGCAATGAGATGACCCATTTTAGGGAACCACATCCATTTGTCCTCTAGTGCACATCCAACCTTAACAGGTACTAGTGCATGATGTATTTCCTCAACTTTTTCCTTACTTCTGAACACACGTGTATACAACTCTGTGTGTTTCGTCAACTATGTGATCAGAGTATCTCGCACAGTATTATAATAATCTTCACGGCTACCTAGCAAACAAGATACAACTCGAAAGCCACAATTATCGTCACTGTCCACATTCACGATCCTTTCAACGTATTTGTGCATGCAAACTGACATGTGATCAATGAATGGTATTTTTGATGGAGGCGGTGTAGGCGGTGGTTTGCTAATACGGGCACCTTTGGAAGCATATTTATGAGATTTCAGTGTAGGTGAGTCGGGAAATACCTTGTCAACATGTTCATAATACGAAGGATTTCTCGTAGTAGAATTGTCGGTCGGTGTATGTTTCAACTTTTTTGATGCACCTTTTGTTTTTATCGGTTGGGAGGGTGGTTTCAAACCCGTGGTCTCTGGGAACATAATTTTTCTCAACTCTTATTTGATTTGGAGTTTCGTGACGTCATCGGCTCTCAAAAATCTCGCTTCTATTGCTTCTTATTTGGTAAGGATGAAGATATTTGGTTTATCACTTTTCATTTTTCCGTCATCCTCAAAACTAAGTCTTTTCCAATGATTAGAGACCTTGTCCATACCTATCGGGACATTACCACTCAACTTCTTGGCTATCACACAAGCACATAGGAGGCCATATGTTTTCACAATTGTGCACCCACACTTTGGGGTGTCATCACCCAGAGTTGAAACTCTTGTGGCCTCATGGAAAATATAATTAAGCGGAGCCCGAGATATGTTACCGACCAATTAAGAATATAGCATATTCTCCTCGAACCTGTGTTTCAACACCGTGATACTGCGACCAAATGTCGTTTGTATCTTATTATGCTGGTTCATGATCATATGTTCACAGCTTCCCAACCCGTAATCAAATCGCCCTTGCTATTTGCCAACCAATTCTTGAGACAAGCATGCACAGATTCAACTTGGTTTGATGTTGTATGTCTGAGGTACATAACCTGATCAGTCCATGCACAAACAAATTTCTTCTTCACCTAATCAAGTATTGTGCTCTCCACATATTTCCACAAATTCAAATATTTCTCACAAACAACTCGGAATTGTAAAACAACATCAATATACATCTCTTTTGTAGATGCATTAACAATAGCATTTCATGCATCCATGATTTTATCCACAATAACACCAGAATTTACCAACTTTCCGTCTTCATCCGCTACCTGTTTCGACCCCACAGCAGGTTTAACCTGACTTCTCACATTTTTTGTAATATGGTACCTACAAAAGTAATGCGGAAGAACTCGGAACTACGGTTGCAACGATATTCATTAAAGCTGTATCACGGTCGGTGACAATTACCTTTGGCATATCCTCTTGGTCCTTCAACATGGATCGACACACCTCTAACTTCCACTAAAAGTTGTCTTCTTTTTCACATTCAAGAAATGCAAAACCAACTGAGTACGTCTTCTCGATCGATGTAACACCAACAATTTCCAACAACAGAAGCATGTACTTGTTGGTTTTATACGTCGAATCCATTACGAGCACGGTAGGAAACATGTTGAACAATTTAATGGAATCAGGATGAGTCCAGTAAATGTCTCTAACAGTTTCCCCGTCATCACCCCGTCGGTGCCTACAAACATAATTATTGCCATCAAGAATTTTCAGAAGGTGTTGCATTTCGGTTCGATCCTCCCGAATGGCCAACTTTGTTTGATAGCGCTTGTTGTACATTTGTTTGATATTATAGTTGCTCTCTGGTCTTTTGCGCTTCAATGTTGCAAGAATGTTTTTGGGAGGTATCAAATTCAAAGTCATGTCGGAAACACAAGTCTTCTCATCAGAAAGTAGCCGACATGTTATTGGATGACCGACCAACTTTGGAGTTAAATCATGATTGTGTTCTCTGTTAATCACATTAAACTTCCACTTATTGTTGGCCATGAGATAACCACGCAACCGAAACAGACACTCACATTTTCTTGTACCGGTTTTCTTGCGTTTCAAATTTTGAATGCGAGGTACGTATTTTCCGATCCTTTCGCAAGTCAAAATAACAAAGGCATTTCTTCTATCAGTGCCAAAATCGGACCTTGCTATTACAGTACCAAATCCTAACCTAGTTGCCTCTAAACGAATCCACTGCAAGATATTGTCCCAGAATTCAAATTCTTGAACATTTTCAAAATGTTCACGAACATCGACCGCCTTAATTACGCGGGGCGAAACAATGACCGACGATACAACTTCGGTGTCATCGAGATTAGGAATGTTATCGGGGTGTGCCATACCTATGTAACATAATACAAATTATAAATACACAAAATAGAGACAAAATAGTTGAAACAACTGCATAATTTCAAAACAGAGACAAAACCGAAAATAAACTTTCGGTTTAGTTCAACTACTAACTGGAAATAAAATTCCAGTTTGTATGTAACCTTATTTTCAGCAATAAGTTATAGATTAATGCAGGGAATGAGGGATAAAAGGGATGATGTTTACCTGGAATTCTTCTTTGTTGAGCTTTTTCTGATATGATGAACCAAAAAAGTATGGATTTGGAGTGGAAAACGGATTGGCAATGGAGAGGATTTTGGAGAGGTTTGAAGGAGAAAGTGAAAAATGGCGGTGATCACCATGGTTGCTGCTTATAGCAATCAACATTCGTGACAAAATCGGAAATAAACTTCTGGTAACATACAAAATATCCAGGTGGCATGTAATTCAATGTTCCCACTTCTATGGTCGGAGTTATACTTCCGGTACCCTACTGGAAGTTAATCTCCGGTACAATTTTTTACTGATTCATGGATGCCACCACATTTTGACTGGTTTGAACAAAATAGGGTGCGAACCGGAAATAAACTTTCGATATTCAGAAAGGTATTTTGTGTTTTCATGGGGTGCGCCCCACCCTTATGGGATGGGTTAAGAAATTTACTTGAGTAAATAGTGGGTCATCATGGAAAGAATCCATCTTAGATCAAGAGCAACACATAAGTGAAAGAGACACCAATTTTGATACCACTTAATACACAAGTGAAAGAGACACCACGTATTTATCAAAAAATTTAAAGTGATAGATGTATAAACTTTTTAAAGTGATAGTTGTATGAGTTCTTAACTTATAACACATTTAATATCTATTTTTTTAAACAATGTAGGACTAACAAACTAAAACAGTTGAAACAATTGAAGGTGTATGAATTGAGGTACTTTGTTTGGTTTTTGGTAAGAGTTGTGTTTGAATAAAAAAGCATTGTTCATTTATTTCTCTTTTTTTAAAGAAAAAATGAAGTCCACAGTGAACCAAAATATGAAGAGATAGCCATATCAACTAACTTAGATATATCAAATTAAGTTAACAACCTTGCAACCTTGATCATATAATTAATTTTTTTTTGGAATTAGTTACATTAATATTTTTCTAAATAATTTGTGAAAAATCCAAAAGATTATGAACATCCATCTTTATCTTTTTTTATTAATTTGTTTTTATTAAAATCGTGATTTTCTAAAATATTTTTTTCTCAGATTTCATGCTACTGTACATATGCATGATCCACATTCTCCAATCAGATCTGTCACACCTGATAGTTTTTCAGGAGGTCCTCACATTCCACTATTTTTTTGATATACACGTAAGCTCACAACTATTAAAGCTCAGTCCAATAGGCATTAAGGACCCGGAGGTCCATCTGCCCATAGTTGTTAGGGATTTTCCACGTATGTATTAGGGTCACGTGACCAACAATTACTTAACCGTCACTATGCCCTCCGAGAATAACATGTCAACTTTCCCTTATATCTCGGAGCTGCAAACTAGGGAGGAGGCCACGTGCTAAACTCCATACTCACGTAATCCCTGGAAGTCTCTTAGTGGGATTCGCGAAACTAACCCACTAACTGGACCTTGGCCCAACGTTGGGGGTTATAAATACCCTTTCATTCGAGAAGGTCAGGTATTTATTCATTCAATCTCAATTCTCTACTTGCATTCTCCTCTCGCTCTTTCTCACTTTGGCATCAGAGTGTCTTGCAGGTACCCCTCATCTTTCTCCAACCGCAATTCGTGGGCCATCGAAGATCCTTCTGGTCCAGTGGCACCGTCTGTGAGAACCTTTGTTTCCCCGTCTATTTTGCTCAGACTAAAACAAACTCTCCTTCATCGTCATGGCTGAACAAGGTGATAACGCCAACCAAAATACTCTCTTCGCCGACCTGGCCAACGACAACAACAACATCCCTGAAACTGATCCCAGGGACGGGCGCACAACCTCCTCCTCGACTGGCTCCCATCGAGCGATCACAGCGCCGTCCCGAGCCATTGTTTTCAAGAAATTCAGGCACCCGCAAACATGGATCCTACCACTACCGCATTCTTCGTGGCCATTAATCAGACGAACCTCATGTTGTTTGTAACACCCTAAACTCTACCCAAAAATTATATTAAAAATCAGAGTAATTAAAATTTTCAACAAAGCATGAGATGCCACATTTTCCAACTTTAAAATCACACATAATCAAATACATAACACTCTAATTTAGAAGGATCACATAACCACTTGCATTAACTTTTAAAACAAAATAATC
Source organism: Vicia sativa (assembly GCA_021764765.1). Taxonomy (NCBI): domain Eukaryota; kingdom Viridiplantae; phylum Streptophyta; class Magnoliopsida; order Fabales; family Fabaceae; genus Vicia; species Vicia sativa. Next base: position 90,392,166 of record CM038797.1, on the reverse strand, counting down.
TTTTATTTAATATGCAACGGAAATTCATAAGTATTCAACTCAAACAACCGATCATCTTTATTCATTTAAAACAACTTGAAACATCATAGTACTTTTTATTATTCAACTTAAAATGCAACAACAATAACAACAACTGAAACAACATAGCCTAAACATCTCCCGAGTGCTACGTATTTGAGCAATGACACTGACTTGAACTAACAACAACTAACTCTTCAAACTCGAATACCTGCACGTTACACACATACAGTCAACATCACAACAGAAGGGGTGAAATATCCAACAATATAAACAAGTGTATGATAAATAATATGATAGGATTAAATCATACAAAATATCACTTCGCAGTCAACAACATCATAACCCACTCTGCATCACAACAATCTTATTTATGACAAATCAAATGAGACAGAACTTACTAATAACAACAACTTATATCTAACAACAACTTATCAAACGACAACAACAACAACTTAAACATCAACAACAACAACTTAAACATCATCAACAACAACTTATACATACAAATCAAATGTGACTCAACTATGCAAATGCATGTGGTACCATTTGGAGCAGAACTCCCAACTTAAATACAACTTAAACATATGCCACTTTATCGAGGCATTTCAACAAGGCATAAGTCGTCAACGTGGTGCCATCAAGGCCAACTTAATCATGCAAATGCTATGTATGCGACAACAACCACACATCAACAACAACTTAAACATGCATCAATTTCATCAACTTAAACAACATTGGTCATTTTAGACCTACAACTCAAACAACACAGCAACTTGCAACGTTGGCTATTAAGCCTCCAACTTAAACCTACCCATAATTCGGACAATTCAACTTATTCGACTGTACCTGCAAAATAGCTTATTCAATATTGTTCCGACAAAATGAAACAACCACAATTACCTATCAACGTATACAAACTACCTCGACAATTTCCAATCAATTCTGAGCAACTAAATTTACAGCCTGTTTTACTAATCCCGGCTAATTCCGACACTATTTTCGTTTCCTGTTATTACTATTAATCATGAACTACTTATTGCTATTTAAATTATACTAATGTCATCAACTACTGCTACCAAATTTCCTGTTATCAAAATTAACTTCTGCTACAATCTTCCTGCATCTAACAAAACCTGCCCATTAACTAATTTATGTTCTCTGCTAAGTCTTCTAATTTTTTATCAAATGCACTAACATTACTACACCAATCATACACATGTAGCATATTTATTTCTAATCAATTAAGAATATTGTTTCCTAATTCTTCCTGCAGTATACATTCCAACTAGAGTTACAAGGGCAAAATTATGTTACATCAGAAAGTGATACCTAAGCCAATATACCCAATTATGCAGAGAAACAATAGAAACGTGGGACACCCACTCCTTTTATAGGGCATCCTCCCCTACATATATATGTACCATTAGTTCATTTCTTTTCTTCTTCTCATTCTAAGCATGCATGTTACCTAAATATTACAAGCACGAATCCTTAATGTGTCAAATTTCCAGTACATGCCACTAAGCACATAACTAAATTAGAACTAGGGAGGCACAATTTGCGAGGGTGGGGCGCCCACCACAGCCTCTGGGGCGTCTGGCCCCTTCCCTAGGTACATATATATTTTTCTTTCGTTTTGTGCTTCATAACATGGGGTGGGGTGACCGTCCCAAACTTTGGGGCCTCCATCCCATAGTCTCTTCTTCTACCTGTAATATGCATTACTTTGATATTATGTTCATATTTCGATCGTCACCAATTTAACTTACTCGCCGCAATATAAATTTCTAACACACCACAATAATTTCACAAATCATTATTTTCATCAATCGATCAACTTCAACAACACCGATACACAATCAAACAATTTATGCTACACACAATCTACACAAACGGAGATAATTTCATACAATTTCATCCCCACATACGATTCATCATAAACCTGGTTATAGAGTTAGAACACCACCCTTACTTGGATTTAACAGTCGCTCTAACTCCGATCGAATTCCTAATTTCCGGTCGCATTCCGTTTTGGCTTTTTCGGTCTCCAATTCCTCTTCCAATGGATGAATCCACAAACCCTTGCTTTCTCCTCTTTTTCCCACGTACATCAACTTTTGTTTCTTCTCTTAACCTAATTCCTTTTCTTTTATATGAAAACCAACTTAATAATATTAATAATAATATTGTTCTATTGGACCTATTATTCACACCTCCACATTGCTAATCTCTACACAACAATCCAACCCAATTCAATTAAATAATAAAATAGTCCAATAATAAAATAATATTATCTTTAATATTATTCCTCTGAGTAAACCGACTTAATAATTCGACTTTAAACTTAATAGCTCCGAACAACATATCAACTTGACCGTCCAAACAACATATCAATCCAATTACGCCTCTTAAAATAATACCGATAAATCCAATTTCGACCAAATTCTGATAAATAAGTCCTTAATAATTTAATTAAATAATTAATTAAATTTGGGGCATTACACTGTTCACCTAGGGGAACGACTTAACATGCTGGAAACAATGTTTCAAAAACTGGACCGGAGATCAAACCGGTGAAGGTACTAGGTCACTGGTTTATTGGTTGAACCACTGGATCACTGGTCGAACAACTTGACTAAACCGGATTAAACTAGATAACTCGGTTGAATAGATCGGTTTTTGTAACAAAACTTATAGGTATAAAACTTGTCGAACCAGATAAATCAATTTTTACAAAATATAACTAGAACTTAATTTTTTTTTTAAATATCATATCATAAATAAATTCAGAATTTAATAATTTAAATTTAAATTTTAAACATTTTAAAAATTTAATATCATAAATAAATTTACAATTTGATAATTTAAAATTAAATATGTATCATATGTAATAAAATAGTACAAAATTACAAAGTATAATTGCAACATAGTATAATTGAATAATTTATAACAAAATAATTTTATTGTCTGTTATTTAATTTCAAACAGTAAAGATTATTTCAATATTGAAATATCCTTCTTCAATATCAAAACTATTTGTAATAAAATCAATCGGATCTGCAACATTTTCTCTTTCAATAATATAATTAATTAATTTAATTTTTTTTAAACTTTTTACTTTGTAAAGAACGCCGAACGGAGGAACTGATGAGGAACAAGACTCACGGAGGCGGAAACCCTCGACCAGAGGATCCTCCTCAAAAGCATCGTCGCCACCGTTGCTCCCCATCCCGCTCCCTTGAGCGTAGCGACGAGGAAGACCCTTGCGATCCCTTATCTTCAAGAATCACAGAGGTTCTCATCCCTAGGGGCATGGAAAAACCTCCCAAACTGACCATCTACGATGTAGTGGACGACCCCATCGACCACATCGACGGTTTTGAAGCAATGCTTCACTACCTCAAAGTCGGGGGGCCCATCAAGTGCAGGTTGTTCCCACTACCCTGAGAAAAAGAGTCACGAACTGGTACAAAGGCCTGCCTCCCTCCCGGGTCTATCCACTCCTGGAGAAATCTGAAGGCCTAGTTCACTAGTACATTCACTGCCTCCCACAGGAACCCAAAGACTGAAGCCTCTCTCGAGGCCATCATCCAGAGAAGCGACGAGACTCTTCGAGAATACATCGATCGCTTCAACAGGGAACCCATTTATGTCCTCTGTGACGATCACATGAAGTGATACTTGCTCGAGAGGGGACTTCTCCCCGACACGGACTTCAGGAAAGCGGTCAGTATCGAACATCCCGCAACCTTCGACGCCCTCCTCGATAAAGCTCGTGCTTATATCACCTAAGAGGACAAGCAAGCAGCAAATCGCACTCGAGAGTCGAAGAACCGCGGATCAACCGGCTCCGCTCGACATCATGATGCTCGACAGAAAGAAGCTGGGTCATCCCGACGCTCCGGGGAAAAGCAGAGGGATGAGAAGCCTCGGGAGGCCCGTGAACATCGCGGCCCTGTCGGACGCTTTACAGAATACACCCTGCGGACGACCTCTCGGGACCGAATTTTGGACGACGGTTCGACCACAAAATTCAAAGACGGCAAAGTCAGACGCCCAAAGCCTATTCCCCTTAAGTCAGGGGCCAACCAATCGAAGTACTGCCAGTACCACTGAAGTCACGGTCACCTCACTGAGGATTCCGTCCATCTAAAAGACGTGATCAAAACATTAATCAAGGGTGAAAGACTTGGGCAGTACAAGAGACCCGAGGCCCCTCGAGAGACCATGGAGGTCAAAGAGGTCGACGATGAGGCCAAAGTGTCAGGGGACACAAGCCCCTTTCAGATCGTCTACTCGGTGACCAGGCCTAAAGACTTTAAGATCCCCGATAACATGGACGAGGACCTCCCCATATTCACTCACAGCGGGTGGGAGAGGTTCCCCGCTGTCATGGTCATATCCTGTGGGGTTCCAACGAATTCTCAATTAACTCGACTAAAAGTAAATTTAACAAGTTGATAGAGAAAGCTCCGGTCAATGAGGTTTCCCTCTAATAGTATTGAGGAAGGTTTGAGTCGATCACGTTCTACCTCGAGGAGCTTCCCGGCGGAGCACCAAATTCCCACATACCCATCATCGTCAAAGCAAAAAGGCAAACTTTAAGGTGCATCGGATCCTGGTCGACACAGGCAGCTTCGTAGATGTGATGTACACTCACCTCTTCTGCACACTCCAATTGGATGAATCCCACCTATCACCGTACCTGGGATCCGACCTACAAGGGTTCAATGACTCGAACCTTCGGGCCGTGGCTACGTCGAGCTCTTCATCACCTTTGGCGAAGGCGTCGCATCTCGACAGATCAAGGTGAACTTCTTGGTGATAGATTGTCACTCGCTATACAACGGGATCTTAGGGAGAATAACTCTGGTCGACCTCACCACCGTCCCTTCAACTACCCGCCTCAAAATGAAGTTCTACATCAGAGAGGGCGTGAGGCCACCATCTGCTGGGACATCAAAGCAACCAGGAGGTGCCACAACACCACGACTAGGGGACAGACCCTAGTGAACTCAGGAACCCAGTAGGCCGACAAACAAGACAATCCTCATGTGGAACCTCCCCGGAACGAAGAGAAAAAAGGGCCCAAGGTAGACTAAATCGACCTCGACACCAGATTTGTGAAGGAAAAAGTTGAAGAACATAACTATGGCCAAGATCCCCTCCGCCCGGTCCCAGACAGCGAGTTCGAGCTCATCCCATTCGGTGAAGACCCCAACAAATATGTGAAGATTGAAGCAAGACTCCCCGACCTTGCCACGAAGAAGCTCAAAGCCTGCTTCAGAGATAACACGGACCTGTTCGCCTAAAGCGCCGCAAAGATGCCCAGACTTGACCTTGAGGTCGCCTGCCATCAGTTAGCTATAGATCCAGCCGCTAAGACCGTAGTACAACGTAGGCGTAGGCAGTCTCCCGAAATAGCGGAGTCTGCTGAAAAAACTATAAAAGACCTCCTAGAGGCGAATTTTATTTCCGAGGCCAAGTATTCAACTTGGATCTCTAATGTTGTATTGGTTAAGAAATCTAATGGAAAATGGAGAATTTGCGTTGATTATCCTGATCTTAACCGGGAATGCCCAAAATATGCTTTCCCCTTACCTAACATAGACATGCTGGTCGACAACTCGGTCGGCTATAAACTCTTATCTTTTATGGATGCTTATTCAGGTTATAATCAAATACCGATGTTGATGAGCGACAAACGCTGCACGACCTTCATGACGGTCTTGGACAACTATTACTACAACGTAATGTCTTTCGGTATAAAGAACGCGGGTGCCACTTACCAAAGGATATTGAACAAAGTCTTCCGCAGTGAGATCAGGAATATGCTCGAGGTCTACATGGACGAAATGATTATCAAATCTCGTGCAAAGATCGATCACGCTGCACATCTGAAGAAGGTGTTCGACCAAGACCGACGATGTCGAATATGATTCAATCCAGAGAAATGCACCTTCGGAGTTAAGACGGGCAAGTTCCTAGGTTTCTACCTCACCGAGCGAGGAATCGAAGCCAACCCAGACAAACGTCGGGCGTTCTCCGAATTGCCCATGCCTAGCTCCAAGAAATCCATCCAAATCTTGAACGACATGCTCACCTCACTCCCCTGTTTCGTATCCAAATCCGCCCAACATGCACTTCCCTTTTTCAAACTTCTGCGGAAGGGACCAACCTTTGAATGGACCGAGGAGTGCGAACAAGCTATCCCCATCTCAAACGGGCCCTCTCCCAGCCACTTGTACTGTCGTGGCCACAAAAAGGGGAAACCATATTCCTATATTTGGTCGTCTCAAACGAAGCCGTAAGCGCAATCCTCATCCGCGAGACAGAAGAAGGGAATAAGCCCGTCTACTTCACGAGCAAAGCGCTGCAGGGACCCGAAACCAGATATCAGCAGATTAAAAAAGTTTCCCTAGCACTCGTTACTATAACGAGGAGGCTTTGATATTATTTCCTCGCCCATACCATCGTCGTAAGGACCGAGCAACCCATAAAATAACTCTTAGCCTGACCAGACATGGCCGGGCGCATGCTCAAATGGTCCCTAGAACTCTCAGAATTCGACATCCAATATGAGGGCCAAAAAGCATTAAAAGCCCAAACATTGGCCGACTTCATCGCCGAAATGACTGCCCACGAACTTCCTCCAAGCGGAGACAAAACATGGAATATTTTCGTCGACAGAGCTTCAAGCTTGACGGGAAGCGGGGCGGGCATCCTCCTTGAAAACGAGGAGGGTTTTGTCATCGAACACTCCCTTACCCTTTCGTTTCCAACATCGAACAATCAGGACGAATACGCAGTGTTGCTCGTCGGGCTAAGGCTAGCCGAGGATCTAGGGGCACGGGAGATCTAGATATTTACAGACTCCTAACTCGTCACATCGCAAGTCCTCGGATAGTACCAAAATAAAAACGATAATCTCGTTAAATATCTCAACCTCGTAAGAGAAAAAATGAAGAGCTTCGACCGAGCTGAAATCAAACACGTTCCCTGCGAACAAAACACTCGGGATGATATATTTTCGAAACTTGCGAGTACCAAAAATAAAGGCGGACACAAATCCATAATCCAGGAGTCCTTTTCTCGACCAAGCATCTAGAAATCCCCTCCCCTGCTCGACATACACTCCATAGGGGATACCGACTGTTGGATGACCCCAATGTTCAACTATTTGACCAAAGGAGAGATGTCCGCAAACAAGAAGGAAGTCGTTGCTACCAAATGTCGGGCATGCTTCCATGTCGTGTTAGAGAAGCAGTTATACCACCGAGGATTCTCCATCCCTCTCCTAAATTTCCTCGAGAAGTCCAAAGTATCTAGTGTATTACACGAGATCCACAAGGGCATCAAATACCTCATCGTAGTCGTTGACTACTTCACGAAGTGGATAGAGGATGAAGCCCTCGCCAAGATCACGTCGTTCGACATCCTCTATTTCTATAAGCGAAATATCCTCGCCCAATTCGAAATCTCGCAAGCACTCGTAACGAACAATGGGAGACAATTCACCGACCAAATTTTTTGGAGCTTCGTAGCAAGGTTGGGCACAAAGTAGCACTTCACCTCCGTCTAACACCGTCAAACCAACGACGAAGCCAAAGCCGCCAACATAGTCCTCTTACGAGGACTCAAACGAAGACTAGGCGAAGCCAAGAAGAGATGGGTAGAAGAGTTGCACAGTGTATTATGGGCCTACCGTACAACCCCACACTCGACAATAAGGGAATCACCTTTTTGATTGACTTATGGAACAGAGGCGGTCATCCCCGTAGAAATCAGGGAACCCTCCTGGCGCACAAGTTCCCGCTGGACGAGGAGATGAACGACGAAGCACTAGGCAAGGATCTAGATTTGATCGAAGAAATTCGTTCAGGGGCAGCCCTCCGTGAATCCACGCTGAAGCAGCAGATTACGCTACGCCACGACGCCAAAGTCATCAAACGAGAGTTTGACGTCGGCATCCTGGTCCTATGAAGGAATCAAAGGGAGTCCTGTAACAAACCAATATTACCTAAGGTTTATTATACAAAATCAGAGTAAATTAAAATTTCATAAACTCAATACTGAGGCATCACACCTTCCAAACCAAATCACTTTAACAGTTTACTTTAAAGTATAAATCTCGGATACATAGCATTGTCGGAAAACATAAATTGAATCATAAAAATCAAAACATCTTCTTTATTAAACTTCCTCATAAAATCATATTTTCATAAAGTATGATTCTTATAAATAAAGGAATAACAACAATAGAAGAACAACAAGACAACATAAATATTCCCCCCGAGTGCTACGTATCTGAGCGACACCGACTCGACTAATAGCAGCTATAAACTCCGTCTTCATAACCTGCACGTTACCAATATAAAGGTAACGGCGAAACAAGTAAAGGGTGAGATACTCCAAAGCATATAATTAAAGGCATGATAAAGTGTATATATATATATATATATATAGTTTCGAAATTATAAAGAGTATAGATTAATAAGTGTAATTCCAACACTTATTCAAAACTTACTTACTTTAATCGTCATACTAATGTGTATAATCTACACTTTATCGCCATAACCTCATCGGTATAAATCATCGCAACAACACATAAACTATAAACAACAATACCAAACAATGCTAATAACATAAACAACATAAATGAAATCATCACCAATTGGCTAAAGCCCATCGTCGCTTTTCGGCATAAAACCCATCGTCGCAAACATCATCACATCATATTTGCATTAAGCATTTCATCAAGTTAAATCATCGCAAAACTCATCACTTATATTCATCACCTAGTTATCATGAAACTATCAAGTTATATTCATTTTATGTTCATCATAAAGATCATCACCAAACAAAGCATCATATATCATCGAAATTCAACATCGTCAATCAATTAAAAACCCAACGCCAAACAACTCAAACATAAACATAGCCGACTCCATGAGACACGACTATGTTATGCATGTGGTACCCGTCGCTTTGTCCATAATTAGGAACACTTTGCATAAATGCCTCGTCGCTTGGCCTAAAAGTCCTCGTCGCCAATGCAATGTATGTGACTCGATAATAAAACAACACAACACAAAAACATCATCATCGCTCATCAAAATTGGCATAAAGCCCACATTGCCATAACTTATCCACATCAAGATAAATATATCATCGCAGCATATTTGCATTATGCAAAACATCACCAAACAATTCATCATCATCAAAAATCATGCATTCACAAATCGGAAACATTTATTAACAACATCAATATAATCATCACATCATCATGTACAAAGACATATATCATCTCATCGCATATCAACAAGTATTCATTAGTAAATACACCGTCGCAAACATTATGTTTATTCACACCACATCATTATCTATTAATTCCCAAATTCCAAAAACGGGAAAAATAGTCAAACACCTATAATCGTCGCGAAAACCATTCCTAATAACCGGCATTAATCATAATCGTCAACATCGAAATCAGATTGTCCATACGTGCCTTAAATCTACTAAAACGCAATCCGATTCAATTTAACCGTAATTTGGCCTATTTCGGGTCGTTTCGTAAAAACTCGTAATTTCTAAAAACTAACCTCACTACTATGTTCTACACGTCGAACTTAGTTAGCACGTCAATTTTCGTTGCATTCGGAGCAACTTGCTCCGTCGCCGAAATTACCGAAATCGGAAAATCAGAACATAATTGGGTTCTAAATTTAATCGGTTATCTTATGTCCTAATTATATTTTATTGATATAAGGTGTTACTAGGTGGAATTGAGGTTTTTAAGAGAAACAGAAGCTATTGTAAAAATTATGCAGAAAAGCGGTTTTACGAAAAGAAAAACTAAGTTACAGACAACAGAAAATTTCCGTTTCCCCTACCACTAACAGGGACGCACGTCCCATTGTGTGCATGAGAAGGAGGCGGGTGCCTCACCATGGGGGATGGTCGCCCCACACATGGAGGTGGGCGTCTCCCCCCCTTGTGCTCCCTCCATTCACTTCTTCTCCTTCCCTGCGTATTTTTTGTTTCTTACAGTTTTCACATTTTTCTGGTTTCTTGTGTTACTGATAAGCTTTTTCTTTTCCATTTCCATTTCTATTTTCATTTTATAATTCATATACTACAATACTAAAATAACACACCCATAATCCCTACTCCTAATTCAACTTTTCTAAACTATTTCAACAATCAATCAACAAAACCCTATAAACCAACTATCAATTTTTCCCCAATCCAAACTATAACCACCAAACCCTAACTATATGAGATGGAAATCAAACCCCTTACCTCTAGCTTGGTTGATTCTTGATGATTCTACAAAACCCAATCCTCAAGCTTGCTCATGTTATTCCTCTTCTTCTCCCAAAACCCTTTCTTTTCTCTCCAAGCTTCTATGCTTCTATTTGGCTTTGGTTGTAGAATGGAAAGAAAATGAGGAAATGTGGTTTTATATGTTGTCTCTTACTAGCAACAAGGGTGTAAACCCCATTTATACACAATTAATCCTCACACCCCCTCTATTCTTATAAATTAACACACTAATAATATCTACTAATATTATTAATTCAATCAATTAAAATAATTATGGGAAATTAAATATCGGATCCGAATAATATTTTACCGGATCGAACGGAATAAAAACCGGACCGAACGAAACGTCGCCAAATATATTAATAGATATATCAATTAATATAAATATTCTCGTCGCAAAATAAATATCGATTGATAATTCGAAAATATTAATATAATATAATATTAATTAAAACAGGGCATTACAAGTCCCGCGAAGGTAAGCTAGCTGCCAACTGGGAAAGCACCTACCGAGTCCGCAGCAAAACGGATACCAGGGCTTACTACTTAGAAAATTTTGCCAGAGTACAACTCCCTCGACCTTGGAACGCTGCAAACCTAAAATGATATAACAACTAAGTCCCACGATCTCTCCCCGGGAACTTAGGCGTCGACGAATCTGTCCACCAGGGGAATTCGCTCGACCATGGGTCAAAGGATGGTACTAGCGCGCACCCGAAAATAATGCACAGATGGTTCCTCATCAACACTCGAGCGAAACTTCTTCCCGACGCAGACACTTTTACCAAGCTCTGTTAATGACAAAGTACCGATGGTAGGACATCCGGCTCGCAACGAACAGTTCAAGCCCCGAAGCCAGAGCCCTAAACACGACTATGGCCTCGTCTTGCGGACCCCGAGACCTCCCCTTCGGCATACACGCTGAAAACAATTACAAGATCGAGCAAATAAGATATCTAAGCAAACAACATAAACCATTAATAAATCGACCTCCTAGACCGACAAAATATTGATTACAAAACATGATCACAGGCCCAAACCAAATGTGCAAGGGCTTAGCCCAACAAGTTCTAACAAATCAAAACGGCACGCAGGTCAGACAAAAAAAAGGGACGCACGGGTCCAGCAAAGATTCAAAAAATTAAACATCAGACGGAGGCTTGATCTTCCCATCGATCACTCTATGAAAGGGACCAATACCCTCGGTCACTAGCTCGACCCCATCGTTGACTACCTTTATTTGGTAGACTGCTTGGTCGAACCCAAAGGTAAGGGCCTCCACCATATCTTCCTCGAGCACTCAGATTCGGCCGCCCAGAATCCTCCCGGATATCCTCGATGAAAGGGCAATTGGCTCAAAGTCATCACTCTCTTCGAGAACGATAATTTGGGAGCTCCTGTTCTGGACTGGACCAGCATCTGGCCCACAACTGTTAAGGCTCATTACAATGGGCATTAAGGACCCGAAGGTCCATATGCCCATAACCGTTAGAGATTTTTCCACGTACATATTAGAGACACATGGCCAATGGTTACTTAACCACCACTATGTCCTCCGAGAATAACTGATCAACTTCCTTTTATATTTCGAAGCTGCAGACCAGGGAGGAGGCCATGTGGTGGACTCCATACTCACGTAAGCCCTGGCAGTCCCTTAGTGAGCTTCGCGAAACAAATCCACTAACTGGACCTTGACCCAGCATTGGGGGTTATAAATACCCTCTCATTCGAGAGAGTCGGCTTTCATTCATTCACTCTCACTTCTCTACTTGCATTCTCCTCTCGCTCTTTCTCACTTTGACATCGGAGTGTCTTGCAGGTACCCCCATCTTTCTCCAACCGCAGGTCGTGGGTCATCGACGATCCTTCTGATCAGGTACGATCACAAACCATTCTATTCGACATCTATGAGACATAGAAGTAACATAAATGTTTGATTATTCTTTTAAATATTAGTTTTATATTAATTTTTGCATTATCTTAACACACTGAATTGTATAAATCATGCTAGAAAGATAAAAAAATTGTATGTTAATTTTTATATTCAAAGTTGTATCTTTCCTATCCGGCAGAAGATATTTTTAGATGATACAATTCTAATAAAATATTATATTCAAAGTTGTATCTTTTCTATCCGGGAGAAGATATTTTTGGATGATACAATTCTAATAAAATATGGTGATAGAGATGACAAAAGGAAAGGAAATAGAATGAAAAAAAACTAATACAAATTTTTAGTTTGGATGAAGAGAAGATAGATATTGATGATTTTCTAATTTTTTTAAAAATTCATTGAATTAACTGCCACATCAATGTTTTTATCTAAAATAATGTTTTGGCCTACATAAAAAATGTTTGGCGACTTAAAGAACTAATTTGAGAAAATAAAATCGAACAAGACCAAAACGTTCAATAAGAAAGGATATTGTTTTGACCTTCTAAAAATAGTGGATTTCTTAACCCACCTCATGGTCTTCATGTGCACCACGCGAAATTCCACTCTTGCTCCTGAAAATCGAAAATAAACTTCCGGTTAGCACCATATACCATGTGAATCATGTTGAAAGGGGTTGGGTGCAAACTAGAAATTTACTTACGGTTTGCTACCAGAAGTATATTTTCGGTATCTTGATGCACTTAAATGCGCCAGAACCTTTCTCATCCCCATGACAACAAAGTTTTCAAAAACAAACTCTCTCAAACTCTCTTTTTCAACCCTTCTCACCAAAGTCATTTTTTCTCAAACAATCAACACAAACCATCAAGCATTGCTTAAATACAACAAGTAACAGAATTAATCAAGCAACAACCATCTTCAATCAATCAAGTAAGTGATTTACACATTTTTAGAGTTTATGTAAAATCGATTGAAATTAGTGAAATAGGGCTTTAAATGTGTTGTTTTTGGTAGCTTACATCATTAGGAGTGATTATAACACTATTTGTAATCTGTTTTTGAGGATCAATCCTTGTATTTTGACGCAATTGAGATTTTGGGGTGAGGTTTTCAGCTGCTCTGTTTCGCAGAGGAAACCGGAAGTTTAATTTCTGATTTCATGGGATGAACAAAACCGGAAGTTTATTTCGGGTATCTGTCAGCATAATTTTTTTTCATTTTTTCCTCTGTAAGTTATATGCTAATCTTTCGTTCTTGCTTCTACAAGAGATATGTCTGAGAGACTCTCACGTTTGAGGCATAGTCGAGTTACACAACATGCTTCTTTGCGGAGAGAGAGGAGTCAGGCCACACAGGTTCCTTCGACATCCAGACATGTTATGTCCGAGGCACTTTCTGCTCCTTCCGATTCTACACCTTCTACTTCTTTCTCCTGTAGCAGACGGAAGTCTCCAGTCCACCCCTCCCCGCCTACGTCATACCGCAGACGCACATCCTCACCATCCTCACCACTGCGGATTTTTGTGACGGGATTCACATTTACTTCACAGACGGGGCCATTTGAGGTGAGACCTGATCCTACACCCCCAATACCTGAGGTACCAGTACCAGGGTCACCTGAGGTACCGGTGGGACCAGAGACACCAGTGCCAGCAGACACGATGATAGAGGCGGCACCGACAACAGAGGTGGCAGTGGCGACACCACTGGTCCCTCAGGTATTTGGAGGCGGGCCTTTTGACTTATCTGTGCTCGCGCTTTATCCAACCCATGTGGCTAGACATTTATGGGATGAAGAGGTACGAAATTTACATTTATGTTTCATTTATTAATTATGTTATATTATGCATAATATTATGAATTATAACATTGAATTTTTTTTTTGTGCAGGATCGCGATACAATGAAGGTCATCAACCATGGGAGGAAGATCATCAAGCTAACTCCCCCTCTCGAGCCATGGTTTGATGATCTACTGCGCATTACAGGGTTGAGAGACTTGACCCTCTGTGGATATAGCGTGGTCAACTGGAAGATGACCAACGCTTTTATAGAGAGGTGGCACGAGGAGACGTATTCGTTTCATCTACCACGCGGAGAGATGACGATTACACTGGACGACGTCGCTTGTCTGTTTCACCTACCGATCAGAGGGCAGTTTCTGAATCATGAGAAGTTAGAGAAAGACGAGGCGATTGATGTTGGTTGAGAGGTTGGGAGTTACCGTGGAGGAGGCCCTGGAGGAGGTTGATAAAACATGTGGCATCCACGTGAGATATAGTTGGTTGAAGACCATTTTTGATCAGGAGGTTGCGCGTGCACGAGCGGCTGATGGTGATCCCGAGCATGTTACCCTTCACAAATGGTATGCCATGAGAGCATACCTCTTGTATCTTGTTGGGACCCAGTTCTTTGTGGACACCAGTGCCACCTACACTGACATCATGTACATCAGATTCTTTGTTGATTTAGAGCAGGTCAGTGGGTGAAAATGGGGGTTGCTTGTTGGGTTTACTTGTATACCAAGTTGACGGAGGCGGCTAGGTGGAAGACGAGGCAGATCACCGACAGCATGTCTCTTTTGACGGTATAATTAATTTATCTTAGCTTCCTTTTTAAATTATTTTGATTTTGAAACTAACTGATATAATTTTGTTATTTCAGGGATGGATCCTACAACACTTCCCACAAATTTTAGCATGGTCATTTGTTGAGGGTTATACTGAGAAGATGTCTCGTGCATGTGCATATGAGTCGTTCAGAGACAATCAAGTGACACTTGTGTATCGAGTTTATCTGAACCGAATAGTGCATGAGGACATCCACTTCAGTGCCTACACCGACCATCGCGAGACGATACTTTTTATGAGGTTTCTCTATTTTTAGGTTGGTTGGCCTGCGGTACTCGAAAGACTGCTGTTTATATGCCCAAGCGAGTGATTCGTCAGTTTGGGTACACTCAAACAATTTCTCGGCATCCTACTTTATCTACTCCTCCGATAGTGAAGGGGAGGGAGATGGATGAGATTTTTGATGATCTTGAGAATCATCTCGTACCTGAGAAGGCCAAGAGTACTGTGGCTCTAGACAACAAAAGTTACGCGTACGGTTACATGCTATGGTTCTTCAGGATTTTTCATCCATACCTGATACGGGAGACTCCAGGGGACCCATCCAGGCCGACTCATCAGTAGATCCTGGAGGAGGAGCAGGCGACGAGGAATCATGTCTAGGACGTACTGCCTA
The DNA here is from genome assembly GCA_021764765.1 of Vicia sativa. Classification (NCBI taxonomy): domain Eukaryota; kingdom Viridiplantae; phylum Streptophyta; class Magnoliopsida; order Fabales; family Fabaceae; genus Vicia; species Vicia sativa. The sequence continues at coordinate 90,376,677 of CM038797.1, read as the reverse complement.
GGTGCCGCTATATCATGGAGCTTGCTAGGGATGTCATCGATAAAGGGTTGTTTCTTGTCGGATCTGATGTTAGAGGTGTTTTAGAGGCCATCATGACAGAGGCTCAGGATGCCCTGGTCTACAGAAGGCAGCGGAGGAACGCTTCGAAGGTGACAAGCCGGCTCCGTCTACGTAGTAATTTATTTTGATTATATTGACTTAATTTTTTTTATTTCGTAATACCGGATCTATATTCTGACTTAGTTTTTTTATTTTGTATTGTACGGATCTATATTTTGACATAGTTTTTTTATTTTGTATTGTACGAATCTATATTTTCAATACTATTATTATGAAATTTATTTTGGATAACATTTTTGAGCTTTAATTCAATTTAAAAATTACATATCTTTAATTTGAATTACAAATGTAAATACTAAAGTAATTGCTTATAGATAATTTTTTCTGCTAACTGTCTTGCCCAGAACTGGATTTATATTTCCAATAAAAAATCGAAAATATACTTCCAATTTAACTCAAAAATTTCAGAAAGAGGTGCGAACCATAAATAAACTTCCAGTTTTATGAAGAGCATTTTGGAGTTTTTATGGAGTGCGCCCCACCCCAGTGTGGGGCGGGTTAAGAAATTCACCAAAAATATACATTTTCAGCTCAGCCTGTTTCTCATGATTAGATATTATCATTTCAGTCTGCATCCTATCTTTTAAAACTATGATACAAATAAATCATACATATTTTTAATCTAGAATCCAATAGTTGCCATCTCTATTAATGAAAAGCTGAAATTCTACATGAAATACTTGGGATTTTGCTTTGTGCTTCAGCCTAAAGACCTTCTAGAGTCATGAGTTATGGAATATGAAAAATAAAAGCCTCTTAAAATGATTAATTCATAAAATGATTAATGCATGATAAATGGAAAATGATGCATGACGACTGCAACATTACAGTAAAATGTATCTGTACTTATTTATCTATAAACTTACAGGCTATATATTATTACAAGTTACATCGGAACCCCCACCTTCCCTTGACATCCGTTTTTAACAGCTTCTCTACGAGAGGGTTGGGTCCGTAACAATGTGAAGAAGTCACCTATACAAAATTTTCACGTGCTTACATGTTAACAATCAGCAAGCACAATTAAACACAGAATTGCTAAAGCATTTTGTTTTTTTTGCAATCTTTCTCACACCTGTTTCGTTATGTCCTCCACTAACAGGAGGTAGGTGGATTCTGTCCATGAAGTTCATTTTAGGAGCCTCAAGTACTGCCTTTGGCAGACTTAATGCATATTGCATGCCCCAAATTGCAAGTGGCCTCATATATATGAGGGACCGATAGTGCCCATCAATTGACAAAGCTTCTGGAGTCTGAAACCAGTATCTGTTATGGGAGAAAGGATTAGTTTCTTGATATAACTGAATGCAGTGTCAATATTTGCAAAAACTCGCATAATATGTTTTTTTATCAATCCAATCATTTGAATAAATATCACTACCATGTTGAATAATAATATGTAAGCAAATAACTGAAATTTCTTGTGCGAGAAAAATGCTAGTCAACTTTGAGAAACAGATGCACACAAGCATACAATATGAGTAAAGCACACCAATCTAATTGCATATTTTGTGACTGACAAATAACTATTGGTGGTATGGGACATAAGAAGTTACCCGTATCCATCTTCAGACCAGCCTGATAGAAATATACCCTCAGCAGTTGTGAAGGCCTCCTCCTCCATTCCTGCAAGTATCATTGTTGCAGCAACGCCATAGGTCACACCTGTCCATATCTCTCGAGATTGCATACAGGTTTCATCCACCTTACCATTTGGATGCATGCCATTTACAGCACCCATCCTGCCGCCTTTAACTTTCATCACATTGAAATCATAAACCTTCCGAAGGGCACTTTTGATTTTGAAATCATCAAAAAGAGAGGGCAGCCCTGAGGATGCTGTATACCATTGCCCAGCCAATTGATCAGCTTGAATGGATTTACTGTTACCACTTGATCCACTGTCATAGTTAAAATAAGAACCATTCCACAACTTTTGTTCAAATACTGGTTTAGCCTTTAGAAGCTTCCTTTTGCATGTTTCCGCAAAATCTTTGTCACCTAGTTGAATGGCCATTGCAGCTGCAGCTTGAAGAGCAGCAAGCCAAAGACCACCACAGTAAGCACTCACACCATGGACAGTCCATGTATCATATGTCTGATCAGGGAAACCATCATTCTCAATAAGACCATCAGCATCTCTATCAAATTGCTCCATGTACTCCATTGCAGCACGGACAGCAGGCCACACATCAACTCCAAATTGCAAATCACCTGTTGCAGAAAAATCTCGATACACCTGAAGTACAAATTTTGGGTTCAGGTCCTTCCACTTACTAGTATCATGAATGTTATAAGCATTCATTTCATGCCATGGATCATGTGTCCCCAAATCATGTGGGACAGCCCCATAAACCTTACGTATTCCCCAGTTTCCCTCTGCCAGATACTTCACTTTTCTCCCATCTTCGCACAGAACAGCTTGAGCAAACTCCCGCTGTATACTTAATTCAATACGAGGAAAGAGCATAAGAAGCGCGAATGAAGCATAGAAGTGCACATCATATGTGCACCACATGACATATTCCACACCTTCCAAGTACAAGAACCTTCCACCATCATCATTATCATCATCATGTTGCAGGTTCTTCATTGTTGAACAAGGCAGAGTGTTAGTGGAGTTTTCTTTTCTGACAGTATTCACACATCCATTTTCATGGGATATATCTCTATAATTTTCACCCAAGTGATTATGCCCCCTAGAAGCAGTAGAATCATTGGTACTATCTGTTTCCCTTTTTCTGCAGTCTACTTTAGCTTCAGTTAATTGGACTACTGCATTTTCTGACTCTTTGACCTGATCCTGACATTTCCTCATATTTGAAGATTGCAAAGGAGTGTCTGGCAGAAGGGTGAAAACAACATTAATGTTTCCAGGAGATTAAACTAACAATAAATGCATTATATGATAAACCAGGCATCTGTTGAAAATTAAACTGCAATGCAATAAGTTTATATTCATACTTACCAATCCAAATTGTTCCTCCAGCAACAAGAAAGTAGAGCTCATTAAATAATGTAAACTTGTACCTGTAAAAATAAATATTAAATACAGTCTATTTTCTCCAAGACAAACCAATAAAAGTCATTGTAAGAAAGGCTAAATATATAGAAGATAGCTTGATATGTAAAGAATAATATAAGAGAACTCTAAGAAAAACCATAATATGATATTCTTAAAGTTAGTCTATGAAACACAATGGTGTCTTTAATCCATGCAACTGACTCCACCTACTTGGAAAGAGGCCTTTTCATTGTTGTTGAATTAACTATTTTTATAGACAGCACAAGATAAGAAAGGGCGTGCATACTCCTATGAACGGTAAAAATTAAGTGTATATATTATTATATTTTACTAAAACATAAAGGAAGCTGGCAATTTGTTGGAATATTTTGTGAGAACGTTTGATTTATGGGTCACATAAACTCAATCTTCGAACACAGAAAATTGATTAGCATAGTGAACGTATGGAAATTCTTTGTTTAAAATGTAAAATATGCCATCTATAGAATAAAAAAATTCTATCAAGTCCAAAATGCAATTTCCTAGCAAACTATGAAGCTAAAGATCAGCTAGAAAAAAGTCATGTTTTGCTTTATCTTTCCTGCAATACACCTAGATCTAAAGACTAAAAGCTTCAATTTGATCAATTAATAATTAACTGGGAATAACCTGTAATACAAAAATAAATTGGTGATTATTTACAAAAATAAACTCGTATAGTTAAACTAAGAATTACCATTCTGGTAGCTTCTCATCCTTAAGAATAGGATTCTGCCATTTCTCAATCTCTTCTTCCCACCGTTTATAATCTGTTTGGAATTCAGAACACAATATAGTCTTTAAATGCTACAGAAATTTTGTCAAATCACTTCTAACATTCATATCTTGTTTTTAATTTAACTATATAAATGTGATAGAAGCTCTGAAGCATGGGTACTTGTGAAACAATGAACCATACCCAATGTAGCCAAGCACAAGATCTTAAGTTTGATCGGTCGGCTTGTGAAAGATCATAAAATTCGGATCGTTAGCACGGCACGTAAGATTCTACCGAAGGGAAAAATGGTAATTTCATACATATACATAACAGACTGATAATGGCCCAAAAAAAAAGCCCCAGCATGCTTTTTTTTACGATCTAGCTTCAAAAAGCCCGATCTTGACCACTCCGGTGGCGAAAACGATTTTTCTATGATCGTGGCACTCTTAGGCATCCTTAACACGTTAGATCTTACGATCCAGCACTCAATCTTGACTACACTTCCCATACCGATATCCGTACCTGAACTCGCATGCGTACGGTACTCGTTGGAGTACGGTACTCCATTTATTCTCATTATTCTGTTGCAATTGAATTTTGCAGCTCTTTCATATAGAAATATAACAGTGTTAAATAAAATAAAATTCATTTATGTATTTGTGTTTCTTTATTGTTGCAACCAAAACTCAGTTTTTGACTTTTTAAACTTTTATTGTGAAGTTTTGTTGTGAAATGAACGATTCAGCTCTCTCAAGTTATAATGTATAAAAAAAACTCCTGTTTTTTATTGACACTGATTTTTTTTTAAATTTGTGTATCTCGTACCACGGTATTGATACACCCATCCATCCCTGAATGACAAAACTCAGTTTTTGACTTTTTAAACTTTTATTGTGAAGTTTTGTTGTGAACTGAACGATTCAGCTCTCTCAAGTTATAATGTTTAAAAAAAAAAAACCCTGTTTTTTATCGACACAGATTTTTTTTTAAATTTGTGTATCTCGTACCACGGTATTGGTACACCCATCCATCCCTGAATGGAAGAGTAATGAAAAAGAAAAGCAGGCCTAAAGAGCATAAATTTTAATTCGAATTAGACAACTTACGTGTCAATGCATCATGAGCCAAGTCCACTGCAGCTCTATCAGAAGTCCCATAAAATTTTGTATATCTCCTGCAGTAAAAGAATTGAGCGAATTTGACTTGATAGAACAAAAATGAGAAAACAGACACTGGATTGTAATTTTAGGCATATATGCTGTATATCTTGCAACCTTTTATTGAACAATCTATATACATAAGAACGACCCTTGCTCCATTAAAAACATCTGAAGGATATTATTAAAAGGTTTACCCATTCAAAATTAAAGAGTTATGTTATTAGTTTAAAGAGAAAATAGAGGTCCATTTCAGGTAAAGATGTATTACTAGGATCATAAAGTGCAGCATAACAAAGCAAGACAGTGAGATACAGTAGTCTTTAAAAGCAGAAGAAAAACCTAATAGAGACAATAACTGAGGATAAAATATCAAGAGACACTAACACAATGACCATTTTCCCATGTGTCTTTGAACTCGAGTTTAGTCACTTGGATAATATCTCATTAAAGCATTGCTTTGGGAGTTACGAGGAGAAGAGAGAAGAGGCCTTTGGTAGAAAGGGAAGAGGAAGGGAGGTTATTTCCCCGCCCTACAAGAGGATTTTCGAAAAATTCTTCAAATCCTCAAAATGAAAGTATTAGTCATAAGAGAATTCTCCTACCTTTTTCTTGCCTCCCCTCAGAGACCATCTTACCCTCTCCTCCTAACTGCCATACAAAGCCTAAAAGCATAACCGCATACCCCATACATTTCAAAAGCAATGGAGACAATGTAATGACAAACGAAAAAATTTAAAAGTCTAAATATTATGTGCATTACCAGTTCAAATCGCAACTTCACAAGGGTTCCCCGCATGCCCAGTCTTAGGGGCAGGCAACCATGGCAGTTTACCTTGGGCCTCAATTTTTTTATCTAATACTAGAAATTAATACCTTGTGGAAAAAACCTCCTATTTGTGTGACCGGAAAAAAAAAATAGCCTCATTTTGCTGGGAACAATTAAGTTTTATTGTTCTAACTTTTTCTCATTTAGTCTTGACTTGCAGGCTTTTAATTTTTGTATATCTTCATCTATTGTCAAACTTTCAGTGCTTTTGTTTTAAAGTGAGTGATTATGTTATCAACAACAACCAAAACTTATCTCACTAAGCGGGGTCAGTGATTGACTGTGTTATCGGTTGAAAAAAAAAAGTTCAATTACAATAATTTAATAAATGATTTTACAACCTATATTATTATCATTATTACTAATAATTTCAAAAGGTCTCATTTTATAATTTTCCTTGGGCCTGAATTGTGTAAATTTAAGGCTAGATTGGTTTCACAACTTATATACAAAAATGACATCATATTGTAAGTTTCTTTTTCTAAAAGTTGAAAATTGAAAACAATTTTTTATTGTTTTTACTGTTTCCTGCACAAGACTTTGAAAACAGAAAACGTTTTTATCGCGACCTTTTTGGAATTAAAATAAATAAAAAAATGAAAACAGAAAATGAAAACGAAAAAATCAAACAGACCCTTGCCTACTTAAAGACACTTACTTTAGATATAGTAATTAAACCACGCTTTGAGTTGCATGCATAAGATAAATCTTTATTATTCAAAATATAGAAAAAACATCCAAGGATAAGTATTAACTACCCAAAATATTAGCACACACCAATGATTACCTTTGGAAAGTGCTGCCTTTGACAAACTTTACTTTAGGAGATGACCAAGCAAGACTAAACGCAACAGTACATTTTCCATGGGGTTCCACCCACGCGGAAGCTGAAACAGCAGCACATGGCGTATCTCCTGGTGATGAGGGCATGCTGGGTCCAGAAGAGAAATTTTCCCGCTCAAATTGCCCATCCTTAATATACAACCATTTCAATTAGAACCAACCCTGTATGCTTTCCATACTAAAATCATTTGGAAGAAAATAATGGATATAGGTCGCTATAAATATCTTAAAACCATAAAAACACAAGTAATCAGTACCTTCACCATTTTAGACCACATTCCTTTTGCCGTTACCCTACTTCTATCGGACAGCCCAAAATTTGGTAAAACAGAAACACTAACATTCTGTGTTTCACATGCAGCAATAGCAAAAGTGACAGGAGGGTTGTCTTTCGCTGTCCTGAAATATTCAATGACCTTAAGAATATATCCACCAAAATCATTACTCATATAGCAGTTTGAAGAGAGGAAATCCAATTTCAGTTATATGCATGCATATGTACATGTATACAAAAAGAAAACTTTAGCACTAAAGATAACGCAAATAAAAAATAATCTCTTCCAAAACTGTATGTTCTTCTTTATCTATTTCAAGACAGTTGCCCCAGTTGCATTTTATCCATTTCTATTCTAACAAGATTGTTTATCCGGTCAAAATAATAATAGAAAAGATAATTCTAGGAATAAAAAAGAAAGATGCTCAAGTGTTATGACTTTTCCGATAGAGATGACCTCTCAGTATCTTCAAAAAGAGGATTCTATTAGAATAGGAAGTACAAAACAAAGGGTCAGAATATAGTATTTTTATTAAATAACTTCCTCTATCAACTAAAAAGCACTATTTATGTAATTCAGGTTGCAAAATCAAATCTAAATAGATGTTTCAGACAGTTGCAATATCACTAATATTTAGTTCAATATCTCATAGCTGCAGTTTTGTGTTCTAGAAGTTTCGTTGTCCCTTTATAGGAGACTCATAGCTGCAGTTTTGTTTTGAAGCAGAAGCAGACTCATCCTTAACAGAGTCTCTTGAACTCACAACTATTTTTTTATAATAATTATTGATGATTCTTATTCCAAATCATAATGCCTTTAAATAGCCTTACAGTAGAAGAAGAGTACTAATTAGACTAGGCTAATAACTACTTTTCTCTAAAAGTACCATCATTTAATTAAATGATAACATCCTATTTAATAGGAAAAATATGTTATAATCCTAAACAAGTGGGATGATAAGCTCAAAAAGCAAGTAGTTTAAGGAAAGGCATATTTCTAGTTTATATCAAAACTCAGTTAGTTAATAAGGATAAGTAAGAGCTCCTTTAGACATTTCAGAACCTTCAACTCATTGTTGTTATTAAGCATTTGCAAATAACCTACAAAGAGAAATCTGCAAACCAACCGTCATATATAGCTATAGGGTTTGATTAACTTGCTTGTGATATAGAAGTACACCGGAGATGCCATCTTCAGCTCTGTGAATGAAAAATTAAAAAGGAATTAAAATAATTCCTAAAAGCCTATTTTATATACAAAGCAAACCAATATCAGATTTAAGAAAATTGTACATGAATGGTTCATTCACATGATCTCCTGACAAGTGAGAGTCTCCACCAATAGAATTCTGCACAAGATTAATATTGATGAATAATCATACATGCCAGTTAAAAATATCTGACAAATGAAATCAATACTTCAGACACATAGTATCTTACCGCCCAAGTAAATAAAAGGCTGACTTTAGCTCTTTCCTTACCGGTGTTTACCAACTACAAAAGAAACAAGTATAACTCTTCAAAATCATGACAATCGATGCTTCTTCATGTCAAAACATAGTGAAATTTAACATTGGATATGACGAAAGAATTACCAACATAGGTAGGCATTTAGACAATTTAGAGCCGGTATTAATTACAAGAATAGCTAATCAGCATGTATATATAGAGCCGGTATTAATTACAAGAATAGCTAATCAGCATGTATATATAACAAGTAATATCATTCAATTCTATTTCTATCAACAAGTATTCACCAACAATGACAAATTGTTACGAGTTCCACATCAGACAATATGTGACTTGAACATATGTTTATAAGTGAAGGCAATCCTCACCTTACAAGTCGGTTTAGTAGGGATGAGTTAGGTCAAAATCTAATTCTATTATGGTATCAGATTGAGTCTCACATTGGTTACAAATAGGGCTTGAAAAAAGTTTATATAGAGTGGCGCCCCTCCCCTTACAAGTTGATTTTGTAAAATTGAGTTAGGTCAACCCATAATTTTAAGAGTTTATATAGAGTGTCACCCCTCATTCTACCGGTTTTCTAGGGATGAGATAGGCCAAACTCAAATCTTAATACAAGCTATAAAAATTAATTCTCAAACATCACCATACATAACATGAATATCGAGGGAAAAAGGCTTTTATATAGCCTATTACCAGAAAAATTGTCACCGTAATGAATTCTATAAAACATGGAAGCTCAAATAAAATACTCAATCATAGAGGGAGCTTTGGTCTTCCAAAGGGGTTTATAATTATGTAGCATGCATCAATTTAATAAATGATCAAGAAAGAAGGATTGTGCAAAAATATCAAAAGGATCAAAGGAATTGAAGTCAACTTAAGCAAGTCATTTGTAACAATTTAAAACCTTTATACAATGCATCCAAATCAATTTTTAATGAAATGGCCAAACATATCCAAGTGACTATGGTAGAAGCTATGCTATTTTGACATAAAGTAAGATAAACATCCAATCATGGTTTTCAATTTAAAAATCTAACTTACCAGTCCACATTAAAGAAAAACAGCTAAAAATAGTAACAGAATCAGCTATTTCATTTTCTGACAGATGAATTTAAATAACATTAGCAGTTGAAAAATCCACACACCGTATAGACAAAAACAGCAGCAGGTAGACTGCTTTCCCTGTAATTATGTGGTACAAAAGGGGATATCTGCCGGCATGATATTTTTAGTTCTGGGTCAGGCTCACCTATGAATATGGGAACTTATATTAGACAACTATCTGTAAGTATACACACATTTAGCAATCAAAGAACTAAAAAATTGAAGATACCGTCATAAACAGTCCAAGCTCTTGGAAACAAAGCATGGTAAGTTGAGTGTTGGCCATTAAGATTCCATCCCCATGATGATATACCCTGCTCGTCAGCTTTCTTGCTAGATCTGAAACATAATATATTGAAAAATATGAGTCCTTGTATAAAGCATCTAGATACAAGCGTCTAGATACATGGAAAATAGCCATGGCAAGCAGGATTCAGATTTTAAGAGTAATGTGTTAACTTAGCCATTACTCTCCACATGGCTGTAAAATGCACTTAGCAGTAAATTAGTCAAAACTTCGTAAAATATTGTATTATGTCCCAAATTATTACATAGAATTTATTACTAGATGTGTTTTGCTAAGGTTGCTAGAGTGCACTCTCAAAGATAACCATTAAAATGGAAAGGTTTAGCGGAGAGAGAAGATGGCCAAACCCAAAATAATGAAATAAAAAATAGGAAAAAGAAGAAATAAAGAAATGATAATTAATCATCAGACATACTTATGAAAAAGGTAAACGAGTGAAAAAAGCTCCATAAAGTTAAGAGAAGTTTCACTCCTTGATCACAAAACAACCATCTAGTTTTTATCGAGTAATGAATATGATTTTACATATATGGAAACCGTCACTAGTACAAAATAAATCCCCCCAAACTCCCACCAAATACGCAAGGGATATTTCCTCAGGGATTAAAGAGTGATAAGCTTATCCCCCAATTAGATACCACAAGATAATCTTATCCTCCAACATAATTAAAGAATGACAAGATTAAAAAATAGTTTCTTTTGAAGTTATTTTACCCCTTACTACTTGACCTTTTTGGGTTAAAACCAAGCTACTTCTAACGGATAAATTATGCAATTTTTATACTACATCCAAAATGTATTACCCTTTCATTAGAGAGCACATATGCTCGAGATTATCACCTAAGTTAATTGCAGTGACATGAAGCAGTAACAGTAGCATAAAATGGTGAATCCAAACTTCATTAACTATATACAATATACAAAGCTATATTAAATAAATATACTGCAGGAATGTTAGAGCGTGTTTGGTTTAAATTAGTGTTTTTGGTTTTCATTGGCTGTTTTCTATTTGTATTTACACAAAAATGAAACATTGTTTTCACCTTGTTTTCCTATACTCGAATATATGCACATGAAATTATGAAACCAATTATTGTACCAATCTTTAACAGAGTGAAAACAATGCAACATTTATGTAGTAAGTGAAAACAGGAAATGAAAAAACAAAATATTTCTTAAAACAAACAAGTCCTTGTACTTAAGAAAAACTGTTTTAAAAAATTATCATTTCTTACCCTAAACCTTCATGCTGACCAGGAGCCAAAACTGATGCAAACCTTTTGTTTCCTCCCTCTCTACTTACAAAAATCTGCAATTGAAGTAAATAAACCAGATATTCTGAATATAAGCCACAGTTGCAAATGACCATAAACAGTAGATAAATATCATTCCAGGTTACAGGGGAATAAACCATATGTTTTACCTCTACAAAAAGAGAACCCTCATTCCCCCAACCCATAAAAAAAATCCTCAAAAGTAGAAGGAAAAGAGACCCAGATGATTTTATCTCGATCATCTGTGTGAACACTATTTATGAAGCAAACTATATGCAACATAATAACTAGTGAAACTTAAAACTCAGTTGTGCAGTTCTGTTTTTTTCTTTGGACAAAAGCTCTGGGCTATCTCATCAAGTAGAAACATCAATACTAATAGAGTTAAGAAGCTCAAGTACCAACAAAAATCCAATAGAATTAAAATTGATCAACTTCTATCCATATTTCCCTTCCGTGTCAACACTGACCCCACTGTATCTAATTTTTAGATTTATTCCAATTTATGATTAGATGTAACTACTCTACATGATGAATTTCAGAACTTAATCATCATATGCCAATTAGAATTGCAAGGTTCTTGGACATCACAAAAAATATCCATTATAAAATACTGATTTGTAATATTGACCCAGCATTTTCTGACTCTAACTCATATATCTGCCCAACAACAAAACCGTTGTTTTGGTTGGGATTTAATAATTATAGCTGAGAGGATTTTAATGTTTCTTTGAACTTTTTCCTTACCTTCTTTAGGTAGCTTATAGGCAAAGATTAGTTGCTGTTTACAAAGGAATTAAAATTTTATAACATGCATTTTTACGATTCTATGTGCAAAATTATATTAGAATTATAATTTAATATAATTCACTTTTGAAGATACTGTCTGAACACATTGGTAAATGACAATCAAAGAACTATGCACACACTCATGCATATCAATTTAACAAAATATAAGCCCTGTAAAGCCATACAATTAGAGAAGAGTATAGCAGGTTGATAGTACGTGGAAAAACACGACTTACAGAGAACTGGTTGGCCATGACAGGAGATGGTTCGCATAGACCAGGAATGATTTGCCATTGTCTGAACTCACCTCTAAATCCTCTTGATATGCTACCACTCCTGCATATGTATATAATCCCATCAAACCAGTACAAGAAGAAAAGGCTTACCTTTTTTACAGAACTTGCTACAACAGGCCAAGGATAAACATATGTGCAAGATTAAGTGATTAAATGAAGTTTAAAATTAGACTGGGCCATACCCCATCCCTCCAAGTGGAACTCCTTGAGATGCAGATGGCTTGCAACTTTCTCGAGTGAAAGGATCTATAGGTGCTTTCTGCACAATTCAAGCCAACAAACTGAAATCTTGAATCTCTACTTTCAATACACTTATTGAATACAAGTTTATGAACTCTTCATTTATATCACACAAAAAATCACAAATAATGAAGGAGAACTTGAAATTTACCCTTCCATGAGAAGCCTCTTCCCTAACATATGACCACATGCGTATACCCAATCGAACCTGAAATTTCAATTTACAATAGAAAGTTAGACAAGATAGAGAAACATGAATTTAAAATTACAAAATAAAATGCCATAAAGCACGCTATATTAATTAATAAGCATACACAAATGATTCCAATAAATTCAACAAGTACATCCGTGTTGTAACTTGTCATGTAAAGGGACAAAGCGAGAAATAGAAATCACTTGCCATCTTTATAGCTTCCATAAAAGTTACTCTAAATTCTTTAAGAAGATTGGCATGGCTATTTAATCTCCTTCTCCAAGCATGTTCGGGCGGAGCAGCGCTATCAAAATCAAACTGCAAAAAGAGTGAAAAAAAACATAGATTATAAGAAGCTACAAAATTCGTCTACTTATTCAAACGTATTTTCTTCTTCCTTTTACTTTCCTTCATTCAATGATAGCAACCTAATAGGTAGCTAATATACTAAAAAAAATTATCATTCCAAATTCAAAGTTTCATCAACTCACAAGCAAATGAAAGTTTTTCAAACAAAAGATACCGTTTCACCGTAATAATAAAAACTACAAGCAGCAAATTCCAATCAACTAATTGAATTTCCTAGTGAACTAAATAATTAACATAAGCTTCTAAACCTATAAAGCACACACATCCCGAACACGGCAATAACACTGACTCAGCAACATCGATAAATTAAAAAACAGAGGAATCATAGCATACCAACTGTAAAGTGGCTTTATTGATATACTCTTCAGGAGGCCAGGAATTCTTTCTACAGTGAAAAATGTTGCCGCTAACCATACTGCCAAAATCTCTATAATCCACAACACAGATTACAAATTCCTCTTCGAAAAATAGATCAACCGAAAGTAACAAAAATAATTATCCGAACCAGATCGTTCTCGAATTCAACTCTCTCTAATTGAAGCTAGTAATTGAATTCAAGGATCTTCAAATCATAAACAATTCAAAAAAGTGCAACTAGTTTGTTACCGAAGATTTTGCTTACGATTACGAAAGCATAATCTAAGAAGAGTAAAGTTATGTGTGTTGAAGTTGCAGAACAAGTGTGTTAGGAGAGAGATCGAAGAAGTGGTGGTGGTGGTTACGAAATCGGAAGATGTTCGATTGGAAGGAGAAGAATGATGCGTGGCGAGATGAGGAATAGCCGCCTGTACAACCGAGTCAGCGTGGCGAACTCGTTTGGTGAGTTACCAACTCGGATCACCACGGAGAGAAAAGAAGAAAGTGGGAGATTAGTAAGTGGCCATGCCTTTTTAATCATCACTTTCTCTCTCTCTCAAGTAGTATCTTTTTAAATAACTAAAGGATTTTAATTTTAATTGATCACCCATTTCGAATCTCTAAAATCTAGTTTTTTTAAAGCGTTTTAATAAATATGCTATATTTTACTTATTTTAATTCTTGAATAAATTAAAATATATTATACTAACAATGTTATCTAATTAAAATTTATTATTTTGTTATATCATATAATTTTTTTAAGAATTTAATTTGATATTTATCATAATTTTGATTGCTTGACAATTTAAAATTATTTTATAATGTTAGATTCTGTTTGGTAAAATTAGCGATTGGGTGATAAGTTAGTTTATAATATATAGTTTATAACTGATTGTCGATGACCGCTAGATCTTAGTTTATAATTGATGATTGTATCTGATAATTGATAAGCTAATTAAAATGTTTGATAAAATTAATGATTTAACTAACTGATAAATATAAAATTACATAATAATTAAATATATATTTAACATAATTAAAATTTATAAAGATAATAGTGAAAGAAAAAATGATAAGATATAAGTTAAAACATTATTTAAAATAATGTCTAAAAATAAGTTATAAATTAATAAAATAAATTATAAACTCGTAATAAAAAAATTGTTATTAAACAAGTTTTTTATTATCATACGAATTTATAAATAATAAATTATAAGCTCTAGTCATACGGACTCTTAGTTAATATCTTTTATTCTCTTATTAAATTATTTAATAAAAAATAATAGATATAAAAGTAATTATTATTCAATCAATTCATTATAACTATTCAAATTCCTACTTAAACAAAAGTTAAATAATATATGCAAGAGACATTAAATACAAATACTCTCTCCATAATCCACAATGATTTATAAGTAAAATTAATTTTTTTAGTATATTTAATAATTAATATATAATTCATATAAATTATATTTATTTATTGTTAAACATATTTAAAAAATTAATTTTTTATAAATTATTACAAGTATAAAAATATGGATTTGAATATGTTCAAAAATATAAATTAAGTCATAATAACCGATTAAAATTTTATTATATATGTGTGAACCATTTCTATTTGGATTGAAGTTTACTGCACTTTCGTCGGACTCTTTCCCTCTCATAGCAGTCTTAAATAAAGGTCCACTTTGATGTCGGTATTTTATTATAATTGTTTTTTTAAGGAACGCCAAATTGTTGATTTAAGCACAAGTTAAAATTGCAGCTTATTTTAAGAATTGGCAACTCCTCGTACAAAGGCTTTATTTGATAAATACAGCGGTTTGATGATAAGTTAGCTGATAGTTTATAGTTTATAATTGATAGCTGATGATTAATAATTTATAATTGATGGCTGATGACTAATGATTTATAATTGATAGGTTAATTAGAGTGTTTGATATAATTAACGGTTCAATTAATTGATAAATTAAAATGATATAAAAGACATTTAATATATAATTATTTTATTTTAAATTCAAATAAATTATAAAAAGTAATAATAGATTTTGGATAAAATAATAAGGATAAAAATGAAAGAAAAACGATAAGCTACAAGCTAAAACGTTATTTAAAATAACATATAGAAAATAAATTATAAGCTACTAAAATAAGGTATATGCTCGTAATGAAAACTCTTGTCAAACAAGTTTTTTATTATCATATGAGCTTATAAGCTATAAGCTATAAATTCAAAAAACTGTCTAACCAAACAGAGTCAAACTCAATTATTATAATATTAGCAATGTTTGGACCGACTTTTAAAAGAATCAAAATCAATTTTAAAATTTTAAAATTGTAAAATTGATACTGAATGATTTTAAATATTTTTTAATAAAAAATACAATTGATTCTACTTTTAAAATTAATTTAACCTGAAAACATAATTTATTATTTCTCTTTTTTAAATTGATTCTGAATAATTGTTACACTAAAATTTATTATTCAACTTATTTTTATATAAATATATCTAAATATAACTTAATTTTAATAAATTCATCTTTGTTAGAATTAATTTTATCAAACTTAGTTTAGTTAGAATCAATTAGGTTTACTGCGAATCCAAATGCATTCAATTAGAGTGTTTTTATTGACTTTTGGAAGATCCATAATCAATTTTAAAAGTGTATATTTAATTTTGGATGATTTTAAATTGTATGATTTATTAAAAGTAGAATTGATTCTGAATTCGCAATTAATTCTATTTAAAGATAAAATTTGTAGCTTCTTTCTTAAAATTAATTTTAAAAAACTTTATACTAAATTTTTTTATTCGACTTACTTTTATATAAAGTATTCAAACATAAATTTATTCTATTCTATTATAGTCAATTTTATTCACAGTCAATTCAAACACTCAAATGTTATTCAAAAAGTTATGTCGGTTAGATGTCCATATTGATTTTTACATTAACGTTTGTTTGTTAGAAAGTAATTTACTTCTTTTACTTTTGAATAGAACTGTCAAATAAGCTCTATATTAAAAAGTCTCAAATATTAAGCCCTATTAAAGCCCTAATATATTAAGCCCTATATTATTAAGATTTATTTTAGGCCCCAAAATTTTAGACCCTATACATAATGTATTACTTTTTGGCCCCATTGAAGGGCCTTTGTTTTATTTCAAAAACATTCAAAGACATGTTTTCAGCTTTTCAACTTTTCACCGTCGAGTCCATTCATCTCTTTTGAGCAAAGCTTCACCGCCACCGTTGCTGCCGCCGTTGAGTTTTCTCCATCATAGAACAAAGGTGTTTTTCTCTCTCCATTTCTCTTTAATATCTATTTTTCCTAAAATAACTTTCATTTTTCATCTCAATTTTCATATTGTAGACATCAACAGGGTTATAATTGAATTCTTTTTACATGGGTCTTTTATCAATAGTCCAACTTTTTCACATGGGTCTTCTTTTATATTTATATTCCTGCATATTATATGCACTCATAAGTTATTTGTGTAAATGCCTCATATTATATGCACTCATAAGTTGTGCATATTATCTGCATATGACTTATCGATCCACGCGATTCATCAGAAAATCAAGAACGTTTGGATAAAAACATATTTGAATGTGCGTATTGAAAAGTCAACAAAAGTCAAGGTTTGACCGAGTGGAATTTCTGGTCAAAATTATGGTCAAAAGTCAAGATTCGAGAAAATATGATCATTTGTTGAGAAAGATCGGAAGAATCGGGTGAAAACAAGGTTTCTTGCAATTTAAGTAACTTTAGACTTAGAATTTTTTTCTAAGTTTTAAGTACTTTGTGTTCACGGAGCCATGTTGTCGACTCTCTATCTCACTCGTCTGTGGTCGAAATTTCACGAATGAGTAATCGTTGGAAAGAGCGTATTCCGCACTCCGAATTTATCCTTGTGAAGATTTTTCCAGAAATGCCCGAATTTCGAGTTATAAAGCTCCGAAGTTTGAAGTTCACAACTTTGGAAGTTTTACACTTAGTGAAAATTTTGAGTGTTTTTAACATGTTCGAGTACTTGACTTCAGAGACATTTTATACATGTTTCGAGGCGTCAATCTGAGTTGAGTTTAAAATCAAGGTTGTTCATTTAGCGGCAATCTACAACTTTGCTGAAGAAATCGAATCCATTCGGGAATCAGATCAAAAATTACGGAGCTCGAAAGTTACGGGTTATCATTTCTCAAAAATTCAACACTTAAAAATATTTTGAAGTGTTTGTTTCTATGCTCAAGCTGACAGTTTCGAGTTCGATTTTATCATAGTTATTGGCTCCAAATTAAAAAATGTGCAACTGCAAAGTTGTTCATCGCGCAGCAATCTACAACTTTGTTGAAGGAATAAAATTCATTTGGGACTCGGATCGAAAGCTACAAAGCCTAGAAAATAAGGATTCATCATGTTTGCAATATTCGAATGGTTGTTGCGCGCATGTTCAGGGCTGTTTTTGTCATCGATTCAGGCGCCGCACAGAGAAATTCAAAGCATGAAAGTTGGAGTTTGCCATGTCTTCTATAAGTTCTGTTTAGAAACTTTTTCGTTTCGGACGTCAGAGCGAAAGATATTGAGCGCCGTAAGTGATAGTTTGAAATTGCCAGAATACGAGATGGTGCATGCATTCTTGCCAAGCATACGGAAGCATTTTATCGAACAGTTGTTGTGCACATGTTTGAAGCTTTTTTCTCGTCGATTCGATCATCGCATGAAAAAATTCCAAACATGAAAGTTGGAGATTGTCATGTAATCTACAAGTTTCGTTTAGAAACTTTTTCGTTTCAGACGTCGGAGCGAAAAATATGAAGCGCCGTAGTTGATAGTTTGAAGTTGGAAAATTGTTAGACATCATGCTTGGAACTTGCCCAGCCCAGCCAGGACTTTCATCGAACACTCGCGTGGCAAAGTTCAAACACTTTTTATTCGGTGATTAAGGCTTTGTTTGGTTTTGTAATTAAAAACAAAGTTGTTCTTCCACACGTCATCTTTCCAATGGCATCGGGTTTGCATCGTTTGGTCGAGTATCGAAGAAGTTATAGGTCCACAAAGTAGTGCACATGGCATGAGTGAATGGCTGGACAATGTTTAGAACATTCCACGATTTTGCAATCAGTTTCGATGTTGCGACTTCAGAGTCGATTTAAAGCATGCTACGGGCATCGAATCGAAACAGTTTCAACACGAGAGTTGTTCATCAACATGTCCTCTCCAACATTGGATTTAAGATCTCATCGCGAGGAAGCTCGTATGCCGAGATAAAGTGTCATAAAGGGGAGTATACGACCACGGATCCGATTTTGGCTTTTCTCATGACAAACATGCATAGGAGAAATTTGTACCAGCAATATAAAAACTCTAGCATATTCTTTCATTGAGGGCTCGCAACTCCACGACCTTCTAACAAAATTCCAACCACCTGTAAGAAAGGGGATTCCATTCTGTTACAACAAAAAAATTCACTACTCTCTCATCGTAACAACCCCATCAAGAATTCGCGCCATTCCCCCATCTTTCGTCTCTGGCTAGTCGCGTCTTTCGGAGGAGAAGAGGAAACCATGATCCTCTTCATTCTCGATCTCTCACCACCATAACCTCTCTGTCAGAAATTTGGTATGATAATCCTGGTTAACTTCGAAGAATCGTGTTTGTTCACTTTCCGAACAAAGTATTTCGACCCTATTCTTGTCTGGGTTCACGAAATCTTTGCGGGGATACTTCTTGAAGATCAATCGATTTTCTGGCAAAAGAAATTGATTACGAAATGTAGAGAATAAAATTGTTTTTCTGTGTGCGAAAATAAGGCCAAAGGACTCCTTATATAGGAGATCAAAAACTGAAACGAAAGGACACACCATTTCGGAAAACGGTTGTATCGGTTGGCGAAAAGGACCTGACTGCCGCGCAAGGCTCGCCCTTTGGAACCCGTTCGTTATTCGTATTCGATTATACATTGGCTCAACGAGCGTGCACTCCGCACTTCCCTAACTCGTTTCCGAACTTAACGTATAATTGCATTGGCCTTTAGTAAATCACATTACTACTAAAATACATTGGTGATACTAAAATCACCAACATTCTCCATATCCAACCTTTCTTTTGGCTGGAACCATTTTCTTTGATTCTCACGCCACCATTACTTCACTCTCTATTGACAGAGGGAACCATCTCATAACAAACTTCTAACAAGTTTTCAAGAAAACAAATAAAAGCCACATGCTTCCACTCTTTCTTCGTAACAATAACAACCTTCATCTCTCTTTCATGTCCTCTTTCTCAACCATGGCAGTGCCTCTCGTCACTCTCCAACCTTGACAACACTCTCCTTCCGCTCCACTTTCTTCTTCTTTCTCTCCACTGTAACGGCAAACATATTTTTTCCTTTGTTATCCATCTAAGAAAAACCATATACAAAAACCGTTACGAAGGTGCTAGCGGATTCCGGAGCAGAGTATCACCATCACCAATCTTTTGTTCTTCTTACTAGAACCAGCTCCTCACTCTCTCTCTCTCACCATTAACGACCTATTACTGAGAGTTTCTAGAGCAGTTTTCTGCATCATCAAGCATCAAGATTGGAGAATCGTCATGGCAGAGTTATCCGAAGAAGATATGGGAGTTCGAAATTCAGCAAGATCTGGAATTCGTATGTGTATTTCCTTAGGATTGAGTGAGTTTTAGAAGATTCTGAGGCCATATGTGAGTTTAGGGTGACAAGCCGAACAGAACAGTACCGGAATGTCAAGTTTTGATGCAAAGTGCTCCATCTCCGGCGAGTTGTTGTCCGACGAAGGTGACCGGAGATCGTAATTCTGGCGGTTCTGTTACAAAAAGCCCTAAACGTGGCAGCTTCTGGTTGGTCAAGGCTTTATCTTATTATCAGTTTTTATTTTCTTTTAATTTTCTGATAATATACCATTTAAATGTCCATGCCCAATTGATACATGTGTGTGTATAACATAAGAGTAACAACGTGACATTTACAAAAATCTGTATGATGATGGTAATGTTTGGACAAAAAAAATAGGCTTAGACATATCTTCAGACTGGGCCTTAGCTTCAGTTTCACTATGTTTAGTTCAATCTGGAAATTTTGTTATACACCCCTTATTGCTATATGCCATATTTGAGACACTTGTTCAATTTTGCTCCCGATTTCGATTCAATTGACTTATAAAAAATGCATAAAAAGAAGTTTTTGACACTTTAGGATCTTAGAATATTTTGATATTTTTTTGTGAATTTTTTGTGATTAATTTCCTTTAGTTTTTAATCCATTTTTGATAATACGTTTAGAAACGATTCATTTCGTGATACCTTGCACGTTTCGATGTGTTTTCCGATCGTTTCTCGACAATAAAAATATGAATAAAAATGTTCCTGGTTTTAGAGGTTCTTAGGAATTTTTCTACCTTTTTTTAGGAATTTTTGTAGTTGTGTTTCAATTCTATTTTAATTATTTCCAATAATATGTTTAGAGACGATTTTCTCTTATAAATGCTTCGCATATAGATTCGAATTTTGATCGTTTCTCAATAGTAAAAATTCCTAAAATTGACATGTTGGTTCTATTATGTATTAGAAGTCTTTAGGCATTTTTCTAGTATTTTTTAGATCTTTTTTAGTTTTTTATTCGCTTTTCCTTTTGTATGATACAAACATAGGTAATTGTTAGCTAGTTCACCTAATTAGGAATCGATTTCTTTGCATATAGTGTCTAACACTTGTTCTAACTTTCAATTAACTTTGAGTCAACATTTTGACATGTTTAGGTGGCTGTTATATTGACTTAGAAACCATAATTGAGTCATGTGATTAGGATACCATGCTAGTTGATCCTTAGAGTGACAGTTGGTCGTTTTGATTTAGTTTTGCTCATAATTTTGTTTCAATCATGATTTTTCTTGTGAATTTCATTTGAGATAATTTAATATGAGTTAGCTACTGACTTGTAAAATTTTACATCTATTTTAATTCAATAATTGCTTAATTCTCAAGTTTCAATTAGCTTGTAATGTTCAAAAGCATGCTTCTCCTTTGTCGTTTGAATTGACTAATCCTAGGAGTATAATACCATGTGTTTCTTAGAAACTTTAGGTTATTTTTATACCATCTAATTTTAGTTAAATGTAAACCTTATTTTAGGATTGTAAATAGAATTTCAAAACTAACCTTTAATAGTTCGATTCTTAGGAACTAGTTGATAATTACATAGTTTTTCTAGCTTCCTTTCGCATGTTTAGTTTGTGGTTGTTCCCTCTATTTGTTTAGATGTTTAGAAAAGCTCCAGAACATGTAGTTGCTGCCATCTATTAGGAATTTATCTTTCATGCTTAGATTTCTTTGTGAATAATGCATTTTAAGTCATTTTAGTGTAGATTTTTGATTTCTAACTACTCTAGGTCTCTAACTATGTTTAGCATTGCATTTGAGAACTATTGTGATGGACTTAGCTCAATTTTGATATCACTCATGGGTTATTTTGCATTATGTGTGCGTTGTTGCCTGGTTTTCCATTCTTATGTTGCTATACACATTTACATTCCATTTCTTCACGTTTGGATCATATTTTGACTTGTGATGTGAATATGCAATTATATTCCCGCTTCATTGTTATTTTTGACATGTTTGTTGACTTGTGCAAGGTACATTGAGGATATTTTGGTTAGGTACTTAATCTTGGTACACTAACATACCACTTCTCCTGTGGTTATCACTTCTCCCATGGTTCTGTTTGCGTTTGAAACGCATTTTGCTTTGTGTTTTCTCATATTACGAGAAACACATATTCTGTTGTTTTGTCTGGATATGTACCTTTGTGCAGGTGTTTCGATTGTTATGAGGACTTGTTTGCTACGCACACATGTTGCACGATATCACCTTGTGGATTATATTGATCGAGCTGTTTCTTATTATTGCTTTGTTGATGGCAGTTTACTTGAAGTTTTCCGGAGTATTTCTTAGCTCGCAGTGCTCTTCAGATTATTATCCGTTTGATATTTATTTTACTTTGTTTACCGCATTCCTTTACTGCTTTTCTAGAGAGCATGAGAAGTAGGGTTTTACCGCTTTCCTTGCCATGAGAAGTAGGAATAGAGATGCATGAAGGGGCTTCCGTAGTTGGAGCATGTTTAGGAACCCCTCTGGTTTATTTAAAGATCCTTTTAGGGCGCTTCTGTTTGCTAATTGTGTTTGGTTTGTTTAAAATCCTCCATCTGCATAGGGAGGTAATTCTCAGTAAGTGTTTATATTTGTGCTTGCATAGGTCAAGAGTGGTTAGAACACTCGACGTGGCACCACCAAGCAAAGTCCCGCTTTTTATATTTCCTGCTATCGAGTCATGATAATATGATGAGCAAGCGAAAAGGGTCCACAATCGACCCCCACACAGTTCTAGTCCGTGTCAGCTCAGCACACGCGAATCGTGTTGCTTCCTTTATCGAGTTAATAATAAAAAAGTGGCAAGAGTTCCCTATTCTAACTCTCCACGCTTTCCTGGGGTTCGTATTTATTGCAGAGCTCGCATCATTTGCTCTTCACACTTGACAATTCATGTCATGCGGTGATACTATTCATAGGAATCGGATGTGTCGGCTCCTGGTTGACTCACGGTATGCTCGTTACTATTCGAGGCTATGGGACTTCCTCCTTTTCCTGCGCTTGTGTGCCATTTGTTTGTTTGCATTGCATTGTTTGTGTGTTTTTGCCAAAGCACTTGCTTGCTTCATCCCTTTTTATCATCTTCGATTCTACATTAGGTAGAGAATCGAGATAAACATAGATTTAGGTTACAAACCTGTTCCATTCCTTTGTCGTCTTCGATTCTACTTCAAGTAGCGAATCGAGATAGACATAGATTTAGGTTGTAAATCTTTGGCATGTTCCCTTAGGATTCTCTTGAATCTACTTTAGGTAGTGATTCGAGTTAGACCTTAGGTTGTAATCCATGCATGATAACATTAGGGATAGAGTTAGATAGTTTCTCTTGTTTGTTTTATAGTTTCTTTTGCATCCTTGCATGTAATAAAACTAAAACTTGTTTTCTTTTTCTTTTACAAATCAAAACACTTAATAATGGTTCAAACTCCTTTTTTAAGGTAAAAATAACCAACCAATGCAAACTTTTTTGCCTACGGGTTTTCTTTTGTGTTTAAAACTCTTTTTCATAAGTAAAAACACATAACCCATCAAAACATGTGAGCCGAACTACGACGCTCTGACTTTCCCATTGCACGCGGGAATACATAGGCATCTTGTCACGGGACTCGATCGAGCAAACTTTGTAAATACTTCCTTCTTTTCCCCGTGTTTTCTTTATTATCTTTTCTTTCACATGCATATTCTTTTAGCATACAAATATAGCAATTAAGCAGTAAATAAATATAAACACACCCATTAGATAGAAAATAGAAGTGGATACCGTAGAGTACTACGGGCGTGTGAGGTGCTAATACCTTCCCTTCGCGTAATAGATTCTCTTACCATATCTCTCGGTCGCAAGACCGTGTCTTATCCCTTTTAGGTTTTCGCGATGCATTTACCTTTCTTCTTTTGCGAGATAAAAAATGTTCGATGGTGACTTTATTGATATAGTTATCGGATGATGTTCAGCCGGTTGTTTCGATAGGCAAAAGACTTATCTTGATTAACCATCTTTTTGCATCTTCAAAAGCCTATAGAACAAATAATTGATCAAATTTCCTTTCAAGAAACATGAATCATAATGATTAAATAGAAGATTCTATATGGATTTAGAAAAAGAAAAGATTATATGTAAAAAAAGACCTGTTTGAGAAAGTTCACAAGTTTTTTCACTTCAAACTTCTCTTGAATTTGTTCTCCTTCATCTATATAATGATCTCATTTCTGCCTCTTGTCTTGCAAAATTTTCTTCTGCCAGTTGTTGCTCCAGCTTTGTAGTTGTTTCCTTCAATTTCGAATCTACCTACAAAACCATATAAAATCAACTGATAGGGTAAGTCCCACCCTCTTTCAGATCATGTTATTTCTAATTTTTGCATTATAACATTATAGGTGTTTTAGAATAAAAACAGAAACAATTTTGGAATACTGCTGCTGCATTACCAATTTGTCACTACGAGTGATTTGTACTTATATATTGAATTGTCTTTAAGCCATTGCTATGTATTGATGAACATGTCTAGAAACTACAAACTAATAGGAGAAAGAGTGATGGATAGCACTCAACGGGTGAAATGTAGATGAACCAACGCTTCAAGTCTTTTTGTTACAAAAGATGAGAGAGAAGATAGAGTTTTAGGCCTTTAGATAAATCTAATGGTGTATAATATTCATACACCCATGAATCACTTATTTGATGCTTCATCGTAGAAGTCACCTTATTTACAAGATAATAATTCAATTATTTGTGAATCAAGCAATGAGAAATTAGTAGTTTATATGTCAAGTAATAAACATAGCCAATGTTTAACTAACTAGCTAATTCTTACAGTTTGTTAAAAAAGTTAGAAGGTGGTTAGAAGTTAGTTATAGGTTCTATTATATTATGATCTATGGTTTTAACCATGAGAACTATCTTCTTTTATATGAAATCGTGTACTTTTTTTAATCAAATCTAATGAAGTTTCTCCTGATTTTTTCAAATTCATAATAGGATATCAGTTACCCTTGGAAAGGTAGTTATAGTTATTGCTTCATTATAGGTCAAATTATTAAGAAGGATTTAGATTTTAAATAGATTACTAATAGAAATTATTTATGAGTGTTATACATATGACTGAATTACAGGGTGACAATGCGGTAACAGCTCTTCTAACATGGAACCATGCCATAACACATGTTTCTTTTTGTTATAGTATAAAGTCTATGGATATGAGTGAGTATGCACAAGATCAAGATAAAACTCGTAAGGAAACATTGTCAACACTTTGGATTATTTTCTTCTATATTTTAGAATATGCAAAATAAGATTTTAAGAGAAAAAATTATTTTTAATTTTTAGAATTTTTCATCATAAGTTTTTTTTGTTGAAAAAGCTTCTTCTTTTTTTTTTTAAATTGGCTTTTTATTTTAATTTTCACATATTTTTTTACTTTTTAAAAAAAATATTTAAGAGATTTTTTATTTTATTTTATATTTTAAAATTCAATTTTTTTAATTTTATTTGGGGTCTTATAGTCTCCTTTTTAATTTTGGAGTCTTATAACTTTGGGGCCTAAGTATTTGAGGACTTACTATTTTTAAATATTTTTAGACCCTCTTATTATAAATAAGAATTCTTCAATAATTTATTTATAATTCTTTATAAATAAAAACAAAATCTAGCCATTATATAAAGAAAACAGCTTACCTTATTTATTTATTACATAAAATATTGATTAATATATTGATTAATTGATTAATGACAATTTTAATATACACATATCACTCTTCGAAATTTGGTTGAAATGCATGTTTGGTCACCTATTTATATTTTTTAATTAATTTTATAATTTTTTATTTAAAATTTCAATTTTAACCCCTCAATTTTATTTGGGATATTTTATCTCCCTCCAATTATGTGGATGTGAGAACAATGATTAAAATAAAATATTTATTTTTAATGAAGTCGCATTACTGATTGGAATAAAAAATTATCAATTAATATTTTATTATTTTTATTAATATTATATTTTTCTATAATAAATTAAATTAATAATTGATCATTTTAGTTTCAATTTTTAAGAAATTAAATAAATAATTAAAATTATTTATAAAGCAACTTAGGCTTTTTGGCCCATAATATGACATCATTTATTCTATTCAAATGTCCAAACTTATGCTAGCTTTATAAACACAAAAGTTGTTTCTAAACAAAACAATTTGAGACTTCTATGTTACTTAGCAAGCATTCTTGTGGTTTCTTCTCCTTCAACTTGTAACAGATAACCAAACCAATTTAAATAACAACACAAGAGTCAATAACATACTAGTTTTAATCAATTGAAGCTAACCGTTTCCTCTTTCTCTTACAATTATTATAATCTGTAAAATGTAAATCAAAATCACGTTATATCTATTGGATTATCCTCTTATTTGCGTGGTTCAAATAGACATGGGTTAGTGGCCCATGTGTGTAAGTATTTGTTATTATTCAATATAAAAAATTAGATTATCCATTCATTGTGTGAGAGAAACAACAATAAAACCTATAGAGAAAACAGTATTTATTTTCTTCACAAATCATTTACAGAAAATCAGAATTTTCTCACAATCTAACGGTGAAATTTTACCACAATGTTCATGACTCATAGAAGCACATTTTGAACGGTGGAAATTGGATTATGAGTTTTTTAAGTCTATTTGTCGATTTCATCTTTGAGGTACGATTTTTTAGTGTTTTTGAGTTTTTTGTCTCTCTTGATTCTTGTTGTATTCCAATATTGATCGTAGATCTTGATGATATTTATGTATGCCTCTAACTAGTGTTAGAGAGAACCTTACTTGTACTCATGGTTAATAATAGTGGTGATATTGAGTGGCCTACGGGTCCCGTGATTTTTTACTTCTAATTAACGAAGGTTTTTCCACGTTAAAATTGTGTTGTGTTGTTTGGTATATTTTTTGTTGATTGTCTCTAAATTGCATTTGATATTTGGAAGAGATTATATTATTGAAGTATGGGAGGTGTCACGCATGCAACTATCAAAACGTTTGAAGTGACCTTTTGGGAGCTCTATGTCTTGGAAACAAATGAAATCTTTTTGCTCTCCTAAGTCTTTAATATATGGGTGTGTTAATAATATTTATTGTGGGCATTTTCAAAAGTTTGTCTTAAGTTCATTCGTCAATTCTCTGAATCGGGTCTTACCTATCCTTTTTAGTGTTGTCACTCTTCCTTTTCTTTCCTATTTAAAGACTTATTGCCTCTTTATCTTTTCATCATCTCTTTCACTCGTTCGTATTTCAAGTATTTCCGCATCCACCTCTTTCAAAACGCCTTCAAAACCTCTTTCAAATATTTCCTCTTTGTGATTAATGAGAAAATGGTATATTTCACTGAACTGGAAGCTCAGGGATTTCACCTGATGAAAGTTATTCTCAGACAAAAATGGATAAGTTATTTCAATATGCTAAATGGGCTCATTTATCCAAATCTTTTCAAATAATTTTGGATATATACTTATGCAGGGCATAATGGTTTGGATATTCGTTGTTTCGTCTGTGGTTTCCCAATCATAATTACCTTTTCCCTCATTGTTGTTGTAGTAAGGGTTATACCTTAATTTTCCCCCTAAAATCCTTCATCATTCCATATCCTCACAATGCATCAAGATCACACTTTTGGGCTGACTATCACCTCTACTTTTGCCTCTCTTTAAGTTTATCCTTGAGGGGTCACCAAACACCCTAATTGTGTATCTCGTACATACATATTTTATGTTTACTAACTTTTAACTAAAATTAAAAAAAAAATGTTTCTCTTTATGTTTTTTACATTGTAGGTATATATACAAGAGTATTTATCACATCTCTTAAGCTAGGGATTAAGGATGGATCCTTAGTCGTTTGACTATTCATTGGATCTCAAAGGCATGAACTTCAAAGCATTGCTTCTAATCATCTAAGTGTTTTGGCTTGAGTATCTCTCAACTTAATGTAATCAAGGTTTATCTTAAAGTATTATGGTTTGATTCATCAAGAAACTTCATAGGTTCATGTGTTTAATTCCATGCTTCTTCAACAACTTTAATCAAACCCTGAGTATCACCATCAAGTGTACTTTATGATATCATCAACTTAAGGTCATATGAGCTTCATCATGCCTCAAAATTCAAGCAATATTCCAAAGATGAGGAGTGGATCACATTATCCTATCTTTTGTCCATGATCTAGGGTTTGAGCTATCTTAGTGTGATTTGGCCATTATCAGAGTTTGTGACTTCCAAGGGTGATTAAATAGCATTTCCTCAATTTAAACTTGTACACTAAGTAGGATAACAAACCCTAATTGGGATTGGACTTGGACTACACAACAGATTATATATAATATAATATCAATTATTTCAACATACCCCCGATAATCCAAGTTATCTAACCTACGATGGTCATAGTTTATCTGAACTATTTCTAAGTTCATTCTCAAATTCTGGAATTTTTTTCGATCCTTAATCCTTTGGTGAAAATGTCGGTCAACTGTGCTTCACTTGAGCAATGTCTAACTTCAAGTTCACTTTGATTTACCTTTTCCCTCAAAAAGTGAAATCTAGCTTCGATATGCTTGTTTCTTCCATGAAAAATTAGATTCTTCGCTAGATTTATGGCTGAATTGTTATCGATTTGCAACACAAGAAGTTTCTTCACTTCGACCTCAATTTCTTCAAGTACCAATTTGATCCAAATTGCTTAACGTGCATTATAGGATCCTGCTATATATTCAGCTTCACATGATGATAATGTCATCACATGTTTTTTTCTAGCACCATAAAATTGGGGCACCACAGATTTAAAAGAAATATCCAGTTGTTCTTCTTCGATCTTTCTTATCTCCACACAATCAGCATCTGCAAAGTAATTAATTATTGCTTTTTTGCCTTCTTAATCTTGTCGAAATATAATTTTATAGTTTATCGATCCTTTTAAGTATCTCAAAATTCTTCTTACATCTTTCACGTGTGACACCCTTGATTAAGTCATATATCTGCTCACTAATCCTACTACGAAACCTATATCAGATTGATTGTTGCACACATACCTCAAAGATCCCTCGGTTTTCTTGAACAAAGTTACATTGACTTTGTCTTCCTCTCTATTCTTCTTCAAGTTCACATTTGGTTTTATAGGTGGGATGCAAGATTCAAATCATCCATTATTAATATCCAAAGTATCTCTTTGACATATTTCCTTTGATGTAGAACCATACCTTTCATCGACATTTAAAAATTGCATTCCTAGGAAATAAGACAATTTTCCCATATCTGACATTTCAAATTCCCTTTTCTTCATCTCTTTGAACTTCGACAAGTTCTCCAAGATATTTCCAGATACTAACAAGTCATCGTCATATAGGAAGACGATTGTTATGTCTTGTGCTACAACCATAACATAGACAATATACTCAAATTTTCATTTTATAAATCCTGATTTGACTGAGTATGAGTTGATGTTCTTGTTCCATACCCTAGGTGCCTGCTTGAGGCCATAGAGAGCTTTGTGCAACTTATATACTTTACTCGCTTCCTTCTGAATCACAAACCTTGGAGGTTGTGTAATATAGACCTATTCTCCTAAAAGACAATTCAAAAATGTTGATTTCACATATAAATGAAATGTTGACCAACCTTGGATGGATGGCAATACTACCATTAGTCGAGTAGTCTCCAATCTTGCTACTGTAGCAAATACTTCAAACTAGTCGAGTGTTGCTCTTTGAATATAACATTGATCTACTAATCTTGCTTTATGTTTTTATATCAACCTATCAACATTGTGTTTCAACTTGAACATCCACTTTAGTTTGATAGCTTTTCTCTATGCTGGAAACTCGACTAACTCTCATGCATTATTTCTTTTGACTGCCTATAACTCTTCAACCATAAAAGACTTTCACAGTTTAATCTTCAAATCCTCACTATAGTTGATTGTTCAATACCTACAAGTAAAGAAAAATGGACTAATTCTCCATCTGGCGTTATGTCATCATCACCAGTCACTTCATAGTCTTGGAGTCTTGTTGGAATAACTATAGTTCTTCTTTGAGGTCTTTGGCTTGTGCTAGCCACACCCTCTTCGACTTTGAATATGTTGGGAATGTCAGCAACTGCTTCGACTTCAACTGGAATATTAGCAATTTATTTGACTTCGACTTCATCAGTTTCTTCGTTGAATTCATACCTCATCAATGGCTTGTTAATTGCATTATCAGAATTCTAATCCCAGGCAGAATTTTCATCAATCACAATATATTGACTTATCACAATTTTCTCACCTATTGGATTAAATAACCTGCATGCACCAGTCTTGTGATATCCTACCAGAACCATAGGTTCACTATTGTCATTAAGCTTCCTTCTTATTCACATCAGGAACATGCTTGTAACATATAGAGCCAAACACCCGCAAAAGGATTTTGGCAAATACTTCTGCTTCAACATGCATCTCTCCATATCTAATATGATTTTGTTTCTTCTATATGCAATTACATTATGTTGAGGCGTATAAGGAGCAATTACCTAATGATCAACACCATGTTCAGCACATAAATCTTCAAACATCTTGGATGTGTATTCACCATCTTCATTTGTTCGTATAACTTTGATATTCCCCTCACTCTAGTTTTCAACAAGTATCTTGAATCTCTTAAAGATTTCAAATACTTTGTCCTTTATTTTGATCACATAGATCCACAACTTTCGACTAAACTCATCAACAAACAAAACAAAATACATGTTTCCACAAATGGTATGATCTTCGAACGGGCCGCATACATCTGAATGTACAACTTTGAGTATGTAGGGTGATCTCATTGGCATAGTCAAAACAAAAGAATTTCTAGATTTTTTTCTGACTAAACAATATTCACAGAGTTTGTCGGGCATCGCAAAACTTGGAATACCAGTTATCATATCTTGAGTAATCATCTAATTGAGTGATAAAAAATTCAAATGTCCAAACCTCAAATGCCACAACCAACTATCCTTGTGGTCAACAATTGTTTTCAAACATTGAACTTCTATCAAATTGATTATACTCTTAAATGTTCTATTTTTCGACATAGGAAATTTCAAGACCAAATTGTTTTGGTTGTCAAACAATTTTAAAGCCCCATCTTTCATGACAACTGAAATACCTTTTTCGACCAATTGTCCAACACTTAACAAGCTGAACTTTATTCTAGGTACACAAAATTCATCTTTGATCATAACTTTTCTTTCATTACTCATTTAAAAAACTAGGTTACAAGTACCTCCTACCTGCAACGAACTATTATCTACAAGTTTTTCCTTGCTCTTCTTCGACTCGTCGAAATCTACCAACCACGCCTTTTGACCAGTCATGTGATTCGAGCAGCCTGAGTCAAAGAACCAGATATTGAATTCTACATGATTATCTGCAACTGCAGCCATAACCACCATACCTTCAAAATCATCTAAATCTTGGCATGCAAGGTTTTCTCCTTCGTCATTGCCTATCGATCACTTGTTTTTCCTATACCACCAATTATTGGCAAAGTGACTCCATTTTTCACAATTATAGCATTGTACTTCTTTTTTATCTTCTTTGTCCTTTTGACAGTTTCCTCCTCATTTTTTCGAGGATTCAAAAGTCCTATCATCGACCTTATTCTTGTGAGGATTTGACCAAAACTTCTTGCCTCGAGTCTTATCAAAAGTGCCTTTGAATTTGTTGGAACTATCATTGTTTTTCCATGATTGAGCCTGTAAATCTTGTATTGAGTCTTGAACTCATTTCCTTTCGACAATCCTGATCTCATACGCTTTCAATGAACCAACCAAATCTTCTAATTTTAGGGTTTCAACTTTATTGAATTCTTGAATAGTTACGATAATGTGATCAAAGTTAGAGGTCAACGTACACATTACCTTCTCAACTATCATCTTATCAGTTAGGGTTTCACCATAACCCTTCATGATATGGACAAGTTTTTGAACCTTTGACACATACTCTACAATCTTTTTGTCTTCTTCCATTGACAACAATTCATATTATGGATGCAAGGTCTACAACTTGACAACCTTGACTTTCACACCTCTTCCATAGTACTACTGCGTCCCATATTATAAGCAAATTTTATTTTTTTGGTTCATTGAATAATTAATGTATCTGGTCTATATGTAGACCAGATCTGGTCTATATGTAGACCAGATACATTAATTATTCAATGAACTTAAAAAGTAAAATTTGCTTATAATATGGGACGGAGGGAGTACTTGACAAGAATATCGCATGCCTCCTTTGTCGATTCAGCATGAGAGATCATGTCGAAGTTCGTCGCATTGACCGTCGTCTAAATGCAATACGCAGCCTTGCAATCCTTCTTCTTGGCTCCGTTATTGACGATTTTCTGTGCATCGGTTGCATTTGCAGTCATTGCTTAAACGTCAGCAGTGACCACTTATAGGATTTCATGAAAGTCAAACGTAGATTGCATCTATTTTCTCCATCGAATGAAATTCTTGCTGCCAATAATTCGAAGATAATTTGGAATGTTGTTGTTACAATTCATCTTCATAGCGATTGCTAGTGATCAACCCACAATCCCGGAAATACAATATCTGACATGTGATTCTTGAAAACATATCAAGAATCTAACTGAAGCTCTAGATACCAATTTGTTGGTACGTGAGATACTTTTAACGAGGAGGGAGAAAGAATAAAAAAAAAATATATATATTATTAACTTAAATTGTTACAAACTGATTGACAATCTAGTCTATTTATATACAATTAACTTGTACATGAGATAGACCAACAAATTTTAATTGAATTTGCATTTGAATTACACAACTTAATTAGATTATATCTAATACTATATGAAATATTTCAATAATTTGAAGTGAAATATCTCCTTTTATATATTCTATTTTTATCATATTTAAGTTTTTTTGAATATTTTAAAAAATTCTATCTAAATTTTTTAAATTTTAATCCATTTCACTTATAATATTTCAAGATAATATTTCAAAATTTGGCGTTGATTATAGATCTCACTTAACAATTCTAAAGATAGATTTGTCTAACACGCACAACCACACATTAGGCAGTGCATTGTGTATGGGTTTTATATATCATTGAAAGTTTGGGTTGATCTTATGGAGTTTCCTTAATGCTAAATATTTTTCACATTTATATCTCATCTTCATGGTTTCTTATTGTAAAGGGAAAATTGAGAGAAAATGGAGAATCCCCTCCTATTTTATACACCCTTGAAACACAACATCCCTTACTCATTTCCATCCTATGTCCATTCAACCATCTTTTCACAAGTTCAGCAACCACTTATCCTTGTAATGGGAGGAACAATTTTCATAATCCTCTAGAAAAAGAAAAGTTCATATGATCCATCACTTTCATTGTAAAACCAACAGGGCCATAACTTTAACTTTAATTTCCATAAGGAGCTACTACAACTTTACATCCCACTAGTTTGTAACCTTTACGCTCAAAGCAAAATATAACCTCACCTACCTAAAAATTAAAAGAATCACTATATAAACTTGAGATAATGAACTACCACCATAATTTCAAATTAATCCTTATACACGTTTTCTGATTTAATGACATGTGTCACATCATAAGATCAAATTAGTATTTATACACACACTAAATATTATCCAAAAAAAATTTAAAGTGTGACACTTTATTATAATATTAAAAATTTTATAATATTAATTTTCTTTAATATGTAATTAAATATAAATAAAAAAACATGACATATCAATAGTAACTTTTTCATGCCTTAATTTTTTTCATGTTGTATTTGTATATAAATAAATCACTTAAAAAGATTTTATATAAATTAAATATTTATTATTAATTAATTATAAAATTTAATTTATAAATAAACATTTAAATAGTTGTTTTATTTTAATTTAAGTTTGATATATACTTCAATTTTTCATTGAGTTCATAATTGAAATGTTTTTTAATATTAATTTTACATTTTGATATTAAGATCCAATGCATAAAAAAATAATATTATATTTTTTATATTATTCAAATTTTCATTAAAAAATTTGAATTTTACAGCTAGGAACTTTATTATAATATTAAAACTTCCTACAATTTTAATTTTCTTTAATATGCAATGAAATATTAATGAAAAAACATAATATATCAATAAGATCCTTTTATAGAAGAAATATTTATTCTTAATTAATTAATTAATTAAATTTATTATTAGAAATTTTTAGTAAATATTTAAATAATTATGTTATTTTAATTTAAGTCTAATATACACTTACAAAACTTTGTCGTTGATTTTTTAACATTAATTTTACATTTTAATTTCAAGAGTCAATGCATAAAAAGTAATATATTTTTTTTCAAATATTCATTAAGAAATTTGAAACTTAAGCTACTATTTACATATTAAATATCATTTTTAATAAATACTTTAGACATAAAAATAAAATAACTATAATACATCAATTATTTTAAAAAATCGGGTTAATTCGTTAATGTAACTTTAGTTTTAGAAAAATATAAGCGACAAATTTTTTTAACTAAGACAAATTTTTTTAACTACGACAAAAAATTAGGTTAATCCGTTAAATCATAGCAAAGATCATAGTTCCTCGATGACCCTCAATGTTGCGAACGAATATATGATCTCGTCCCTCGGTTGTTGCCTACGAATAAGTGATGATCGTCCCTTCGAATTGCTAAAGGTATCCTTACATGTTGCCTTTGTAACGCCCTGTTTTAATTAATATTATATTATATTAATATTTTTGAATTACCGATTGATATTTATTTTGCGACGAGAATAAATATATTAATCGATTTATATGATAATATATTTGGCGACGTTTCGTTCGGTCCGGTTTTTATTCCGTTCGATTCGGTAAAATATTATTCGGATCCGATATTTAATTCCCCGGAATTATTTTAATTAATTGAGTAAATAATATTATTGGATAGGGGTGTGAGGAACAATTAGTGAGGATTGAGTTTTCACCCTTGTTGCTAGTAAGAAACATATTATAAACTATTTCTCCTCATTTTCCTTCCATTCAAAATACCAAAACCAAACATAGAACTTGGAAGCTAGTAAGAATTATAAAACCATTTTCTTTCCCTTTTCCTTCCATTTTCCAACACCAAGAAAACATAGAGGCTTGGAGGAGAAAAAGAAAGGGTTTTGAGAAGAAGAGCAAGAAGGGAAGAAGAGGAAGAACATGAGCAAGCTTGAGGATGGAGTCTTATAGAATCATCATGGATCATCCAAGCTAGAGGTAAGGGGTTTGATTCTCCATCTCATATTGTTAGGTTTTGATAGATATATTTTGGATTTGGGGGTGAAATTGATAGTTGATTTATAGGATTTTGTTGGTTGATTGTTGGAATGGTTTAGAAGAGTTGGATTAGGAGTATGGTTTGTGGGTGTATTAGGTGCTAGCTTGTAGAAATTAAGAGTATTGAAATGGGAAAGAAAACTATGGTAGTAGAATGAGAAAAACTCAAAAAGATGAAGTTTTCACGCAGGTCCATCAACACGGGCCGTGTTGATCAACACGGGCCGTGTTGTCCTCTTGTATAAGAAATTTTGGTTGCCAGGTCCATCAAAACGGGCCGTGTTGATCAACACGGGCGCCCGTGTTGGTTCACTGTCTTGGTGTTTTTTGTGTTTTCTGGTGGCTTTTCAACACGGGCCGTGTTGATGCACACGGGGGCCCGTGTTGATGCATCTGTAGCCTTCAAAATTCTGATTTTTCGTACTTCTTTTGGAACCCGATTATGTTCCGATTTTCCGATTCCGGTAAATTCGACGACGGAGTAAGTTACTCCGAATTCAACGAAAATTGACGTGCTAGCTAAGTTCGACGTGTAGAACATAGTGGCGAGGTTAGTTTTTAGAAATTACGAGTTTTTACGAGATGACCCGAAATAGGCCAATTTACGGTTAAATTGAATCGGATTGCGTTTTAGTAGATTTAAGACACGTATGGACAATCCGATTGCGATGTTGACGATTAGGAGTAATGCCGGTTTTTAGGGATGGCTTTAGCGACGATGATAGGTGTTTGACTATTTTTCCGTATTTAGAATTTAGTGAATGAATCGATAATGAGGTGGGGTGATTAAACATAATGTTTGCGACGACGTATTAGTTAGTGAATGCTTGTTGATATACGATGCGATGGTATATGTCTTTGTACATGATGATGTGATGATTATATTGATGTAGTTAATAAATGCTTCCGATTTGTGAATGCATGATTTTTGATGATAATGAATTAGTGGTGATGTTTTGCATAATGCAAATATGAGGCGATGATATATTTATCTTGTTTTGGATAAATTATGGCGATGTGGGCTTTATGCCAATTTTGATGATGATTTTTGTGTTGTGTTGTTTTATTGTCGAGTCACATACATTGCATTGGCGACGATGGGATTTTATGCCAAAAGCGACGAGGCTTTTATGCCAAGCGACGAGGCTTTTATGCCAAGTGACGAGGCTTTTATGCCAAGTGTTCCTAATTATGGACAAAGCGACGGGTACCACATGCATAACATAGTCGTGTCTCATGGGGTCGGTTATGTTTATGTTTGAGTTGTTTGGCGTTGGGTTTTTTAATTGATTGCCGTGTTAATTAGCGATGTATTAGCTTGTGACGATTTCGTGGTGACGGAGGTTTACGTGTTGTTGTGATGATTTGTGCCGATGAGACTAAGACGATTAAGTATAGATTATACATTTTAGAATGACGATAAGAGTAAGTGAGGTTTGGATATGTGTTGGAATGCACTTATTAACTTATATCCTTTACAATTCCAAAACTATATATATATATATATATATATATATATATATATATATATATCATGCCTTTAATTATATGTTTTGGAGTATCTCACCCTTTACTTGTTTCGCCGTTACGTTTATATTGGTAACGTGTAGGTTATGAAGACGGAGTATATAGCTGCTGCTAGTCGAGTCGGTGTCGCTCTGATACGTAGCACTCGGGGGGAAATATTTATGTTGTCGATTCTTTTGTTGTTCTTCCTTTTGTATATAAGAATCATAACTTATGAAAACATGATTTTGATGAGGAAGTTTAATCAAGAAGATGTTTTGATGTTTATGAATCAATTTATGTTTTTCGACGATGCTATGTATCCGAGATTTATACTTTAAAGCAAATAGTTTAAAGTGAGTTGTTTTTGAAGGTGTGATGCCTCAGTATTGAATTTGTGAAATTTTAAATTACTCTGATTTTTGTATATTAAACATTGGGTAATATTGGGGTGTTACATTAGTGGTATCAGAGCAGGTCGGTCAACCAGGTTATTAGTGTGTTTAACCCTTTTGTATGCGACATATGTGTGAAACACTGTCGATACTTGTTTGTTTCAAATTGTTTGTCTGCAGAGATGAGTTTGAAACAAGTGGGGGAGAAGTTTTACTTCTTGGTGGCGCTTGTGGCTTAGAGTTGGAGCCTCAAGCAGTGTTACGCTTTGGTAACTTATAGTGTAAGTTTGAAGACGCCGTTGTAGTTTGGTAGAGATGGTTTATGTCACCATCATGATTGTCGACTATCTATTGACAAATTGAGGGACTGATCATCCTTAATCTCTTGTTGATAGTAGTCGAGAATTGTGTTGGTTGGGATAGACTTGTCTTGCCAGCTTAATAGTGTGTGAAGCAGATGTGTTTGCACAAGGTAGTGCAGGGTTACTTGAGTTGTAGGCGAATTTGGATTTTGGTGAGGAACAAGATTTTGGCAAGCGAACTTGTTGTTGTGATTCTTCCGAAGCATATTGTGAAGATGTGAGTGAATTACCGCCGTAGTGCGAGGTGAAGTTTTGATGAATTTAGTTTCTGGAACTAGTTATAATTCGGAATATCCTTGGAGATGTCTGCTTCTGAATTAGAGTTGAAGAGTCAACTTAAGGATTGGTTTGAGCAGAGTTTGGTTATTTGAGCAGGTCACCGTGGAGTGCTACCGTTGGGTTGTTCGAGAAGAGCAAAGGTTACCCGAATTGGTGTGTCGTTTGTAGTCAAGGAACAAATTGGGTGTTGAGGACGAGTGTCTACTTTCGAGGCTTGATATTTAAGTGAAGCAGTCATTTGGAGTTTATGTGTTTAGTGAGATCGATGTGAAGTCTGTCTGTATACGAATTAGAGTGAGGGTTGAAGATGCATAGACAATGCTTCTCAAGATAGTGTATGGTCCCAACAAGTATTCGTTGATGTCATTAGTGTGACTAATGCGTCAGGTATGATTTTGGAATGTTCAGACAGTACTCTCATGAGTAGCTGTAAGAGTTAATTCTTGTTCATGGATATTATTTGGTTCACATCAAGTTAAGGAATCGTAGCAAGCATCCAAGCTTTGCGTTGTTAGTAATGAAGTTAGACCGGTGTATGTCGAGTAATCTAAAGACAGAATTTTGAACTGTTGGACGAGAGTGCCTTAAGTAAGCAACTTAGACAGTGATATTTTGACAGTTCCGCGAAGATTTATTTGTATCTTGTAGAAGACTTCAAGGAGTTATTTCAGAGCTTAGAAGTTCCTTTGTTTTGGATGGTTAACTTTGTGAGTTTGATAGAAGATCTTTTATAAGTTGGTATTGATCGTGGGTACTTTGACTTGAGATAGTCGAGTCATTATTTGGGACTTCGCAATAGGAAGCGAATTTGGTTGAGCCGGTGAAACGTTTAGCGAATGCCTTGATTTTGGTTTTGTTTTGTACTGGAGGACCTTGTGCGGCGTACTATGATATTTCATTTTGGACTTAAGATGTATTTCGACATAGAGTTGGACAAGTGTACTGCTACCTTAGAACGATTTGATTTTCATAAGGAAAAATTATCGGACGCGTGAGTTAGAGTTTGATGTGGTTGTGCTCATTTGAAATCTTAAGGGTGCAGATGTTAACGATGAGAAGATTGGGATTGTTGAAGACAATTCAAGTTTGAGTATGATCTATAAAGAGACTTTGTGTGTTGTTGAGTTTAGTAAATTGATATCGCGGATAACCTAGGAATATCTGATTTGGGATTTATTATGTTGAAGAATGTCGCATGTTTGTTTTGAGACGCTTGTTGAGATTAAGCTCAGAAGGTTATTAAGGATTTGTTCACTACTAACATATGGATTTCTTCGGATACTAGTAGTCGTGGTGGATTATTAGATTGCGACTAAGACAAGTCTTGACGGTATGAATTTGGTGGTGGTTTGGTAACCACAGGTACTTTAAGATGATTGATGTTTTATAAAGGAAGGTGTTCTATTGTGACTGAGGTCGGTCGCGACGGTGTTCTTGTTGGGTTCCATGGAAATTTATGTTATGGTTCTAAGTCCAACCTGTGTTGTAAGTCAGGAGTATGAGACGACGTTGATGGGTAGAGTTCTTGAGAGAGTGTTTTGGTCTAAGTTACCACTTTGAAGGATTGAGAGTTATGAAGGTGTTTCTAATAAGAAGCCTGTGTATTGATTGTTGCGACGGTGCGGGGATTATGATTACTTGATATATACTTTGGGAATTGAATAGTTATAAGGGGAGACTTCGTTGAAGTTAAGTGTATACGTCGAAGTTTCACAAGTGAATATTTGGACAATACTTGAAAAGGTCAAACTATGTCATGTATTTAGAGGACCAATGGACGTTGATCAATTGATAATGAAATAGTGATTCTTCGAGTTGATGAGACTGATGTTAGGAGGTGTCCGGATAGGAGTACGCTTTGAACGTATCCATTCTGGATAATTGTGAAGTTGAGGAATTAACCAAGTTGTTTTACGGTTAGCATCTTATGCATAAAAGTGACACAACATGGTTTAGATATGGAGCATTGAATTGATTAGCGAGTAAGCGAGGTTGTTGGATTTGGACTAGTGAGTTATAGTCGCAAGTCGTCTGTATAAGCCCTAGAATGAGTGGTGTATCTCAGTTCGATTATGTTTGAGTAACTTGTTTTGTTCAAGGGTTGTCCATTGGTAATCTACAAGGATGATGTGACCTTGTGATTTTCTAGAATGAAAGCGATAACTGCAAGTGTGATTCTTGAGTTCATGCTTATGTGTGAATGAATGCATCTTTTTCGTGGTTGCGTAGCACATGTGGTTTTATCCTTTTCTGATTGTTTCAGTTTTGGTTTGTATAACCATTTTGTTGTTTTCGTTTTAGCGATGATGTCGATGTTGTGTCGTAGGACTTTATGTTCCTATCTTTGGTGACTCGTTTCTGAGGCGTCGGTTCGAGTGTATGACTAATTCTACGGTTGAGACGTTAGGATGGTATCGATCTTGTTTGTTTAGTTCTCGAGCGAACTGGTGTGTCTGCGACTTGTTTAGTTGTTGGGTGTTAGTTGGTTGTCGAGTGCATTGTATGGGCTTTGCATCTCGACATTGTTGTTCTTGTTTAAACGTTGTGGTTAGGGAGATGCCCTTGTGTTAGGTGTATTTTATATGTTGTTTAATTGACGCGAGGATTGAGTGGACGAATGCGTAGGCATGTCCTGATTTGTTCGTTTTAGTCGAAATTTCGAGGACGAAAGTTTATAAGTGGGGGAGAGTTGTAACGCCCTGTTTTAATTAATATTATATTATATTAATATTTTTGAATTACCGATTGATATTTATTTTGCGACGAGAATAAATATATTAATCGATTTATATGATAATATATTTGGCGACGTTTCGTTCGGTCCAGTTTTTATTCCGTTCGGTTCGGTAAAATATTATTCGGATCCGATATTTAATTCCCCGGAATTATTTTAATTAATTGAGTAAATAATATTATTGGATAGGGGTTTGGGCAGCAATTAGTGAGTATTGGGTTTTCGCCCTTGTTGCTAGTAAGAAACACATTATAAACTATTTCTCCTCATTTTCCTTCCATTCAAAATACCAAAACCAAACATAGAACTTGGAAGCTAGTAAGAATTATAAAACCATTTTCTTTCCCTTTTCCTTCCATTTTCCAACACCAAGAAAACATAGAGGCTTGGAGGAGAAAAAGAAAGGGTTTTGAGAAGAAGAGCAAGAAGGGAAGAAGAGGAAGAACATGAGCAAGCTTGAGGATGGAGTCTTATAGAATCATCATGGATCATCCAAGCTAGAGGTAAGGGGTTTGATTCTCCATCTCATATTGTTAGGTTTTGATAGATATATTTTGGATTTGGGGGTGAAATTGATAGTTGATTTATAGGATTTTGTTGGTTGATTGTTGGAATGGTTTAGAAGAGTTGGATTAGGAGTATGGTTTGTGGGTGTATTAGGTGCTAGCTTGTAGAAATTAAGAGTATTGAAATGGGAAAGAAAACCATGGTAGTAGAATGAGAAAAACTCCAAAAGATGAAGTTTTCACGCAGGTCCATCAACACGGGCCGTGTTGATTAACACGGGCCGTGTTGCCCTCTTGTATAAACAATTTTGGTTGCCAGGTCCATCAACACGGGCCATGTTGATCAACACGGGCGCCCGTGTTGGTTCATTGTCTTGGTGTTTTGTGTGTTTTCTGGTGGCTTTTCAACACGGGCCGTGTTGATTGAAACAACCGGCTGAACATCATCCGATAACTGTATCAATGAAGTCGCCATCGAACGTTTTTTATCTCGTAAAAGGAGAAAGGCAAACGCATCGCGAAAACCTAAAAGGGATAAGGCACGGTCTTGCGACCGAGAGATAGGGTAAGGAATCTATTACGCGAAGGAAGGTATTAGCACCACACGCGTAGTACTCTCAAGATCCACTTCTACTTTCTATCTAATGGGTGTGTTATATCTATGCTACTGCTTAATTGCTAAATATGCATGCAAAAGGAAAAGAGAAAATAAGAAACCACGGAGAAAAGAAGGAAGTATTTACAAAGTTCGCTCGGTCGAGCCCCGTGACAAGATGCCTACGTATTCCCGCGTGCAATGGGAAAGTCGAGGCCGTAGTTCGCTCACTTGTTTTGGTGTGTTTTATGTTTTTACTTGTAAAAGGTTTTAAACACAAAAGAAAGAAAAGCAAAGCGAAAAGAGTTAGTGTTGGTTGGTTGTTTTTACCTTGAGAAAGGAGTTTAAACCATTATTAAGTGTTTTGTTTTCAAGAGAAAAAGAAAAGAAAAGCAAGTTTTAGTTTTATTTACATGCAAAGATGCAAAAAAGAACTAGCAAAACAAAAGGAAACTAACTAGTACTAGCCCTAATGTTGTCATGCAAAGATTGGACTTATGGTTGAGGATGTAAGGGAATCTCTACCTATGTCAACATGCAAAGGATGTAGATCCTAATGTCTAGGCTCGAGAATCTATCCTAACCGAGCAGCCCTACGGGAAAGCTATCCTATATCCGTCTTGGTTGTGGAACCAAGGGATGCAAGGGGATGAAGCAAGCAAGTGCTTTGGCAAAAGCACGTAAACAATGCAATGCAAGCAAACAAATGACACCAAGCGCAGGAAAGGAGGAAGTCCCATAGCCTCGACGATGGAGCATACCGTGAGTCAACCAGAGCCGACACATCTAATTCTGAAGAGTAAATGATGCGAGTTCGCGATGAATGCGAACCCCAGCGTGGAGAGTCGAATAGGAACTCTTGCCACTTTTATTGTTGACTCGATAAAAGAAGCAACACGATTCGCGTGTCTTGGTGACACGGACTAGAACGTGCGGGGTTTGTTCGACCTACCTTCCGCTTGCCCATATATCAATGACTCGATGACATGAAATATAAAAAGCGGGACTTTGCTTAGTGGTACCACGTCGGGCGCCCACGACCTATGCAAGCACAAAATGTAAACACTTATCGAAAGCTACCTCCCTATGCGATGGAGGATTTAAAACAAACCCACAATTAGCACACGCCCTAAACGGGTCTTTAAATAAACCGAGGGGTTCTGAACATGCTCCAACTACGGAAGCCCCTTCATGCATCTCTATTCCTACTTCTCATGGCAAAAGAAAGTAAGCCCTACTTCTCATGATATCTAGGAAAAGCGTAAGAGAATGCAATAAGCGAGTAGCAAGTACCGAACGGATATAGAGTCGGCACGCAAGCTAGCGAAATAATCCGGAATACTTCAATCTGCATGCAACAAAAGTAAACCGGTGAGAATTGCTCAAAGCATCAATACAAGCGGAATGCGTGTCGATACGCATCCGAAGCGACAATGCCTGCAAGAACGGGATAATACAAGCAAAACAAGATAGGAATAGTGCACATGTGGGTGTACAAACTCAACCAAAACCTGCAAGAGAAATCAGATGGATATGCATGGAATGCAAATCGAGTGATAAAACCAATAATCATATCAAGGTAATGAATGAACATGAGAGGAATGCAAATCGAATCGATAAAACCAATGTTCAAATACAAAGTAATGAATGAACATGCGCGGAATGCAAATCGAATCGATAAAACCAATGCTCATATCAAAGTAATGAATGAACATGCGAGGAATGCAAATCGGACGATAAAACCAATGTCCATATTAAAGTAATGAATGAACATGCGAGGAATGCAAATCGAATCGATAAAACCAATGCTCATATCAAAGTAATGGATGAACATGCGAGGAATGCAAATCGAATCGATAAAACCAATGCTCATATCAAAGTGATGCATGAACATGCGAGGAATGCAAATCGGATCGATAAAACCAATGCTCATATCAAAGTGATGCATGAACATGCGAGGAATGCAAATCGGATCGATAAAACCAATGCTCATATCAAAGTGATGCATGAACATGCGAGGAATGCAAATCGGATCGATAAAACCCAATATTCATATCAAAGTGATGCATGAACATGCGAGGAATGCAAATCGGATCGATAAAACCAATGCTCATATCAAAGTGATGCATGAACATGTGAGGAATGCAAATCGGATCGATAAAACCCAATATTCAAATACATGTGAAAATGCATGAACATGTGAGGAATGTAAATCGAAATCGATAAAACCAATGTTCAAATACATGTAAAAATGCATGAACATGTGAGGAATGCAAATCGAAATGATAATTCCAATATTCAAATACATGTGAAAATGCATGAACATGTGAGGAATGCAAATCGAAATCGATAAAACCAATGTTCAAATACATGTAAAAATGCATGAACATGTGAGGAATGCAAATCGAAATGATAATTCCAATATTCAAATACATGTGAAAATGCATGAACATGTGAGGAATGCAAATCGAATCGATAAAACCAATGTTCAAATACATGTAAAATGCATGAACATGTGAGGAATGCAAATCGAAATGATAATTCCAATATTCAAATACATGTGAAAATGCATGAACATGTGAGGAATGCAAATCGAAATCGATAAAACCAATGTTCAAATACATGTAAAAATGCATGAACATGTGAGGAATGCAAATCGGATCGATAATTCCAATATTCAAATACATGTGAAAATGCATGAACATGTGAGGAATGCAAATCGAAATCGATAAAACCAATGTTCAAATACATGTAAAAATGCATGAACATGTGAGGAATGCAAATCGAAATGATAATTCCAATATTCAAATACATGTGAAAATGCATGAACATGTGAGGAATGCAAATCGAAATCGATAAAACCAATGTTCAAATACATGTAAAAATGCGTGAACATGTGAGGAATGCAAATCGAAATGATAATTCCAATATTCATGTAAATGTATTATTTAGAAATGAATTAGAATTAATAAAAGAAATTAATAAAAAATATTAGAAAAAATGTCAATAATATTCTAATATCCTAAAATGTCAGAATATATTTTTTTATGTATTT
Source organism: Vicia sativa (assembly GCA_021764765.1). NCBI lineage: Eukaryota > Viridiplantae > Streptophyta > Magnoliopsida > Fabales > Fabaceae > Vicia > Vicia sativa. Next base: position 90,331,849 of record CM038797.1, on the reverse strand, counting down.
TTTATGTGTCAAAATAATCAAAATCGGAATCGAAATTGAACTAAATGTTAGTATTATAGCATGTGAAGCAGGGGGGTGCAAAACAGAATTCTGAATTAAACTAAATCATGTTATTATTGCTGCTGGGCTCAAAAACAGGGGGTGTTTTAGCATTTTTGTTAAGCCCATCGAATTTATTGCGCTAGTCCAGTTCTGATTGCTTTTTTTTTTGTCATAAGTCCATTTTCGTTTTATTTTTTTGGGGCTGAGTCCAGTCAGTATTTTGTTCTAAAAAAACTATTATTATATTTCATTTTATTCAGATTTTTCATGTTATTATTATTATTGTGTCACGTTTATTCATGTGGTACAACCTATATTAATTGGTCAACTTAAATTAAACTATACCAGATTTTTTTATTTTTTTTTATATAAAAAAAGAAGTGACATGTGTCGAGATGAGATTGGGTGATGAAAGAAAAACATGTACCAATGAGAATGTGACACGGCTGGAGCTAGCAGTAGCGTTGCCGGAATTTTCTTCTCCGGTCAGCCTCTCCGCTCGTTTGCCAGAGAACGCCGATCCCGACGGAAACACAGTGAGCCCGACCCGTCCGACTCGTCTTCTTCGATTGAATGTTACGGCGACCGCGATAGAAGGCCGCGTCAGAAACAAAACAGATGAGCTCCGTTCCACTCGTTTTTCACCGCTAGATCTAAACTTGTCGTCGAAACTTCGTGATTCCGACCAAGCACTGCTGTTAATCGGTAGCTGCCATAGCTTGCGAAATTCTGGAAAGAAAACTCTATAGATCCATAATTCTTGCTGATGATGAAGATTTAGAATCCCGGAGATGTCAACAAGTCACGAGAAATACACTCCACTCTTGCTTGAATCTTTGAAGGCAAGGATCGCATATGAGTTAAACTATGCTCGCTTTGAATACTCCATGAAAACCACCAGCATCTTCTTTTGATTACGGTGAGAAAGAAGAAGAGGATATAATCGAGAGATCGCTCTGGATCTTGCAGAATCGAGAGAGATAGGCGATGCACGAGTTCCTCGCGATGCTGAAAGTGGTTACAGGTTGTTGATGAAGGTTCGTTATTATTCTGCCATGGCGGAGATGGTTGTTACAGAATGTCTGTTACGGCGGAGGGAGGTGTCGTTGCCGTGAAGAATGGCTGCTGTCAAGAATGGGAGAGCAGGGAAAAAGAAAGTGATCGGAAAAGTTCGTTATGGAGATTGAGAGGTTGTTAATGGTGGAAGGTGATGATGCTGTTATGGTTGTTACGGCGGAGGATGAAGAGATCGAGAGAAAAAAAAAGTGAAGGGAAAGGATCGTGAAGGTAGTTTTCTGTGAGTTTCCTTTTGTTATGGTTGAATGGAGGGAGTATGATAACTCAGTGAGAGAGATCGCGGTTACGGTGGAGAAAATTGGTGAGGGTTATGCAAGAATGGTGATTATGGTGTTAGTGAGGAGAACCGGTGGTTGTTGTTACGGTTAGAGGGTGGTGGAGAGTGGTAAAGAGAAGCTGGAAGTTCTGTTAGCAATGGTGAAGGAGAATGGAAAATGAGAGTTATGGAGGTGATGAAGTTTGCTACTGTTTTTTTTGTTATGGATAAAGAAAAAAATGAAAATGGCTATGGAGGACAGTGAGGAAGACATGAGTGAAGAGTGAATATGAGAGAGAGATAGCCGCGTGAGGGAGTGAGCAGAAGGAAGGTGGTGAAGAAAATGTGAGAGAGAGAGGCGTCTATTTTTCTTGTTCCGTTAGCATGTCATGAGGTCCTCTTTCTTTACTTAGTAAAACTGCTGTAACTACTAACAAGAACAAGGCTCCAATTTGTTGAATTGTTTCTTTTTGTCATTTTTGCAGTGCACATATAGCCGCAGGAAGTACTGATGCTGTCAATTTTCTAAAGAAACAACCATGCCGGCTACTTTGGACGCCCTTATCTCGGTGTGTAGTAGCCCGATTGATACAACCAACGCGTCGAATCGAAGAGCGTACTTGGTAAAACAACATTGATGTTGACCACCCGATGAGGAATCAATTGTAAGCTCGCCGTAATTAGCCTCGAAGTCACACCGACACAAACTGATTTGACCGTTTACAAAAAATTTCTCTAAGTGTCAAAGTCTTAAATTAACCCATGTGCACCACTTTAAGGATCCGTAACTTTTACGATACTCGACCGAATAGCACAAACTCAGTGTCATTGGAAAGAAGGCATATAGCAGAGTAACTTTGATGTTGAGTGCCCGACGAAAAAAAGATCACAAGCTCGCCGTAATTAGCCTCGAAGTCACACCGACACAAACTGATTTGAATGTTTTTTTTTATTTTGAAAATTTTCTAAGTGTTAAGTTTAATACACCAATTCATGTACCTCACTTTGCAAGTCCGTAACTTTTCCGATATTTGACCAAATGACGTGAATTCGGTACCGTTGGAAAGAGTGCGTGCAATATAACAACTTTGTAGTTCGACAAAAATCCAAACGGAGCCTTTATCATTGAATAAAAAGTGCTTGAAAATTGCAACGCGAGTGCTCGATGAAATGCTTGGCTGGCTGGGCAAGTATTGGTGCATGTCATGCGGCAATTTTCCAACTTCAAGTTACCACTTACGGCGTTCCGTATCTCCCAGCTCCGACGTCCGAAACGAAAAAGTTTCTAAACGGAACTTGTAGAGGATACGGCAAACTTCATCTTTCGTGTTCGAAGTTTTTCCGTGCGGCGATCGAATCAACGGGAAAACAGCTCCGAACATACGCACAAAAACTGTTCGATGAAATGCGTCTTGATCATGGCAAAAAATTGCATGTGCTGTCTTGCGTTTTAACAACTTCATGCTGTCACTTACGGCGTTCCGTACCTCCCAGCTCCGACGTCCGAAACAGAAAAGTTTCTAAACAGAACTTGTATATGGAATTACGAACTCAAACTTTCGTGTTCGGAATTTCTTCGTGCGGCGACCGAATCATTGACGAACACAGCCCTGAACATGTGCACAAAAATACTCAAATTTAGCAAACATAATGAGTTCTTATTTTCTGAGCTTTATAACTTCCGATCCGAGTCCCCAACGAATTCGACTCCTTCAACAAAGTTTTATATCGCCGTGAGATGAACAACTTTTCAGTTGAATATTTTTCGATTCGGAGCCACGAACTATGACATAATCGACCCTGAAGCTGTCAGCAAAAGCATAGAAACAAACACTTCACATTTTTTCTAAATGTTGAATTTTGAGAGATGATAAATCGTAACTTCCGAGCTCCGTAATTTTTTTATCCGTTTCCCGAATGGATTCGATTTCTTCAGCAAAGTTGTAGATTTCCATTAATTGAACAACTTTGATGTTGAACTTGATTCGAACCGACGCCTCGAAACACGTGTAAATTGCCTCCGAAGTCGAGCGCTTGAACATGTTAAAAACACTCAAAATTTTACTAAGTGTAAAACTTCAAAAGTTATGAACTTCAAATTTCGGTGCTGTATAACTCGAAATCCGGGCATTTCTGGAAAAATCTTCACAGTGACAAAGTCGGAGTACGAACTACGCTCTTTCCAACGACTATCAATTCACAAATTTCTGACCACAGACGAGTAAGATACAGATGCGGCAATATGGCTCCGTGAACACAAAGTACCTTAAACTTAGGAAAATTTTTCTAAGTCCAAAATTACTTAAAATGCAAGAAACCTCATTTTTACCCGATTCTTCCGACTTTTCTCAACAAATGACTGCATTTTCTCGAATGTCGACTTTTGACCACGATTTTGACCCGAAATTCCGCCCGGTCAAACTTTGACTTTTTGTTGACTTTTTGATACATGCACTCAAATATCATTTTATCTGTTTGTTCTTGATTTTCTGATAAATCGCGTAGATCGATAAGCCAAATGCCAATGCTTCACAACTCACGGAAGGCCATATAATCAGTTCGGGTTCAAATATCCGACCACAACACACTGTAGCTTGAAATTGCAATCAGCATCCGTTTGATAGACGATCAGAATACCAAAACTTGCGAGATAATAATCAGGAGCTTCTGGACACGCTTGCGTATTGAAATGAAGCCCGAATTGACAGAACCTCAAATATTCAACTTTGGGGAATCAAACCTCTTCTTCCGGATTGTACAGATTCATACGATTGGAAAATCTCGAACCCATGATCAATGCATGAATGATATGTATGCGATGCATCTATTAATTAAGTGTTAGCCAATTATTTATATAAAAAATGAAGAGGGTAAATTTTGGGGTACAACATTGATGCACACGGGGGCCCGTGTTAATGCATCTGTAGCCTCCAAAATTTTGATTTTTCGCACTTCTTTTGGAACCTGATTATGTTCCGATTTTCCGATTCCAGTAAATTCGACGACGGAGTAAGTTACTCCGAATTCAACGAAAATTGACGTGCTAGCTAAGTTCGACGTGTAGAACGTAGTGGTGAGGTTAGTTTTTAGAAATTACGAGTTTTTACGAGAAGACCCGAAATAGGCCAATTTACGGTTAAATTGAATCGAATTGCGTTTTAGTAGATTTAAGACACGTATGGACAATCCGATTGCGATGTTGACGATTAGGAGTAATGCCAGTTATTAGGGATGGCTTTAGCGACGATATAGGTGTTTGACTATTTTTCCGTATTTAGAATTTAGTGAACGAATCGATAATGAGGTGGGGTGATTAAACATAATGTTTGCGACGACGTATTAGTTAGTGAATGCTTGTTGATATGCGATGCGATGGTATATGTCTTTGTACATGATGATGTGATGATTATATTGATGTAGTTAATAAATGCTTCCGATTTGTGAATGCATGATTTTTGATGATAATGAATTAGTGGTGATGTTTTGCATAATGCAAATATGAGGCGATGATATATTTATCTTGTTTTGGATAAATTATGGCGATGTGGGCTTTATGCCAATTTTGATGAGCGACGATGATGTTTTTGTGTTGTGTTGTTTTATTGTCGAGTCACATACATTGCATTGGCGACGATGGGATTTTATGCCAAAAGCGACGAGGCTTTTATGCCAAGTGACGAGGCTTTTATGCCAAGTGTTCCTAATTATGGACAAAGCGACGGGTACCACATGCATAACATAGTCATGTCTCATGGAGTCGGTTATGTTTATGTTTGAGTTGTTTGGCGTTGGGTTTTTTAATTGATTGTCGTGTTAACTAGCGATGTATTAGCTTGTGACGATTTCGTGGTGACGGAGGTTTACGTGTTGTTGTGATGATTTGTGCCGATGAGGCTAAGGCGATTAAGTATAGATTATACACTTTAGAATGACGATAAGAGTAAGTGAGGTTTGGATATGTGTTGGAATGCACTTATTAACTTATATCCTTTACAATTCCAAAACTATATATATATATATATATATATATATATATATATATATATATATATATATATATATATATATATATTATCATGCCTTTAATTATATGTTTTGAGTATCTCACCCTTTACTTGTTTCATTTGTGACCTTTATATTGGTAACGTGCGGGTTATGAAGACGGAGTATATAGCTGCTGTTAGTCGAGTCGGTGTCGCTCTGATACCACTATTGTAACACCCCATCTAAATACCCGAATATATTAATTAAATTAATATCAAAATCAACTTTAATCGAGTTAACACGGCAATTGAGGGATGTCACAATTAATAGATAAAATGAAACTTCATTCAAAAGAGCCATGCTACCGAGGATCATTATCCAAATAATTCAATCAATTTAAGACCATGTCTTACAATGGAAATACCAAGACCAACATTTAATAAACCATCATGGTTCTCAAAGAATCCCAAATAAACAATTAAGCGGTAATTCTCTTAACTAAACGTTCCCGGTGTTACAACCTAATCGAGCATGACAACGACACGCGGACTTAAAAGATGAGCTCAAGAGCCATCCTCACCAACTCCTCATTGCTAACTTTAATCGAAATTGTAAAGTAAGGGTGAGACTTCTCATAATTAACGATATTATAAGCTTCTCATTTAACAATATCTCACAAGCATATTATTTCACCCACTTAACACAATTGAATCCAACACACAACCATATTCATATAAGTCATCATGCATAATCAATAGATAACAAAAGAATTGCAACGGAAGACATCCTAACATGTTACAATTCAAGGCAAACACAATCGACTCAATGCATGCGGTACCGACTGTGACAAGTCACCCAACACCGATCCATCATCAACCGGATACGGTACCATCGATTCGTCCATAACCACTCGGACACGAATCCATTAACCACCCATCCTCACTCGGGTATCGGTTATCGGCAATCCAAGTCAAATTCCACACAATGGGAATTAACTTCACCAAACAATGCAAATGCACGCACATCACTAGCATGCAACATCAATCAGTCTATGTATACAATCATCTAACATAACTGAATCAAACCAATCAACATGGTATATCACCAATCATGCATACATCTAACATCAGCATAAACATGCAAACCAATCAACATGATATATCAACCAATCATGCATACATCTAACATCAGCATAAACATGCTATTACATCCACACATTACCAGTATCTCCATCACCAAAGGTCCTCTACTACACATACATCATTATGTGTCAGTTAACAATTATTTATTTCAAAATTCAACCCCTTTCTAAAATAATTTCAAGTTTTCTAAAATATTTTCATTTCATAAGGTAGAGCATTAAATTTAGGAAATAACGTCCAAAACGGCGCTCAAAACGGACTTACGGTTTGAAAGTTATGAATTTTGAAGTTTTAAAAATTTTAAAATATTTGGTGGAACCGGTTCCTCCACAGAGTAACGGTTCCCACATTCGAAAAAACAGCGCCCCTGGAAAAATGTATGGGGAACCCGGTTCCTCCAGGTAGGGAACCGGTTCCCAGAAAATAAAATTTCATTTCTCTGGAAAAATCAACGTGGAACCCGGTTCCTCCCACACAGGAACCGGTTCCTGAGTTCAAAATGTTGTTTTCACTGTTTTAAAAGCTGGAACCCGGGTTCTCCCACTGGGGAACCAGTTCCACGACCATCGACCAAAAATTCGCTTTGAAGATTATTTCCCAAAACCATTTTCCTTTTTATTCTAAAACGTGTCCAATGTTCCGACACCATAAAATCACTTATTCATCATCAATAACACACAACATAACAGGTTTTATTCATCGGTAATGATCCTATATCATACAAATCAATGGATTTACACATTCTGACACAATCTGACACCATTAGGGATACACCCATGGAAACCTATAAATTTCCGGACTAAGATTCTCTAACATGCTATGATCTATAATATCAAAATCAAAACCTATAATAAGCGATAACCAATCGAAATCACCCCTTACCTTGCGGGTTCTTCGAATTCTGACACTTCTAGGTTTTCTTCCTTCTTTTCTCCTCTTCTCACTTCACGTATCTTGTTTTCTCCAAAAAAAAATGACTCTATTTTCCTTCTTTCCTTATTTTATTCCTTTTAATCATAAATAAAATAAATATTACTTCTCTTCCCCAATTAATTCCATCATTTAATCTTAATAATTCAATATATTAATAAATTATGTTCTAAATTAATTTAATAATTTAAAAATCATAATTATTTAATTACCGAATTATTTTGGGGTGTCACACGTAGCACTCGGGGGGAAATATTTATGTTGTCTTGTTGTCGATTCTTTTGTTGTTCTTCCTTTTGTATATAAGAATCATAATTTATGAAAACATGATTTTGATGAGGAAGTTTAATCAAGAAGATGTTTTGATGTTTACGAATCAATTTATGTTTTCCGACGATGCTATGTATCCGAGATTTATACTTTAAAGAAAATAGTTTAAAGTGAGTTGTTTTTGAAGGTGTGATGCCTCAATATTGAATTTGTGAAATTTTAAATTACTATGATTTTTGTATATTAAACATTGGGTAATATTGGGGTGTTACAGCCTTCAATGACCATGTGATGACCATACGATTTTCCCTTCACATCCAACGTATAAAGTTACCTACCAACTAATGGTATGGATATACTTATCTTAAAGGAGAAGGAAAATAACATGAACGACCATTTTTGAGTAGGTAATAAGACTCTAATTTCTTGCTCAATCCAAATAAAAAAAATACTTTTCACACCTTACATTATTTTCAAAAATACTTTCAAAACTTTTTGTATACATTCCATCGAGACCCATTACAAAGTTAAACACTTTCCAAACAAAATATTTCCAAACACTTCGTATACATTCCAACGAGAATCATTACGAAGTCAAAGCGAAATATTTTTCAATTACTTTTTCAAAATACTTTTCAAATCACAAACACGGAAAGCAAGTTTTCAAAAAGTGAGCTAATAAATTAAGAGCTCGTAGATAACTACGGATGGAAAGGGTGCTAATACCTTCCTTTTTCATAATTACCTCCCATACTCAGAATCGAAAAAGGTTTTTCCTATTCTTTTCACCCTTTCCTTTATTGGATAAAAGAAAAGTCGGTGGCGACTCTTGCTAACTGCAACATTTGTGATAAAATGAAAAACAAATAAGTAATGAGTTCTCTTATTTTTGGAAAACTCATGGAGATGGAATTGTTAAGCAAAAGACTAGAGTCATACGCGAATCAACTAGAGTCATGTGTAGTACTAATAAATTGCCATTCGAGTTTTAGGCTAAAGCTATGAATAATGCATGCTATATTCATAATCGGGTCACTTTGAGATGAGGTATTACTTCTACTCTCTATGAAGTATGGAAGGGGAGGAAACATAAAGTTAAATACTTTCATATCTTTGGAAGTAAATGTCATATCTTTACTGAAAAATATCAAATGGACAAGAAGGATTCTAGAAGGGATGAATAAATATTTTTGGGCTACTCTTCAAGCAGAAGAGCGTATAGAGTTTTTAACTCTAGAACTAGAATGACTATGGAAACTATCAATGAAATAATTAATTATTCAATTGTTGAAGAGAAGGTGGATGTTAAAGACGATGTTGAAACATCTTGTGTGCAAACTAATGGAGCACTAAGGGAGGAAATTTGTGAATTCACAAGCACTAAATCAATGAATTCTCAACACAACAAAGGTCTTACCACAATTCACTCTTATAAAGGAAATATCACTCAATTAAATTTGAAGATATCAAATACTAGTTGATGTTTTTCCTTGAGGAATATTTTGTGTTGTTGGATCAGTAAGAAGCATGAATGTGCTTCTTGGTATACTTATGGATCTAAAGGTAGGGAAACAAGAGAAAGTTTCTCTAAATGGGTGTTGAACAGGCATGATATCAAGAAGGATGTCATGACATTTCATAGTGAAGATCTGAGTTCTTTTAGATATTTCATTTGACATGGCTGGAACAAGAACCTTGGTAGTTGAAATCAACTGATCAAGAATATTAATGAAGGAGAGGAAGATACTCTGGAGTTAATGGACAACAAGAACAAATTACTGTTATAAAAATATTAGGATTGGAACTTGAACTATTGAGGAGTTATAGCAATTATAGTTTTAAAAAAGTATAACTAATACTGCATCTTTCTTCTATGATCTGATGCTTATGAAGTATAAGAAAGTTGTTATTGGATATGACAAAGGATCTCTGCAGGTTACCGCTGACAACACCAAGGAGTACATAAGGCTTTTAGGCAGGGGAAAGAGGTGGAAGACCACCTAAAACTGATCAAGACAGTGTGCTTTCATATGTATATATTGTATGTGCTTCCATCTGTGTGCATTGTGTGTGTTTCCATATGTGGTATTGCTGGTGTGTAATATGTGTGTTTCCAAGGATGTGCATTTACTCTAGTTTTTGTCAATATTTTGCTAAAAATGGGAGGTAAAGTGTTGGTTGCGGTGTGTGTCCTAGTGTTATATTACATGTCTTGACATGTTGATTTAGCATTCTGATAGGACTGTGTGCTACTGCTTTTGGGATAGTGGTTATTATGGTTGCATATGCAACTGTATAGGGGATCATTCTTCTGTTGCATGTGTCTCTCATGTGTAAACATGTGGTGTTCAAGTTTGATTTGTTTTATAGAGTTTGAGATTTTCCTTGAGGGGTGTTATACCCCAAAAGTTTCCCTCATATTTTTGAGATCAAGATGCATCTCCATACTCAAGAACTACTCAAGGGTTGACCAGACAAACCCTCTCCTAAGCAATCAACCCATAACTAGGGTTTTTCTTCTCTCAAGACAAAGATGAGTTCTGATGGATCAAGTGATTATCATGTCCCCTCATATGCATCAAGGTATCATCATATCAAGTTTCAAGCATCATGGCCCAAGTTTGCTCAGTCAGTTGCTCAGATGGTTGAAAATCAGTTGTATTGGACAAAAAGTCAATTGTGGTCAACATACAATCAAACTTCACCATTTTTTGTCAACATCAAGATTTTGAGGTCACATTCATCATTTAATCAAAGGTTGATCATGATTCATCAAGAAAAATAAAAAATTATCAAAAGTCAAAAGTTTCTAAATTAGGGTTTCTTTAGGGAAAGTCAACAGAACTTTGACCAGGCATAACTTTCACACACTTCATCATAAATTTTTCCACCAAATCTTATTTGAAAGGGAATTCAATCATCTACAACTTTGTTCCTCACAAGGTTTGTCCAAAAATGCTTCATTTGAGAGATATAGGTCAAGACATTATAGGTCCTTCTATAAGTCAAGAAAAAATAATCTCTTTCCAAAGAAGTGTACATGAGCATGGAAGCTTCAATGGATATGAAACCAAAAGGATCTCTTAGAGGACATATTAAGCTTTCTAAAAAGTCCAATATCACTCTCAAATGATAAAAAATGAGCAAGTTATGGTTTGAGCAAGTTTGAGAATTTTGAAGAAGTGCATGAAGGAAATGTTGATCAATCTTGAAAATTTTCCAAATGGGCCTTGGTTTTTATGATCTGAACTTATTTCTAACATGGACCATGACCTCTAAGTTTAATTACACACCCTCCTTTTCATTTATTTAATTTAGTTTTGAATTAAATTATTAAAATTCAATTTTAATTAAATAAAATACAAAGGAGAAGTTCAAGGCGCGTTGGGCTTGATGTTTGCATGCCTTAAGGTCCAATCAAGTCCATGATAGCTGGCCAAAGCGTGAAAGGAAGAGATTGACATGAAATTGAGAAATTTTGGAAAGATTGGATTCAAATTTTCAATCAAATATTTTCTCCGTCAATGCAATATATTCTTGGCACAAATCTTAACATAATTCAATCTACTATATATTCACAAGGATTCCAAATGCTGACACTACAAGAATAATGAAAATTTTCCAGGGGATAAACCCCTCACAAATGTCAAAAACCCCTCACAAATATACAATTTGCGAGGGGACAACACCCTTAGCAAAACACGTGGTCACAACTGTTAAGGACCAAATTACACTAATTTTCATACATTTTTAATGGTCCTTTTAACCAAGTTTTATTTAATTTTTATCCTTTTATTCACACAATTCACAAATATGCAATTATCATTGTTTTTATTTTAGTAGAATAGATATTTCACCTTAATTGTTAGTTTTGTAGCATTTTTAGAGAAAAAGAATTACTTGGATTCAATTGGAGTTGGAAGAAGCAACCAAGTCAAAGAAAGATCAAGATAAGACAAAAGGAGGCAAGGAAAAGTCAAAGGAGCATGAAGCAGCTCGATTCGCTGCGTCTACGTGCGCGCGAACCTCATTTGCCTTAGTTCGCGGCGTCCTTGGTTGGCGCCATGATGCGTGGTCAGCAATTCTGTTTTGAGATGATTAGAAGTATCTTTGGGTCAGCCGTCTTGGGGTGGCGTGAAGATTTACTTTTAACCACTTTTTGGGCCAAGAGAGTTGTGTGGTTGCATGAAAAGAGTCATATCAATTGCAATGGTGGCTTAGGAAGAAAACAAAACAAAGAGAGAGAAAAGGAAAGAGGAAAATATAGTTTTGGCTAGTTGTTGTTTTCATAATACACAATCAGATTTTGAAAGAGAGATAGAACTTTTGGAGAAGAACAAAAAAAAGCTTCTTGAATGTCAACAATGGTGGTGAAGAGCTAACTTCCCAAATTTTGTCGAGACTAAGGTAGTAGCTATTCCGAATCCATTATGTATCTCTTGTAATTCTTTGTATGTGAACAATTTAAGGTTGAATGTAGAAATTCTTGTATGATTTATTGAATATGTCAAATTAAGTTATTGTTGAAAAGATAATTTCATTTATGTTCTTCAAGAGTTTTCTCAAGTAAGAAGTGGATTGTAGAAATAGATTTATTTCTTGCTTTTCTTTTATATCAAATACTAATGATTCTTTGGATTAAAATTTTAGATGAAGAAATTATCTAAAGGATTAATTTAATGAATATCACAATATCATTTAGAAATAAATGTTGTTGAGAGGATATTAGATTATGTTCAAACAAATTGAGTTCACATACTAGTTATAAGAAAACATATGGAAAAGGAATAGTGAAACCAAGTTTTGACAAATTCCTTTTTATTGATAAAAACCACATTTTTAGTATTTTCATTTTATGTCACAAGTGCAAGATACATTTCCAAACATAAACAAACCATTTTCAATTTGTAAACTTAAAGCGATTGTAACTATAGAACGGCGGTAATATCACCCAATCTGTGGATACGATATAAAATATTTGCCGGAAATATACTTTTCAACAAATTGGCGCCGTTGCCGGGGATTGGCGTTTGATATTACAAGCATTGCAATAGTTCATTGTTTAAAGTTTTGTTACTCTATTAATATCTCTTGTGTTTCACTTGGTTTGCTAGTTTTGTAGAATTTTTGTGTATGCGGGAAAAAGCCACCGAAGAACAATTTCCCTTCAATTCCGAAATTGAAAGGACGATTCGGAAGCTCAATAGCAAAACACGAAGAAGACAAAAATTGGCCAAAGAGATGAGACTAAGAGAAGAAGCATCTATTTCTTCAACAATTCAAATTGAGGAAGTAGGTGCCAATACTTTCGAAGGAAACATGGCGGGTGAAGTTCGTACCGAAATGTCTGAAAATAGTCCAAGACGCACCGCTCAATTTGCTCGTAATGCTCAAGGTGGAAGGAACTCGGAGATGAAGACCGGAATCCTTCAACTACTTTATGCAAGTCCGTTCACCGGAATGGACCATGAAGACCCTTTCACGCATCTCACCAAATTTTATGAGATTGCGGGTGCAACGGGGGTAGATGAAGCGGGTGAGGAGGCACTATTCAAGAGATTGTTTCCACATTCGTTAATTGGAAAAGCTAAAGAGTGGTATCTCGATCAATTACCAAGAGTGATGACGGATTGGAATTTATTAGAAGAAAAGTTCTTAGAAAGGTATTTTCCACAATCCCGATTCATGGAAGCCAAAACGGCAATTGCGGTATTCACTCAAGGAAGCAACGAATCTCTAAATGAGGCTTGGGAAAGATTCAAGTCTATGTTACGAAAATGCAAAGGTCATGGTTTTGATGAACTTACTCAAATCCATATATTCCGGAATGGAATCCAACCGGTGCACAAAACACTTTTAGATGCTACCGCGGGTGGTTCTTTGATGTCTAAAAGTGCGGAAGATGCTATAGTGATTATTGATCGAATGGCACTTAATGATCTTCAAAGTCAACATGATCGGAACCCTTCACAAAGGAGGCCGGGTGTTCTTGAATTAAACACCAATGATGCAATTCTCGCTCAAAACAAGCTACTTTCACAACAAGTGGAGTTACTTACTCAACAAATGTCCAAACTTCCACAACAAATGAAAGAAATGCAAGGAGCTCAAATCAAGCATCAAGTGGCATGTTGTGAACTTTGTCAAGGTGATCATCCTACCGATTATTGTCCACCTCCCGAAGGCGAAGAAGTGAATTATGTGAACAATCAAAATCAAGGCTACCAAAGGCAAACTCCACATCACAACAACTCTTATCAAAGAAATAAACAAGGCTACTGTCATACCCCAAAATTTGCCCTTCATCTACTCAAGAGATTTCATACATCTATACTCAAGGATTCCTCAAGAGTTGATCAGACAAACTCTCTCCTAGACAATCAACCCAAACTAGGGTTTGGTATCTCTCAGGGCAAGATGGACTTCCAATATCTCCAATGGTCTTCATGCCTCCACATATGTTTCAAAGATTCTCCATGTCAAGTTTCAAGCTTCACAAGTCAAGTTTCCTCAGACAATTGCTCAGATGGTTGAAAATCAGTTGTATTGGACAAAAAGTCAACTGTGGTCAACATACAGTCAAACTTCATAATTTTTGGTCAACATCCTCATTTTGAAGTTACATTCATCATTTGATCAAGGGTTGATCATGATTCATCAAGAAAACTCAAGATTTGCTCAAAAGTCAAACTTTCTAAATTAGGGTTTCTAGGTGAAAAGTCAACTGAACTTTGACTGATCATAACTTTCTCATACTTTCTCGAAATTTTCCACCACCTCTTGTTTTGAAGGAAATTCAATTCTCTACAACTTCATGTCTCACAAGAATGTCCAAAAATGCTTCATTTGAGAGGTATAGCTCAAAACATTACTGGTCATTTTCAAAGTCAACAAAAGTCAACTTTTGTTTTGAAGATATATTGAGCATGGAAACTCCAATTGAGATGAGACCAAAAAGGTTGGTTAGAGGACTCTTAGAGATTTCCAAAAAGTCAAAGAACACTCAAAAATGTGGAAAATTGAGCAAGATACACTATTCAGAAGTTGGGCAATTTTGGACAATTGCACAAAAGGACATTTTGGTCAAAATGCAAAATTTTCCAAATGGGCCTAAAATCTTTTGATCCAAACTTGTTCATGACATTATTCTTGACCCATAAATGCTTGGCCATGGTGATTTTCTATTTTGATGATTTATCTTTGAATTTTATAACATTTAATTCAAAAATAAATTATATAAAATATGAAAATTAAGTATTTTTTCAAAAGAGTTGGATTTATATCTTCCTTGAAGTCCAAGAAAGCCCATGATCCTTACCAAATTCGTGATAGCATGCCTATGGAAAGAAAAAAAATCAATTTTTAAGAAAATTTGATTTGTTTGAAAAATGGAAAATATTGCACAATCAATGACCAATCTTTTTTGCTTGATTTTTCTCTCCAAATCTCTTCTATAAATACCAAGCAATGCAGCCAGCCACAGAGAGGAAACCCTAGCTCAAGCCAAACCCTTGTTCTTGCAAAATTTTTTCAAGAATTCTTGAAAAATCGAATTTCAAAAAGCAGCCACTCTCAGCCTTTTTCAGCCATTCCATCGTGCTCAGAGGGTAGGTTTGAGTAAGAATGCATCATTACCATTGATCAAATCATCCAGAATCGATGCATATACATCCCTACATATTCAATTTCTTTTGATTTTTGCATTTGATTGTCCTGCTTGTGTTAATCGTTTTTAATGGTTTGAATGTGTTCATGAGGTTCCACTGGATTGATCTGGGTCATCGTTTTGGTGCTTGCACGTTAGAAATACGATTTGCCATTTTTAGGGTTCCTAAACGGAGAAGCTTCGAACCGGCCTGTTGTACAGGCCGATTCAGTCAAAACTGATGCCATTAATGGACTCAGAAGGTCCGATTTAGGTGGACAAGGTCTTCCTTTTCTTGTTATTCGCGCTGTTTTGCAGGTTTGAACGTGGAACTCATCGGAGAAGACGACCGGAGCTAGGGCTCCGGCGTCGTTGAATGTGTTGACCGGCGAGGAAGCTGGCGTGGCAGGAGAACGCGTTCCGATTCGCTCATTCATAAGTCAAAGGACCCCACCGGCTGACTGTGTTTTTGACCTTCCATACGGCGACGCGTGTTGCTCATCATCTCACGTTTTCATTCCATAACACCAGATGACACATGGCGTGGTGGTTAAGTCGTTTCCTGTTGCCAGATACCCTCAAGGGTCCCCTGTTCGATCCACTCCAGGGCTGGTTTTTGTTTCTTTTTCCAAACTTTCATATTTTCTAACTATTTTCATATTTTCTAATTTTTTAATATTTTGCATTATTTTAGTTTCTTTTCATATTTTTATTCTGCTTTAAAAAATTATCAAAAATTAATTTTCTTTTTGCATTATTTTCAGAAAACCTTTATTTAATTTATAAAATTAAAAAATATATTTTTGCATGCATATTTATTTTTATTTATAATTTTGCATTTAAATCATTTTAAATTCATTTTTAATTAGTAAAATACATCCAAAAAATCCCAAAAATTTATTTTAGCATATTTATATTATTTCCAGCATGTAATAATTTTCTCATATAAAAATTTGCATTTTTCTAACATTTTTTTTCTCTTGTTCGATTCATATCGTATTTTTCAATTTCTCATTCCTTTACAGGTTGATCCGATTCAGACGATTCTTTCTTTATCATTTTATTTTTTTTCAATAATGTAACTGTCTTTGGGATGTAATAGTTTAAATTAGGTCTTTTATTTTCCGCATGTTTAAATTATGTATCTGCCCCAAAGCCTTGTAATAGCGTAGGATTTACCTTTCCGCACTCTATAAATTGCTAGTAACTAGGCGTGTATGGTAAGATAATAACGAACTTAGCCCACTAATTTTCAAGATAAAATATCTGAAATCAACACACTTCTTTCACACACGCACCCCTTAGGGTAATTCTCTCTCGTTGCCTTTGCGAATCACAAATGGTCATGTCCCTCGAACGTAGAGGTATTCTAGCACCGTTGCCTTCCAAACAAATCATCATAGTCCCTTCGATACAAAGATCATAAGACCCACGATGTCGCCTCCGAATACATGGTCTTGACCCTCGATTGTCGCCTCGAAAATGATGATAGTCCTTCGAATGTGCTAGGATACTTCCTACAAGTTGCCTTCTATGACCATCCGATGTCCCTTCGAATGTCCCGCTTACATCCAACGAATGGAGCTACCTACTAACTAATGGTACGGCTAGCGCTATTCTAAAGGAACGTAAAAGTACGAAAACGACCAATCCTGAGTGGGTAATAAGTCTTTTAGTTGCTCGCTCTACCAAATGCTTTTCACACCACACACTCTTTTTCAAAGTTCAAACTCTCTTCAAAACGAAACATTTCCGAACACTTTGTATACACTCCTACATGAGTCATTACAAAGTCAAAGCGAAATGCCTTTTCAAAACATTTTTGTCAAACACACAGAAAGCAATTTTAAAAGGTGATCTAGAGCAACTAAGAGCCCGTAGATAACTACGGATGGAAAGGGGTGCTAATACCTTCCCTTTTCATAACCATTCTCCCGAACTCAGAATCTAACGAAGGTCTTTTTCTGTACTTTTACCTTCCCTTAATTGGATAAAAATAAAAGTCGGTGGCGACTCTTGCTATCCGCACATTTGCGATACAAAATCACTAAAAGTCAGTTCACCGTGTTACAGCTACCAACCATCAAGATTCAACAATCAACATTATCAACATCAAAGTCCATACCAAAGCACAAATGCTCAAGGCCAACAATCTCAAGGTGGAAGCTCAAAATTGGAAGAAACACTCAACCAATTTATGCAAGTTTCTATGGAGAATCAAAAGAGCAATGTTGCCATAAAGAATTTAGAGAATTGCAAGAGCGGTAAAGGGTGAGGGTGGAAATGTATTGATGTGAAGTGATGATGAAAATAAGGATGATTAGGTGAAGAGGAGTTAGAAAAAAGGAGGATGACTTAGTTGAAAAAGAAAAAGAAGATGAGGAGAAAAATGAGAAAAATACAAAGAGAAATAAGAGAGGAGATAAAGGAGTGAGCAAAATTCCTCTCCAACATCTACCATATCCACATGCACCATCAAAGAAGGAAAATGCAAGGCATTATGCTAGGTTTATGGATATATTTAAGCAACTTCAAATAAATATTCCATTTGCCGAAGCATTGGAGCAAATGCCAAAATATGCCAAGTTCATGAAGGACATCCTCACAAAGAAAAAGAGATATGAGGATAATGAAACAATTTTGCTTGATGCCCGTTGTAGTGCTATAATCCAAAGAACTCTCCCAAGAAAGGAAGCCGATCCGGGACGAGTTATCCTACCGGTAACTATTGGGGAGACCTACATCGGAAATGGTCTAATTGATTTGGGGTCAAGCATAAATTTGATTCCTTTATCCATTATTAAGAGATTGGGGAACATCGAGATGAAAGCCATTAGGATGACTTTGCAACTAGCCGATAAATCTACCACTTCACCATATGGGGTTGCTCAAGACATGTTAGTGAAAGTAGACAAATTCTTGTTCCCGGTTGATTTCGTGGTAGTTGATATGGAAGAAGATAGAGATGTTCCATCGATTCTTGGTCGACCTTTCATGAAAACAGCCCGTATGATGATTGACATTGATGATGGGCTTATGAAAGTACGGGTGCAAGATGAAGAGGTGACTTTTAATCTTTTTGAAGCCATGAGGCATCCCAAAGACAAGCATGACATTTTCCACATCGATGTTATCGAAGAAGAAGTAATGGAAGTTGTAAATCAAGTGCATATTTCTAGTCCATTAGAAAGATATCTCATTGGAGTTCATACCATTTCATCCGAAAATGAAGACAAAGAGATTGAGGAAATCTTGGATGAATTGGAAGCTTGTAAAGAAATCGATCATAAGGAGGAGAAAATGGAAGACTTGAATGAGAACAAGGAAGTTGAAGAGGTGAAGTTAGAATTAAAGATGCTGCCCGCGCATTTAAAGTATGTTTTTCTTGGTGATAATGCCACAAAACCGGTAATCATTAGCAACACTTTATCACCGAAGGAGGAACACAAGTTAACTCAAGTCCTAAAGAAGAATGAAGGAGCATTAGGTTGGGTGTTGTCCGATCTAAAGGGAATTAGTCCAGCTTACTGCATGCACAAGATAATGATGGAAGATGATTTCAAACCCGTTGCACAGCCCCAAAGACGTTTGAATCCATCAATGAAGGAAGTCGTGCGAAAAGAAGTAGTGAAGTTGCTAGAGGTCGGGATGATCTATCCTATTTCCGATAGTTAATGGGTGAGTCCGGTACAAGTGGTTCCGAAAAAAGGTGGTATGACGGTCATCCGTAATGATAAGAATGAATTAATTCCAACAAGAACGGTGACCGGGTGGAGGATGTGTATCGACTATCGAAGGTTGAATCAAGCAACAAGAAAGATCATTTCCCGCTACCTTTCATGGATCAAATGTTGGAAAGATTAGTCGGTAAAAATTTCTATTGTTTCTTGGATGGCTATTCGGGATACAATCAAATTTCGGTGAATCCGGCAGATCATGAAAAAACAGCCTTTACTTATCCTTTTGGTGTTTTTGCTTATCGGAGGATGCCATTCGGGTTATGTAACGCTCCAGCAACATTTCAACGGTGTATGCAAGCGATTTTCGCCGACTTGATTGAAGAATGCATCGAAGTGTTTATGGATGATTTTTCCGTGTATGGTGCATCCTTTGATCTATGTTTGAAAAATGGATGTGGTGTTGAGAGATGTGTTGAGACAAATCTTGTGCTCAATTGGGAGAAGTGTAATTTCATGGTCACCGAAGGTGTAGTCCTTGGTCATAAAATTTCCTCAAAGGGCTTGAAGTGGATAAAGCTAAAGTTGAAGTGATCGAAAAGCTGCCCCACCAATCAACATCAAAGGAGTGAGAAGCTTTCTTGGCCACGCGGGATTTTATAGAAGGTTCATCAAGGATTTTTCAAAGATAGCTAAACCTTTGAGTAACTTACTCAACAAAGGTACGCAATTTAATTTTGATGAGTCGTGTCTAAAAGCTTTTCTTGAGTTAAAGAAAAGTTGATCACCACCCGTAATCGCTGCACCTAATTGGAAACTAGACTTTGAACTTATGTGTGATGCAAGCGATTATGCGGTTGGTGTTGTTTTGGGTCAAAGAAAAGCAAAGGTTTTTCATGCTATACATTATGCTAGTAAGGTCTTAAATGAGGCACAAATTAATTATGCAACTACCGAAAAGGAATTACTAGCTATAGTGTATGCATTGGAAAAATTTAGAGCTTATTTGATCGGTTCAAGAGTTGTAATTTACACTGACCATTCGGCTATCAAGTATTTGTTAACCAAACTGGATTCCAAACAAAGATTAATCCGTTGGATTCTATTATTACAAGAATTTGATTTGGAAATCCGGGATAAAAAAGGTTCCAAAAATTTGGTAGCGGATCACTTGTCCCGATTGGTCAACGTAGAAGTTACAAAGAAAGAAACGGAAGTGAGGGAAGAATTCCCGGATGAGAAACTTTATGCGATACAAGTGAGGCCTTGGTTTGCTGATTTTGCTAATTTTAAAGCAACCGGGTTAGTACCGGAAGACCTCACTAGTAACCAAAAGAAGAAATTCTTGTTGGATGTCAAGCAATATGTTTGGGATGATCCATACTTATTCAAAGTAGGTGTGGACAGCATATTGAGGCGGTGTGTAACAACCGAAGAGTCCAAAGACATTCTTTGGCATTGTCACAACTCTCCCTACGGAGGACACTATAGCGGTTTGCGGACAGCCACTAAAATCCTCCAATCGGGATTTTATTGGCCGTCGCTTTTCAAAGATGCTCATGAGCATTCAAAAAGTTATGATCAATGCCAAAGAAGTGGTGGAATAGGTAAACGAGATGAAATGCTCCTAACCAATATGTTAGAAGTTGAGGTCTTTGATTGTTGGGGCATTGATTTTGTTGGCCCGTTTCCCCCATCTTTTTCCAATGAGTATATTCTGGTTGCGGTTGACTATGTATCAAAATGGGTAGAAGCGATTGCTTCACCCAAGGCTGATTCCAAAACGGTGATAAATTTTTTAAAGAAAAACATCTTTTCACGTTTTGGTATGCCAAGGGTGTTGGTAAGTGATGGTGGCTCGCATTTTTGCAATGCACCGTTAGAAAAAAGTTTTAGAACATTATGGTGTCAAGCATAAAGTCACCACCCCTTACCATCCCCAAGCAAATGGTCAAACCGAGGTATCTAACAGAGAAATCAAAAGGATTCTTGAGAAAACAGTTTCAAGTTCAAGAAAATAGTGGTCCACAAAGTTGGATGAAGCATTATGGGCATACAGGACTGCATACAAAGCTCCCATCGGATTGACTCCATATCAAATGGTCTACGGTAAGACTTGTCACCTCCCGGTGGAATTGGAACATAGAGCACTTTGGGCTCTCAAATTCCTAAATTTCGACCATAATCTAGCCGGAGAAAAGCGCAAAGATCAACTTCATGAAGTTGAAGAGTTAAGGAACAATGCTTATCATTCAAACAAACTCTACAAAGAAAAAATAAAAGCATATCATGATGGTAAGATCAAGTTGAAGGAATTCCAAGTGGGGCAAATGGTACTTTTATTCAACTCAAGACTTAAGCTTTTTCCGGGTAAATTGAAGTCAAAATGGTCGGGACCGTTTGTGATTAAAGAAGTAAAAAGTTATGGAGCCATTGTGGTGGAGGATCCTAAAACAAAAGCAAGTTGGACGGTAAATGGGCAGCGACTGAAAATTTACCAAGGTGGTGATTTCAACCGGCAAGTGTGCGTCATTTCGCTCGTCGAGCCGTGAAGCACCACTGAACCGTCGAGCTCGAACGACGTTAAACAAAGAGCTTGTTGGGAGGCAACCCAATGTAGTAAGTAATTCTTTCATTTTTAGAGTAATTTTTAGCTTTCTAGGAGCAATACACCTTCTGTTTAAGTTTGGTGGAAAACTGAAAATCTGCAGCATCTAATTTTTCTAAAATCTGTCTCAGTTGGCGCCGCGTGAGATGTTCGCGCCGCGTCCGTTGCAGAAAACTAGATGCGCGGCGCGTACCTAAGTTTGCGCCGCGAATTGGTTGGACAGCAACTTTCCAGAATCAATTTTTCATTCAGTACGCGCCGCGTAGCCCTTGCGCGCCGCGACCAGTGCGGGTTCAGTTTCCCTATTTTCTTTATTTTGCTTACTTTTAGTTAGTTTTTTTTTTTTTAAAACCCTTTTCCCTCTTCTCCCACACTCAAAATCAATTACATTCCTTCTTAATTCAAGCAAACCCTACTCACTTCCTCTCTAATTTCCTAACCCAAATCTCAATCAAGGTACCAAGGTATGAAATCTGAAATCTTCTCTCCCTCTTTGATTTTAAATTCTGAAAATTGCATTGTTAGGGTTAGGGATTTCAATTGCATGTGTTAGGAAATTAGTGTTGGAAATTGTTAGAATGATTAAGGAATAGCATTAGGGAATCTTGTGTCAATACTGATTGTTAGAAGGATGTTTGAATGATTGATATGGCTGCCTGTGAGCTTGCTGGTTTTTCTGGGTTTTGCCCAGGACGCGCCGTGAAGGTATGGCCGCGCCGCGAACCCAGCAATTCCAGCAAAGCAAATTGCTCTGTGATACTGATGTTTTGTGTGTTGTGTTGGTTTGGTATGGTTTTTGCAGATGTCTAAGCGCCAGAAATCCACCAGTTCCGGACCTTTAAGAGGCGTACGACGGTTCTCAAACGATGAATGCGAAGAAAGATATGAGGCCCTTTGTGCGACGAACAATCCAAGCCGAGCGACTTGTGAATTTCGCTCCTAATGGGAAATACAGCAAGATCGTGCAGCTTATTGAGGATCGGAAGTGGCATAAGTTGTGCGAACCGGAGAGGGAGATTAATTATGACATTGTCCGAGAGTTTTATGCCAATGCCATTCAAATGGAGGAAGGAATAGCGTATCACTACAAGACGCAAGTGAGAGGCAAGGTCATCATCTTTAATAGAGATGCGTTGAACAATTTTTTGGGGGAACCCTCTCACCTTGCGAGACGGAGAGCGATGTCAATATCGCGAAAAAATGGCGACACAAGAGTGGGATTTTAATGAGGTTAATGAGCAGTTGTGCCTTCAAGGAAGGAGCTATCTCCTTAATGATCAAGGGCTGCCCAAGCATTGGAAGCGAGAGGACCTCACCTTAGAAGCTCGAGCCGTCTTGGTTCTCCTTTTGAATAACATCCGACCGCGTAGCCATACCACCACTATTCCACTGGATGTTGGCTGCCTGCTCTCTTATATTTTGTCTGGAAAATCTGTGGATGTAGCTTCCATCATTGTGGGAGAAATGCGGAAAGTCGCCACAAGTGGGACGAAGCATGGTGGAAAGGCCGAAGTTCTCATTTACCCGGGCCTAATTATGGGACTTTGCAAGAAATCAAATGTGATCCTCCCTAATAAAGTCCATTACACCATAACAAGCACTATTAATGATTATTTTGTGAACAGGTTTTGTCAGGCACCGTTGGATAAAGCTGAAGGAGCAGGTACTTCATCTTCCCGACCTAAACCTCGTCGTGCTCCCGCTTTTGATCAGATGGCTTTTGCTAGCTATTGTTGTGAAAACTTTGAGGCTTCGAGGAGATCTCAAGCCTTCCTTTTTGATGCCATGCAACAACAATTTCAAAATACTTTGTTGGCACCCGAGGATCGCACTTTCCCCACTCAGGCTGAGTATGTGTCTTATGCTAATTGGCCGAGGCCAAGTTTTATGGGGTCTTGGCAGCGTGGAGACTAGTGGTGCACAAGTGGATGAAGAGATGGAGGAAGCCATTGGTCGAGTGGGTGGTGGTGATGATGAGGAAAGTTAAAAGACTAGTGGTAGAAGTAGATTTATTTTAGTTTTCGTTTTTTATTTGTTGTTAATTGTACTTTTGGTGGCTCTAGTTCACCGCTTAGTTTTATGATGTACTTTTGGTGGCTCTAGTTCACCGCTTAAACTTTTCTCGTTAATTGCATAGTTGTTTAATTGTGTGTTTTAAAAAATTATTAGTTGAATTTATGGAATTTGGGACACCCCACTTTTTCAAAAAGTTTGTTTAATTGTTTGTTCATTAAGCTAAGCTTGAAGTAACAAAGTAATGGTTTCAAGAGAGGAACGCAAGACACTTTGGATGGTGATGATAAGATTGGTACATTTCAAGGTACACTTTTACCGATTTCTAGAATTAACATGAATAGGTGATGGTTTGTGCAAATTACATATCATGAATTCCTTGAGATACATGTCCATGTTGAATCAAAGTAGAACTTAACCAATTGTGAGGTAACTTTCCATTGTACACTAAATGCGGGATACCGAATCTTATTTCAACTCATTCTTATCATGCCAAATCATGCATTAGTCCATTTTTGTGAAAATTGTGAAAATGATAGAGGCATTGTTTGTTATTGAGAAAAACCACTTGGCCAAAAAGTTTGAATCAACTAACCTTGTGAGGAGTGATCCCTAGTTAACCCCTTTGAGCTTGCTTTAGGATTCATTCAATTGAAAATTGCAAAAATCGTGTGAATGAATGAATCTTAGAAATTTATTTTTGGTTTCATTTTAACCCTCAACCAATTTGGTTGCAAAAATTGTTTTTCCTAAGGGGAGCATTATTTGTATTAATAATTGTGTTGAAAAATAAAGTTGGGGAGAGAACAAAAAGTTGATCAAAAGAAAAGAAAATAAGTGATCCTTATTGAGAACAAGTGGATACTGTTGGAAACCATGGAGTAAATAGAATGAAAAATATCAAAGAGCTCCCGGTTGTATGTTGTGGAAAAATAGAAAAAAAAAATATTGGATCAAAGAAGAAGTGCTATTGAGTTGAATTGATAAAAGTGCTCCCTTAGGATAAGTATTTTGTTGGATTCCTCTTGATATTAACCTTTCTTTGTAACCCAAACCGCATTACAACCCATGAAAGACCTCTTGATTCTCATTTTTCACATGACTTGGTATTTGTTTTGATGGCCGCATGATTCGATTTGTTGTTGATTTAATTGTTCGGATGAGTGAAAGAACACCTCGTGTTTAATTATTATAAATTGTTTGTAGGTTTGATTCAATTTTGACATGTATCGCTTTGAATTCCTTGGTATGTACTTTGCACCTAACCATTATGTTGTTCACGTTTTGTTCTAGTATTGAGGTAAGTGAATCATGGAAGTCGTATACTTTTGAACCAACCAAGTGTCTCTAATTAATTCTCATTCCTTCTCTTGTTTCATATTACTTTGGATAACTTGGTGAAAAACTTTTGTTTAGGGACAAACAAAATGGTAAGTTGGGGAGAGTTATTAAGGACCAAATTACACTAATTTTCATACATTTTTAATGGTCCTTTTAACCAAGTTTTACTTAATTTTTATCCTTTTATTCACACAATTCACAAATATGCAATTATCATTGTTTTTATTTTAGTAGAATAGATATTTCACCTTAATTGTTAGTTTTGTAGCATTTTTAGAGAAAAAGAATTACTTGGATTCAATTGGAGTTGGAAGAAGCAACCAAGTCAAAGAAAGATCAAGATAAGACAAAAGGAGGCAAGGAAAAGTCAAAGGAGCATGAAGCAGCTCAGTTCGCGCTGCGTCCTTCTGTGGCGCCGCGAACCTCATTTGCCTTAGTTCGCGCCGCGTCCTTGGTTGACGCCGCGAACTGTGCGTGGTCAGCAATTCAGTTTTGAGATGATTAGAAGTATCTTTGGGTCAGCCGTCTTGGGGTGGCGTGAAGATTTACTTTTAACCACTTTTTGGGCCAAGAGAGTTGTGTGGTTGCATGAAAAGAGTCATATCAATTGCAATGGTGGCTTAGGAAGAAAACAAAACAAAGAGAGAGAAAAGGAAAGAGGAAAATATAGTTTTGGCTAGTTGTTGTTTTCATAATACACAATCAGATTTTGAAAGAGAGGTAGAACTTTTGGAGAAGAACAAAAAAAAGCTTCTTGAATGTCAACAATGGTGGTGAAGAGCTAACTTCCCAAATTTTGTCGAGACTAAGGTAGTAGCTATTCCGAATCCATTATGTATCTCTTGTAATTCTTTGTATGTGAACAATTTAAGGTTGAATGTAGAGAAATTCTTGTATGATTTATTGAATATGTCAAATTAAGTTATTGTTGAAAAAGATAATTTCATTTATGTTCTTCAAGAGTTTTCTCAAGTAAGAAGTGGATTGTAGAAATAGATTTATTTCTTGCTTTTCTTTTATATCAAATACTAATGATTGTTGGATTAAAATTTTAGATGAAGAAATTATCTAAAGGATTAATTTAATGAATATCACAATATCATTTAGAAATAAATGTTGTTGAGAGGATATTAGATTATGTTCAAACAAATTGAGTTCACATACTAGTTATAAGAAAACATATGGAAAAGGAATAGTGAAACCAAGTTTTGACAAATTCCTTTTTATTGATAAAAACCACATTTTTAGTATTTTCATTTTATGTCACAAGTGCAAGATACATTTCCAAACATAAACAAACCATTTTCAATTTGTAAACTTAAAGCGATTGTAACTATAGAACGGCGGTAATATCACCCAATCTCTGCGGATACGATATAATAATATTTGCCGGAAATATACTTTTCAACAAATTGGCGCCGTTGCCGGGGATTGGCGTTTGATATTACAAGCATTGCAATAGTTCATTGTTTAAAGTTTTGTTACTCTATTAATATCTCTTGTGTTTCACTTGGTTTGCTAGTTTTGTAGAATTTTTGTGTATGCGGGAAAAAGCCACCGAAGAACAATTTCCCTTCAATTCCGAAATTGAAAGGACGATTCGGAAGCTCAATAGCAAAACACGAAGAAGACAAAAATTGGCCAAAGAGATGAGACTAAGAGAAGAAGCATCTATTTCTTCAACAATTCAAATTGAGGAAGTAGGTGCCAATACTTTCGAAGGAAACATGGCGGGTGAAGTTCGTACCGAAATGTCTGCAAATAGTCCAAGACGCACCGCTCAATTTGCTCGTAATGCTCAAGGTGGAAGGAACTCGGAGATGAAGACCGGAATCCTTCAACTACTTTATGCAAGTCCGTTCACCGAAATGGACCATGAAGACCCTTTCACGCATCTCACCAAATTTTATGAGATTGCGGGTGCAACGGGGGTAGATGAAGCGGGTGAGGAGGCACTATTCAAGAGATTGTTTCCACATTCGTTAATTGGAAAAGATAAAGAGTGGTATCTTGATCAATTACCAAGAGTGATGACGGATTGGAATTTATTAGAAGAAAAGTTCTTAGAAAGGTATTTTCCACAATCCCGATTCATGGAAGCCAAAACGGCAATTGCGGTATTCACTCAAGGAAGCAACGAATCTCTAAATGAGGCTTGGGAAAGATTCAAGTCTATGTTACGAAAATGCAAAGGTCATGGTTTTGATGAACTTACTCAAATCCATATATTCCGGAATGGACTCCAACCGGTGCACAAAACACTTTTAGATGCTACCGCGGGTGGTTCTTTGATGTCTAAAAGTGCGGAAGATGCTATAGTGATTATTGATCGAATGGCACTTAATGATCTTCAAAGTCAACATGATCGGAACCCTTCACAAAGGAGGCCGGGTGTTCTTGAATTAAACACCAATGATGCAATTCTCACTCAAAACAAGCTACTTTCACAACAAGTGGAGTTACTTACTCAACAAATGTCCAAACTTCCACAACAAATGAAAGAAATACAAGGAGCTCAAATCAAGCATCAAGTGGCATGTTGTGAACTTTGTCAAGGTGATCATCCTACCGGTTATTGTCCACCTCCCGAAGGCGAAGAAGTGAATTATGTGAACAATCAAAATCAAGGCTACCAAAGGCAACCTCCACATCACAACAACTCTTATCAAAGAAATAACCAAGGCTACTGTCATACCCCAAAATTTGCCCTCCATCTACTCAAGAGATTTCATACATCTATACTCAAGGATTCCTCAAGAGTTGATCAGACAAACTCTCTCCTAGACAATCAACCCAAACTAGGGTTTGGTATCTCTCAGGGCAAGATGGACTTCCAATATCTCCAATGGTCTTCATGCCTCCACATATGTTTCAAAGATTCTCCATGTCAAGTTTCAAGCTTCAAGTCAAGTTTCCTCGATAATTGCTCGGATGGTTGAAAATCGGTTGTATTGGACAAAAGTCAACTGTGGTCAACATACATCAAACTTCATAATTTTGGTCAACATCCTCATTTTGAAGTTACATTCATCATTTGATCAAGGGTTGATCATGATTCATCAAGAAAACTCAAGATTTGCTCAAAAGTCAAACTTTCTAAATTAGGGTTTCTAGGTGAAAAGTCAATGAACTTTGACTGATCATAACTTTCTCATACTTTCTCGAAATTTTTCCACCACCTCTTGTTTTGAAGGAAATTCAATTCTCTACAACTTCATGTCTCACAAGAATGTCCAAAAATGCTTCATTTGAGAGGTATAGCTCAAAACATTGGTCATTTTCAAAGTCAACAAAAGTCAACTTTTGTTTTGAAGATATATTGAGCATGGAAACTCCAATTGAGATGAGACCAAAAAGGTTGGTTAGAGGACTCTTAGAGATTTCCAAAAAGTCAAAGAACACTCAAAAATGTGGAAAATTGAGCAAGATACACTATTCAGAAGTTGGGCATTTTGACAATTGCACAAAAGGACATTTTGGTCAAAATGCAAAATTTTCCAAATGGGCCTAAAATCTTTTGATCCAAACTTGTTCATGACATTATTCTTGACCCATAAATGCTTGGCCATGGTGATTTTCTATTTTGATGATTTATCTTTGAATTTTATAACATTTAATTCAAAAATAAATTATATAAAATATGAAAATTAAGTATTTTTTCAAAAGAGTTGGATTTATATCTTCCTTGAAGTCCAAGAAAGCCCATGATCCTTACCAAATTCGTGATAGCATGCCTATGGAAAGAAAAAATCAATTTTTAAGAAAATTTGATTTGTTTTAAATGGAAAATATTGCACAATCAATGACCAATCTTTTTTGCTTGATTTTTCTCTCCAAATCTCTTATATAAATACCAAGCAATGCAGCCAGCCACAAAGAGGAAACCCTAGCTCAAGCCAAACCCTTGTTCTTGCAAAAAAATTTCAAGAATTCTTGAAAAATCGAATTTCAAAAAGCAGCCACTCTCAGCCTTTTTCAGCCATTCCATCGTGCTCAGAGGGTAGGTTTGAGTAAGAATGCATCATTACCATTGATCAAATCATCCAGAATCGATGCATATACATCCCTACATATTCAATTTCTTTTGATTTTTGCATTTGATTGTCCTGCTTGTGTTAATCGTTTTTAATGGTTTGAATGTGTTCATGAGGTTCCACTGGATTGATCTGGGTCATCGTTTTGGTGCTTGCACGTTAGAAATACGATTTGCCATTTTAGGGTTCCTAAACGAGAAGCTTCAACCGCCCCAGCCGATTCGATCAAAAGCGATGCCATTAATGGACTCGGAAGGTCCGATTTAGGTGGACAAGGTCTTCCTTTTCTTGTTATTCGCTTTGTTGTGTTGAACGTGGAACTCATCGGAGAGACGACGAGCTAGGGCTCGGCGTTGAATGTGTTGACCGGCGAGGAAGTCGGGCGAGCGAGAACGCGTTCCATTCGCTCATTCATAAGTCAAAGGACCCCACCGGCTGACTGTGTTTTTGACCTTCCATACGGCGACGCGTGTTGCTCATCATCTCACGTTTTCATTCCATAACACCAGATGACACATGGCGTGGTGGTTAAGTCGTTTCTGTTGCGGATACCTCAAGGGTCCCCTTCGATCCACCTGTGGTGGTTTTGTTTCTTTTTCCAAACTTTCATATTTTCTAACTATTTTCATATTTTCTAATTTTTTAATATTTTGCATTATTTTAATTTCTTTTCATATTTTTATTCTGCTTTAAAAAATTATCAAAAATTAATTTTCTTTTTGCATTATTTTCAGAAAACCTTTATTTAATTTATAAAATTAAAAAATATATTTTTGCATGCATATTTATTTTTATTTATAATTTTGCATTTAAATCATTTTAAATTCATTTTTAATTAGTAAAATACATCCAAAAAATCCCAAAAATTTATTTTAGCATATTTATATTATTTCCAGCATGTAATAATTTTCTCATATAAAAATTTGCATTTTTCTAACATTTTTTTTCTCTTGTTCGATTCATATCGTATTTTCCGATTTCTCATTCCTTTACAGTAAAGGTTGATCCGATTCAGACGATTCTTTCTTTATCATTTTATTTTTTTTCAATAATGTAACTATCTATGGGATGTAATAGTTTAAATTAGGTCTTTTATTTTCCGCAAGTTTAAATTATGTATCTGCCCCAAAGCCTTGTAATAGCGTAG
Source organism: Vicia sativa (assembly GCA_021764765.1). Lineage (NCBI taxonomy): Eukaryota > Viridiplantae > Streptophyta > Magnoliopsida > Fabales > Fabaceae > Vicia > Vicia sativa. Next base: position 90,301,683 of record CM038797.1, on the reverse strand, counting down.
GATTTACCTTTCCGCACTTTACATTCCGCATTTTAATTTCCGCACCCTATAAATTGCTAGTAACTAGGCGTGTATGGCAAGATAATAACGAACTTAGCCCACTAATTTTCAAGATAAAATATCTGAAATCAACACACTTCTTTCACACACGCACCCCTTAGGGTAATTCTCTCTCGTTGCTTTTGCGAATCACAAATGGTCATGTCCCTCGAACGTAGAGGTATTCTAGCACCGTTGCCTTCCAAACAAATCATCATAGTCCCTTCGATACAAAGATCATAAGACCCACGATGTCGCCTCCGAATACATGGTCTTGACCCTCGATTGTCGCCTACGAAAAATGATGATAGTCCCTTCGAATGTGCTAGGATACTTCCTACAAGTTGCCTTCTATGACCATCCGATGTCCCTTCGAATGTCCCGCTTACATCCAACGAATGGAGCTACCTACTAACTAATGGTACGGATAACGCTATTCTAAAGGAACGTAAAAGTACGAAAACGACCAATCCTGAGTGGGTAATAAGTCTTTTAGTTGCTCGCTCTACCAAATGCTTTTCACACCACACACTCTTTTTCAAAGTTCAAACTCTCTTCAAAACGAAACATTTCCGAACACTTTGTATACACTCCTACATGAGTCATTACAAAGTCAAAGCGAAATGCCTTTTCAAAACATTTTTGTCAAACACACATAAAGCAATTTTAAAAGGTGATCTAGAGCAACTAAGAGCCCGTAGATAACTACGGATGGAAAGGGGTGCTAATACCTTCCCTTTTCATAACCATTCTCCCGAACTCAGAATCTAACGAAGGTCTTTTTCTGTACTTTTACCTTCCCTTAATTGGATAAAAATAAAAGTCGGTGGCGACTCTTGCTATCCACACATTTGCGATACAAAATCACTAAAAGTCAGTTCACCGTGTTACAGAACTGGCGACTCTGCTGGGGAAGTTGTGTTGTGAAAGAGAGAATTGCTTTAGGGATTTGTAGATAACCTTTACCGCTTTTTGTTTGACTTGTATGCTTTATCTTTAAGGGTTGCTTGGGTATTATATTTGTGGGGATCCTACACCCGGATCCGGGTTTCCTTTTAGGTAAGTAGCAATAAATCATCGCGACCGCTAGACGTATAACTAAACGGTCAACATGATGGCTACGTTAGTGTGACACTTTGGTTGTCCCGATACTCTTCATTCCCAAGTTGAGGGTAGTATTTGGCTTCTGCGTGGTGTCATCAAGCGCTAACTAAACTTTTAGAACCTTAATTGGCCCATCTTAGCCATTAGAAGGTAGTGAGATGGCCGGCCTTGGTGCAGACTAAGGTTGGTTGATACTCGATGCTACGCTCATTGAGATCAGACTTTTGGGACATTTTCGGTCGACCACTTGGTAGTCGTATTGAAATAAGCACCTACGAGAAAGATCAATGATGTGAGATTCCTAGAACCCGGTTACTATTATAGGACAGGATGAACCAACTCAAACTTTTGGTAGGGTAATCACCTATGCCTCATGCAAGCCTTAAACATAGGCTCATTGTGTGAATTGCTTGTGTGTGCCAAACATGACATCATGACATCATTCGCATTGCATATCATTTCTAACTATTTCAAGGACCTAGGGATTTATCTTTGCTCTGTTTTGTAGGGTGTTATGGCTTCTAGAAAGACTATCCGAATCAACTTCATGGGTATCCCTTCTCAACTCAAAGAATTGGTTTCAGAGATTCCCGACCATGCTCAGTTCATCAAAAGACACGGTTATCTACTTGATTTGAGTTCACGTTTGGTACCACATGCATAGAGTCTGCATTGTATATGGAATTATAACATGTTATGATGGTTTCTAGTGTTATATTTTCATTAATTATTGTTATATGCATAATGAACTGTGTGATGTTGTATTTGTGAACTGAAATCTGAATTATGCTAATGAGGGTGAAATAATGTATTGACTGTTTTATTGTTTTTAGAAACGTATAATGCATTTTAATTGTTGATGAAATCTCACCCTTACTTTGATGATTTCAGATTGAAGTGTTAGCCGCTTAGATGCTGGTGAGGATAACTTTGAGCTGGGCTATTTAGATTGTCCGCGTGTCAGTGTCATGCTCTGGTAGTTGTAACACTGGGGAACGATTGTTTTGGAATTGTAGAATTGAACTTGTCTTCCTTTGGTTTATGTTGGAATAGTTATGAATTGAAGTTTATTCCGTTTCGGTTGTTATTTTCCGCTGTGTAGAACATAATTATTGGTTTTGACTACTTTAATAAAGTTCTTCAGTAAAAGCATGACATTTTGAATGAGATTTTCTGTTTTTCATAAATTGTAATGCCCTTTCATTTATGTTAACTCTGATTTAATATGGAATTCGCGGGATATTTTAGAAGGGGTGTTACACCATTCACTAAAAACAGTCTAGTTGTCATACTCCAAACTGCCGCCACTCCCAACGATATAACTCTTTTCACATTAAATGGTTCCGACTACTACGAGCGATGTTTGACAAGGAATAACTTCTACCTGGAATTTAATAATAATAAATGTTCTTCATGAAATGCTCATCTATATAACTTGATTTAAAATCTCAAATTTAAATCGGTTCATCAAAGTTGTTTTTTTATTGATTGTCTTTTTTTTTTAAATTATTGTTTCTTCAACAAATTCTTGATTCCGAACAACTAAATTTCCGCTTGATTCGACTAATCGGCTAATTCCAACATTATTTCTATTCACGACTGATGCTACCAAATCAATATTATACTGACAACAATTTTTCCACACTTCTAAACCGGATCCTAGGATATTACTAATACTATTTAACAATTTCAATGCACATTTATCATTGTTCCTGCTAACTTTACTAGTCTGTACTGCTACTATCAATCACACTGCAAACTAATTCATTCCAACATCTTTTCAACAAAATAAGTGAACCACAATTACCTACTAATTTGTCTCAGTTACCCCGTCAAATTTCATTTAATTCCGAACAACTAATTATGCCGCTTATTTTACTAATTCGGCTACTTCCGGGGCTGTTTCACTATTACGCTATTACTGGTAATTAACCAAACTTTCCTTAATTCTATGCCACTGATATAATTAATTTCAGTTATCAGTTACACTGTCATTTTTCTGCTATCAATACAACTACCTGCTAAAACTGCCACTGTAAACTAGCTTTTCCCCTTATGATAAATCTACTATTACGATTGATTCTAATGACATTCTTATGCCATGACTGCTAATATATTCTAACTTCCACGAATTTTATTCATACTACTATAATTAATTTTCTACATTCAAAATCTTATTGTCATCAAGAATTTCAACTTTGTTTCTAAAATATCAGTGCCTGCCAGAAAGGCTTGCTATCCACCATTTTTCCTGCTTATGCTAAATTTCCTGTACCTTGCTAACTTATGACATTAACATCTTAATGTTTCCTAATCTATTAATTTAAATATGTTATATCTTAATTACTCCATTTGTATGTACCCATGTATCACTAATCACTATCTGCCAAAACCATAATAACAAAATAAAAAAAAAAAACAATTGTAATGCACACGTAAAGGCACAAAGTAGCAAGATAGCATAAAGTACATGGTGGGGCGCCCACCCTCCTTAAAGGGGCGTCCACCCTCATCCCATATTTTTCCTCTCTTTCTGAGGTACAGTGTCACAAATTGCTACTTAAATCCAAATCTTTCCAGAAACGATAATAACTTCAAATCTTTCCAGAAACGATAATAACTTCCTATGAATGTCACGTAGGGACTGGGGAAAGGGAGGATGAGAAGCGGGGCGCCCGTCCTAGCCATGGGGCGTCCGCCCTCCCAAGGCTGTGGGGCCCACTTTTATCCTCTCTTAAAAATAGTGAGAAGTTCGTCCCTAATTTTCTTTTCCTTCTACCGTGCATTTTATTTGATACAAAACTACATGTTCTTATTTTTCCACACGAATTATTCATAACTTCCAAAATTATTTTCCATTCAACAATTTCAATCCCACGTATATCAACTATAATACAGTGCCAACAACAACACGAACAATTAATATTTAATACGATATCATCAAATAACAATTACGGTTTCATTAGAATCAAACACCACGCATTCAACATAGACAATAAAAGTTCATATAATCCCCAATCCCACATATCAATCATCATGTTCTCGGTTATAAGATTCGAACCCCACCCTTACTTTTTGGTTTTTCGATCGGTCGAATTCTCTGGTCGATTTTTTTTTGGAACTTCGCTGTAGTTTTTTTTCCCGCTTTTCCATGGCTTCAACTTCTCTGGCAGCAATTTTCCTCGATCGGTTTCTAAAATCTCTTCTGCAATTATTTTCTTCTTCTCGTACAGCTTCTCCTCGTATGACAACTTGTTTTATTTTCCTCTCCAAACCCTAACTCCTCTCTTTTCTCTACGTAAATCCTCCTTTTCTTTTCTTATGATACTTCTTATTTCATTAACTCTTCATAAAATCCTTAATGGGCCTATTACATACACCTTCATAATACTACTACTAACACAACACTAAGCCCACTTAAATAATAAAATAGTTTATTTAATCTAATATTATTTCTAATAATAATTCTAATAAGACTAATATTATTTACTAATAATATTTTCTCCCGACTAAACCGACCAATTATCCGATTATCAACTTATCAACTCAAACAACGTATTAATCTAATAACGCCTCTTATAATAATTTCGATAAATTCCCTTAACTTCGAAATTCTAATAGATAATTCCTTATATAATTTAATTAAATAATTAATTAAATTCGGGGCGTTACAGGTTCCTCCTAGGAACTAATCGGTTCCCATGTTTTCTAAATCATCCCCCTGGAAAATGTATCAGGAACCCGGTTCCTCCCATAGGGTAATTGGTTCCCTCGAATCAGAAAAATCACTCTACTGGAATTTATATGTGGAACCCATTTATATGTGGAACCCGGATCCTCCCAGAGGGTAACCGGTTCCTCCGACAACATTCTTTATTTTCCCATTCAACCCAATCATACCAATACGAATTCAATTCACATCAACACCAAAATAGAACTCATTACATGTTTCCAATGCAACCATGACATACCAAAACATTCTACGACAACTATACAACATCAAATTGCATCGAAACATCAAAAATCATGAAATTGGGGTTTAAACTCATAAACCTAAAAATCCTAAATTTGGGATTCCTAATCTCTTACTCTATTCCATCATTCCCAAAATCCATAATACACTATAATTAGAGCAATCACCCCATACCTTAGTCAAAATCTTGAATCTTCCTTGAGCTTTAGGTTCCTCTTCCTCTTATGCTCTTCCTCTCTTTTCACGTATAATCATCTTTTCTCCAAATTGGCTTTCTAACCTCTTTTCCTCTTATTATTTCTTTTTTATTATAATAATAACAAAATAATGAAATTAGAGACTTTTACTCCACACACCCCTCACTTCTACTCATTACACCATAATTCCAATTTTCTCCTTTTATTCATTTATTTTCCAAAAATCCCAATAATTCTAATAATTCAAATTTTAATTAAATAAAGTGTTAAATATGTTTTTAGTCCCTATAAATATGCGACTCTGCAATTTTAGTCCTTCTAAAATTTTCCTTCGAATAGTGGCCCTCGCAAAATTATTATGCACGTAGTTTTAGTCCTTGTTGTTAAACCGATGTGTATTTTTGAATGATAATTTTACAGACGTGTGTAGAACGTTATAAAAAGTTTCTCGAAAAAAAAGAAACTCAAAATTTGATTTCTAAATCGAGATTTTCATTGCTTTTATCAATATCTTTTAAAATTTTAAAAATTCATATTTAATTCTTCTTATTTTAAAAAAATTTAAAATTTAGTAAATAAATATTGTATAGTATTCTGAACACGTATGAAAAATATTTATTCAAAAATTTAAAAATTTATTCTAAAACTGCAAGAAAAAAAGTTTGCGAGGATCATGATTCGAAGGAAAATTTTAGAGGAATGAAAATTGCAGGGTCGCATATTTATAGGGACTAAAAACATAATTAACCCTTAAATAAATAATTCAATTTATTTAATAATTGAAAATATTGGAGTGTTACACATTGCACATTGAAACAACCGGCTGAACATCATCCGATAACTATATCAATGAAGTCGCCATCGAACGTTTTTTATCTCGCAAAAGGAGAAAGGTGAACGCATCGCGAAAACCTGAAAGGGATAAGACACGGTCTTGCGACCGAGAGATAGGGTAAGGGAATCTATTACGCGAAGGGAAGGTATTAGCACCCCACACGCCGCCCGTAGTACTCTATGGTATCCACTTCTACTTTCTGTCTAATGGGTGTGTTTATATCTATTTACTGCTTAATTGTTATATATGTATGCTAAAAGAGAATGCATGTGAAAGAAAAGAAAATAAAGTAAACACGGGGAAAAGAAAGAAATATTTACAAAGTTTGCTCGATCGAGCCCCGTGACAAGATGCCTATGTATTCCCGCGTGCAATGGGAAAGTCAAAGCGCCGTAGTTCAGCTCACATGTTTTGGTGGGTTATGTGTTTTTTACTTATGAAAAAGAGTTTTAAACACAAAAGAAGACCCGTAGGCAAAAAAGTTTGCATTGATTGGTTGTTTTACATTAAAAAAGGAGTTTGAACCATTATTAAGTGTTTTGGTTTGCAAAAGAAAAAGAAAACAAGTTTTAATCTTATTACATGCAAGGATGCAAAAGAAACTAGAAAAACAATCAAGGGAAACTATCTAATTCTATCCCTAATGTAATCATGCAAAGATGGAAAAATGTGAAGATGGCCCTATGGTTGAGGATAAAAGTCTAAGCTCGAAGACTATCCTAACCGAGCAAACCTAGGGAAACTATCCTAACATCCACCTCGGTTGAACGACCAAGGGATGAAGAGGGATGAAGCAAGCAAGTGTTTTGGCAGAAGCACACAAACAATGCAATGCAAACAAATAAATGGCACACAAGCGCAGGAAAAGGAGGAAGTCTCATAGCCTCGAACAATAACGAGCATACCGCGAGTCAACCAGGAGCCAACGCATCCGATTCCTGTGAATAGTATCACCACATGACATGAATTGTCAAGTGTGAAGAGCAAATGATGCGAGCTCTGCAATAAATGCGAACCCCGGGAAAGCGTGGAGAGTTAGAATAGGGAACTCTTGCCACTTTATTATTATTGACTCGATAAAGGAAGCAACACGATTCGCGTGTGCTGAGCTGACACGGACTAGAACTGTGCGGGGGTCGATCGCGGACCCTTTCCACCTGCCCATCATATCATCATGACTCGATAGTAGGAAATATAAAAAGAGGGACTTTGCTTGGTGGTGCCACGTCGGGTGTTCTAACCACTCTTGACCTATGCAAGCACAAATATAAACACTTACTGAGAATTACCTCCCTATGCAGATGGAGGATTTAAAACAAACCAAACACAATTAGCAAATAGAAGCGCCCTAAACGGGTCTTTAAATAAACCAGAGGGGTTCCTGAACATGCTCCAACTACGGAAGCCGCTTCATACATCTCTATTCCTACTTCTCATGGCAACGAAAGCGGTAAAACCCTACTTCTCATGCTCTCTAGAAAAGCGGTAAAGAAATGCGGTAAACAAAGTAAAATAAATACCAAACGAATATTAAATCCGAAGAGCACTGCGAGCTAAAAGTACTCCGGAAAACTTCGAGTACTGCTGGCACGCAATAAAGAAATCCGGTGAGAAGTGTGAGGAGGCACAAAAAGAATAATCAGAATGTGTGTCATACACATCTGAAGCAAATACACATGTACAAGATCGTAATCCAGACAACAATACAGATAAAGGATGTGCATCGATATGCACGGTCAAGAATGTGTGTCTATACACATTCGACGTATATCCAATAAACCTGCAAGAAACTATCCAGATAATACAAACAAAGGATGTGCATTGATATGCACGGTCAAGAACGTGTGTCTATACACATTCGACGTATATCCAATAAACCTGCAGGAAACTACAATCCAGACAAAGCAGACAAAGAAGGCACACACATGTGTGCAAGCAACATATATGGATTCTACACATCCAAATCAATCAGATAACCTGCAAAATATGGTGAAAACCAAGCAGATAGATAAAGAGTGCACACGCATGTGTGCAACATCAAAACATGGATCCTACACATCCAAGTCACAAGTATAATACTCCATGTACCTCGCATATAAAACAGAGTGTCAGAAATAGTAATGAGGCTTTTAAATAAAGCACAAGACGCAAAAGATGATTATTTACAATGAGATCGAAGTATTAAAGATAATTTCCTAGTGAGGGCAGCAACTAAATTGTTCTAAAGCTATCCTAAACATCTAAACAAATGAAGGAAAGGCTACAAATTAATCATGCGAAAGGAAGCTAGAAAACTATACAATTATCAAACTAATTCCTACGAAGTCGAACCATTAAAAGTTAGATTTGAAATTCTACTTACAATCCTAAGGTATGGTATACATTTAACTACAAATAAATGGTAGAAAAACATCCTAAAGTTTCTAAGAAACACATGCCATTACACTCCTAAGATTACTCAATTCAAACTACAAAAGGGAAACATGCTTTTGAACATGTTATCAAAAATTGATTAAAAATTAAAAGAAATTAATTGCAAAAATATCACAAAAAATATCAAAAATATTCTAAGATCCTAAAATGTCAGAAACTACCTTTTTTACATTTTTTATAAGTCAATCGAATCGAAATCGGGAGCAATTTGAATAATTATTGAATATGTGAAACAAGGAAACTGGGGGTGTAAAACTGAATGTTCTAATAAACTGGTTCCAGTTATAATGGCACCTGGGCCCGAAATGCAGGGGGTATGAGATAGTAAACTATATAAAGCCCGGTCTGATTCTTTCACTAAGCCCTTTTTACTCCATTTTTGTCCAAACAACATTATTATTATTATATTTTTTTTTATGATCAGATTTAATAATAATGTGTCACGTTTTATTTTATGTGCTATATACTATATCAATAGGTCACTATCTATTAATCAGAATTTTATTTTTTGAAATAAAAATAAAATGACACGTGGCGTGATTGGATTGGTTAGTATGGAAAAATTACATGACTAACTAAAGAGTGCCACACTTAGGGTCATGAATAAGGCCACCGGAAACAGAATCTCAGTTCACCCCTTCCGGCTATCCTCCGCCGCCGCCGACGGCCATACCGGCCAAAACAAAAGGGCAACCACCATCTTCCCATTCGGTTTCTAACACTGATTACGGATATGGCCTCTAAATTTAATTATTCAAACGATATAGCTATGAGGATCGACCATGAATTCAAGATCTGAAAGTTGCTTGCACTGTCTATCTATATACCTGAATCCTCGAACTAATCTCTACCTTCGTTTCCTCAGAAGAAACAGATGCATACATAACTATTCTTGAAATTCTAACATACAGAACGAGATTTAAGAGGCTTACCGTGGCGGAGCTTCACGAAATGTCGAAGGAGAGATCCATAATTCTCGCGTCTTGATGATGATGAAGCTTCAAGATTCTTCAGATTAATGAGAAAATAACTCGCATCCTTGCTTGAATCTCGAGAAGGAGATTACGGAGCTTGAAGATTCCTGATATTGAGAAGATCGAGAGAGGCAATAAGAGTCTCTTGAAGATAAGAGTAAGAGAGTGAGGTTGCCGGTGTAACGTTGACGCAGAGAGAAAAGCGTGAGAAGTATGATGATTCTGCTATAGATCCAGAGAGGGAGAGCGTTCTGGCTGTTAGGATATGCTGCAGATAATTTTCTGTTGGAAGGAAAGATTAATCCGAATCACTAGAGAGAAGAAGGAGAAGTTATCGATTTCTTCTTTTTCTGTTAGAAAGAAGGTGAAGAGGAATTGAGAGGATCGGCTGAAGGAGTATCTGGAGGAAGGAGTGACGGAGTATGGAGGTTCTGCTCCGGCGAGAAACGGAGAAAAACCAACCTTTAGGGGTGGTATTGTCGAGAAAAGAGAGTGGCATAGCGTGAGAAAAAGATTTTGTCCCTCTTCCAAATTTGTTACGATTCTGTTATGGCGGTTGTGTGAAGAAGATGAAGTGTGGTCATGAATGGAAGAGAAGAGGGAAGAAGGTGAGGCGAGATGAGAGAAAATCCGAATATTTTTCTTGTTTTCTCAGTTTGTTATAGTCAGTTATGGTGAAGGTTGTTACAGAGAAAGAAAAAGAGAGTCTGGACCAAGGAGAATGGAGTTTTCTGTTATCATTCTTGTTACCGTTGTTGGTGGTTGTGAGAGAATAAGAGAGTGAATGTGAGGCGAGAGAGAATTCTGTTGGTGAATGGATCTTCTTTTCTGTTATCGAGTTTTTGTTCTGTTATGCTACATACACACATACAGCCTTAATACCAACACAGGATGCCAACCGAATGTACCGCTGTGTTCAGGCGATGCTTTTTACGCGTCGATATTTTGAGCTACCAGCCTTTTTTCAATATGATGCAAAGATAACAATTGGAGATGACACATTGACGAACAACTTTTGTGTTGGGAATTTTTCGGTTCGGAGCCTTTAGCACGCTTTAAATCGATCCCGAAGTCATGGCATCACCGCTGCTTGCGTTATTAAGGAATTCTTCTAGACAACTGCCAGCCAACTATTCATCCCGACTGCACCACTTTATGGCCTCATAACTCTTCCGATATCTGACCGAATGACGCAAACTCAACACCATCAAAAAAGATTGAGTGTGATGGAACAACTTTCTAGTTTGTTGCCGATTTAAACGGAGCCTAAATCACACAGGAAAAAGTGTTTGAAATTTGCCACATGACTGTTCGACGAAAGTCCTAGCTGGGCTGGGCAAATTCAAAGCATGACTTGCAGCAATTTTCCAACTTCGAACTATCAATTACGGCGCTTCGTATTTTCCGCTCCAACGTCCGAAATGAAAAAGTTCCTAAACGGAACTAGTAGAGGAAACGGCAAACTCCATCTTTCGTGTTCGGAATTTTTTCGTGCGGCGATCGAATCAATGACAAAAACAGCCCCGAACACACGTACACCAACTGTTTGATGAAAAGTTCTCGTAGCCATGGCAAAAATGTATATGCTGTCTCGCGTTTTGGCAGCTTCAAACTGCAAATTACGGCGCTCCGTATCTTCCGCTCCAACGTCCGAAACGAAAAAGTTTGTGAACAAAACTTGTAGAGGAAATGACAATCTCCAACTTTCATGTTCAGAGTTTTTCCGTGCGGCAACCGAATCGATGATAAAAACAGCCCTGAACATGTGCACAACGACTATTCGAATATTGCAAACATGATGAATCCTTATTTTCCAGGCTTTGTAATTTTCGATCCGAGTCTCGAATGAATTCGATTCCTTCAACAAAGTTATAGATTGTCGTGAGATGAACAATTTTGTAGTTGAAATTTTTTTAATTCGGAGCCAATAACTATGATAAAATCGAACCCGAAACTGTCAGCTTGAGCATAGAAACAAACACTTCAAAATATTTCCAAGTGTTGAATTTTTGAGAAATGATAACCCGTAACTTCCGAGCTCTGTAATTTTTAATCCGATTCCCGAATGGATTCGATTTCTTCAGCAAAGTTGTAGATTGCTGCTAAATGAACAACCTTGATTTTGAACTCAACTCGAATCAACGCCTCGAAACACGTGTAAAATACCTCTGAAGTCGAGCACTTGAACATGTTGAAAAACACTTAAAAATTCACTGTGTAAATTTCAAAAGTTGTGAACATTAAACTTCGGAACATCATAACTCGAAATCCGGGAATTTCTGAAAAAATCTTCACAATTACAAGTTCGAAGTACGAAATGCGCTTTTTCCAACGATTACTCATTCGTGAAATTTCGAACACGGACAAGCAAAATACAGAATCGACAACGTGGCTCCGCGAACACAAAGCGCTTAAAACTTAGAAAATTTTCTAAGTCCAAGATTACTTAAAATGTAAGAAACCTCATTTTCACCCGATTCTTCTGATTTTCCTCAACAAATGATAACATTTTCTCAAATGTCGACTTTTGACCATAATTTTGACCCGAAATTCCACCCGGTCAAACTTTGACTTTTGTTGACTTTTTAGTACACACATTCAAGTATCATTTTATCCGATCGTTCTTGATTTTCTAATGAATCGCGTGGACCAATAATCCAAATAAAAATACTTCAAAACTCACAGAAGGCCATCTAATCAATTCGGGCTCAAATATTCGACCACAACACATCGCAGCTCGAAACTGTAGTCAATATCCACATGATAGGCAATCAGAACCTCAAAACTCCAATTCTCGATAGATAATCAGAAGCTTCTGGACACACGTATCTTGAGTATTGAGGTGACGCTTGAAATAACAGAACCTCAGATATTCAGCTTCTGGAACAAAACCTCTTCTTCAGAATTGTACAAATTCATACGATTAGAAAATCTCGAACCCATGGCTAATGAATGAATGATATGTATGCAATGTGTGACACCCCGATTTAATTCGAATATTAATTAATAAGGAATTTAATTATTTAATTAATTAAAGGCTTGATTATTTATATTTTTGGATTTAATTGGATTAATTGAGGAAAGAAGGGTTGGAGGTGTGCAGAGTAAATAGTGGGTGTGAGGAGCAAATCACTCTACTTTTACTAATTATTAATTATGTGTTTTATTTGGAAATAATAAAGGAATATAACAAGGGTTATAAAAAGGAAAAGAAGGAAAAGGAGTCTTTTTGGGAAAAGTTATTTTCACGTGGAATTGGAGAAGAGAAGAGAAGAGAGGAAAAAGTCAACGCCGAGGAAATCGAAGATCATCGCGAGGTAAGGGGTGATTTCATTCGATTTTAATGCCTTATGGGTTTTGGGAATCAACTGGATGATTGGGTATGTTAGGAAAATTGATTTAGGTGATTATAGGTTTGTAGGATTAAACCCTATTTTGTGTCGGATTATAGAATTAAGAATCATTAGTGTGTCGAATAATTAATAGGAATGATGAAACTATGTTGTATGATGTGGTAATATTATATAATGATTTCAAATTGGTGTTCCTAATGTCATAACTCGTATGGAAATGATTGGAAGTGAATGAGAATGCATAAGTGCTGTCAAAATAGCAGAATTTGCTTCTGCAGGTCGTGGGAACTGGTTCCCTGTGGGGAGGAACCGGTTCCCAGTGTGAATCTTTCAAAACTGGGCATTTTTGTACGTGGGAACCGGTTCCTAGTAGGGTAGGAACCGGGTTCCCATACAAAATTCTAGGGGCGTGACTTTTTCAAAAAGTGGGAACCGGGTTGTACTGTGGTAGGAACCGGTTCCACTGTGTAATTTTTCAAAATACTTAAAACTTCAAAAATTCATATTTTCTAAACCGTAACTCCGATTCGAGTGCCGTTTTCGGAATTATTTCTTAAATTTAAAATACTATCTTTTTAAAAAGGAAAAATATTATTTTGCTAAAATTATTTTAAAAAGAGTCGAGCTTCCGATTTTGAAAAGTGTGAATAGTTAAGGATAATGGGGAATTATTACAAATGGTCTGAGTTATCGGAGGAGAACTAATGCTTACAATGTTGTATTTTGATATTCATTATGATTGAATGGAATACATTGATGATTGGCATTATGTGAATTATATTGACGTCATAATCTGTGAAGTGATGTTGCATGCTTTTATGATGCATGCATACGCATTTGTTAATGGTTCATTCCCATGTGCGGAAGTGGACTTGTTGAGCCAATAGACTTACCAGATTTAGAGGTAGTGAGGCTAGATTCTTGACCCGTGGTTATGGGCGAATCATGGAATTGCCACTGCTTTCCACATGTAAACGGAGCTGGGTGAACTCGGTTCACGCTTTGGTACCACATGCATAAAGTCTGCATTGCATATGGGATTGTAACATGCTAGGATGGTTTCCAGTGTTGCAATTTCCATTGTTTGTTATATTACATGTTCATTGTGTGAGATGCCTTTGTGAATTGACTACGACTATGTGTTTGGATAATGGATTAATGTATTCAATTATTCATTGTATTTAAAACGATAATGCATTTTATATTGGATAGAAATCTCACCCTTACTTTGATGATTTCAGATTTGAAGTGATTAGCTGCTTGGAATCAGTGAGGATAGCTTCTAGAGTAGAGTCATTAGTTAATCCGCGTGTCAGTGTCGTGCTCTGGTAGATGTAACACTAGGGAAACGTTTGATTGAGATTCTTTTGGATATTAAATATTAGTTTTGATTAATGTTTCAATTTATAGTCCTTGAATAATTATGAATGACGTATTCAGGAGTTGTTATGTTTCATTTCCGCTGTTAAACATAACATTTGGTATTATTATTTAATGATTTCCTTCAGTGAAAGCATGACATCTGTTTGATTATAATTTTGAAAAATATTAAAATTGTGATGCGTCTTGATATGTGTTAAAAACTCTGATTATTAAATTATAAATCGCGGGTATTTAGAAGGGGTGTTACACAATGCACCTATTGATTAAGTGTTAGCCAATCATTTATTAAAAATGAAGAGGGCAAATTTTGGGGTACAACAACTGCCCCTATTCAATCTTCTTCGACCGGGGGTGAGATTGGCGCAAACCTTTCGAACCAACCAGGTAGAAGATGATTGAATACTTAAATGAACCGTAAAATTCGCGCTCTGAAGATGAGCAGACGTTATTATATTTTTGGATTTTCTATGTGAACATATACACTGGAGAGACATAAGGAGGACACACTTATACCAACGAACTCGGGCATTCCGCTCACGACAATAATTGTACTGAAATGACCCATCAAGGATGATGCATAGAGATTTGAAGAGGGAAAACATATACACGCGAACTCGGGAATTCCGCACACGAGAGCACTGTATTGAAGCAATCCTCTAGGGATGATACATAAGACACCCATAAAAGAGCGACTCACTGAAGATGAGAATAACCAATGATCTTCGGCACGAAGCGCTTGTTGATAAACAACTTCGCAGGTCAAGGGTAAAGAGGACACCTGACACGGTGGGCTCAAAAGGGAGAAGACGTCAGGCAACGACGAACTTCAAACATAGATCCTCGGCACGAAGAGCTCGTTAACTTCGCGGACCTAAACAATGAGAACTCAATAAAGGAGGAAGAACATCACTCCAAACATAGACCTTCGGCACGAAGAGCTTGTTAACTTCACAGATCTAAGAAAATGAGAACCCAACAAGGAGGAAGAACATAGCTTCTGAGCATAGACCCTCGGCACGAAGAGCTAGTTAACTTCGCGGATCTAGGCACAAGAGAACTCAACAAGGAGAAAGAACATAGCTTCCGAGCATAGACCCTCGGCACGAAGAGCTAGTTAACTTCGCGAATCTAGGCACAAGAGAACTCAACAAGGAAGGAGAAGTGACTGTTGATAGACGAACCCCAAACATAGATCCTCGGCACGAAGAGCTTGTTAACTTCGCGGATCTGAAACAAGTGAGAACTCCACATGGAGGATAAACATCACTCCAAACATAAACCCCAAGACGAAGAGCTAGTTAACTTCGAGAACACCTAAACACGGTGAACTCAACAAGTAAGGAGAAACGATGATTAGACGAACTCAAACATAGATCCTCGCACGAAGAGCTTGTTAACCAGCGGACCTAAACAATGAGAACTCAATAAGGAGGAAGAACATCACTCCTGACATAGACCCTCGGCACGAAGAGCTTGTTAACTTCACACATCTAAGAAAATGAGAACTCAATAAGGAGGAAGAACATCACTCCAAACATAGACCCTCAGCATGAAGAGCTAGTTAACTTCGCTGGTCTAAACAAAGGGAAGACACATGGAGACAGTGAACTCGCAAGGAAGAGGACGTCAGACAAAGACGAACTCAAAAATAGATCTTTGGCACGAAGAGCTAGTTAACTTCGTAGATCTAAACAAAGGGAAGACACCTGGAGACAGTGAACTCGCAAGGAAGAGGACGTCGGACAAAGACGAACTCAAAAATAGATCTTTGGCACGAAGAGCTAGTTAACTTCGTAGATCTAAACAAAGAGAAGACACCTGGAGACGGTGAACTCGCAAGGAAGAGGACGTCGGACAAAGACGAACTCAAAAATAAATCTTTGGCACGAAGAGCTAGTTAACTTCGTAGATCTAAACAAAGAGAAGACACCTGGAGACGGTGAACTCACAAGGGAGAGAACGTCGGACGAAGACAAACTCACAAGGGGAAGAGAAACATCTGTTCAAAGATGAACTCACTAGGGATAAGAAACATCTGTACAAAGATGAACTTACGAGGGAAAGAGACCGATCGAGAGGACTCTAACAATGATTGCCACCATGTCGGGCTATAAAAGGGTGCATGCAAACGCACAAGAACTATAATATCCCTCAGGCCAAAGGCGGGGTATAATTCTTCAAGAGTGGCAATTATCTGAATTACCACACACCAAGTATGGATACTCAAATACTTGAAAAGTAAGAAAGGTTATACACCGACTCTCACTCGCACTCTAACGGCGATACAAATACGGGTAACATAACCGAAGGCTTGCTACGCAAGAGAAGTCTACGACTTACTGGGGAAAAGGCGACATAACTTGACCTGACTGAGGTGAAATACGCCACAGAAGACTCCACTAGAGAGGGAATGGGTTCCCATAAGACACTTGATTTGAAGTGACGATTAGGGAAGCAAAAATCCGTTGAGAAAACATCTTGAGGGTAGACCACATAGATTTTTTTATTTCTTCTGGATATACATAATTGGCAAACACTTAATATGTGTGTTTGAATTTTTATGGCGTAATGCTCCCAATCAATGGAATGCTACACGTTTAGAGTGATGCAATGTAATGAATGCATGCCTACAAACTACATGAGAAGTAACAGTAGCAACAAACGGCTACAGGGAAGCCATTAACATCCGAGAGAGAGGTACCACTGGGGAGTGGATTTTGGAGAACACTTGCAAAAAATAAATTGCAATTCCAATCTGGGAAGAGTTCTTCACTTGGGGAGAATCGAATTGGACTTCATACCAATCTTACTTCCTGGGGAGAGAGTAGTTAACCTTCACTGAGGATACAGAAAACTTCTCTAGAAAATTCTCCTCCTCTCACTGGGGAATTTGGAGACTTCATGGGGAATTCCGAAAGATTCTTCGTCGGGGAACATAACTTCATAGGGAAATTTCCAAACATCTGCGAGCAAACATTAACATATTGAGTAAATCAAATGGCATTAGAATTCATCGGGGGATCAATCCTCTTGTGGGGATATGAAGCTTTTAAACCAAGAATCCACCAGGGAGAACATAACAACTTTTGTCTCCAGGAACAAAGATCTCAATAGAAAGACCACAATGGGAGACTTCGACTGAGGAATGCACATCGGTGTAGAAATACCGGAACTTTCGGATGAATGATTAATCTCCACTGGGGAAGAGAAATCTGATTCGGATAGAAAGCTCCACTGGGCAATACATTCAGATATCCAACTCCACTGGGGAAACAAATATTCTTGTCCCAACATGGCTGATTTGAGAACAGAACTCTTGAAGGTGCTCAGAATAAACTTCACACGGAAGAATGCGACTTACACCGGGGAATAGAATCAATTGACCGGGGCGCGATTCACAATGGGAATTTTGATGTGGTAATGCATTATCCACTGGAGAATACGATAACAATTCATCTATCAAGCACACTCACTGGGGATATCAACTCTAAGCCAACGGTTCAAACACCATTTTCACTAAAAACAGTCTAGTTGTCATACTCCAAATTGCCGCCACTCCCAACGATATAACTCTTTTCACATGAAATGGTCCCGACTACTGTGACACCCCGATTTAATTCGAATATTAAATAAATGGGAAATTAATTATTTATTTAATTAAAGTCTTAAGTATTTATATTTTTGGAATTAATTGGATCAATTGAAGGAAGAAGGTTAGAGGTGTGCAGAGTAAACAATGGGTGTGAGGAGTAAATCACTCTACTTTTACTAAGTATTAATTATTTATTTCATTTGGAATATTAAAAGGAATATTAAAAGGAAAATAAGAAGGAAAAGAGGAGTCTTTTTGGAGAAAACTATTTCACGTAGAATTGGAGAAGAGAAGAGAAGAGAGGAAAGCCGACGCCGAAGGAATCGAGAATCATCGCGAGGTAAGGGGTGATTTCTTTCGGTTAATATGCCTTATGGGTTTTGGGAATCGACCGGGTAATTGGGTATGTTAGGAAATTGATTATAGGTTTATGGAATGAAACCCTATTTTGTGTCGGTGTATGGAATTAGGATCATCTAGTGTGTCGAATAAATAATAAGGATGATGAAACTATGTTGTTTGATGTTATAATGGTGTAAAATGGTTGTAAATTTGTGTTCCTAAAGTCACAATTCGTATTGGAATGATTGGAAGAGATAAGGAATGCATAATGTCAAAAGTAGTGAAATTGTTGCTGCGAACGTGGGAACCTCCCTGGAGGAACCGAGTTCCCAGTGTTATTTTTCAAAACTGGGGGTTTTTGTACTCAGGAACCGGTTCCTGTCTATGTCGGAACCGGGTTCCCATACAAAAACCAGGGAGCTCATTTTTAAACTTCACAGAACCGTTCTGATAGGTAGGAACCGGGTTCCATGTGCAATTTTTCAAAATACTTAAACTTCAAAATTCATATTTTCCAAACCGTAACTCGATTCGAGTGCCGCTTGCAAGATTTTAAATTAAAAATACTATCTTTTAAAAAGGGAAAAATATTATTTTGTTGAAATTATTTTAAAGAGAGTCGAGCTCCCGATTTTGAAAAGTATGGATTAATTAAGGATAATGGGAAATTAATATGAATGGCCTGAGTTATCGGATGAGTACTAATGCTTACGATGTTGTGTTGATTATTCATTATGATTGAATGTGATACATTGGTGATTGGCAATAAGTGAATTATGTTGAGATCATAATCTGTGAATTGGTTTAGATTGTTTGACAAGTTGAATGGAGATTGACGTTCATGTGATGTTTCTTTTCCTTGTGGTTTATTCATGATTGGATTGGTATCATGTGTTATTGTTATTATATACTGGTGATAGTCTTACTGGTTGAAGAGTAAGCGTTTGGCATGTTTATGCTTTGTGATAATTTAATTCATGATTATGTTGTTATCATGTGATAGATTGGTATTGGCATTTATGTGGAATTATGTTGTTATCATATTCCATTGAATTGATGTTGCATGCTTTTATGATGCATGCATGAGCATTTGTTAAATTGTTTCATTCCCATTGTGCGGAAGTGAACTAGCAGAGCCAATAGATTTACCTGGTTCAGAGGTAGTGAGGTTAGATTCTTGACCCGGTGGTTATGGGCGAATCATGGATTGGATTCTTGACTCAGTGTTCTGGGCGAATCATGGATTTACACTGTCTTTCCACATGTAAACGGAGCAGTTGGTGGACTCGGTTCACGTTTTGGTACCACGTGCATAGAGTCTGCATTGCATATGGGATTGTAACATGCTAGGATGGATTCCAGTGTTGCAATTTCCATTGTTTGTTATATACATGTTCATCGTGTGAACTGCCTTGTGAATTGATTATGATTTGTGTTTGGTTAATGGATTAACGTATCCGATTATCCTGTTGCATTTTAAAAACGTATAATGCATGTTATATTGAATTGAAATCTCACCCTTACTTTAACAATTTCAGATCCGAAAAGTGATTAGCTGCTTGGAGTTGGTGAGGATAGCTCTAGAGTCGAGTCAGTTAATTAGTCCGCGTGTCAGTGTCGTGCTCTGGTAGATGTAACACTGGGGAAACGGTTGTTTGAATCCTTTAATGGATATTTTTAATAGTTTTGAATTATGTCTTGATTACGTATCCTGGAATAACTATTGAATGGTGTATTCGGGATTTTGTTATGTTTCATTTCCGCTGTTAAACATAACTTTAAGTATGATTTATTTAATGATTTATTCTTCAGTGAAAGCATGACAACTGTTTGGTCAATTTTTATGATTTAAATTGTGACGCCTCTTAATTATGGATAAAACTCTGATTATTATTTCTATAAAACGCGGGTAAATAGAAGGGGGTGTTACAACTACTACGAGCGATGTTTGACAAGGAATAACTTCTACCTGAAATTAAATAATAATAAATGTTCTTCATGAAATGCTCATCTATATAACCTGATTTAAAATCTTAAATTTAAATCGGTTCATCAAAGTTGTTTTTTTTATTGATTGTCTTTTTTTTAAAAAAAATCTTGTTTCTTCAACAATATTGTACAAAAGAATTATAAATAAGATAAAATTTCATCACAACCAGACATTAATAAAATATTTCATACATAATCATTAATACAAAATACCAAAGAATCAAGTTTTAAATAAATTTGATCTATTATAAAATATTCTTGAAACTATATTCCACACAGCACCATGGAACTAAATACCTCTTGTCAAAATCAAACTTTGCTACTACCAAAACAGTAGCTAGTTAAGCAAAACTTAACAAACTATGTGGCGTAATACATAAGCTCAAAAACAAATAGCACAGATTGTCATTTTTTTACCTAACCAAATTACTTCAAATGAATTCTAAAATAAAATCTTCGCAACATTCTTGAACATTTGTAACGTCATCCTCCAAATATCTGAATAAATAATAAATACAATTAACACATATAATTAAATATTTTTGTTAAATACCTAATTTCATGAATTAACAATCCTAACAAATACAATATTGAACGTAGGTATCATAATATAATAACCACACTCATAATTGAAAATTTGTCTTTGACACTACAATTATCATTCTCACGAAAACACAGTTGTTTCATTCACGTGTCACGTTTACCCCCTCTTTTTGTAGGTCGAGTAACATTCTCGCTTGGTGAAAGGTGCTGATGAGATATCCATGTGCCACGTCTACCCCTCTTTTTTGTAGGTCGAGTAGCATTCTCACTTGGTGAAGGCGTCACATGTTTGCATTAAAAAAACATATTAGTATGGAATAAAAATAAAGTTAAGAATCAAAGTAAAAATTCTTGATAAACTAGTAAAGTTAAGAATAGTAAGAAAATTGTATAAGCTCGCCCACTCCTATATTTTACTCTTCACTCAAACGGTTAGAATTCATCCACCAATAATCCATAACTAGTTTTGGAAAAAATGCACACACAAATAGTAAGTTATTGTGCTTACTTAGTCTAATGTAATTAATAAAGTATTCATTGATTTATTTTTTTAAGCAGCTATATTTATTAATAAAAAAGCCATAGTACATTAAGTATATATAGACTCGGTCTAACAAGAAACACAACTAGCTATATTTATTAATAAAGAAGACATAGTACTATATATAGACTCGGACTAACAAGGAACGCAACTACTATAGCAGTAGTAGAATGCACAAAAACATCCCTCAATTAACCAATCGTGTCACCATAATAAACGCTACACTAAAAATGCATATTGGAGCAGGCGTACCATACAGAATAGAAAACCACTACTTGGCAACAAAATACATAGCTGGCAATGACACAACCCTCTGTAACAAACCATTGACCAACAGACAATACACTACTAAAAAAGTTGGATTTTCCTGCAGATTTGAGCAAAAAATCCGCAGGAAACACGTTTCCTGCGGATTTTCCTGCGGTTTACGGTTCCCAGCTAATACCTTCGTGGGTAATAATTTCCACATGAAAATCCGCTGGAAAATCCGCAGGAAATGTTAATCTCAATTTTTTTAAACCATTGTAAATTATATATTAAAATAACTATAATATAAAAATTAAAATTAAATTTAAATTGCTTGAGTTTAATTAAAACAAGTTCATAAAACTATTATAAATAACCCTAATATAAAAGTAAAATTTTAATTTAAAATAATTTGAACTTAAATAAGACAAATTCATAAAACTACAATTTTACAATTTACTCTAAAAGGCACTATTGTAACAAGTTCTTACATAGCCACATTATTCAAAATAAGTCAAACAAGCAAGCTACTAATATAACAAATAAAAAATCAAATCAGAGTTCATTACAAAGGTCTTCTTCATCTGATTCTTCAATGCCATCTTCATTACGCAATAGGTCTTCTTCATCTGATTCTTCGACGCCATCTTCATTACGGAATAGGTTGAGGTTGAGTGACTTGAGTAGATATATAACCTTTCTCACAATTCTTCTTGAACTTTTTTTGGCGTAATAGTCCTTTAAATTATAATTTTCCTGAACAATATGTTAACGAAAAGAACACTAATAATAGTCATGTAAAATTATAATGATATTTTAAAATTATAATTAAAAGAATTATGTGCATTGATACAAACCAATATTTACTCTGAAGCACCAATCACTAAAACCAAAATTACTTAATACAGAATAGAACTCGCAAAGATGAAGAAATACCTTGACAAGCTCATCATCAGGAACTTTAAGCTTCTTCTGTATTCACACTATAATTTCGGCCAAAGTCTTACATTCATGTATGACCAAGAAGAAGGGTCCCCAAAGTTTTGAATTTGTTGTACATATAAAATGCAAAACCAAGTTACAAAAGGGTTGGCATACAATTAATGTCTCGAAGTAGTCAAATACAAAGAATAGTATAAAGCAAAATGGATTGATTTAAATTATATACCATTTGGTTCTGAGTTGTGTCTTTTGTGATAGAAGACTTCAAGCAACCTAAGCTCAGCATCAAGACGAGACAATTCAACCTGTAAAAATAAAGTGGCCGTTCGTAATCATAAATCTGTATTAAAAGCTAATAGGAAGAAGATGAAAGTAAGCTGCCTTACGATCATTCATTCTTCTCATAATATTCGTGTTCCTTTGACCCTCGTTCCACACTGTTTGCTTACAAGTGATCTTCTGAACTCAATTATCTTAATCACAGTTTCTGTTGTGGCTAGTAATTAATAGATGCATCCAAGTCCAACAGCTAAGCAAGCTCGTATCAAGAACTTCATAGCTATAATTTATTTTAATGACAAAAGAAAGGATAAATAAAAGTAAGATGCCAAACAACTAGGACGAGACTAATTAATGCTATGCACTAAAAGCAGGTGAAAAATGGAGATTAGCCACCTGACATTCAGATCCCCACACCATATCAAAGGCTTGTCCGAATTTTGGTGAACAAATTCCAGGATTCTGTTGTCCCATTTTCTTCTCCTTTGAAATGAGTTTGGCTCCTCTTTCCACCCATTATTTGGTACATATGTATTCAACAAATGAAATGTTTCAAATTCAACTAAGATTACTCGGCCATCTGGTTCATGTTTTCAGGCTAAAAACAAAAACAAGAAAGAGGATCCATTAGCAGTAAACCAAGCATTGAATATAATCCACAGATATGAGATCCAAGATTGAAAACAACACTTTTAGGCTTGAAACATTTTTTCCATCAGGGAAACCACGGTCTAGTAATTCACGGTAACTTCCACCACTATCACCTACAAGAATGTACACCACTTTTAGCATTTTTAATTTTTAATTTTAAGGAGGAGGAGAAAACAAGTTCCACTCAACCATTACAGATAACTATCTGTGCAGGAAAGATGTCACAAGCATCAGTTAGACAGTTAAAAGACAGACATCTATAACAGAGCATACACACTAAAACACCATATAGATTGAGAGCCCAGATATATCACTGATTTAAAGCATGTATACATTTTCAACAGCTCAAGTTTTTATATTACCTTGCCTTCCATTATATCCGTCATATAACAGCCCCTGACTATCTGGTCCAGAGAGAGAAACAGATTCCTCTTGGTTGTAGATCACCCCTTGTTGGTTCTATAGTTTTGAATCATGGGTAGCTTCATTCTCTTTGTAAAAGGGAACAATTTCTTCAAAGCTTTCATCATTAAAACTTAACTGCTCCTCCAATCGGCGCAAAGCTTGAGTAATCTCAACTTCAGTTGAGGTTCCTGATTCTGCTTCCGTTCCTTCGGAGTGACCCATTTCATTGTTCAAAATGAATATATCAGAGGTAACTTCTGCAGATCGAAACATATTGAATGGCTTGAGTTATAGAAGAGTTTTGAAAACAAATTTGATATGTCAAAGAAAATGGTTGTCAGAATATTTGAGTTAATTTAACTAAATTAAAAGAGAGCTTTGGAATAGAAAAAAAACAGTGTCGGGATACTGTGTGGAAATATGGATGGTGCGGCTGTCGGTGTGGAGGCAGATGAGGATCTGCGCGGAGAGCGTCGCCGGTTTCGGACGTCGGTCGGCTTCTCGTGACGGCGTCGTAAGTGGATCAAGTATTGTTCTTCTTCTTCCACTTTCTGTAAGACAAACTCAATAAAAACAAACAGAACAGTGATTTAAAACCGTTTTCTTTGTTAATTTACTCTATGAGAAAATTTGATACAAGTTAGATGATGACAATATGGTGTAAAAAACTTAAAGGGTGTGTATGATTTTGTGGAAAATATGTATCAGGTTTTGTTTAGATTGCATGTACATGTCAAAATGCTACTGTTAGACAAAACAGAAAAGTGTGTAAAATTGTGTGGAACTTTGTACGTTCAATAAAAAAGGAAAATAATTAATATGAGTGATATATTAGTAATACCTGGAGCCATTCCTCTTGCTGTTCCATAAGCATAACACAAGGATCATAGCATATTTAACATGCCCTAGTTAATCATCATTGGTTTAACAAAATACGATTGCGTCTCTATATTGGATTTGCACTTGCAAGAGTGCTGGTTGTGACTTCCGTGTCACAAATGCTACTAGTAAGCCATTCTTTGATTGGTTTAGCATGAAGCCGATAACACTATAAACAAATCATCTAGGCTATTTATTTTTGGTGACCGAGAAACTCCACCTCTTGCCAACAGCTGACTTATACATTGCATCGTATCAGAAATCGAACATAAATGGTAATCTCTTCACACTTTTCCGATCCTAATCAGATCACCTATCATCATAACCAGCCATCGTAACAGTAAGTGCTTTAAAGGGTCACAACTTTAACGATGTTTAACGGTAATCAAAGGCCTAACCATAATGTTTGCGGTAATAACAATAGGCATTATAAACAAATAACAATCGACTATGATCGATCAATAGAATCGTAAGAATCACTTATCATTCGGAGTCGACGATGTGTCGGATACACCTCTGCACTTTAATTTCGTTATCTTCTCCATTACTGATGCTTACACCGCATTCATTTAGTAATTGAGATTCAGCTTGAAAGCATCAAACTGTTGGTGATTCCCTACCCTCTTTATTATATAACAGAGCCGCTTAGTAATTCGCAGATATAAAACATTCCTGAGCACAAACGGCCGCTGCAGCTCAATTTCTAAAGTATGAAATGCCCCAATCTGCAGAAAACAATTAGTATAAGAAGTCAAATTCATCAGTTCAGTTGAAAACGAGACCGACAGTACCTGTTAACTAACTAACTACCTTAACATGTTCATTCTCTAGAATATTCTTCCCGCGAACACGCAAAACAGCACCTTCTTTATCAACAACAGCAACATCATAACCAATTTACAAGCTGCAATTTGAACATAATCATCAACAACACAACATCATAACCAATTTACAAGCTGCAATTTGAACAAAAGAAAAATGCATCAAGTGCAGAATTCAATTTAAGTAAAGCCATTCGTACAATTCATAACACATTACATCAGTTCCGAAGTCTATAAACATCGAGTTGTCCAAAGCCAAGACGAAATTTGATTGACAGTTTTAAGTTCACTAGCATCCGTCGGTTCTCTTTTCTTGCATTAAACATATAACTTCCATTTGTTTAAACTCTTAACAGTTTTTTAACCTGATTCAATTAGCATATAACTAATTCCGCAACAGAAAGCTCATAACAACTTCTAACAGTCATAACCGAATTCAGAACTGCCTAAATGTTTCTAACAAACTCAAAAACAACAAAAATCAAGATAGAGCCGAAGAAAGTAAAAATTGAAAATTGAAAATAACCTGAATGTAGCTTGCAGACACACTCCGTTTAATTCGAAGCATTTCTCTAAATTTATCCCCGTTTCTCTAAAGTGATGAAAAGCAGCTGCAGTTGTAGCTGGTGAGTTAAATAAAGATCCATTCTTTCTTTGATACTTCACGACTCTATTCATGTCCAGTGACTTCAACATTCCTTCTGACACATATGCTAGATATTCTCTCCACCCTTCTGAATTGCTTTCAGAGCCTCTACATCCAGACAATCACAAGAGGGTGAATTGGAACTGTTGTAGCATTAAGCATCTGAAACTTAGACATCATAATTTCGTACTGCAGTTGCAGTTTCAAATCTCCGAAGCAGGATCCATTAATTAGTATAAATTCATAATGAACCCACCGTATAGGGAATTAAGTCAATTATGCTGTTGTGACTATGTTTGTTTGGTTCCTCTATTTCCGAAAAGGGGTCACCTATGAGACCAGGTCCTATTGATGTATATCTGCTTAGTCTAATAGATGAAGACAACATAACCATTCCACCAGCTGGTGTCTTTGGATCGGGCAATTTTGACCGCCATTAGGGATTGTTCGGCTACGACGGACAATCAAAATACCAACTTAACACTGGATCAGGGGCCAATGGGTTAGTAGCCGCTACTGGAAAAGAGATTATGAGTAAGTGAGAGAGAGAAAGAGAAGAGAAGTGGGATACTATACTTCTCTTAGGGTGGTTTTCTTGGTAAATTTGGCACCTCAATCAGTAGCAGTATAGCGCAGGTGAATTGGCAAGGTGGTAATGTAAAGCTAAAAGCTAGATTCGGGTGTAATGTTTTTTCATGTTTAGAACTCCTTTTAATAAATTATTGTCTCTTCAACAAAAGAGATACTGCAGTAAAGAATATCGAATCAAGACAATTCAAATAAAACTAGTACATTACTCATTGTGTACATAAGACAATCAAATCAGTTTGGACATTTCATCAAGCATGTGGGGCACAAGCACGAAACGGTAATAACGACAATAATTCTCGGTTAATTCGTAAACCAGCCTGAGCATAATAATCAATAGCAACTAAGTAACACAACAACAACAAATCAAAAGTAAAATAGAAGCAAATAGAAGAAAAATTTGGGTGAGGCATTTTATCGAATACCTTGTGAGCAAGATCGAAAGCTTTCTCCTCACCCCAATGTGCATGAACTTGCTTGCAGTAGTATTGCACATTAAAATAATCATTTAAGCTAGAACCTATACTTGCACCTAAAGTGAATGGTTATGGAAGTGTACCATCTCAAGAAAAGATTAAAGAAAAGATTATAAAAAAAATGTTGTGGCGCCAAAATGTGATATTAAGTGGCTTTAAGCTATATTATACTTTGCACTATGCTTTTTCGAATGATTATTTTTGGAATGATTTGTAGACCAGTTTACTGTGTAGTATTTCAATTTGGCTTTGAAGCTCTTGTGGGTCAGAAAATGTGCACTTTATATTTTTGTTGAGGTTTATTTGCACATATATCATAATATCAAATTTGTACTAACAGGAATGGGCACATAAGCAGTACATTGCAAAGCACCTTCAGGGTCTTGTGTAGAACTTTTTGTTTTCCGTTGAAGCTTCCCATAGAAAGTTATATACTCTCTTCCGTCTTGAATATAATAAAAATATTTGGTTTAAAATTTGGACCTATTGCATTTTGACTTTTTTTATACTCAAGACAGAGGGACTAGTTACTTATAAGATACTACACAGCACTCGTGAACCATAGAATCTGTGCAGTATTGGTAATACAAATTCTACTTGCTGTTCGGTTTGGAAACTTGCATGCCTAAGCATACATAATTCAATAATTTTTTGTCTTTGGCAGTGACATATATTTCATTGGAGGCTTTGGTACTGTTGCTTGGGTGGATGTAAAGGAATATGAAACCCTTCAACCTGATAAGAATGCAATTGATGGTGGAGAGCAGTATCTGAAGGTAAATTTTCTAATTCTAACTCAAATTATTTCTTTCTTACTCCATTTAGAAGAATATTATGGGGTTGGTTTCTGGAAGGGAGATTATAGCTTCTTAAGCATAGTTGCTATAGAGTGGTGGTGATGGAGGCATAATTAAATGGATATTCACGCACTTCACTGGGGTTGTTTATATATGTTTACTAGATAAATAATTTTGTTTTCCTAATTCCTAACCTAACCCTTATTAGTTATTATCCCCTCCCAGAAAATAACCCTCAAGAAATGGCTGCAAGACAATATCTCGCGACAAAGGCATCAAATACATGTTTAAGATTTGTTTCTGTTATTACTAAATTTTGAAATACAGTTTTTCATTTTCCTCTTTCTTCATATCTCAAATTATTGCCATAGATTTAATCATGTGCCAGATGTTCACATTCAACAAATTGTCATCAGGAAGTCAAATTTAATAATTGTAAATACCCTATAAGTCTTTATAATTTGTCATACAAATACTCATTCGTGGAAGGACTGTACAAAACCATCAAACTGCCATTTAGTGGCCACAATATATTTCATGATGTGGGTTCCTTTTGGATCAAGCTACTGAGTCAGTACTCAACTAGTGATAATTGAGAGTATAATTGCTTTTCTGCCTTCTCTCCTACAATGATAATGATTCTCTGTATGTGTTTTCATGGGTGCTCTGTTGATATATAGGTTGGTCAATTTCCATCATTGTCAATCATCATTAACATAAAAAAGATAAAAGCTAACCTTTGTTGATTTTAGGAGTTGCGGAACCGACTGTTATAATGTATACTTATCTATACAATTTCTGCAAAAATACACCTGATTTGGGTGCTGACCTCTTTCTAGCTCGGGCTGGTTGGTAAGCTATTTCAACTTTGTATACTAATTTCTGTTTCTAGGTTTTTTTTCTTCACATTTTTCGTAAATTACCTTCTATATTGTAGATTCAATTCTTAAATGATTTAACACTTAATTGGTTTCTGTCACAGAAAATAAATCCAACTGAAACATTTGAAAAGATATCACCATTGATTATCAGTATGTACCTTAACTAATTTAACACTCGTTCAAATAATTTACATTTCCCTTAACTAATTTATCTCTTGACTTCTGGGATTGTCATTCCTACATGTTGCCTTGGATTTACTGCTAAAATGTAGTGTTGGTATTATGATGTCTGTGTATAGAAGGTACTATAAGTTCAACGGTAAAGGAAGGTGTGACGACAACAACACTGCTCCTCCTTGCTTAGGGTAAGAAGTTTCCCGGCTCCGATTAGGTTTCTGTGGATTGCATTTGCAAATGTGGTTGTTAATAATTGTCATTACTCTAGATTTTCCCATTTTGTTGGCCAACTGTTTAGAAGTGTGCCTTACTGTGATGTCTTCCCTTCACATTGGCTATTCCATAATTGACCTCTATATGTTGTATGATTAAACTTACAAGAAAACAATCAAGAAAATAGAGTACTATGATCCTCTTTCAATCTCGCAATCTCATTTTTTTCAAATTTTCTTCTTCAATTTCACTTTCTATGTTTCTGGATTTTCAACGTTGAAAAGTTACGTCTTCTTTTAATTAATGCGTTGAGTTTCTATACGTTGAATTTTATTACTGATTTCAGGTTAGAATACTTGAATTAATGTCGATATAATGTCTTCAATATAATTCGATTCTTGATGAAAAGAGAAACGCTGCTGTAGCTCATCATGGTAGTATTGCAATGGTTAATGAAAGGTATGTACTTTAATTTTTCCACGAAACATTTGTCTCAACTATGTTATTTACAAACTAAAACTTTTTATATGAGGGCATTTGGTCTAGTAGTATGATTCTCGCTTTGGGTGCGGCAATACCAATGGGAAACTCATGGGAATAAACGAGTATGTTTTATTTAATATTTTCATGGCGGGATAAATATTTTCATGGCGGGAATTCATCCTATGGATGAGAGTCTTTCATTTAGACCTTACACTCGGGAAGAATTCATTGATGCGGTAACAAATTTTCATGGGCATGTTATACCAATTAAGTCGGAGCTGTCGTGCTGGAATGGTCAACTATATGAAGTTAAATACTGTAAATCTGCAGATGGTGAAGACTGGATTGTCCCGATAAAGGCACCTGTGAGGATGAATTCAGATTAGTGACATATCATAATCCTCCTCCTCTGATTAATATCTCTGATTAATATGTGAGGCAGAGGCAGTTTTCGTGGTGGTCGGAGTGGAGGTGCTGGTGGTGGTCGGAGTAGAGGTGGTGGGTGGAGAGAGGTGGTGCGGTGGTCGGAAGAGTGGGTTGTGGTGGTTAGTGTGGAGTGGTGGCCATTGTGCCAGTGCGGTTTGGGAGTGGTGGCGACAACTCACGGTGCGAACGTGATATGAAGATGGCTCGGTGTTGGTAGTCGGTTTTGTCGATGTTTTATGTGATTGACATTTTATGTCATGTATCAGATCGTGGCAAGACATTATTGCATTAGAATAGGAGTAGCAAAGTTTAAATTTTTATTTGACTAAATTTAAGTTTTTAATGTGTTCTATATTGTGTTTGAGTTTTGTCAATCTTAAGGAATTAGTGTGTTTTGTAGGACTAAATTTAAGTTTTAGTCCTACAAAACACACTAATTCCTTAAGATTGACAAAACTCAAATACAATACAAAACACATTAAAAAACTTAAATTTAGTCAAATAAAAAATTATTCGACTTTCCCCAACTTTGCTATCCTCACTATTCTAATACGATGTAAGTGTCTTGTCACGATCCCTAGATACATGACATAAAAGAGAATTAATTTTAATACTAAAACATAAGAAATATCATCGACCCAAAAATAGCAGCACCACCAACACCGATACTAATAGTACCATCTACATTCACATCCACGTTCGCAGCAGCACTGAGAGTAACAATGTCGCCACCACCTCTCCCAATAACACTCACTGCACTACGGCCACCACTAGCACCAGCAGTAACAATGTCGCCACCACCTCTCCCAATAACACCCACTGCACTACGGCCACCACTAGCACCTCCACTCTTCCGACCACCGCGGCCACCACCAGCACCTCCACTCCGACCAGCACCTCCTCTCTGACCACCACGAAAATTGCATCTGCCTCGCATATTAATCTTCCGACCACCGCGGCCACCACCAGCACCTCCACTCCGACCAGCACCTCCTCTCTGACCACCACGAAATATTAATCAGAGGAGGATTATGATATGTTACTAATCTGAATTCATTGTCACACGTGACTTTTTCGGACAATCTATCCAGTTTTGACCATCTGTAAATCTCATAGAGTTGACCATTCCAGCACGACATCTCCGGCTTAATTGGTATAACATGCCCATGAAAATTTGTTATCGCATAAATGAATGCTTCCCGGGTGTGAGGTGGAATTGGAAGACTCGCATCCACCACATTCCCGCCATTTGAAGTGCTTTGAAAATATTAAATAAAACATACCCGTTTATTGTCATATGAATATATTTCTTTTTGAGAAAGTTGGCACATATGCCATGAGTTTTCCATTCGTGTTGCCAAAATCTGAGGTTAGTCTTAAACATTAAGCTTGGCCAGCATTCATTCATCTTGTCAAATAACGACGGACCAATCTAAAAATATAAAACATCAGAAATAATTTTTAAAATGAGTCAAGGAAGTTAAACGTTGAAAATAAACAAAGCTATTACCTGATCTCCGGCCGATTTTCCTTGCAACAAAGAATATGTAATCCTACCGGTTGCTGGACAGTTTCCTGGTTGAGGTTCACGGTCGTTGGTAGGCCAGAGGCCATGGATGGTTAAGTTGTCTTCTCTTGGTGTAGCCACACACGGCTTATTAAACGCCTGCTGCATCTCACAAAATGTTGGACCCCACGTCATTGCGAGAACAAGTCTATCAAATGCATCCGCGCTTCCCAAGAGAAAAAACATAGACGCGGGCTTTTTTTTCATTCAACCCCCTTGTCCAATTTTTATTTATTTTCACATTTTTATATATATCTCTCTCTCAAAACCTAATCTCTCATTTCAGATCTTCATTTCTTCACTTCTTCACTTCACTTCAATTCATCATGTGTAAGCTCTCTCTCTAACCTTTGTTTTTTGTTCTTACTAGCTCGATTTACTTACAGTTCATGATTTCACATCACTTGCCAATCTCAGCATTTTACATATTGCATCCCAGCACCACTGAATGCCCCGCATTGACAGGGTCTCGAGGGCTGTAAGCTTTCCAAAATCAATCATGTAAACTCTCCCTGTAAGTAATTAACAAGAAAGGAAAATAAATTGAGCTGACAAAGCCGATTATTTTGCAAATTACATGGGAGCACAATAAAAAATCAAAGGCCAATAAGAAATTCAAAAGTACATGAATCACTTTAAACATCCAATTCAACTACCTGCACTATTGGAAATTGAAAGCTTTTTCAAATGCTTGGTTTCAGGGACCCTAATCCAGCTACAACCTTGTACCTCAAGAGATTCAATTTTAGGGGCAATGAGCGAAAGAGAACAGTTTCCAAGACCATAAAAATCCAGCCTACAGTCCAATAAAAATAGCAGGTCAATTGTAATTGATTGGACACCTTCACACCCAAGCAGTAACAACTTTGTCAGATTCGGGCATGACCGAATCACAGCATTCACTGCAGCATCCTCCAATCTTGCCCCAACCACTTCAAGGATTTTAAGATTATGGAACTCATCCCATTTAGGGACACGTTCAATCAAGACACCCCACAGTTTCAGACTCTCCAAATTCATTGCTGCACCAATGCAGTCCAACTTTGACGGGCTCTCATGAACAATCGCATTGTCACCAAGGTTGTCCATTCGAAGCTCAAGATAAGAAAGAGATGGACCTGCAAGTGCTAGCCATGAAGCAAGGCTGGAAGGGGAGAAAGGGCAGAAAACAATTAGCTCCTCTAATCGCTCAACAGCTGATACCATTCTTCTCACAATGATGTCAGAATCTTCATCATGAGGAGGGTTATCAAACGCATTGCGAGTAAAACAGAGAGATCTGATATAAGCCAACGGGTTCTTCCATCGCTTAGAAACACAATTGCAATACGCCACATCACGTCCATTGCTGATGTGCGACAATATGTATTGAAGAATCACATCAGGCAGAGACTCAATTGCTGGGGACAAGAATCAAAATAAATAGTTGTCAGCGTACAGACAGATCAAAAAACATAATTCCAAATCATGAATATACGAAGACAAAGCACCACTTGAAGTCAAATTTAGTGTCTGTCATCAAGCACAAATATTAGAAGAATCTGAAAACCCCAAATCATCAAACTCCCACAAACAAATTAAAACATTTCATTCCTCTTAATATCTTAGCTATATTCAGTATAGCTCAAATTTCTTTTGTGCTAAAACAGTTCTCAGCATACAGACAGATCAAACAACATCATTCCGAATCAGCATTAAATGAAGTCAAAATTAGTGCAACCAAACAAAACAATTAATTAAGAGTGTCTAAAAACCTCAAATCATATCCCTCACAGACTAATTGAACCATTCCATTCCTCTATCTATCTAACCTATCACAACCCCAAAACCCTTTTGTGTTCAGCTCCAAAATCTTCAAATTACTATCCAAATCAACACCTCCTAACACCAACTCTGAATCGAAAACAACTAAATAAGCATTACAATGAACATCAACAGAATCAGAATACTATCATTTCACACACCCAAAATAAATAAATACATAATCAACAAAAAAACTACAATTTATCATCAATTATCTCTAAATCAAGCTCAAAACAATCATTTTTAAAACCATTAGCTTAGCATTGTTAGCTACAAAATGAACCAAACCATAGATTGAACAAAAAAAAAAAACAATTTACAACATAACTAGAGAAACCCAATCACTAAGATCTAAACACAATTGCATACAGAAATGAAACAATTGAACTTGGAATACATAAATTTGCATGCTTATGAAAATGAAATCATGAACTGTAAGTAAATCGAGCTAGTAAGAACAAAAAACAAAGGTTAGAGAGAGAAAGAAGAGAGAGAGAGCTTACACATGATGAATTGAAGTGAAGTGAAGAAATGAAGATCTGAAATGAGAGATTAGGTTTTGAGAGAGAGATATATATAAAAATGTGAAAATAAATAAAAATTGGACAAGGGGGTTGAATGAAAAAAAAGTCCGCGTCTATGTTTTAGGGATTTCAAATTTGTTTGAATTTTTTTTAAGGAGACATGAAGTTGCTGCCCATAATTTTGTTTGAGGATTCGAAGCTTATTTAGAATTTGATTTTTTCGTGTTGCAATACTATTTCCCGCTTCCCAAGAGAAAAAACAAAATAAAAATGGAAGATCTCATTACAAAGAAAAGCAAAAGATACTTGAGAAGACTGTTTTTTTTTACCGAAAGAAAGGTGTGAAGTGGTAGTCTTTATTTAAAGACGTGGTTAGGGCTAGGAATTTTGGGATCCTAATTTATTAAAACATATTTATTAATTAAGCAGGTCCTAATTTGTTAAAACGTAAATTGAGTATAATTTTTATCACTAATTTGTTATTTAATAAAGACGACAATAGTTATTGTAAACTAATTACATTTTATTTTATCAAAAATCACGAGAGAAAATATTTGTAACTTGAAAAATTAGTTAAAATTAATTAATATTTTGTTAATATTTCCGTGGTAAAATTAAGGATAAATACAAACTATAAGTATGAAAAATTAAAATTAGTAAAATTAAATTATATTAATAACAATTTTTTCACACTTTGTGGTAATAGCACTTAATGTTGTAGAAATATTTGTTTATAATATATCTTCCTAAACAGCTAGGAGGTGAGTTTTCGGAAGAATTAAGGAATTTCAGAGGAAGTTCCCAGTAAGTAAATTGATCAGGGGATAGTATTTAGGGATTCAGAAGCTTAAATGAATATGCTTAAACTCTAAACGATGTGTCTTGTTTACTCCTTAGTTGGGAGCCTTATTTATAGAGATGTATGAACCCCATCAATCATTACATGCAGCTGTTGGGGCCCTTCATCATGCGTAACTGAGTTGCCATAAAGATAAGTAATCTTCGTCGCTGCCAATGATGACTGATAACATAATGTGTGTCGTCATGTATAAATAAAATGTTATGTTCTTGATGGACTGGTCACTCTATAACAGCCTCATCATGGTCGGTCTTGGAGTAACGTCTGGAGCCGAGGATGTTAGTCGAGCACGAACCCGGCTACTGATCCTTCATCTCCCAATGTGTCTGATCTCATGCTTCCGGTCATCAAAACCAGTTCCGATTTGGGGATCATGTCAAGATGCTACTCGACTATCTGCTAGTAAGTCTATCTTGATCTCTCCTAACCTGGGCAGTAGATCTATGTATGAACATAAGCCCCGCGAGCATATGACTTTTAACAAAAAGACTTATGCTCGGAAAACATGAATATTGATCTTTGCCCCGGGTTAAGCTCCCATTACCGAGTTAGAGCTCGGCACGCGTGATACTCACACTCCAATTTCTCAACAATCGCTTAGTGTTTTAGGCATAATCATTAATTAAGATTTTTCATAACTTACGCGTGTTTCCTCTTCCTCAGCCAATAACTTCTCTCTTTTAAAGTTAATTCCATAAAACTCTCTCACATTCTGCTTTGCATGCACCTTCCAGAGTTCCCTAGATGAAGTGGAGATAGCGAAACTTCGCTCTTTATAGAGGGTATCCTCAACCGGGAACGAAGATGATATCTTCCTGGAAGCTTGCAATCCCGGAGAGGAAGTGTTGATGTGTTGAGGAGGATCCTCAGTATCGCCAACATGTGTTGCAATGATTGCGACGGGCAATAATCGTAACCGCCTGCGGCGCGCCACGTTGTTGTTTGATGCCGGTCATTGCCTCAGATCGGCGCCTCGACCATACCGACATTGGCTTCTTTCACCAAAATATCTCTTGTGACATTTGAAGATGACTCACCGAATCTTCCGCCTTGATTCTAGCTCGACAGCTCGTGAATCCGAAGAATTTCAATCGATGATTGAAGAATGTGTTCGTAAACATATCCCACTCCATTCGACGTGGTTGAACTCGTTGCGATCTCTCCTCAAGACTTCTCATTTACCACGAGTCAGTGGGCAGCGGTGCTAGCCATTGTCGAGTATCGCCAAAGCTTCTGTCATTCGTATGGATATAGTACTCTTCGATAATACCACTTTCGAGCTCGACAAACTCCTCTTGGAAGTAATGGATCCACTTCATTATGGTGAGGATGGATCTTGAACATAGGACTTCAATGCGAACAAGAGGTGCCACATTATTTGAGTAGGAACCTTGAACTTGTGGAATCACCACACGGGAACTAGACTCGCATCATTTAGCCCGACATCTTGATTTCCACGCACAGATCTTCGTTGTCAGTATTTGTCATCCTCATGAATCATTTCGTCTTCTTCTCCGACCACCGGTTCTTGATACATCGCCACCGGTCCACCCTAGGTCCCCATTGACGCCGACCTTCACGGCGATGAGTCTTCGCCGGCGATGACCATTTTTCGGCCCGAGCCGGAATTTTGACTGTTCAGAGCCATTTCTTCTACAATAAATAGCGAGAAAATTAGAAACGGTCTTCATGTATGAATGTCATGCCATGATATGTGATGATGCAATGCAATGCAATGTTTTCAAGGACCTTAGGAATTTAAATTTGTTAAGCAAACACGAACAAACTTTTATTAGTTTCTTTTTTCTTCTTTTTTTGGTACAAACATGAACATGAATAAAAAGTTTGTTCATGCTTGTTTAACAAATTTAAATTCCTAAGGTCCTTGAAAACATTGCATTGCATTGCATAAACATCGCATATCATGGCATGACATTTCATAATGTACATGAAGATTTTCTCATTTTCTCGCTATTTATTTTAGCGAAATGGCTCTTGAACAGATCAAAGATCTCGTGCTCGAATGCTCGGTGAAATGGTCACCACTGGTCCAAGGCCGAAGACTTGAAGAAACTCATCACCGAAAAGAAGGTCATCGGTGTCCTCAACATGGGAAGACGCAGGGTGGACCTAGGGTGGTCACCGTAGAACTCGGACAAGCGTTGAACCGATGAAAGTATCAAGAACAATGAAGAAAGCTAGCGTGAGTCTGAAAATAGGGAAGAAGACTATGAGAACGAGCAGTATTCTCATGAGGAGGATAAATACAAACAACTTGAAGATCGTCTCAATGTGGAAAATTTGAAATGTCCTGAATTTTGATGATCCGAGCCTAGTTCTTGGTGGTGATTCCCACAAGTTCAAGGTTCCTACTTTTGCCAAGTATGATGGCATCTCTTGTCCGGAGCTACATTTGAAGTCCTGTGTTCATAAGATCCATCCTCACACCGATGACTATGGATCCATTACTTCAAGAGAGTTTATCCGAGCTCACTGAGTGGTATTATCCAGAGTACCCACATCCATACCGAATGACTTAGCGATGCTTTCACAAGCGATCAGATAATGTCGAATGGCACTCACCGCATGCAACTACAAAGCATGTCTATGGGTCGTGATGAAGTTCAAAGAATATGCTCGAAATGGAGAGGTCTAGCGAGTTCAACCACCCTTGTCCAATAGGAGTTGGTTGATATGTTTATGGAACACCGACAGTCCATTCTTCAATCATCCGATTGAAACTCTTCACCGATTCACCGAAATGATATTGACGGAACGATGAAGCCGGAATCAAGAGTGGAAAGATTCGGTGAGTCATCTTCAAATACAAGAGATCTTTGGTGTAAGAAGTCAATGTTGTGTATGGTTAAGAGCCATGTCAAAGCCGATCGTGCTCAATGCGTGGGCAGGATCTCCAATCTTACACCGCAACCTCCAAATAACGCAACGTATACGCCACAAGATAGTTTATAAGATCAACATGCCATTGTCGCAAGCCTTGCAACACATGTGTTGACACCTGAGGATCCTCCTCAAGACATCAACACTTCCTCTCCGAAGTATAATCCTAATGCCAAGTGTGCATACCACTCCAACACTTCCTCTGATGACTGTTAAGAAGAATCTGCTGCAAGTCGGTGTCAATCCAGGATGACCGGAGAATTGTCGTTGGTGCCCATCTACACCTGACAGATGTGCTTGGTTTAGAAGGCGTATTCAATGCATGATGGATAATCGAGAAGTGTTATTTCTGAAACCTTCACGTGTGGAGAATCTGTGTGAAGACATGTCTAAGAATCTGAAGATCGAAGATGTGAGCGAAGCCCTACCAGAAGTCTGGGATACCTTAGGGCAGCCAAGTGGAAAGTTTGATTACATGGTGAAGTATACCGTTCCTGAACATTGTAAGATTCCTATTGAAGATGTTAAGCCAACCGGATGGGGAGACGATTTCCCAGAAGACTATGCTGATGTAAACACCATAAGGATCTCCTCTACTGATCCCGTTCCTAGAGTGGCACCTCCCATCATTACTTCTCCCGTACCAGTCCCATACTCCTCTGACAAAGCTATACCGTGGAACTATGAAGCTGAAGTTTACTATCATGGCGTCAAACAAGACCTTTTGACCATTGAGGACATTACAGTTGAAGCTACCATTCCTGACATTGACAACATCACCAGATCAAGCAAGGTAACCAGAACCGGAAGAGTATTTTCTCCAGAGATCTCTCCTCCAAAAGATACTGTGACTTCAGCTCGCATTCCAGCTATCGAACCAGTTCCCGAAGTTAGAGGGAAAGAACCAGTGACTCATCCTTCTCAGATAGAAGTACCAAAGGAAGTTGCTGAAGACCCCTCCAAGCAAGAAATGGAGGAAATTCTGAAGATAATCAAGAAGAGTGACTATAATATTGTGGAACAGTTGGGATAAACTCCGCCCAAGATCTCCATGCTTGCTCTGCTATTGTGCTCTGAGGCTCATGCTAAAGCCTTGGTGAAGTTTCTAAAGAATGCTCACATACCGCAAGACACGACTACTGATCAATTTGAAGTTTGTATTGCTAGCCTGGCTGCCAACAACAGTCTAGGCTTCTCTGATGCTGATTTGACTCCTGCCGGAAGGAAACACAACAAAGCCTTGCACATCTCCGTTGAATGCAAGGGCATCACATTGTCTCATGTTTTGGTAGATACCGGTTCTGCTTTGAATATCCTACCGAAGAGTGCTTTCGACCGACTTGATGTTGAAGGATTGGTTTTGAAGCCCAACAATATAATTGTGAAAGATTTTGATGGTTCTAAACAAACAGTACTTGGAGAGCTCACTCTGCCAGTTAAAGTCGGTTCCCAGGCTTTCGACTCCACTTTCTTTGTCATAGACATCCGTCCAGCTTACTCTTACCTACTTGGACGCCCTTGGATACATGGGGCAGGCGCTGTTACCTCTACCTTGCATCAGAAGTTGAAGTACACAGTGAAGGGGAAAGTTGTTACAGTATACGGTGAAGAAGAATACATGGTGAGCCATCTGCAGTCGTTTCGATACCTCGAAATGGAAGGGGAATTCTTCGAAACTCCTTGTCAAGATTTCGAAACAGTTCCAAGAGTCATGCCTGTTGACTCTCATGTCACTCCTGAAGTTACACAAGTTCCGCATAGGATGGCCTCGCTGAAAGATGCTCAAGCTACAGTTGAAGAAGGAGGTCGTACTATTTGGGGTCAGCTCCCTGATCTTCCTTTCAAATCTAACAAGACTGGTTTAGGCTTCACCACCAAAGGTCAGAAGATGATACGCCACTAACGTGCCGGCCAACTTCCCTTCCACATTAGCAAGAATGGAGTCCATGCTATAGAAGACGAAAACAGCGACTTCGACATCAACGACTAGATCTTCCCAATTCCTGACAGCGGACTCACCAATTGGAAGACCGAAGACGTCACACCAATCTCCTTTAGATAGGAGTAATTGCTTTTGTTTTCGGTTATGCTTTTCGTTCTTTATTTACGTTCAGACAATAAACTTTAAAGTCTAATGCCTTGCCCGGGGCATCACGACTCGTTTATGAGGGTTATCATCTGTTATTTGGGTATTTTCATTTAATAAAATCATTGGACTTTTGCATTTAAGTGTTGTTTTCGTTTTTTCTTTTACTTTACTACCCCTTCAAAAAGCTATGTGTTCTTACACACACCCACGTGATACACTGCAGATTCACTCTAAATCTCGTTCATAACAACTTTGCTATTGTTAAATATGACTTCGATAATCTGATCTACCAAGCCGAAGACGAAGGTGAGGAGGATTGTGAGGTGCCAGGAGAACTTGTTAGATTGCTACAACAAGAAGAACAAGTTATACAGCCACACGAAGAGCTGGCCGAGGTTGTGAATCTAGGTACTGACGAAGACAGAAAAGAAGTCAAGATAGGAGCGGGTCTTGAGAGTAGTGTCAAAGAAAGATTGGTCCAGATGCTACGAGACTATATCGAGGTTTTTGCTTGGTCATACGAAGACATGTCAGGTCTAGACATAGACATTGTGGTGCACCGATTACCGACCAAAGAAGGTTTTCTCCCTGTGAAACAGAAGGTCCGTCGTATGCGTCCTGAGATGTCAGAGAAAATCAAAGCCGAAGTTATGAAGCAGTTCAATGTCGGTTTCCTAGCAGTTACTTCTTATCCATAATGGGTTGCGAATGTTGTACCTGTACCTAAGAAGGATGGCAAAGTGCGAATGTGTGTGGACTACAGAGATCTGAACAGAGCGAGTCTGAAAGACGATTTTCCACTTTCTCATATTGATGTTCTAGTCGACAACACCGCTCGATATAAGGTTTTCTCCTTCATGGATGGTTTCTCTGGTTACAATCAGATCAAAATGGCTCCTGAAGACATGGAGAAGACTACTTTCGTTACACAGTGGGGCACATTCTGCTACAAGGTCATACCGTTCGGACTGAAGAATGCTGGTGCCACTTATCAACGTGCCATGTTGGCATTATTTCATGACATGATTCATCACGAGATAGAGGTCTACGTCGACGACATGATAGACTGAAGAAGTACAGACTAAGACTTAAGCCTAACAGCACCTTTGGAGTCAGATCTGGTAAACTCCTAGGGTTTGTTGTCAGTGGTAAAGGTATTAAAGTTGACCCCGCCAAGGTTAAAGCTATCCAAGAAATGCTAGTGCCCTGCACCGAGAAAGAAGTCAGAGGTTTCTTGGGACGATTGAACTACATTGCCAGATTCATTACACATCTAACTGCCACTTGTGAACCAATCTTCAAATTACTGAAGAAAGATCAAGTAGTGGAATGGAATGATGATTGCCAAATAGCTTTTGATAAGATCAAGGAGTATCTGCAGAATCCTCCTATCCTGATGTCGTCTGCCAAAGGAAGACCTCTCATCATGTACTTAACAGTATTAGAGAACTCAATGAGGTGTGTGTTGGGGCAACATGACGAGTCTGGTCGAAAAGAGTATGCAATATACTACCTTAGCAAAAAGTTTACCGACTGTGAAATAAGGTACTCACAGCTCGAGAAAACTTGCAGCGCTTTGGATTGGGCTGCTCGTCGACTAAGACAGTATATGTTGACTCACACTACCTTGTTGATCTCCAAGATGGATCTGATAAAGTACATATTTGAGAAACCTGTTCTCTCCGGAAGAATAGCAAGATGGCAAATTATCTTGACCGAATACAATATCCAATATACTTCTCAAAAAGCGATAAAAGGAAGTGTAGTAGCCGATCATTTGGCTCATCAAGCGGTAGATGACTATCAGTCTATGCAGTTCGAGTTTCCAAACAAAGATGTTTCAGTTATCGACACGAAGAACTGTGACACGAAGGACCTGAACAAGGATCCCGATGGACCATGGTCTTTGATGGAGCCTCAAATGCACTTGGCAATGGCATTGGCGCCATTATTACATCTCCTACAGGCGGACATACGCCTTCCACCGCCAGATTATGTTTCAGCTCACCAACAACATGGCCGAATACGAAGCGTGCATCATAGGTATTAAAGCTGCTATCGATTTAAGAATCAAATTCTTGCAAGTGTATGGAGACTCAGTTTTAGTGATCAGTCAGATTAAAGGCGATTGGGATACGAAACATCCGAATCTCATTCCATACTGTAATACGGTGAACTGACTTTGTAGGTTTTTTGTATCGCAAATGTGCGGATAGCAAGAGTCGCCACCGACTTTTCTTTTATCCAATTAAGGGAAGGTGAAAAGAACAGGAAAAGACCTTCGTTAGATTCGAGTAAGGAGAAAGTTATGAAAAGGGAAGGTATTAGCACCCCTTTCCAGCCGTAGTTATCTACGGGCTCTTAGTTGCTCTTAGATCATTTTAAATTTGTGCTTTCTGTGTGTTTGAAAAATGTTTTGAAAAGGCATTTCGCTTTGACTTTGTAATGATTCATATAGGAATGTATACAAATTGTTCGGAAATGTTTCGTTTTGAAAAGAATTTGAACTTTGACAAAAGTGTGAGGTGTGAAAAGTATTTTGATTTGAGCAAGCAACTAAAAGTCTTATTACCCACTCAGAATTGGTCATTTTCGTGTTATTTTACGTTCCTTTAGAATAGTGCTATCCATACCATTAGTTGGTAGGTAGCCCTATTTGTTGGATGTAAGCGGGACATTCGAAGGGACATCGGATGGTCATAGAAGGCAACTTGTAAGAAGTATCCTAGCACATTCGAAGGGACTATCATCATTTTTCGTAGGCGACAATCGAGGGTCAAGATCATGTATTCGGAGGCGACTTCATGGGTCTTATGATCTTTGTATCGAAGGGACTATGATGATTTGTTTTGAAGGCAACGGTGCTAGGATACCTCTACGTTCGAGGGACTTGACCATCTGAA
The DNA here is from genome assembly GCA_021764765.1 of Vicia sativa. Lineage (NCBI taxonomy): Eukaryota > Viridiplantae > Streptophyta > Magnoliopsida > Fabales > Fabaceae > Vicia > Vicia sativa. The sequence goes on along the minus strand of CM038797.1, from coordinate 90,258,829 downwards.
TTCGTAAGGCAACGAGAGAGAATTACCCTAAGGGGTGCATGTGTGAAAAGAGTGTGTTGATTTCAGATATTTTTATCTTGGAATTAGAGTGAGCTATGTTGATTTTATCTTGCCATACACGCCTAATTACTAGCAGTTTATAGGGTGCGAAGATTAAAATGCGGGGAATGTAAAGTGCGGAAAGATAAATCCTACGCTATTACATGGCTTTGGGGGCAGATACATAATTTAAAATGCGGAAAATAAAAGCCCTAATTATACTATTACATCCCATAAGCAATTACATAATTGGAAAAAAGAAAACGATAAAAAGAAATCGTCCGAAACGAGATAACCTGTGAAAAGATGAGAAATCGGAAAATACGAGGAAATCGAATAAGAGAAAAATGTTAGTAAAAATGATAATTTTTAAATGAGAAAAATATTTCATGCTGGAAATAATATTAATATGCTAAAATAATTTTTTGGGATTTTTTGGAGTTAATTTAATAATTAAAAACTAATTAATGGTGATTTAAATGATAAAATAGAAATAAAATTAAATATGCATGCAAAAATTATATTTTTAATTTTATAAATTAAATAAACATTTTCTGGAAATAATGCAAAAAGGAAAATATTTTTTGGTATTTTTTAATGCATGATAAAAATTATTGAAATAAATTAAAATGAATGCAAAATATTAAATAAAATATGAAAATATGAAAGAAATGCAAACAAGTGAAAAAAAACCAAATGCCATGGCCAGGGATCGAACTCAGGACACTGCCTTCACACCCCCACGCCTTTGCCAACTGAACTGGAGTGCACGCGTGTTTGAAAACCGGAGCGAATGGCATGTGAACGGGTGTCACTCCCTGGTTGTACCAATCTCGCGCCAAACTTCATCTCCTTCGTTTTGAAATCCTGAGAATTCTGCGTCGGCTTTGGTTCGACGCTATGACCCCTGCTAACATCAAAATCATGTACAAGCAATATAAATGAAATCTAAAGCCATGGTTCGATTCGTCTTGGTCCACTGATCATCCTGGTGGTATCGGTTTGGTCCAATTTAACCTAATTAGAGAAGCCCTAAAACGTGACCTGAAACCCTAATCATGGCATATCATGCTCCAGGCCACGAAAATTCAATTGAATGACCCAGAAAGCTTGTAAACCTTGTTCTAAGCACGAAACAAACATCAAAACACATTAACAATGCATGAATAACAGAATTCGAATTTGAAAAAAATATGAACAAACCAAATCGTGATTTCGTGATTCTTGATGTTTTGAGAGTCAAAGGTCAGGTTGATTCTAAAGACCTCAAGGAATGCAATAGAACGCTTGAATTGGGTGAATCAAGCAAAACTAGGCTGCCGTTGCTTCAAGTGCACGGTTTTTTTTGAGTTTGAATAGGGTTTCTCCAAGCAATTTTTCTCTCCTCATTCATGTGGCATGTATTGTATATATATAGTAGATGGAATTGGAGCTGATTTAAGGAAGAATTAATCATCAATCAATGCAAAATATATTTGATTTTGTACTAAATCAAATTTTCTCTTTTTTGATCAATTTCAATCAAATTCTTGCCATATCCAATCAAATTTCGAAATTTGCTGGCTTTCTTGGGTTGCTTGAATCTCAAGGAAGAGAGAAAAAATCAATTTGCAATTAATTTTGATTTTATACCTTATTTTTGAATTTAATTTGTATTTAAATGAATAAAATCCAAATTAAATAGAAAAATAAAATAAAAATTCGTGGCATTGGTCTTGGATACTCCTAATTGTATAAGGAATAAGTTTGGATGAAGAAAAAGTAAGCCCATTTGCAAAAAAAATTATTTTTACAAGTATCTCTCTTTGTGCACTTCTTCAAAATTGCTCAACTTGTGAATGGTGTATCTTGCTCAATTTTCCATATTTTTGAGTGTTCTTGGACTTTTTGGAAAGCTCTAAGAGTCCTCTAACCAACCTCTTTTGTTTCATATCAATTGGAGTTTCCATGCTCAATATATCTTCAAAACAAAATGTTGACTTTTTGTTGACTTTGAAAAGGACTTGTAATGTTTTGATCCATACCTTCCAAATGAAGCATTTTTTGAACATTCTTGTGAGACATGAAGTTGTAGAGAATTGAATTTCCATCAAAACAAGAGGTGGTGGAAAAATTTCTAAGAAAGTATGAAGAAGTTATGCTCAGTCAAAGTTTGGTTGACTTTTCACTGAGAAACCCTAATTTAGAAAGTTTGACTTTTGAGCAAATCTTGAGTTTTCTTGATGAATCATGATCAACCCTTGATAAAATGATGAATGTAACTTCAAAATGAGGATGTTGACCAAAAATCATGAAGTTTGACTGTATGTTGACCACAGTTGAGTTTTTGTCCAACACAACTGATTTTCAACCATCTGAACAATTGTCTGAGGAAACTTGACTTGTGAGGCTTGAAACTTGACATAGAGAATCTTTGAAGCATATGAGGAGGCATGAAGGACATTGGAGATGTTGGAAGTCCATCTGGATCGAGAATTGCCAAACCCTAGTTTGGGTTGATTGTCTAGGAGAGGGTTTGTCTGATCAACCCTTGAGGAATCCTTGAGCATGGATGTATGAAATGTCTTGAGGAATAGGAGGGCAAATTTTGGGGTATGACAGCTTCCCCTGTTCAATCTTCTTGTACTGGAAGGGTAGGATTGGCATGCTCGCCTTTCGTGGCCTGGAGGTAGAAGATGATTGAACACTCGAGTACACCTGGAAATCGGGAATGGGCTTACAGATGCCATTTGGAGAAGTTGGAGACTTCGCTGGGGAATGAGTCGCACGCTAGACTTGAGTTTGTTGATAGGAGAATTGACGGGGATGGGCTTAAGATGCCATCTGGAAAGGTCGGTGCTGAGGAGTGAGCCGTACACTAGGCTTTGTAGATGTTTCTGGAAGTGAGAGGGGATGGGCTTAAGATGCCATCGGGAGGGAGTCGTACGCTAGACTTCGTGCTCATCTTTGAATGAAGTTATTGGTTTGTATTGGTTTTTAACCAAATATGCAGCATTCTGGAGGTGGAGAAATGTTGAGAAGTAGTCGGAGATGGGCTTAAGATGCCATCCAAGGCAACTGAGTCGTACGCCAGACTCTGTAGTTGCTGTTGATAATAAGAATGAGTCAGAATAGTTCTTCGTGCTGACTGCTCTGGGGGGTAGTAGTTGGCAAAAATGTGGATAGCTTCCCTGTTGTGCATTGGGTATTGATCCACTGCATGTTATCGGAGGATAACTTGTGATCGTTCGGATAGGGTTTCCCGGCTGGATTCGGGTATTAATCCTGGATCCGTTGTCGGAGGACAACAAGGGTGGTCGTTCGGATAGTTTTCCCGTCTAGATTCGAGTCTTAATCCTGGACCAGTTGTCGGAGGACAACTAGGGTGGTCTTTCAGATAGTTTTCCCATCTGGATTCGGGTCTTAATCCTGGACCAGTTGTTTCAGAAGTGATTTTCACCAGTTTTGGAAAAAACAAGAGAAACTTTGATAGAATATTGTTAGTCTTATGCAAGGAATGATGCATGACAATGTGTATGAATGAAATATGCATATTTTGTGACTTTATGAGAAATGTATGAATGATAGATGCTCTGGTATTTCAAAACATATCCATCTTGAAGAAGAGGCAGATGTTCTGTTTGAGGATTTCTGACTTCTGCTTGGGAATGAAACGGATGGAGACCCTGAGAAGAAAGAAAACTTTGATTCCTCCGGTGCACTATCTGACCAAGTCTTGGGCCTAGATTTTGTTGAGGATGGTAGAGATCGAGAAACACGTTGTTGAGGATCTCATACATAGACCCTGCTGGGGAGAATCTGGGAGATACTTTACTGGGGATCTTGCGTGTAAATCCTGCTGGAGAGTATTTGATAACTGCGGAGAGACCGGGTTAGAAGGATCTGGAGCCCGTTGACACCTCTGGCTGGGGAATAAAAGGTGTAGGTTTCCTCCGGTGCACTATCTGACCAAGTTTCAAGTCTGGACACTATTACTGGGGAAAAGGGAAATTGTTGAGAGATACCCTGTTGGGGACAAATACCTCGGCAGGGGGCGAAATGTTATTGCTTGAAGATGTTGAGTGGAATCACTGCTTGGGGGGTTCTCCTCTTCTTTGCTGGGGGAAGGTTTTGTAGTGAGTGACACCTTTGTGGGGATTATGCTCTGCGAGGAAATGCATCGGTGACTTTCGTCGTCATCTCAATTCCTGGAGCCTGTAGTAGCTACTTTTGTTCGTTCACTTTTCGCATGTTCGTGAATAGATTTTTATTGTTAGGTACATATAATCATTCAAAGCAAACGTTGGACTTTATGCAAACGACAACAACAAAAACTCGTAAAGAGAAAGAACTTGTATTTATTTGAAATATGGCGATTCGAATTCGAATTTGAAAAAAGTATGAACAAACCAAATCGTGATTTCGTGATTCTTGATGTTTTTGAGAGTTGTAAAGGTCTGGGTTGATTCTAAAGACCTCAAGGAATGCAATGGAACACTTGGAATTGGCTGAATTGAAGCAAAACTAGGGCTGCCAGTTGCTTCAAGTGCACGGTTTTTTTTCAGTTTGAATAGCGTTTCTCCAAGCAATTTTTCTGTCCTCATTCATGTGGCATGTATTGTATATATATAGTAGATGGAATTGGAGCTGATTTGAGGAAGAATTAATCATCAATCAATGCAAAATATATTTGATTTTGTACCAAATCAAATTTTCTCTTTTTTGATCAATTTCAATTAAATTCTTGCCATATCCAATCAAATTTCAAAATTTGCTGGCTTTCTTGGGTTGCTTGAATCTCAAGGAAGAGAGAAAAAAATCAATTTGCAATTAATTTTGATTTTATACCTTATTTTTGAATTTAATTTGTATTTAAATGAATAAAATACAAATTAAATAGAAAAATAAAATAAAAATTCGTGGCATTGGGCTTGGATACTCCTAATTGTATAAGGAATAAGTTTGGATGAAGAAAAAGTAAGCCCATTTGCAAAAAAATTGATTTTTACAAGTATCTCTCTTTGTGCACTTCTTCAAAATTGCTCAACTTGTGAATGGTGTATCGTGCTTAATTTTCCACATTTTTGAGTGTTCTTGGACTTTTTGGAAATCTCTAAGAGTCCTCTAACCAACCTATTTGGTTTCATCTCAATTGGAGTTTCTATGCTCAATATATCTTCAAAACAAAATGTTGACTTTTTGTTGACTTTGAAAAGGACTTGTAATGTTTTGATCCATACCTTCCAAATGAAGTATTTTTTGAACATTCTTGTGAGACATGAAGTTGTAGAGAATTGAATTTCCTTCAAAACAAGAGGTGGTGGAAAAATTTCTAAGAAAGTATGAAGAAGTTATGCTCAGTCAAAGTTTGGTTGACTTTTCACTGAGAAACCCTAATTTAGAAAGTTTGACTTTTGAGCAAATCTTGAGTTTTCTTGATGAATCATGATCAACCCTTGATCAAATGATGAATGTAACTTCAAAATGAGGATGTTGACCAAAAATCATGAAGTTTGACTGTATGTTGACCACAGTTGAGTTTTTGTCCAACACAACTGATTTTCAACCATCTGAACAATTGTCTGAGGAAACTTGACTTGTGAGGCTTGAAACTTGACATAGAGAATCTTTGAAGAATATGAGGAGGCATGAAGGACATTGGAGATGTTGGAAGTCCATCTGGATCTGAGAATTGCCAAACCCTAGTTTGGGTTGATTGTCTAGGAGAGGGTTTGTCTGATCAACCCTTGAGGAATCCTTGAGCATGGATGTATGAAATGTCTTGAGGAATAGGAGGGCAAATTTTGGGGTATGACACATACCGAGAGCATGTTCTGAGTCTGATCCCCTACTTCGAAGAGATCACTTTTGACCATATTCCATGAGAAGAGAATCAGTTGGCAGATGCATTAGCTACTATGTCGTCTATGTTCAAGGTCAGGTGGGACAACGAAGCTCCCCAAATCATCATCGAAAAGTTTGACGAACCGGCATACTGTTGTGAACTTTATACAGAAAAGAAACCTTGGTTCTATGAGGTGAAGAGGTATCTTGAGACTCAAGAATATCCCGCAGGGACATCTGTCAATCGCAAGAAGTTCTTGAGAAGATTCGCATCCAAATTCTCTCTTAGCAACGGTATCTTATACAAGCAGAACCACGACTTGTGCTTACTCCACTATGTAGATCAGAGAACAGTAGAACGGATCATGGAAGAATTACACGAAGGCGCATTAGGTACCCACTCCAGTGGACATACAATGGCTAAAAAGATTCTGAGAACAGATTACTATTGGTCCACCATGGAAGCTTATTGTCACCGCTATGCTCGGTCTAGTCACAAATGCCAGATATATGCAGACAAAGTGCACGTATCTCCAGTACCGTTGAATGTTCTGACCGCTCCTTGGCCTTTCGCAATGTGGGGCATTGACATGATCGGAGAAATCAAACCTACTGCTTCGAACAAACATTATTTCATCCTTGTGGCAATTGATTACTTTACCAAGTGGGTAGAAGCAGCCTCGTCCGCATCTGTTACCAAGAACGTTGTGGCTCGATTCATCAAGCATAATCTTATCTATCGGTACGACACTCCCGAAAGGATTATCACAGATAACGGTACCAATCTCAATAACAAAATGATCACCGAACTCTGCACGTATTTCAAGATCAAGCATCACAACTCTTCTCCATATCGGCCTAAAATGAACGGCGCAGTGGAAGCCGCCAACAAGAATATCAAGAAGATCATATAGAAGATGACAGTGGCTTACAAGGACTGGCACGAGATGTTGCCATTTGCTCTCCATGGTTATCGCACTACAATACGAACATCTACAGGGGCAACCCCCTTCTCTCTCGTATACGTTATGGAAGCATTCCTACCAATCGAGGTTCAGATACCCTCAACCAGAGTCCTCCATAACATAGAACTAGGCGAAGACAAATGGATCCAGACTCACCTCGATCAGATCAACTTGATCGACGAGAAATGACTCGCATCCATCTGCCATGGACAGATTTACCAGAAGTGAATGATCAGAGCGTTCAACAAGAATGTCAAACACCGAGTCTACAAGGTCGGTGATCTAGTAGTCAACCGCATCATACTTCCACAAGGTGATCCCAGGGGCAAATGGACTCCCACCTATGAGGGACCATTTGTAGTCAAAACAGTATTTTCCGACGGAGCTATGATACTTAGCACCATGGACGGAGAAGACTTCCCACACCCTGTGAACGCAGACGTAGTCAAAAAATATTACGCATGAACAAGACCCGCTAGGTGGACCGGCCTGGGAAAAAATAAGGGCATCCTGGCGAACCAAAAGGTTCAGGCAAAAGTTAAGGATATATACAAGAAATGTACACCCGACAAGTCGAAAACCTGCAAAGGCGGCTTGGGCAAAAAAGGGTATCTCGATAGACTTAAAACCCGAAAGGGCGGTTTAGGCAAAAGTTAGGGATTTAAGCGTACGACTATGTCTCGTCCAGGTCACCTGCTTACAGACTACAGAATACTATCAACATTCAAGATTCAAATGCCGAAAATCAATTCACTCACTTTCTATTGACAGCAAGGAGATGAGATAGTCGAAATATATAAGTACTAGCATAGTTGAAACTCGACGAGATTATGTCTGCATAGCTTTTTACTTTCACTGTATACAAACTGCTTGGCCATACGCCACCTTTCAAAATTAATGTAAATTTTTTCTTTTACAGTGTTCATTATTGTTGTTTTTTTTTTGCATAAAGTCCAATGATTGCTTTGAATGATTATATGCATTTGACAATAAACATCTATTTACAAACATAGGAAAAGCGAACAAACAAAAATAATTACTGCAGGTTCTAGGAATTGAGATGACGACTAAAGTCACCAATGCATTCCTCGCGAGATAGTTCCACATAGGTATTTATCCCCAGCAGAATATCTCCCAATGATTATCATTCCCCGACAGCAACAGTATCCAGACTCGAAACTTGGTCAGATAGTGCATCGGAGGTAACCGACGTCTCTTTAATTCCCCAGTCAGAGGATTCTTTGAGCCTCATCGGCTTTAAACCCCCTTCAGCATTGCCACAATACATCAGTCTCCAAGCGGTATTCGGATACTCCCCAGCAAGATCAACGCACAAGATCCCCAACGGAGTATCTCCCAGCTTTTATTATTCCCAACAGTATTAACATTTAGGCTCGAAACTTGGTCAGATAGTGCATCGAAGGAAACCTACATCTCTTTCTCCTCCAAGTCAGGGTTTTCAGCAACTTCATCCCCAAGCAGAAGTCAGAAATCCTCGGCAGAACGTACTCATCTTCTTCGAGATGGATATGTTTTGAAATACCACAACATCTACATTCATACATTATTCATAAAAAAAATCATGACATGTGCATATATCATTCATGTACATGGTCATATGCTTGCATGCATCATAATCTGCATAAAACTAATTATATCTTGTCAAAATTTTACTTTTCCCAGCAGGTAAAAAAATCTTTTCCAAACGGAAGGTCCAAGATTAACATCCGAAGCAAAACGGGAAACCCAATCTGAAAGACCGTATAAATCTTTTCCAAACGGAAGGTCAAAGGTTAATACCCAAAACAAGACGGGAAACCCAATCTAATTATCTTCCGACAACAGGTCAAAGATTAATACCCGAAACAAGACGTGGAACCCAGTCTGAAAGACCGTACGAGTCTTTTCCAAATGGAAGGTCCAGGATTTATACCCGAAACAAGACGGGGAACCCAAGCTGAAAGACCGTACAAGTTGTCTTCCGGCAACAGGCATTGGATCAACACCCGAAGCAAGACGGGAAAGATATCCAAATTCTGCCAAATATCTACCTCGGAATAGCCAGGACGAAGGTTTATTCTGACTCTCTCTTATTATCAACAGCGACTACAAAGTCTAGCGTACAACTCAGTTGCCCCAGATGGCATCTCTAAGCCCATCTCCGACTATTTGTCGACATCTCTCCACCTTCAGGATGCTGCATATTTGGTTAAAAACCAATACAAACCAATAACTTCATTCAAAGACGAGCGTGAAGTCTAACGTACGACTCAACATCATTCTCTCCGGATGGCATCTTAAGCCCATCTCCGTGCCTTTCTTCTATTTTCAAGAATACCTACAAAGTCTACCATACGACTCATTCCCCAACATCATTCTCTCCTGATGGCATCTTAAGCCCATCTCTGATGTTTATTCTATTCAAACGAAGTTCGTGAGTCTAGCATACGACTCACTCTCCAGCAACAGCTTCTCCAAATGGCATCTGAAAGCCCATTCCAGTGCATTATCAACCAACAGCGAGTGCAAATTTTCAGGTGTACTCGAGTGTTCAATCATCTTCTACCTTCAGGTCACGAAAGGCAAGCATGCCAATCTAACTCTTCCAGTACAAGAAGATTGAATAGGGGCAACTGTTATACCCCAAAATTTGACCTCTTATTTCTCAAGACATTCCACATATCCCTACTCAAGGATTTCACAAGGGTTGACCAGACAAACCCTCTCCTACGCAATCAACCCAAACTAGGATTTTGGCCATTCTCAAATCAAGGTGGGATTCTAACACTTCCAGTGGTCATCATTCCTCATCATATGCTTCAAAGAATCTTCATGTCAAGTTTCAAGCCTTACAAGTCAAGTTTCCTCAGACAATTGCTCAGATGGTTGAAAATCAATTGTATTGGACAAAAAGTCAACTGTGGTCAACATACAGTCAAACTTCATAATTTTTGGTCAACATCAATATTTTGAAGTGATATTCATCATTTGATCAAGAGTTAATCATGATTCATCAAGAAAAGTCAAGAATTAATCAAAAGTCAAAGTTTCTAGATTGGGCTTTCTCAGACAAAAGTCAACAGAACTTTTACCAGGCATAACTTTCACATACTTTATCAGAAATTTTTCCACCACAGCTCATTTTTACGAGAATTCAATTCTCTACAACTTCATGTCTCACAAGCTTGGGCAGAAAATGCTTCATTTGGAAGTTATGGATCAAAACATTACAGGTCCTTTTAAAAGTCAACAAAAAGTCAACTTTTTGTAAAGAAGTGTTCATGAGCATGGAAACTCCAATGAAGATGAAACCAAAAATGTTGTTTAGAGGACATCTTGATCTTTTTAAAAAGTCCAAGAACACCCAAAAATGTTAAAAATTAAGCAAGATACACCTTGCACAAGTTGAGCATTTTTGAGGAGGTGCACAAAGAGAAATACTTGGCAAAACCAAAAAAATTGCAAATGGGCCTAACTTTTCTTGGTTCAAACATGTTCCTTAGCTGAATTGGAACCTCCAAGTCCAAGGCCACGAATTTATCTTTTATTTTTTTATTTATTTTGGATTTTTAATCATTTAAAAGTCAATTTAATTAAAATAAAAGGTAGAAAATCAAATATTAAATGCAAGATGGATTTTCTCTCATTCTTGAGGTCCAAATAAGCCATACAAGCTGTCAATATCCAAATTGCATTGATTGGAAAAGGAATTGAATGAGATTTGATAAAAAACGGCAATATTTGGTTTCATTCTAAATCAAATATTTTCTCATTGATTGGCATATAATTTCTTCATAATTCTTGACCTAATTGACTCTACTATAAGTACATGATACATCCACAAGCACAAGGGACAAAATTCTTGCCTCCAAGAACCCTAAAAAAGCTTCAAAAACTGTGTGATACAAGGAAGTGGCAGCCAGGTTTTTAGATCAATTCAAGTCAAACAAAGTGTTCCAACACATTCCTTGATACTCTTTGAAGTTGTTCCAATCATTACCAGCCATCAACAAGCTCAGAATCATGAAAACACGATTTTGAATGGAGTTTCAAAACTTTCTGCATAGGTTAATTGGAGTTTAGACACAGGAATCATCACTTGCATTGTTAGGGTTCATAAGCTCCAATTGGGGTTTTCTGGAATAGGAAAAATTGGACGAAACCAATGATACCAGCATGTTCAGGGGATCAAACCGAGTTGATCCATGTCCCCAAAACAAATTTATATTGCATATTTTTGGATTTTGATTTTTGCAGGTGTTATACCTACGGATAATCCATTGGTAAAAGCTTTAGCGACGAACCAAAATCGTAGCTAAAAAATTTAAATATTCAAACGAGGAAGACGAAGTTCTTGGCGCGTGTTTTAAGTTTGGTTTTCAGAAAATTGATTCCCTTATAACTATTTCGTTTCATATTAGTAACAGCTAAACACTTCAGCTCAGTTGGTAAGCACCACGCGCGTGTGAGGGAGAAGGCTGGGGTTCGATCCTTGGCTTTGTCAAATATTTTTTACACTTTGCAAAAACTAACCAATTTTCTTATTTTCTTCATATTTTTCTTTTTAATTTAATTTATTTTCAAACAATTTTCTAATGCATTAAAAAATCACAAAAAAATATTTTCTTTTTGCATTTAGGTCAGAAAAATGTTTATTTAATTTTTGACATAAAAATTAATATTTTTGCATGCATATTTTAATTAATTGTTAATTAACCATAAAATTGACTTTTAATTACTTTTCTTTATTAAAATCAACCCAGAAAATTCTCAAAAAAATTGTTTTATCATCTAATTAGGATTACTAACCTAAAAACTTTTTCCTAACTCAAAAATCCTTTTTTTACTAACATATTTTCTCTTATGCGAAATTCTTTTCTTTTCCGATTATTATGTATCTGCTTCCAGGTAGTAATAGTTAGGATTAATTTTCTCGTATTTCTTTTTTCCAATATTATGTAACTGTTCATGGGATGTAATAGCTTAATTAAGATTTACTTTCCGCACTCCTATATTATGTAACTGCCCCAAAGCCATGTAATAGCGTAGGATTTACTTTCCGTACTTTACTTTCCGCAATTTACTTTCCGCACCCATATAAACTGCTAGTAACTAGGCGTGTATGACAAGATAAAAACGAACGTAGATCACTTCTAATTTCAAGATAAAATATCTGAATTTAACACACTCTCTTCACACATGCACCCCCTAGAGTATTCTCTCTCGTTGCTTTCGAATAAATGGTCAAGTCCCTCAAATGTAGAGGTATCCTAGCACCGTTGCCTACAAACATATCATCATAGTCCCTTCGATACAAAGATCATTGTCCCTCGACGTGGCCTATGAATACATGATCTAGTCCCTCAATTGTTGCCTACGAAAAGTGATGATCGTCCCTTCGAATGTGCTAGGATACTCCTACAAGTTGCCTTCTATGACCATCCGATGTCCCTTCAAACGTCCCTTTACATCCAACAAATAGGGTTACCTACCAACTAATGGTATGGATAGCGCGATTCTAAAGGAAAGTAAAATAACACGCAAACGAACGTTCTGAGTAGGTAATAAGACTTTTAGTTGCTTGCTCTATCAAAATACTTTTCACACCTCACACTTTTTACAAAGTTAAAACACTTTTTTCAAAACGAAACATTTCCAAACACTTCGTATACATTCCAGCGTGAATCATTACGAAGTCAAAGCGAAATGCCTTTTCAAAATCTTTTCAAATACACACACAGAAAGCAAATTTTAAAGTGAGCTAAAGCAACTAAGAGCCCGTAGATAACTACGGTTGGAAAGGGGTGCTAATACCTTCCCTTTTCATAACCTTCTCCCTTACTCAGAATCTAACGAAGGTCTTTTCCTGTTCTTTTCACCTTCCCTTAATTGGATAAAAGAAAAGTCGATGACGACTCTTGCTATCCGCAACATTTGCGATCAAAAGCAAAACAATTCCAAAGTCAGTTCTCCCACCGTATTACAAATTCCATTAAACACAAGGACACTATTCTTAAAGTATCCATAATCGAGCTTTATTGTGAAGTGGGATAACATTAAAGCATTGAGATTATTATGAAATAGACTGATGATCACAACTCATGAATCATGGATAAAGATTTATTGAGTCTTGACATAGGTATAACTATTAGGAGTAATATTTATACTGGATTGACCCGCTATGAGAATACTACATATAATGTTATGCAAAGTGTCATAAGTTATTCTCATGGTGATAAGTGGCGTATACCACCCTTCGACCTGAAACCACTATGGACCCTAGATGTAGAGTCAAGTGCTTTATTGTTGATCAAACATTATCCGTAACTAGATGACCATAAAGACAATTGATGGGTACTTCACAAAGCATGTTGAGGGACATGATTGACCTAGATGGAATTTGCCCATCCTTCGTAACGGGATAAATGTTTGAGGGCCCAATATTGAAATGGACAAGGATGACACGTTCTATGCCTTGTGTTCAATATAGACATAAGGGCAAAAGGATAATTATACACACAAGTATTATCACGGAAAGGTTTTGTCAGATCACATGACATTTTCGTGACTTGGGTAGCAATTATGTGTTGCTAGATACCAATCACTGTTTATTATGTTAAATGTGATTTAATATAATTGACAACATCGCGGAAACCTACAGGGTCACACACATAAGAAAAGATAAATGAGAGATAGAGTAAATGAGGAACACTGTAAGGTATAGTGTGTTTAAATGGAATATGGAATGTGGTAAGGTACCACACACTTAAGTGATATACGATAAATCATAATGTATGATATTTGTATGCTTTATTGGGCTTTTAGTTTACAGCCTTTATTGGGCTTTTAGCTTGCAGCCCACACTTGTGGTTTTATAAATAGAACCCTTGTGCTGAAGCTTTTCACTTGATGAAAATTCGGTCTTGAAATCCTGCCGTATTTTCTCTCACTCTCTCACTCAAGGCTTCTGTTCGTGAGCAGCTAGTACTGTGATCGGGAGCGACTTGTTCGTGTGGACTGAGTAGAGACGTTGTTCTTCTTCAACGTTCATGATCACAGCATTAGAAATCAAAATCGCCACAAGAGGTAAAATATTCTATCACTGACCATGACCATTCATAAGGATCACAAAAGGAAAAATGTTTTTCCGCTACATTTTAACATCACAATTTTCCTTCAATGGTATCAGAGCCACTTACGAGACCATGGATCTGATATCTGTTTAATTTCTGTACGTTCTATTTTTATATGGTTAAAACTCAGAATGAATTAAACTATAATCGATTAAATTAAAATTTGGCATCATTGTATGTATGATTTTGATGAATCGATGTAGGCTATGCTTCGGAATTCGACACTAGTATGGTGAAGCAGCGATACATCGATCATCCATGAGTTACACTGATATGATCAATCCACTTTATATATGATATAAATAATTCTGGTGCAAAGATGATATATTGGATATACTGTTTTGGTCTCTTCCATTCAATCACATGATGATTGTTATTCTTTTGAGAGATCATCATTCATTTGCTTCGGAATCCGACTTTAGTATGGTGAAGCAATGGCATGTTGATCGATCATAGTGAATTATCAATCGAGTTGTGTTTGACGGCATGAAATTATTTGCATTAGGGTTCATGACGGAACAAGGGTTGTGTTGTCGGAGAGTTATACGGGCAGGGTTGTAACAACACAAGAGTTGTGCGAAGTGTAGTGTGATCAATCGCCGGCTAACTCTACGTAGTGTGATCAATCGCCAAAATTTAATTTGATTTTCTTAATTAACATAATTTAAATTAATAATAATAAAAGGTGTTTTATTATTTTTCTTGTGGTGATCGGTTATGGCCTTAGATTCTTTTATTTTGTTTTTGGGATTTTAAAATACGACCTGTGTGTCGTGCCTTCCTCTTAATCTCTTGATGTAAGTTCTTTTCTCATCTCACTCCCTCGTATGTAAAACGAGTATTCTTTTATGTAATGTAATGTTATTAAGAAATAGAAGATTACAATATCAAAGGAGGATAACCTTGGAGAAGTTTAGATCGTCATTAGTTTTAGCTTAGGTTCTCTCATTGGCTTGAGAGAACAATTGCGCTAGGGGCCATAACTGCATCTTTTCATATGTATGTTGATGCATGTGTTTATATGATGATGCATGTGAGAGACGATTTGCATGTTAAGCCGGTGAGATCAAACTAATAACAAATTCCCTCAAAGTAAATATTAATTTTATGCTTTCCAAGTTTTAGCACTCATCAAGACTAGTATTGAACAATGTAGGTTTCGCTAACGCGAGGTGCATGTTCTATAAGGTGCGATGGGATAAGTGTAATATCCAATTGCTAAAAATCTGGGTCAAACTTAACTAAATAATTATAATGAGATTATATGCGTTTAGAAGCATGAGTTGGGAATGATCCATATGATGGATTAGAATAAAGAGTTATTCAACCAACTGACATATTCGAGAATTGTATTGGATACAATTGGAAGGAGTTCCTACCTAAATAACTAAGTTTTGTGTAAACAACCTAACGCTGACTTAAAACGAAGTGAAATATGGATCTCGACCCACTAGAAAATCTTCCAACGGGATTTTTCGAATCAAATGGTGAGGGTCATTTGGTTTGAGTAAAATAGTGGGAGCATATTTGATTAAAGGCCTAATTGAATATGTTGTTTTAATGATACTAACATTTTCATATCTTTTAACTAGATTACCAAATGACTCAAAACACATCATCTAACAACATTTTGCGATCAATCCTTGATAAGTAAAAATTGTCTCTGACAAATTTTCTAGATTGGCACCGAAATCTGAGGATTGTCCTTAAGCATGATAAAAGGCTATATGTCTTAGAGACACCTGTTCCTGAGGAACCTCCTAGTTATGCACATAAGGCTAAAAGAGATGCTTATAAGAAGCATGTCGATGATGCCAATGAAACCCCTTATCTCATGCTTGCCACCATGAACTCAGAGTTGCAAAAGCAACATGAGAACATGGCAGCGTTCGATATGATCGGACATCTGAAAATGCTCTATCAAGAGGAGGCAAGGAATGAGAGATTTCAGGTTTTAAAGGCCCTTTTTAATAGCAAGTTGGCTGAGGGAACCCCTGTAGGTCGCCATGTACTCAAAATGATTGGGTATGTGGAGAACCTTGAAAGATTAGGGTTTCCACTTGGAAAGGAACTTGCGACTGATCTGATCTTGCAATCGTTTCCAGATAGCTTCAGTCAATTTGTCCTGAACTTCAATATGACTGACCTGGACAGAAGTCTTCTAGAACTGCTAAGTATGTTGAGAACTACTAAGCAGAATATGAAGTCAAAAGGGAAGCCCATTCTGATGATAAGTAATGGAAAGAAGCTGAACAAAAGGCCGACCAAGCAGGTTAGTAAAGGGAAAGGCAAGGATGTTGCCAAATCCAAACCTACCGCTTTTACTTTGAAGCCTAGTGGAGGGATAACAAAAGAGGGCACTTGCTTCCATTGCGGTAAGACCAGACACTGGAAAAGAAACTGCCCAAAAGCACCTGGAAGATAAAGAAAATGGAGTAGAGACTTCAAATTCAGGTATTTTTGTTATAGAAATTAATTTATTTACTTTTGCATCATGGGTATTAGATACTAGATGTGTGATCGCGACTTTATCGTCTTATAGAATCTAGACTGCAAATATAGAGCCCTATCGCTTATAGTTTTAAAGATTATCGAATCCACAAGGACTAAATGTTGACCTACCGCTATCTTAGGCTACTACGTAAATCTAAGGCTAGTAATAAAAATGATGTTTGGTTTAGGGAACCTAACTGATTGATGTGACACCCCAAAATAATTCGATAATTAAATAATTATGATTTTTAATTATTAATTTAATTGAGAATGTAATTTATTAATATATTGGATTTGTTGGGTTTAATTATGGAATAAAGGAATGGAATTGTGAGAGGTGTGTTGAGTAAAGTGAGGGTGTGAGGAGTAAAAGACTCTACTCACATTATTGAATTTATTTTATTTATGTTAAAAGGAATAAAAGGAATAAAATAAGGAAAGGAGGAAAAAAGAGTCATTTTGGAGAAAACAAGAATACGTGAAGTTGAGAAAGAAGGAAGAGACCTAACGTGTCAGAATTCGAAGAACCCACAAGGTAAGGGGTGATTTCGATTAGTTATTTCGTATTATCGGTTTTGAATTCGACCGTATAGATTATAGCATGTTAGAAAATCTCAGTTTAGGAATTTCTAGGTTTCCATGGATATATACCTATTTGTGTCAGATTGTGTCGGATTGTAGAAATTCATTGATTTGTATGTTATAGGATCAATAATGATGAATAAAACATGTTATATGGTGTGTTATTGGTGATGAATGATTGATTTTATGGTGTCAGAACGTGTGGGTACGTTTTGGAAAGAGTAAGAAAAATGATTTTGGGAACTGTTGCTGTCAAACTGCGTTTTTGGGTCTAAAGGTCGTGGGAACCGGTTCCCCAGTGGGAGAACCCGGGTTCTAGCATGTGAAATGATGAAAAATGACATTTTTGAACTCAGGAACCGGTTCCTGTATGGGAGGAACCGGGTTCCACGTTGATTTTTCCAGAGAAACATAATTTTTACTTCTGGGAACCGGTTCCCTACCTGGAGGAACCGGGTTCCCCATGCATTTTTCCAGGGGCGTGGTAATTTTGAAATGTGGGAACCGGTTACTCCCAGGGAGGAACCGGGTTCCACTGAAACTTTTTGAAAATTTTTAAAACTTTGAAAATTCATAAATTTCAAATCGTAAGTCCGTTTTGAGCGCCGTTTTGGACGTTGTTTCTTAAATTTAATGCTCTATCTTATAAAATGAAAAGATTTTTTAGAACTTGAAATTATTTTGAAAATGAGCCGAATTCCGAAATAGGTGGTTATTGACTGACGCATATTGATGTATATGTAGCAGAGAACCTTTGATGAGTGAGGTATTGGTATTGTGTGGATGTAATGGTTATCAATTAAATATGATGTTAATTGATTATGTTAGATTGATGTATACATAGGCGATTGATGTTGCATTATTGTTTTGGTGAAGTTAATTCCCATTGCGGAATTTGACTTGGATTGCCGATAACCGATACCGAGTGAGGATGGGTGGTTAGGCTGGATTCGTGTCCGGTGTTTATGGACGAATCGATGGTTCCGTATCCGATTGGTGATGGATCAGTGTTGGGTGACTTGGTCACGTGTTGGTACCACATGCATTGAGTCTGCATTGTATTTGCATGGAATTGTAACATGTTAGGATGTCTTCCAGTGTTACCATTCTCTGATTGTTAATTGTTGTGCATGATGATTGTATGGTTGTAACTGTGTATTGAATCTGAAGTTATGCTAAAATGGGTGGATTAATATGCTTGTAATATATTGTTGATTGAGAAGCTTATAATATGTTTTAATTATGAGAAGTCTCACCCTTACTTTAACAATTTTAGATTAAAGTTAGCAGCTCAGGAGTTCGTGAGGATGGCTCTAGAGCTTATCATTTAAGTCTGTGTGTCAGTGTCATGCTCTGATTAGATTGTAACACTGAGGAACGTTAGTTGAGGAATTAGATATTGTTTAATTGTTTCTTGAAATTCTGTTGGGAATAATAATGATTGGATTATTCCGTTTTGGTTATGATATTTTTCCGCTGTGTAAGACATGGTCTTAATTTAACTGGATTATTTGAGACATTAATCCTCAGTGTAGCATGGCTACTGTTTAATTGGAGGTTTATTTTATTTATTAATTGTGGCATCCCTGTTCCGTGTTAACTCTGATGAATTATGACCTTAATCGTTGATATAATTAATATTATTCGGGGTATTTTAGAAGGGGTGTTACAATTGAGATCTAGTTTAGATTCAAAATAGGTGTAAATGGGTAGTTTTTCTCCTTTCTTCTCTTTGTATTTCTCTATTGTGTTGGTTATGTATGTATATTTACTCTTAACACATGTATATTTATCGCCCTTGGCGTTGTATAAAGTCTGCTTTATGAATCTGTGTTGGTAGTTATCTTAGGTTTTTACTCTATGTTAGGGATTTGAGCTTTACTAGAGATAGATTGATTAGATTCTTACCTAGGATAATTATCTGTTAGTTTTGAAAACTAGAAATGGGTTTAGAGCTGACATTTACTTAGAGTATCTGATCTTAATGCCTCTGTGTTGGTGAAGTATGCCAGAGATGGGTATGGAGGTGACGCAGTTGACTTCTGGTTGTCGAGGTAGGCCAGACATGGCTATCGAGGTGATTCGGGAGGATTCTTAATTTGAGTTAGAAATAGCTTAGGTTGTGAGAGGTATGCGATGACACGGACGAGTATCGTAGGCCGAGTATGACATGGGTGGTAGATTTAAGCCTGTGACGGTGTCATACCCCAAAATTTGCCCTCTTACTTCTCAAGACATTTCATATATCCATACTCAAGGATTTCACAAGGTTGGCTATCCTCAAGTCAAGGTGGGCCTCCAACATTTCAAGTGATCATCATGCCTCATCATATGCTTCAAAGGATCTCCATGTCAAGTTTCAAGCCTTACAAGTCAAGTTTCCTCAGACAATTGCTCAGATGGTTGAAAATTAGTTGTATTGGACAAAAAGTCAATTGTGGTCAACATACAGTCAAACTTCATAATTTTTGGTCAACATCAATATTTTGAAGTGATATTGATCATTTGATCAAGGGTTGATCATGATTCATCAAGAAAAGTCAAGATTTGATCAAAAGTCAAAGTTTCCAAATTAGGGTTTTTGAACAAAAAGTCAACAGAACTTTGACCAGGCATAACTTTCACATACTTTCTCAGAAATTTTTCCACAATAGCTCATTTTGAAGAGAATTCAATTCTCTACAACTTCATGTCTCACAAGCTTGGTCAGAAAATGCTTCATTTGAAAGATATGGATCAAAACATTACAGGTCCTTTTTCAAAGTCAACAAAAAGTCATCTTTTTGTAAAGAAGTGTTCTTGAGCATGGAAACTTCAATTGAGAAGAAACCAAAAAGGTTGTTTAGAGGACATCTTGAGCTTTCTAAAAATTCCAAGAACACCCAAAAATGTTTAAAAAATTGAGCAAGATACACCTTGCACAAGTTAAGCATTTTTGAAGAGGTGCACAAAGAGAAATACTTCACAAATGCAAATTTTTCCCAAATGGGCTTATAATTTTATGATCAAGACTAGATCTTAACATTATCCATGGCCTCTCTACACCTTGCCACGCCTCCTTTCCATTTTTTTGATTTATTTTTGAATTTAAAGCATTTAATTCAATTTTAAATTAAATAAAATACAAAAGCAAGGTATAAAACAAGTTGGGCTTGATTTCTATCTATCTTGAGGACCGAGGAAGCCCACAATACATGTCAAATTCGTGCAAGATGCTACAAGGAAGAAAAAATCCAATTTTGGAAAGATTTGATGAAAATTTACAAGGAAATATTTTTGCATTCAAAGCAATATATTTTTTCATTCTTTTTTATCAAATCTCTTGCTCTATAAATACATAACACATTCACAAGAACAAGGGACGAAACCCTAGCCTCATGAACCAACCCTAAAAATAAAAATTCTCTCAAAGTTGCAAAATTTCAAAATCCTATTTGCAGCCAGTTTTAAGACTTCTCATTGATTCATTTGTGTTTCTGAGCTTTCCAGCAACCGATCCATACCATTACACAAAGCCAAAGCATTCCAGATCGTGTCATCCAAGCATCACCGGTTTGGTATATTTCTCAAATTCGATTTTCATAATTCATGCATTATTAATTGTTTTCAATTGTTTGTATGATCTCAGGACATCCATTAGAACATGTTTGATGTATTACATGTGAGCTTTAACGCAGGAATAGAGATATGCCATTGTTAGGGCAGTTTGAGTTGCTTGCTTCGAAACTCAATTTGCAAGCATTTTTAGGCCAAACTAGGGCACCACTGAACTCGCAGACCCCGATTTAGGGGGGTAGCCTTAACCCTAAACTTTAATTTTTAGTATTTTGTAGGTCTTGAAAAACAACCCGCCGGAGAAGACGATCGGCATTAGGGTTCCGGCGGGTGACTCCGGCGTTGACTGTTTGACCATGGCGTGGCATATCTCTGTCATCCGATTGGTTTACACAATACAACCAGGGCCCACATTTGACTTGCTTTTGGAAATTCAAAATAACACGTTGCAACACTTATAATTCAATGCTTGCAGATCTAGAACACCAAGACAGCCTGACTCAGTTGGTAATGTACGCGTTGGTATATCAAGGAGGTCAGGGGTTCGATCCCTGACTCCAGCAATTCTTTTTACCACTTCTCAAACTAACTTTCTTTTTCATATTTTCTTATTTTTTTTCTTATTCAATTTAATTTCTTTTTAAACAATTTTTTAATGCATTAAAAATCACCAAAAAAAAATTTCTTTTTGCATTTAGGTTAGAAAAATGTTTATTTAATTTTTGACACAAAAATTAATATTTTTGCATGCATATTTTAATTAATTGTTAATTAACCATAAAATTAACTTTTAATTACTTTTTCTCATTAAAACCAATCCAGAAAATTCCCAAAAAATGTCTTATCATCTAATTAGGATTAACCTAAAATCTTTTTCCTAACTCAAAAAATCTTTTTTTACTAACATTATTTTCTCTTATGCGAATTTCTTATCTTTTCCGATTATTATGTATCTGCTTACAGGTTGTAATAGTTAGGATTTAATTTTCTCGCATTTTTCCCAATATTATGTAACTGGTCATGGGATGTAATAACTTAATTAGGATTTACTTTCCGCACTCCTATATTATGTAACTGCCCCAAAGCCATGTAATATCGTAGGATTTACTTTCCGCACTTTACTTTCCACAATTTACTTTCTGCACCCTATAAACTGCTAGTAACTAAGCGTGTATGGCAAGATAAAAACGAACATAGATCACTTCTAATTGCAAGATAAAATATTTGAATTTAACACACTCTCTTCAGACATGCACCCCCAAAGTATTCTCTCTCGTTGCCTTTCGAATAAATGGTCAAGTCCCTCGAACGTAGAGGTATCCTAGCATCGTTGCCTACAAACATATCATCATAGTCCCTTCGATACAAATATCATAGACCCACGATGGCGCCTACGAATACATGATCTCGTCCCTCGATTGTTGCCTACGAAAAGTGATGATCGTCCCTTCAAATGTGCTAGGATACTCCTACAAGTTGCCTTCTATGACCATCTGATGTCCCTTCGAATGTCCCTTTACATCCAACGAATAGGGTTACCTACCAACTAATGGTACAGATAACACTATTCTAAAGGAAAGTAAAACAACACGAAAACGACCATTCTGAGTAGGTAATAAGACTTTTAGTTTCTTGCTCTATCAAAATACATTTCACACCTCACACTTTTGTCAAAGTTAAAACACTTTTCAAAACGAAACATTTCCAAACACTTCGTATACATTCCAGCGTGAATCATTACGAAGTCAAAGCAAAATGCCTTTTCAAAACATTTTTTCAAACACATACACAGAAAGCATTTTTTTTTAAAGTGAGCTAAAGCAACTAAGAGCCCGTGGATAACTACGGATGGAAAGGGGTGCTAATACCTTCCCTTTTCATAACTTTCTCCCATACTCAGAATCTAACGAAGGTCTTTTTCTGTTCTTTTCACCTTCCCTTAATTGGATAAAAGAAAAGTCGGTGGCGACTCTTGCTATCCGCAACATTTGCGATAAAAAGCAAAACAAATTCCAAAGTCAGTTCTCCCACCGTATTACAGACGGGTAGTATACATTCGTTCCGGACAAGCTGTCTATCATTTATACTTTTTGTTCATTTACTTTTTGTCTTTTATTTTCAACTCATTTAATCCCAAACTCATTAATGGTAGAATTGTCGAACGACAAATCAATAACCAATCTTTGTGGACACGATACGATATAACCTAACCGGTATATATCACCCGGTAAAAATAAATATTAACTCTTTGCTTGTCGCTTTACCGCTTCAACAAAATGGCGATGTTGCTGGAAATTGGTTTTATTGTTTTTGTATTGCGATAATTCCGTTGTTTTTGAGTTTTGTAATTAATGTATATGTCGTATAGACTTTGTATATGAACTTGTATATTGTTACTTGTATATGTTGTGTGTTTACTTTCCATACTTGTACATATTTTTGATTTTCTTCGTTTTCACGTATTGTTGTGAATTGTCTCGTATTCGTAATGTTTGTTGTGTGGTTGTTAGGACACTTTCTTTAGGTTTACACGGTGTGGTAATACCATGGCATGATGAGAGGAGGTTACTAGTGCTCACACAATAAAAGCGTCGAGCTTACGACGTAAAACAAACATGTTTTTGTTTGTTTTTGTTTATGTTTGTTTATGTTATTTGGTGGCTTGTGTTTTAACAAGTTGAAATAGGACTTGTTCTTAATTTTAAATCTCCACTTTTCAACTTGTTAATTCATTTTCACCAAGTTTTCGTATTATAATTTGCTTTTGTTTTGTCACGTAAATGTTGTATTTCTGCAAGCTTGTCGTGTTTAGCTTGAGGAGTTTTGTTGGTTGTAAATATTGTAAATATTGTACATTTTATTTTTCTAATTATTTTGTTGTTGTTTGGACTCAAATTTTGGTCCAGTAAATTGAACACTTTTGCGGTGATTTTTCGAGTTTGATCGTTTCAACTCGCGAATGTATGGTAATGATAGTTTCAAGTTGGTACACGTCAGGTACTCATTTATCGTTTTCTATATCATAACATGTTTAGGAAATTTATCTTTTGTATAATTACCATGCTATTCATTCTTTTTGCATTACTTGCTCATGAATTGAATCACTTTAGTTCCTCTTTTTACCCATAAATGTGAGGAAGCTTTCCATTGTTTACATATTTTGAGGCCATAATTCTTGCTTTAACTGGATTTTATTATGCTTAATCTTTTGTTTTGTATTGATTGTATGATTGCAAGAAAATGATCAAGGCATTTGTTGATTATGAGCATAACTACCTTGGCCAAATATTCAATTCACCTTGTGAGTGTGTGAACATTTGTTACCCCCTTTGATCTTTTATCAATATCCATGTTTATTTGAACTTGATGCTTGTATATGAGTGTTGAATTCACTTTTTATGGATGTTGATTTCTTTGTTTCCTGAACCCTCAATTACATGTTTATATGTTGTTGTATGATTTTTTACCTTGCCTTAGAAAGTAGGGAGTATTCACACATTAATGTTGGTTGAATTCAAGTTGGGGAGAGAAATATTTATATACTTATATTGTGGTTGGTATAAGGTTAAGAGAAAAGAAAAATAAAAGAAAAAAATAAATGTGAAAAAGAAAGATTAGAAAAAGAAAGAAAAAAGAGAAAAGCTTTGAAAAACAAAAACAAAAAGAGTAGGAATAATATTATGTTAATAAGTGAGGTGTGTTTAGTGTGAAATATGTGATGAAGAATAAGTTTGATTGAAATTATATTGTTTGGAACTTTGTGAGTTGATCACTCCCTTAGGTTTAGACAAGTTTTTGTTTCGATTAGCTTTAGGACTTATCACTTATTTGTTAACCAAACCACATTACAACCTTGAAAAGCCCTTGTGATTCTTGCATTTGTATTTTCAATACGTTTTTGGATGAATGCATAATTTAGTCTATTGTTTGCAAGATTGTGGATGAGTGTTTTTTTTGTCCCTCACCTTTGTGTGTTCTTCATCTACCGATGAATTTTTGCTAAGTGTGATTCATGATTGAGCCTGTTTTGTTTTAGAATGTTTTGCATGATTTTTGTACTTATGATTTATTTTGTTTATATGTTATCATTGTAGGATAGTGGTAAGTTTGTATTTTGCCATGTAGGTTTTTGTTTGAACCATACTTTTTTCCGTTTTAAAAACTTGTTGATTCGTGATTCTTTTATTATCATTCATTGTTTCTTTAAGTTTACTTGACTTTGTTTAAGGACAAACAATGTGTCAAGTCGGGGAGAGTTGATAAGTGTCAAAATGTAGTTATTTTGTATATATATTTTGTAGCACTTATCTGTTCTTTTATTGATATTAAGTTGAATAATCCCGACTTTTTGTTGTAAATACGTTTTATTGCGTTTTGTGTACATATTGTACCGTTTGATTACTCTTCATTTTGTTCTCCTTACTCTTCTTCTTCAACAACTCCTTCATTATCATTAGTTCCTCCAAATCCACCAGTAGCATTTTGTGAAGCAAAAAATTGATCAAATCTTAGAACCCACTCATTCGCAATCCGCATTGCTTCTTGATACTCTTGTGCTTGCCTCCTCATTTCTTCCCGCAACTCAATTTCTCTTCTTTGCATTTCTAATTGTTTTTTCTTCATCTCTTCAATTTCGCATTTCTTGCTGCAACTTGTTGTGCTGCCTCAAAATTAGCCAAATTTCTCATAGTTTCAAGCATTTTGGCGGTTAAGATTGGTTGGGCTGATGTTCCTTCACCATCAACAAGTCTCATTCTGAAACACCTATCACGCCGCTTGATAGTTTTGGTGTAACCTCCAGCACCATACACTCTCCCATTTTTCTTCTTTCCACCTACAGTGTCATACCATGTGCTAAAAGCCAAACTAGGATCAACAGGATATCCTGATTGTGGTTCAGCTAATTCAGGATGATCTGATAACTTTATGACAAGTTGTCTATCAAACTCCTCCTATAAAAATAAATAAATATTATAATAATTAGAATAAGTTATATACATATAAAAGAAATAAATAAAATATTTTTAATACAAGAAAAACTTACTTGAATGTTTCTTGATCGCTCATCAATAAACTCTCCATTTCTCTTAAGATGAGTCTTCAAATGAATCTCATTAAGAAGTAGATTTCTATAAATATAGTCTTGGACAATATAATATGTGAATTACGACAAAATTTAATTCTTTAATTAGTCTATGACACTTAATAGAATAAAACTTAATTGTTATTGTTGATTGTTGTTGTAATATTTATTTAAAATTATGATTTATATTTGCACTGAAAATACGTTTAATATTTATTTATATTTTTCTCAACCTACAATTATTTTCTCAAACAAAACAACATTATTGACTTTACGATCACACATGTCAAAACCATTATTTTAATCATCACAAAATCACATTCAAACTATACACAATTATTTTTCAAAATACCAAAATAATTATTTTACCTTGTACATAAAAAATGTTTAAACTAATTATAATCAAACTCATGCAATGCAAGTAAAATGTTTTTCTTTATCTAATTTAAAATAACGAAAGCTATACTAATTTTAAAGTAATGTACATCGGTATTTAATGAAACTGTTGCAGTTGATTTATAACATATTTATAAATAAATTTACACGACGTCATCACAAGGCGCCCATGGCCTAATGGATAAGGCGCTTGACTTCTAATCAAGCGATTGTGGGTTCGAGTCCCACTGGGCGTGACTTGATACATTTTATTATTTTTCATCTTCGGTTTCTACGTCTGTACTTATCTCAAATTGTAAAATATGTTGTATTCTTTTCATCAAAACATATGTTGCATTATATATGTTATTTTAATTTATGCGAGCATGGAAATATTTTATCAAGTTCTTATTAGTATTCATAATTTTTTTTAAATAACTTATTAATTTATACCTTAATTATTTATTAAACTAGTTTATATCTAACTAAAAAATTATATGTTTACAATGGTACAAATTTATCATATGAGATGTTATTATTTGAAATTTGAAATTTTTGTAAAAGATATAAAAATTTAACAAAGGGTAAATTATAGTTACAATTTTAATGCAAATGGAAAAATAAATAGGCATGGATATTTGGATTAATATTTTCAATTGAACTTTAAAAAATCAAAATTTATTTTTTTATTAAAGTATGTTTTCACAAATGCAATTTGTGTTTAAATATTATTTTTTGCACACGTGGTTTTTAAAATGGATTTTTTAAACTATATTAACTAAAAAATACTCGAAATAAGAGATAATATTTTATTAAATAAAAAAATTAGTTAGTCGAATAAATAAATAAATAAATAATTATAAATAAATTCTTAATTTTGATTCTAAAATTATTAAGAGTGTATTTGTTTGATGAATTAAAATTATAATCTGAAAAATATCATTCTTAAGAATATTATTGTCAAAAAATTTATTCCTATCAATGTGTTTGATAAATAAATTAAATTCTCAAAAATATTAGTATATTTTATTTTATTTAAATTTAAAAACAAATATGAAATAAAAAATAAATATGTTAAAATAATATTACAGTTGAAAGTTATGATTAATTATTTTATATCAAAATAAAATCAAAGACTAATAATGAGTATAATTCATGATGTAAGTCTAATTTGATATATATATATATATATATATATATATATATATATATATATATATATATATATATATATATATATATATATATATATATATATATATATATATATATATATATATATATATATATATATAAAAAACATGTTTATACTTCTATGTGTTGTAGAGTGGAATATTGGAAGTTGGAATAACTATTCGATAAAGTTATTTTAATTTTTTTACTGTTAAATTGTGGAATAATTTTTAATGGATTTCTTAACCCATCCCATAATCTTTTAGTGCACCATGTGAAATTTCGCTACTGCCTCTGAAAATTTGAAATAAACTTTCGGTTCGCACCCTATACCATGTAAATCAGATTGAAAAAGGTTGGATACAAACCGAAAGTTTACTTACGGTTTACAACCGGAAGTATATTTTCGGTTCCTAGATGCACTTAAAGGGCGCCAGAACCTTTCCCCTTCCAATAACAACAAGCTTTTCAAATATAACACTCAAGCTCTCTCAAACTCTCCTTTCAAGCCTTTCTCTCAAAATCAATTTCTTTCTCAAACAATCAACACAAACCATCAAACATTGCTTAAATACAACAAGTAACGGAATGAAGCAAGCAACAATCACCTTCAATCAATCAAGTAAGTGATTTAACACATTTTTAGAGTTTATGTAATTTCTATTGAAATTAGTGAAATAAGGTTTTAAACGTGCTATGTTTTGCAATATATATCATTAAGAGTCATTGTATAAGTGTTTGTAAACTTATTTTGACATCAATCCATGTGTTTTTGACAATTTGGGATGTTGGGGTGGGGCTGTCGCGAACCCTGTTTCGCAGAGGAAACCGAAAGTTTATTTCCGGTTTCATAGCATGAACACACCAGAAGTTTATTTCCGACTTTTTTTTGCGTTGTTTTTTTCTTCAATTTTTTCACTATTACAAAACCGGAAGTTTATTTTCGATTTCTTTCTGCATTGTTTTTTTTAAAATTCCTCTGTAAGCCATATGCTAACGTTTCATTCTTACTTCTACATGAGATATGTCTGAGAGAATGTCACATTTGAGGCATGGTCGGGTTTCACAACATGCGTCTGTGCGAAAAGAGAGGAGTGAGGCTGCACAGGCTGTTTCGACATCCAGACAGGCTATATCCGAGCACAGTTTGTTGATTCTGATTCTACATCTTATGCTTCTTCCTCCCGTAGTAGACGTGAGTTTGCAGTCCATCCCTCTCCTTCTTCATCCTACTGCAGACGCACATCCTCACCATCATCACCACTGCGGGTTTTTGAGATGGGTACCTCATCTGCTTCATAGGCGGGGCCATCTAAGATGAAACCTGATCCTACACCCCCAATACCTTAGGTACCAGTGCCACCCGAGGTACCAGTGGCACCAGAGGCACCACCAGTGCCAATAGAGGCATCGACGGCACCACAGGTCCCTCAGATCTTTGGAGGGGGGCCTTCTGACCTATTTGTGCTCACTTTTTATCTCACCCATGTGGCTAGACATTTATGGAATGGAGAAGTATGAAATTTATATTTATATTACAGTAATTAATTATGTTATGAATAATATTATGAATTCTAACGGTGAATTTTTTCTTGCAGGATCACGATACACTAAAGGTCATCATCCATTGGAGGAAGATTAGCAAGTTAACACCCCTTCTCGAGCCATGTTTTATGAGCTTCTTAGTCTTATAGGGTTGAGAGACTTGACCTTCTGTGGATATAGCGTGGTCAATTGGGGAATGACCAACGCCTTTGTAGAGAGGTGGCATGAGGAGACGTCTTCGTTTCATCTACCACACAGAGAGATGACGATTACACTAGACGACGTCGCTTGTCTCCTTTATCTGCCGATCATAGGGTTATTTCTGGATCACCAGAAGTTGGAGAAAGAAGAGGCGATTGATCTGTTGGTTGAGAGGCTGGAAGTTACCGTGGAGAAGGCCCTAAAGGAGGTTGATCAAACACGTGGTTTCCACGTGAGATATAGTTGGTTGAAGATTATTTTTGATGATGAAGTTTCGCATGCTACTGCTGCTGATGGTGATCCCTAAAAGGTTACCCTTCACAGGGGTATGCCATAAGAGCATACATCTTGTATCTTGTTGGCACGCAGATCTTTGTGGACACCATTGCCACCTATACTAACATCATGTACCTTAGGTTCTTTGCTGACTTAGAGCAGGTCGGTGGGTGGATCTGGGGGGCTGCCTGATTGGTTTACTTGTATACCAAGTTGACGGAGGCGACTAAGTAGAAGACGAGACATATAACCGACAACATTTCTCTTATGACGGTATAAAATATTTTGCTTAGCTTCCTTTTTAAATTATTTTGATTATGAAACTAACTGGTATTTTAGGGATGGATCCTACAACACTCCCCCCACATCTCTAGATGGTATTTTGTTGAGGATTATACTGAGCAAATGCCTCGTGCATGTGCATACGAGCCACTCAGAGGCAACCAGGCGACACTGCCGTATCAAGTTTACCTGGACCAGATAATGTATGAGGACATCCACTTTAATGCCTACGCCGAACGCCATGAATCGATAGCTTTTGATGAGGTTTGTCTATTTAGAGGTTGGTTGGCTTGCGGTACTCGAAAGACTTCTGCTTATATGCCTGAGCGAGTGATGCATCAGTTCGGGTATACTCAGACCATTCTCCGACAGGAGTATTGTGGCTCCAGAAGAGTGAAGTTACGTGTACGGTTACATGCTATGGTTCTTTAGGATTTCTCATCCATACATGATACGGGAGGCTCCATGGGACCCACCCAGGCCGACTCATTAAGAGATCCTGGAGGAGGAGGAGGCGAGCAGGGATCATGTCTAGGACGTGTTGCCTAGGTGCTGCCGTATCATGAAGCTTGCTAGGGATGACATCGACAAATGGCTGTTTCCTGACGGATCCGATGTTAGAGGTGTTTTGGAGGTTATCATGGCGGAGGCTCAGGGTGCTCTGGTCTACAGGAGGTAGCAGAGGGACGCCTTGAGGGTGACGGACCGCCTCCGTCATACGCAATAGTTTATTTTGATTGTATTTTGACTTAATTTTTTTTATTTCTTATTGTACCTGGACTTTGAATACTATTATTATGAAATACATTTTGGATAACATTTTTGGACTTTTATTCGATTTAAAAATTGCAGGTCTTTAATTTGAATTATAAATATAATACTAAAGTAATTGCTTATAATTATGTTTTTCTGCTAACTGTCATGCTCAGAACCGAATGTATACTTCCGGTAAGGAACTAGAGATATACTTCTGATTTTCACTCAAATATTTCAGAAAATGGTGCGAATCTAAAATAAACTTCCGATTTTATGAAAGACATTTTAAGGTTTTCATGGAGTGCGCTCCACCCCTATGAGATGGATTAAAAAATTCACAATTTTTATTATATATTCGTTGAACGTCATTTATAGTAAATTGATAGTCTCTTTGCCGTTTGAAAAAAAATGGTTTGCACCTTTTATTTTTTAAGTTAAATATAACTTATTCATTTATAAATTTGATTGTTATTTTTCTCTACTAAAAGTTCAAACTTTAAGAATTGAAACAAGGACATTAATAAAGATGATGAAACTAGGGGTGTGCATGGCAACCAATCAATTGAAATCAGATCATTTTTTGATTAAAGTTTTTTTATTTAAAAATGGTTCATAATTATGAATGGATTCATATTGGTTTATGGTTTAGAAATGGATTCAAATCAATTTGAATTCTGTTTAAAATTGATTTTTATTAAAATCCTAATTTCAATCAATGACCTCATACGATAGTAAACAACACCACTGTTTTTGTAAGCACAACTATGAATATCGTCATTTCCGTAAACTCAAATGTTGAATGCCATTACTATTGTGCAATATCATTGAGTGTCATTTTGTTAACACAACCACCATGATTATTATAAGTGTCGTGGTTGAATTTCGTCTAGGAAATAGTCAGTTAATTTACACAAATAATTCAAAGAGAAGTAATTTTTAAGGTATACTAGCAAGTGATACACAATTCACAACAAACCATTGGCAAACACATTTAAATTATTTCACGTGAAATAAATTGAAAAACACATAACCAATTCCAAAGATTTGGAAATAATTATATGGTATGCAAATTGATTCATTATTTTTTTATAAGAAAGAAATATTTTGATACCAAGTACTAGGAGTATTCAAATCCGCTTACAAAATGATGTGCAGAAAATTTGAGACAAATAAGAACTGACAACCGAAACTACAACAAGAAAACAATCTTAAAGAGTCACCAACCAAAAGATACTCTCAAACCCAACCAAAAAAATGTTTGTAGTTCTGAAAATCACAAGAACCAAAATTCCAAAAAAAAAAAAATACTTACACCTTATGCTCATTCCCTCCCACATTACTAACCTTATCTCCTCTTTTCATTTCATCAATTCTTCTCTTGTAATATCTCTTTGAATCAAAAGTTACAGACCCAATATTGGAAATAGCCTACCAAAGTTTCCCCCCGCAATAGATTCCAAGTTGTCCCACATACTAAAATTGCTCCTCAAAATATCTAAGTCCACAGATTGATCACCATGATAAATAGTTTTGAGTAAATAAAAGGAATTTCCCTCTTCCACATGCCCAGCAGAATGGAAATTTTTGCAGAACTGAGAGCTTTCAATAGGATCAGAAGATAAAGTCATCATCCTTTACTTCTTTCTTTTAGGCCTAAACTTCTTCTTGACACCAAGTAACCTATCAAGCCCATGCAACTTTTTGAATTAAAAAATGTTTGGTCCTTTTTTCTATACTCGTGCCCCCTCTCCTAAATAAGCACACCACCTTTTTGTATCTACTCACTATAATAGGGCATGTATTAGGAATTTTTCACTGTTGTACCACCTTTTTACCCCAAAAATATCAATATACCAATATACCAATAACAATATACCAACATACCATTCGTTCAAACAAATATTATTTTTGAAACATAGTTGCCGCCCTTTGAATGAGTGGGTGTGTGTTAATTTAGAAAGGGTCCGCTCATTGTATGGGCGGTAGTGTGTAAATCTTTTTTTTTTCACGTTTTAATTTTAATTTTAGTTTAATAGTTTATAATTATAATTTAATAACTTATTTATATTATAATTAATAATAAATATATTTATTTTAATAATCATATTATAATCTATTTTAATAAATTATTTATATTATATTTAAATAATAGTTATATTATAATTAAATAATAGTTATTTATAATTAATTTGTTTTAGTAATTATATTGTAATTTATTTTAATAATTTATTGATGTTATAATTAAATAGTAATTGTATTATAATTTATTTTAACAATTTATTTAATTTAGTAATTATTTTAGTAAAATAATAAAAATCTACTAAAAACAATAATATATAAATTCATTAAATTAAACCAACATTTGGAACAAATAAAATAAAACACTACATGAAAAATAATTTAATTCTAGTGGGGATTTTGGCCGGGTCGTGTGAAGCGCTGGTGATTTCCACAAAAAGGAGCTTGTATGTTGGTCCGTAGAACTATACCATGAGGTTCTTGTGCAGGTTGCTCTTCTGCTGGTTGTGGTTGAGATGAAGGTCCGACGTCATTGTCATTCATCAATAATGCTATCATTTCTTCATTGGTAAATTGCATTTCAGTTGCACTTCCATAACTTAATGTTGTTCCTCAAAATTCCAATTTCGTATGTTACCAGCTGACATTTGGCTATATATTGGGGGTTGGTAGCTGTCGCACCCCAAAATTTATCCTCCTTATCATAAGTTTTCTTGGATTTTTCTTGCAAGGGTATGAGTTCAAAATGTGGATTTATTGATGTCTTGATTCTAAGTTGGCTTGCCTTTTGGCCGGGTATATGACTGAAGTTCCCCATGTTTGAGATGAACTGTAATACAATGGTTGGAATCGCGATCGGGACTTTCTTGCTTAATTCATCTGGTGTTTTGAGTCAAATTTGGAAATTGAAGTTTGAATTTGAGAACGTTTGGAATTTGAGTTTGCGGCGGATTATTTGATACATTAAGTTTTTGATTCGTCTAAAAAAAACTTATATGTTTATACAAGCTTGAAATATCTCATCATACTTTATTTTCAACCAAGATTATTTCGAACGGTGGTTCAATTGGGTCAAGAGATTTAGAGCGAATTTTGTGTTCGGGATTCAAAGTGGTAACTCAAGAATGAGAATGCCGGATTCATTGTATTGAATTTGAATTCATAATTTATGGTGTTCATCATTTATTCCGTTCTGAATACTTCATTTTGGGCTTCTCTCAAATTCATGATATATCAGATACTTGAGTTCTAGACCAATTTTGTACCCTGACTTTATCGCCTAAGTTCTATGTTAATTTGATCGAAGAATATGAGTGTTATGATTGAAGATCGTAATTGATACAAGTCCATCCGAATTTTAAATTGCAAAGAGTTGTAAAGTTTCTCAAGCCCAAGAGGAAATTCAAAGATTTCAAGCCAAAAAGGAATTACGCTTTAATTTAACAAGTTGGTCACAAGTTTGAGTTCAAAGGAAATTTTGAATTCTACTTAAGGAACAATGCAAAATAATTTTCTTACAACTCAAATGTTCGGAATTTAAATCGGATTTTAAATCCTAAAGCATTGTATCAATATTGGCAAAGTGGATTTCAAATACCGTCCAAATGCGAGTTTTATTCAAATATTTCCAAACACATTACAAGTTCATTCAAAAAATTCTTGCAAATACGGAGTGATTATGTTACAAGATTCCTACGAGTTACAAAGAGACTAGATTCGAAGTTTTTTACAATGCAAACTCAATTGATTCCTAATCTAATCTTAGGATTGCTAAATGAGTTCTTCGATACTGCTCGCGAATGCTTCCAACTCCTACTTCCTTTGCTTCTTCGATGTGAACCTTCCATCTTGGATCCATCCTCATCATCTCGTTACATGAAACAAGAAAGGGAAATCAGGTTAGCAAACATAAACATAAATGAATTTCGAATGCAAGAAACTATCAGAGAATTATCCTTTTGTCAAAGAATCATCATTAGGCGTTGGCGGGAATCAGGTTAATTGCGAAGCCTCAGAATCTTGTTTAAAGATTAATCATCGGCGAAAACGGCTTGCTTGCAAATCGCGGGCTAACCCGGTTCACAAACAAGCATACAACGAGTAAGCATAAAACGAGGCGACAATTTAATACCCCGGGCAGCAAGCATCATTTAGTCCAACAGTTCAAAAAGCTATAGTTTAATCCAACATTCCATTTAATTCCAACAGGCCAACCCAACAGAAGTTTAATCCCACAGTTCACTAATCCCACAGTTCACTAATCCCACAGCCAACATAACCAAGGCAGCAAAATGATTCAAGGCAACCAATTGATCCAAAGCAACAGACACCATGATCAAGGTAGCAGCAAGTAAGACAAAGGTTATGGTTATCAGCATAGTCAAAACAGCAGTAGTAGAGGTAAAACAACACACACAAGCAATGTGTAACCACAGTAACATAAAAGAGGAAATTCTTGTTCCCAAAGAAGTTTTCACCCAAAGGTGAAAAAGGGAAAATAGAAATAGACATTAGTTTAGAAGCAAGATGAAAAAGATATCATTTTTTGGGAGCAGCCACAGAGACAAGAAGGGCATTATATGCTCTATCAGTTTGGAAAAGAGGGAAGACAAGCAAAAGGTATCAGTTGAGAAAACCATAGCAAACCATAGCAGACCTGTTCTTAAAAGGGAGCAGAGACAAGAAAAACAAGGAAGCAATATCTGTTTGATCAGTTTTTCTCAAGCCATAAAAACACCAAGAAGCAATATCTGTTAATCAGTTTTGAAGAACCAAAAATCATCAGTTTTCTTTTGAAGCCATGGAACCACAAACTCATTTGTTATAAAAAACCAGCATCCATTACAAACCAAAAATTTCCAAACCAGTTCCAAAACCATTTCAAAAACACAAAAAAACAAATCAGAAAGAGTGTAGTATCAGTTCATACTCAAACCAGAAAAACCAAGTGCACATCGGTTCTAAATCCCAAGCCAACAAGAACAGAAAACGAAAACAGTTCGAAAACCCAACAAAAAACGTAAATGGCAACACTGACAGCAAGCATTCATCATTTTCTACACCAAACAGCCTTCAGAACTTATCTTTCTCAGAAATCAATTCTGACATTCGAGAGAGAAGAAGAAGATTAGAAAGGTAATACCGGGTTTTGACGAGGAGGTTGCGATTTCCGTCGCTGTCCTTTCCCCTTTCCGTTTTCATCTGTCCAACAATCAGTCCCAACAACCTGTGTCAAACAATCGGAAATCAAACACAGAAATCAAGCCAAAATCGGAAATCAATCACAGAAATCACAAACCAACAACCGAAATCGAAGCATGCAAACCGAACGCGATCGGTGAGAGAGGAGAGAAGACAGATCGCGGTCGCGTGGGTGGAAGAGAGAGAGAGCGACGGCGTGATAGAGAGAAACAGAGCAATCGCGGCCGGTGAGTGAGCGAGAGAGAATCGCCGGAGAGAAAGAGAGAACGGCGAGGTTGAAGAGCCAAACCCAGAACATGAAACGCGTGTGAGAGAGAGGCTGAAGAGTGGTTTCTTTTTAACACTCTTTCCTATTTCTTTATTTTTCAAAAAAATATATAAAACAATTTCTATTTTCCTTTTCTTTTTTTTAATTTCATATTAAAACTGGTGGTGACAAGTGTCACCACCTTATTTTTTACAAAAAATCTATTTACTATTATTTTTTATGTTTATTTCACTCTTAAACAATTTTTAGCAAAAAGAATGTTGACACTATTCTAGTATATGTACATATGGTGTGATTTTGTTTTTGTTTGGGAACAATCAGTTGGTCTTGAGGTGGAAGCATCGCACCCGATTCGCCAGCACGTGGAGGTATTTTTGACCAACCAAAGTTCAGATGGCTTTCCTTCCACACTCCGTCCAGAATCAAGACAATCAGGCTATTTCTAAATCTTTGCCTATTTCAATTAATTTATTTTATCGTAAATAATATTCTCATTGCGATGTACTAAATAATTATTGGATATGATAGTTTTTGTTTGATGATTTATCGATTAGACTATTAGCCGATTTTTCATCAAACAGAAAAAATCATCTCTAATAATTATTTAAATTTCCGATTGTATTGTATGGTATTTTTGTCTGTTTACTTATTCATTCAGCAATTATTCACCATTGTACACTTTGCACACAATCTAAAATTAAAATCAATCCGATTCCGCGTTGTTTGACTCATACGTCAATTTCCTAGAGGGTCTCATAGTTGGGGATGGGCATGGCCATCCTCACGAGATCGGTTAAAGCCCTTGTTGCTTTAATCAATCATTACCCGAAACAATATTGGTCTATATACCAATCACCATGCACCAGGGTCTCATGGTTGAGGATAGGAGCACCTATCCTCACGAGGTTAATCAAGTCCACATACTTGGTTAATCATAACCCGCTTCCATTCCATCTCAGCACGCGTGTCAGACCACTTTCACAATTAAAGTTCTAAACCTCGATCCAACGTCGGGTTTCTTTTCAAATAATTTCTTAAATAAATTGCTATCTCTCCCTCCTCCCAAGCATATGGTAGTCAGTCCAGTATCGACCCTCGACCGTATGCTTGGTGTCTTTAATTGAATTTAATTAAACGTGAACCATGTTTCACCTCACTTTTCTTAATAAAAGTTTTGGGTAGAAAAAGATGATTCAGATGTTTCTGTCCACTCATCCGAGTAATTGGGCGTTAGCCGTTGAACGCTTATGGTCCGATACTCGTCCCACATAAAAACAAAATAACTCATTCAAACTCTTTTATCGCTCATATGCGATCATTAAAACTCTTTTCGGATAAAGAGCGTGCAATAGTCGTTTCAAATACGAACGAGGACTTAAGCTTTTCAAACAAACAAAACAAGTCCTGGTTCAAAGTATTTGAAACGTCTAAACGCACGATTTTCCAGATAAAATCAATACAACCAATTTAAACCTTTTAAGAGGAACTACGAGTTTTGACTTTCCCATTGCACAAGGAATATGTAGGCACGGTTCTAAAACCGTGCCAAACTCAAAATAATAATAAACAAATTCCGTTTCTTTTATAACTTAAAGATTAGCGAATTTACACACACATGTAGAACTAAACGGGTCCCATCGAGTACGATGGATGTAAGGGGTGCTAATACCTTCCCCTTACATAACCGACTCCCGATCCCACTTTTTGGTCACGTAGACCGCCTTATCCGCTTGTTTGGGGTTTTATCTATATTTTCCCGTTCTTTTTAGAACAAATAAAATTAGGTGGCGATTTCACTGTTTTCGAGAATTAAAAGATTTTTGAAAATCGAGTTGCTTCAGTTGGCGACTTCACTGGGGAAGATTGACTAAGCGTGTCAACCCTAGTTTGGTTCTTCGTATGTGTGTTTATTTTCGCTTTCTTTTATCACTCTATTTGTGTGTTTAATCAGTCGTTCATTTCCTTCGCTTTAATTATTACCTTGTTGATATATTATTGTGTGTGGGTATGATGGATGGGACTATAGGAAAAGCCCACTACCAAGGCTATAGAACACATAAATTAGAGTGGTTGCGTAGTATTGATTTGCTAGACGGAAATGTCTTGTAAGTTGGTGCGAAGACCACACCTAGGGGAGGTTCTTTCGAAGACATTATCGTCGATTGCAAGTTATTTTTGCATTGACGATAGTGTTGTTAGAAGGGATTTTTTCCCCTAGTTTTGACCTTTAAGGAAAACCTAACCTGTAGGCTTTAAGAATGCTCAAATGAGACGTTCTTGGATATATCATTTAATCACAAATTTATTTGCGGTGAAAATGGTACACCCAAGTTGGGATCAATGATTTTGAGCACCCGTTCGATCCGTATTGAGGGTTACGTTTGTCGGATCGTTAGACACGCTTTGTCTATTGGTTGTCGTAACTCTCCTCAAACCCAAATTCTCTTGAAAAACTTGGTAGCGTTGCAAGTATCTTTGCGATGCGAGAATTTGTGTTTGTTGTATCAAAACCCTAAGAACCAACCTTGTTTGGGGAATTGTTGGGTGACGTCGAAACCATGTCGACCGTCCTTTTAAACCCTTGTCATTCAACTTTACATGTGATTTTGCATAACATCAATATGTATCGCATCACCTTGCATTCTTACATGCATTACCATCACATTGCATTCTTACATGCATTACCATTATATCGCATTCTTACATGCGTTATTATTACATCGCATTCGACATGCGTTACCATTATATTACATTGCATTCTTACATGCACTACCATTATATCGCATTCTTACATGCGTTACTATTACATTACATCGCATTCTGACATGCGTTACCATTATATCATATGACATTCTTACATGCATCACCATCATTGCGTTCTTACATGCATCACCATCATTGCGTTCATGCATCACCATCATATGGCATTCTTACATGCATCACCATCATCACATTCTTACATGCATCACCATCATATGACATTCTTACATGCATTACCATTACATCGCATTCTTACATGCGTTACTATTACATTACATCGCATTCTGACATGCGTTACCATTATATTACATTTGCATTCTTTAATGCATTATCATGCATTTCATTTTCACCAGAAAAGCTCATTTCATCTCTTCTGTCCAGAAAGATCAAACTTGTCTACTCGACGACGTTCAAAACTCAAGGATGTCTCGAGGACTATAGGCGAGCTTCAGTGGTCGAACTATTGAAGGCGGAAGTTAAGCACGAAAAGTCGATGAGTCGGTCTTGGATCTCTTGCAAGTTGTGTTGAAAGAGAATGCAACACCACACCAATCTCCGCAAGTTTGGTTCTTTGCTTTATCATCGATGTCTCCATGGGTCAAGGACATCCACATGCGAACTCTCCATTCAATTTCTCCTGAGTATCATCCTCGGCCTTCACCTTCGAAGATTCCTCGACAACAGCAATTGCTTGCTCCCCGATCGAAGAAGAAGGAACCAAATCAGCGTATTAATCCGCATTATCGCCGATATGCTCAGCAGGATATTCAGCCAATCCCGATATCATATTCTCAACTATTACCTTACTTGATTCAGAGCGGTGTTGTGATACCAAGGGAGTTGAAGCCAGTACCAGGGGTTGCTAAAGCTTGGTTTGATGAGAAAGCTAAATGTGCTTTTCATGCTAACTCTACAGGACACGAAACTGAGAATTGTTCGGCCTTCAAATGCACAGTTCAAGAGCTAATTGATGATAAGATTATGTTTTTCAAGCAGAATGGGTCGAGCTTAGACATCTTGCTCGCAAGGTCTAATCGTAGCAATTTTGAGGAACTTCCAAAACTCATTGGGACAATTGCTTACCAAGAGGGAGTTGAGACTTTGAAGAGTAGTGGTGAAGTAGACCAGATGTTCACTTCCGAGGAGGTGGTAACCTTCAGCAAAGATATCTCAAGTTCTAGCAAAGGGAAGTTGGTTGCAACACCAACTCATTATCCTCCATTACCATCTTTCGAATCTTTGCATCAACAACTTTTGTTTGATCTTCCTCAACTTCAGAGTCAGAACCCTCAAAATCAAACTGTGCCTCGGAATAATTTGGAAAGAAGGAATGCTCCTCTTGATCCAATTCCAGTGACCTACAGTCAACTTCTGCCATATCTGGTTCAAAGTTCATTGGTGGTTCCTAAGTTTCTTAAACCACCAAATTTATTCCCGCTTGGTTATGATCATAACGCGCGATGTGGATACCATGCTGGTACGGTAGGACACTCAACAGAGGATTGCAATCCTTACAAAGCCAAAGTTCAACAATTGATTGACCAGAAGTACTTGACTCTTCAAGGAGGGATTCTGTTTGTGAATGGCAACCCGGTACTCAAGTGAGCACCAAGACCACTGAAGTTCATCTGATTCAACAAGTCAAGACAGAGCTCAAGTCTCCTCAACAACGACAGTCTTTTATTTCTTTACTGCATTTTCATATGTATCTTGTTTAATTGTTTAAACTTTGTTTGCATGTAGAAACTTGTTTGTTTTTATCTTAATGCAATGAGTACGTTTGTCTTGAAGTGATCCATTCGTTGTCACTCAATCCATTCGTTATCACTCTTTAAATTGATTTGCGAGCATTTTGATACCAACGTTACCAATCCTTTCGCCTAGGCAAAGATTGGAGGGAGAATGACGATAATTGAAAAAATGCTAGATCTCTGAATGTATGCTTTTGAGTAGAACCTGGCTTATGATGTACAGGCCTTGTTTCAAATCCCCAAACACCGGAGTTATAAGGGAGATAAACCATCGTTAGCCCCCTCGAGCCTTGAAGTAGGAGTTTCTTTTCTTTCCGAAAAAAAACCCTTCATTTTTAACCTGTGGGCGGGTAGTGTTCAATTAATCTGATCGAGCGTTTAAAACTCATCAAGAGAGTAAGCATCAAAGGATACAACAATGGCTATCCTTCAAAAGGTTGAGAAAGGCCAAAACCACAGTAGTCGACCTCCACCTATCAATAGTGTGCATCAAAGGATAATGATACCATGTTGGGTATCTTTAGCACATCAGAAAGGTCAACAGATGACGACACCATAACGGTTACCCTTCATCTACCAAGGACTCAGACAGTCACCATCACTTTACCAAATCAAAGGTTGTGTATAGATCCACGACTTGTTCAAAAAAAATGATGAGTATGAAAGAGACAAAAAGCCCGCTAAGTCGGAATTTAGTAATAAGTCGCTTAGGCAAAAGTCAGGCAAAAGTCAGAAGAAGAAAAAAAGAAGAAAGAAAATCTTGAAATGCATTGTCAAAAAAGATTTTTCAACAAAGAACAAGTCGTGTGGTCAAATACCAAAAGACAAAATGTGAGTGACTGTCGTGTCCAAAAAACCTCGTATTGGTTCCTCAACCACCATAACTCCTCTCGAGAGATGAGTGCTCGTATCAGGATAGTTGAATTTAGGACTGAAGAACATCACGGAGAATGGGCGGGCACCAAATATTTTGAGCCTAAAAATCTTTTTTCTAAAAACCCGTGAACCAGACCACGTTACAACCCTTAAAAGTCCTAATTGAAGCGTGGGTTAATTCAAAAGCGTACAACGAAGAGATCGCGTTTACCTGACTCCTACAGTGTGTGCTAAGTATCTGTGTTGGTATCATATGCTCGTCTTATCTTTCAAAAAGAAAATTTTCAGTGTTGCGCTCCAAAAGTGTTTCACTCCCAAAAAATCATAATGTTTTTCATACAAAACTTCAAGACGCATAAATGTTGCATTATGATTGTCACAATAAACATTCTTCTACATGTAAAACAATTATTTGACATTAAAAGAGTTCTCATAATGAACGTCAGTGAAGAGTTTAACTTTGTCCAAAGAAGAGAAACTTGATTATTCTGTTGAGTTAGCAGTTATTGGTAACAAGGGGCAGGATGTCTAAGGACT
Source organism: Vicia sativa (assembly GCA_021764765.1). Lineage (NCBI taxonomy): Eukaryota > Viridiplantae > Streptophyta > Magnoliopsida > Fabales > Fabaceae > Vicia > Vicia sativa. Next base: position 90,217,136 of record CM038797.1, on the reverse strand, counting down.
CCTTTGAGCATATCACAGGTTGTCTTCTCAAGGTTCTGTTAACTTGGGGGCAATCAAATCGAAATTCAGCTCCTCAAATTTCTGCCAATCCGGGGCAAATCCTTGAAGAGCAATCATCAAAAGAACAGTTAGCCTGGGACAACTGTCATTCTATGTTTCAATCAACTTGAAGCAATCACCTCGAGACATGGGAGTCTCTCTAAGGCTGTTTACATTGGGGCATTTCGCTTCAATCTTTTTCGAACCAATCAGTTCCAATCAATCTGAGACAATTACTTCGACACATTGAAGCCTTCTAAAAAAAAAGAGCTCTCATTCCATCAAGTTAGTGGCTCACATGTTGTTGATCTAAAGCCGTTACTTCAAAGCTCTCTTAATTAGAGCAAGTGTTCGTTCAAGAATCAATCAGCCTGAAGTAATTACTTTGAGACGTAGAAGTCTCTCTAAAGCTCGTTCTGGGGCCGGTCTCCCCCGATGCTCGCATAGCTCCTTATTCAGATGCAGTCAATCTGAGGAAATACTTGAGACGTAGAAGTCTTTCCAAGACTCATTCTAAAGCAAGCTTGTTGAAAAGATTCATCTGAAGCAACTACTTCGAGACGTTGGAGTCTCTCCAATGTTCATTCTGGGGCATGTCGGCCATTTCGATCGCCACTCTAAGATTCGATGAATCTTAGGAGGTTATTTTGAGATGCGGAAATACCTCCAAGACTCCTATCGAGGCATGATATTCCCATATCGAATATCCGGTTCCTTGAAATCGATGATCGGTAAGGTATTGCTTGAATGGGATGCGGGCACTCCTTTTCGGGAAAGATTTTTAGAAGGTCTACCAGACCAGGGCATATTGAGATTCTGAAGCGCAAAATCTAATGCAGCTGCATTCCCACGCTTGGGGCACGCCTGTAATCATCATTATCTGGTCAACTCAGAAGTTTGCTATTCCTCTTTCTACAAGAATTAGCATTGCAACCCTTCCAGCGGCAATTCAACATGTGGAGCTTGGTCAATCATCTTGATTGTGCCATGTTCTTTTATCCTCCGGACTAACGGTGTCGAGGATTCAGTTTGATAGCCAGTGCATTAACCAGTATATTCATGCATTCATATCATATACTACATAGCACGTTCATTCATAAAACCTCAGCCAGGACTCGAGTTATTCCAAGATCGGTTATTGATTGTTCTCAGCAGAATCGTAATTTGAAGACTATTTTGAATGACAAATTTAGTTCTTCCGATCATAAATTTGAGGGATCAACCATGATTGGTCTACAACGATGACGATTCTCAAATTGAATCTATTCCAGAGTGATTGGGTTTCCCCAAGCGAACTCTTGTATCAAATAGAACTTCTTTATAGAGTTTCTTTTGAGGTACCCCATTGCAAGCAGAAGACTTTTCTCCAATGACAATCTAGTTCTTCTCCCCAGTGCCAGGAGAATGCTTGGTTGAAAGACAATTGATAGTAGTATCAATTCTCCAATGAAGTCTCCTCCCAAAGAATCGATCGATCATCCCGGTGAACTCTTATGACAACAAGATCGTTCAATTGGATTCCCTAATGATATCTTCCTTCTCTCAAGATGTGAAATCATGCACCATTTGCGTTAGAAAAGAAAATCATATCATGCATATCATACTCATGCATATCATACTCATGCATATCATACTCATGCATTAGCCGCTATCTCTTTTGCGTTTTCAACTGAAACCGTAGATATCCTCGTAAGGATCAAAATTGAAGGATTAGTTCTCGACGACAAATTATCCTCTTTTCTACATGTCGATATAAGTGATATACTTGTTTGGGTCTTAACAAATGTCGGTTTCTCGATGAGATTTCTTCCCCAAAGCGGTTGTACCTTTCGGATGGACTCTAATGTCAACAAATGTTTCAACCGAGAATCGATGAATTTTCCACACGGTTTTCTTCGAAGTTTCCCAATGAAGCTTATTTCTCTCCCCAAGTGAATCTCCTTCAGAAAGGATTACTACAACATTATTCTTGGTATTTTCAAAGATTTCTTTCAGACAAGAATCTTCTCAGCAAATACTATTGGCAGTGGCTTCCACAATATACTCCTCTGAGCCGTTCTCAAAAAATTACATCAAACTTCTGGTGCGTTTATTTCCCCAGTAAGTTATCAACTACTCAGCAAATAAATATCCACCCGGTGGGATGTTTATTCAATCTCAAGATATTTCTCCAACTCAGACATTGATCTCCATATCCACTTGCTGCAACGCATTGTCCATACAATGTCAGCAAATTGAAGCTCATTACCCTAGAAGTTTTTCAGTCACAGGCGCTGAATCTGATTCTTCTATCAACGGTAAAGCTATCTGCATACAAATTGAAGATCTTGTCAACTCAGAAGTTGTTCAACATGTCCGTACATGTTCAGTAAGATCTCTCATCGGAAATGTCGGAAACAAGATTTACCGGCTTCATAAACATCTATATCACGCCGGTGTGCTAGATATTGTTATGTTTATCCCCAGAGAATTGTATTCTTGGGTGCGCTACTGAATTCGTTCTGCGGGTAACTCGGAGGTTACACGGTTAAAGACATTCAGCATGCCATGGCTCCTCGCACTTTCGTGCACCAACAATTCCGATATTGTTCTAGCCATCTATCAGAGAACTCTTTGTTAAGTTCTCAATCATGTCAATCAGAGAACTCTTTGTTAAGTTCTCAATCATGTCAATCAGAGAACTCTTTGTTAAGTTCTCAATCTTGTCAATCAGGGAACTCTTTGTTAAGTTCCCAATCATGTCATTTTTCAATTCTGTTTAAGGTTTCCAGGTATTCCTTAGTCAATCAGAGAACTCTTTGTTAAGTTCTCAACCATGTCATTTTTCAATTTTGTTTAAGGTTTCCAGGTATTCCTTAGTCAATCAGAGAACTCTTTGTTAAGTTCTCAACCATGTCATTTTTCAATTCTGTTTAAGGTTTCCAGGTATTCCTTAGTCAATCAGAGAACTCTTTGTTAAGTTCTCAACCATGTCATTTTTCAATTCTTTTAAGGTTTCCAGGTATTCCTTAGTCAATCAGAGAACTCTTTGTTAAGTTCTCAATCATGTCATTTCAAATTTTGTGTAAGGTTTCCAGGTATTCCTTAGTTATCAGAGAACCCTTTGTTAAGTTCTCAGTCATGTCAATTTTTCAATATATTGTTTTTCTTTTCGCTTGAGAAGTTCGTTTCTCTTCTCATAGCATTTTCATTAAAATTGTTGCCAAAGTCATTTCGGTTACTGTTATCCCAGGTGGTTAAAATCTCCTAGTATTTGTGTTAAAGCATTTCGTTGGTGCTTGGCAAAGTTTCCTCTTCAAGCGTTTTTCTCGGCTCCGTAGTCAAGATATGTTATTTATTTTCTTTTGTGGCATTGGTTTCCCGCGTAGGGCAAATTTTGGTTCTCGGTATTCAATCCTCTTCCACCTTGAACGTCGAAACGGATCTTTCTCACTTATCAGTTTAAGATGATTGAATAGCAACTGTCGCACCCCAAAATTTACCCTCCTTATCATAAGTTTTCTTGGATTTTTCTTGCAAGGGTATGAGTTCAAAATGTGGATTTATTGATGTCTTGATTCTAAGTTGGCTTGCCTTTTGGCGGTATATATCAAGTTCCCCATGTTTGAGATGAACTGTAATACAATGGTTGGAATCATGATCGGACTTTCTTGCTTAATTCATCCGTGTTTTGAGTCAAATTTGGAAATTGAAGTTTGAATTTGAGAACGTTTGGAATTTGAGTTTATGGATTATTTTATACATTAAGTTTTGATTCGTCTAAAAAAAACTTATATGTTTATACAAGCTTGAAATATCTCATCATACTTTATTTTCAACCAAGATTATTTCGAACGGTGGTTCAATTGGGTCAAGAGATTTAGAGCGAATTTTGTGTTCGGGATTCAAAGTGGTAACTCAAGAATGAGAATGTCGGGATTCATTGTATTGAATTTCAGAATTCATAATTTATGGTGTTCATCATTTATTCCGTTACGAATACTTCATTTTGGGCTTCTCTCAAATTCATGATATATGCAGATACTTGAGTTCTAGACCAATTTTGTACACTGCAGCTTTATACGCCTAAGTTCTATGTTAATTTCAGATACGAGAAGAATATGAGCTGTTATGATTGAAGATCGTAATTGATACAAGTCCATCCGAATTTTAAATTGCAAAGAGTTGTAAAGTTTCTCAAGCCCAAGAGGAAATTCAAAGATTTCAAGCCGATAAAAAAAGGATTGTTACGCTTTAATTTAACAAGTTGGTCACAAGTTTGAGTTCAAAGGAAATTTTGAATTCTACTTAAGGAACAATGCAAAATAGAATTATCGGATTTTTTACAGCAACTCAAATGTTCGGAATTTAAATCGAATTTTAAATCCTAAAGCATTGTATCAATATTGGCAAAGTGGATTTCAAATACCGTCCAAATGCGAGTTTTATTCAAATATTTCCAAACACATTACAAGTTCATTCAAAAAATTCTTGCAAATACGGAGTGATTATGTTACAAGATTCCTACGAGTTACAAAGAGACTAGATTCGAAGTTTTTTACAATGCAAACTCAATTGATTCCTAATCTAATCTTAGGATTGCTAAATGAGTTCTTCGATACTGCTCGCGAATGCTTCCAACTCCTACTTCCTTTGCTTCTTCGATGTGAACCTTCCATCTTGGATCCATCCTCATCATCTCGTTACATGAAACAAGAAAGGGAAATCAGGTTAGCAAACATAAACATAAATGAATTTCGAATGCAAGAAACTATCAGAGAATTATCCTTTTGTCAAAGAATCATCATTAGGCGTTGGCGGGAATCAGGTTAATTGCGAAGCCTCAGAATCTTGTTTAAAGATTAATCATCGGCGAAAACGGCTTGCTTGCAAATCGCGGGCTAACCCGGTTCACAAACAAGCATACAACGAGTAAGCATAAAACGAGGCGACAATTTAATACCCCGGGCAGCAAGCATCATTTAGTCCAACAGTTCAAAAAGCTATAGTTTAATCCAACATTCCATTTAATTCCAACAGGCCAACCCAACAGAAGTTTAATCCCACAGTTCACTAATCCCACAGTTCACTAATCCCACAGCCAACATAACCAAGGCAGCAAAATGATTCAAGGCAACCGATTGATCCAAAGCAACAGACACCATGATCAAGGTAGCAGCAAGTAAGACAAAGGTTATGGTTATCAGCATAGTCAAAACAGCAGTAGTAGAGGTAAAACAACACACACAAGCAATGTGTAACCACAGTAACATAAAAGAGGAAATTCTTGTTCCCAAAGAAGTTTTCACCCAAAGGTGAAAAGGGAAAATAGAAATAGACATTAGTTTAGAAGCAAGATGAAAAGATATCATTTTTGGGAGCACCACAGAGACAAGAAGGGCATTATATGCTCTATCGCTTGGAAAAAGAGGAAGACAAGCAAAAGGTATCGATTGAGAAAACCATAGCAAACCATAGCGCACTGTTCTTAAAAGGGAGCAGAGACAAGAAAAACAAGGAAGCAATATCTTTGATCAGTTTTCTCAAGCCATAAAAACACCAAGAAGCAATATCATAATCGTTTGAAGAACCAAAATCATCTTTCTTTTGAAGCCATGGAACCACAAACTCATTTGTTATAAAAACCAGATCCATTACAAACCAAAAATTTCCAAACCGTTCCAAAACCATTTCAAAACACAAAAAACAAATCGAAAGAGTGTAGTATCAGTTCATACTCAAACCAGAAAAACCAAGTGCACATCGGTTCTAAATCCCAAGCCAACAAGAACAGAAAACGAAAACAGTTCGAAAACCCAACAAAAAACGTAAATGGCAACACTGACAGCAAGCATTCATCATTTTCTACACCAAACAGCCTTCAGAACTTATCTTTCTCAGAAATCAATTCTGACATTCGAGAGAGAAGAAGAAGATTAGAAAGGTAATACCGGGTTTTGACGAGGAGGTTGCGATTTCCGTCGCTGTCCTTTCCCCTTTCCGTTTTCATCTGTCCAACAATCAGTCCCAACAACCTGTGTCAAACAATCGGAAATCAAACACAGAAATCAAGCCAAAATCGGAAATCAATCACAGAAATCACAAACCAACAACCGAAATCGAAGCATGCAAACCGAACGCGATCGGTGAGAGAGGAGAGAAGACAGATCGCGGTCGCGTGGGTGGAAGAGAGAGAGAGCGACGGCGCGATAGAGAGAAACAGAGCAATCGCAGCCGGTGAGTGAGCGAGAGAGAATCGCCGGAGAGAAAGAGAGAACGGCGAGGTTGAAGAGCCAAACCCAGAACATGAAACGCGTGTGAGAGAGAGGCTGAAGAGTGGTTTCTTTTTAACACTCTTTCCTATTTCTTTATTTTTCAAAAAAATATATAAAACAATTTCTATTTTCCTTTTCTTTTTTTTAATTTCATATTAAAACTGGTGGTGACAAGTGTCACCACCTTATTTTTTACAAAAAATCTATTTACTATTATTTTTTATGTTTATTTCACTCTTAAACAATTTTTAGCAAAAAGAATGTTGACACTATTCTAGTATATGTACATATGGTGTGATTTTGTTTTTGTTTGGGAACAATCAGTTGGTCTTGAGGTGGAAGCATCGCACCCGATTCGCCAGCATGTGGAGGTATTTTTGACCAACCAAAGTTCAGATGGCTTTCCTTCCACACTCCGTCCAGAATCAAGACAATCAGGCTATTTCTAAATCTTTGCCTATTTCAATTAATTTATTTTATCGTAAATAATATTCTCATTGCGATGTACTAAATAATTATTGGATATGATAGTTTTTGTTTGATGATTTATCGATTAGACTATTAGCCGATTTTTCATCAAACAGAAAAAATCATCTCTAATAATTATTTAAATTTCCGATTGTATTGTATGGTATTTTTGTCTGTTTACTTATTCATTCAGCAATTATTCACCATTGTACACTTTGCACACAATCTAAAATTAAAATCAATCCGATTCCGCGTTGTTTGACTCATACGTCAATTTCCTAGAGGGTCTCATAGTTGGGGATGGGCATGGCCATCCTCACGAGATCGGTTAAAGCCCTTGTTGCTTTAATCGATCATTACCCGAAACAATATTGGTCTATATACCAATCACCATGCACCAGGGTCTCATGGTTGAGGATAGGAGCACCTATCCTCACGAGGTTAATCAAGTCCACATACTTGGTTAATCATAACCCGCTTCCATTCCATCTCAGCACGCGTGTCAGACCACTTTCACAATTAAAGTTCTAAACCTCGATCCAACGTCGGGTTTCTTTTCAAATAATTTCTTAAATAAATTGCTATCTCTCCCTCCTCCCAAGCATATGGTAGTCAGTCCAGTATCGACCCTCGACCGTATGCTTGGTGTCTTTAATTGAATTTAATTAAACGTGAACCATGTTTCACCTCACTTTTCTTAATAAAAGTTTTGGGTAGAAAAAGATGATTCAGATGTTTCTGTCCACTCATCCGAGTAATTGGGGCGTTAGCCGTTGAACGCTTATGGTCCGATACTCGTCTCCCACATAAAAACAAAATAACTCATTCAAACTCTTTTTATCGCTCATATGCGATCATTAAAACTCTTTTCGGATAAAGAGCGTGCAATAGTCGTTTCAAATACGAACGAGGACTTAAGCTTTTCAAACAAACAAAACAAGTCCTGGTTCAAAGTATTTGAAACGTCTAAACGCACGATTTTTCAGATAAAATCAATACAACCAATTTAAACCTTTTTAAGAGGAACTACAGAGTTTTGACTTTCCCATTGCACAAGGGAATATGTAGGCACACGGTTCTAAAACCGTGCCAAACTCAAAATAATAATAAACAAATTCCGTTTCTTTTATAACTTAAAGATTAGCGAATTTACACACACATGTAGAACTAAACGGGTCCCATCGAGTACGATGGATGTAAGGGGTGCTAATACCTTCCCCTTACATAACCGACTCCCGATCCCACTTTTTGGTCACGTAGACCGCCTTATCCGCTTGTTTGGGGTTTTATCTATATTTTCCCGTTCTTTTTAGAACAAATAAAATTAGGTGGCGATTTCACTGTTTTCGAGAATTAAAAGATTTTTGAAAATCGAGTTGCTTCAGTTGGCGACTTCACTGGGGAAGATTGACTAAGCGTGTCAACCCTAGTTTGGTTCTTCGTATGTGTGTTTATTTTCTTTCTTTTATCACTCTATTTGTGTGTTTAATCACTGTTCATTTCCTTCGCTTTAATTATTACCTTGTTGATATATTATTGTGTGGGTATGATGGATGGGACTATAGGAAAAGCCCACTACCAAGGCTATAGAACACATAAATTAGAGTGGTTGCGTAGTATTGATTTGCTAGACGGAAATGTCTTGTAAGTTGGTGCGAAGACCACACCTAGGGGAGGTTCTTTCGAAGACATTATCGTCGATTGCAAGTTATTTTTGCATTGACGATAGTGTTGTTAGAAGGGATTTTTTCCCCTAGTTTTGACCTTTAAGGAAAACCTAACCTGTAGGCTTTAAGAATGCTCAAATGAGACGTTCTTGGATATATCATTTAATCACAAATTTATTTGCGGTGAAAATGGTACACCCAAGTTGGGATCAATGATTTTGAGCACCCCGTTCAGATCCCGGTATTGAGGGTTACGTTTGTCAGATCGTTAGACCTGCTTTGTCTATTCGGTTAATACGTAACTCTCCCTCAAACCCAAATTCTCTTGAAAAACTTGGTAGCGTTGCAAGTATCTTTGCGATGCGCGAGAATTTGTGTTTGTTGTATCAAAAACCCTAAGAACCAACCTTGTTTGGGGAATTGTTGGGTAGACGTCGAAACCATGTCCGACCGTCCTTTTAAACCCTTGTCTGTTCAACTTTACATGTGATTTTGCGCATAACATCAATATGTATCGCATCACCTTGCATTCTTACATGCATTACCATCACATTGCATTCTTACATGCATTACCATTATATCGCATTCTTACATGCGTTACTATTACATTACATCGCATTCTGACATGCGTTACCATTATATTACATTGCATTCTTACATGCACTACCATTATATCGCATTCTTACATGCGTTACTATTACATTACATCGCATTCTGACATGCGTTACCATTATATCATATGACATTCTTACATGCATCACCATCATTGCGTTCTTACATGCATCACCATCATTGCGTTCTTACATGCATCACCATCATATGGCATTCTTACATGCATCACCATCATCACATTCTTACATGCATCACCATCATATGACATTCTTACATGCATTACCATTACATCGCATTCTTACATGCGTTACTATTACATTACATCGCATTCTGACATGCGTTACCATTATATTACATTTGCATTCTTTAATGCATTATCATGCATTTCATTTTCACGGAAAAGCTCATTTCATCTCTTCGTCCGTAAAGATCAAACTTGTCTACTCGACGACGCTCAAAACTCCAAGGATGTCTCGAGGACTATAGACGAGCTTCGTGGTCGAACTATTGAAAGGAAGTTAAGCACCGAAAAGTCGATGAGTCGGTCTTGGATCTCTTGCAAGTTGTGTTGAAAAGAGAATGCAACACCACACCAATCTCCGCAAGTTTGGTTGCTGCTTTATCATCTGATGTCTCCATGGGTCAAGGACATCCACATGTGGCGAACTCTCCAGTTCGAATTTCTCCTACTGAGTATCATCCTCGGCCTTCACCTTCGAAGATTCCTCGACAACAGCAATTGCTTGCTCCCCGATCGAAGAAGAAGGAACCAAATCAGCGTATTAATCCGCATTATCGCCGATATGCTCAGCAGGATATTCAGCCAATCCCGATATCATATTCTCAACTATTACCTTACTTGATTCAGAGCGGTGTTGTGATACCAAGGGAGTTGAAGCCAGTACCAGGGGTTGCTAAAGCTTGGTTTGATGAGAAAGCTAAATGTGCTTTTCATGCTAACTCTACAGGACACGAAACTGAGAATTGTTCGGCCTTCAAATGCACAGTTCAAGAGCTAATTGATGATAAGATTATGTTTTTCAAGCAGAATGGGTCGAGCTTAGACATCTTGCTCGCAAGGTCTAATCGTAGCAATTTTGAGGAACTTCCAAAACTCATTGGGACAATTGCTTACCAAGAGGGAGTTGAGACTTTGAAGAGTAGTGGTGAAGTAGACCAGATGTTCACTTCCGAGGAGGTGGTAACCTTCAGCAAAGATATCTCAAGTTCTAGCAAAGGGAAGTTGGTTGCAACACCAACTCATTATCCTCCATTACCATCTTTCGAATCTTTGCATCAACAACTTTTGTTTGATCTTCCTCAACTTCAGAGTCAGAACCCTCAAAATCAAACTGTGCCTCGGAATAATTTGGAAAGAAGGAATGCTCCTCTTGATCCAATTCCAGTGACCTACAGTCAACTTCTGCCATATCTGGTTCAAAGTTCATTGGTGGTTCCTAAGTTTCTTAAACCACCAAATTTATTCCCGCTTGGTTATGATCATAACGCGCGATGTGGATACCATGCTGGTACGGTAGGACACTCAACAGAGGATTGCAATCCTTACAAAGCCAAAGTTCAACAATTGATTGACCAGAAGTACTTGACTCTTCAAGGAGGGATTCTGTTTGTGAATGGCAACCCGGTACTCAAGTGAGCACCAAGACCACTGAAGTTCATCTGATTCAACAAGTCAAGACAGAGCTCAAGTCTCCTCAACAACGACAGTCTTTTATTTCTTTACTGCATTTTCATATGTATCTTGTTTAATTGTTTAGACTTTGTTTGCATGTAGAAACTTGTTTGTTTTTATCTTAATGCAATGAGTACGTTTGTCTTGAAGTGATCCATTCGTTGTCACTCAATCCATTCGTTATCACTCTTTAAATTGATTTGCGAGCATTTTGATACCAACGTTACCAATCCTTTCGCCTAGGCAAAGATTGGAGGGAGAATGACGATAATTGAAAAAATGCTAGATCTCTGAATGTATGCTTTTGAGTAGAACCTGGCTTATGATGTACAGGCCTTGTTTCAAATCCCCAAACACCGGAGTTATAAGGGAGATAAACCATCGTTAGCCCCCTCGAGCCTTGAAGTAGGAGTTTCTTTTCTTTCCGAAAAAAAACCCTTCATTTTTAACCTGTGGGCGGGTAGTGTTCAATTAATCTGATCGAGTGTTTAAAACTCATCAAGAGAGTAAGCATCAAAGGATACAACAATGGCTATCCTTCAAAAGGTTGAGAAAGGCCAAAACCACAGTAGTCGACCTCCATCTATCAATAGTGTGCATCAAAGGATAATGATACCATGTTGGGTATCTTTAGCACATCAGAAAGGTCAACAGATGACGACACCATAACGGTTACCCTTCATCTACCAAGGACTCAGACAGTCACCATCACTTTACCAAATCAAAGGTTGTGTATAGATCCACGACTTGTTCAAAAAAAATGATGAGTATGAAAGAGACAAAAAGCCCGCTAAGTCGGAATTTAGTAATAAGTCGCTTAGGCAAAAGTCAGGCAAAAGTCAGAAGAAGAAAAAAAGAAGAAAGAAAATCTTGAAATGCATTGTCAAAAAAGATTTTTCAACAAAGAACAAGTCGTGTGGTCAAATACCAAAAGACAAAATGTGAGTGACTGTCGTGTCCAAAAAACCTCGTATTGGTTCCTCAACCACCATAACTCCTCTCGAGAGATGAGTGCTCGTATCAGGATAGTTGAATTTAGGACTGAAGAACATCACGGAGAATGGGCGGGCACCAAATATTTTGAGCCTAAAAAACTTTTTTCTAAAAACCCGTGAACCAGACCACGTTACAACCCTTAAAAGTCCTAATTGAAGCGTGGGTTAATTCAAAAGCGTACAACGAAGAGATCGCGTTTACCTGACTCCTACAGTGTGTGCTAAGTATCTGTGTTGGTATCATATGCTCGTCTTATCTTTCAAAAAGAAAATTTTCAGTGTTGCGCTCCAAAAGTGTTTCACTCCCAAAAAATCATAATGTTTTTCATACAAAACTTCAAGACGCATAAATGTTGCATTATGATTGTCACAATAAACATTCTTCTACATGTAAAACAATTATTTGACATTAAAAGAGTTCTCATAATGAACGTCAGTGAAGAGTTTAACTTTGTCCAAAGAAGAGAAACTTGATTATTCTGTTGAGTTAGCAGTTATTGGTAACAAGGGGCAGGATGTCTAAGGACTCCTTTGAGCATATCACAGGTTGTCTTCTCAAGGTTCTGTTAACTTGGGGGCAATCAAATCGAAATTCAGCTCCTCAAATTTCTGCCAATCCGGGGCAAATCCTTGAAGAGCAATCATCAAAAGAACAGTTAGCCTGGGACAACTGTCATTCTATGTTTCAATCAACTTGAAGCAATCACCTCGAGACATGGGAGTCTCTCTAAGGCTGTTTACATTGGGGCATTTCGCTTCAATCTTTTTCGAACCAATCAGTTCCAATCAATCTGAGACAATTACTTCGACACATTGAAGCCTTCTAAAAAAAAAGAGCTCTCATTCCATCAAGTTAGTGGCTCACATGTTGTTGATCTAAAGCCGTTACTTCAAAGCTCTCTTAATTAGAGCAAGTGTTCGTTCAAGAATCAATCAGCCTGAAGTAATTACTTTGAGACGTAGAAGTCTCTCTAAAGCTCGTTCTGGGGGCGGTCTCCCGATGCTCGCATAGCTCCTTATTCAGATGCAGTCAATCTGAGGAAATACTTGAGACGTAGAAGTCTTTCCAAGACTCATTCTAAAGCAAGCTTGTTGAAAAGATTCATCTGAAGCAACTACTTCGAGACGTTGGAGTCTCTCCAATGTTCATTCTGGGCATGTCGGCCATTTTGTGACGCCACTCTAAGATTCGATGAATCTTAGGAGGTTATTTTGAGATGCGAAATACCTCAAGACTCCTATCGAGGCATGATATTCCCATATCGAATATCCAGTTCCTTGAAATCGATGATCGGTAAGGTATTGCTTGAATAGGATGGGGCACTCCTTTTCGGAAAGATTTTAGAAGGTCTACGGACGGGCATATTGAGATTCGAGCGCAAAATCTAATGCAGCTGCATTCCACGCTTAGAGCACGCTGTAATCATCATTATCCGTCAACTCGAGTTTGCTATTCCTCTTTCTACAAGAATTAGCATTGCAACCCTTCCTGACAATTCAACATGTGGAGCTTGGTCAATCATCTTGATTGTGCCATGTTCTTTTATCCTCCGGACTAACGGTGTCGAGGATTCAGTTTGATAGCCAGTGCATTAACCAGTATATTCATGCATTCATATCATATACTACATAGCACGTTCATTCATAAAACCTCAGCCAGGACTCGAGTTATTCCAAGATCGGTTATTGATTGTTCTCAGCAGAATCGTAATTTGAAGACTATTTTGAATGACAAATTTAGTTCTTCCGATCATAAATTTGAGGGATCAACCATGATTGGTCTACAACGATGACGATTCTCAAATTGAATCTATTCCAGAGTGATTGGGTTTCCCCAAGCGAACTCTTGTATCAAATAGAACTTCTTTATAGAGTTTCTTTTGAGGTACCCCATTGCAAGCAGAAGACTTTTCTCCAATGACAATCTAGTTCTTCTCCCCAGTGCCAGGAGAATGCTTGGTTGAAAGACAATTGATAGTAGTATCAATTCTCCAATGAAGTCTCCTCCCCAAAGAATCGATCGATCATCCCCAGTGAACTCTTATGACAACAAGATCGTTCAATTGGATTCCCTAATGATATCTTCCTTCTCTCAACAGTATCAGGAAATCATGCACCATTTGCGTTAGAAAAATAAAATCATATCATGCATATCATACTCATGCATATCATACTCATGCATATCATACTCATGCATTAGCTTCGGCTATCTGTTTTGCAGGTTTTTCAACTGAAACCGTAGATATCCTCGTAAGGATCAAAATTGAAGGATTAGTTCTCAGACGACAAATTATCCTCTTTTCTACAGTATCAGCATAAGTGATATACTTGTTTGGGTCTTAACAAATGTCGGTTTCTCCAGTCGAGATTTCTTCCCCAGCAAAACGGTTGTACCTTTCAGATGGACTCTAATGTCAACAAATGTTTCAACCGAGAATCCCCAGTGAATTTTCCACACGGTTTTCTTACGAAGTTTCCCCAGCGAAGCTTATTTCTCTCCCCAAGTGAATCTCCTTCAGAAAGGATTACTACAACATTATTCTTGGTATTTTCAAAGATTTCTTTCAGACAAGAATCTTCTCAGCAAATACTATTGGCAGTGGCTTCCACAATATACTCCTCTGAGCCGTTCTCAAAAAATTACATCAAACTTCTGGTGCGTTTATTTCCCCAGTAAGTTATCAACTACTCAGCAAATAAATATCCACCCGGTGGGATGTTTATTCAATCTCAAGATATTTCTCCAACTCAGACATTGATCTCCATATCCACTTGCTGCAACGCATTGTCCATACAATGTCGGCAAATTGAAGCTCATTACCCTAGAAGTTTTTCACCACAATCGATTCTTCTATCAACGGTAAAGCTATCTGCATACAAATTGAAGATCTTGTCAACTCGAAGTTGTTCAACATGTCCGTACATGTTCGGAAGATCTCTCATCAGAAATGTCGAAACAAGATTTAGCTTCATAAACATCTATATCACGCGGTGTGCTAGATATTGTTATGTTTATAGAATTGTATTCTTGGGTGCGCTACTGAATTCGTTCTGCGGGTAACTCGGAGGTTACACGGTTAAAGACATTCAGCATGCCATGGCTCCTCGCACTTTCGTGCACCAACAATTCCGATATTGTTCTAGCCATCTATCAGAGAACTCTTTGTTAAGTTCTCAATCATGTCAATCAGAGAACTCTTTGTTAAGTTCTCAATCATGTCAATCAGAGAACTCTTTGTTAAGTTCTCAATCTTGTCAATCAGGGAACTCTTTGTTAAGTTCCCAATCATGTCATTTTTCAATTCTGTTTAAGGTTTCCAGGTATTCCTTAGTCAATCAGAGAACTCTTTGTTAAGTTCTCAACCATGTCATTTTTCAATTTTGTTTAAGGTTTCCAGGTATTCCTTAGTCAATCAGAGAACTCTTTGTTAAGTTCTCAACCATGTCATTTTTCAATTCTGTTTAAGGTTTCCAGGTATTCCTTAGTCAATCAGAGAACTCTTTGTTAAGTTCTCAACCATGTCATTTTTCAATTCTGTTTAAGGTTTCCAGGTATTCCTTAGTCAATCAGAGAACTCTTTGTTAAGTTCTCAATCATGTCATTTCAAATTTTGTGTAAGGTTTCCAGGTATTCCTTAGTTATCAGAGAACCCTTTGTTAAGTTCTCAGTCATGTCAATTTTTCAATATATTGTTTTTCTTTTCGCTTGAGAAGTTCGTTTCTCTTCTCATAGCATTTTCATTAAAATTGTTGCCAAAGTCATTTCGGTTACACGGTTATCCCCAGTGTGGTTAAAATCTCCTAGTATTTGTGTTAAAGCATTTCGTTGGTGCTTGGCAAAGTTTCCTCTTCAAGCGTTTTTCTCGGCTCCGTAGTCAAGATATGTTATTTATTTTCTTTTGTGGCATTGGTTTCCCGCGTAGGGCAAATTTTCGGGGTTCTCTGGTATTCAATCCTCTTCCACCTTGAACGTTCGAAAACTGTCAGTCTTTCTCACTTATCAGGTTTAAGATGATTGAATAGGGGCAACTGTCGCACCCCAAAATTTACCCTCCTTATCATAAGTTTTCTTGGATTTTTCTTGCAAGGGTATGAGTTCAAAATGTGGATTTATTGATGTCTTGATTCTAAGTTGGCTTGCCTTTTGGCCGGGTATATGACTGAAGTTCCCCATGTTTGAGATGAACTGTAATACAATGGTTGGAATCGCGATCGGGACTTTCTTGCTTAATTCATCTGGTGTTTTGAGTCAAATTTGGAAATTGAAGTTTGAATTTGAGAACGTTTGGAATTTGAGTTTGCGGCGGATTATTTTATACATTAAGTTTTTGATTCGTCTAAAAAAAACTTATATGTTTATACAAGCTTGAAATATCTCATCATACTTTATTTTCAACCAAGATTATTTCGAACGGTGGTTCAATTGGGTCAAGAGATTTAGAGCGAATTTTGTGTTCGGGATTCAAAGTGGTAACTCAAGAATGAGAATGTCGGGATTCATTGTATTGAATTTCAGAATTCATAATTTATGGTGTTCATCATTTATTCCGTTACGAATACTTCATTTTGGGCTTCTCTCAAATTCATGATATATGCAGATACTTGAGTTCTAGACCAATTTTGTACATGACTTTATCGCCTAAGTTCTATGTTAATTTCAGATACGAGAAGAATATGAGCTGTTATGATTGAAGATCGTAATTGATACAAGTCCATCCGAATTTTAAATTGCAAAGAGTTGTAAAGTTTCTCAAGCCCAAGAGGAAATTCAAAGATTTCAAGCCGATAAAAAAAGGATTGTTACGCTTTAATTTAACAAGTTGGTCACAAGTTTGAGTTCAAAGGAAATTTTGAATTCTACTTAAGGAACAATGCAAAATAGAATTATCGGATTTTTTACAGCAACTCAAATGTTCGGAATTTAAATCGAATTTTAAATCCTAAAGCATTGTATCAATATTGGCAAAGTGGATTTCAAATACCGTCAAATGCGAGTTTTATTCAAATATTTCCAAACACATTACAAGTTCATTCAAAAAATTCTTGCAAATACGGAGTGATTATGTTACAAGATTCCTACGAGTTACAAAGAGACTAGATTCGAAGTTTTTTACAATGCAAACTCAATTGATTCCTAATCTAATCTTAGGATTGCTAAATGAGTTCTTCGATACTGCTCGCGAATGCTTCCAACTCCTACTTCCTTTGCTTCTTCGATGTGAACCTTCCATCTTGGATCCATCCTCATCATCTCGTTACATGAAACAAGAAAGGGAAATCAGGTTAGCAAACATAAACATAAATGAATTTCGAATGCAAGAAACTATCAGAGAATTATCCTTTTGTCAAAGAATCATCATTAGGCGTTGGCGGGAATCAGGTTAATTGCGAAGCCTCAGAATCTTGTTTAAAGATTAATCATCGGCGAAAACGGCTTGCTTGCAAATCGCGGGCTAACCCGGTTCACAAACAAGCATACAACGAGTAAGCATAAAACGAGGCGACAATTTAATACCCCGGGCAGCAAGCATCATTTAGTCCAACAGTTCAAAAAGCTATAGTTTAATCCAACATTCCATTTAATTCCAACAGGCCAACCCAACAGAAGTTTAATCCCACAGTTCACTAATCCCACAGTTCACTAATCCCACAGCCAACATAACCAAGGCAGCAAAATGATTCAAGGCAACCGATTGATCCAAAGCAACAGACACCATGATCAAGGTAGCAGCAAGTAAGACAAAGGTTATGGTTATCAGCATAGTCAAAACAGCAGTAGTAGAGGTAAAACAACACACACAAGCAATGTGTAACCACAGTAACATAAAAGAGGAAATTCTTGTTCCCAAAGAAGTTTTCACCCAAAGGTGAAAAAGGGAAAATAGAAATAGACATTAGTTTAGAAGCAAGATGAAAAAGATATCATTTTTTGGGAGCAGCCACAGAGACAAGAAGGGCATTATATGCTCTATCAGTTTGGAAAAGAGGGAAGACAAGCAAAAGGTATCAGTTGAGAAAACCATAGCAAACCATAGCAGACCTATTCTTAAAAGGGAGCAGAGACAAGAAAAACAAGGAAGCAATATCTGTTTGATCAGTTTTTCTCAAGCCATAAAAACACCAAGAAGCAATATCTGTTAATCAGTTTTGAAGAACCAAAAATCATCAGTTTTCTTTTGAAGCCATGGAACCACAAACTCATTTGTTATAAAAAACCAGCATCCATTACAAACCAAAAATTTCCAAACCAGTTCCAAAACCATTTCAAAAACACAAAAAAATAAATCAGAAAGAGTGTAGTATCAGTTCATACTCAA
Source organism: Vicia sativa (assembly GCA_021764765.1). Classification (NCBI taxonomy): domain Eukaryota; kingdom Viridiplantae; phylum Streptophyta; class Magnoliopsida; order Fabales; family Fabaceae; genus Vicia; species Vicia sativa. Next base: position 90,199,091 of record CM038797.1, on the reverse strand, counting down.
ACCAGAAAAACCAAGTGCACATCGGTTCTAAATCCCAAGCCAACAAGAATGAAACGAATTCGAAAACCCAACAAAAACGTAAATGGCAACAAAGAAGCATTCATCATTTTCTACACCAAACCTTGAACTTATCTTTCGTAAATCAATTCGACATTCGAGAGAAGAAGAAGATTAGAAAGGTAATAGGGTTTTGACGAGGAGGTTGCGATTTCGTCGGTCCTTTCCCTTTCCGTTTCATCGCCCAACAATCGGTCCAACAACGTGTCAAACAATCGGAAATCAAACACGTAAATCAAGCCAAAATCGAAATCAATCACGAAATCACAAACCAACAACCGAAATCGAAGCATGCAAACCGAACGCGTCGGTGGAAGAGAAGAGAGCGGTCGCGTAGAGAGAAACGGCAAAGCAAGCCGGTGAGTGAGAGAGAATCGCGGAGAAAGAGCGAGGTTGAAGCCAAACCAAACATGAAACAGAAAGGTGAAGAGTGGTTTCTTTTTAACACTCTTTCCTATTTCTTTATTTTTCAAAAAAATATATAAAACAATTTCTATTTTCCTTTTCTTTTTTTTAATTTCATATTAAAACTGGTGGTGACAAGTGTCACCACCTTATTTTTTACAAAAAATCTATTTACTATTATTTTTTATGTTTATTTCACTCTTAAACAATTTTTAGCAAAAAGAATGTTGGCACTATTCTAGTATATGTACATATGGTGTGATTTTGTTTTTGTTTGGGAACAATCAGTTGGTCTTGAGGTGGAAGCATCGCACCCGATTCGCCAGCACGTGGAGGTATTTTTGACCAACCAAAGTTCAGATGGCTTTCCTTCCACACTCCGTCCAGAATCAAGACAATCAGGCTATTTCTAAATCTTTGCCTATTTCAATTAATTTATTTTATCGTAAATAATATTCTCATTGCGATGTACTAAATAATTATTGGATATGATAGTTTTTGTTTGATGATTTATCGATTAGACTATTAGCCGATTTTTCATCAAACAGAAAAAATCATCTCTAATAATTATTTAAATTTCCGATTGTATTGTATGGTATTTTTGTCTGTTTACTTATTCATTCAGCAATTATTCACCATTGTACACTTTGCACACAATCTAAAATTAAAATCAATCCGATTCCGCGTTGTTTGACTCATACGTCAATTTCCTAGAGGGTCTCATAGTTGGGGATGGGCATGGCCATCCTCACGAGATCGGTTAAAGCCCTTGTTGCTTTAATCGATCATTACCCGAAACAATATTGGTCTATATACCAATCACCATGCACCAGGGTCTCATGGTTGAGGATAGGAGCACCTATCCTCACGAGGTTAATCAAGTCCACATACTTGGTTAATCATAACCCGCTTCCATTCCATCTCAGCACGCGTGTCAGACCACTTTCACAATTAAAGTTCTAAACCTCGATCCAACGTCGGGTTTCTTTTCAAATAATTTCTTAAATAAATTGCTATCTCTCCCTCCTCCCAAGCATATGGTAGTCAGTCCAGTATCGACCCTCGACCGTATGCTTGGTGTCTTTAATTGAATTTAATTAAACGTGAACCATGTTTCACCTCACTTTTCTTAATAAAAGTTTTGGGTAGAAAAAGATGATTCGGATGTTTCTGTCCACTCATCCGAGTAATTGGGGCGTTAGCCGTTGAACGCTTATGGTCCGATACTCGTCTCCCACATAAAAACAAAATAACTCATTCAAACTCTTTTTATCGCTCATATGCGATCATTAAAACTCTTTTCGGATAAAGAGCGTGCAATAGTCGTTTCAAATACGAACGAGGACTTAAGCTTTTCAAACAAACAAAACAAGTCCTGGTTCAAAGTATTTGAAACGTCTAAACGCACGATTTTTCAGATAAAATCAATACAACCAATTTAAACCTTTTTAAGAGGAACTACAGAGTTTTGACTTTCCCATTGCACAAGGGAATATGTAGGCACACGGTTCTAAAACCGTGCCAAACTCAAAATAATAATAAACAAATTCCGTTTCTTTTATAACTTAAAGATTAGCGAATTTACACACACATGTAGAACTAAACGGGTCCCATCGAGTACGATGGATGTAAGGGGTGCTAATACCTTCCCCTTACATAACCGACTCCCGATCCCACTTTTTGGTCACGTAGACCGCCTTATCCGCTTGTTTGGGGTTTTATCTATATTTTCCCGTTCTTTTTAGAACAAATAAAATTAGGTGGCGATTTCACTGTTTTCGAGAATTAAAAGATTTTTGAAAATCGAGTTGCTTCAGTAGCATTCGAGTGTGGTAAAATATTGGGGTTGGGAAAAAGGCATTTGTTGTTGGGGTGTTTGGTAGGTGGGGTCTTGTGGATTTGTAGATTTATTGAAGTAGGTGGTGGGTTATGTGATGTTAACGGGAAAAAAATTGAAAATTGTTGTTGGGTTCCCCATTGGGATGGGTTAGGTGAGTGTGTATATTGATGAGGCCGTTGATTTGGGGTAAAAGGTGATTGTGTTAGGAATAAAGGTAGTTGGGTGTTATGGAATTGTTGTTGGTTGGTCATGAATGGGTGTTGGGCATAAGTGTTTGTTGATTGTCTGGTGTGTTGGACTGGTCTGGTATGTCGGACGTTTGAAGATGTTGGTTGGTTTCGAGGGTCAAATAAAAAGTTATGTGGTGACAAATACAGATAGGAAACAGACCTATACCAATTAATGTAATTCGTACTCGGTTTACATTCATTTGGCATGATAATTCCTTGTAAGACATTATCTTCGTAGTTATCCCATTGATGACGATCTTCCTTCAAATGATTTGAATAAGGAGTATGAGGCCATTGGTCATTCACGATAATTCCGTGATACTCGTCCATGCAGATTGCAGCATCAGGTATGCCTTGAAGAATTCCAAATTGGAGTTTTACCCTATCTATATGATGCATTTCCATAGTTGTAAAACAGATAAGAAATATTTTTGAACTCCACACATGAGCATCAGTTGGATCCAAATATATTAATTTAACAAAGTAGATAAAGTAAAAGTAACTACTAATAATCTATGGTTGAGAAAATTACATCATCTTCTTCGAAATGATCGATGAAAGCGCGATAACCCGATGCACAGTGATGAGGAATCTTCTCATAATCCATCCCATATGCAGACCACCTAAATAAATAATAAATAATGAAATAAGTTTAAGAAGTAAAGAAGTAAAAAATATTTTGAAAATATAAAAGTTTCAACTTACTTGGTTGCGTATGGAAAGTGAAATGGATTTGGATTCCTAGGCGCAAGACTCGACATCCTTGACCACCCCCAAGCTTATAGTAGTGTTGAACAAGCGACAAAATTATTAGCATCCTTTAAAGCACATCTACTCAAATTTTTGTATAAATGCGCTAAAACTGCAGATCCCCAACTGTACTTATGTATTCTACTAAAATTAGATAATAATGGTAAATACATGAGATGTATTGAATTACCATTAGTGTCAGGAAATAAAAAACAAGCAAAAAGTAATAATAAATAAATTCTAGTTTTTTGACGAATTTCCTCGAGGGTAGAATTTTCATCTAATATAAATGCCTCGTTTATGTCCCTCAACCAAGTAATTTTTATGGACTGCCCCCTTCTCGATGATGCTTGCATTTCAACACCCAACAGTTGTTGGACTATGTTGTAGTCCACATTTGTTCGCCCATTGACCGCCTGTCCGTCAATGCGTAAACCCAATAACATATGAACGTCTTTTAGGGTGACGGTGACTTCACTGGTTGGAAGATGAAAAGTGTGTGTTTTTGGTCTCCGTCCTTTGCACAATGCTAGAATAAACTTTCTATCAACGCCATACGACGTTATGTTGCACACGTATTCAAATCCGACTTGGATTAAATATGGACGAATAAATTCGTCTATACGGACAAAAGCATGAGTACAAGGCTTGAACTTCTTTTCATTCTACAAAATAACATAGGAAAAAATAGATAACATTAGAATATGGTTAGGAAAAAATCAAGAATTTGCATAAAAGATATTTAACTATACTTACATATGCGATTATGTTTTCCGCCGTTCCTCTATGTCGGTCTCCAAGAGTTAACAAAGACATTATGTGTATAAGTTGAAGAGAAATATTGGAACAAGAGTGATGTGTGTAGGTGGATGGTTATATTGTGTAGAATATAAAGATAGTTGGATGATATTTGTAGAGAAATATAGAATGGTAAGGATAGGGAAAAATTAAATGTAGTTAAGAGATAGTTGGGAAAATTATGGTGGTGTAAGAATATGGTTGAAAGTTAAAATTGTTGCATGCATGCTCTCTTGTACGTGGAATCTTGCATGTTGTTGGCATTAAAAACGCTCGCCCTTCTGATGGGCGGTCATGTTGCTTTTGGACTGACACCCTCACTTCTAATGGGCGGCAGCGTGCTTTTTTATTCTGACACACTCACTTCCATTGGGCGGCAGTGTTACTTTTATCTCTGCTACGTGTAAAAAAAATAAGGCACCTGCCCATCAAATGAAAGGTTGTTTAATGTGGGAATCTAGGGCTTTGACTGTATAGAAGACCACAAAATATTGATATAATAGTGTGAATAAGACAAAATTTGTATCATTTAAATGGAACTCTCAATGCATGCATTTTTTATCACTCAAATACAAACACAATTCTACACAATTGTCTCAAACACAATCACAAACAAACAATGTCTCAAACACCTCACTATGTGATTAATGCTCATTACAATGGAGAAATCCTTGTCTCCGATGACGTAGACATCATATTCAAAAATACCGATATTTGTCGGTTCATATTACGTAGAAATTCTAAGTTTGAATATCTAAAGGAGATGATTCAAACAAGGATGCAATTTGGAGATGTCTTACAAATTATATATCGAAATGTTGTTCATTTCGGTGATAATAATGTGAAATATGTTCCGTTGAAAGTACGAGACAATAATGATGTGGAAACAATGTTTTATAACCATGAATTGTCCGAGTTATATGCGATTGATTTATACATAAAATTCCAAATCAACAACCCTACTGTAGCTGAACCAGTCTCCATAATTCCAAACGAAGACGTTGGTGACAATGACGACGACGAAGAAGAAGAGTCTGAGGCGGAAGTTAATGAAATGTTCGCGATCTTATTTGAAGAAGATGGTGCCGAGGCAGATGCGGACAACATAAATGAACAACAAATTCCAGTTGATAATGTGTATTGTCCACCTGCCCACATGACCACTTTGGGAACTAGTGGTGACGATTCATCATTTGAATGGCCCCATAATCCTCGTCTTTCTCTAGAGGATGACATAGTTGTTGGTAACCAGTTCAGAATCAAATTTGACTTTATGCTTGCTATATCCAAGTATCACATGAAGCATGCTGTAGATTTCAAGGTATCTGTTTCTGACACGAAGAGATATCACATCCGTTGTAAGCGTAGTGGTTGCAAATTTCGTCTGGTGGCATCGTATAGGAAAAGGAGCGAGCTATGGGAGATAGGAATCATGGAGCCCCCCACACTTGTTCAACAATTATCTTTAATCAAAATCATAGACAACTTAGCTCTCGTTTGATGAGTGATCGATTAATGCCTCTTGTTGAACAAGATCCCTCTATCAAGGTGAGTTTATGTGTTAATGAAATTGTTTCTATATTTAGATACACTCTCACTTACAGGAAAGCATGGATTGCAAGGTGTAAGGCAATCAAACAAGTTTATGGAAATTGGAAAAAGTCTTACAACGATCTTCCAAATTACTTGTTGCAGGAAAACAAATATTCCATCGACTATTTTGGACATTTCAACCATGCATACGAGGTTTTGCATATTGCAAGCCTATACTGCAGATTGATGGTACATGGTTATATGATAAATACAAGGGTATTACATGCCCCAATGTAGGAACTAGTAACAATTAGTTTTTTTTCATGCCTCAAAGTTGTATTACAAAATGACATCAAGAAATTAAGTGTTTCATCCACTAGTACTTTTGCATTTAGTTTAAATAACACCTCCATAAGACAACACATAAATTAGATACTTGAACAAACTTTAAAAAGTAACAATAACATTTAACCTAAACATCACCAACAAGTTCAAAATAAACACATAAATTAGAATCAACAACACAAACACAAAAACATCTCTAGGATATTACATCAACAACACAGTCTCGGTTGATCCCATCATCATCATAAGGACACATGCATCGTTGTGAACAAGTCTCCAAGAATGACTTGGTCCATTTAAGTCGGGTTCCATAACTAGCCTCTCAATCTTTTGGATCTTCTCACCTTCAGCCATTTCTTCCCCCAACCATCCCGCCAAGTGCCTGTGCAGCTGCTCCAATTTCTGCGTGTTAAGCAATTTGATCTTCATCGGAGGCTTCACAGGAGAAAAAATCAATGTTGCATCTCTTTTCATGTATGGAAACTCTGGGAACTCTCTGTCAGTTGAAGACATTTTTATGAGAAAATTGAAGAATTATGTGTAAGTGTGGTGAAGATCATCCAACATCAATGGTATTTATAGATCGTAGTAAAAATTATTAAATAATAAAATAATGAGAGCCTCCGTCCATTGGTGGACTGCAAAAATAATAAAAGTTTAAAATGCGTTGGCGGACACAGTATAAAAATAATATAATAAGAAAAAGTTCCGCCTATTACAGTCGTAGACATGTTAAAAAATTATATTTAATATTTATTTTAATTTTTATATATTTTAAAACATTATTTTTAAATATTTAATTAAAATATTTGTTTAATATATATATATATATATATATATATATATATATATATATATATATATATATATTAATTTTTATTATATATATAATATTTTTTTTTAATTTTAAATATAAAAGTTTAAAAATACACACTGCCGCCCTTTGAATGGAGGTTGTTTTTAATTTAACAAAGATCCGCCCTTTGAGAGAGCAAGTGTTCTTACTTCTGTTTTTTTTTATTATTATTTATTTGAATGGATAGTATATTGAAAAATAGTGTAGAAATGTATGATGTTTTGGTATAAAAGACTGAAAAACATGTTACAACAGCAAAAAATTCATGTATTAGTTTGATTGGAGCCAAAATAACAGCTAACTCTTGTTCACTATAATGGTTTGTTTATAACGGTAAAAAGAAAAGTGTTTACTTTCGTATTTGGTTTCCTTCACAACGGTGTGAAACTGAAACTAAGGCGCCGCCAAACGTGACTAAATAAAAATCACTTCCTCACCGCCGTTTTACAGCTTATTTACTCTCCAGATAACTTATCATCACTTGCCACGTGCCCAATCTTAACCAAGCGCAAAACATAGCGCGTGAATTCACTTTCCTTTTTTTTCTATTGTCAGAAAAATTAAAATTACTACTATAAGCCTTTATTATTACAACCATTCAATTTTCTTCTTCTATTCGATTTTTATCTTCTTTCTCCAAAATCCAAACCCTAGAAATTCAATCTTACCCTAAATCTTCTCATCAAAATCTCTCCTTTTTCAGATACAGATTCTCACCCGATCCAATTCTCCACGGATCGGGTTTCGATTTTCGATAATCTCATTCTTGCTGATTCACTTCTCGTGCCTCTCGCATGGGTAAGATTCTGAGGGAAACATCGAGGCCTTCCTCAATTTCGCCGCCGGGAGCATCTTCCACCGCTCCGGCAACTACCTCCTCGACATCGATAACCGAAACGGTGAAAGGCTCGCACCGGTTCAAGATAACCGGGTATTCGTTATCCAAAGGGATTGGAGTTGGGAAGTACATAGCGTCGGAGATATTCTCGGTCGGTGGGTACGATTGGGCGATCTATTTCTACCCTGATGGGAAGAGCGTGGAGGATAATGCTACGTATGTGTCGCTCTTCATCGCGCTTGCCAGTGAAGGGACTGATGTTAGGGCGCTTTTTGAATTGACGCTTTTGGATCAGAGTGGGAAGGAGAGGCATAAGGTTCATAGCCATTTTGAGAGGACGTTGGAGAGTGGGCCGTATACCTTGAAATACCGTGGTAGCATGTGGTTAGTTTATATCACTCTTCATTGACTTCGTTTTGGATAAAAATGTCATCTTTGACTTTTGATTAGTTTGAAATTTAGTTTTTTTATGTTCTGATCCCAATTTGTGTTTGAGGGTAGTGTTTGTTATGCTTCACAGCTTATAAGAATTTCAGATTTTGTTTAAACTTCGAGTGATTGTTTAAAATTCTGATTTATATTGAAATTTTGTTGTATCCCATTGAATGTATTTGTTGATTACTTGATTTCGACTTGGCCAACTTTTTCCTGGTAAATTGAATTTGAAGTTGTACAGTTTGGTTAAGACTAATTAATTGTTATAAATTTTGTGTTTCAGGGGATACAAAAGATTTTTCAAGAGAACATCACTCGAGACATCGGATTACCTTAAAGATGATTGTCTTAGTGTTAATTGTAGTGTTGGTGTTGTGAAGTCACACACAGAGGGCCCTAAAACATTTTCTATTGCAATATCGCCTTCTAATATTGGTCACCAGTTTGGGAAGCTACTAGAAAGTGGAAAAGGCAGTGATATGAGTTTTGAGGTGGATGGCGAAACTTTTGCGGCTCATAAATTGGTTCTAGCAGCTCGATCAGCTGTTTTTAGAGCTCAGCTTTTTGGTCCTATGAAAGATCAGAATACCCGGTGTATTAAAGTTGAAGATATGGAAGCTCCGGTTTTCAAGGTTTACATAAATTTTCCGTGCTTCCTCTTTTTTCTGTTTAATTTATGTTTGCAATGCTGTTGCAAAACATGTACCGATTATTCTATTTGTCTCTGTCCTGATATGGACATTTCACTTCATATAAGTTTGGAGTCTTTCCCTATATTTTACCCTTATTATACTTTCCCTATATTTCACTTCATTGCAACCACCTGAATATGTCCAATCTGGCCTGCTTTTAGCATTAGTTGGGTGTACTTAAAATGTGTTGGCAAAGAATTGTTGTTGGTTGTTTTGATATACATATACTGTGTAGTACTCCTCTAATCAGCGGTGAACATATTTCACCATGTCAGCTTTTCTCTCTTCATAGAATGGTCACTTTTATGTTTTGAAAAATTCCACTCTTGCCGGTTGCAACTTGCGAGTATTATTTGCTGTTGGATGTCTCTGAACAGATCTGGAAGGTTCAAGCATAACACACCAATAGAAACCACGGTACTTTGTTGAAGAATGTCTCTAATTTTTTTGCCAGACATTTTCTGCCCACTTCACGCTTTTATGTCTCAATGAGTTGTTCTAGCTGGTTTATCAAATTCTTGTTTATACACTTTATTAAACCTTTGTATTTTCGACTACCCTTTGACTTTAAGCAGTTTGTACTTGTATTTTATGTGTTTATTTATTGTATTATTTTGTTTACAAGCTTAATAATATGCATATGGAATGTGCAACTTGTCTGCTGTGCTATGCCATATTTTCCTATTTTGCAGGCAATGCTTCATTTCATATATTGGGATTCACTGCCTGACATGCATGAGCTTACTGGGATTAACTCAAAATGGGCAACTACATTGATGGCTCAGCATCTGCTAGCAGCAGCTGATCGATATGGCTTAGATAGACTTAGGCTAATGTGTGAAGCAAGTCTATGTGAAGATGTTGCAATAAATACTGTAGCTACAACTTTAGCTTTGGCAGAGCAGCACCATTGTTTCCAGCTGAAAGCAGTCTGTCTGAAATTCATTGCAAGGCCTGAAAATCTCAGAGGTTTGTTTTAGTTAATTGAATTTCTATTTTGTCACAAACATACAGCAAAAAAGAAAAAGAAGTGCAATGTTAGGGGGTAATTGGGACTTTAAGAGGTCTGAAGTCCGAATGTTGCTATCAATGCCCAATTAAATTCATTAATGAGGATTAATTGTGATTTTTCATTATTAAGGAATGTCTTTTATATATTTTTTATATATCAAAACTACTACTAATTTTCTTGTGCAAATCAAGTTAAGTGACTTTGGGGGTTTTGATGTGGTTGTAATTCTTAGACTTTTAATTAGGATGCTATAGAAAATGGCTTTTTTACGATTCTACCCATATCTTTGGTAAATTTATACTGGTAGAATAACAACAAAAGAATTGTTTGTACCTATTTGTTCTTCATCCAGAACTGTGATTATCAACTGAAGTTCAATGTTTCCTTTCTTTTTTTCAGCTGTGATGCAAACTGATGGTTTCGAGTACTTGAAGGAAAGTTGCCCATCTGTTTTGACTGAGCTTTTGGAGTACGTGGCTAGATTTACCGAGCATTCGGACTTTTTATGCAAGCATAGGAACGAAGCAATACTCGATGGCAGCGATGTAAATGGAAGGCGGGTGAAGCAAAGACTATACTGTGAAAAATGACCAGGTCACCGAAGAACCCTGTTCCACTCACATTAAAAAATTATAGTGAGCCATGGATAGAGGGATATGATAAGCATTTATAGGATTAGTGGCAATTTTTATTTGCCGTAGCTTACTCTATGTCTAGATGTAAATGTAATGTGTTTGGTGGTGTTGCAGGTTTGTCTTGAATAGGTTTCTCACTTTCTCTTAACATTGTGTTCTCTGTTGTATTGAATTTTTTTTCTGAAATGAAAATTATTGATGACTCTGACCATTTGTTGTTTGATTTTATATTATGATTAGTGCTTTTGTATTTCAACATATTACTAGTTTTTTGTGGAAACAGAGATGAGAATGTTTTTGTGGATATTCATGTGAAGGCTGCATGATCAGTTGGAATGTTCTAGGCATTGGCATTCTTGGCGGGTAGATACATCTCTGGTTATGGAAGGAACGTGGCTTATCTATTGATCATGTAGTATAGCAGAGTATACTAATCATCTCTACATGGCTTGTTTTGTGGAGTCTGCTTGGATCATTTCCTCAAGCTAACTCAGGTCATGCATTTGTAGTATGACAAGGTGGTTTGGAACAGAAGATGATAATAAATTTTTGCTTCAACAAACAAACCTTTGCCACGCAGCATCTGAACTTTCAAGATTTGAAATTTTGAATCTGAAATGCAAAAAACACTGCACAGGCACACCCTCAAGCTAGGGGAATTGCTTGCTATTAGAAGTCGAGAGAGCAATACATTAAATTTACAGTTATAAAGAAATAAATTGCATCTTCCTCCCATTAAGTTATACGTTTGTATCATTTTACGTTTTTTTTCTCTTCTTTTTTATATTGGTACTTTCATGTTAGTTTTTTTAATCTTAAAACGGCACGAAGTTACTCTATTTTTTTTTTTAAACTTGAATTTCCATTTAACTATACTAAAAAACTGATGTAGTTGTTATGATATAGGAGTTTGCATAATGTTGGTGAGGAAGTAAATTTAAAATTGCGATTAATTTTTGTAAAAAACAAGAATCCAAAATAAATTCTTTTAAATCTGTTTGCAAGAATTTTTGTTCTGCAATTTTCAAAAATTATAGTTAGTTTCTATTTTAAGTTTTAAATTTCTAAAATTAATTTTAGTTGGTTTTGAAAATTTCAAAATGTAAAGTCATATTAAATATAAACAATAAAATAAATATTTATCATAAATATATATTTTAACTCAATTTGTTTCATCAAGTTGAAATAAACATATATGTATTTATAGTTGTGAAAATTTGGCGTCAAAGAGGGAAATTTCAAAATTAGAAAAAATTGAAAAAATTATTCAATTAACAGGATGTGCTGTCACATACGAATTATGTGCCTACACAATTTCAGACATGGACACATGTGCCAATTTGAAAGACAATGTGCTGCCACATTCAAATAGAGTTTACAAGCTTCAATATTGCAATACACGTATCCATCTAAAAATCAGATGTGTCAGCACATACTGTTATTTATTGTGCAAAATTTTTTCTCATGGTTTTGGTCAATTTCAAACATGTTTTGAATGTTTCTAAAAATCTTTAATGCAAGGGTGCACCAAAAGACACAAAGATACCGTTCAATATATAGAAATGTTAAGACATGACGCAAAACATCTAATAGTGAAGTTGCACAAGTTTGATGCGATTCAGAAAGTTCAAAGTCTTTCGTATACCTTGCTCTCATGTCATAGCAGCATGTGCACATTCTCGCCTGAATCCTATACGACATCTATCCCATATTTACAATGTCGAAAATGTATTAAACGTGTACATCAAACATTCTCGGTAGTAGCAAAGGAGGATTATTTCCCTACTTGTCAAGGGGATATTGTTTAGCTCAATGACCAGATGTGAAGGAAGAAAAATGACCGCCCTGACAACACATGTATTCGAATCAAAATGGATACGACAAACAAAATGATAAGATTACGCAGTACATGCCGTCAACCCGGACACCATCGAAAAAATTGTCCGAATATTGGGTCTAAGTCGACAACTTAATTTTTATCTATCAATCTTAATATATAATTTATTTGTTGCGAGTAGGAGTTTCAATTTAAATTCGACTTTCATTTCACATTCAACTTAGCATTCAGGTACATCAAACATAACACAAACACGAAATTAACAACATGATAAACAAATAAAATAACTAAAAACATCGTAATAACTATGTGATTATAATCATCAAGACAATATCAGCTGGTCTAAGCATCACCGTAAAAACATCATGTTTACTGTGGAAAATGGTAAACAACCGCTAGTCTTCCTGAAGCCTAAAAACTAAGGGTTACTTGCAGGATCGACTAGTTGATCCTAAGGCATGTGCTAAGAAAACAAAATAAACTTGTTCTGTTGAAATAGTCCTTACTAAGAGAAACAATTTTCTCCAGATAAGGGAACAAGTTAAAGTTTCCACAACAATGTAATACTACCGACTGGGTAACTCGTGACCGATAGAAGGTATTGAATTGTTAAACGAAGTAGATGACAATGTAAAGAGATTGCTCAAAAGTAAATAGCATGCAAGCAAAAGATTCAAAAGAAACAATTGAAAAGTAAAGGATTTGCATTGAATTGAAAATAGTGATTCACATACATCAAACACTTTTGCACTCTTCGCTTCCTTACGCTTGGAAATATGAATTTGATAAGTGATTTTAGTACAAATGAACACACAAAATCCTACACTGGACCTTTTATTAATAGTAATTATAATAAACTACCTATACACACTATCTACTTGACACATATTTAGCCTAAGACAACTGCTCCTCAAGATTTCGCAACCTATTTGACGCTCAATCAGAACGAAAACTGCTTGTAACTGTTGGTGACTTCAAATTTTAAATATTCCCGCTTCTAGATTTGCTTAGACACCATCCATTAGCATAACTGAATAATCCAAATTCCTCTAAGTTTTGGACTCCCTCTAGTCGACAGAAGCCAATTTCGACTATCTTGCTCGCCACTTGCATCGAACTCCCTTTTTGTTAACCCTTAATTTTAATTGCTATTGAACATTGAATTCTTTAGTTTGACAAAATCGAATTTCGACCACCTTGGCTTTGACTTTCTTACAATCCTTATTTCAAAAGACTACCTTTATTTATAGGAAACAAATAAACCTTAAAGATTTTTTAAGAAAACACATCAACATCGTTTTTAACTCATTTCCAAAAACGTCTTACTCCATTTTGGTTGGACACCGTTACTTGCCTATCAATTTTCCTAATCTTTTTCACCGTCAGGAATGTCTCAGTTTAACAAGTGGATCAAGGGCCTTTGAAAAATGTTCGACAGTTTAGGTGTTTCAAAATTTGATCTTCATCGAAGGCTTTGTTGTCGAAAAAATAACATGAGCATCTCTTTTGATCAGTAAAAACTTTAGGCTACTAGAAGACATATTTAAGAGTGAAGTAAGAATATGTGTGAAAAATAATGAGAACATCCGTGAAAAATGGTGGAGAAGGATGATAGTATGTATAGAAAATGCATAAAAATTGAGCAGCTACACTAGATAAGTACCCCTCCTAATGTTGTATGCATGTGGCACATAGATCGGTTACACTTCTGTGTGGCAATATCTTTATTTTAAAAGTGGTTAGTTTGGGTTATTTGAAGTTTTTTTATTTATTTTTAAAAAGTGATTATTTGAAGAAAAAAAGTATAATTTTAATATAACGTCACTTATTCAAAGTTACGATAAGAAATCTTATTTTATAAAAAATTATAAAAAATTAAAATCCCATAATTTCTAACACAAAGATGAGGTAAAATTTAAGATAATTCCTTCCCTCTTTGTCTGCTATCAGATAACTCATTCCTTTCTCTTAAACCCTGTAGCCCGAGTTGATACCTTTTCGACTCAGTCAGCGAAGTCAAAAAAGGGTTTAACTCACTCATCCGAGTTGATGAATCTCCTCGCCATAACCGCCACTTCTATCTTCTTCCCTCCCGTTTTATCTTCATCCATTGTTGCAACAAGAGCTTCTTCATTCCCTTCTTCTTCTTCATACAAGTTCACATCCAGCGCAGGTTAGTCTCGTACCGACTCATAATTCAATGACGCACTCACTCTCTCTCTCAAAATTGATTTTTGCTGACAGGTTTAAGAAGATGTCTGAACAAGGAGAAGGAAGAGGTGCTTCTAGAAGGGATGCCTTCTCACTATTATGATGATGTACGTCTTCTTTTCATTTCTGCTTGTCACTTATCGCTTATTTATCCACTGTTTGGATAAACAGCTTATTTGCAGCTTATATCACAAGTGCTTATGGTTATGAATAAGCTTGCTAGTTTGAGAAACCAAATTTGTTGGTAGGTTTTATTTGGATAGATTTCATTAACCATCTCTAGGATAGGAATGGCAAGCCCAACAACGTGAAAAGACCAAGGAGTTGCATCGAAGACGCAGAGAAGAAGAAGAGGAAGAAGAGAGAAAGATTGACGAGTATCGTGAAGTTGGCATGCGGCTCAAAGAATACCCTGAAGAAGATGTTAGAAAAGCACGGATATTGGTTTCAAGCTTCATAAGAGCCGTCGATGAAGTAGAAGAGGTAGTTTCTTGGTGATGCATTTCACAATGATCAAGTTTTTATCTTAAAATTATAATTAATGTACACCTGATAAGTTTATTCCTCATTAAATTTATTTTGCATGTTGTGCAATGGATAGGCTTACCTTGATAAAATAATGTTTTTACAACCTGAATTATGAAATGATTATTTGTTGACCAAACGAGGGATCGTATTGCTTTTTGAAGGGTCTCTGGCATTGCATGAATATTCAACATTACCGACTTATTGTTTTTCTTGTAGAAAATTGAGGAAGCTGCTGAGAGAGGAGAACTTACTGAACTTGTTTTGATGGTCATATGGAATCGCCTTGATCTTGCCCGGCGTGATGTAAGTTGTTAATTTGGTGTTTGGAATATTCTAGGTGATTAGATTTAATTTTCAGACAAAAAGAAAGTATTATATATATATTTCTTTTCATTATTTCGGTGAGCTGATCCTTTGACCGTAAATCTTCGGCTACAGCTTTTAAGGTAATCATTTGCATCGTGGATGACACTGTCTGTATCCCCAATCATCGGATTTTGGGTAGCACAAACAATGTAGTATTGACTATGGTTGTCAAATTCTTCAGTTAACTTTGAATCAAAGAGTGTACAATTTTAGATATCAAAATTGAGTTAACTTGCATACAAATATTTTTATTTCTGTCTAAACTTTGATAGACTCCCGGGGTTGAGGACAATTGAACAAGTCAACAACATACTGGTTATTTCCTGCTTAAAATGATGGTAGTTGATAGAAACTCAAAATTCAGATAAACAGAAAACATATTATTGATTGAAATTAAAACTATTACATAGAGGAATCCCTATGATTCCAGAGCCAAGTGCTCCTCAGAGGGGAGATGAATTCTCCCTTGCTATCGATGTCCTTATATAACTACCCTTCCCCTTCTAATACAAGCAATTATAACCAATTCTTTATTAGTCCTTTCTATTGGACTAAAACCCAAACCCAATATCCTATCACTACCAATATCCTATCAGTAGTTCTATATTTTTCTTAACAATAAACTCAAGCGCAGCAGTCGAATGATAAGGATATGTAGTGCACACAACATTAGCTTCATAGTTGTAACACTCAACTTCAGATATGTAAGGATGGTGTATTGAATCTCAACCCCGTAGCTCTAAGCATCCAATGAACTAAAATATACATCCAACAAAGTACATATCCAAGTAATTTATTATTACGACAGAAATACTAAACAAAGGATGGTTTTGTTTTCTCCGTTGCACCCTTCTATCTTGGATATGATTATTATAATTTGAAAGAGATTGTTAGGATTGAATCTCAGAATTTGTTCCATGTTTACTTAAAAAAGTCTAATATTTGTCATCTTTCTCTCACTATCTTGTTTTATACATTATGTCATTACCTATTTATAGGATGAAAAGGATGCTATAAGAAGTCTGGATCTGTTATACAGAAGGGTTGAGGTAATAGCTGTCCCCTTTTGTTTATTAATTTCCTAGCAGTCATGATTAAGAAGTTCTGCATTACATGATTGACTCAACTCGTTATTTAGTTACTCGCAAGTCGCAATCACCATTTTTGTGTTGTGTGCACCACTATTTATTCTAATGACTTGGTTGTTTCCTTAAATAGTATTTACTTAATGCAAAAACATAAACCTTTCTTGTTAACCATTTTTTTAATACATTGGAAACTTTAGACCCTTTCCTTTCTTATTGGCTTCTATTCGGAACAGTTCTACCATATTATAGAATAGAATAGCTCAACCTTGATACTTCTTTTGTTTCTGTTCTGAGTTTATTTTTCTGTATCGATTGTAGACTGAGATCTTGAAGCGAGAGGCTACCCCTGCAATGAGATTGCTCAATGATCTTTTGATTATGTATGATGGCTTTAACTTCGACGAGTGGCTAAAGAAATGTAAAAAGATCATGAGTGATACATTTCCAAGGGAGGATCCATATAGCATTCTTGTTCCACCTGGATTTGAGTCATTTGACATAGATAAGGTGAGTAGCAACCAATTAAAGAGCTTAGATTAGTCAACGGATGTCTAGTAGCTCCTATAAGTTCATGTATGTGTAGATTGATACACTCATACACTAAGTGATTAAACTTGATTGGTTAAAAGCAAGATGGTGCAAATACCATCTATGCTTAAGATTGCAGATTGGTGTTTGTGTCCGTTTGGAAATATCTAATTCTTTTGTTTTTAATCTTGTATAATATCAGCATCACGGGCCATGGCGACCATCACTTGAAATTGATGATAATACTCTTTTGAGGGTGGACTTTGTAAGAGAGGTGGATGAATTGCTGCAAGAGGTTCGTTTGGAACAGGATGAAGAAGAAAATGAACAAGAGTTAGATCCTGAGTCAGTTGCAAATAAATTAAAACAACAAGAGAAGCAGCAAACTATACGCCAAGTAGAAGCTCTGATAGATTTAGCCATTAGTTTGAAATGGTAGCTATTTTGTTTGGTCCAAGCTTGTATTTTGATTTACATATATCTTTTCAGTTGTCCAACTGTTTATAGTTTTGAACAGAAATTAGTATGGTGCTGTATTTTTTCCCCTTATAAGGATAATGATGTAAATAATTATTACCAACTCAAAGGAAACACAAATGCAGGCATAACAATTTTGTGTGATCATGTGTTTTAAAAGGTACATGAATTTTCATTTTATACATCTATCCAAATTAAAATTGAATTATATTAAAAGGTAAAGAAGTAAAGATATGTAAAGAATAGAAGCAGAGTGCATGGGGACCATTTACATGTAGTGATGAGGATAGCAGCAAATATTCATTCTGTGCTGTCACTGTGAACATATATATCATCATTTGAGGTGTAAACAATTAGGATTTGGAAACCATGCATGGTGAAGAATGTCATCCTTACGTGTCCCTCCTTCACCTTTCTCACATCACTATAAATTACCGCACCGCAGGTTCTCCGCTTCATCAATCTCATTAGTAGTCAGTTAATGATCACTGTCACAATGGCCAAACACTCTCTATTTTCCCTCTGCTTCCTGCTCTTCACAACCGCCTGTTTAGCACATCACTCTGAATTAGACAGGTTCAACCAATGCCAGCTTGACAGTATCAATGCATTGGAACCAGATCACCGTGTTGAGTCAGAAGCTGGTCTCACTGAGACATGGAATCCAAATCACCCTGAGTTACAATGTGCTGGTGTATCTCTTATTCGACGCACCATTGATCCTAATGGCCTTCACTTGCCTTCCTATTCACCGTCTCCACAGTTGATTTTCATCATTCAAGGTTCAATTATACTAAATGATCAAATTTACATGATTAAATATTCATTATTTACCATATATTATATGCATTCATTGAATTGTTTTGTAACTGATTCATCTTTTTTCTTCTATATAGGTAAGGGAGTACTTGGGCTTGCAGTTCCTGGTTGTCCTGAAACTTACGAAGAACCACGCTCACAATCTAGACAACAACAACAACAACAACAACAACGTGACAGCCACCAAAAGATTCGACGCTTCTCTAAAGGTGATGTCATTGCCATTCCACCTGGAATTCCTTACTGGACCTATAACAACGGTGATGAGCCTCTTGTTGGCATTAGTCTTCTCGACACTTCCAACACTCTAAACCAGCTCGATTCAACCCCCAGAGTATGTAATTGGATAACTATACGTTACACTATCCAAATTTTGATATTTTCATGCCATTGAAGAGGCTTATATTTTCAAAGGTATAATATTTTCTATTCAATTAATCACATGCAAGTATGTGTTTGCAGGTACTTTACCTAGGCGGAAACCCAGAGGCAGAGTTCCCGAAAACACAGGAACAACATCAACAGAGGCACAGTTCCCCTGTTGGACGTAGAGGTGGAAAACAACGAGAAGAGGAATCCGAGGAACAAAATGAAGGTAACAGCGTGCTGAGTGGCTTCAGCGCAGAGTTTTTAGCACATTCACTCAACACCAAAGAGGATACAGCCAAGAGACTTCGATCTCCACGGGACAAAAGGGGTCAAATCGTAAAAGTAGAGAACGGTCTTGACATTATCAGTCCTGAGTTGCAAGAAGAACAACAACAAAGTCACAGTCAAGGAGAAGAGGAAGAGGAAGAAGAACGAGAACAAAGTCACCGCAAACATAGTGAAAAAGAAGATGAGGATGAGGATGAACCTCGCAGCCATGAGAGTCGAAAGTGGAAAAAACACACCGAAGAGAAGAAACGAGAATCACACGGACGAGGAGAAGAAAAACAAGAACAAGAAAAGAAAGAGGAGGAAGAGGAAGAAATACAACGTCAACATAGCAAAGGAGGTAAGAATGGTCTGGAAGAAACTATTTGCAGTGCAAAGATCCGTGAGAACATCGCTCGCCCTTCACGTGCTGATCTTTACAACTCTCGTGCCGGCCGCATCAGCACTGTCAACAGTTTAACCCTCCCAATCCTCCGCAAATTACGCCTCAGTGCAGAATATGTTCTTCTCTACAGGGTATGCATAGTACTAATTATTTAACCAATGTGTATATTTACATAATATGGTTAATGTGTATATTTCTATGCAGAATGGTATATATGCTCCACACTGGAACATCAACGCCAACAGCCTGTTGTACGTGATTAGAGGACAAGGAAGAGTTAGAATAGTAAACAGCCAAGGAAATCCAGTGTTTGACAATAAGGTGAGAAAGGGACAATTGGTGGTGGTGCCACAAAACTTTGTGGTGGCTGAACAAGCAGGAAATGAAGAAGCTTTTGAGTATGTAGTGTTCAAGACAAATGATAGAGCTGCTGTTAGCCATGTAAATCAGGTGTTTAGGGCCACTCCTGCTGAGGTTCTTGCAAATGTTTTCGGACTTCGCCATAATGAGGTTGCTCAAATTAAGTCTAATGGAAATCGTGGCCCGTTGGTTCAGCCTCAATCTCAATCACAATCTCAATAAAATCATGCAATGCAATGTTGAGGTGGCCATCTTATGTAACAAAATAATAATAAAATAAATTTTGGACGTGGTGTAGTCAAGAACTTGAGTTCTAAAAATATTAATAAAGTTATGGCCTTGTGACATTTCCCATCATGATTTTAATCTAAACTCTAAACTGGTATGCATATATGTGTATAAGTGCAATAACATTGTTTCAATATCACTTTTCATACATGATTTTTTTAAAGAGATCAATTAAATAATAATGATTCACATCTAGGCCTTGTGGCTTCCAAACAAAACCTGCACTGGTTATTTTGGAAGTTGAATTTCCTGGCATTCAAATTAAGTCTAATGGAAACCGTGGTCTTTTGGTTCAGCCTCAATCTCAACCACGATGTCAGTAAAATCATGCAATAGAATCTTGAGGTTGTACTTAAAAGAGCACATGTTAAGGTACTATAAATTAAAAAAAAAACATGTGCAATAAAGTCATATTTAAAATTTCAATAAATTAAATTCATGAATTTTGAAAGAATATTTCTTCAAATAGCATCCTTTAACACGTGGCCTTAAGAGCATCTACATCCATACTACTCATATTAATGGTATAAGTGGGTCTCATCTAATATAATATATTACTTTACACTTCTCAATTATTTAAACCACTTAATTATATTTTCTAAATATCCATACTACTTACTTAAAACTTTAACATGGGTCCCACAAAATTACATTATGTTTCAAATTTATTTTTTATATTAATATATAAAATATATAATTGAAATAAATTAAATCTATTATATCAAAATGCATATATATATATATATATATATATATATATATATATATATATATATATATATATATATATATATATATATATATATATAATAAAAATATTCAAAAAATAAATAATTAAAAAAATATGAAAATATATTAAATAACATACTACATGACACATAAGTTATACGAAAATACAAAAACTAAAATAAAATCATAAATATTAAAATAAATTATTAGCATAAAATATAATAAACATTTAAAATAATTTCTAATTCTGGTTATTCTCATGACCAAAACGTTCCCATATGTGTTCTATCAAGTCCTGTTGAAGGTGTCGATGAATTTGCTTATCGCGAACATTATGTCTTCTACGTAAGAACTCTTGAAAATCATTATTAGAATTGTTTGGTGGTGCAGTCGGGTCATTGCCCAAATGATCATAAGAATAATCAAAATTCCCCCCATAGGTGGCACGTTCATCTTCAACAATCATGTTGTGCAATATGATGCACATGTTCATTATACGTTTCAGTGCATCCAAGTGCCAAGATCGAGCCGGGTTACGTATGATTGCAAAACGGGATTGTAGAACTCCGAATGCTCGTTCGATATCCTTTCTTGCACCTTCTTGATGTTGAGCAAACAATTTTCTCTTATCCCCTTGTGGCATTGGGATGCTTTTCACAAATGTAGCCCATTCAGGATAAATGCCATCTGATAGATAATAGCCCATGTTGTATTCATGTCGATTGACTGAATAATGGACCTCAGGAGTTCTCTCTTGCATAACATCGTTGAAGACATCTGACTGGTTCAACACATTGATATCATTGTTTGAACCCGCTACCCCAAAGAAAGCATGCCAAATCCATAAATCTTGTGAAGCAACTGCTTCAAGCATAACCGTGGGTTTACCATGATCACCTCGAACATATTGCCCTTTCAATGCAACTGGGCAATTTTTCCATTCCCAATGCATACAATCAATACTCTCCAACATACCTGGAAAGCCACGTGCCTCCCCCATATGTAGCAAGCGTTCAATGTCTTCAGTTGTTGGCTTTCGCAAATATTGCGACCCAAATAAACTAATCACACCCCTTGTAAACTTATCAACACATTTTAGTGTCGTGGTTTCACCGATTCTTAAATAGTCATCTACACTATCAGCTGATGTTCCATATGCCAACATACGAATAACAGCAGTGCATTTTTGTAGCGGCGAAAGACTTGATCTACCGGTTGCATCAATCTTCAATTGAAAATACTTATCATGTTGACCAAGAGCTTCAACGATGCGAAGGAATACATGTTTATGCATTCGATACCTTCTACGAAATTGCTCATCCGTGTACACTGGAGTTTCTGAGAAATAATCATTGAACAACCGCTCATGTCCTTCTTCACGATTCCTCTCTATATTCCTTCTTTGGCGTCTAGGCCTACTTGAGCTCTCACATTCTTCTTGCGCATGACTTTTAAAATAGAGCTTCACAAGTTCTTCATCCATGCCGTCATTCATAAAATCCATGAACATTTTTCCAAGATGGGAGGGATTAGAAGGATCCATGTGAAGTTAGGAAGTTGGGAATGATTTTTTAAAGGTATGAAGTTAGGAATGATTTTGAAGTTTGTTATGCATGTTATAATATTTATAGGGATATGAATAACGGCTAGTTTGACTAAAATTGAGTTTGAATAACGGCTATTTTGACTAACGGCTATTTTGAATAACAGCTATTTTGAATAACGACTATTTTGACTAACGGCTAGTTTGACTAGCTATTTTGAATAACGGCTAGTTTGACTAAAATTGAATTTGAATAATGGATATTTTGAATAACGACTAATTTGACTAAAAATAAACTAGTCTTCATAAACTAAATTTATATATAGATATTAAATCCAACATACATAATAATTAAATTCAACATAGATAAAAATGACTAGTCATCATAAACAAAATATAAATTAAATCCAACATACATAATAATTAAATCCAACCTACATAATAATATCAATTAACTCCATATCTATCTCTAATTACACCGCACAAAAATTCGTGATCTTGTAGTTGTCTTGGTGTCATATTTGATGTATCCTTCGAGAGCATTTGCAAATCATTAATCATTGCCGCATGCAACTCAGCATCAACCCTTTTCCTCTCTATCTCCATTTTTTCACTCTCAATACGTGCATAATCACGTGCAAACCCCGACATTAATTCAATTTTTTTGTTTAAGTCATCTTTCATAGCATCAAATTTAGGAGTAGGTTTTTCCACAAACTTTTCTTTTTGCTTCCTTTTGGCCGCCTTATTACCGATTGGACGATGTAACAAAGTCGGTGATGGTGGATTGTATTCGCTTGTTGGTGTTGTTGGGTTAGAAGATGTTGAATATGCTCCGGAAGCCGAACTCTTTGTTCTTTTTGCAGAAGGTTCCGATGAACCTCCAAGCCATTTGGGTTCATCTCTCAATAATTTCCATGCACTCTGAAATGTGAACTTTTCATGTCCGTCTTGGTAATAAATATCACATGCCGCCGAAACGATGTCACTCTCAGAGCTACCACTTTTCTTTATAGCGACAGCTTGTTTGTAGCACCCAACAAACTTTTGTACAGAAGGATTAATTTTTTTATGCCATCGACCTTTTAGTGCCAACGGATTCCTCTCGGGAAAATTCTTGTGGCGGTGGTTGTTATAAGCTTCACCAATCCTCTTCCAGAAACTATCTCCCTTTTGATCAACCCCAACAATTGGATCCCTTGAAATGTTGAGCCATGATTGAATGAGAAGTTCATCCTCCTTTGGTTGAAATCTTATTTTCGACATATTCATAACCGATGTAGTTTTGACTTCTTCACCAAGGTTGATTGTTTCCAACCCATCTTGAGCTTGAGTGCAAAATTGTGGTGTTTCGGGGCTCTTGATCATTTACTTCCACATGACTACTATCCATTTGAACTCCATGCAACATAATGGGACTAGTTGATTGAGATGGAAAGTTTTGATAATAATATGGATAATTTCCAAAGTGTGGATTATTTTGTTGATTTGGGATAAAAGTAGGATTTTGAAAATTTGAGTTATGATGTGGGTTTGGATTATTGAATGCATTTTGTTGATTTGGGATAAATGATGGAATGCCACAATTTTGCATGAAATTGGACCAAGAGTTATGGTTGTTGGGGTTCATTGGCAAATAAAATGTGTAGAAGAAAAAGATTAAAAAAAGATGAAGGAAATGATTCAAGTTTAGACTAAATATAGATGAAAAATTATGATACATTGAAATGGTTGATCACTTATTTATTCTCAAACTAGTTTTTATAACAAATTAAAAATTACAAAAAAATAAATAAATAAAAAATGCAACGGTAATTTTTTTCAACGGTAACATGTTATTTGAAAATTTAATCCAACACCTATTAATGCTACAAGCTAATATATTTATTAAAAGCTACGTTGCTTTTTTTGGATACGGTGCCACTTAATACTACTATCATTTGTCTTCTATTATCAATACCACTCTGACTGCAAGTAGTACACGTAGACATAAGCCACAGCGGTATTTATGCTCTAAGGGCACATGTTAGTTTATGAAATATGTCCCTCCAAAATAATAACTTAAAACTCAATCATATAATAATTTTTTTTTTGTATTTGTTTCATAGAAAATTTGTTAGAATGAATAATTCTTGTTCAATCGAATTAGCTTGTGTCGAAATGTTAGGTTGTATGCAATGCTAGATGATTGTTGCATTGTGTCGAAGGCTGTTTGGACCTTAGCTTAGTTTTCATTTTGGACCTGAGAAATATGTCTATATAAAGAGATTTCCCTTTGTAAATAATAACACAACCAATAATACTTTTACATACCGCTTTTCAATTAGAAACTATCAACAATTCTCTCTCTCTCTCTCTCTCTCTATATATATATATATATATATATATATATTTTCTTCTTCACAAAACTATATATATATATATATATATATATATATATATATTTTCTTCTTCACAAAACTATATATATATATATATATATATATATATATATCTTTTCTTCTTCACAAAACTATATTTCTTGAAAATCCTATGTTCTAACAAGTTGGTATCAAGGAGTTCAGTTGCAATTCAGAGAGATTTTAATGGCAAACAGAACAACAACGTCTTCGCAGATTCCAGCATATCTACCAGTTTTCAAAGGTGAAAACTATCAACGGTGGGTTGCACAGATGAAGGTTATCTTTAGATTTCAAGATGTTGAAATCTTGAATGATGGAGTATCGGAGCTAGAAGCAGATGCGACAGATGCTCAGAAAGCTGTGCACAAATATTAGAGGAAGAAAGATTGTAAAGCGTTGTTCTTGATTCATTAGTGTGTATACTCTGATGTATTTGAGAAGATAATTGAAGAAGAATCAACAAAAGATGCGTAGGACAAGTTAAAGAACTTGTATGGCGGAGGTGAGAAATTGAAGAAGGTAAAATTGTAGACATTGAGGAAGCAGTATGAGATGATTCAGATGAAAGATGATGAATCAGTCTCTGCATACTTCTCAAGGATTGTGACGCTGACAAACCAGATGAAGGCATGTGGTGAAAAAGTCACAAATTTGTAGAAAATAGAGAAGGTACTGAGATCTTTGACTGCAGATTTCGACTACATAGTAGTGACAATCGAAGATGCCAAGACTCTATCTGAGATGAAGTTAGAAGAACTTCAAGCTTCATTGGAGGCTCATGAGATGAGGTTGAAGCAGAGAAACTAAGAAAGAGAAAAGATGGTTGAACAAGCATTGCAATGAAGATTCAGCAAGAAAGCTGAAAAGTCGAAGCAGCGAAAACATCTTGCAGGTGATGAGAAGTCAAGCAAGAATGCTGATTCGAGCAAGAAAGGTGTGAGCAACAAGTACTATGGGAGGAAAGTCGACTCGAAAGAGGTGCAATGTTACAATTGTCAAGGTTTTGGTCACTACGCTCAAGACTGTCGAAGAAAGAAAGTAGCAAGAGCGAAAGAAGGTGATGAAGCCCAATATGCAAGAGCAGGAGATAGTGACTCAGATGAGGTGCTAATGATGGTAAACACTCGGTCGAACACTGATAAAACTAACATGTGGTATCTGGATTTGGGATGTAGCAACCATATGAGTGACAATAAAGATTGTCTCACCAAGTTAGATGAGTCAGTGAAAAAGGTGATAAAGTTTGCTTATGGAAGACACATCAAATATGGAGCCAAGGGAGACACCTCGATTGTCAGTAAATATGGAGGAAAGGCTACTATTACTGAAGTGTTGTATGTACCCTCTATGACAAATAATTTGATAAGTGTAGGTCAATTACTTGCAAAAGGCTTCAAAATGAAGCTCGAAAGAAATCAGATGAAAGTCTATAGGGCTGATGGGAGACTAATCATGAAAGCACCGTTAGCATAGAATAAAATTTTCAAAGTTGAACTTAACAAATTAGATCACAAGTTTCTTGCTTATAGTGCAGAAGACGACAAGAACTGGCTATGGCATCACAGATATGTACATCTAAACTTTAGGAGTTTATGCATGATCAACCAGAAAAGGATGGTGTATGGTTTGCCTTATATGAACGAACCAAGACAATTATGTGAAGAATGTTGTAAAGCTAAGCAAGTGAGAAAAGCATTCAAACATGACTTGCCCATGAAATCCAAGCGCAAGTTGGAACTAGTTTACTCTGATGTATGTGGACCATTTAAAGTGAAGTCAAATGGAGGCAACAAGTATTTCCTTACTTTTGTTGATGAATTCACCAGACATATATGGATTTATATCATTGAAAGGAAGAGTGAAGTATTCACACAATTCAAGAAATTCAAGTTGCATGCTGAAAAAGAAAGTGGTTGCAAATTAAAGAAGTTAAAAACTGATGGTGGTGGTGAATACACGTCTGCTGAATTTGCCAAATTCTGTAATGAGGAAGGTATAGAGCATGAGATTATTTCACCCTATACACCTCAACACAATGGCACAGCTGAAAGGAAAAATAGAAGTATATTGAACATGACGAGAGTATGTTGAAAGCTAAAGATATGCCTAAGAGATTTTGGGATGAAGCAACTTCGACATCGATATACATTCTAAGTAGATGTCCAACAAAGAAGATAGTCGGAAGAACACCTTATGAGTCTTGGACAGGTTCGAAGCCAAGTGTGAGTCATATTAGAGTTTTTGAATCAATATGTTTCAGGCATGTACCTGAACAATTGAGAAGAAAACTGGATGATCAAAGTGAAGTCATGGTTCTCATAGGTTATCATTAGACTGGTGCATACAAATTGTATTCGCCAATCGAAGATAAGCTAGTGATTAGCAAAGATGTTCTTGTCGATGAAAGCAAAGGGTGGGGCTGGAGTCAAAGCTCAGTTCGATAGGAAACAGACACAGTTATAACCGTGTTCGAAGAAGATCAACATGATGAACCCTCAACTAGTCGAAGTGAACAAGGCAATGCGTCGACTAGTTGAAATGAAGAACCACCTGAACCGAACAAAAGAAGATCGACAAGAACAAGAACTGAATCTACAAGGCTATATTGATATAAAATATTTCCAGATCAAGCAATTGATTTTGATGGTGACTTAATCGAAGAAGCTATGATGATGGCTGAAGCTGAACCAATCAATTTGGATGAAGCCATGAGTAATTTGAATTGGTGTGAAGCCATGAAAGAAGAACTTAGAGCCATTAAGAAGAACAAGACATGAGAGCTTGTCGAAAGAACGAATAAGAAGCCTATCGATGTAAAGTGGATATACAAAGTGAAACGAAGGTCAAATGGCGAGATAGAGAAGTATAAAGCAAGATTGGTGGCTAGAGGCTTTCTACAAAATCCCAACATCGACTTCGATGAAGTATATTGTTAAGGACCAAAATATAGATATTTTGTAGATAATTTTGTGGTCCTTTACAATGTCTTTTGATTAATTAGTAGTATTTAATATAGTATTTTGATATATTTATGTTTTTATTTAGTTTTTGTTTATAATATATTATTTAACTTTATTTATGTTTAATTTGTAGGTTTTTGGTAATTGTACCTTCAAGCATGGATTCAAGGAAGCTATGAGAGCTTAAACGATAATTTCAAGCTATTTTTGGAGGGTGGAGCATGCTTCAGGGCGCGCTTAGCACAGTTAAAGCATGGTTGGGTGTAAAAGGCGCCGCGCCGCCATAAACTAAATCTAACACCCAATATTACCCAAAGTTTTAATATGTAAAAATCAGAGTAATTTAAAATTTCATAAATTTAATACTGAGGCATCACACCTTCAAAACCAAATTACTTAAAACAATTTGTTTTAAAGTCTACATCTCGGATACATAGCATCATCGGAAAACATAAATTGATTCATAAACATCAAAACATCATCTTTATTAAACTTCCTTAACCAATCGTATTTTCATAAAGTATGGTTCCGTTTTACAAAAGGAAAACAACAAAGAACAACAACAATGGCAACATAAATATTCCCCGAGTGCTATGTCGACACCGACTCGACTAACAGCAGCTATAAATTCCGTCTTCATAACCTGCACGTTACCAATATAAAGGTAACGGCGAAACAAATAAAGGGTGACATACTCCAAAACATATAATTATAGGCATGATAATATATATATATATATATATATATATATATACACACATTTGGAATCATAATGGATATAAGTTAATAAGTGCATTCCAACACGTATCCAAACTTCACTTACTTTGATCGTTATTCTAATGTGTATAATCTACACTATAACCACATCGACATAAATCATTACAACAACACATAACTTCCATCACCATGAAATCATCAAAAGTTATTACCTCACTAATCAACACGGCAATTATAAGCAACAACATCAAACAACAACATCAAACAATGTTAATCACCTAAGCAACATAAACAAAACATCACAAATTGGCTAAAGCCCATCTTCGCTTTTGGCATAAAGCCCATCTTCGTTTTTGGCATAAAGCCCATCTTCGCTTTTGGCATAAAATCATCGCCAGGCATAAAGCCCATCATCACAAACATCATCACAAACATCATCACAAACATCATTATAAACATCATTATATCCTATTTGCATTCACCATAAATCATCGCAAAACTCATCATTAGCCATCAAATAAAACTCAATACCAAAAGACTCCAAAATAAACATAATGGACTCCATGAGACACGACTATGTTATGCATGTGGTACCCATCGCTTTGTCCGTAATTAGGGACACTTGGCATAAAGCCGATCTTCGCTCGGCATAAAATCCATCATCGCTTGGCATAAAAGCCTCTTCGCAGCATAAAAGCCCTCTTCGCTTATGAAATGTATGTGACTCGACAATAAAACAACACAACACAAAAACAACATCATCGCTCATTCAAATTGGCATAAAGCCCACATCGCCATAATTTATCCAAAACAAGATAAATATATCATCGCATCATCATTGCATTATGCAAACATCACTAATAAATTCATCAAAAGTCATGCATTCACAAATCGAAAGCATTTGTCAACAACATTAATATAATCATCACATTATCATGTACAAAGACATATAACTTCGCATCGCATAATCAACAAGTATTTACTAACTAATACGTCGTCGCAAAGATTATGTTTAATCACCCAATCTCATTATCGATTTGCTCACTAAATTCTACATACGGAAAGATAGTCAAACACCTATCATCGCCGCAAAAGTCATCTCTAATAACTGGCATTACTCCTAATCATCAACATCGCAATCGGATTCTGAAGGAAAGTAAGAAAAATTCGGAATTTTGGAGGCTACAGGAGCTGCAACACGGGCACCCGTGTTGCACAATACTGCCAGTTTGCAAGGACAGGGACACAATGTAACACCCCAAATCTACCCAAGGTTTTATATACAAAAATCAGAGTAATTTAAAATTTCATAAAGTAAATACTGAGGCGTCACATCATCAAACCAAATCACCTTAAACAGTTTATTTTAAAGTATAAATCTCGGATACATAGCATCGCCGGAAATCATAAATTGATTCAAAAACATCAACACATCTTCTTTAATAAACTTCCTTATCAAATCATGTTTTCATAAAGTATGATTCTATTTACAAAAGGAAGAACAACAAAAGAACAATCGACAAGACAACATAAATATTCCCCAGTGCTACGTATCGGCGACACCGACACGACTAACATGACTATAAACTCCGTCTTCACAACACCGCGTTACCAATATATAGGTAACGCGAAACAAGTAAAGGGTGAGATACTCCAAAACATATAATTAAAGGCATGATAAAATATATATATAGTTTTGGAATTGTAAAGGATATAAGTTAATAAGTGCATTCCACACATAACCAAACCTCACTTACTCTTATCGTCGTTCTAAAGTGTATAATCTATACTTAATCGCCTTAGCCTCATCGGCACAAATCATCACAACAACACGTAAACCTCCGTCACCGCGAAATCGTCACAAGCTAATACATCGTTAATTAACACGGCAATCATAAACAATAACATCAAGCAACAACATTAAACAATGCTAATAATATAAGCAACATAAACAAATCATCACAAAATTGGATAAAGCCCATCTTCACTTTTGGCATAAAGCCCATCATCGCTTTTGGCATAAAAGCCCATCATCACTTTTGGCATAAAAGCCCATCATCAATTTTGGCATAAAAGCCCATCATCGCTTTTGGCATAATGCCCATCTTCACAAACATCATCGCAACCATCATCGCAAACATCATCACAAACATCATCGCAAACATCATCGCAAACATCATCGCAAACATCAAATAAAACTCAATACCAAAAGACTGCAAAATAAACATAATAGACTTCATGAGACTCGACTATGTTATGCATGTGGTACCCATCGCTTTGTCCGTAATTAGGGACACTTGGCATAAAGCCGATCTTCGCTCGGCATAAAAGCCATCATCGCTTGGCATAAAAGCCCTCTTCGCTTGGCATAAAAGCCCTCTTCGCTTATGCAATGTATGTGACTCGACAATAAAACAACACAACACCAAAACATCATCATCGCTCAACAAAATTGGCATAAAGCCCACATCGCCATAATTTATCCAAAACAAGATAAATATATCATCGCATTATAATTGCATTCTGCAAAACGTCACATATAATTCATCACCATCAAAATCATGCATTCACAAATCGGAAGCATTTATCAACAACATTAATATAATCATCATATTATCATGTACAAAGACATAACTTCGCATCGCATAATCAACAAGTATTTGCTAACTAATACATCGTCGCAAAGATTATGTTTAATCACCCCACCTCATTATCAATCTGCTCACTAAATTCTATATACGGAAAGATAGTCAAACACCTATCATCGTTGCAAAAGCCATCTCTAATAATCGACATTACTCCTATTCGTCAATGTCGCAATCGGATCGTCCATACGTGTCCTAAGTCCACTAAATGAATTCCGATTCAATTAAACTGTAATTAAGCCTATTTCGAGTCATCTTGCAAAACTCGCAACTTCTAAAAGCCAACTTCACCACTAAGTTCTACACCTTAAACTTAGCTAGCACGTCAATTTTCGTTGAATTCGGAGCAACCTGCTCCGTTGTCGAATTTTCTGAAATCGGAACACAATCGGGTTCCAAAGGAAACACGAAAAATCAGAATTTTGGAGGCTACAGGAGCATCAACACGGGCCCCCGTGTGCATCAACACGGGCCCCCGTGTGCATCAACACGGCCCGTGTTGAAAAGCCATCAGAAACACAGAAAAAACACCATGACAGTGAATCAACACGGGTGCCCGTGTGCATCAACACGGCCCGTGTTGATTGGCCTGCATAACCAAAATTTTCTCTACATGAGGGAAACACGGCCGTGTTAATCAACACGGCCCGTGTTGATGGACCTGCGTGAAAACTTCATCTTTTTGAGTTTTTCTCATTCTTCTACCATGGTTTTCTTTCCTATTTCAATACTCTTAAACCTACAAGCTAGCACCTAATACATCCACAAACCATACTCCTAATCCAACTCTTCTAAACCATTCCAACAATCAACCAACAAAACCCTATAAATCAACTATCAATTTCACCCCCAAATCCAAAATATATCTATCAAAACCTAACAATATGAGATGGAGAATCAAACCCCTTACCTCTAGCTTGGTTGATTGCAAGATGCTCCATCAAAGCCCCAACCCTAAGCTCTTGCTCATGATCTTCCTCATCTTCTCCTCCTTGCTCTTCTCCTCCTCAAAACCCTCTTCTTTTCTCTCCCAAGTTTCTATTCTTGGTGTGTTTGGAAAAATGGGAAGAAAACAAAGGAAATGGTTTTTATAAGTTGTTTCCTAATAGCTTCCAAGTTCTATGTTTGGTTTTGGTATTTTGGATGGAAGGAAAATGAGGAGAAATGGTTTATATGAAATCTTACTAGCAACAAGTGTGAAAACCCAATTCTCATCAATTAATCCTCACACTCCCATCTATTCTTATAATTCAACACACTAATAATATCCACCAATATTATTAATTCCTTTCATTCAAATAACTCCGGGGAATTAAATATCGGATCCTAACGAAACGTCGCCAAATATATTAATAGATATATTAATTAACACAAACATTCTCGTCGCAAAATAAATATCGATCGGTCATTCGAAAATATTAATATAATATAATATTAATTAAAACAAGGCGTTACAACTCTCCCCCACTTATAAACTTTTCGTCCTCAAAAATTTCAACCAAAATGAACAATACGGGACTTGCCTACGCATTCGTCCACTCAAACCTCGCGTCAATTAAACAACATATAAAATACACCAAACACAAGGGCATCTCCCTAACCACAACGTCCAAACAAGAACAACCATGCCGAGATGCAAAGCCCATACAATGCACTCAGAAACCAAATAACACTCAACACCCAAACAAATCGCAGACACACCGGTTCACTCGAGAACCAAACAAATAAGATCGATACTATTCTAACGCCTCAACCATAGATTTATTCATACACTCGAACCAACACCTCGGAAACGAGTCACCAACGATAGGAACATAAAGTCCTACAACACAACACCGACACCATCGCTAAATCGAAAACAACAAAATGGTTATACAAACCAAAACTGAAACAATCGAAAAGGATAAAACCACGCGTGCTACGCAAACACAAAAGATGCCTTCATACGCGCATACGAACTCAAGAATTACACTTGCGTTATCGCTCTCATTCTAGAAAATCACAAGGTCACATCATCCTTGTAGAACACCAACGCACAACCCTTGATCAATAACAAGTTACGGAGCGTATGAGCTGCGATACAACACCCATCCTAGGACTTAAACAGATGACTTGCGACTATAACTCAGTAGCCCAAATCCAACAACCTCGCTTACTCGCTAATCGATACAGTGCTTGCTATCTAAACCATGCTGCGTCACTTTTATGCATAAGATGCCAACCATAAAACAACTGGGTTAATCCTCAACTTCACAATTACTCAGAATGGGTACGTTCAAAGCGTACACCCATCAAGACACCTCGCAATATCAGCTTCATCAACTCGAAGAATCACTCTTTCATTCTCGATTGATCAACGTTCATTGGTCCTCTAAAATACACGACATAGTTTGACCTCTTCCAATACTGTCCAAATATTTCACTTGTGAAACTTCAACGTATACACTTGACTTCAACGAAGTCGTCCCTTTTAACAATTCAATTCCCAAAGTATATAAGTAATCACTATCATCGCACCGTCGCAACAATCATTACACAGGCTTCTCATTCGAAACACTTTTCATAATTTTTCCATC
This sequence comes from Vicia sativa, assembly GCA_021764765.1. Taxonomy (NCBI): domain Eukaryota; kingdom Viridiplantae; phylum Streptophyta; class Magnoliopsida; order Fabales; family Fabaceae; genus Vicia; species Vicia sativa. The sequence goes on along the minus strand of CM038797.1, from coordinate 90,165,549 downwards.
GTCCCAAGTGGTAACTCAATCACAACACTCTCTCAAGAACTCTACTCATCAACGTTATCTCCTACCCCTGTAATTACAACACAGGTTAGACTTAGAACCATAACATCAATATCTATGGAATTCAATCCTAAACACCGTCGCGACTGACTTAGTCACGAAAGAACACCTTCCTTTATAAAACATCAATCATCTTAAAGTACCTGTGGTTACCAAACCACCATCAAATTCTCACCGTCAAGACTGATCTTAGTCGCAATCTAATGATCCACTACGACCATTAGTATCCGACGAAATCCATATGTTAGTGGTGAACAAATCCTTAATAACCTTTTGAGCTTAATCTCAACAAGCGTCTCAAAACAAACATGCAACATTCTTCAAAATAATAAATCCCAAATCTAATATTCTTGGGTTATCCTCAATATCAACTTACTAAACTCAACAACAGACGAAGTCTCTTTATAAATCGTACCCAACTTGAATTATCTTCAACAGTCTCAATCTTCTCGTCGCTAACATCTGCACCTAAAAGGTTCCAATGGGCACAACCGCATCAAACTCTAACTCACGCGTCCGACAATTTTTCCTTATGAAAATCAAATCGTTCCAAGGTAGCAATACACTTTTTCCAACTCTATGCCGAAATACATCTTAAGTCCAAAATGAAATATCACAATACACCGCACAAGGTTCTTTAGTACAAAACAAGACCAAAATCGAAGCATTCGCTAAACTTTTCACCGGCTCAAACAAATTCGCTTCTCATTATAAAGTCCAAACAGCGACTCAACCATCTCGAGTCCAAAATACTCACGATCAATACCAACTTGTAAAAAGATCTTCCATCAAATCACAAAGCTACCCATCCAAAACAAAAGAACTTCTAAACCCTAAATTAACCCCTTAAAGTCTTCTATAAGACACAAAATAAATCCTCGCGGAACTGTCCAAAATATCACTGTCTAAGTTGCTTACTTAACGCACTCACGTCCAACAGTTCAAAATTCTATCTTTAGATTACTCGACATACACCGGTCTAACTTCACTACCAACAATGCAAAGCTTGGATGCTTGCTACGATTCCTTAACTTCATGTGAACCAAATAATATCCATGAACACGAAATAACTCTTACAGCTACTCATGAGAGTACTGTTTGAACATCCCAAAATCATACCTGACGCATCAGTCACACTAATGACATCAACAAACACTCGCCAGAACCATACACTATCTTGTAAAGCATTGTCTAAACATCTTCACCCATCACACTAACCCGTAGACAGCCAGACTTCACATCGACCTCTCTAAACACCTAAACTCCAAATGATTGCTTCACTTAAATATCAAGCCTCGGAAGTAGACACTCGTCGTCAACATCCACGTCGTTCCCTGACTACCAACGACACACCAACTCGGGTAACCTTTTCTCTTCTCGAACAACCCAACGGTAGCACTCTACGGTGACCCGCTCGAATAACCAAACTCTGCTCAAACCAATCCTCAAGTTGAATTTTCAACTCTAATTCAGAAACAAACATCCCTTAAGGATACTTCGAATCACAACTAGTTCCAGAAACTAAATCCATCAAAATTTCACTTCGCACTACGGCGGTGACTCACTCACATCTTCACACTATGCTTCGGAAGAATCACAACACGAAGCTCGCTTGCCAAAGTCTTGCTTCTCCCCAAAATCCAAATTCGCTCACAACTCAAGTAACCATGCACTACCTTGTGCCAACACATCTGCTTCACACACTATTAAGCTGGAAAGACAAATCTATCCCAACCAACACAATTCCCGACTACTATGAACAAGAGATTAAGGATGATCAGTCCCTCAATTTGTCAATAGACAGTCGACAATCAAGATGGTGACATAAACCATCTCTACCAAGCTACAACAGCGTCTTCAAACTTACACTATAAGTTACCAAAGCATAACACTGCTTGAGGCTCCAACCTAAGCCACAAGCGCCACCAAGAAGTAAAACTTCTCCCCCACTTGTTTCAAACTCCTCACTACAGACAAACAATTTGAAACAAACAAGTACCGACAGTATTTCACACACATGTCGCATACAAAAGGGTTAAACACACTAATAACTTGGTCGACAGACCGACCTGCTCTGATACCACTAATGTAACACCCCAAATCTACCCAAGGTTTTATATACAAAAATCAGAGTAATTTAAAATTTCATAAAGTAAATACTGAGGCGTCACATCATCAAACCAAATCACCTTAAACAGTTTATTTTAAAGTATAAATCTCGGATACATAGCATCGCCGGAAATCATAAATTGATTCAAAAACATCAACACATCTTCTTTAATAAACTTCCTTATCAAATCATGTTTTCATAAAGTATGATTCTATTTACAAAAGGAAGAACAACAAAAGAACAATCGACAAGACAACATAAATATTCCCCCCGAGTGCTACGTATCAGAGCGACACCGACACGACTAACAACAGCTATAAACTCCGTCTTCACAACCTGCACGTTACCAATATATAGGTAACGGCGAAACAAGTAAAGGGTGAGATACTCCAAAACATATAATTAAAGGCATGATAAAATATATATATAGTTTTGGAATTGTAAAGGATATAAGTTAATAAGTGCATTCCACACATAACCAAACCTCACTTACTCTTATCGTCGTTCTAAAGTGTATAATCTATACTTAATCGCCTTAGCCTCATCGGCACAAATCATCACAACAACACGTAAACCTCCGTCACCGCGAAATCGTCACAAGCTAATACATCGTTAATTAACACGACAATCATAAACAACAACATCAACCAACAACATTAAACAATGCTAATAATATAAGCAACATAAACAAATCATCACAAAATTGGCTAAAGACCATCTTCGCTGTTGGCATAAAGCCCATCATCGCTTTTGGCATAAAAGCCCATCATCGCTTTTGGCATAAAAGCCCATCATCAATTTTGGCATAAAGCCCATCTTCACAAACATCATCGCAACCATCATCGCAAACATCATCGCAAACATCATCGCAAACATCATCGCAAACATCAAATAAAACTCAATACCAAAAGACTGCAAAATAAACATAATGGACTCCATGAGACTCGACTATGTTATGCATGTGGTACCCATCGCTTTGTCCGTAATTAGGGACACTTGGCATAAAGCCGATCTTCGCTCGGCATAAAAGCCATCATCGCTTGGCATAAAAGCCCTCTTCGCTTGGCATAAAAGCCCTCTTCGCTTATGCAATGTATGTGACTCGACAATAAAACAACACAACACCAAAACATCATCATCGCTCAACAAAATTGGCATAAAGCCCACATCGCCATAATTTATTCAAAACAAGATAAATATATCATCGCATTATAATTGCATTATGCAAAACGTCACATATAATTCATCACCATCAAAATCATGCATTCACAAATCGGAAGCATTTATCAACAACATTAACATAATCATCATATTATCATGTACAAAGACATAACTTCGCATCGCATAATCAACAAGTATTTGCTAACTAATACATCGTCGCAAAGATTATGTTTAATCACCCCACCTCATTATCAATCTGCTCACTAAATTCTATATACGGAAAGATAGTCAAACACCTATCATCGTTGCAAAAGCCATCTCTAATAATCGACATTACTCCTATTCGTCAATGTCGCAATCGGATCGTCCATACGTGTCCTAAGTCCACTAAATGAATTCCGATTCAATTAAACTGTAATTAAGCCTATTTCGAGTCATCTTGCAAAACTCGCAACTTCTAAAAGCCAACTTCACCACTAAGTTCTACACCTTAAACTTAGCTAGCACGTCAATTTTCGTTGAATTCGGAGCAACCTGCTCCGTTGTCGAATTTTCTGAAATCGGAACACAATCGGGTTCCAAAGGAAACACGAAAAATCAGAATTTTGGAGGCTACAGGAGCATCAACACGGGCCCCCGTGTGCATCAACACGGGCCCCCGTGTGCATCAACACGGCCCGTGTTGAAAAGCCATCAGAAACACAGAAAAAACACCATGACAGTGAATCAACACGGGTGCCCGTGTGCATCAACACGGCCCGTGTTGATTGGCCTGCATAACCAAAATTTTCTCTACATGAGGGAAACACGGCCGTGTTAATCAACACGGCCCGTGTTGATGGACCTGCGTGAAAACTTCATCTTTTTGAGTTTTTCTCATTCTTCTACCATGGTTTTCTTTCCTATTTCAATACTCTTAAATCTACAAGCTAGCACCTAATACATCCACAAACCATACTCCTAATCCAACTCTTCTAAACCATTCCAACAATCAACCAATAAAACCCTATAAATCAACTATCAATTTCACCCCCAAATCCAAAATATATCTATCAAAACCTAACAATATGAGATGGAGAATCAAACCCCTTACCTCTAGCTTGGTTGATTGCAAGATGCTCCATCAAAGCCCCAACCTCAAGCTCTTACTCATGATCTTCCTCATCTTCTCCTCCTTGCTCTTCTCCTCCTCAAAACCCTCTTATTTTCTCTCCCAAGTTTCTATTCTTGGTGTGTTTGGAAAAATTGGAAGAAAACAAAGGAAATGGTTTTTATAAGTTGTTTCCTACTAGCTTCCAAGTTCTATGTTTATTTTTGGTATTTTGGATGGAAGGAAAATGAGGAGAAATGGTTTATATGAAATCTTACTAGCAACAAGTGTGAAAACCCAATTCTCATCATTTAATCCTCACACTCCCATCTATTCTTATAATTCAACACACTAATAATATCCACAAATATTATTAATTCCTTTCATTCAAATAACTCTGGGGAATTAAATATCGGATCCTAACGAAACGTCGCCAAATATATTAATAGATATATTAATTAACACAAACATTCTCGTCGCAAAATAAATTTCGATCAGTAATTCGAAAATATTAATATAATATAATATTAATTAAAACAGGGCGTTACACACAACACGGGCATGTTACCGGTGTCGGACTGCACTCACCAAAATTTCTCTTTTTGAGTTTTTCTCATTCTTCTACCATGGTTTTCTATCCCATTTCCGTACTCTTAATTCTACAAGCTAGCACCTAATACATCCACAAACCATACTCCTAATCCAATTCTTCTAACCCATTCCAACAATCAACCAAAATCTCTTATCACTAACTTACCATCTCTTATCATCAACACAACATATATACCTCAATTACAACATCAAAACATATTTCTACCATCAATTGAGAAGTTCAACAACAACAACAAAACACCAAAACAAAGGCAAACTATAAACCCCATGAATCAACATACCAATTTCTCCTAAATCCACAACATATCTATCAAACCCTAACTATATGGAAAGGAAGATCAAACCCCTTACCTCTAGTTTGGATGATCCATGGTGATGCTACAAAGCTCAACCTCAAGCTTCCTCTCTTGCTCTCTTGCTCTTCTTCTCTTCTCCTTCTTCTTCTTCTTCTTCTTTTCAAAACCCTCTCTTCTTCTCTCTAAGGCTAAGTTTGGCTTTGGTTTCTATGAATGGAATGAATGGGAAAAGAAAATGGTTTTATAACTTACTAGCTTCCAAGTTCTATGTTTGGTTTTGGTGTTTTGGGTGGAAGGAAAATGAGGAGAAATGGTTTATAATGTGTTCCTTACTAGCAACAAGGGTGAAAACTCAAATCTCATCAATTAATCCTCACACCCCCATCTATCCTCATAAATTAACACACTAAATATCTACCAATATTATTAATTCAATCAATTAAAACAATTTTGGGAATTAAATATCGGATCCGAATAATATTTTACCGGACCGAATTGAAACGTCGCCAAATACATTACCATATATATATATATCGATTAATATATTTAATCTCATTGCAAAATAAGTATCAATCGGTAATTCGAAAATATTAATATAATATAATATTAATTAAAACAGGGCGTTACAACTCTCCCCCACTTATAAACTTTTCGTCCTCAAAATTTCGACCAAAATGAACAAAACGAGACATGCCTACACATTCGTCTACTCAATCCTCGCGTCAATTAAACAACATATAAAATACACCAAACACAAGGGTATCTCCCTAAGCACAACGTCTAGACAAGACCAACCATGCCGAGATGCAAAGCCCATACAATGCACTCGACAACCAACTAACATCCAACCACTAAACAAGCTGTAAACACACTGGTTCACTCGAGAACCAAACAAACAAGATCGATACTATCCTAACGTCTCAACCATAGAATTAGCCACACACTCGAACCGACACCTCGGAAACGAGTCACCAAAGATAGGAACATAAAGTCCTACAACACAACACCGTCACCATCGCTAAAACGAAAACAACAAAATGGTTATACAAACCAAAACTGAAACAGTCAAAATACGGTAAAACCACGCGTGCTACACAAACATGAAAAGATGCCTTCACCCACGCATAAGTAAGAACTCAAGAATTACACTTGCAGCTATCGCTCTCATTCCAGGAAAATCACAAGGTCCCATCATCCTTATAGAACACCAACGCACCACCCTTGAACAAAACAAGTTATTCAAACATAATCAACTGAGAAACACCACTCATTCTAGGGCTTAAACAGACGACTTGCGACTATAACTCACTAGCCCAAATCCAACAACCTCGCATACTCTCTAACAATTCAATGCTCAATATCTAAACCATGTTGCGTCACCTTAATGCATAGGATGCCAACCGTAAAACAACTTGGTTAATCCTCAGCTTCACAATTACTCAAAACGGATAAGTTCAAAGCGTTCACCCATCAAGACATCTCGCAACATCAACTTCATTAACTCGAAGAATCACTCTTTCATTCTCGATTGATCCACATCCATTGGTCCTCTAAAATACACGATATAGCTTGACCTCTTCCAATACTGTCCAAATATTCCACTTGTGAAACTTTGACGTATACACTAGGCTTCTCATTTGAAACACCTTTCATAACTTTCCATCGTCCCAAGTGGTAACTCAACCACAACACTCTCTCAAGAACTCTACTCATCAACGTCATCTCCTACCCCTGTAATTACAACACAGGTTGGACTTAGAACCATAACATAAACTTTATGGAATCCAATACGAACACCGTCACGACCAACTTTAGTCACAGATAGAACATTCTCCTTTATAAAATATCAATCATCTTAAGGTACCTGTGGCTACCAAACCGTCACAAAATCCTATATCGTCAAGACTTATCTTAGTCGCAATCTAATAATCCACCACGGCTATTAGTATCTGACAAAATCCATATGTTAGTAGTGAACAAATCCCTAATAACCTTCTGAGCTTAATCTCAACAAGCGTCTCAAAACAAACATGCAACATTCCTTAAAGTAATAGATCCCAAATAAGACATACTTGGGTTATCCTGCGACATCAACTTATTGAACTCAACACCAGACGAAATCTCTCTATAGATCACACTTAAACTTGAATTATCTTCAACAATTTCGATCTCCTCGTCGCTAACATCTGCACCTATAAGGTTCCAATGAGCTCAACCGCATCAACCTCTAACTCACACGTCCGACAATTTATCCTTATGAAAATCAAATCGTTCCAAGGTAGTAATACACTTTTTCCAACTCTAAGTCAAAATACATCTTAAGTCCAAAATGAAATATCACCATACGCCGCACAAGGTTCTTCAGTACAAAACAAAACCAAAATCAAAGCATTCGCTAAACTTTCCACTGGCTCAAACAAATTCGCTTACCATCGCGAAGTCCAAATAGCGACTCAACCATCTCATGCCAAGGTACTCACGATCAATGCCAACTTATAAAAAGGTCTTCCATCAACCTACAAAGTTAACCATCCAAAACAAAGGAATTTCTAAAGTCCGAAATATCTCTGAAAGTATTCTACAAGATACAAAACAAATCTTTTGCGGAACTGTCCAAAATATCACCGTCTAAGTCGCTTACTTAAGGCACTCACGTCCAACAGTTCAAAATTCTATCTTTAAAATACTCGACCTACACCGGTCTAACTCCACTACTGATACCACGAAGATCGGATGCTTGCTACAATTCCTTAACTTGATGTGAACCAATTAATATCCATGAACACGAAATAACTCTTACAACTACTCATGAGAGTACTGTCCGAACATCCCAAAATCATACCTGACGCATTAGTCACACTAATGACATCAACAAATACTCGCCAGAACCAAACACTATCCCAAAAGCATTGTCTAAACATCTTATGCTCGCACACTAACCCGTAGACAGCCAGACATCGCATCAATCTCAATAAACACATAAACTCCAAATGACTGGCTCATCCAAATATCAATCCTCGGAAGTAGATACTTGTCCTCAACATCCACTTCGTTCCTTGACTGCAAACAACACACTAACTTGGGCAACCTTTTCTCTTCTCGAACATTACAACGGTAGCACTCCACGGTGACCCACTTGAATAAACAACTCTGCTCAACCAATCCTCAAGTTGACTCTTTAACTCTAATCTAGAAGCAAACGTCACTTAAGGATACTTCGAATCACCACTAATTCCAGAAACTAAATCCATCAAAATTTCACTTCGCACTACGGAGGTAAATCACTCACACCTTTACACTATGCTTCGGAAGAATCACAACACGAAGCTCGCTTGTCAAAATCTTGCTTCTCATCAAAATCCAAATTCGCCCACAACTCAAGTAACCATGCATTACCTGGTGCCAACACATCTGCTTTATACACTATTAAGTTGGCAAGACAGGTCTATCCCAACCGACACAATCCCCGACCACTATCAACAAGAGATTAAGGATGATCAGTCCCTCAATTTGTCAATAGATAGTCGACAATCATGATGGTGACATAAACCATCTCAACCAAACTACAACAGCGTCTTCAAAATTACACTTCAAGTTACCGAAGCGTAAAACTGCTCGAGGCTCCAACTCCCAGCCACAAGCGCCACCAAGAAGTAAAACTTCTCCCCCACTTGTTTCAAACTCATCTCTGCAGACAAACAATTTGAAATAAACAAGTACCGACAGTGTTTCACACACATGTCGCATACAACAGGATTAAACACACTAATAACTTGGTCGACAGACCGACCTGCTCTGATACCACTAATGTAACACCCCAATATTACCCAAAGTTTTAATATGTAAAAATCAGAGTAATTTAAAATTTCATAAATTTAATACTGAGGCATCACACCTTCAAAACCAAATTACTTAAAACAGTTTGTTTTAAAGTCTTCATCTCGGATACATAGCATCATCGGAAAACATAAATTGATTCATAAACATCAAAACATCATCTTTATTAAACTTCCTTAACCAATCGTATTTTCATAAAGTATGGTTCCGTTTTACAAAAGGAAAACAACAAAAGAACAACAACAATGGCAACATAAATATTCCCCCCGAGTGCTACGTATCAGAGCGACACCGACTCGACTAACAACAGCTATAAACTCCGTCTTCATAACCTGCACGTTACCAATATAAAGGTAACGGCGAAACAAATAAAGGGTGAGATACTCCAAAACATATAATTATAGGCATGATAATATATATATATATACTTTTGGAATCATAATGGATATAAGTTAATAAGTGCATTCCAACACGTATCCAAACTTCACTTACTTTGATCGTTATTCTAATGTGTATAATCTACACTATAACCTCATCAGCATAAATCATTACAACAACACATAACTTCCATCACCATGAAATCATCACAAGTTATTACCTCACTAATCAACACGGCAATTATAAGCAACAACATCAAACAATGTTAATCACCTAAGCAACATAAACGAAACATCACAAATTGGCTAAAGCCCATCTTCGCTTTTGGCATAAAGCCCATCTTCGCTTTTGGCATAAAAGCCCATCATCGCTTGTGGCATAAAGCCCATCATCACAAACATCATCACAAACATCATTATAAACATCATTATATCCTATTTGCATTAAGCACTTCATCCAGTTAAATCATCGCAAAACTCATAATTAGCCATCAAATAAAACTCAATACCAAAAGACTCCAAAATAAACATAATGGACTCCATGAGACACGACTATGTTATGCATGTGGTACCCATCGCTTTGTCCGTAATTAGGGACACTTGGCATAAAGCCGATCTTCGCTCGGCATAAAAGCCATCATCGCTTGGCATAAAAGCCTCTTCGCTTGGCATAAAAGCCCTCTTCGCTTATGAAATGTATGTGACTCGACAATAAAACAACACAACACAAAAACAACATCATCGCTCATTCAAATTGGCATAAAGCCCACATCGCCATAATTTATCCAAAACAAGATAAATATATCATCGCATCATCATTGCATTATGCAAACATCACTAATAAATTCATCAAAAGTCATGCATTCACAAATCGAAAGCATTTGTCAACAACATTAATATAATCATCACATTATCATGTACAAAGACATATAACTTCGCATAATCAACAAGTATTTACTAACTAATACGTCGTCGCAAAGATTATGTTTAATCACCCAATCTCATTATCGATTTGCTCACTAAATTCTACATACGGAAAGATAGTCAAACACCTATCATCGCTGCAAAAGTCATCTCTAATAACTGGCATTACTCCTAATCGTCAACATCGCAATCGGATTCTGAAGGAAAGTAAGAAAAATTAGGAATTTTGGAGGCTACAGGAGCTGCAACACGGGCACCCGTGTTGCACAACACTGCCAGTGTTGCAAGGACAGGGACACAACACGGGCACCCGTGTTGTACGACACTGCCAGTGTCGCGCGGCCTGCACTCACCAAAATTTCTCTTTTTGAGTTTTTCTCATTCTTCTACCATGGTTTTCTTTCCCATTTCTATACTCTTAATTCTACAAGCTAGCACCTAATACATCCACAAACCATACTCCTAATCCAACTCTTCTAACCCATTCCAACAATCAACCAACAAACTCTTATCACTAACTCACCATCTCTTATCATCAACACAACATATATACCTCAATTACAACATCAAAACATATTTCTACCATCAATTGAGAAGTTCAACAACAACAACAAAACACCAAAACAAAGGCAAACTATAAACCCCATGAATCAACATACCAATTTCTCCTAAATCCACAACATATCTATCAAACCCTAATTATATGCAAAGGAAGATCAAACCCCTTACCTCTAGTTTGGTTGATCCATGGTGATGCTACAAAGCTCAACCTCAAGCTTCCTCTCTTGCTCTCTTGCTCTTCTTCTCTTCTCCTTCTTCTTCTTCTTCTTCTTCTTTTCAAAACCCTCTCTTCTTCTCTCTAAGGCCAAGTTTGGCTTTGGTTTCTATGAATGGAATGAATGGGAAAAGAAAATGGTTTTATAACTTACTAGCTTCCAAGTTCTATGTTTGGTTTTGGTGTTTTGGGTGGAAGGAAAATGAGGAGAAATGGTTTATAATGTGTTCCTTACTAGCAACAAGGGTGAAAACTCAAATCTCATCAACTAATCCTCACACCCCCGTCTATCCTCATAAATTAACACACTAATAATATCTACCAATATTATTAATTCAATCAATTAAAACAATTCTGGGAATTAAATATCGGATCCGAATAATATTTTACCGGACCGAATTGAAACGTCGCAAAATACATTATCATATATATATATATATATATATATATATATATATATATATATATATCGATTAATATATTTAATCTCATTGCAAAATAAGTATCAATCGGTAATTCGAAAATATTAATATAATATAATATTAATTAAAACAGGGCGTTACAAAATTAGAAAAAGTACATAGACCCATGCTTAGATATTTTCCTCACCCACTCCCTCATTTCCTCACCAAATCAGACCTAGAAAACCAAAGACACTATTCTCCTTCACTATTATTGATTGTAACTCAAAATTAACTTGGAATCTTTGCTTCTTTATATTTTCCATCCATGTTCATCATCATCTCTCCATTTCTTGCAAGTGAAGCTACTATAAAAATGAGTAGCTAAGATTCTTTGTGTCAAGATTAGAGGTAGTTAACCTAACGTTTATGTATTTCTTTTGATCTCTTGGGGTATGAACTTGGTTGATGATATATATATATATATATATATATATATATATATATATATATATATATATATATATATATATATATATATATATGTGTGTGTGTGTGTGTGTGTGTGTTGAATATCTTTATTTTACTATCTTTTTATGCTTTGGATCATGATTGAGAAATATGCTTCAAAGTTGACCTAAGATATTCTTCTACTAAGGAACATGTCGCACCCCAAAATTTACCCTCCTAACTTCAAGTTATATGAATTGGACTTCGCATTCTTATGCATACACTTCCATTAGGTCATTGACATTACACAGTCATTCATTCATTGCATATGCATCATTTTGTCGTATTTAAATTGACCAAAAGTTAGTTTAAATCGATATCTGCATCGTTTTAGAGTTATAAAATACCCGATATTCCATTTCATTCATTTTTATCTTCTTACCTACTTATTGTATCGTATTAAGTTATGTATATGTCGATAATATTGATATTTCGGTTTTATAGACAGACCGATAAAAGCGATTCGACACTGTGCAGAAAATCAGCGGGAAAATATTTCAAACTTTCGCCTTTTACTCACTGCTTTATGAATCTAGGTGTTACGTAGATCATGAAAATGTGTTCTCTCTAATTTTTCGATACATTGCGAAGTCTCGTTTTTAACCGTAAGTATTTTACAGCCGGATATTCTTTATTATCATTTTATTTCAATTTTAATTATTTCGATAGTTTTTCTTTAATCTTTGAAACCCGTAATTTGTTTTAATATGCTCATTTTATTTTTTCGGATAATTTAGTGTTTGAATTTATATCATTTTTAACAATTTTAGGGGTCAATTTTTTATCTTCAAAAATCAATACAAAAATGTTTTATGATAGATTAGTTTTTAATCTATTGGGCTTTTGGGTCCAATTCATCAAAAAGGGTATTTTAGGCATTATCAAAATTGCTAAAACTAATTTTTGGGTATATATGTATGTTATAATTACTGTTGGAAAGCAGGGAACAAAAGAAAAAAAAACGAGAGAGACGGATCTCAAAGGGAAAAGAAGGAAGCTATTTCCTTGTCTCCTTCACATACTCCCTCTGTCACCGTGTCTCACACCATTCCAGCTCCCTCTTCATCCCTCACTTCCTTTACTTTATCTTCAATCTCGCCTCATCCTTCTTCATTGCAACCTCCATAACCCCCCTCGCATTTCCACCTCTCATCCTCCACCAACTACAGCCATCAACCTGCAGCCGCTAATCAACCCTCCGTCCCTTTCTCTTCACACACCCACAGCTTCCTTTGTCACTCTTCATTCACCATAACACTCAACATCACCTTCCATTCTCAATCATCACTTCAACTCCCTCTTCCCGTTTTTGCTTCCTCTGTCTCTTCCTCCAGCCTTAACCTCTCACTCTCATTTATCCCTCGCATCTCACTGCTCCATCCATCCCCGTAACAGCCTTCACTCCATACTCCACCCGCCTCTCTCTTTGTTACCACCTCCATTAACATTACGTTCCCTCCATCGCCGCTAACCCCATCTCTGCCGTCACCCTTCGCCCTTCACACCTTCCGTCTCTCTCCATAGCTTCTCGCCACTGTTACCTCCTTGTTGCCTCTCAAACCAAGACAATCGAACCCCACCTTCATCCAATCGCCACCTTCTGCATCCTTACTCCTAGCCGCTACTTGAACTTTGCATCTCTCAACTCAAAGAATAACAAACAAAATGGCAGTCACAGTGTATAACATTGTATCGGAATCTGGATTGAAGAAACTCAACGAGTACCTTCTCACCCGTAGCTATATCGCTGGTACAAGCACTTCTGTCTCTTCACCTCTATCAAGCGGTAACTTCACTTCTTCTCTTTTGTGTTTCAATTTGATTTATGTTGATGGAAATATATTGATATCTGGTATTGTTTAGTTCAATCTAATTGTTGCAGTTGTTGGTGTCCTGTTATTTGGTTTAAATGTATATCTCAAATTCCAAAGTTATTCATGCTATGTGTTAAATTTAGTTAGGGTTTTGGACAGAATTAGAATGTTATAGTGTTAAACCTGGCCGTTAAAAGTTTTGATGATCACTGTTGGATTATTGTAGAAATTAGTTGATATTGTCATGGATCTAGAATTTGAGATAATGATGACATTGATATGACTTTGTTTTTGCTCTAATTGTTGAAGATTTAATGATGACATTGTTAATGGTTTTGAATGAATTAACGACTTAGGTATCACAATTGTGTTGAGGTTTTTGCACGAGAAAGTTAATTGAGTTTGATTTAGTTTCACTTCATGAACACCGACACTTTCTTGTTATGGCTGTCCAGACTCTAATAACATGTTTGAAACTTCAAATCGATTCTGTTTTATTCCCTCTTCGAATTTAATTGAAACCATGAGTTTGTTTATACTTGTGTATCAATGTTGATTTCATTTAAGCCACTTGAAATTGATTTTTGATGATGTTTCGAGTTGATCTCAATTCATAAGTTTTGTGTTTGACATCGTTGAATCACCGTAAGGTTAGAACCTCTTTGAGAGGATTTTCTGGAGCAGTTTTGTGTATGCATAGTTGCTGCCCGATTTGGTAAGTGGTTGAAAATGCACAAGTTGGTCGGTGATCCATGTTTAATTGAGTTTGTCTTAACATTTTTTTGTGTTTGTCTTTGAGTTCATACGGTTTTGATCAATATTTTGAGCGTTTCTTGAGACAACGTAGTTGCTGCCCAGTTTTTAATTTGATCGATTGTGGTTTAATTCCGGTCTCATTTCACATGCTTTGAGTCGCCTTGATTTATAATTTAATTATGTGATGATTGATTCCGTTTTCTATTGAATTGAAATTTGTTTGAATCTCGTTTTATTTTTGAGAAACTTTCATGAATTCTTGGTTGCAACTCATCCTTTCTATTTGCATTGAGACTTCACATTCTTACTATTTTCTTGTTAATTAGAGTTAATTTCAATTTACTGATTCAATTCATTTTTGTTTGGTTATACATGTATAGTGATGTTAATTGTAAATTACATTACCAACACGTATTCTAATTTGTCGCAATTTCATTTCATTTTCATTTGTATCTCACACTTATGCTACTAACAAGTTTCTTATTTGTGAAGATATCTAAGGATTGTTCAAGTATTCAATTTCTTTTAGCATATCTACACTCTCTCATTAATATTTTAATATTTGAATTACTATTTTTATTTAATATTTAGTAATGTATTTATAAATATATACAAAATACTTAGTATCTTTATTTTGTATATTTGATATTGTAAATATATTTATACATAGTATTTTTATTCTTATATTTAATAATGTAAATATATACATATACTTTTTCATATTCATTTGTAAATAAAATTATATTATAGTAATTTCCTTCATATTGCAATTTCGAACTTTGAATTTAATTTTTAATATTTGAATGCATGAGAACACAAAAATGTTGTTGTCTTTTAGAATTGATTTCTACAAAAATGCTATCTTTAATAACAATACTTGAGCTTTGTAGCTTCTCTCCGTTGTGTGTTGTTGGTTTTGTTTGTATTTTATGTGATATAGGGACTTCTATCCGGTTTTCATCCAATACAATGAGGCTAGCCGATTCTTTACGCTCCTTACCTAAAATCCCAAGTCTACATGATGCGATTTCTTTTCTTATCTACACCCCAAAATTGCTCTAAAATTCAGGCTATTTCTAAACTCTATTCTTTTAATTAATTTATTCAATTTAATTATGCAAATAGTTTATTTTGGAGTTGATGTATTAAATAATAATTAGTTTATGATAATTTTTATTTGACAATATATCAATTAAATTATTAGTTGATTTTTTATCAAATAAAAAAGATCTACTCTAATAATTATTTAAATTTTTTAAATGTATTGTGTGATAATTATTTATCCGCTTTATACGCTTATACGATTTATTCACCATTACATACGTCATGCACAATTAATATAAAAACAATTCTGATTTCTCTTGATTGGCTCATAAGCCAATTTCTTAAAGGGTCTCATAGTTGGGGATGAGCATGGTCATCCTTACAAGATTAATTAAAGCCCTTGTTGCTTTGATTAATCATAACCCGAATAATTATTGGTCCACATACCAATTTTTCATGCACCAGGGTCTCATAGTTGGGGATAGGAGCACATATCCTCACGAGATTAATTAAGTCCATATACTTAATTAATCATAACCCGATTCCATTTCTCTCTTCTTCGCGTACCGAATCTCAAAACACTTTCAAAAATCAAATTACTTAATTGAACTTGTTTTCTAAATTAATTTTCATAATAAAAAAAACATTTGGATGGGGTTTGTTTAAATCGTTAGATGTTAGCCTAATAATTTAAATAAATTTGAAGTTTTTTAGGTTGTTAGATGATAGCCTAATAAGCTAAAAAACTTCTACCCATGTTTTAATAAATAAAAAGTTACTGTTGTGACATTCAGTTAAATTGTTTGATGATAGTCCGACGGTTTAATTGAATTTAAAGTATTTGGGTCGTTAGACGATAGCCTAATGATTTAAATACTTTTATTCGCACACTAAATAAATGTGAACTTTGTTTCACTTTATTGTTTTCATAATATATATTTTGGATTAGAGATGATTGGTTGAACTTGCTCGCCAGTTTCGAATACTTGAATCATTAGATGATAGCCTAATGTTTCAGTATTTGTCATCCACAATTTAAAATCAACTCAACTCACTCAAATTCGTTTATCGCTCATACGCGATCATCAAAACTCTTTTCTTATAAAAAGTGTGTAATAGTCATTTCAAACACGAACGAGGACTTAAGCTTTTCAAACAAACTAAACAAGTTCAAATTCAAGCATTTGAAATGTCTAATGCACGATTTTTCTAATAAAATCAACACAATCAACCAAGACCTTTTTAAGAGGAGCTACGGAGTTTTGATTTTCCCATTGCACAAGGGAATACGTAGGCACACGGGTTCGAAACCGTGCCAAACTCAAAATAATAATAATAAAAACCCTTTTTTTCTTCTTTTTTTATTCATAACTAAGCAATAAACACACACAAACACTTAGAAATAAATGGGTCCCATCGAGTACGATGGATGTAAGGGGTGTTAATACCTTCTCATTGCATAATCGACTCCCGATTCCATGTTTTTGGTCACGTAGACCGCCTTATCCGCATCTGTGGGGTTTTATCTATATTTTCCCGTTCTTTTTAGAACAAATAAAATTAGGTGGCGACTTCATTGTTTTTAAAACCACCGATGAAAAATCCAGTCATCACAGAACAAATGTTAGATATAGATTTGTGAGTTAGTATTTACTTGTATTGAACTTAAAGATTATCATGTCAATAGTTAGAGTGAGACATCATCTAGATATTAACATGATAAAACTCATAATATTGGTTGGAAATCAACAATATTGAGAGGATACGTAATTATATTGATCATCAACTAGTTCATCCGCTTGATTAATTGAGCTTATATGAAATTAGGTTAATGAAACTAATCTTGGCATGCCTTTACCAATTGAAAACCAACCAAAGCTCTATTTAATCCAAACAACTCTCTTTTGGAAAGAATACTAAACTTGTTTGATTGAAACTTATGATTTTTGTGACTAGAAAACAAAACCCTTTTGTTACCAAATCTTAAAATACACTTTAACTATTGAACGACGAAAATATCACATCAATCCCTGTGGAAAACGATAATTAAAAATACTTGTTTTAGAAAATACTTACAACAAAATGGCGTCGTTGCCAGGGATTGGCGTTTGATATTGCAAGCATTGCAATAGTTTGTGTGTTTTAAGGTAATTTATCTACTAATCTCTCTTTGTTTCTTTTTGTGTGGTTAGAATTTTTCAGAGTATAGTTTATGCGAGGAAGTGTTCCGGTCGATCAACTCTTATTCGATCCGGAAATTCAAAGGACGACAAGAAGACATAATAGCAGTGCTAAACGAAGGAAAAGACTAGCTAGACAAAGACAAGCAAGAGGAGAAGCATCTACTTCTTCTACACCATAATTTTTGGGAAAAGTTATCATGGCGGATCCACCACCACCACCATCACCGAGAGGCCCTTGTGTGAATAACCCTCGTCACACAGCTCAGTTTTCTTGCCTAGCCAATGCGAGGTTTACGGAAATGAAGACGGGGATACTCCAACTACTCTATGCAAATACTTTTCATGGTCATGACCATGAAGATCCTTACACTTACCTCACAAAGTTCTATGAAATTACGGGTGCGGACGGAGCTTCGAAAGCCAAAGAGGAACAATATTTTCAAAGGTTTTTTACTCACTATTTGGTAGGGAAAGCAAAAGATTGGTATCTAGACCAACCACAAGAAATAATGACGAATTGGAACGTGCTAGAGGAGAAATTCCTTGAAATATTTTTTCCTCAATCAAGATTCATGGAGGCTAAAACCGCGATCTCGGTGTTCTCGCAAGGTGTTAATGAGCCTTTTGAATAGAGCTTGGGAGAGATACAAATCTATGCTTAGAAAATACCCAAGTCATGGTTTTGATGAAATCACTAAAGTTCATATTTTTCGCAATGGTCTCCAACCTCAACATAAATGTTGTTGGATGCTACAACGGGAGGTTCTTTAATGGCAAAGAAACCTTTTGAAGCCATTCTGTAACACGGTGGGATAACTGACTTGTTTGTTTTTCTTTTTATCGTAAATGTTGTGGATAACAAGAGTCTCCACCGACTTTTATTTTATCCAATAAAGGGAAGGTGAAAAGAACAGGAAAAGAACTTTGTTACATTTTGAGTACGGGAGGCAGTTATGAAAAGAGAAGGTATTAACACCCTTTTCATCCGTAGTTATCTATGGGCTCTTAGTTGCTTAGCTCACTTTGAAAAATTGTTTTCTATGTTTGTGTAGTTTGAAAGGTATTTGAAAGACATTTTGCTTTGACTTTGTAATGATTATCGTTGGAATGTATACGAAGTGTTCGGAAATGTTTGTTTGGAAAATGTTTAACTTTGTAATGATTCTCGTTGGAATGTATACAAAGTGTTTGAATAAGTTTTTGAAAAGTGTGAGGATACGACCACTATATGACCACTACGTAAGCGTCTTTGCTAATGGTACCCCTACGTTCGAGGGATATGACCACTATATTCTGAAAGGCAACGAGTGAGGATACGCTATGGGGTGTGCAAGTGTGAAAGAGTGTGTTGAGTTCAAATATATTAATCTTGCAAAATTAGATGTGATCTAGGGTTGATTTTAGTATTAGCCATACAATCCTATTAGCTAGCAGTTAAATATGTACATTAAAGTAAAGGTGCGGAAATGTAAATCCTACGCTATTACATGGCTTTGGGACATATACATAATGGGAGGTGCGGAAAGTAAATGTCCTAATTATCTATTACATCCCATGAGGAGATTGATAATGATCAAAGGAACTCGCGCGAAAAAATTATACATCCTGGAAGCAGTTACAATAATATGCGCGAAATAGATAATCGAAAGAAAAATAAAGTTGGGAGAGGTTTGGAAAATAATTAGTAAAAAGTTTGAAGTTAGTAAAAAAGGTTTTGATTTTAGTTAATCTAATTACTATGTGAAAATCGGGTGAATCGGAAACCCTAAGTCTAATTGATTTTAATTAATAAAAGAAATTTAATTTAAATTAAATAAATTAACCTAAATCAAATTAATTAATTTAATTAAGAAAAATAGAAAAAAAATGTTAATTGTGAAATTAATTCTAATTAAGCTAATTGGTTAGCCTAATTACTAATTAATTTTTAAATTAATTGAATAATTAAGAAAAAATAAAATGAAAATAGTTAGAAAAAAATAGAAAGGGAAAAAGAGTGTGGTTGTAACACCCCATTTCTACCAACGTTTATTATAAAATCAGAGTGCGGAAATTTTAAACTAAAAACATGGGATGCCACATTTCAACATTAACAACACAAACAGATAAGATACATAACACTTTTTAATTCGGAGGATCTCATAACAACCTTTTATAACTTTCAAACAAAATACTTTTTATTACTACGCAATGGAATTTATAGTTATACAACTTCATATATTTTACTAATAACAACTAGAAACATCTGGTTCGACTTTCAACATACTTAACAACTTTTTATTTCACAACATCACTTAGGATTTCAATAAATTATACTAATAACAACTAGAGTTAACAATATAAACAACATAGACCAACGTCCCCCCCGAGTGTTACGTATCAGAGCAAAGACACCGACTTGAACCGACATCAACTAATTCTTCCATTCTTGGATACCTGCACGTTACCAATATAAAGGTAACGGCCAACAAAATAGAAAGGGTGAGATATCGAATAATATAAGCGAAAGTACGATAATTCATATGCTTAAGTAAAGAAACATACAATAATTACTACTTTAATCGATAACACATAATATCTACCAAACAACATTGTAGTCAACAACATATAATATCCACCAAACAACATAGAATCAACAACGTATAATATCCACCAAACAACATAGAATCAACAACGTATAATTTCCACCAACAACATAGAATCAACAACAACTTAAATGCGACTCAATGCGACTCGACAAATGCAAATGCATGTGGATCCATTTGGAGCAAAACTCCCAACGTAAAAATATGCCAGACTATCGAGGCATTCAACAAGGCATAAGCCTTCAACTTACAACGTGGTGCCAATCCAGGCCAACTTACAACGTGGTGCCAATCCAGGCCAACTTAATAATGCACATGCTATGTATGATACACCAACCACAGCATCAACAACAACTTAAAACAACAACTTAATCATGCATTAGTTGCATCAACTTAATCAACACGATCAACTTCGACCTCACAACTATCAACAACGTCAACAAAATGCAACTTATAATTAACATAATCAACTTCAACTTCAAAAATAATTAACGACTTCAACAACAATTAGTAATAACAACCACAATATAATTTATAATTATCACGATCAAATTCAACCTCAATAACAATTAACAACTTTAACAACAATTAGCAATGTTCACAACAATACAATTATAATTTAATTCAATCAACTTCATCTTCAGCTTTTGCCGCATAATCCTACGGTTCTTAAATCACCCAATTCGTACATAAACATCAACGATTCGGCTGTATCAACAATCAAGCAACTAATGCGAAATTCAATAAAATGACACTATTTTAATTAACTACCCGTATACTCGAACTATCCCGTAAAGTTTCGTTCGATTCTGACAAACTAAATTCTCCGCTTAATTCCACTGACAGTGTAATTTTCTGCACTATTTTCAGTTTCCTGCAATTTTACTAATTAGTTCTATTTATCCTACTAATTAATTCTGACAGTGTTAATATTAATTCTGCATTTCCGGGGATCATTTCTCCTAATTAATCATTCCTGCCCATTATCACTTGTTAATATTAATTCTGGTTCTAGTATAATTTTATGCTACTGCTAGCTTAATCCTGGTATAATTTTCTGCTACTGCTAATTTACTTCTGGTATAATTTTCCTGCTGAATCCACTCTCATCCAAAGGCAATATTTCACTCCTACTAAAACTATCAGTTATTATATTTTGCTCTCTTAATTACATGTGACCTACAAGCTAGTGACAACATGACATCATGGTTGAGGGCCCCACCCCCATGCTGCAACGAATTCCATTCCCCAAAAGCAAAGGAGACGAACGCCTCCTCCTATAGGACGGTCGCCTCTCCCTGTGCAAGCCCCTGGAGGCGGACGCCTCCCTTCCCTTGCACCAGCAGGGACGGTCGTCTCCCCTTGGTCTGCATAAATCCAAAAATTCGCTTCTCTTTTTCCACGGCCACGCGTAATGTTTCGATCGAGACAACACAACATTACCAACCACACAACTACCTCATAATTCAATACAAAATATTATAATTCAATTCAGCATATAAAATTATCATCGGAGTTACGATTAGCAGTGTAATATCGTAGCCCTAAACTATACATACGAACCATCCTACAGTCGATTATAAAACCCGAATCCCACCCCTTACCTTTGGGTTGACGGGAACTCGAAAATTCGATCGGGATAATAGAACTCTCGGACAGCAACGATCCCTCCTAGCACCTTTGTTTTCCAACTTTTCTTCCTTTTTCTCACTTCTGGTCTTTCTCCACGGCTAGGGTTTTCTTTTTGTTTTCAAGCAACAACATAAAAATCCTTATTTTTCTAGGTTACTCAATATATATAGTAGCTTCTAATAAAATTGTTTTATTAAATAATTCTCCCCAAAAATACTAATTCTCTCTTATAATTAATATACCACATTTAATTTATTAATTCCAAATAATAGAATAATTCTAGTATTATTATTATTCTAACTATTAGCCTTATATTTCTCCTTTTATATCTCTTATTTATTTAAACCTAATTCCTTCTCTTATAATTAAATCCAACTAATAATATTATAATAATAATAATAAAATAGTAATAATAATAATATTTCTATTATTTCTACTTGCCTTAATTTTCACATCTCTTTTCTATATTACTAACACCAAATAAATAACTCTATTAATTCCACACTTATTTTCTAATATTATTTTCAATAATATTCTACCACAAAATTAATTCATCACTAATTATTCTAGTTAATTAATCTCTACTCATAATAATAATAATTCTCCGACTAAACTGATTATTTCACTTAAATAAACTAGTCCAATAAATAAATACTATTATTCTTAATATTAATCCTCCAATTACACCAACCAAATAATCCGGCTTAAACTTAATAATCCAAATATGTCTCTTAAATAATGCCAATAAATCCAATTACTTCGATTAATTCTCAAACTTCGTCTAATCCCAATAATTAAATCTTTTAATAATTTAATTAACTAATTAATTAAATTCGGGGCGTTACAGTGGTCGCTAGGAATCGATCCCAGGACCATAGGGTTACCCTTGTAATACGATTTGGATGTTAAAGCTTGCGAACAATGATTCAATCCTGTTCTAAACAAACTCAGAAACACGTTAGTGATGTTAGTCTGAATTAAAACACGATAAAAATTGAAATTCAAATATAAGAAAAATATGCAATTGGAGCTTCATGATGCATGTGATTCAGGGTGTTTTGGCCATGGTTATGGTTGTATACTTACCCTATATTACCTCAAGAGCACGATGGAGTGCTTGGAAGTGATTGAAAGTGGTTAAAAATTGAGTTTTGATTTTGCAAATTTCTTGAGAATTTTGGGTTTATTATTGAGGCAAGCATGCATCTCTTTTGTGGTCTGATCTTGTGAGGTACTTATAGAAGAGTAGGATTAGGTCAACAAAATAAGGAAAAATCTTGCATTGTATTAAGATATATTTCCTTGAAAATAAAAGCCAATTATTTCCTTTTTTGGCCTCTAATATTGCCTATCAAGTCTTGCACGAATTTGGTTGCTTGCTTGGGCTTCCTTGGTCTTCAAGATACTTGGAAAATAAGCCCAACATGTCATGACTTCACTCCTTCCATTTTATTTTATTTAAATTGAATTTAAATGATTTAATTCAAAAATAAATTAAATAAATGAGAGGAGGACGTGTAATTGAGTTTGTAGGTCATGGATAATATCAAGATAAAGATTGGATCATAAAAGCTTAGGCCCATTTAGAAAATTTTGAATTTTCTAAGTATTTCTCTTCATGCACTTCTTCAAAAATGCCAAACTTGAACAACTTGTATCTTGCTCAATTTTCAACATTTTTAAGTGTTCTTGGACTTTCTAGAAATATAAAGATGTCATATAAACACTCCTTTTGGTTTCATCTCCATTAAATTTTCCATGTTCATGTACACTTCTTTGCAAAAAGATGACTTTTTGTTGACTTTTAGAAGGACCTATAATGTTTTGATCCATAACTCTCAAATGATTCATTTTTGGACAAAGCTTGTGAGACATGAAGTTGTAGAGAATTGAATTATTTTAAAAATGATCTTTGGTGGAAAAATTTCTAATAAAGTATGTGAAAGTTATGCCTGATCAAAGTTCTGTTGACTTTTTGTCCAAAAACCCTAATTTGAAAACTTTGACTTTTGATCAAATCTTGACTTTTCTTTATGAATCATGATCAACCCTTGATAATATGATTAATGTGACTTCAAAATATTGATGTTGACCAAAAATGATGATGTTTGACTGTATATTGACCACAGTTGACTTTTTGTCCAATATAATTGATTTTCAACCATCTGAGCAATTGACTGAGCAAACTTGAGCTATGAGGCTTGAAACTTGACATGGTGATCCCTTGACACATATGGGGAGGTATGATGACTACTTTAGGTATTATAACTCTTCTTTGACTTGAGAGAATCAAAACCCTAGTTTGGATTAATTGCTTTGGAGAGGGTTCACCTGGTCAACCCTTGAGAAATTCTTGAGCATGGAGATGTGTATTGTCTTGAGAAATAGGAGGACAAATTTTGGGGTATAACACATTCAAATAATTGAGAAGATGGGAATAAATTACCACCAAGTTCAAAATGATGAAGGGAATGTGCAAGTGAAGACGGAAGCTCTTGAAATCGATTCTAGTCATGAAGCACTTGTGGCCTAAAACAAATTATTTGCAAAGCAAATGGAAGAATTGACCAAGAAAATGGCATGACTTCCAGAAAAAATAATGGAAATGCAAGGATCATCTAGCAAGCAAGCTCAACAAATTGCTAGTAGTGAATTATGCAAAGGTGATCACAAGACCAGGTTTTGTCCTCCGATTGATGAAGAAGCAAATTACATGGCAAATCAAGGGCAAGGATATCAACAAAGACCTCCTTATCAAAATCAAAATCAAGGCCAAAGTTACCAACAAAGAGGTAACCAAGGTTATCAAGATGGATGGAGACAAGACAACAACAACAATCAAGCAAGACAAAATTCTTACCAAAGTGGAACACAAGCTCAAGGTCAACCTCAAAATCAAGCTAGAAATTAAAACATTCAAGATACACTTTCTCAATTCATGAAAGCTTCAATGGCCAACCAAAAGAGCATGGAAGCATCGATAAAGAATTTAGAGACTCAATTGGGATAATTAGCAAAACAAATTTCTGATCAACGTGCCTCGACCTCGTTATCGGAAACTACTCAACCAAATCCAAGGGAGCATTTTAAAGCAATCGTGACTAGGAGTGGCAGAGTAGTTGATGAGACAAAGAAAGAATTGAAGAATGGAAAAGAGCAAGACGAAGATGAAGAATAAATTGATGAAGAGATAGTTGTGGAGGAAGTTGAAGTTGAAAATAATGGTGAGGATGTTGTAGTGGAAAATGTTGTAGTTGAAAAAGAAAATGTTGAAGAGAAGAAGAAGAAATTGAGGAGGGGAAAGGAGAAGGTTGTGACTTTTCCGGTAAAAAACTTACCATATCCTCATGCTCCATCTAAGAAGGTTGATGCTCAACATTATGCTCGGTTTATGGACATATTCAAGCAATTACAATCAATATTCCATTTACTGAGGCATTGAAGCAAATGCCAAAGGATGATAAATTTATGAAAGACATTTTGAAAAATAAGAATAGGTATACATATGAAGAAACTATCATGGTCGATGCTAGTTGTAGTGCGATCATTCAACGTACAATACCGAAGAAAGAAAGTGATTTGGGGCGTGTCACTTTGCCCGCTACCATTGCCGATGTTTATGTTGGCAAAGGATTGATAGATTTGGGATCTAGCATCAAATTGATTACATTATCTATTGTGAAGAGGTTGGGTAATATTGAGTTAAAATCTACAAAAATGACTTTACAATTGGCGGACAAGTCTATTACTCGCCCACATGGTGTAGCCTTAGATTTGTTGGTTAAAGTGGATAAATTCTTTTTTCCTGTTGATTTCATTGTGATAGAAATGGAAGAATATTTGGATGCTCCATTGATTCTAGGTCGGCCATTCATGAAGACTGCGAGAATGATGATTGATATCGATGATGGTTTGATGAAAGTGCGTGTACAAGACGATGAGATTTGTTTCAATCTTTTTGAAGCAATGAAGCATTCAAATGATAAAAAGGATTGTTTCAAGATAGACATTATTGAAGAAGCAATAAAAGATGTCACTAGCCAAGTGCATCTTACAAATCCTCTTGAAAGAACCTTGATCGAAGCTTTTAATGTGCTCGATGACGGTGAAAGGTGGGAACTTGAAGAGTGTTTAGAGGAATTAGATGTTTCAAAAGAAGTGAAACTGTGGGAAAATGAGATAGAGATTTTAAAGAAGGATCCATTGGATGAAGAACCAAAATGTGAGTTGAAGACACTACCTTCTCATTTAAAATATGTGTTTCTTGATGATGAAGGTAACAAACCCGTCATTATTAGTAACACTCTATCCGAAGAGGAGGAATGTAGTTTAATTCATGTTTCGAAGACTAACCAAAATGCAATAGGTTGGGTGTTATCTGACTTAAGAGGTATAAACCCCGCTTATTGTATGCATAATATCATGTTGGAAGAGGAATTCAAACTGGTATCCCAACCTCAAAGGTGCTTGAATCCGGTTATGAAAGAAGTTATGAGAAAATAAGTTGTTAAGATGTTGAAAGGCGACATAATTTATCTGATCTCGGATAGCACGTGGGTTAGTCCAGTTCATGTGGCCCCCAAAAAGGGTGGTTTAACGGTTATTTCCAATGAAAAGAATGAATTGGTTCCGACACGAAAAGTAATCGGTTGGAGGATGTGCATCGATTATAGAAGGCTAAACAAAGCTGCTAGAAAATATCACTTTTCTCTTTCTTTTATGGATCAAATGTTGGAGCAGCTTTTGGGGCAACAATATTATTGTTTCTTAGATGGATATTCGGGTTACAGCCAAATTTCGGTGAATCCGGAAGAACATGAGAAAACGCATTTCACTTGTCCTTTTGGGATTTTCGCGTATAGACGTATGCCTTTTGGCTTATGTAATGCGCCGAAAACTTTTCAACGATGCATGCAAGCCATCTTTGCCGACTTGATTAAAAAGACTATTGAGGTATTCATGGATGATTTCTCCGTCTTTGGAGCATCGTTCGATTTGTATTTGAAGAACTTGGACACCGTCTTGAAGAGGTGTGTTGATACTAACTTGGTCTTGAATTGGGAGAAGTACAACTTTATGGTGACCGAAGGCATTATTCTCGGGCACAAAATTTATTCAAAGGGGATCGAGGTTGATGAAGCCAAGATCGATGTGATACAGGCACTTTCCCCACCTACCAATGTCAAAGTGATCCGGAGTTTTCTTGCCCATCCGGGCTTTTATCGTAGATTTATCAAAGACTTCTCCAAGATCGCAAAGTCGTTAAGCAATCTTCTCAACAAAGATAAGTCTTTTATTTTTTATAAAGATTGTTTAATTGCTTTTGAAAAATTAAAGGAAAATTTGATTAATACACCGATAATCACCTCACCAAATTGGGAATTAGATTTTGAATTAATGTGCGATGCGAGTGATTATATGGTGGGAGCCGTGCTCGGTCAAAGAAAGAATAAAATTTTCCATGCAATACTATGTGAGCAAAGTTTTAAACGATGCTCAAATAAACTATGCAACAATTGAAAAAGAGTTGCTTGCTATAGTGTATGCTTTGGAAAAATTTCGCTCTTATCTTATCGGCTCCAAAGTTATGATTTTGACGGACCATTCGGCTATAAAGTATGTCCTCACCAAGCCGGATTCCAAACAAAAATTAATCCATTGGATTCTATTGTTACAAGAATTTGATTTGGAAATCTGGGATAAAAAAGGTTCCAAAAACTTGGTAGTGGATCACTTGTCCCGATTGGTCAATAAAGAAATTACAAAGAAAGAGGAGGAGGTAAGAGAAGAATTTTCAGATTAGAAACTTTTTGCGATTCAAGTGAGGCCTTGGTTTGCCGATTTTGTTAATTATAAGGCAACCGGTTTGATACCGGAAGACCTCAATAGTAATCAAAAGAAGAAATTCTTATATGATGTTAAGCAATATATGTGGGATGACCCATACTTTTTCAAGGAGGGTGTGGACAACATCTTGAGATGGTGCGTAACAAGTTAAGAGTCCAAAGACATCCTTTGGTATTGTTACAACTCTCCATATGGAGGAAATTATAGTTGTTTCGAGCTCGACAGTCCAACGTGTACTTTTGTTTAATTCTCGGATGCGACTTTTTTCCGGAAAACTTAAGTCAAAATGGTCTGGTTCGTTTTTAGTCAAATAGGTCAAAGATTGTGGAGCTATTGTGTTGGAACATTTGGGAAACAAGAAGTTTTGGACCGTCAATGGTCAAAGTTTAAAAGTTTACATTGGTGGCAACAAAAGTCGAGAAATTTCCATGTTGTACTTTGATGATCCTTGATCATCTTGAACCGTCGAGCTCGAAACAATGTTAAACAAAGCGCTTTTTGGGAGGCACCCCAATATTGTAAGTATTTGTTTTCTTAGTCATTTTGTAAGTTACATTAGCATTTTTCAAAATTTTGCAGATCGGGCTACGCGCGACATATTAGGATTAGCGCGGTCTCTAAAAAAAATCAACCCATCTAACAGAAGGTTTCGCGCTTAGCGCGGTCATACCCGCGCTTAATGCGGTTTTTGAAAAAAAATCAACCAATCTTACAGAGAATTTCGCGCTTAGCGCGGTCCAACCCGGGCTTAGTGCGCTTTGTGAAAAAAAAAAGTAAGTTGCTTGTTGGACCCAAACTGTTGGCCCAACTCTTGTATACAAATTAGGGTGTGTAAAGTGGGTAGTCATCCCTACTTCTCACCATTCCAAACCCTTTCCACCATTGTCATCTTCCTCACTAAGAGGAAAACAAACCCCATAACTCCAAACTTCAAATTTCGTGTGTTTTATCACTAATCAAGCATCAAGGTTTGTTTCTTATGCTATTTTCTTCTCTATTTTATGTTTTTCCCCTTTTGCATGTAGAAATTAGAATGTTAGGGTTAGGATTTTAGGCTTTTAAGTTTAGAAATAGGATGTTTTAACTGTATATATAATTGTATATTGAATTTTTGCAATGGGTATGCTTGTTTTCTTCCAGAAATTCTGTTCTAGAACAAGAAATTTTTTTCTGTGATTTGCAAGGCGTGCTAAGCACGCTAGGCAGGCTTAGCGCGGTATGTAGTTTTTTGAAAAAAAAATCCTGCTGTTTTGTGTTCTGATGTCAGCCCATGATGCTTTGTTTGGTTCTTTTCATTGTTATTTGCATGAAAATAAATCTGATGGACATTTTGGTGTCATATTTTGTTGATTTTTGTTGTTGTTTCAGATGCCTCCAAAGCGACCATGAGTTATGTCAGCCGGATTCGGGTCCTCTAGACCTATCCCATTTGATGACACAAGATTTTTGGGGCCTGAACAAGTGGTTCGCTACAAACAATTGGAAGAGAGAAATATATGGACGAAGAGATTAATCCGCCTCAACGAGCATGGACATTATTATCATTGTTGTTCCTTATTGGAGGACTACAATTTGGGGGTTCTTTGTGAGCCCCATCCAAAGGTTAATGTGGAGATAGTTCTCGAATTCTATGTGAATGCTCTACCGACAACGGGGAACCCATTTCAATTTTCAACCATGGTGCAGGGTAAGATGATTTCTTTCTCTCGTGCTTCTATTAACAACTATTTGGGAATCAACTGGACAGTCTTGCTGAAGACTTGGGTGTGTATCACGAGCAGTTATCTCGTGGTTATTGGGATTTTGAGGTATTGAGGAATAAAATATGTTTGACTGGGCATTCTTATGAGCTGAACAAATCTGGCCAACCATTGAAATTCAACCGGTCCAGTCTGAAAACAAATGCCCGGGTACTTATGTGTGTGACCTTATACAACTTGAGGCCCACAAGTCACACATCCTCCATTCCTGTTGAAACGACCGACCTTATTTCTCACATGTTTGATAAAGCAGAAATTGATTTTGGCCGACTTATTGCCAAATGAGTTGAAGAGGGTAGCATTGAGTTACACTACTATTGGTGAACGACTCAAGTGTTATCTTACGTATCTAGGTTTAATAACGGGGCTTTGTAAACGTGCCCGGGTACAATTTCCTGATGTAGGTCACTTGAAAATTGACGGTGTCATGATGATCATTATTGTCAGGCTATTGATGCAAATCTTGCTGCCTGGGCAGTTCCTATTGCTATTACGCTTCCTTAAGCCGGTCCAGATGCTGAATGGAACCGACAGATGCATATGGCTCATCATAGAGTATTCATGTTCATGCACCAAAGTATGGAGCAGATGGTGCTACATATTAGAGAGCCTGTTATGGATCATTTCAGTCGCACTAGTGCCCAGTTGAGTGCTTATGCTGATTGGCCCATGGTCGGGCCAGATGATGAGGAGGAGGTAGCTGCTGATGCTGCTGATGATGATGTTGGTGATGATGATTCTGGCTCGAGTAGCCCGGGTGACTCCATTCTTGAGCATTCAGACTGATCCCTTTGTTATTTGTTTTTTTATTTATTGTTTTAGTTAATATTTATGTTTATGTTTAAGTTTATTGAAACAATGTGTTGCACCCCAAATTTTACCCTGTTATTTTTCTACTTGCATTGTATTTATATTAAAAAGAACAGTCATTTACTCATTGCATTTGCATCCTTTCTCACTTTAATTTTTATTTTTAATATTTAATTAATTCTAATTATTTGGTGAGGTTTACTAAATAATTTCTATTAGTTAAATAATGAAATAAGAATTAAAAGGAATTTTTTTTTTAAATAACAATGTTTTGTTTTTACTAGTAATTATATTTGTATTTATAGATTATTTCATGCTTGATTTTTGCATTTTTTTTATTAGAGTTTTGAATTAAATAAAATCTTTCCTCATTGAAGATATTTTCTATTTTCTATTTCATTAACAATTAATTTAGATTTTTTTATATTATTTTTGAAATTTTAATATTTTTCTTTCACATTAGTATTAATTTCATTTTTTAGATAAGTCATATTTTAATATCAAAATTTGCTTTATCATATTTACATTATTTTTAATAGATTAATTAATTTTTATGTTTGTATCATTTACATTATTTTTAATAGATTAATTAATTTTTTATGTTTGTATCTTTTAATTCTATTTTTATTATGATACTTAATTTCAATCGTTTTAGTGATCGAAGTTATTAAATGATTTCTATTAAATAGAATAATAAAATAAGATTTAAATTAAAATCATTTTTTGTTAAAATAGCATTTTTTATTATTATTATTACTACTTTATTTTAAGAGATTATTAGTGGTTATTGTTACAAAGAAAATAAAAAAAAAGCATTTTGGTTGGTCATTAGTATTCAAAATAATTTTCTACTTTGCATTTTCCATTTTTGCCCGAGTACACAATTAACTTAGTAATTATTGACTTTTTTTCATCAAATCGTTTTAATTGTATTTTGCATCATTTTATTTTATTTGTGTATTTTCTTTGGTAATTACATTTATTTATTTTAGTTGAAGTCATATTCTGTTAATAAATAATTTAGGTTATTGTTAAAATATTGCAATTACATTTTTATTGATTTCTTTTCAATTTTACATAACTATTAATTAAATTAGAACATTGTTACTAAGAATTTATTTACATTTTTTTTATTTCTATAATAAGACAAAAAAAAATACAAACAAATATATTATTATTATTTTTTATTAAAAAAGAGCTGTATAATAGTTGTCTGTTTCTTTCACAATTTCCCTTCATCTTCACTACTCCACTACCTCTTCATTCCACCAATTTGTACAAAACCTGCAAGAATTATTTCCACTACTCCTTGCCACCACTTCTTGTTATTGTACAAACCTGCAGAAAAATTACAACAAACAAATATCAGTACAAGGTGTTTTGCACTGTTCCATTACCAATTCCTCCTCTCCACTCTTCACTCCACTGATTTTAACAGTTAGCCTTGTACCTCATTCTTCACCACCAAGTTTGTTCCTTTGATCTTATCCATTTCTTCAACCCAGATTCCTCTATTACCCCTAACATCACTCTGTTATATAAAGAATTAAGGAAGGAAGGGATTTCTCAAGACCTCACAAATTTCACTCACCGAATCTTCTATAAGCCTCTCTCCTTAACCTTCACCCTCCGATCACAGTTTGACGAGCTCACGAAAAGCCTTAAACCTCTCAAACCCCAACCTTTGCAACTCCCATACAAATATCAAACTGTTATTCCCTCACCATCTTTCACTCCTCACCGTTCTCAACCATCCATCAAACTCACATCCAAACCTCAACACCCAAACTTGAGACTTAGAGCACAAATTGCAACCAAAACAGAATCTCACAAATCATGAAAGCAAATTAGAAGGAGTTTACGAAACAGATCCGAATCCGAAGCTTACCCGAAAACGGATTGAAGTGTCCTTTTTCGGTTTGTAGTTTCAATTTTATTTTCCTCTTCTGCTATTATCAATGTAATCTCTAATTGAAATCAATGGTTGGAGGTTGGTTGTTTGGATTTGGGGCTTTTAGGGTTTGTGTTGGGAAATCGGGTTTTGTATATTTGTTGTCTGTTTTGCTTGTATGTGTTTTCCATCACCATGCCATGGACAAAACAGAGATGAGAAACGCGAGCGTGAAGCAAGCAGGAGGCGGAGGTAGCGTGAAAAAGAGAGGAAACTTTTTTCCCTTTTATTTATTTATTTTTCTTTATATAAAAAATAAGAATAAATTAGGGTTTTTTATAATTTTTCTTTTTCTCTATCAGATTTGGGCTTCTAACCCTTGGATAAATACTGTTTTGTGAGCCCTGCGTTTTTACTTTAACATCACCACCGAATTATATATTACACCCCCTCCTGACCTATCTTAGTTTATTTGTTGTAAATATTTTTTACAAATTTTATAAATTTTCAGATCTTTGTTTTAGTAAAAATATATTTTTTTCTAAAGAACAATAATAATAATAATAGTAATAATACTTTCTTTTCTTTCTAGAGATTTTGTTTAATAATAAAAAAGATTTTATTTTTTTTAGTTAGTTATTAAGTTTTTTTTTAGAAATAGTATTGCTTTTATTGATACTAGAAATAATATATGTTAGATTTTCAAAATAATTTCCAAAGATAAAAAAAAAGATTTTATTTGTTAGATTTTCAAAGAAAAAAAAGATTTTATTTGTTTAGTTTTATTTTATTTTATTTTCTCAAAACTTTATTTTAAAAGAACAAAAAAGGATTTTTTTTTTAGTTGTTAAGTTTTTTTTAGAAATAGTTTTGTTTTTGATTGATACCATAAGTAATATATTTTAGATCTTCAAGATAATTTTCAAAGGTACAAAAAATAAATATATAGTTTAGAACTAATTTTTTTTTTTAGTCAAAATATTTGCTATTTCTAAGTATTTTATAAGTTTTATTTGATTTAGATTCAATTAAGTATATTTAGGATTTTATTTAGTTTAGATTTAATTTAGTAAACTTTAGAATATTTATTGGATTAAGATTTAATTTACTAACTTTAGAATCTTTATATATTTTATATTTTAAATTAGTATTTTATAATTTTTTTATTTGATTTAGTTTAGATTTAATTTAGTAAGTTTAGAATTTTAATCTAGATTAGATTTTGTTTAATAATTTTAAAATTATTTTTATAACCTTAGACTTTGTAGTTGGTTTAGAATTACTTTAATATCTTTAGATTTTTTTTAATTAGGATTAATTTAGTGATCTTAAATTTTTAATAATTATTATTTTCCTATGAATTTAATTCATTTTTCTTTTACATTTGTTTGGACTTGTAATTTATTTCCGTCATCCCCATTTGTAAATTTGTATCCCCATCCCTATGGTTTGTAATAATTTTAGTAAATATTTATTGCTTTATTATTTAATTATTTGTCACTTACACAAAAACAAAAAAAAATCATTTTTAAACTAATAATTGTGAATCATTTTTAAACCCGTAAGTCGACAAAGCTAAGCGTCGCGATGACCACACATGCACACATGTACGCTTGATCTGGCCTTCTTTTGAGCCTATTTCGATTAATTGTTCCAATTAGTCGTTATAGTAGACTAGCCCACTTTGCTAGTACACATGTAATTTAATTGTTTTATACTTAGGATGGCCACCTTGTATGGGCTTTGTTGATTTTATTTGTTATTTACAATTATCTCGATCCTATTCTTTCTCCATTCACCAAGCATCTAAAACACTTTCAATAAAACTCGATCCAACGTCGAGTCTTCTTCTCAAACCTCGATCCAACGTCGAGTTATTTTCAAAATCAATTTTCTACAAAAGAACACTTGGATAAGATTTGTTTTAATGGTTAGAGGTTAGCCCAACGATTAAAACAAATCGAAGTTTCTAATTGATTAGAGGATAACCCAATAAATTGAGAAACTTCAAATCCATGTTCTAAAACAACAAAACATGATGCTATGGTATTTAAGTAAATCGTTAGAGGATAGCCCGACGATTTAATTAAAATGTAAAGTATTTGGGCCATTAGAGGGTAACCCAATGACTTAAATACTTTATTCCATACACTTAATAAAAGTGAACTTTGTTTCACCTCACTCTTTTCATAATAAAGATTTTGATGAGAGATGATCGGTTGACCTCAATCACCAATCTCGAGTATTGAATCGTTAGAGGATATCCCAACGTTTTGGTACTTGTCATCCACAATTTAAAATCAATTCCAACTCACTCAAACTTCTTTTGTGCGCTCCAAGCACCATTTACTTTTAAACCCCTTTTCAAGATTAGATATGATTCATTTATAATTGAGATGTTTCTTCCTCTATTCCCAAGGTTTTCGACTTCTCCACTTGAGTACTAGAGGTGTTCTCAAACCCTCCCTCATGTTGGTGTGTAGTCCTTTATTCTTTATCACACCTTGTGGACGTTAGACGAGTCCTCTCCTTTAAAAATGACGACTTGTCTTTTCATTTAAAATCAATCAACAAACAATTATTTTCTAGAAGAACTACGGAGTTTTGACTTTCCCATTGCACGAGGGAGTACGTAGGCACGCGGTTTCAAAACCGTGTCAAACTCAAAGATAATAAAAACATTTCTTCTCCCTTCCTTTCTCTTTTCAAAACTTAGAAGATCGTAAAATTTTCACACTAACACACAACCACATTTTGAACTAAATGGGTACCATCGAGTACGATGGATGTAAGGGGTGCTAATACCTTCCCCTTGCATAACCAACTCCCGAACCTATATCTTAAATTTCGTAGACCGTCTTATCCTTTTCTCTCGTGGGTTTTATCTATATTTTCCCGTTCTTTTTAGAACAAATAAAATTAGGTGGCGATTTCATTGTTGTTTTTGAAAATTTAAAATGATTTTTGAAAAAGCGAGTTGCTTCAGTTGGCGACTTCACTGGGGAATTTTTCTCAAGCGAGTTAACCCTAGTTTAGTTCTTTGTGTGGTTGTGTGTTTATCATTTTATTTTACTTTCTTCTTTGTACTTTATCTTATGTTTATGTTTCAGTTATTTATTTTTCTATGCTTTATTATCTTATTTATATATCCATTTTGTGGGAATTCTTGATGGGATTATTGATGCATAGATAAGCCCACTACCCAGGCTTCTAGGTCACCTTTTTAGGAATAGAGGGGTTGCGTAGCCTAGGTCTACCTGACTCCATTGTCTTGTTGGCCCGGCGAAGACTCCGGCTTAGAGTTGGTTGTTTTAAGGAGGTTGTTGGCCCGCGATAGCGCAGGACATCAATCTTTGGACAAATGACCTATAACTCTAAGTTTGTTCATGTTGTCCTAACCGAGACCAAACACTCAAATTTTGGATTTTGAGTATCCCGTTAAGAGCCGTTTCTTGGGGTATACTTTTCCAAATACTATTACCACGTAGGCCTCTCGCGCGATGATAGTGTTTGTTAAAAGGGGATCTGAGACTCCAAGAAACACTTAGCAGAAAACCTTAAAACCATCATCTGGGTAATTATTGGGTAGAAAACTTAGAGCCATCCTATCATAGGATCCCGCCTGAATAAGTTGTTCTGATTGCTTGTATCATCCCTGTTTCACGTCTTTGTGAACCTATACTATCCTTATGTTGCATTACCATTTATGTATGTGACATTGCATTTCATCACATCTTTTGCATTAATAACATTACATTTCATTTCATCCATCTGCATTTTTCATGCATACATTCAAGTTGTCGAAAGAACTCATTTCTTTTGTCTCCATCTTCGCTGATTGCTCGTCAAACGATTCCTCGCAAGCACGGAACTAGAGCCAACGCCAAGAGAAGAATGGAATACCAAGAGCAACACAATGCGAGGTCCAAATGGAAATCGATGAGTTGAAGTCGCATGACGAAACTTACGAAATGATGCAAGTTCGATCGCAGAGGTGAACAACCTCAAAGGATGTAATTTCAAGTCTCACCGTTGTTGATCCTCGCCTTCTCGGATGCCGCCATACTTGGCGAATTGGGTTACCCGAAATTACGCTCCACCTATTGCAACTACTCCAATGGTTGGCGAGTCTTCCCGACAGTTTTCCAGCTCCGCCATCGAGCCTCAACCGATCATGCATACTGCTCCTCTTCGACCTTTTGTGCATCAACCCTCGCACAAGTTGCTTATGAGAATCCTCTTTGATTACCGATCGACACTCCACGTGTGAGCCGAGAAGATTTTAATGAACTTGAAGAAGTCCGCGAGCAATATCGACTCTAGAAAGAAGGATGAGAGCTATGGAAGGCAACGATGTCTTTGGTATTGCTGAGAAAACATGTGCGGTTTTCGATCCGTTATGCCTCATAAGTTCAAAACTCCGATTTCGAGAAATACAAGGCACACTTGTCCAAAAAGTCATTTGCTGATGTACTTCAGGAAAATGTCTGCTTATACGAGGAATGACAAGCTTCTTATCCACTGTTTCCAAGATAGCCTGAGTGGAGCTTCATTGAAATGGTATATGGGACTTGAGAAAGACCATATTCAATGCTTCCAAGATCTGATTAATGCTTTCATGAAACAATACCACTACAATCTTGACATGGCTCCTGATCGCCGTCAATTGCAAAACATGTCTCAGAATGATAAGGAATCTTTTAAGGAATACGCTCAACGGTGGAGAGAGTTGGCCTCACAAGTTGAACCACCTTTATCTGAGAAAGAGCTCACTGGTTTATTTATGGATACCTTGTCTCCTTTCTATTGGGAGAAAATGATTGGTAGTGTGTCATCCCGCTTCACAGATTTAGTAACTATTGGCCAAAGGCTAGAAGAGGGAATTAAGAGAGGAAAAGTGTCTGTTGCTGGTGAACCCTCTGGTGGTGCCAAGAAATCCTTTGGAAACTTCCATAAGAAGAAAGATGGTGAAACTAATGCTGTCAGAATTGAAAGAGGAGGACCTCGCCGTAGGCCTCAATATTATGACCAACCACAAGTAGATGCTGTCACTCCTGCAGTCAAGGTTCAACCAATCCAGATTCCTCAACGCCAAGCTGTTGGACAAAATCAGAACCGTAATGCAAGAAGTAGGGGTCAATTTGACCATATCCCAATAACTTACACTGAATTGTATCCTCAGTTGGTTGAACTAGGTCTAATCACAACTAGGCCTCTGACTCCTCCAGATCCTCTCCCAGTCGGATTCAGGACTGATCTTCATTGTGAGTTCCATCAGGGAGCTGCTGGTCACGATTTGGAACGCTGTTTTACGCTGAAGGCTAGAGTTCAAGAGCTAATCAGAAGCAAGGAGATAAATTTTGGAGATCCTCCACCAAATGTTATCAATAATCCATTGCCAGGAAAAAGTGGCTGAAGAATGGGCCAAAGTATCCCATGTCACCTCCTAAAGCCAGTGTTTCAGACAGGACAGCTCATCCTTGTAACTGATTAGTCACTAGGCCATGTTTCTTTCTGTTTGCATTTTCCCTAGTTTATGTTAAATTATTGCTTTCAGATCTTGTTTGTAATTTCAAGTTAATTTTAATGAAATGAGCATTGCACTCTTTTGATTCAAATAATTTTTGTTTGCTGCTTTCTTTTCGAATATATAGTTTCCCTGTTTAATTTCTTTACCGAACTTTTGTTTTTGCAAAGATTGGAGGGAGGATGATAAAAACAAAATACCCATAATTGATGTTGGTATGCTTTCGAATAAAACTTTGCTGATGATATACAGGCATTGTTTCAATTCCCAAACACTGGAGAAATAAGGAAGTTAGTCCCTTGTCAACCCCTTCGAGCCTAGAAGTTGGAGTCTCTTTCTATACACAAAAACCCACAATTTTAACCAGGGGCAGGGTAATTCTCAGTTTAATTCAGTTGTGCATTTATTCAAGACACCTTTCAATAAAGGTTGCACCTACAAGTTTCCTTCACACACATCAAAGAAGTGTCGAAGATGTCATCCAAGTCAAAAAGTGATGATGATGGTTCTCCGTAATCATAAAAGTCAAGCAGTCACTGTCTTTCCAAAAATATAGATAAAAAATTTAGGGCATCCCGCTGACCGTAATCTAAAACGGAACGGTTCAGGCAAAAGTCAGGAATGACAAATTCAAACAAGAGTTGACCAAAGTCCTCAAACAGCAAAATGTTGCACACAAAAAAAAGAAGTGACTGTTATCCCAAGAATATATCAGCTTCTGAGCCATCATCACTATCAGTGTACAATCCAAAATCTATTGGAAACTGAGTGCACAATCTGATTTAATTGAGCGTAGGACTGAAGAACATCACGAAGATTGGGTCGGGTACAAATAAATTTTGAGCCTTTATCCTTTGTTTCTTAAACCGTGAACCAGACCACGCTACAACCCTCAAAAGACCTAATTGAAGCCAGGTTTCTTTTGAAAGCATACTACAACAAGGTTGCGTAATATGACTCCTAAGGTCTTTTGCAAAACAATTGCCTTGGTATATTTACACCGTTGTTTTCTCTTTTACTTTGAAATTTTTAAACCGGTGTGTTTTAACCAGTGATCCATTTTCTTATACAGCAATTACATCATTCTGAAAATGATTTTTATTTCAAAACTTTTGCATGAACTTTGCATTAAATTTACCATGTTTGAATAAACAATTTTTGCTTGCAAACAAGCTTTCCTCATCAAGGAAGTCCAAACTATTATGAAACTTGGTCAGCGGTCCTAATCAGGGGCAAGTATTTTTCGGATCCTGTTAGAATCGCTCAAGATTTGTTTCTCGGCAAGTCATTATCGTGGATTATTTTAATCAAGATCTTTTCAAGACTTATATCGGGCACTCCTTTCCCTCGTCATTTCAAGAGCTGAAGCAATTATCAATTTATCCTCAATAATCAGCAAATCGGGGGCAATCCCCAAGCAGCTCTCC
Organism: Vicia sativa; assembly: GCA_021764765.1. Taxonomy (NCBI): domain Eukaryota; kingdom Viridiplantae; phylum Streptophyta; class Magnoliopsida; order Fabales; family Fabaceae; genus Vicia; species Vicia sativa. Next base: position 90,126,123 of record CM038797.1, on the reverse strand, counting down.
AGTCCTTCCTCCAAGGATCATCATTTCAATGCAATCCACAAATGTTTTAGAAGTGTTCTCAAGACGTATTCTTTCCAAGCAGAGTTGGTAGTGTTCTTCGTGTTGAGGAATCAGAGTTTCCATCTTACCTCCACAAAAGAGTCAATCTTCATTATCATAAACGTCTGCATTACATACTACATGCATAGATCATCCATATATCATGCATCACAAAATTCATATATCATGCATCACAAAATTCATACATCATGCATAGCAAGAGTGTTTTATCCTCATTTGCATTTCCCGAGGTCTTGTTGCAGTAAATATCTTATCTTGCAGTCAAAATCCAACTTACTTGATACCTACCACTCCAGTGCCATTCCTGGATATCTGTCTATTTTTCACTCCAGTGCCATTCCTGGATATCGGTCTATTTTTCACTCCAGTGTCATTCCTGGATGTCTGTCTATTTTTCACTCCAGTGCCATTCCTGGATATCGGTCTATTTTTCACTCCTGTCATTCCTGGATGTCTGTCTATTTTTCACTCCAGTGCCATTCCTGGATATCTGTCTATTTTTCACTCCTGCCATTCACGGATGTCTGCTATTTGCACCAAAGGTTTCCGGATGTCTGCTATTTTTCACCCTGCTACCCCGGATATCTGTCTATTTTTCACTCCAGTGCCATTCCTGGATGTCTGTCTATTTGCACTCCAGTGCCATTCCTGGATGTCTGACTATTTCCACTCCAGTGCCATTCCTGGATGTCTGTCTATTTTCACTCCAGTGCCATTCCTGGATGCCTTGTTTCACCCTTCATCTAAAGCCTTTATTAGATGTCGATCCTTTTTCATCCAAAGCCATTATTGGGTGTTATGCATTTCTCACTTTATTCAAAGCCATTATTGGATATTGTGATCTTTCTCCATCTAAAGTCATTATTAGATGTCGAGTCATTTTTCATCCAAAGCCATTATTGGGTGTTATGCATTTCTCACTTTATTCAAAGCCATTATTGGATATTGTGATCTTTCTCCATCTAAAGCCATTATTAGATGTCGAGTCATTTTTCATCCAAAGCCATTATTGGATGTTATGCTTTTCTCACTTTATTCAAAGCCATTATTGGATATTGTGATCTTTCTCCATCTAAAGCCATTATTAGATGTCGAGTCCCTCCATCTAAAGCCATTATTAGATGTCGATCCTTTTTCATCCAAAGCCATTATTGGGTGTTATGCCTTTATCACCTTATTCAAAGCCATTATTGGATATTGTGGTCTTCCTCCATCTAAAGCCATTATTAGATGTCGAGTCCCTCCATCTAAAGCCATTATTAGATGTCGAGTCTTTTTTATCCAAAGCCATTATTGGGTGTTTTGTCTTCCGTGTTGTATCAGTCAATTTACCACAAATTTCTAATTTCAAGTTCTTTCCAACAATTTTTGCAGAGTCTGTCTCGTATCATACATCATTTAAAAAAAATATGTCAAAAAACATTGCATTCAGCGCTTTCTCATTATATTCACAGCATACCCATTGCATCTCAGGGCAAAATTTTGGGTTTTTGATATTTAACTATCTCCCACTGCGATAATATGAAGCTTGATCATCTTCATATCATCTGGTTGAATATATTTAAATAGGGGCAACTGTTGCACCCCAAATTTTACCCTGTTATTTTTCTACTTGCATTGTATTTATATTAAAAAGAACAGTCATTTACTCATTGCATTTGCATCCTTTCTCACTTTAATTTTTATTTTTAATATTTAATTAATTCTAATTATTTGGTGAGGTTTACTAAATAATTTCTATTAGTTAAATAATGAAATAAGAATTAAAAGGAATTTTTTTTTTAAATAACAATGTTTTGTTTTTACTAGTAATTATATTTGTATTTATAGATTATTTCATGCTTGATTTTTGCATTTTTTTTATTAGAGTTTTGAATTAAATAAAATCTTTCCTCATTGAAGATATTTTCTATTTTCTATTTCATTAACAATTAATTTAGATTTTTTTATATTATTTTTGAAATTTTAATATTTTTCTTTCACATTAGTATTAATTTCATTTTTTAGATAAGTCATATTTTAATATCAAAATTTGCTTTATCATATTTACATTATTTTTAATAGATTAATTAATTTTTATGTTTGTATCATTTACATTATTTTTAATAGATTAATTAATTTTTTATGTTTGTATCTTTTAATTCTATTTTTATTATGATACTTAATTTCAATCGTTTTAGTGATCATAAGTTATTAAATGATTTCTATTAAATAGAATAATAAAATAAGATTTAAATTAAAATCATTTTTTTTGTTAAAATAGCATTTTTTATTATTATTATTACTACTTTATTTTAAGAGATTATTAGTGGTTATTGTTACAAAGAAAATAAAAAAAAAGCATTTTGGTTGGTCATTAGTATTCAAAATAATTTTCTACTTTGCATTTTCCATTTTTGCCCGAGTACACAATTAACTTAGTAATTATTGACTTTTTTTCATCAAATCGTTTTAATTGTATTTTGCATCATTTTATTTTATTTGTGTATTTTCTTTGGTAATTACATTTATTTATTTTAGTTGAAGTCATATTCTGTTAATAAATAATTTAGGTTATTGTTAAAATATTGCAATTACATTTTTATTGATTTCTTTTCAATTTTACATAACTATTAATTAAATTAGAACATTGTTACTAAGAATTTATTTACATTTTTTTTATTTCTATAATAAGACAAAAAAAAATACAAACAAATATATTATTATTATTTTTTATTAAAAAAGAGCTGTATAATAGTTGTCTGTTTCTTTCACAATTTCCCTTCATCTTCACTACTCCACTACCTCTTCATTCCACCAATTTGTACAAAACCTGCAAGAATTATTTCCACTACTCCTTGCCACCACTTCTTGTTATTGTACAAACCTGCAGAAAAATTACAACAAACAAATATCAGTACAAGGTGTTTTGCACTGTTCCATTACCAATTCCTCCTCTCCACTCTTCACTCCACTGATTTTAACAGTTAGCCTTGTACCTCATTCTTCACCACCAAGTTTGTTCCTTTGATCTTATCCATTTCTTCAACCCAGATTCCTCTATTACCCTAACATCACTCGTTATATAAAGAATTAAGGGGGAAGGAAAGGGATTTGTCAAGACCTCACAAATTTCACTCACCGAATCTTCTATAAGCCTCTCTCAGCCTTAACCTTCACCCTCCAGAATACGAACAGTTTCGACGAGCTCTACTGCTGAAAAGCCTTAAACCTCTGTCAAACCCCAACCTTTTGCAACTCCCATACAAATATCAAACCTGTTATTCCCTCACCATCTTTCACTCCTCACCGTTCTCAACCATCCATCAAACTCACATCCAAACCTCAACACCCAAACTTGAGACTTAGAGCACAAATTGCAACCAAAACAGAATCTCACAAATCATGAAAGCAAATTAGAAGGAGTTTACGAAACAGATCCGAATCCGAAGCTTACCCGAAAACGGATTGAAGTGTCCTTTTTCGGTTTGTAGTTTCAATTTTATTTTCCTCTTCTGCTATTATCAATGTAATCTCTAATTGAAATCAATGGTTGGAGGTTGGTTGTTTGGATTTGGGGCTTTTAGGGTTTGTGTTGGGAAATCGGGTTTTGTATATTTGTTGTCTGTTTTGCTTGTATGTGTTTTCCATCACCATGCCATGGACAAAACAGAGATGAGAAACGCGAGCGTGAAGCAAGCAGGAGGCGGAGGTAGCGTGAAAAAGAGAGGAAACTTTTTTCCCTTTTATTTATTTATTTTTCTTTATATAAAAAATAAGAATAAATTAGGGTTTTTTATAATTTTTCTTTTTCTCTATCAGATTTGGGCTTCTAACCCTTGGATAAATACTGTTTTGTGAGCCCTGCGTTTTTACTTTAACATCACCACCGAATTATATATTACACCCCCTCCTGACCTATCTTAGTTTATTTGTTGTAAATATTTTTTACAAATTTTATAAATTTTCAGATCTTTGTTTTAGTAAAAATATATTTTTTTCTAAAGAACAATAATAATAATAATAGTAATAATACTTTCTTTTCTTTCTAGAGATTTTGTTTAATAATAAAAAAGATTTTATTTTTTTTAGTTAGTTATTAAGTTTTTTTTTAGAAATAGTATTGCTTTTATTGATACTAGAAATAATATATGTTAGATTTTCAAAATAATTTCCAAAGATAAAAAAAAAGATTTTATTTGTTAGATTTTCAAAGAAAAAAAAGATTTTATTTGTTTAGTTTTATTTTATTTTATTTTCTCAAAACTTTATTTTAAAAGAACAAAAAAGGATTTTTTTTTTTAGTTGTTAAGTTTTTTTTAGAAATAGTTTTGTTTTTGATTGATACCATAAGTAATATATTTTAGATCTTCAAGATAATTTTCAAAGGTACAAAAAATAAATATATAGTTTAGAACTAATTTTTTTTTTTAGTCAAAATATTTGCTATTTCTAAGTATTTTATAAGTTTTATTTGATTTAGATTCAATTAAGTATATTTAGGATTTTATTTAGTTTAGATTTAATTTAGTAAACTTTAGAATATTTATTGGATTAAGATTTAATTTACTAACTTTAGAATCTTTATATATTTTATATTTTAAATTAGTATTTTTATAATTTTTTTTATTTGATTTAGTTTAGATTTAATTTAGTAAGTTTAGAATTTTAATCTAGATTAGATTTTGTTTAATAATTTTAAAATTATTTTTATAACCTTAGACTTTGTAGTTGGTTTAGAATTACTTTAATATCTTTAGATTTTTTTTAATTAGGATTAATTTAGTGATCTTAAATTTTTAATAATTATTATTTTCCTATGAATTTAATTCATTTTTCTTTTACATTTGTTTGGACTTGTAATTTATTTCCGTCATCCCCATTTGTAAATTTGTATCCCCATCCCTATGGTTTGTAATAATTTTAGTAAATATTTATTGCTTTATTATTTAATTATTTGTCACTTACACAAAAACAAAAAAAAATCATTTTTAAACTAATAATTGTGAATCATTTTTAAACCCGTAAGTCGACAAAGCTACGAAGCGTCGCGATGACCACACATGCACACATGTACGCTTGATCCTGGGCCTTCTTACAGTGAGCCTATTTCGATTAATTGTTCCAATTAGTCGTTATAGTAGACTAGCCCACTTTGCTAGTACACATGTAATTTAATTGTTTTATACTTAGGATGGCCACCTTGTATGGGCTTTGTTGATTTTATTTGTTATTTACAATTATCTCGATCCTATTCTTTCTCCATTCACCAAGCATCTAAAACACTTTCAATAAAACTCGATCCAACGTCGAGTCTTCTTCTCAAACCTCGATCCAACGTCGAGTTATTTTCAAAAATCAATTTTTCTACAAAAAAAGAACACTTGGATAAGATTTGTTTTAATGGTTAGAGGTTAGCCCAACGATTAAAACAAATCGAAGTTTCTAATTGATTAGAGGATAACCCAATAAATTGAGAAACTTCAAATCCATGTTCTAAAACAACAAAACATGATGCTATGGTATTTAAGTAAATCGTTAGAGGATAGCCCGACGATTTAATTAAAATGTAAAGTATTTGGGCCATTAGAGGGTAACCCAATGACTTAAATACTTTATTCCATACACTTAATAAAAGTGAACTTTGTTTCACCTCACTCTTTTCATAATAAAGATTTTGGATGAGAGATGATCGGTTGACCTCAATCACCAATCTCGAGTATTGAATCGTTAGAGGATATCCCAACGTTTTGGTACTTGTCATCCACAATTTAAAATCAATTCCAACTCACTCAAACTTCTTTTGTGCGCTCCAAGCACCATTTACTTTTAAACCCCTTTTCAAGATTAGATATGATTCATTTATAATTGAGATGTTTCTTCCTCTATTCCCAAGGTTTTCGACTTCTCCACTTGAGTACTAGAGGTGTTCTCAAACCCTCCCTCATGTTGGTGTGTAGTCCTTTATTCTTTATCACACCTTGTGGACGTTAGACGAGTCCTCTCCTTTAAAAATGACGACTTGTCTTTTCATTTAAAATCAATCAACAAACAATTATTTTCTAGAAGAACTACGGAGTTTTGACTTTCCCATTGCACGAGGGAGTACGTAGGCACGCGGTTTCAAAACCGTGTCAAACTCAAAGATAATAAAAACATTTCTTCTCCCTTCCTTTCTCTTTTCAAAACTTAGAAGATCGTAAAATTTTCACACTAACACACAACCACATTTTGAACTAAATGGGTACCATCGAGTACGATGGATGTAAGGGGTGCTAATACCTTCCCCTTGCATAACCAACTCCCGAACCTATATCTTAAATTTCGTAGACCGTCTTATCCTTTTCTCTCGTGGGTTTTATCTATATTTTCCCGTTCTTTTTAGAACAAATAAAATTAGGTGGCGATTTCATTGTTGTTTTTGAAAATTTAAAATGATTTTTGAAAAAGCGAGTTGCTTCACAATGGTTTTATTTTGTTGGTTGCCATCCTTGCTAGGATGTTATTTATAATTTCAAATATTACATTTTGAAAGCATTATGCCTTAGCACATTTTACATTTTGAAACACCATTTTGGGGTGTCTTTTGTTATTTATTTATACTTATCTTTTAAAATTATGCATTATTTATTTTTAATTTAATTTCTTTTGGTTTGTCTTTTTGAATCATTGATGCTCAAAAGCAAGAATAAGTGTTTTGAAGTGTGTTTTCACCAAAAGGTGATGGTGATGATATGATTCTCAATTGATGCGTGCTTAAGGTACATTTTTAATTGCTTTGTAGAATGTTAACATGTGTATGAAATTTGTGCTTTATGAAAAATATCTTGGCATGTATAATTTTAAAAAAAATTGTGTTCACATTTGAATCAAGTATGACATAAACCACAAAAGTGAGAAGCTTTCCACTATGCATAATGTAACACGGTGGGAGAACTGACTTGTTTGTTTTGCGTTTTATTGCAAATGTTGCGGATAGCAAGAGTCGCCACCGACTTTTCTTTTATCCAATTAAGGGAAGGAGAAAGGAACAGGAAAAGACCTTCGTTAGATTCTGAGTACGGGAGGCAGTTATGAAAAGGGAAGGTGTTAGCACCCTTTCCATCCGTAGTTATCTACGGGCTCTTAATTTCTTAGCTCACTTTATAAATTACTTTCCGTGTGTGTGTGTTTGAAAATGTTTTGAAAAGACATTTCACTTTGACTTCGTAATGATTCACGCTGGAATGTATACGAGGTGTTAGGAAATGTTTTATTTTGGAAAAGGACTTTGTAATGATTCACGCTGGAATGTATACAAAGTGTTTTGAAAAAGATTTTTGAGAAAAGTGTGGGGTGTAAAAAGTATTTTGATTGAGCAAGCAAAAGAGACTTATTTTACCCACTCAGAACGGTCATTTCCGTGTTATTTTGCTTTCCTTTAGGGTAGCGTTATCGTACCATTAGTTGGTAGGTAACTCTATTCGTTGGATGTAAAAAGGGACATTCGAAGGGACATCGGATGGTCATAGAAGGCAACTTGTAAGGATATCTTAGTATATTCGTAAGGACGATCATCACTTTTCATAGGCAACAATCGAGGGACGAGATCATGTATTCGTAGGCAACATCGAGGGTCATCGAGGGACTATGATCTTTGTATCGAAAGGACTAAGATGATATGTTTGTAAGCGTCTTAGCTAAGATATCCCCACGTTCGAGGGACATGACCATTGTTCGTATGGCAACAAGAGAGGATACCCTAAGGGGGTGCATGTGTGAAGAGTGTGTTGTATTCATATATTTATCTTGTGATTAGGGTTAGCTACGTTGATTGAATTAATATTGTCATACACGCCTAGTTACTAGCAGCTAATATGTGCGGAAAATAAATTGCATAAATGTAAAGTGCGGAAAGTAAACCCTACGCTATTACATGGCTTTGGGGCAGATACATAATAAGGAGTGCGGAAAGTAAACCCTAATTAAACTATTACATCCCATAAGCAGATACATAATATTGGGAAAAATGCGAGAAACTAAACCTAACTATTACAACCTGGAAGCAGTTACAATAATCGGAAAATATTACGAGAATGATCGAATTGTAAATAAGAGAAAACAATGTTAGTAAAAAAAAGTTTTGAGTTAGAAAAAAGTTTTTAGGGTTAGTAAACCTAATTAACTTAGAAAAATATTTTTGGGAATTTTCTGGATTAATTTGATATGGAAAAAGTGATTAAAATGTTAATTTTCGATTAATTAACAACTAATTAAAATATGAATGAAAAATATTTTTATTTTATGTTAAAAATTAAATAAGTATTTTTCTAACCTAAATGCAAAAAAGAAAATATTTTTTACTGATTAATGTGTTAAAAAAATGTTAGAAAGAAATTAAATAAAAATAGAAAAAAATGAAAATTTTGGAAAATTGGTTAGTTTGGAAAAGTGTTAAAAAAGAATGGGGTAGCCAGGGATCGAACCCTTGCCCCTATAGTCAAACGCATGCTGCCTTGCCACTGAGCTAACCTGCTGATGGTGTTAGTACAATGGAACAAAAACAACATAAGCGAAATAATTTTCTGGAAATAGTTAAAAGGAAACACGCGCGAAGGGGTCTTCTTCCCCATTTGAATTTTCAGACTTTTACCCACGATTCTGATTCGTGGCTAAAGCCTATAGCGACGACTTTGTCTGACACTATACCCCTGCAAGAAATCAAAAATCAAGAAATACGCAATATAAATTTGTTATGGGGGCATGGATCAACTCGGTTTGATCCCCTGAGTGTGACAGAGCCTTTGGTTTCACCCAATTTTTCCTATTTCAGAAAGCCCTAATTCGAGCTCATGAACCTTAGTCCTGGAAGATTCTTGTTCCTGTGCTAAAACTCAAATCAAACTATCCAAAAAGTTTACAAACATCAGTCTAAACACAAATATGCAATCAAATTATATTAAAAATGCATGAATTAATGAAATCGATTTTAAGTTTTGAAGAGCAAACCGTGATACTGGATTTCGTGATTCTGGATGTTTCAAGGCTTGGTGAATGGTTGGATCGATTCAGAGGACTCCCATGAACGTGTTGGGATGCTTGGAATGGCTTGAATTGAGCTAAAACTCTGGCTGCAACTTGCTTGTGTGCCACGGTTTTTCCAAGCTTGGTTAGGGTTCTTCCAACTGCAAAAAATTCTCCTCTAGGGTTTAGAAACCTTATGAATTTATAGAGGATGGATCCAGGTTGAGAATTGATGAGAAAATATATCCCATTCAATGAGAGTATATTTGATTTGCCAATCTTTTCAATTTTGATCAAATGTTTCCAATCTTGTACCAATCTCTTGCCAATCACTCAGTTTCGAAATTTTGGCCATTTAATAGGTATCTTGGACCTCAAGAATGTCAAATATTCAGCCTTGCATTGATTGATTTATTTTTGCTATTTTTTTTAATTAAATTGACTTTTAATGAATGAAAAATTAAAATAAATAAAATAAAAAGCTCAATGGCGTGGCATTGGGCTTGGAGGTTCTAATTGGGATTAGAAACAAGTTTGAATCAAGAAAAGTTTGGCCCATTTAGAATTTTTTTTGATTTTCTCAAGTATTTCTCTTTATGCACCTCCTCAAAAATGCTCAACTTGCACAACTTGTATCTTGTTCAATTTTTAACATTTTTGGGTGTTCTTGGACTTTTTAGAAAGCTCAAGATGTCCTATAAAGATACATTTTGGTTTCATATGCATTTAGATACATTTTAAAAGGACTTGTAATATTTTGATCCATAACTTCCAAATGAAGCATTTCTAGCCAAAGCTTGTGAGATATGAAGTTGTAGAAATTTGAATTCCATTTAAAATGAGATTTGGGAGAATTTTTTTTGATAAAGTATGTGAAAGTTATGCCTGGTCAAAGTTCTGTTGACTTTTGTCTAAAAAACCCTAATTTAGAAACTTTGACTTTTGATCAAATCTTAACTTTTCTTGATGAATCATGATCAACCCTTGATCAGATGATGAATATTACTTCAAAATATGGATGTTGACCAAAAATTATGAATTTTGACTGTATGTTGACCACAGTTAACTTTTTGTCCAATACAACTGATTTTCAACCATTTGAGCAACTGGATGAGCAATTTTGACTTGTAAGGCTTGAAACTTGACACAGTGATCCCTTGAAGCATATGATGAGGTATGATGACCATTTGAAACATTGGAAATCCATTTTGACTTGAGAGGAGCAAAACCCTAGTTTGGATTGATTGCTTAGAAGAGGGTTTGTCTGGTCAACCCTTGTGAAATCCTTGAGTATGGAGTTGTGGATTGTCTTGAAAAGTGGGAGGGAAAATTTTGGGGTATAACACTAAAAAAAAAAGTGTTTTCTAGAAATTTTTGTTAACTCGCTTGATTTTTGTTTAATCTTAATTTGTTGTTTACAATTTGGAAACTTAGAAAGGATCAAAACATTTTTGTGTATTATGAGAAAAACCATCAATTCCAAAAGGGATTAATCTAACCTTGTGAGTGTGCGAATCTTAGTTATCCCTTTTGAGCTTAAAATTGAAATTTGTGAAATGTATCATTCTTAGTCAACTAAGTGTTAACTAGACCACTTAATAATTTGTTGATGATCTATGAAAATCCAATGATTATTCATTCTATGAAATTTTTCTTATTTGTAAACACCAACCCAATTGTTTGATTAGCCTTTGTGAAGAGAATGTTCTTAAATAAAGAAGGATTGAAAAATTGAAAGTTGGGGAGGTTGATCAAAAAGAAATAATGAATTGATGGCACAATGTATCCTTAAAAAAAGAGATTGAATTGGAAAAAAATATGAAAAGAAAAAGGATAGGATCATTGTGTGAAAAAAAAAAGTTGTAATGAAATAAGGAGGAAGTATGAATGGATATTGTGAAATGTGAAATGCTCTTCATCATATTTACCCCATTTTTCTTGAATGGCTTTGTATATATATCCTTTGTTTTTAACCCAAGCCAAGTTACAACCCTTGAAAGTCCTTAATGATCTTTGTTTCTATTATGCTCATTTAACTTGTTTTGATGAATGCATGAATTATTTCGGATGTGCATGGTTGCTAGTGAGAGTGTTTAGTCCTATGTAAATATTGCATTTTGTTCTTCGAGGAATATTGAAGAAATCTTTAGGGGATTCAAGTTTGAACATATCTTTTGCTTTGTTTACATGTATCGATATTTTGTATTTAGAACTTAATTCATAGCCATGTTATATGTCGAAGAAGCAATTATTTTGTATCTATGTCGGTTATGTTGAGTTTGAACCATCCATTTTGTGTTGATTAACACATTTTTAATTTTTGTGATCTTGTTTTTCTTGTTGAGTTTTTTACTCTTGTTCGAGGACAAACAAAGAAGTAAGTTGGGGATAGTTGTTAAGGACCAAAATGTAGATATTTTTTAGATAATTTTGTGGTCCTTTACAATGTACTTTGATTAATAAGTAATATTTAATATAGTATTTTGATATATTTATATTTTTATTTAGTTTTTGTTTATAATCTATTATCCAACTTTGTTTATGTTTAATTTGTAGGTTTTTGGTAATTCTACCTTCAAGCATGGGTTCAAGGAAGCTAGGAGAGCTTAAAAGATAATTTCAAGCTATTTTTAGAGGGTGGAGCATGCTTCAGGGCGCGCTTAGCGCGGTTAAATCATGGTTGGCTGTAAAGTAGGGTGGACTTAGCGCCATAAAATGGGCTAAGCGCGGTCTGTGAAATCAAAAAAAGTTCATAGACCCGTGCTTAGATATTTTCCTCACCCACTCCCTCATTTCCTCACCAAATCAGACCTAGAAAACCAGAGACATTATTATCCTTCATTATGATTTATTGTAACTCAAAATTAACTTGGAATCTTTGCTTCTATATATTTTCCATCCATGTTCATCATCATCTCTCCATTTCTTACAAGTGAAGCTACCATGAGAATGAGTAGCTAAGCTTCTTTGTGTCAAGATTAGAGGTAGTTAACCTAACTTTTATGTATTTCTTTTGATCTCTTGGTGTATGAACTTGGTTGATGATATATATATATATATATATATATATATATATATATATATATATATATATATATGTTGAATATCTTTGTTTTACTATCTTTTTATGCTTTGGATAATGATTGAGAAATATGCTTCAAAGTTGAATTAAGATATTCTTCTACTAAGGAACAAATGCTAGATATAGATTTGTGAGTTAGTATTTACTTGTATTGAACTTAAAGATTATCATGTCAATAGTTAGAGTGAGACATCATCTAAAGATTAACATGTTAAAACTCACAATATTGGTTGGAAATCAACAATATTGAGAGGATACGTAATTATATCGATCATCAACTAGTTCATCTGCTTGATTAATTGAATTTATATGAAATTAGGTTAATGAAACTAATCTTGACACGCGTTTATCAATTGAAAACCAACCAAAACTCTCTTTAATCCAAACAACTCTCTTTTGGAAAGAATACTAAACTTGTTTGATTGAAACTTATGATTTTTGTGACTAGAAAACAAAACCCTTTTGTTACCAAATCTTAAAATACGCTTTAGCTATTGAAGGGAAGTAATATCACATCAATCCCTGTGGAAAACGATAATTAAAAATACTTGTTTCAGAAAATACTTACAACATATATGCGCCGGTTGCAAGGCTAGAAACAATTCGAATTGTTGTTTCGACATCTACGTATAGGGGATGGAAGATGCATCAATTGGATGTAAAGTCATCATTCCTGAATGGTCCATTAGAAAAAGAAGTCTATGTTACTCAGCCACCAGGATTCGACGTCAAAGGGCAGGAGTCGAAGGTGTACATATTAAGGAAGGCTCTCTATGGTTTGAAGCAAGCTCCTCGAGCCTGGAATAAGAGAATAAATAGCTCCTTGATCGAAGCAGGTTTCACAAAGTGTGTCTCTGAACATGGAGTGTATGTAAATAATGTCAACAATGTCAGTCGAATCATTTTATGCCTCTATGTTGATGACTTACTCATTATCGAAGCCGACGGAGCTGAGATAATGAAATTCAACTCGAAGCTAATGCAAGAATTCGAAATGTCCGACTTAGGAAATATCTCGTATTACTTAGGGAGGGAATTCAAAAATATTGAAGAAGGAATATTCTTGCATCAGACTAAGTATGCTCAAGATATTCTGAAGAGATTCAACATGAGCAAATGTAATGAAGCAGTCACACCGTTAGAGATTGGAGAAAAGCTGAAGAAGGAATCAAATGATGAGTTTGTAAATTCGACATTGTACAAACAGATCATTGGATCCCTGAGATATTTTTGCACTACCATACCAGATATTTGCCAAAGTGTAGGATTGTTGAGCAGATTCATGGAGAAACCTCAAGAATGTCATCTCATCTCACTAAAGAGGATGTTGAGATACATCAAGGGAACTGTCGACCATGGCGTGTTATTGCCCAGGAAGTCGAAGAACAACACAAGTGTCGAAGTCTATGGATACACTGATTCATATTTCAGTGGCGATCAAGATGAAAAGAAAAGCACTGCGAGCTATATTTTCATGATCGAAGGTGCTCCAATCTCCTAGAGTTCGAAGAAACAAAGCATTATGGAATTGTCATATTGCGAAGCTGAATATGTAGTTGTATCATATACTTTCTGCCAAGCAGCATGGATTGAAATGTTACTTGAAGAACTCAAGATAATGGATCCTAAGAAGATAAAGCTATTTGTCGATAACAAATCAATAATTAACCTGGAAAATCACCATGTGTGTCACGGTCGAAGTAAACAATAGAAAGAAGCACCATTTTCTGAGAGATCAAGTCAACAAATATAAGCTGGAAATTAAGCACTGCAAAATAGAAGTAAAACTAGCCGACATATTCACTAAACTTTTGAAGAAATTAAGGTTTAAAGAGTAAAAGAGAAGCATTGGGATGAGAAGTCTCAAGAACATGAATTAGGGGTGTGTTAGAATGAATAATTTTTGTTCAGTCGAATTAGCTTGTGTAGAAATGTTAGGTTGTATGCAATGCTGGATGATTGTTGCATTGTGTCGAAGATTGTTTGGGCCTTAGCTTAGTTTCCATTTTGGGTCTGGTAAAGGTGTCTATATAAGGAGATTTACCTTTGTAAATAATAACACAATCAATAATACTTTTACATATAGTTTTGCAGTTAGAAACTATCAACAATTCTCTCTCTCTCTCTGTCACACTCCAAAATTTGCCTCACTTTCTGTTTTATTTTTCATCTGGTCATATTGAGCATAATCGTTAGCCCTAATCCAATTGCATGCATACATGCATTATCTTTGTGGTGGATCAAAATCAAGGTGTGAATTTCGCGATCAGTTTGATTGGCTTCTCATTGTGGAAGGTTATTTACCTGGCCAGAAATTCTATTAGAGATTAAGGTTTGAGTGGGATTTCATCAACAATGGTGTAATATCAATGGAAAGCTAAAAAGGCGAAGGAGTTTATTGTTTGGCAAATGTTTCACTTGTAACCAAGGTTTTATTATAACTTTTGTGTAGTTCGTCTCCCAACGCCAATCAATATGTTTGTTCGTTTTGGATCCCGTTTTGGTCTTTGTTCAAAATGGACGCTAAATTTGATAGATTCTGGTTTCCCTAGAAGAGTGCATACGTACATACAAGTTTTAGGCTGGGTGGAGTCTTTGTCACATTTGGTTAATTTTTGAAGAAAGGAAGATGAGGTGATAAAATAGATTATTGCACCGTTATAAATTCTATAAGTGAATTACTACATTCATTATTTCTATTGAATTTACAAAGAGCAAACTAAAAGCACCTATACAAAATACTTTGGTCATGTCATTCGTAACTCTTTCTTTCATTGATTCGATATGTTTGAATTTCAATTACAAATTTAAATTACCAATGGAAAGGAAACAATTTTTGTTTTGGAAGTCAATACAGTGGTTTTCCTTTATTTCAAATGCAAAAAATATGAATAGGACTTTACAATTATCCAAAAGAAAAGACAAGTTTGTCTTGACTGATTAGAGAAAGAGAGGACAGAAGCATTATAGCCATTCAGACAGTGCACCTACAAGGAGTCTAGCATCATTTTCTCAAGATTATAGGAAATTAGCATTTGATTGCCTTAAGGTTTTATGTACAGAAGTGCAGTTGGAGACAATATTTCATATGCAGGAATGACAAATACAAAATACTTAGACGACCAAGATGCTAAAGAACCAGATGACCTTGTCATTTCTCTCACCGCACAGATAACTCGAAGAGATGAGGAAATGGCCCCTGTTTTTTTCAAATGCAAAACAAAATTACATATTCGATGGAATTCGTGGGGTTGCAGCAATTGTGTCTGTTAAGGCTTTGGCGGATATGAAGTCTATCAATCTTCTTGGTGTTCAGCAATATCCTCTCCTCCGTTTCAATTCGCAGCATTGTCGAGACTCTCTATCAGCAACCCTGCTCAATCGGTTCAGCCAATCCACTATGCCTAATGGTAGTCAACAAAATTTGTTTCTGCTCTGTAAGGATGCATAAAAACAGCCTGCACCAATTTGCAACAAGAATGTTACAGCTAGCATTTTCAATTAAGAATAAATGAAGGAAAGGGTCACGAAGCGAATTCGATTAGCAAATGCGACTACTTTTAAAGGCACATACAGTTGGGAATAAAACATCATCACAGATTCTAATGTAAACAGGTTTAAACCAATTACTACAAGGCAACTAAGTGGAGTTTCATCAATGGAAAAAAGAGTTCTCATTGAAAATAGTTGCAAACCTGTGAGCCAAGCAACATCTGGACGAAAATTTGGGCAATTTACGACTCGACACACCACTATAATATGCTGTGCTTCAAACTTGCATCTTTTATCAAACTACTCAGTACAGAATTCTGCCCACCATGCCATTTTTAGTCCCTGCATTCATCGAAATATCGACTCGAAATCAGTAGCAAATTCTGGACTAAAGCCATACATTTCGAACCAAAAATGCACTACAGATGCCATTCAAACTTAGCATTTTTATTAGCAATACATTCATGTATCCATCAGCACTGCAAAACGCATCATCAAGGTTCAAAGCTTGCAGACCAGCATGTGCACAACAATGAGAACTAATGCAAAACATAAAGACAATTCAAAGCATGGCACAACTAAGTATTATGCAAAGATTGTTGTGCAACAGTCATAGGCAAATAAGTAGAGAGATTAGAATTTGAAATCATCATAGAAAGCATGGCAGCAGATTTTTCATGGCACACAAGTTTCCAAATTTTGAATATACAAGTCTTGGTTTTAAAAGCTTCAAATGCAAGTAAGCCATACTTGTGTTAATGAAACAGAATTTTGTTTTCCCATGTTTCTACACATAAATGTACAAGCAAGGGGAGGGGGGTCCACTGTATCATATTTTTACCACAGATAAATTCAGAATTTCCAGCCCCTTACCTCTGCTTTTTGTCCTATTGACAGCTCATTTTTACAGCTCACAAAATAATTCTAATCTTAACCATTCATGATGACATCTAAAGGCCAGGGGTTGCTAGCATTTTTACTGTTACATTGGTAAAAATATCATGAAAAATAAATAGTACATCAGAGCTGCCTTTTTGAATTTTTCCCACTACCTGCTGCACCAAGGTTAGCTCCCTCCACTCTAACCAACTCCAAGCCTAGTCACCTATCCTAACCTAAACCCAAGCCACCTTTCTGACCTCACTCCAAACCTCCCAAACCTACACTCTATATAAACAGCACTGTTTCCTCTCATTGGGCAGCCACTCTTAGCCTAAGGAAACTCTGATAAAATCCCTCTCCAAATACTTTTCACTCAAAGCTCTCATACTCTATTCATACCAGCCTAGTTCAGAAAGGA
Organism: Vicia sativa; assembly: GCA_021764765.1. Lineage (NCBI taxonomy): Eukaryota > Viridiplantae > Streptophyta > Magnoliopsida > Fabales > Fabaceae > Vicia > Vicia sativa. Next base: position 90,109,207 of record CM038797.1, on the reverse strand, counting down.
GAAAAGAACTTACCAGAACCAAAACCAACAGCCACCACAACTTCACTCAGGTAACATAGTCACACTTTTCTTTCTCTGCATCCTGCCTCTGAGCTTTAAGATATTCTTCTGAACGTTTCAGTTTTGTTATCCTGCATTACATTTCATGACAAATCATATATACTGCCAAAATACAGATTAAATATGGAATAGTTTGTTTGAAATTTGCTACATATTACCTGATGCACTTTTCTGCCGATTTGAATATCTTGAACTCGAGATGTATATGATACCGATGACAAGCTCAAAGGAGGAACTAACTTTTGGTTAGTACTTCATGGAGCTGAGGTATCCTGCCAATATCGTATGCCCTGCACCATTCTTCACAAAATAAGTGTGAATCCATCAGAGTTTAAACTAAGTGTAAAAAAGATATTTGAAGTTTCTTTTGTTACCTGCTATGTTTTTGTCAGTTTGATGGTTACCCTCTAAAACTTGCTGATACCAATGAAAAGCTCAAGGAGAGACTAATATCAAACTAGTACTCCAGCAGAGCTGAGGTATCGCGACTGACTCTATGTTAATACCATGCCTATTCCGCTTTTCTTGAAGAAAAAAAAACAACAAAAATGGTCACGATTAGAAGGCTAGTGTTTCAGAAACTGAAAGTCATAAGACATACATTCAAACCTTACTGATAGAGTTTTTCGAGATGATCAGAACGATCGCAAGCATATCGTTGAGGTCGCGAGGAGATCGAAACATGACATGAATCATCTTTATCGGAATCCTTGAAATGGGTTTCGATCCGAAGAATCCTCGCGGTCCGATTGAGGAGCTTTTAAAATTTGGTTGGAGTTTAGAACTGAGGGAAAGGTTATTTCGACTGGAGATCGGTGTTAAACATCAGAATCGATGAAGGTGAGGGGTGGGTTCGCAGAAGCTCGCTTTGGTATCCATGGCTTTCGTCTTCTCTGCTTCGCGTAAGGGAAGAGGATGAAGTTGATTCTGGAAATTAGGGCTCACCCAATTGCCCGAACCTTCTTTTGAGGAGGGCTCGACGGGTTGAACCGGTCCGGCCCAATGATCCAACCGGTTTTACTTAAACCCACATTTTTATTTACTTATTATCTTATCTTTTTTTCCTTTTCTTATATAATTTTTGTATAATTTTTTTGTTTTATTCATTCCATTACTTATTTTCATTTTATATAAAAAAAAAACAAAACAAAAAGATTTCCAATCAATATTTAATTGATCTTTAATTTTATTCACTAAAACATGATATTTTTTAACTCATTTTTATTAACTATATTTTATTTCATTTTTCTAACAAAATTTATTTGGACAAGTCAATTGTTCCTCAATTTATATTTACTTTGATATGCTTGAATTGTCTGTTTGCTTATTCACCATTATACACGTCACGAACGATTAATATAAAAATAACTTCGATTTTTCTTTTGATTGGCTCATAAGCCAATTTTTCAGCATGCGTTCCAAAAAATACTTTCGTAATTAAAGTTCTAAATCTCGATCCAACGTCGAGTCTCTTTTCAAAATATTTTTTACGAATAACTATTCTATTTCTCCCTCCCCCAAACATATGGTAGTCAGTCTAGTATCGACCCTCGACTGTATGTTTGGTTTCTTAATTGAATCTAATTAACGTGAACCATGTTTCACCTCACTTTTCTTAATAAAACTTTTGGGTAGAAAAAGATGATTCGGATGTTTCTGTCCACTCATCCGAGTAATTGGGGCGTTAGCCGTTGAACGCTTGTGGTCCGATACTCGTCTCCCACATAAAAACAAAATAACATATTCAAACTCTTTTTATCGCTCATATGCGATCATTAAACTCTTTTCCGATAAAGAGCGTGCGATAGTCGTTTCAGATACAAACGAGGACTTAAGCTTTTCAAACAAACAAAACAAGTCCTAGTTCAAAGTATTTGAAATGTCTAAACGCACGATTTTTCTTATAAAATCAACACAACCAATTCAAACCATTTTCAAGAAGAACTACGGAATTTTGACTTTCCCATTGCACAAAGGAATACGTAGGCACACGGTTTTGAAACCGTGCCAAACTCAAAATAATAATAAACAAATTCCATTTCTTTTACTTTCCGATTATAACTTATAAATTAGCGAATATACACACACACTTAGAATTAAACGGGTCCCATCGAGTACGATGGATGTAAGAGGTGCTAATACCTTCCTCTTACATAACCGACTCCCGATTCCTTTTTTTTTTGGTCACGTAGACCGTCTTATCCACATTTGTGGGGTTTTATCTATATTTTCCCGTTCCTTTTGGAACAAATAAAATTAGGTGGCGATTTCACTATTTTCGAGATTTAAATGATTTTTGAAAATCGAGTTGCTACACTCTCTCTCTATATATATATATATATATATACTTCTTCTTCTTATTCTTCTTCTTCTTCACAAAAACTATATTTCTTGAAAACCCTTTATTTCAACAAAATTGGCTTCTAAAAAAATTCATATTTAATTCATCTCAAGTCGAAATAATTTTAATTTTTATGAGAGAGGTTCTTATAATGTGATAAACTTTCTTGAAAAAAATATTTAAAAAAAAACAAAATCTAAGTAATAAGAATGATGTGTTTGAATTAGCTATCGTTTCTAAATTTATGTATGATGGTTATGTTAGTGACAGATTTAGCAACAAAAGATTATTTAAAGCCAACCCATCCATCTTGTAGCACTTCAAACGATCTCTAATGAACTCATCATGTCTAAGAGGCTGTTTGAAGCCATCATCATACTTCAACTTATTTCTCCAACTCTAACCAAAATATAATTCATAGCCCAAAAGCTACTCCACTTTCCATCTATACTCTCACTCATATTACATCCCATATATGTTCATTACAACATAATCATCTAGATCAGTGATAAAAAAACATATTCTATTGATTAACACTCACTGCACTAATTCATAATGACTTGATAAGAGAGCAATCATGTAAGACGTGGAGAATCGTTTCCTGAAACTCATGGCAGTAGTCACATCTATCAGAGCCGAATCCCACAGGGTCATTTGTTAGAACCCTGCAATGCTTGAGAAGCCAAACAAAGGTTCAAACTCTTTTGGACACCTTCTATAACACCCAGTTTTTCTAATTTATTTAGTTAATCAAATTTACTTGTATTGAAATGTTTAAATCAATTTTTATATGCATTTGATTGATGTTTGGATTATTTATATGTTTATGTGTTGATTGGGATGGTGAGATATGATTTATTTATGGGTCATGCTAACATGTGTCATTAAAGCACATGTTAAGGATACTATAAATAGAAAATTTTAAATATAATTAAATATGATGAAATCATATTTAAAATTTCAAAGCATTGAATGCACGTGTTTCAAGATAATATTTCTATAAATAACTCTTTAACATGTGACCTTAGGGAACATGTTAGTTTTTTCCTTTATTTATTTAATTAAGTTATTAGATATTAGAATAATATTATTTATTGAGAAATAGAGAAAACAGAGGTGTTGAGGTGGAAGTTAGAAATAATTAGATTTAATGGTTATTTTTAATTAATGAAATAATAAGAGTTGGTAGAATTATATTAGGAATTAAATTTATTAATAAAAATAAATAGGAAAATAAAGATTAAGGTTAGTTTGGTGATTATGAAAATAAGTAAGGATGAAAGGGGATAGCAAAAGAAGAGAACTGTGTTTTTTTTAAAATAAAAAGAGAGTTTTGAGAACCTGAGAGTTGATAAATATTTTTGGAGTTTTAAGAGAGATAAGCAAAAGAGGCAAAATAACTTAGGAGAAGGAAAAACCTCTACTATTAGAGTTTGAATGTGTTTTTGTTGGAATTCTAAGGTAAGCAGGGAGATTGCTCTTTTATGGGTGTTTAGCACGATGGGGGTAGAGAGAGGTCTTTCCTCTCCAATAGGTTTTATTCTTCTTTGTTGTGGGTTGGATGCTTTATGTGCGTTGAAGATGAATTCATGCAAAAAAAACATGTTATATCCTGTGTTATTATATGAAACTTCTGCGATATAAAATGTTGTTTTGATACATATTGTATTTAATGATTTATGAATTTTGTTGGTTGACATTTCTATGTGCTTGAAACTTTAAAATCTAACCTTGAATATTATGAAAAAGTGGTGATTAGCTGATGTTGGGTCTGTATAATTTGTGTTGGTTGTTGTACAATTGTTATATAATTATTGAGTGTCGAATTATGAACATTTGCCTTTTTACGAAATTGAAATTGGAGGTCAGGAAGGTCCCAACGGTTATAAAACGTAGAATTATGCATTATGCAGCAATTCAAGACGTTGCGAAAGAGCTGACGGACGTCAAATACGATGATGGTCCAAGCAACAATCGTTGATGATGAAGCTAATTTTGTTAAAATATTGTTTTTATCATGTAACACAGTGGGATAATTGATTGTTTGTTTTGCATTTTATCGCAAATGTTGCGGTTAGCAAGAGTCTCCACCGACTTTTCTTTTATCCAATAAGGAAAGGTGAAAAGAACAAGAAATACCTTTTATCGATTCTGAGTATGAGGGTAGTTATGAAAAGGGAAGGTGTTAGCACTCTTTCTATTCGTGGTTATCTACGGGCTCTTAATTTCTTAACTCACCTTGAAAACTTGCTTTTGTGTGTGTAATTTGTTTGAAAATATTTTGACTTTGACTTTGTAATGATTCTTGTATCAGTCCTCAAGAATGTATACGAAGTGTTTGAAAATATTTGTTTAAAAATTTGAGGTGTGAAAGTATTTTGATTGAGCAAGCAATTAAGAGTAACTACCCACTCGAAAGGTCTTTCTTGTTATTTTCCTTCTCTTTTGGGATAGTGCTATACATACCATTAGTTAGTAGGTAACCCTATCCATTAGATGTGAAGGGACAGGCGTAGGGTCATTGAATGGTCATTGAAGGCAACATAGAAGGATACCTTAGCAATTCGAAGGGAAGATAATCACTTATTCGTAGGCAACAAGCGAGGGACGAGATCAATTATTCGTAGGCAACATCGAGGGTCATCGAGGGACTATGATCTTTGTGACGTTTAACTGAGGGACTTTTGCTAATGGTATCCCTACATTCAAGGGACATGACCATGTTTTTTTGAAGGCAACAAGAGATATTACCCTAGAGGTGCAAATGTGCAATTGATTCAATTCAGATATTTATCTTGATTAGGGTTATCTAAATTAGTTTTAGATCTTGCCATACAATCCTAATTAGCATACATCTAAGTAGTTAATATTTGTGGAAAAGTAAAGGTGCGAAAAGTAAATATCCTACGCTATTACAAGGCTTTGGGGCAGTTACATAATAGGAGGTCCGGAAAAGTAAATTGCCTATACTATTATATCCCATGAGCAGATACATAATAATGAAAAAAAGTGCGAGGAAATATAAATCTACGCTATTACAAAATCATCCTTGCAACCTATACATCGATTTCTAGAAATTTAAATGAGAATAAAGCATGAATGAATAAATAAGAGGAAAAAATATTTTAATGAAGATATAAGTGTTCTAAACCCTAATTTAAAAATAAAATATTTTTGGTATTTTTTGAAATCGATTTTAATTAAGAAAAACCTAATTCTAAGTTAATTAGAAATTAATTAAGAAAAATAATTTAAATGAAAATAAAAGAAAATGCTTTTTGTGCCAAAAGTTAAATAAATATTTTTAAAACCTAAATCTAAAATCAAAACATTTTTTAGGGTTTTAGAAAATAATTAAAATGATTTTTAAAAAGAAATAAAAATAAGTTAGAAAATTGAAAAAGAAATAGAAAACCACGGAGAAAATTAGTGTCAAAAAAATAGGGATGACACCCCAGGGTGTTGAACTCGTGACCCTGGGGTGGATGAGCCAAAACTTCACCACTTCACCACTACACCACTTGACCATGGTGATATAGACACGCCTCCTGTTATTTATGTATGAAACTTGTCAAAATCCAGAAAAATAAGAAAATTTTGCAAAAGGCAGTGATCAAACCCACGCCTTGAGGGACAAGAGGACTAAATGCACGCGTTCTACCGCCGGGGCGACCATACACCATTAATATTACCATAAACATAAATATATAAGTGATAATAATTTCCAGAAAATCAATCAAAATGCGCGCACATGGGGTCCCCTTGTTTGAATCAACCAATCGAAAGCCAACACATCATGGTCAACAGAGTCAGAGGGCCGGAGGGACGCCGAAGCCCTAGCTCCGGTCGTCTTCTCCGGTGAGCTTGATTTCAGAAACCTGCAAAACAAAGCAAATAAATAACCAAGAAGGACCCTACCCCCTAAATCGAGGGTTGCGAGTTCAATGGTGGTGTCCTTTTGGCCTGAAAATGTCTATCACAAGGGTTTCGAAGCTTTTGAATTGAAATGCCCTAACAATGGCACGATACGATTTAAGCCCGAAAGCTTACATCTAAAACATCAAAGTTGTTCTAATAAGGATCCTGAACATGAACAAACACATCAAATATGTTAAAGATGCATGAATTTATGAAATCGAAATCAACAAATCTTACCAACCAGTGTAATCTAGGGAGGTGATTCTGGCTTGCTCCAGGATCATGTAAGGTATAGAACGATACCTGAACACCCCAGGAGAATGCATAAGTGATTGGTTTGACTTGAGAGTGCCTGGAAATTGAGATTTGAACTTGCCTCAAACTTGGAAAATTTGAGAGCTTTGGCTAGGATTTTTGAGTGCAGCAAACCGTGTCCTTTGCTCTTGGTAATGAAAAGAGCTAGGTCAGGAATTTGAGAGAAAATATATTGCATTCAATGTGCAAAATATTTGATTTCCAATCTTTTAATTTTGTATGAAAAGATTCCAATTTTGTTTCAATCACATGCCGTGCATTTTTTCCAGCTTGCTTGAACTTCCTTGGACCTCAAGACATCTGAATATCAAGCCCACACGCCTTGGCCTCTTTCCATGCATTTTATTTTATTTAAAATTGAATTTAAATGAAATAATTCAAAAATAAATTAAATAAATAGTAGGAGGGCGTGTAAGTGGACTTAGAGGTCATGGGCCATATTAGAAACAATTTTAAATCATAAAAACCTAGGCCTTTTTGGAAAAATTTCAAGATTGATCAATGTTTTTTTCATGCATTTCTTCAAAATTTCCAAACTTGCACAAACCATATCTTGCTCAATTTTTGTCATTTGAGGGTGATCTTGGACTTTTTAGAAATCTTAAGAGGTCCTCTAAAATCCTTCTTTGGTTTCATCTTCATTAAAGCTTACATGTTCATGTACTGTTCTTTAGAAAAAGATGACTATTTGTTGACTTTTGAAAGGACATATAATGTCTTGATCCATATCTCTCAAATGAAGCATTTTTGGGCAAACCTTGTGAGAGACAAAGTTGTAGAGAATTAAATTCCCTTTAAAATGATATTTAGTGGAAAAATTATGATGAAGTATGTGAAAGTTATGCTTGGTCAAAATTTTCTTGACTTTCCCTTAAGAAATCCTAATTTAGAAACTTTTTACTTTTGATCATTTCTTGAATTTTCTTGATGAATCATGATCACCCCTTGATCAAATGATGAATGTGACCTCAAAATATTTATGTTGGCCAAAAATGATGAAGTTCGACTGCATGTTGACCATAATTGACTTTTTGTCAAATACAACTAAGTTTCAACCATCTGAGCAATTGACTAAGCAAACTTGGGCTATGAGACTTAAAACTTGATATAGTGATACTTTGAAGCATACGAGGAAACATGATATCCACTTGAGCCATTAAAGCCCATCTTTGTCTTGTGAGAAACAAAACCCTAGTTGTGGGTTGATTGATTAGGAAAAGGTTTGTATGATCAACCCTTGAGTAGTTCTTGACATGAAGAGACATCTTAACCTTAAAATATGAGGGCAAATTTTGGAGCACAACACATCATAATTTAAGTTTCGTGACTCCGTTTGAGCCTCAATTTGAAGCACTAGAAAGCTAACGCGTAGTAATATCTCATGGTGATGTCTTAAAAGACTAAATATGCATTTAAGACCATGAATATACTACTTTGCTTATAGTGTAATGCCATTTATAGGTAATGATAATGAAAGAAGTTAAGGATTACAAGTGTTTCAAAACATCTGATAATATCATAAAGTTCCTTAAGTATAGTGATAAATTTGCCTATCATACAAAATTGTGGACTCGAATCTTTGGAAGGCGATAACGACAAATATGCCTATCTTATTGGAAGATACAATTTGGATTGTTAGAGATGGGCACAATATTGATGCTTGGAATGAACATTGGATCGACCGTGGTGTCATTATCAAAGATCTAGGTTTAAATATTCCTATTATGTTGCAGCATGCTACAGTTGCTGAGTTAGTTGATGAAGATGGCAAGTGGAACTGGAGCATCTTGGACAACTGGTTACCGCAATAGTTATTACACCATCTTCGGGATATTTTTCCTCCATCAAGTAATCAAGGGGAGGATACGTGGATTATTTAGGGTTCTAAGCATGGAGAGTATGGGGAATAAAGTTTCCACGAAAAAACTTTGGGGATGGGGATGGCGAACATATCCCCGTCCCGTGGATTTCATGCCCCGCATTATAATTCCATAATATTATTAATTAATATATAGGCTTAATTTCAATTTTGGTCCCTCCATTTTAAAATCCAGAATTTTAGTCCACTTATTTTAGTTTTTTTGAGGATTTTAGTCCCCCCGCAAATTTGAAGAAAATTTTTAATGACATGACGCATACATTGATGATGTGTCAGTGTTAGCTCAATAGTGAATTATTTAATAAAACTATTTTTATTTAAGATTTGTGTTGAACATGTCATCAATGTGAGCTCAATGTCATTAAAAATTACCTTCAAATTTGCAAGGGGACTAAAATCCTCAAAAAAATAAAATAGATGGACTAAAATTCCGGATTTTAAAATAGGAGGACCAAAACCTAAAAAAAAGGATAATAGGGGGACCAAAATTGCAATTAAGTCTTTTAACTAAGGGTGCTTGCTTTTATCTTCCACTTTTTTTGATGTAGCGTCTTGAGAAAATATAGATTCATTGGTTGAGGTTTTTTATCTTGATAACAACTTGATTAACTTCTTTGTATTTGATTTTTTTCTCTATTTGTTTTGTTGCGATGGTGATTAGTATATTTCTATTCAATAAGAAAATTATTCTGGACTGGACCAGCACCTGACCCATAATTATTTAGGCCCAGTCCAACATGTATTGAAGATTCGAAGGTCCATCTGCCCAGAGCCGTTGGGAACTTTCTCCACGTGCACACTAGGGCTATGTGGCCAGCGATTGCTTGGACGATTACCTTGCCCTCCAAGAATAACGGGTCAACTCCCCTTATATCTCGGGGCAACAGACCAGGGAGAAGGCCACGTGTTGGACTTCATACGCATGTAAGCCATGACAGTCCCTTAGTGGACTTCGTTATCCAGTCCATTAAGTGGACCTTGGCCCATCGCTGGGAGTTATAAATACCCTCTCACTCGAGAGGATCGGGTATTTATTCATTCATCCTTACTTCTCTACTTGCGATCTATTCACTCCCGTTCTCACTTTAGCATTAGAGTGTCTTGCAGGTACCCCCATCTCATGTTCAACCGCAGTCTATGGGCCAACGACGACCCTTCTGATCAGGTATGATCAGTGGCATCGTTTGTGGGAACCTTTCTTTCCCCGTCTCTTTTCTTCTTCTAAAGCACCAAAACGAACTTTTCCTTATCGTCATGGCCGAACAAGCTGACAACGAAAATCAAAATGCCTTTTTTACCGATTTGGGCAACAACAACATCCCTGAGAATAATCCCAGGGACGAGTACGACCTCCTCCTCAACGGACTCTCATCAACTTGACGCCCATCATCAGAACGTGCCTGAGCCCAATGTCTTTCAGGAGATTCAGGTTCCCGCAAATGTGGATCCCTCCATTGTCGCGCTATTTACGGCCATCAACCAAACAAATCTTATGTTGTTCACCCAGGGAGAGTGTCTTAACACGTTGGAGAAAACCCGTTATTCCCCAAGGAGACACCGAAGGTCGGATTCGTGGTCTTCTTCTCCAAGAAGGCACCGCTCCCGGACTCCCCCGCGGAGAACCTAAAGGGAAGACACTCCTAGTCCCACGTGTCGTCGTTCCGGACAAGGGCATGTCCCTGAAAGAACCCAACTTGAGCAACTCACCAAGAAACATGCTTTCTCTCCCTAGCGCAAAGATCGACGAGTCAAGGACTCGAAGAAGAACAAAACTCACGGGAAAGGGAATCCCTGACCACAGGACCCTCTCCAAAAGAATCGTTGTCATCATCGCTCTCCGACTCGCTCACCCTAGCGCAACGACGAAGATGACCCACGCGGTCCTCTGTCTGCCAAAATCATGGAGATCCTTATCCCCAAGGGCATGGAGAAGCCTCCCTAGTTGACTAGCTATGATGGAGTTACCGACCTCGTCAACCACCTCGACGACTTTGAATAAATGCTTCATTACCTCAACATCAAGGGGCCCATCAAGTGCAGGTTGTTCCCCACGACTCTACACAAGACCGATATTGACTGGTACACAAGATTTTCGCCTGAGTTCATGTACTTTTAGAGAGATCTGAAGGCCTAATTATCCAGTACGTTCACTGCCTCTCACTGACACCCGAAGACAAAAGCTTCTCTCGAAGCCATCATTCAGCGGGGCGACAAAACACTCTGTGAATATATCGACTGCTTCAATAGAGAAGCCATCCAAATCCCTTGTGACGATCACGTGAAGAGATACTTGCTCGAGAGGGGACTTCTCTCGGGCACATACTTTAGAAAGGAAGTCAGTATCGAGCCCCCCAGAAGCTTCGATGCCCTCCTCGATAAGGCTCATACCTACATCACTTAAGAAGAGAAGGAGGCAGCCAACAACGCTCGAGATTCGAGGAACCGCGGATTCGATGGTGCCCTGTGACATCTCGACGTCCGATAAAGTGATACAGGTCTCTCCCGACGCTCGTGGGAGAGAAGGAAGGATGAGAAACCTCGGGAGGCCAGTGAATAACGCGGTCCCATTGGGCGCTTTACAGACTATACCTCGCTCACTACCTCCCTTGAGCGCATCCTAGCCAATTGTGTCGCGATAAAGTTCAAGGAGGGATGAGTCAGACGCTTAAAACCTACTCCCCCAAAACCAAGGTTCGACCGGACAAAATATTGTCTCTTGAGACATATGAGGAGGTATGATGATCACTTGAGGCAGTGGAACTCATCCTTGGCTTGAGAGAATCAAAACCCTAGTTGTGGGGTTATTGCTTAAGAGAGGGTTCATCTGGTCAACCCTTGAGGAACTCTTGAGTATGGAAATATGGATTGACTAGAGAAATAGGAGGGAACATTTTGGGGTATAACACCGTGTTTAGTGGCTTACCAGCCCAACTTGGTAGCTCGACAATTTGGACTTTGCCAATTTTTCCCTAAATCTTTCTATACTTTTCACGAGCTTCTTACCGACATCCTGAACGACCGACCTTGGGAAGTTATTAAAGAAGATGTAGACAGCCTTTGGATACACAGAGCTAAAATTAATTTCACCACTTTTAAGCCATCATATTACTTCAATAAAGAAATTGAGACCTGGTGGCAATCATATTTTGTTACTTTTGTTAATGATCCTGCCAAGAAAATGGTTGAACTAACTGTTGCTCTTGATATTTTTCAGGGCAAGACGACAAAATGTAAGGCCACTAACATCAAGCAGATTCAAGATTTCTAGAGATACTTTAGGGTGGTGTACTTACCAGATAATTTTTATCGAACCATCCATGATGCGGCCTAAGAACTAAAGGAGAAGGTAACCAAAAGGATTCCACAACTTCAAATTCCTGGTTACGCGAAAGACAAGTATCTTTACGCACTTCACTTTGGAAAAATCAAATTTCCTCCTTTGCCGACTAGCCCGCTAGCCTTGGCTTTTCGTCCACCTATCCCAGATTGGTGGTATAGATCTTGGTCAAATATTCAAAATGCTTACAAGAAGAAAGCCGACAGGGTAGTCTGACAAAACATTGGTTACACGACTACCCAGGTTTTCTGCATATTGATCTTAAATATGTGAGAGAGCTTACTGTAGTATCCAACGGTAACAACTTTTGTAAAGCTTAATTTCCTTTTTCATTTCGACTCACACACTTATTTGACTCAGCTATTTTTTCTTCTAGCTATTCCTCTTCAACAGGTAGTTCCAAAGAAAACTCCTGCTATCAAAAACAAATAGGAAGGTCTGTCGAGCTTACCTATTGACACCATTGACAAAGATGGTCATTTGACCTCAAATTTATGACTTACACCTATGTCAACATGCTTTTCTGATTCATTATTTCTTACTTGGTCGACATCTTACAACTCACCCGTATTTACACCCCCTCTGATGATGAACTGATTTCCTCTTCTTTCAAGAATACTGATTCTCCTGTAAGTATGTTCGGACATTTTTATTATATTCAATATCTTATGGATTTCAAAACACTAATGTTTCTTCTGTGTGCCAGAGTCGGAAACGCTCAGCAGATTCGACTGCTCCCTCCAACAAATCCAAAAGGTCCAAGAGGGACAAGAAACACCATTTTGAAAAGATTGAGGTAAGCATATTGTCTAACTAGATAACTTCAACCAATGTCATTGCTTCGACTTATGCACATTTTTTCTTTTTATATTTAGCCATCACGTGATGATCAGTCTCCTCGATGCTCCCACAAATCCAAAAGCCATAAAATAAAGAAGAAACACTCTTCTAAAGATAAAATGGCTAAAAAACAAAAGAAAGAGAGGGCAACTGAGGCCCAAAATTTGGAAGCAAATGTGGCTCACACTCTGCTGACATGGGAAAGCCAGACGACGACGTCGAGGAACAGCCTCTGATCTCAAGAAAGAGAGGTAAAGTTACCTTGGTTGTAACTCCTGAAGCTAACCTAGATTTAGGTGTCGACCGTATGGTAATCAATATAGCCCTTGTCACTCCTTCTCATGTTTCTGAATTAGATGAAAAACCAGGCCCAGTTGGGGACGTCGGCGTTGCTTCCATCGAAAAGGATAAAGTTGTTAAAACTCTTTCACAGCCACAGGTACTTGCTAATTTTTTTCCTTCTTCAATTTCTTTTTGCTTGTCGAATTCGTTTGACTGATGTATTTTCTACAGGTTAAAGCTTCCGTCCCACAACAGAGTGTGGCAGACTACTCTCCTCTGTCAAAGGTTTCTTCTCCTCTCCATCAAGAGATCCTCAATATAGTCGTTGGTGAGTTTGTTGACCTGACTGTTCCAGCTACTCTTATTGACTCTGATTCGGTCACTAGTCCTTCCAAACATAAGGGTTATAGTTCGACTAGCTTTGACTTTAGTCTCTTAGATTCCCTGCAGGATTCAGAGGCGGACAAAAAGCCACCACTTCTCAAAATTCCCATCATCCTGAAGGCACACTTTATTTTTCTCCTAAAAAGAAAGCTAAATCTGTTGGAGTAAGCTCTAATAGCCAATCAATATTGGCTTAATATACTTTTGTATCATGACTTTGATATATGTTATTTGTTAATACATATAGTCGTTAGGCCTCATATTTATTATGTTATTTATATATGACATAATAAAGTCCTTAGAGTAATTAGTCTATTAATGATCTATTAAGTGTGACTTAATTGTGAGAGCTCATTAAACATAAGGACATTATTCTTAAAGTATCCGTAGTCAAGCTTTACTGTCAAATAGGACAACAATAATGCATAGAAACTATTACGTGAGTAGATTGATGACTATATCTCACAAGTCATGGATGTGAGATATCAAGTCTTCACGTAGGTATAAATATTAGGAGTAATATTTATACTGGATTGACCCACCATGAGAATACTACATAGTTTGTTATGTAAGTGTCATAAGTTATTCTCATAGTGATAGTGGTGTATACCACCCTTCGACCTGAAACCACTATGGATCCTATATGTGGAGTCGAGTACTTTATTGCCAATCAAATGTTGTCTGTAACAAGATGACCATAAAGATGGTTGATGGGTACTTTATAAATCATGCTGAGGGACATGAGTGACCTAGATGGAATTTGCCTCTCCTACATATACGGGAGTAATATCTGTGGGCCCATTGATAGAGTATGATTGTAAAATGCATGGTCGTGCTCAAATAAGTCAATATGAGATATTGGGCTTATCTGTTGTTATCAGGAATACTCGGGGATCAAGGAATAAAATAATGAACTATACGAGGGTGACACATTCTATGCCTTGTGTTCAATATAGATATAAGGGCAAAAGGGTAATTGTACACATAATCATTATCACAGAAAGGTTATGTCAGATCACATGACATTCTCGTTACTTGGGTAGCAATGATGTGTTGCTAGATACCGCTCATTGTTTATAATATTAAATAGGTGATTTAATATTATTGCCAACGTTACGAGAACCTACAGGGTCACACACATAGAGTACTTATAGTGGAATGGATGATTAAATTAAATATGATTTAATTTAATTATGTGTTAATATTATTTAAATTGTTTAATGTATTACCACATATCATTTATTTGATTAAATATGATTTAATTAAATAAATGGGAATTGACAGTTGATTAAATTAAATATGATTTAATTTAATTTAATATTTTATTTTATTTAATTAAAAGAGTTTAATTAAATATAAATAATAGTTATTTAATTAAATAGTTTAATTAATTAAGATTGAGCTTGTTTTGGAAAAAGCTCAAATTCTGAGCATTATGGTTTTAGAAGCTCTCTATAAATAGAGAAGCTCTTTTCTCTTGCTAGGTTAATTGTCAATTCTCAAGAGAACAAGAAACGGCTAGCACCGCCTTCCACTTTGCACTCGCGTGGACTACGTAGAGACGCCGGTATCTTCCGCCGTTCGTGATCATTTGAGAAAGCACGCTTCAAGAGGTAATTCTTGAATCCTTATTTCGGTGAGTTTTGATTTGTAATTAATTATTTAATCAAGATCCGTTCATCGGGATTGTTCCGCTAAAAGGTTAAAATTTTGAAAAAAATCCCTCTTAGATCCCAACAGTGGTATCAGAGCTTCGGTTTCGGGTAAATCATTAAATCCAAATTTGGTTTGATAATATTGATTATATGACGACGATATAATCATAATGATTTATTTTGTGTGATTAAAATTGTTTAATCATTTAATTGAATTTGATTCAATTTTGTTCTTAAAACAATTGCGTAAAATGTTTTCGTAAAACGGTCTATTGAGATGATTAATATTTTACGTTTTCTTGAATAAGATTCAACAAACTATTTATTTTAAGTGAACACCTTAGCGATTCTTGTTTTCATAACATCACGTGATGCATTTGGTTTATTTTGAAGTGCTACGATCTCAAATTTTAGAAAAGCTGACGTCTTGACCAAATTAAGTGTTTTTGTTTTCTATGATAACAATTCATATTGTATTATGTGATGTTATTTAATTTGGAGCATAAAAGAGTTCAGCGAGATTTCTAAGATGTTGCCGTAACTGTAGCCATTCCGTAACGTTGATGAATTGGTTATAAAAGTACGTTTGTTACTACATAATTATTTATCATTATGTTCGGAAACAAATCTGCTGTGAACAAATATATGCTCACGTGAATAGTAACAGTGTTGTTGCATAATTATAAATAATAATAATAATAATATTATTAATCATAATAATAATGATAATAAAATAAGTTTATTATTATTTATTATTAAAATAATAAAGTGTTTATTATTTAAATTAAATATTGATTAACATATTTTGTATAATTTGGATATCGATGTTGACTATGTTTCGGAATACAACATTTGTATGGTGAAACAACGATACTTCGATTATCTATAAGAAATACAAAGTTATTGTTCAAATTTATATATGATATAAATATTTCTAATGCAAAGTCAGTGTATTTGATACACTATTTTATTTTGTACATTCAAATAGTATAATGATTGTTATACATTTGAATGATCAATGTTCATTTTGCTTCGGAATCCGACATTTGTATGGTGAAGCAATGGCATTCGATCAGTCACGTTGAGTAATTAATCATTGTATTTTGATTGTATGAAAACATTTGCATTAGGGTTTGTGACGGCGCAAGAGTTGTGCCTTTAGGGTTCGCAAACAGCATCAAGTGTTGATGCGTCAATATTTATAATTTGATAATCTATTATTATATATTATTTAATTATTTATTATTAAATAAGTTGGTATACGGTTATGACCTTACATTTTGGCGTTTTATTTTATTTAAATACGACCTGCGTGTCGTGATTTATTTTATACGGTCTTCGTGTCGTGGTTTATTGTAATTAAATACGACCTGCGTGTCGTGTCATTTAATTATTATTTTATTTATTTAAATATTATAAATGTTCAATTTCAAGAGTTGAAGAGAAGACAAAGTCAAATGATGACGCCGATGGAGAGGTTTGAGAAGCTTGTTTGTGGGTCAAAGAATTGTAATAAAGTAGTTTATTTAATTCTTGCATTTTAGGTGGTCATAATCGTATTACCATATTTTATTTCATGTATGTGATGCATGGAATGTATATTATATGTGAGTGTATGAGATACACAAATACGTGAGTGTATGAGATACACAAATATATGAGTGTATGAGATACACAAGATTAAACCGGGAGTGTATAAGATACACAAATATGTGAGTGTATGAGATACACAAACATGCGAGTGTATGAGATGCATAAGATTAAACTTAATAAAAATCCCTCGATTAATATTAAGTTAATTGCTTTCCAAAATTTAGCACTCATCAAGACTAGTATCGAATAATGTAGGTTTAACGCGAGGTGCATGTTTTATATTAGTAAGGTGCGATGGGATAAATGTAATATCCAACTGTTAAATTTTGGGTTTGACTTAACTAAACTAATTATAATATGATTATATATGTTTAGAAGCAAGAGTTGAGTACAATCCATATAATGGATTAGAATAAGGAGTTATTCACTTAACTGGTAACATTCGAGAGTTGTATTAGATACAATTGGAAAGAGTTCCTACCTAAATAACTAAGTTTTGTGTAATCTGCCTACGTGGACTTAAAAAAAAGTGAAATATGGATTTCGACCTGCTAGAAAATCTTTCAACGGGATTTTCCGAATCAAATGTTGAGGGTCATTAGATTTGAGTAAAAATAGTGGGAGCATTTTAATAAAAGACCTTATTAAAATGATTTTAATTTGATACAATTTTTACACGTTTTGTAGTTAGAATTTTCTTTTGCATTTTATTTATATTTTACTGTAAAATATCCTTATGAAGGATGTAAGGATCAGAAAGGAGTTTCTGAGTTGGTACATAAATTGAGAATTGTTCTCGAGCACGAAAAGAATTGTATGTTCTCAATAAACCAATTCCTAACAACTGAATATAACTAGATTCGAAGAATGGTGCTTATGAGAAGGATCAATTCGAGTGCCTAGATATAACATATCTCATAGTTGTAGTTGTCAAGGAGAATGATATGATCTTTAACCTCGATAATAAGAAATACAAGATGTGAGAAATGTAAAACTTTCCAAGTTCTTTTCAATACAAGTTAGGAATCCAAGTTAATCTAAAATAGTTTTAAGATTTAAAAATTTGGATTTCCTTATAGAATAAAATGTTGGTCACAAGTTTTATTTGAGATTGTCTCAGTTAGGTAGATTAGATTCATTATGAATGAATTTTTCTACCACATCTTGTTGAAAAGAAAAGGAAAGTGGTTTGTGATGCTAAATTGATGAATTATAAAAGAAATGAGATTCATTTTATATTCATTGGAATTTAGGCATACAAACATGGTTCTAAAGGAATACAGTTCTTTCATATGTTGAAAGAAAAAAAAATTGATGGTTATCGAAAGAGTCAAAGTAGAAGAAGGAAGTAAGACTTATTCTTCATATGATTTATTATAGAAAATACATTTGTCTACTTCTACATCTTGAGTATGTGATACTAGATGTTGATATCACATTTATATGAATGTGAAGAGTCTTTTAAGAAGTAGGACATTGATTATAATTTGAGTCTCCTTATGTCTAGAATGGAACAATGTGTTTCATTGACTATAAGAGCTTATGATTTAAATTAGAGCTTGGAATGAAACCAAATAATTGTTATTAAGTTTCATTTAGTAAAAGAAAAAATTAATTCTAAGTCTTGTATTGACAAGATGAGGAGTGCATGTTGTGATAATGGATAAGTGTTGTTATGATTATCCAAACAATGTTTTCAATACTAAATCAAGTAGTAGATTTGAGTTCTACAATCTTGATAAGCTCATCTATAATAAATATGGGATGGATCAAATGAAATTTGAATCTTATATATCTGACACGAGTTAGAATTCTTTTGAGAAGAGTTCAAGAGTGAAGTAGAAGGAAACAACTCGAAAGGGTATTAAGACCATTCGAATTGTTCGCTATGGTAAATACCTATGTAAAGAATATAATGAACATTTAAATCATATCATGTTTGACATTTATCAATTTAAGATAGTTCAATTATATCTTTGTGACTCTTTTATAAATTGTTTTACATACAATTATTTCTATCCATAAGAAATTCCATTTAAAGTAGTCGTAGAGACACCATATTTGATATGGAGGTAAGAGTATCTAGTTTGTCTTTATGGTCATCTGGGTTTTAAGGTTTATTAAGTAAACTTTATCACAATATAGATGAATATGTATTTATGTATGTATCTTAATGGAAACAAAGGAAACATATTTTATAACACGTTATAGGACAAAATTGTTTTGTTGCTAGAACTAGAGTCTTCCATTAGAGATAATATGTATCTAAAGGAGCCAGTGGGAGTGATATAGAACTTGAAGAAATTCAAGAACCATAAGATACATATCTTTATGAGAATGGAATATGATCCAATTCAACAAGGGAGTTGTTGTTGTACAATTGGTTCACGTGGCACAAGATTCTATGAATGTATGTAAGTTGTCTGTATCCATTTATGGATTAAGGAAAACTTCTTGGAATTAAATTCTTTTATTAATGAAGTCTTGTGAAAACTTGGATTAATTAATGACAACTTTAAATCTTGTGCATTCAAGAAGGTTAGTGGGAGTATTTGAATTAATCTAGTATAGTATGTAAGCGACATACTGACCATCAAAACAAATTCCCTGCAACGCCAATGTAGGACATGGTTAAGGAAATGGTTTTGATAAAATGCTTAGGCGAGATTTCCTAAAAGGTTAGGAATCAGAATCTATAGAGATAGATGGCTGATGAATCTCAATCCTAGCACAAGTACATATTCCGATGAAGTATTGAGATACCTAATATGCATAAATCTCACATTAAGATTATTGCATGTATGGTAAAATGTTTTGTCTAATGGGCAATGTCTTATCTCATTGGATGAGGAAAATGACACCATGATATGTACTGCACTAGATGCACAATATGCTATGAGCATAAACAATAAGTACCAAAATGATTAAAGTGTTAATCACTAGATCCCTATCAAGAAGGTCTATGAGTACCTTAAAGGACCTGGTGTTCCTTTTCTCAAAAGTAGATGGGAATAATAATTGTAAAGAAGTTACAATGATTTTATTCAAAAATTTATGAACATATTCATATCACAGTATAAATTAAATATTATGCTTAGATGACAATTGTATAAGTTGAAAGGAGTTTCAGATAATTGTCGTTTATAGTACAAAGGTCAAATATATGATTTGGATCGCTTTGATAATTCTTGGGAAGAAAATTGTGTTTCTTGTATTGCAGATCCTATTGATCTTATTCCCGATGATAATGGGTTAATCTTGCAAGTTCAGAATACTAGATCTCACTAGAGATTCATGTATATATATATATATATATTTTGACACATCAATTTATTTCGATAGAAGATCGAAAGTTGAAATTGGAAGCGGTTTATATTACCAACAGAGGAAAGAGTTCCTTATGCCCTAATAAAATATCATGCTTATATGATGCTTGATGCACATGATGAGCAACTAGATATTAAATTAGTATCTAATTGGCTTTAGTGCTAGTGGGAGATTGTTGGAGTAAGCTCTAATAGCCAATTAATATTGGCTTAATATACTTTTGTATCATGACTTTGATATATGTTATTTGTTAATACATATAGTCGTTAGGCCTCATATTTATTATGTTATTTATATATGACATAATAAAGTCCTTAGAGTAATTAGTCTATTAATGATCTATTATGTGTGACTTAATTGTGAGAGCTCATTAAACATAAGGACATTATTCTTAAAGTATCCGTAGTCAAGCTTTACTGTCAAATAGGACAACAGTAATGCATAGAAACTATTACGTGAGTAGACTGATGACTATATCTCACAAGTCATAGATATGAGATATCAAGTCTTCACATAGGTATAAATATTAGGAGTAATATTTATACTGGATTGACCCACCATGAGAATACTACATAGTTTATTATGTAAGTGTCATAAGTTATTCTCATAGTGATAGTGGTGTATACCACCCTTCGACCTGAAACCACTATGGATCCTATATGTGGAGTCGAGTACTTTATTGCCAATCAAATGTTGTCTGTAACAAGATGACCATAAAGATGGTTGATGGGTACTTTATAAATCATGCTGAGGGACATGAGTGACCTAGATGGAATTTGCCTCTCCTACATATACGGGAGTAATATCTGTGGGCCCATTGATAGAGTATGATTGTAAAATGCATGGTCGTGCTCAAATAAGTCAATATGAGATATTGGGCTTATCTGTTGTTATCAGGAATACTCGGGGATCAAGGAATAAAATAATGAACTATACGAGGGTGACACATTATATGCCTTGTGTTCAATATAGATATAAGGACAAAAGGGTAATTGTACACATAATCATTATCACAGAAAGGTTATGTCAGATCACATGACATTCTCGTTACTTGGGTAGCAATGATGTGTTGCTAGATACCGCTCATTGTTTATAATATTAAATAGGTGATTTAATATTATTGCCAACGTTACGAGAACCTACAGGGTCACACGCATAGAGTACTTATAGTGGAATGGATGATTAAATTAAATATGATTTAATTTAATTATGTGTTAATATTATTTAAATTGTTTAATGTATTAACACATGTCGTTTATTTGATTAAATATGATTTAATTAAATAAATGGGAATTGACAGTTGATTAAATTAAATATGATTTAATTTAATTTAATATTTTATTTAATTTAATTAAAAGAGTTTAATTAAATATAAATAATAATTATTTAATTAAATAGTTTAATTAATTAAGATTGAGCTTGTTTTGGAAAAAGCTCAAATTCTGAGCATTATGGTTTTAGAAGCTCTCTATAAATAGAGAAGCTCTTTTCTCTTGCTAGGTTAATTGTCAATTCTCAAGAGAACAAGAAACGGCTAGCACCGCCTTCCACTTTGCACTCGCGTGGACTACGTAGAGACGCCGGTATCTTCCGCCGTTCGTGATCATTTGAGAAAGCACGCTTCAAGAGGTAATTCTTGAATCCTTATTTCGGTGAGTTTTGATTTGTAATTAATTATTTAATCAAGATCCGTTCATCGGGATTGTTCCGCTAAAAGGTTAAAATTTTGAAAAAAATCCCTCTTAGATCCCAACAGTGGTATCAGAGCTTCGGTTTCGGGTAAATCATTAAATCCAAATTTGGTTTGATAATATTGATTATATGACGATATAATCATAATGATTTATTTTGTGTGATTAAAATTGTTTAATCATTTAATTGAATTTGATTCAATTTTGTTCTTAAAACAATTGCGTAAAATGTTTTCGTAAAACGGTCTATTGAGATGATTAATATTTTACGTTTTCTTGAATAAGATTCAACAAACTATTTATTTTAAGTGAACACCTTAGCGATTCTTGTTTTCATAACATCACGTGATGCATTTGGTTTATTTTGAAGTGCTACGATCTCAAATTTTAGAAAAGCTGACGTCTTGACCAAATTAAGTGTTTTTGTTTTCTATGATAACAATTCATATTGTATTATGTGATGTTATTTAATTTGGAGCATAAAAGAGTTCAGCGAGATTTCTAAGATGTTGCCGTAACTGTAGCCATTCCGTAACGTTGATGAATTGGTTATAAAAGTACGTTTGTTACTACATAATTATTTATCATTATGTTCGGAAACAAATCTGCTGTGAACAAATATATGCTCACGTGAATAGTAACAGTGTTGTTGCATAATTATAAATAATAATAATAATAATATTATTAATCATAATAATAATGATAATAAAATAAGTTTATTATTATTTATTATTAAAATAATAAAGTGTTTATTATTTAAATTAAATATTGATTAACATATTTTGTATAATTTGGATATCGATGTTGACTATGTTTCGGAATACAACATTTGTATGGTGAAACAACGATACTTCGATTATCTATAAGAAATACAAAGTTATTGTTCAAATTTATATATGATATAAATATTTCTAATGCAAAGTCAGTGTATTTGATACACTATTTTATTTCGTACATTCAAATAGTATAATGATTTTTATACATCTGAATGATCAATGTTCATTTTGCTTCGGAATCCGACATTTGTATGGTGAAGCAATGGCATTCGATCAGTCACGTTGAGTAATTAATCATTGTATTTTGATTGTATGAAAACATTTGCATTAGGGTTTGTGACGGCGCAAGAGTTGTGCCTTTAGGGTTCGCAAACAGCATCAAGTGTTGATGCGTCAATATTTATAATTTGATAATCTATTATTATATATTATTTAATTATTTATTATTAAATAAGTTGGTATACGGTTATGACCTTACATTTTGGCGTTTTATTTTATTTAAATACGACCTGCGTGTCGTGATTTATTTTATACGGTCTTCGTGTCGTGGTTTATTGTAATTAAATACGACCTGCGTGTCGTGTCATTTAATTATTATTTTATTTATTTAAATATTATAAATGTTCAATTTCAAGAGTTGAAGAGAAGACAAAGTCAAATGATGACGCCGATGGAGAGGTTTGAGAAGCTTGTTTGTGGGTCAAAGAATTGTAATAAAGTAGTTTATTTAATTCTTGCATTTTAGGTGGTCATAATCGTATTACCATATTTTATTTCATGTATGTGATGCATGGAATGTATATTATATGTGAGTGTATGAGATACACAAATACGTGAGTGTATGAGATACACAAATATATGAGTGTATGAGATACACAAGATTAAACCGGGAGTGTATAAGATACACAAATATGTGAGTGTATGAGATACACAAACATGCGAGTGTATGAGATGCATAAGATTAAACTTAATAAAAATCCCTCGATTAATATTAAGTTAATTGCTTTCCAAAATTTAGCACTCATCAAGACTAGTATCGAATAATGTAGGTTTCGCCTAACGCGAGGTGCATGTTTTATATTAGTAAGGTGCGATGGGATAAATGTAATATCCAACTGTTAAATTTTGGGTTTGACTTAACTAAACTAATTATAATATGATTATATATGTTTAGAAGCAAGAGTTGAGTACAATCCATATAATGGATTAGAATAAGGAGTTATTCACTTAACTGGTAACATTCGAGAGTTGTATTAGATACAATTGGAAAGAGTTCCTACCTAAATAACTAAGTTTTGTGTAATCTGCCTACGTGGACTTAAAAAAAAGTGAAATATGGATTTCGACCTGCTAGAAAATCTTTCAACGGGATTTTCCGAATCAAATGTTGAGGGTCATTAGATTTGAGTAAAAATAGTGGGAGAATTTTAATAAAAGACCTTATTAAAATGATTTTAATTTGATACAATTTTTACACGTTTTGTAGTTAGAATTTTCTTTTGCATTTTATTTATATTTTACTGTAAAATATCCTTATGAAGGATGTAAGGATCAGAAAGGAGTTTCTGAGTTGGTACATAAATTGAGAATTGTTCTCGAGCACGAAAAGAATTGTATGTTCTCAATAAACCAATTCCTAACAACTGAATATAACTAGATTCGAAGAATGGTGCTTATGAGAAGGATCAATTCGAGTGCCTAGATATAACATATCTCATAGTTGTAGTTGTCAAGGAGAATGATATGATCTTTAACCTCGATAATAAGAAATACAAGATGTGAGAAATGTAAAACTTTCCAAGTTCTTTTCAATACAAGTTAGGAATCCAAGTTAATCTAAAATAGTTTTAAGATTTAAAAAATTTGGATTTCCTTATAGAATAAAATGTTGGTCACAAGTTTTATTTGAGATTGTCTCAGTTAGGTAGATTAGATTCATTATGAATGAATTTTTCTACCACATCTTGTTGAAAAGAAAAGGAAAGTG
Source organism: Vicia sativa (assembly GCA_021764765.1). Classification (NCBI taxonomy): domain Eukaryota; kingdom Viridiplantae; phylum Streptophyta; class Magnoliopsida; order Fabales; family Fabaceae; genus Vicia; species Vicia sativa. The sequence continues at coordinate 90,084,822 of CM038797.1, read as the reverse complement.
GTTTGTGATGCTAAATTGATGAATTATAAAAGAAATGAGATTCATTTTATATTCATTGGAATTTAGGCATACAAACATGGTTCTAAAGGAATACAGTTCTTTCATATGTTGAAAGAAAAAAAAATTGATGGTTATCGAAAGAGTCAAAGTAGAAGAAGGAAGTAAGACTTATTCTTCATATGATTTATTATAGAAAATACATTTGTCTACTTCTACATCTTGAGTATGTGATACTAGATGTTGATATCACATTTATATGAATGTGAAGAGTCTTTTAAGAAGTAGGACATTGATTATAATTTGAGTCTCCTTATGTCTAGAATGGAACAATGTGTTTCATTGACTATAAGAGCTTATGATTTAAATTAGAGCTTGGAATGAAACCAAATAATTGTTATTAAGTTTCATTTAGTAAAAGAAAAAATTAATTCTAAGTCTTGTATTGACAAGATGAGGAGTGCATGTTGTGATAATGGATAAGTGTTGTTATGATTATCCAAACAATGTTTTCAATACTAAATCAAGTAGTAGATTTGAGTTCTACAATCTTGATAAGCTCATCTATAATAAATATGGGATGGATCAAATGAAATTTGAATCTTATATATCTGACACGAGTTAGAATTCTTTTGAGAAGAGTTCAAGAGTGAAGTAGAAGGAAACAACTCGAAAGGGTATTAAGACCATTCGAATTGTTCGCTATGGTAAATACCTATGTAAAGAATATAATGAACATTTAAATCATATCATGTTTGACATTTATCAATTTAAGATAGTTCAATTATATCTTTGTGACTCTTTTATAAATTGTTTTACATACAATTATTTCTATCCATAAGAAATTCCATTTAAAGTAGTCGTAGAGACACCATATTTGATATGGAGGTAAGAGTATCTAGTTTGTCTTTATGGTCATCTGGGTTTTAAGGTTTATTAAGTAAACTTTATCACAATATAGATGAATATGTATTTATGTATGTATCTTAATGGAAACAAAGGAAACATATTTTATAACACGTTATAGGACAAAATTGTTTTGTTGCTAGAACTAGAGTCTTCCATTAGAGATAATATGTATCTAAAGGAGCCAGTGGGAGTGATATAGAACTTGAAGAAATTCAAGAACCATAAGATACATATCTTTATGAGAATGGAATATGATCCAATTCAACAAGGGAGTTGTTGTTGTACAATTGGTTCACGTGGCACAAGATTCTAGAAATGTATGTAAGTTATTTATATCCATCTATGGATTAAGGAAAACTTCTTGGAATTAAATTCTTTTATTAATGAAGTCTTGTGAAAACTTGGATTAATTAATGACAACTTTAAATCTTGTGCATTCAAGAAGGTTAGTGGGAGTATTTGAATTAATCTAGTATAGTATGTAAGCGACATACTGACCATCAAAACAAATTCCCTGCAACGCCAATGTAGGACATGGTTAAGGAAATGGTTTTGATAAAATGCTTAGGCGAGATTTCCTAAAAGGTTAGGAATCAGAATCTATAGAGATAGATGGCTGATGAATCTCAATCCTAGCACAAGTACATATTCCGATGAAGTATTGAGATACCTAATATGCATAAATCTCACATTAAGATTATTGCATGTATGGTAAAATGTTTTGTCTAATGGGCAATGTCTTATCTCATTGGATGAGGAAAATGACACCATGATATGTACCTGCACTAGATGCACAATATGCTATGAGCATAAACAATAAGTACCAAAATGATTAAAGTGTTAATCACTAGATCCCTATCAAGAAGGTCTATGAGTACCTTAAAGGACCTGGTGTTCCTTTTCTCAAAAGTAGATGGGAATAATAATTGTAAAGAAGTTACAATGATTTTATTCAAAAATTTATGAACATATTCATATCACAGTATAAATTAAATATTATGCTTAGATGACAATTGTATAAGTTGAAAGGAGTTTCAGATAATTGTCGTTTATAGTACAAAGGTCAAATATATGATTTGGATCGCTTTGATAATTCTTGGGAAGAAAATTGTGTTTCTTGTATTGCAGATCCTATTGATCTTATTCCCGATGATAATGGGTTAATCTTGCAAGTTCAGAATACTAGATCTCACTAGAGATTCATGTATATATATATATATATATTTTGACACATCAATTTATTTCGATAGAAGATCGAAAGTTGAAATTGGAAGCGGTTTATATTACCAACAGAGGAAAGAGTTCCTTATGCCCTAATAAAATATCATGCTTATATGATGCTTGATGCACATGATGAGCAACTAGATATTAAATTAGTATCTAATTGGCTTTAGTGCTAGTGGGAGATTGTTGGAGTAAGCTCTAATAGCCAATTAATATTGGCTTAATATACTTTTGTATCATGACTTTGATATATGTTATTTGTTAATACATATAGTCGTTAGGCCTCATATTTATTATGTTATTTGTATATGACATAATAAAGTCCTTAGAGTAATTAGTCTATTAATGATCTATTATGTGTGACTTAATTGTGAGAGCTCATTAAACATAAGGACATTATTCTTAAAGTATCCGTAGTCAAGCTTTACTGTCAAATAGGACAACAGTAATGCATAGAAACTATTACGTGAGTAGACTGATGACTATATCTCACAAGTCATAGATATGAGATATCAAGTCTTCACATAGGTATAAATATTAGGAGTAATATTTATACTGGATTGACCCACCATGAGAATACTACATAGTTTATTATGTAAGTGTCATAAGTTATTCTCATAGTGATAGTGGTGTATACCACCCTTCGACCTGAAACCACTATGGATCCTATATGTGGAGTCGAGTACTTTATTGCCAATCAAATGTTGTCTGTAACAAGATGACCATAAAGATGGTTGATGGGTACTTTATAAATCATGCTGAGGGACATGAGTGACCTAGATGGAATTTGCCTCTCCTACATATACGGGAGTAATATCTGTGGGCCCATTGATAGAGTATGATTGTAAAATGCATGGTCGTGCTCAAATAAGTCAATATGAGATATTGGGCTTATCTGTTGTTATCAGGAATACTCGGGGATCAAGGAATAAAATAATGAACTATACGAGGGTGACACATTCTATGCCTTGTGTTCAATATAGATATAAGGGCAAAAGGGTAATTGTACACATAATCATTATCACAGAAAGGTTATGTCAGATCACATGACATTCTCGTTACTTGGGTAGCAATGATGTGTTGCTAGATACCGCTCATTGTTTATAATATTAAATAGGTGATTTAATATTATTGCCAACGTTACGAGAACCTACAGGGTCACACGCATAGAGTACTTATAGTGGAATGGATGATTAAATTAAATATGATTTAATTTAATTATGTGTTAATATTATTTAAATTGTTTAATGTATTAACACATATCATTTATTTGATTAAATATGATTTAATTAAATAAATGGGAATTGACAGTTGATTAAATTAAATATGATTTAATTTAATTTAATATTTTATTTAATTTAATTAAAAGAGTTTAATTAAATATAAATAATAATTATTTAATTAAATAGTTTAATTAATTAAGATTGAGCTTGTTTTGGAAAAAGCTCAAATTCTGAGCATTATGGTTTTAGAAGCTCTCTATAAATAGAGAAGCTCTTTTCTCTTGCTAGGTTAATTGTCAATTCTCAAGAGAACAAGAAACGGCTAGCACCGCCTTCCACTTTGCACTCGCGTGGACTACGTAGAGACGCCGGTATCTTCCGCCGTTCGTGATCATTTGAGAAAGCACGCTTCAAGAGGTAATTCTTGAATCCTTATTTCGGTGAGTTTTGATTTGTAATTAATTATTTAATCAAGATCCGTTCATCGGGATTGTTCCGCTAAAAGGTTAAAATTTTGAAAAAAATCCCTCTTAGATCCCAACAGTGGTATCAGAGCTTCGGTTTCGGGTAAATCATTAAATCCAAATTTGGTTTGATAATATTGATTATATGACGATATAATCATAATGATTTATTTTGTGTGATTAAAATTGTTTAATCATTTAATTGAATTTGATTCAATTTTGTTCTTAAAACAATTGCGTAAAATGTTTTCGTAAAACGGTCTATTGAGATGATTAATATTTTACGTTTTCTTGAATAAGATTCAACAAACTATTTATTTTAAGTGAACACCTTAGCGATTCTTGTTTTCATAACATCACGTGATGCATTTGGTTTATTTTGAAGTGCTACGATCTCAAATTTTAGAAAAGCTGACGTCTTGACCAAATTAAGTGTTTTTGTTTTCTATGATAACAATTCATATTGTATTATGTGATGTTATTTAATTTGGAGCATAAAAGAGTTCAGCGAGATTTCTAAGATGTTGCCGTAACTGTAGCCATTCCGTAACGTTGATGAATTGGTTATAAAAGTACGTTTGTTACTACATAATTATTTATCATTATGTTCGGAAACAAATCTGCTGTGAACAAATATATGCTCACGTGAATAGTAACAGTGTTGTTGCATAATTATAAATAATAATAATAATAATATTATTAATCATAATAATAATGATAATAAAATAAGTTTATTATTATTTATTATTAAAATAATAAAGTGTTTATTATTTAAATTAAATATTGATTAACATATTTTGTATAATTTGGATATCGATGTTGACTATGTTTCGGAATACAACATTTGTATGGTGAAACAACGATACTTCGATTATCTATAAGAAATACAAAGTTATTGTTCAAATTTATATATGATATAAATATTTCTAATGCAAAGTCAGTGTATTTGATACACTATTTTATTTCGTACATTCAAATAGTATAATGATTTTTATACATCTGAATGATCAATGTTCATTTTGCTTCGGAATCCGACATTTGTATGGTGAAGCAATGGCATTCGATCAGTCACGTTGAGTAATTAATCATTGTATTTTGATTGTATGAAAACATTTGCATTAGGGTTTGTGACGGCGCAAGAGTTGTGCCTTTAGGGTTCGCAAACAGCATCAAGTGTTGATGCGTCAATATTTATAATTTGATAATCTATTATTATATATTATTTAATTATTTATTATTAAATAAGTTGGTATACGGTTATGACCTTACATTTTGGCGTTTTATTTTATTTAAATACGACCTGCGTGTCGTGATTTATTTTATACGGTCTTCGTGTCGTGGTTTATTGTAATTAAATACGACCTGCGTGTCGTGTCATTTAATTATTATTTTATTTATTTAAATATTATAAATGTTCAATTTCAAGAGTTGAAGAGAAGACAAAGTCAAATGATGACGCCGATGGAGAGGTTTGAGAAGCTTGTTTGTGGGTCAAAGAATTGTAATAAAGTAGTTTATTTAATTCTTGCATTTTAGGTGGTCATAATCGTATTACCATATTTTATTTCATGTATGTGATGCATGGAATGTATATTATATGTGAGTGTATGAGATACACAAATACGTGAGTGTATGAGATACACAAATATATGAGTGTATGAGATACACAAGATTAAACCGGGAGTGTATAAGATACACAAATATGTGAGTGTATGAGATACACAAACATGCGAGTGTATGAGATGCATAAGATTAAACTTAATAAAAATCCCTCGATTAATATTAAGTTAATTGCTTTCCAAAATTTAGCACTCATCAAGACTAGTATCGAATAATGTAGGTTTCGCCTAACGCGAGGTGCATGTTTTATATTAGTAAGGTGCGATGGGATAAATGTAATATCCAACTGTTAAATTTTGGGTTTGACTTAACTAAACTAATTATAATATGATTATATATGTTTAGAAGCAAGAGTTGAGTACAATCCATATAATGGATTAGAATAAGGAGTTATTCACTTAACTGGTAACATTCGAGAGTTGTATTAGATACAATTGGAAAGAGTTCCTACCTAAATAACTAAGTTTTGTGTAATCTGCCTACGTGGACTTAAAAAAAAGTGAAATATGGATTTCGACCTGCTAGAAAATCTTTCAACGGGATTTTCCGAATCAAATGTTGAGGGTCATTAGATTTGAGTAAAAATAGTGGGAGAATTTTAATAAAAGACCTTATTAAAATGATTTTAATTTGATACAATTTTTACACGTTTTGTAGTTAGAATTTTCTTTTGCATTTTATTTATATTTTACTGTAAAATATCCTTATGAAGGATGTAAGGATCAGAAAGGAGTTTCTGAGTTGGTACATAAATTGAGAATTGTTCTCGAGCACGAAAAGAATTGTATGTTCTCAATAAACCAATTCCTAACAACTGAATATAACTAGATTCGAAGAATGGTGCTTATGAGAAGGATCAATTCGAGTGCCTAGATATAACATATCTCATAGTTGTAGTTGTCAAGGAGAATGATATGATCTTTAACCTCGATAATAAGAAATACAAGATGTGAGAAATGTAAAACTTTCCAAGTTCTTTTCAATACAAGTTAGGAATCCAAGTTAATCTAAAATAGTTTTAAGATTTAAAAATTTGGATTTCCTTATAGAATAAAATGTTGGTCACAAGTTTTATTTGAGATTGTCTCAGTTAGGTAGATTAGATTCATTATGAATGAATTTTTCTACCACATCTTGTTGAAAAGAAAAGGAAAGTGGTTTGTGATGCTAAATTGATGAATTATAAAAGAAATGAGATTCATTTTATATTCATTGGAATTTAGGCATACAAACATGGTTCTAAAGGAATACAGTTCTTTCATATGTTGAAAGAAAAAAAAATTGATGGTTATCGAAAGAGTCAAAGTAGAAGAAGGAAGTAAGACTTATTCTTCATATGATTTATTATAGAAAATACATTTGTCTACTTCTACATCTTGAGTATGTGATACTAGATGTTGATATCACATTTATATGAATGTGAAGAGTCTTTTAAGAAGTAGGACATTGATTATAATTTGAGTCTCCTTATGTCTAGAATGGAACAATGTGTTTCATTGACTATAAGAGCTTATGATTTAAATTAGAGCTTGGAATGAAACCAAATAATTGTTATTAAGTTTCATTTAGTAAAAGAAAAAATTAATTCTAAGTCTTGTATTGACAAGATGAGGAGTGCATGTTGTGATAATGGATAAGTGTTGTTATGATTATCCAAACAATGTTTTCAATACTAAATCAAGTAGTAGATTTGAGTTCTACAATCTTGATAAGCTCATCTATAATAAATATGGGATGGATCAAATGAAATTTGAATCTTATATATCTGACACGAGTTAGAATTCTTTTGAGAAGAGTTCAAGAGTGAAGTAGAAGGAAACAACTCGAAAGGGTATTAAGACCATTCGAATTGTTCGCTATGGTAAATACCTATGTAAAGAATATAATGAACATTTAAATCATATCATGTTTGACATTTATCAATTTAAGATAGTTCAATTATATCTTTGTGACTCTTTTATAAATTGTTTTACATACAATTATTTCTATCCATAAGAAATTCCATTTAAAGTAGTCGTAGAGACACCATATTTGATATGGAGGTAAGAGTATCTAGTTTGTCTTTATGGTCATCTGGGTTTTAAGGTTTATTAAGTAAACTTTATCACAATATAGATGAATATGTATTTATGTATGTATCTTAATGGAAACAAAGGAAACATATTTTATAACACGTTATAGGACAAAATTGTTTTGTTGCTAGAACTAGAGTCTTCCATTAGAGATAATATGTATCTAAAGGAGCCAGTGGGAGTGATATAGAACTTGAAGAAATTCAAGAACCATAAGATACATATCTTTATGAGAATGGAATATGATCCAATTCAACAAGGGAGTTGTTGTTGTACAATTGGTTCACGTGGCACAAGATTCTAGAAATGTATGTAAGTTATTTATATCCATCTATGGATTAAGGAAAACTTCTTGGAATTAAATTCTTTTATTAATGAAGTCTTGTGAAAACTTGGATTAATTAATGACAACTTTAAATCTTGTGCATTCAAGAAGGTTAGTGGGAGTATTTGAATTAATCTAGTATAGTATGTAAGCGACATACTGACCATCAAAACAAATTCCCTGCAACGCCAATGTAGGACATGGTTAAGGAAATGGTTTTGATAAAATGCTTAGGCGAGATTTCCTAAAAGGTTAGGAATCAGAATCTATAGAGATAGATGGCTGATGAATCTCAATCCTAGCACAAGTACATATTCCGATGAAGTATTGAGATACCTAATATGCATAAATCTCACATTAAGATTATTGCATGTATGGTAAAGTGTTTTGTCTAATGGACAATGTCTTATCTCATTGGATGAGGAAAATGACACCATGATATGTACTGCACTAGATGCACAATATGCTATGAGCATAAACAATAAGTACCAAAATGATTAAAGTGTTAATCACTAGATCCCTATCAAGAAGGTCTATGAGTACCTTAAAGGACCTGGTGTTCCTTTTCTCAAAAGTAGATGGGAATAATAATTGTAAAGAAGTTACAATGATTTTATTCAAAAATTTATGAACATATTCATATCACAGTATAAATTAAATATTATGCTTAGATGACAATTGTATAAGTTGAAAGGAGTTTCAGATAATTGTCGTTTATAGTACAAAGGTCAAATATATGATTTGGATCGCTTTGATAATTCTTGGGAAGAAAATTGTGTTTCTTGTATTGCAGATCCTATTGATCTTATTCCCGATGATAATGGGTTAATCTTGCAAGTTCAGAATACTAGATCTCACTAGAGATTCATGTATATATATATATATATATTTTGACACATCAATTTATTTCGATAGAAGATCGAAAGTTGAAATTGGAAGCGGTTTATATTACCAACAGAGGAAAGAGTTCCTTATGCCCTAATAAAATATCATGCTTATATGATGCTTGATGCACATGATGAGCAACTAGATATTAAATTAGTATCTAATTGGCTTTAGTGCTAGTGGGAGATTGTTGGAGTAAGCTCTAATAGCCAATTAATATTGGCTTAATATACTTTTGTATCATGACTTTGATATATGTTATTTGTTAATACATATAGTCGTTAGGCCTCATATTTATTATGTTATTTATATATGACATAATAAAGTCCTTAGAGTAATTAGTCTATTAATGATCTATTAAGTGTGACTTAATTGTGAGAGCTCATTAAACATAAGGACATTATTCTTAAAGTATCCGTAGTCAAGCTTTACTGTCAAATAGGACAACAATAATGCATAGAAACTATTACGTGAGTAGATTGATGACTATATCTCACAAGTCATGGATGTGAGATATCAAGTCTTCACGTAGGTATAAATATTAGGAGTAATATTTATACTGGATTGACCCACCATGAGAATACTACATAGTTTATTATGTAAGTGTCATAAGTTATTCTCATAGTGATAGTGGTGTATACCACCCTTCGACCTGAAACCACTATGGACCCTAGATGTGGAGTCGAGTACTTTATTGCCAATCAAACGTTGTCTGTAAGAAGATGACCATAAAAATGGTTGATGGGTACTTTATAAATCATGTTGAGGGACATGAGTGACCTAGATGGAATTTGCCCCTCCTACATATACGGGAGTAATATCTGTGGGCCCCTTGATAGAGTATGATTGTAAAATTCATGGTCGTGCTCAAATAAGTCAATATGAGATATTGGGCTTATCTGTTGTTATCAGGAATACTCGGGGATCAAGGAATAAAATAATGAACTATACGAGGGTGACACATTATATGCCTTGTGTTCAATATAGATATAAGGACAAAAGGGTAATTGTACACATAATCATTATCACAGAAAGGTTATGTCAGATCACATGACATTCTCGTTACTTGGGTAGTAATGATGTGTTGCTAGATACCGCTCATTGTTTATAATATTAAATAGGTGATTTAATATTATTGCCAACGTTACGAGAACCTACAGGGTCACACACATAGAGTACTTATAGTGGAATGGATGATTAAATTAAATATGATTTAATTTAATTATGTGTTAATATTATTTAAATTGTTTAATGTATTACCACATATCATTTATTTGATTAAATATGATTTAATTAAATAAATGGGAATTGACAGTTGATTAAATTAAATATGATTTAATTTAATTTAATATTTTATTTTATTTAATTAAAAGAGTTTAATTAAATATAAATAATAGTTATTTAATTAAATAGTTTAATTAATTAAGATTGAGCTTGTTTTGGACAAAGCCCAAATTGTGAGCATTAGGGTTTTAGAAGCTCTCTATAAATAGAGAAGCTCTTTTCCCTTGTTAGGTTAATTGTCAATTCTCAAGAGAACAAGAAACGGCTAGCACCGCCTTCCACTTTGCACTCGCGTGGACTACGTAGAGACGCCGATATCTTCCGTCGTTCGTGATCATATGAGAAAGCACGCTTCAAGAGGTAATTCTTGAATCCTTATTTCTGTGAGTTTTGATTTGTAATTAATTATTTAATCAAGATTCGTTCATCGGGATTGTTCCGCTAAGAGGTTAAAATTTTGAAAAAACCCCTCTTAGATCCCAACAAAATCTCCTCCTCCTAAGCTTATGCTTCAAAATCCTACTGAGGAAAGTAGAACCGACTCATATGGCCCTTCAGGAGAAAAGAAAGTTAACTCACCACAACCCTCTACAAAGAAGAAGGTTGACTCGATAGTGTCGACCGAAGAAGATATTGACGCTTCTAAATTGGAAGCACTAGCAAGGTTGTGCAACTTTATGAATACTCATACTCTCTCTTCTGATTCCTACCAGTCTCAAAGTCACAATGATAAGCTAGGGTTTGAGGCTACACAGATTAAGAAATTTACGGACAAAATCTAAACTTACGCTTTGAGCCCTGATTTGCCTCACTTGCTCCATGAAGACTCAACTCTTGGCTCAGAGATTTTAGATGCTCTTACTCAGTTGAAGGGCTTTGATATTTCTGAGTCATCCAAACTCATGATGGCAGCGTTTGAGAAAATTCATCTTTCTTTGCTTGAAAATGTCAATGGTGTAAAGATGAATGAAGAATTGGTCGAGGAAAAACAGGCTTTAGTGAAGGGGAATGTGCATGTGGTGGTAAGGGCCAAGAAAGTGATTGAAGGATTAATGGCATAGATTAATCAGAAACGGAAAGAACTAACTCCTACAAGGAAAATAACTGTTGAAATACACAGTCGAATGGCTGAATTGTCCAAGGAGATGACCATTTTAGGCGAAGAACTAGAACTTGTCACTAAGCGAGAAGAGTAGCTCGACCAAGTTATCGCTCCTACTCAAATATAAGTGCACAAGATGACCATGGATGTTGTGGCCATCAGTGCTGCTACCTCTAAAATTGAAGCAGAGATAGTGGCACTTAAGGCGAAAGAAGAAAACTTAGAAAATTATGTTGTACGCCTCCATGGTGAACTAAAGTCTTTCCAGAGCAAATTCCAACGTCTCTGATTAATGTGACCATTATCTTATAACCTTTTTCTTATGTAAAGTTTGAACAATGACTTTCTAGCCAATTTTAATGTAATTCTTTTATTTTTTGCTTTACATTTTTATCTTTTGCACACATCTTATGCATGCCTAATTTGCTGGTTTCGACATAACTCTTTCCAGATTTTGTTCGACAAATATTTACTCTGTCGAAATTGTAACTTCTTGAAGAATAGGTTTGTAATTTTTTAAGTACTTACCATTTACCCTTAAAATCCATTGGTCTGAGGCTAATTCTTCAAGTTTATAAGTGTTGTTTAAAAAGGCTTGAATTACCTTAAAAGGTCCTTCCCAATTTGGGGACCATTTCCCTAAGACTCTATCACTCCTTTCCATAGGTAATATCACTTTCCAAACTAGGTCGTTAACAGCAAATACCTTATCTTTCACCTTTTTATTATAGGCTCTGGCAACTCTTTCCTTTTGTCTCCTCAACGAATCAAGAGCTAGCATCCTCTCTTCATCTAAGTTGACTAGTTCGTCTGCCATTATTTTCCAATAATATTCATATGGTATTTCATGTTGTCTTTGAATTCTTACATATTAAACATTTATTTCAACAGGAAACACAACATCGTGTCCATAAGCAAGTCGAAATGGAGTAACTCTTGTTGCTTCTTTGGGAGAAGTTTGACATGCCCATAGAGCTTGACCAAGTGTTTTATGCCATTTTCTTGGCTTCTTTCCTACATTCTTCTTAATTAAGCTAATTATTACCTTATTGGCCGCTTCGACTTGATTATTTTCTTGAGCATAGTAGGGAGTGAAAGTTAATAATTTAATCCCAACTTCTTGCGTAAATTCTTGCATTTTTCGCCCAGTAAACACTGACCCTTGGTTGGTTGTAATTGTTTCGAGAAGCCCAAAAAGACATATGATATGATTTTGAATAAAACCAATAACAACTTCTTGGTCGACATTTGTCAAAGCCACAACTTGAACCCATTTTGTAAAATAATCAATGCCGACTAAAATATACCTTTGCTGTTTTGAAGAAGTTGATTTTATTTCCCCAATCACATTTAAGGCCCACCCTCTAAATGGCCAAGGTTTTACAATGGAATGCAGCTCACTTACAGGGACATGCTGTATGCCCCCATGCATTTGGCATTCTTGGCAGCCTTTAGCAAACTCAATGCAATATTTCAACATTGAGGGCCAATACACACCTGAGTGCATCAAAAGCTATTTCATTTTGTGTCTAGCTTGATGTGCACCACATGCTCCACTATGCACACTTGACACTGCTATATATGCCTTACTTTCTCCAAGGCATTTGAGTAATATCCCTTCAGCAGTTTTCTTAAATGATTATTCCTCTATCAAAACATAACTGAGGGTATGATATTTAATTTTTCATTTTGTCGAACCCATAAGAGAACGTAAATAATCGACCAGTGGCTTCCGTAAATCATTATCTTGCCCATTGTCAATTGTTAAAATTTGAAAATTTCCAGCATCTATAGCCCCTAATTTTATAATTGACAAATCTGAAGGAGATAATAAAGTTGCTCTAACTTTCTTTCTTACCTGAATAGGTTCTTCATGTTGATCTATCTTGTATCCTGAAGCTTCTTGTGCTAAATCATTCACTTCTTGATTTTCTCGTCGAGGTATATATCAAAGACTCACTTGTTCGAACCGCTTAAGCAGTCTAATGGTAATCACAAAGTACATGATTAGATTTTCTTTAACACATCTATACTCCTTTGAGACTTGTTTAATCACCAATTCTGAATCTCCCATTATTTCGACGTTCCTTGCCCCCGATTCTAGCAATAGTTCAAGTCCAGTTATTAAAGACTCGTATTCTACTTCATTATTAGTGCAAATGTTGTTGATTGTATACTTGAACTCTACTGGAATTCCATTGGGAGAAATTATGACTCCTCCTATCCCAACGCCATTTTTATGGATAGAACCATCAAAGTACAACTTCCATGGCACTAAATCGACATAATTTTGAGGCATAGAAACCATTGAGTGGCCGACAAGAAAGTCTGCCATTATTTGCCCTTTCATTGCTTTTAAAGGCAAATATGTTAGGGAATACTCTGTTAACGCAAGTGCCCATTTACCAATTCGACTATGCAAAATTGGAGGTGGTGCTGGAGGTGTTTCAGGAAGTGGTTCAGGCGGTGGTGCAGGAGCCAGTTCAGGATACAGACACCACAACAGGTCCATCTGAGCCATCAATGTGTACTGATGGTGGTTCCCCTTGAGGACCTTCTGATAGGTCTGTCTTGACAGATTATATTGACCATGTTGCGTATGGGATATGGTAGGGCGATGTAAGTATTATTGGTTTGGTTTAACGCTTAATTTTTTATTTGTATTACACTATTTGATATATAGTAATTTGTTGTAACTGTGTTGTTTTGTTTTAGGAGCGTCCTACTTTGAAGGTCGTTTCTCATGGGTCAAAGTTGAAGAACTTCCCCGAGACTTCGATGCCTGAGCAGGTGATGAGGATAGTTGAGGAGTTCAGACTTGAGGATTTTGTTGGATGCTCATTGATGATGCTGGACGCCCCCTGCTATCAGCTTTTGCTGAGAGGTGGCACCCAAAGACATCTTCCTTCTATCATCTATTTGGGGAGATGACAGTCACTTTAGATGACGTGGATGCTCTATTCCACCTACTGATAGTTGGTACCTTTTTTACACCAGTTCATAGGGATCAGGCGACAATAGTGCGCATGGTTGTGGATGCGTTGGAGATGGATAATGCGGAGGTCTTACAGGAGTTTGGTGAGACTCGGGGATTTCACCTCTGCATGTTTTAGTTGAGGACTACGTATAAGGCGTTGGTGGAGGCACATAGGTTTTAGGCTACCACTAGGGCGTGCATGCTATATCCGGTGGCATATACTCTATTTGCAAACAAGTCTGGAGTGTACATTAATGTCCGTTACCTGTCTCTATTTATCGCCCTAGATAGTCCCACTTGGGCTTGGGGAATGGCGGCACTAACGATGTTGTACATGGTGCTTGATGTTGCTTCTCGTCTTGATACCAAACAACTTGCTGGTTATCTTAACCTGTTACAGGTATGTTATAAATTATTAATTTTTTTTTTTAATAATTATTAAGTTTTCATATAATAATTTATTTATCCTTATTTATGTAGTGTTATATATACGAGCACTTCCCTCACATTTGTGACAGGAGGATCTAGCGAGTGGTAACTAGAGACCCATATGCAAAGAGGTGGAAGGCCAGACAGATCCATCCTGGAGGTGTGACAGAGTACAGGAGGAGGCTTGATGCTCTGACCCTGGACGATGTCATCTGGATACCATACACGGCTCATCGCCCTCACCATCCTTTTGAGGTATCCACTTTATATTCAGGGCATATTAGGTGAGAGGGTTATGTGGCTAGGCACTTGCCTGAACAGTGTCTACAACAATATGGTTATGTGCAGGGCATCCCACAGCCAGTACCACGCGCCCCAAATGGTGGCATTGATTAGTGGTTTCAGAACCACATCATAACCTCCCCTCGGGAGATTATGGATGCAGCCGTTAGGGTTCAAGAGCTCGAGCAGTGCGAGGATGGATACTTGGAGTGGTTCCTTAGTGTGTCACACCATCGGGTCACACCACCGACTCCAACATCTGATATCCCGGGGCCTTCAGGTACTAGAGATTCTTCGGATCCACCACCACCACCACCATCATCTCCTCCTCCAGCAGCTGACCAGGAAACCCACCTACAACTCATTGCAGTTACATTAGATAACATCACGGGGATGCTGAACCCCGATGGTGAGGCATATCAGGGGTTAGCTAGGTTGACCGACATTGCCCGTTGATGACCTATGTAGATTTTTCTTTGTATTATTATATTATATGTATATGTTGTGACAAACTGACATCTAATTTATTGCATAATATTTTTTAGCTAATACTTCTTCTTTCGATTACATAAAGAAAACAAAATAACACAAATAAGAAACTCGAATAAGTTAACAAACATCACATGACAAACAAAAAAATAAACAGTACTCCGGTACATGAAAACCTAGGAACTATGGGATTCAGATTCACCTAGACGCTTTAGACACTTCATTATATCGTCAACAGATCTTCGGATCTCCGCGTCTAACTTGATCGGACCTTTGGTTATCCTACGACAAAATGATTTCCACATGGCCTTCACATCTTCATCATTCTTCAACTCTATCAGGTTGTATTTCACCCAACCATTTGTACCAATGTAATCCTCTCGAAACTCGATTTTTGTCACCCTTCTGTTCTCGGAATCAGGCATCAAACCGTTCAACATTTCCTTCAACGCGACGAAGGACTCAGATCCATCTAGGAGCTTGAACTCAACGATAGGTTTGTGGCCGTTGTAATACACTTCTACCTTAATCAGATATTGAGAAAGAGACATGTTGATATGTGATACCTTATAACCCCAAAGCCCATATTTATACAAATTGTTATGCGTTCTAGACCACACAAAAGTGTCGGTGCAATTTGGACCCTTCAAAAGTGTCGACAAAATCTCAACCGTTGAAAAAAACAAGATAATGA
This sequence comes from Vicia sativa, assembly GCA_021764765.1. Classification (NCBI taxonomy): domain Eukaryota; kingdom Viridiplantae; phylum Streptophyta; class Magnoliopsida; order Fabales; family Fabaceae; genus Vicia; species Vicia sativa. The sequence continues at coordinate 90,068,846 of CM038797.1, read as the reverse complement.
AACATACCGAAAATTTCAGCCTTTTGCGAAATTTCTGGCATACCGAAAATTTCAAAAAATCCGGTATACCGGAAATTTCAAAAACACTTTCGTATTTTTGACACATACCGTAAATTTTGACCAATTTGACATTTTCAATATACCAGATTTTTTGAAATGACCCTCTGGAAATTTGTCATAAACCTGAAATATACCAGAAATTTGAAATTTCTGGTATACGGAAATTTTAAATAGAAATTTCAAATTGATCTACCGAAAATTTCGTTTAAAAATTTCTTTGTAAATTATCAAGGATAAAGTCGGAATTTAAAAAATTAAGAGGTGTCAGGAATAAATTTAGGGGTGGCAGGAAAATTCTCGTCACATTGAATCCTACAGAGCCCATTATAGCCTCAAATTAGGCACGAGGCCCATAATTTAGTCCAGCACCAAGTCACGTGCACCAAAGTAGTAGTGTTAATAATGAAAGAGACATTGTTAACACTAAGCGCACGTTAGCCCATATCAAAAAAGACCAGAAGCCCATGCTCCTTACGCACCCTAGCTTCTACCTAACCAACTCATATCTCTCTGAACACCACTTACGCTGTGTCCTCTCTCTCTCTCTGAATTAGGGTTTTCGTTCCACACTCTCTCGCTCTCTCTTCACACCAATTTTCCTCTCCCGATCCACCATCTCGTTTCAATGCCTGCCAATTCCATAGGCAAATTCAACTCAGTTCCAATTCGTTCCGTTACTAACCGATTTCGGCATTCGATTCACTTCACATCACTTCCCCCTCTCATCTGACGATAGCGCCGCCGGCTTCCTCCGATGGCCCCGAACCGGAGAAAGGGAGGAAGCAAAGCAGCGGCCGCCGCCGCTGCCGCTCGGAAATGGAAAGTTGGCGATCTCGTTCTTGCTAAAGTCAAGGGGTTCCCTGCTTGGCCTGCCACGGTAACTGTTGTTTTGATTTCTGTAATTTTTATTTAAAAAGTTTATTTTTTTCACTTGTATCTGCACTGCATGTTGTTGACTTCAGAATTATTGATTCAGCGTTTGTCTCTGTCTTAGACTCAATTTCTTGTTCATAAATTTTACATCTTTTTGATTTCTAGTTAGTTATACCAATTATTACTGAAATATTCAAAAATGGATAAGGGTGAAACTAAAGACAATAGGATGAGACCCCTGCTTGGAGTTTCCCATCTATATGCTTGGTAGGTAATAGTGAAACTGAAGGAAATGAATGATTTTGAGAGTTTAGGAGGAAGATGAGTAGCTAAAATGGAGAAATTCCCTGAATTTTCACTCCCTTTTAGTAGTTAAGGGAGTTTATGTTATATTGAAGTAGTAGTTTCCGTTTCCTTTATGATAAAAGCTTAATATTTTACTAATTTGCTACATATCCTATGTTTGTCTCATAAACTAAATAATAATTTGGGAAAAAACATGGTTTTACTCCCTAATGTAGTTTTTTATATCTTTCAATTTCAATATCACTCCTTCTCGTCCTTCATCTTCCAACTTGATATACCATATCTATAAGTGTGTTTGTAACTATGTAATCATGGTGGAACTGGAAAGGTTCAGAGCTGATTTTTCCTCTAGAAGTTGACTTTTTTAAATTTTTTTATATGCTATTAGTCGATTCATACTCAAATAAACACTTGTAGGGATGGAGAAATGTGGTGATCCGGGCTAGGACCCTGGGTTTCAATTTAATTTTCCTCCAAATGTTGACTAGAAGGTCTAGAACGTAGTTTTTGTGTCTGTTTGAAAAATTTGCTCAGTTTTTACATCAAACTATAGGAAACCTGATTGGAAGAAAGTGTTTTTTTTTTTTGGTTTGTTGATACTTCATTTGACAGTTCAAGTTCATTGCTTCTGGCAGGTCAGTGAGCCAGAGAAGTGGGGTTACTCCACTGATTGGAAGAAAGTGGTTGTTTACTTTTTTGGCACCCAACAGATGTAAGTATGCTTATAACAATTGATATAGAATTATAAAAATTCAGTAATGAAAATTCAAGGAAACTAAAGTATTTTGTTTTGACAGAAGGTAGCTTAGTTTAAGGGTCATATGATATCAATTGTATTATGATAGCTTATGGGTATTCAGTTTGGTGTCAATATTGCTTTCCTTTCTTTACTATCATTATTTCTTGGAGCTTGCTTCACTAGGCTGATTTGCATCTTAATAGTTTATGGTATTTACATGAAATGCTGATTCTCCTTTTTAGCTTGCACCATTGTATTATTTGAGAATACATGTTTGTGTTTGTTGTTTTATCTAAGTATGATGCATTGATGCAGTATTATAATCTTGTGCCATCATAGGCTACATAAGGGCACCTTGTTTGCTTACACGGCATGTATATTTTTTGAATTTTTTAGTAGTAGCAACTATTAACTAAGGACTGTTCTGGTTGTGCATGTCAGACAGTGAGACCAGATTTAAATATGTTAATAACTTCATTTTAGCTTGTCTCATTCATTCTTAATCCTTCTGCCTATTATAAGCTATAACCATGTCATATTGTTGTTACTGACTTATTTTTAATAGTTCTGTCTTAGATTAATGGTTGTCCTTGTGCTCATTTGTTGAATATTTAATATGAGTTTGTCTTTAAGCTATGCCTTTTGAGTATTGATTATTAGAATATGTTGCTACTATCCTTTTGATTATTGATTCCTAGGATGTGATACTACTACCAGAGAGAAATGGAAAAATTGTTTCTGATTCTATTAGTTATTCTAATGCTACAAATTTAGCAAACTCATACTTACAGGGGTACGGTCAATCAGCTAGACTCAGTACCTATGAATGATGAGTTATCCCAACATAACACCTAACCTAACACGTACAATAGAATCCACAACATTAGTTCGCCAGTGATGACACAACACAAGACAGAAACATTAGATAATATACCATAACACATACAATAAAGTCCAGAACAAAATGCTAAAGTTCACTTAATCTAGCAATTACTGGATCTTAGTTCGCCGAAGATGACACAAAGCAAGGCGGAAACATTAGATAATAAGCTGGCTCATTTTCAGGTGGAGAACACTAGGAATCTCCATGTTTTCCGCCAAAAAGGAGGAAATCACATAGGAGGATCTGGAGTCATGGAACTAAGCTGCACAAGCTCTGATTACCATATTGGAATTTGATGCAAGAGAAAAAGAGCAAGAAACTGATAGAAACTAGTATCAAGAATACATGCTATACTGAATAACAACAGAAGTTTCTTGAATATTTTCTTGAGACATGATCTCAAACAGATAAAATACCCACATACACTGTTGCAGAATTTAAATATTATATAGACAAATAAAATTTCAACGAGTTCTTGAGAAATTTGAGAGTCTCAAGTCTAAAAAATTCAAGAACTTGGTTTCTCCCAATCATTACAGTCCTACTAACTTTTTCCTTCAATTTCCTTATTTATTCAATAATTTCCTATTAGTAATTGCTGGCTAATATAATGATTTCTGCCTAATAACATAATAATTGCAACCTAATAACATAATGCCAATACTAATAAGTTGTTTAACAGAAACCTAAAAACAGTTTCTTAACTTATTATTGTTTTTCCAATTCTACCAGTTTCGTGCACTTCATTTTTATAATTTTTATATGCTATGCTGACTCAGTCAGACTGCCATTGTAATCCTAAGTCCTAACATAGCTAGGATCTTTCTCTGATCAACTTAGAATTCCTAGAATAGTGGTCTAAAAACAAATTCTAATGAATAAAGATTGCAAACAAATGAAATATTTCTCATTGCTGTTGAATAAATAGTTGTTGCTGTTAATTGCGGCCCTAAACCGTCATACATCCACCATTAGGGTTTTGGGAATAAATTTTTCAATATTTTTTAAAACATTGTCTTTTTAAGATTATAAATTTTGACCCAAACTTTTAAGGGCAATGTTCTATTCTTCATTCTGTTGTGTTCTTGCTCAAACAATTGTGTTATGTTCTTGCTCGCAAACAATTGTTTTGTTCTTCTTCCTATATTTAGTTTAGTTATGTTCTTCTTTGCTTAAGTTTTATTGTTCTACACTTAAGGTTCTATAACTATTAGGTATCTCTTTAATCTTGTGTATTTTTTATTTTGTTTTTGAGTGTTTATGTATACTGTACATTAAATTTTATTCTTTGCAATAACGGCTATCCTGCTATCTGCAATACCAGTATATCATTTTAGGGGATCTGTGCTACAGAATGCTATCCAAGATGAACAACACAACTATTTCCTTTGGCAAAGTGATTACCTGGTTCCGCCATATTTGAAATGAACTTTTAATCCTCAGTTGAATTAAGATCACTCTCGATATCAAATAATTACAACACTGTCTTATTGTCATAGTTTTGAATGCTGGTTTGGACCATCTGGTTGAACTAAATCACCTCATATAAACTGCCATGAAATAAAATCCGTCAGAATGAATAGGACTCAAACCATTAAACGTGGCAAACCTCTGAACTTATAAAAATGTTAGATGGTCATCTTGTTTTGCAACTTAAATACGCTTCCCTGCAATCCAAAAAACAAAACAAAGAAAACACTCTTATCTGAAATTTTCCATGATAGGCCTGTTAGTAGCAACCTTTTGATAGTCTAACCTGTAACTCTCTGTAGCTGCTATTTGCTTGTATCTTTGCTGGTGCCAGGACTTGTAAACAAAAGAGGCATTGGGGTAAGATTAAGTTGTGGACCCAATGTGGTATTTTTTAAATTGTAACCAATGTTGCCCAATGGCATCTGTTTCAATGTTTTTGCCTTTGCTGGCAAAACTTCATTGAGGTCATGGCAGAATGGCTTATACATGTGTGCATTTATTTGTTAGAGGGAAGTAAACCTTTCTTCGTTTTATGCACCCCAACTTATGTAACTTTCACAAACACTCTCCACACACTTTCCCTTTGTTTTCCGTGGCATAACGTATTTGGCTCGATCTTATCAAACTTGGCCGTTATCTCGGCACGACCGTGCTGTTTCGACACAGATGGGTGACTCGGCTAGAACAACTGCGATAATGAGATTGGATTCGGAACGATGCCGCTCTGACGTGGCCACTCTGGCCACATCAGCCATATTTATGACATTTACCCTTAAATTTTTAAGGATAGCAAGGTTATTTTATTGACATTTGAATATGGCTTTTATTTTTAAATATGAATACTTCATGAATTTTGATAAATTTATTTTAGTTTTTAACAACTATGTGTTCAGTAGTACTAACTATATTAGCGTCCGTGTCACAGAAATATCGGCTGTTCCGCTCCCCGCGCTCGTTCCATTCCATTTTTGGGGATGGCAGTGCTGCACCGCAATCCGAGATTGATAACATAGATTTGACCATCTTAGGCCATGCTTCTCAATTAAGGGAAATTTTATTAGGTATTGAAATGTTTCATGATTTGAGAGTCTTCCTCAAGCCTTATGTTGTGGGAGGCCTTGTCTATAATTCTACTTGCAGATAAGATGTCACAGACTCATTAGCAGGAACTGTATTAAATTTACAGGAACTGAATTTATCATAGCTTATCATAGTTTGTTAGAATTCCCAATAGGAGGGAAAATGGTTATGAAAATTCAAGGGTAAAAGTTGCTTACAGTGGTAGAAAAGTTTTTGGGAGAAATTTTTTTGATCTCAAATTCTATTATTCTATCAACCAAAAGGGAAAAATTAGTACTTCTATAGTTGTGATTGTAGTCTGTACTAGTATATTATTGCTTGTATTGTATTTATATTTTTGGATGAGTGAGGTGTAGGGTTTCAACTGCTGCTTTTGGGGTTGGAGATTTATTGTTGTAAATAATGTGTTATAATTAACTGTAGTAATTTGTATTTGACCCATTAATCCATTAGGCAGGCCCATAAGTTTAGGAAAACCTATTTAAATAGATTAGTAACAGAAACCAAAGAAGTTATAGAAAATAGTGATAGAGTGATTTCATATAGTTAGTTACAACTTACAATTGAACTAGGGACAAGTATTTATATCACTACCTACCTCAATGTACTGAGTCAGTCAACACACTTAGTTTCAAAGATAAAGCCTTGTTTGGGTAGCTACTGTTAATTAGTGCTTGCACTGAACCTTAGCCACCATCATTGCAGCGTTTTTGTTACCTTTGTTGATTGTTCAAAGCCAAACAAACTCTCCTCTACTGCTGTGTTATTTTTCTTACAAGTACTGTTCTTTTGCCCCGTTCATCGTGGTGGTTCTATTCCTTCAATGATTTTTTCGTTTCTATTTGATGCTTGTTTATAAGTTTATCCTAGGTTCTTTACTGTTGTGTTATCTTTTCTTACAAGTACTGTTTATTTGCCCCATTCATCGCGGTGGTTCTATTCCTTCAATGTTTTTCTTCTCTATTTGATGCTTGTTGTTTATAAGTTTATCCCAGGTTCTCGGCTACTCTTGTCATTGCATTATAATCTCGAACTTAGATTAATTCCTCCTCTATCTGTTTTTGGTGTTCAGTTTTCCATCCGTCAGAGCACACCTTGGAGGCTCTTTACTATTATTTGTTGGCTGTTTTTGTTCTTTTAAGTAAGAAATAGTCTTATGACATTAGTCAAAATGTCAGCAAGATTGGTTTAATTTAAAGATATACTCCCTCAGTTCCTTTTTAATTGTCACTTTCAAATTTCAAAGTAGTGTTAGTGATAGTTTTGTCAAAATTACCCCTCATCGTTTATATTATAGATAGAGAAAAAGTAAGTTAAAGTAATATAAGTTAAGGATATTATAGGTAAAAGAATCCCTCATCGTTTATATTATAGATAGAGAAAAAGTAAGTTAAAGTAATATAAGTTAAGGATATTATAGGTAAAAGAATAATTATTGCTTAAAAAGTAACAAAAATTATCAGTTTCATTGGTATGTGTAAAAAATAAAAAAAGTGACAATTAAAAAGGAACGGAGGGAGTAGTAAAAAGTGGAAGGTCAATCCTTAGTAAATTGTAAAAACCAATAGGCACATCTATGTATTTATATATTTGTTTCCACCACCCCTTGGTAAGTCTCAATTTTCTTTCAAATTTAATGCTTCAGATACACTCTATAACCAATATTGTTATGGATTCTGAAGCCACTAACTTCATGGCATCCTTAGCCACACACTTCCCCTACTTATTCACCTTGTCCTAGTGACAAGAAAATATCGGCATCATATAGTATTGGTATTAGGTTCTGGAGTCATTGACCTCATGTCACCTTCACCTACACACTTCTTTTACTTATTCACCTTGTCCTAACAAGGAAATATCCCACATCAGATGTACCCGCATGACTACAAACAAGTCAAGGAGATGTCCAATAAGTACACATCTATAATCCTACAAAATGTCCTTCATATTTTTGAACAGTCCACCATTCCAATTTCCTTTCATGTAATATTTTATATATCAATGCTTGTGTTATCTACGACTAGAAGTTGGGGAGGACAATTGGAAATGTTTGAGAATAGATTGACCTTTTTTACTTGAACAACTATGATCTTCCCCATAATCTAGTTGATGATGACAACTTTTCTCGTCAAAAGCCCCTATAAAATAGGACTGCCGTGAGAATAAATGGGCACTTATTAGATAAAACTAGAGCTATGTCATTCCAAAATAAGATTCCAATAAATTTTTGGGGGAAATCAATTTTTGTTGAATCTTATCTCATAAGTTGTTGGCCTTATTGTGTCCTTACCTCTAAAACTCCTATGGAGATTTTGTTCTCGTTCTATCCTGATGTGTCGACCTTTAGTAATCATATTTTGAGATTATTTGGGTGTACATCATTTGTCCATGTTCATAGTGTTGGTAGAGGGAATCTTGATTCCAGAGCCTTAAAATATTTATTTATAGAATACTCTTCCATCCAAAAAGGGCTACAAATGCTATCATACTCTATCATGAATTCTTTATCTCTTGAGATGTCACCTTTCACGAACAAGAAAGTTACTTCGATCAAACACATCTTCAAATAGAGAATATGTAAGGAATACAAGTACTTCTACTTTTCAACATTACACTCCCTTGGACCAGAAGTTGAGGCTTAACCCAGAAATGACAATAGAAACTATAATTGATTTTGAAAGATTCAAATCTCGGAGCTGAAGTAATGTATGGGGTAATGTTTAAGAGTACCTATTAGATGTTACACGAGATATTGCATGAGCTTACTTTCTCATCCCTTCAAACTTTAGCGCTAATTTCTGAATTCTCTCATGCTCATATAGAAAAATTTAGTCTAACATTACATAGTGACTAGGATCCAACCTAGTGAAAAAGAAGAACCAAAATCCAACTCCATCACTACACTAGAGATCTACATCTTCCAATTGTCCTAATAAAAGATACCAGAACATGTACTAACAAGCCACTCTGTCCAACTATCTATGCTTTAAAGTTTGAACAAATCTTACCAATCCATAAAGCTTTCACTACAAGACAAAACACTACCATGATACCCACCTCTTTATCTGAGACATTGTATGGCAGGAAATGGATACTCGAGATAAGAATGTTGCGTGAGAATTGGTTCCTATGCCAAATTGAAAGAAACTGGTAGGGTGCAAATACATCGTAAAACATAAGGATGATGGATCTATTGCAAGGTACAATGCAAGGTTGGTAGCCAAATGAATCACTCAAAACTATGTAGTGGAGTACTTGGAAATATTTGTTCTAATTGCAAAAATGGACACTGTCAAGGTGAAATTATGCTTAGCAACTAAATTTGGTTGGAGCTTGTATCAATTTGATTGAGAACATGAGGATGAGATTTACATGGAGTTGCCCTTGGATATAAATTGCCACTTTATTATTTGGGCTAAGACAATCAATCATGAGCATGGTTTGAGAGTTTCACTAAAGTTATGGTAGGTCTGAGCTTCAAACAAAGTCAAGGAGAGCATGTTTTTAGTGTATGTAGCAATTACGACCATGCCAATACTCAGTCAAGGAACTTGAGATTAAGGCCTTGGAAAAATTGGAGTATTTTTTTTTTGGAATTGCAATGATTAATCTTCCTGAAGAGGCTGACAAGGCTGCAGGCAAGCCTATAAACACACCAATTGATCCAAATGTAAAGTTAGGAAATGCATAAAGATGTTGCAATTTAGAAGGAGTTGTCTAAAAGGTTAGTCTACAAAGTTTTACCTGTCACATACTAGACTTGATGTTGCCCTTGCAGGAAAGTAGAGCCATCCGATTCATGAACAAACCAAAGAAGGTTTATTACTTTATTTACAAGTTGCACTCCTAACTTTGCAATACTAAATAACTAAGTGTACCATTCAAATCCAGTGTCAGTGTCATAGTTTATGGCAATGACACGTGATATATGTGAACTACTATGACTAAAGGTCATCTTTGATAGATTTGAAGATAAAGTGAGATGAATCAATTGAACTTTATTGTAATGATTGATCTTCTATTAGCATAGTCCATAATCCAGTGTAGTGTAATAGAAACCAAACATATTCAACTTGCCAGACACTTCATCCAAGAAAAATAGAAAGTGTTGCACTCCATACATCTCTTTCCAAGGCAACTATGCGGATTTTCTAACTAAGGGGATGGACAACAGTAACTTTAAAAGGATTGTTTCCAAATTGGGAATGGTAGATATTCATTCACCAGGTTAAGGGGGAGTGTTAACAATTTTTTTATAGTTTTTAGTAATAGTAACTTGTATTTGGCCCATTAGGTTTAACATAGTCCATTTAAACACATTAGGGCCTATACATAATTAATGACTTTGAAATATGTCAAATATTACTTCTTGAGATTTATGAAGAATGGTTGTGTGAAATAGCATTGCCCAGTTTTGAAGAACACCTTGTTATACAAACTTGTGGTTTTCAATTGACTGTGGGAAGATTGTTGAGGCAAATTTTGATTTTGAAACTAGCTGCTTATTTATGTATTTGAGAACTGCTCCTTATTTTTGGCCATACGATCCGATGATAAAAAGTTAAGCTAACAAGTGTCCTAAAAGCACTAGTTAAAGAAGCCAAAAGTGGAACCTTTTATTGGAAACAACAATTTAAACCTTTTTAAAAGTCGAATGCACCTTTTTGCAACACAATTTCTATATTTTTCTTTATCAATGTCCCAAGGGCACTCATTAGCATTTTCCAATGATAAATACGGTTGGGTTTGATTTAATTGCTTTAGCATTAATATCGAATAAATGCTCTTTTGAGGGAAGAAAGTAATTTAAACCAACTTCATAGGGTAAAAAGAGAGTATCAGAAAGTGAAGTTTGAAAGTCTATTTCTTCATTGGTTATCTGGTTGAAAAAGTGGCCATAGTTACTCTATGTTTCAAGGTAGACTTCTAGGTAATTTGAGTACTGAAAAATCATGTTTTTTTCTTCGGATAAATGTAATATTGAACTTATTCTAAGCTTTTGTTCTCTCTTTATCATATTGTTTCTCCCTTGCACATGACATCTTACATTTTTTGTGTGTGCAGTGCTTTCTGCAATCCTGCTGATGTTGAAGCATTTACCGAGGAGAAAAAACAGTCTCTTGTGAAACGTCAAGGAAAGGGTGCTGATTTTGTCCGTGCTGTTAAGGAGATTGTTGATAGCTATGACAAATTAAAAAAAGAGAGACAACTTGGTGAAGCTAACTGTGGCAGCAATGTTGTTGATGCAAATATTTCAAAGTCGTTCAACTCATACGACAAGGATCAGCAAGATCCACCTGACTCATCTCCCATTTTACCCATGAAATCTTCAAACTCAGCTATTGACAGACATGAGTTATGTCCAGTTGAAGATGACTCAGCTGCTGTGTTGAAAGATGAATGTCACGATAAGGAGGCATCAAAGAAGGAGCTTACTGATAATGTTGCTTCTGTACAATCGCCTAAGCCCATTACTTATGCATCTCGAAAAAGATCTGCTGGCGACTTATGCCCACAGGGATTCATAACAGATAGACCTATGCCAGTACGAAGGAATAGAAGAAGCTCATCACGGGTCCAAAACGTTATGTTTCCCTGTAATAATGGTGGAAAAAATTCTGGCAGCCAATTAACCAATGCAGCACAGGGTGCATCTGTACGAAGGAATAAACGTCTTAGGAAATCACCCGATCTTTCTAGCTGTAATGATTTTGATTCATCTGCTTTGGTCTTGAATGATAGCATGGAGGACAAAGGCAACAGCTCTGAAATTCATACAAATGATTCTGATGAATTTAGCCTGAATGAGGATAGTGCAATGGATTCAAATTTTAAACTCACAGAAACTATTAAATGCCCTGAAAAAGATGAGCTGAACAAAGGCCTTGATCTTAAAATAAAGGGTGTGGTCAATAAGAAGAAAAGAAACTCCAATAGGAAGAGGGCAACCAATGATTCTTCCAAGCCAACCATTGATTCTTCCAAGCCAACCATTGATTCTTCCAAGCCAACCATTAGACTTGAGGAGGAACTTGGTTTGCGGAATTCCAGTCAAAGTTCCCAGAATATTTGCGGAAATTCTGAAGAAAGATGCTTTGAGCAAGATGGAGATGAACACCTGCCCCTCGTGAAACGAGCACGAGTCAGAATGGGTAAATCATCTTCCACAGAGGGAGAACTCAATAGCATTCTACATGCTCCTGGGAAGAGCTGTAAGGAAGATATTAGCCCACCATCCCAGATGATAGATTCCTCAAATCGTGAAAATGGAAGCAGTGCTCCAGGGAAAAGCTGTAAGGAAGGTATTAGCCCACCATCCCAAATGATAAATTCCTCAAATCATGAAAATGGAAGCAATGCTCCAGGGACAAGCTGTAAGGAATATATCAGCCCACCATCCCAGATGATAGATTGCTCAAGTTGTGAAAATGGAAGCAATGTTCCAGGGAAAAGCTGTAAGGAAGATATTAGCCCACCATCCCAGATGATAGATTCCTCAAATCATGAAAACTGTAGCTCTGTTGATGCAGACTCATCTGTCCTGGCTGGAACTGTGGAAAATATTTCTCCTTCAAAGAATTTTGCACCATGTTTTGAAAATCAGATTTGTATTAATAAGAAAGATCAAACATTCTGCTCTGTGGATTGTGAAGCTGCTTTACCTCCATCTAAACGCCTTCATCGAGCTTTAGAAGCCATGTCAGCTAATGCTGCGGAAGAAGGTCAGGCTCGTATAGAATCATCAGCCTCCAGAATGACATCAATTGACCCATGTTGTATATCTGCTATCAAGACAAGCCCAAATATGACTATTAATGATCATGAAGGATGTGGTTTGGAGCTGCAAAAGTTCAATGCCCGTGATGGTGATTCTTCTCATATCATTGGGCATAGTTTGCCAGCTAATTCAAATCAAGTGGATAAACTGTCAACCAGGTTCCAACCACGAGAAACTGGCACAGATGTTCTCCCAGGTGCTGCAGATAAAGTTGAAGTACTCTGTGATTTTGTGGTTTGTCATACTGCTAATGTGGATTCGGAAATTCAGGTCCGTAAGGAAATATCTCCAATTCTTGATTCAAAATGTTATGAAGTTGAAAGCAATCAAGTTTCACCTGACCTGTCATTACCACCAACTACTGAAGACAATATTATAACACCGAATCATTCAAATACAACATCTGATGCATCAGAGCACAATGGAACAAGCCTTCTTTCCGTGGCAGATGTGACGAAGAAAGAAATTTCCCCTCAAAATGATATTGATCTGCCTCGGAATGAGGTTGCTATTTCTGAGGATACGAAGTGCTTGACGCCAGTAGTTGTGGATGTTGACAGAGCAACTGACATGTAAGCTTAGTTGTTGTTTTCTATAGTTCTTGGCCTAAACTTTTTGATACAAATCTTCACAGAAAAATTAGAAAAAGAATGTAAAATAAAACAATCTTTATATTCTTTTTTTTGACAAATCTTCCAAAATCAATTTTTTGCTTATCTCTCTTGTCTGTTATGATATTTTGTCATAGAACTTGTCTTGGTAGACTTTTGCTTTCCTCATTTAGGTCATATTCATTTTTGTATTTAGATCATACTGATAGTTTGTTATGGTGAAATCCTATGGAGTGACTTGATGTCTTTTATTCGTGTTACAGTTATAGCTAATCATTAAATGAATGAGCAAATGTTATTTATGCTTCAATTCATTTATTTCTAGAATAATCCTGTGACTGTTCTTCAATTTCAGGAGTGAGGTCATAAAAGAGGTAAAATGTCAAGGACCCGAGGAGGATTTGAATTCTGTTTCAACATCTGACTATCTAGGTCAAAAGGTTATTTCAGGCATTCGGTCAAGTCCATCCCTGACAGATGGGGGAGATTGCCTTCCACAAGGATCACCTCCAAACACGTCAATTTGCCATGTATCCACATCAGACAGTAGTAATATGCTTCACAATGGAAGTTGTAGTCCTGATGTACATTTACACCAGAAACAAACTTTTTCTGGTCCTGTTGATGAAAATAAGTATGGATCTGAGGCAACTCAACAATCAAGATCAATGGGCAAGTCAACTGAAGCGGGTCGGGCTGCTTTGCTTTATTTTGAAGCAATGCTTGGAACATTGAAAAGGACAAAGGAAAGTATTGGCCGAGCAACACGTATAGCTATTGACTGTGCAAAGTTTGGCATTGCAGCTAAGGTAATACAATTAATTATCTTTTTCTTTTAAATTTTTTCCCCACTTCTAATCTGAAAATGTTCTGTTGTTGAATCTGAATAGTGAATACTTGTTGATTTAGATCAGCTCTACTTTTATCCTTGTAATTTGTCTATTTATGATTTTTTTTTTGGAAGTTTTTGTGACTATTGAGCTCCATGCAATCTGAGTCTTCCATGTACATTGTTAAAAGAAACAAGTCAAAGAATATATGGCCTGCATTTATAATCACATTCCTCTGGTTCTGTTTTGTTTCCACTTTGAGGGGAAAAGGAGGGATATTGTTACAAAAAGAATGGGTATAATTCAGTTGTCTCTTTTGCCCTCGTTCTTAAATATGAATTGATTTTTAACCTCTTCTACAAGTGATCTCAAGGTGTATGGTGCGAATAGGAATTTTGTTTCTGCATCCCAATGTCGGACTGTTAATACTAAGTTTAATATTAACAATGAGTGTCTAGGTATGGATTCCATAGGGAGGATCATTGTGATTTTTCAAGACCCACAATTTGGAGGGAAGGTCTCTTGAAGACCGTTTACTGCTTTGCCCCGAGTCTTCACTGTTTTTCCATTTTTTTCACCTTCCCAATCATAAAATACAAGCTCACATTGAGATTGAGCCTACTTTATTCGATTAATTTATTTTATTTTAGTTACTCTTCTATAATATATCATTGGATCTCTTGCTGGCTGTTACCTCATAACATAATAGTTGCACCGTATTGTAATATAATATTAATACTAATAAGAGGTCTAACAGAAAGATTGGGTCTAACCACATTAGGTTTTAATTATTATTGAGTTTGCTTGTCAAAGTGTAACATATAATTTGGAGCATGTACTGTTGTTATTTGGATGTGTGGTAAGATTTAAACATGATAAAATTAGAAATGACTATATTAGAGTGTTTGGGGTAGCACCTATATTATAAAAGATGGGGGAAAATAGACTTAGTGGGTTGGTTTTGTAGAGAGAAGACCTGTAGATTTTGCTGTAAGGAGAGTAGATCAGATGGAGTGGAGTCAAACAACTAGATGTAGTGGAAGACATAAAAAACTATAAGATAAGTTATTAAGAAAGATCTCAAGATTAACGAATTAGATAGAAACATGGTTATGAATAGAACATTATGGCGGTATTTGATCCATGATTCCTTGTAACCGATCCCCACTTAGTGTGATAAAGCTTGGTTGTTGTTGTATGTTCTGTTACTATTCTTTTGGTGTATGGGCATCAATAAGAGTTAAAATCATTAAATGGGCGTTGCTGTTATTTCTTTTGCAAAATTGTTTATTTTATAAAATTTTCCGTGTTTTTTATTGATACCATATGCACATTCTGGGATGTTGGGCTGTGTTACAGGTCATGGAAATTCTTGCCCACAATCTTGAAAATGAATCAAGTCTGCATCGGAGGGTAGATTTGTTTTTTCTTGTTGACTCTATTGCACAGTTTTCTAGAGGTTTAAAAGGTAACTTGGATTTTGCTGCCCGAGTCTTGTTGACCAAACGAGAAGAAAGATACATTGAAGCCAACAATTGATAAATAATTGATATTTAGTATGTCCGATTTTTCCAGGTGATGTTTGTTTAGTTTATTCCTCCGCTATCCAAGCAGTCCTCCCTCGACTATTGTCTGCTGCCGTTCCTCCTGGAAATGCTGCACAAGAGAACCGTAGGCAATGTCTTAAGGCAAGTTAATTAAGATTCATTTAAGTAGAGTTAGAACTCTATGCTTTTTATTTGTTACTACTATGTTTTATTATCATTCTTTGTTAATATATTCTTTTAACTTCGTATAGGTTTTAAGGCTGTGGTTGGAGAGAAAAATCCTACCAGAACCCATGGTTCGCCACCATATCCGGGAATTGGATTTGTATAGTTCAATTTCTGCAGGGGTCTTTTCACGGCGATCACTAAAAACAGAGAGGGCTATGGATGACCCTATAAGAGAAATGGAGGGTATGCATGTTGACGAATATGGAAGGTTTGATTTTGTTTGTAGAGTTTTTTTTCTATTAATATTGTATACACTGCTGGGAGTTATTTTTTGGTGATCAGGTTAGTGTACTTAACATTCATTTGATCTTGTAGCAACTCAAGTTTGCAGCTACCTGGATTTTGCATGCCCCGAATGCTCAAAGATGAAGACGAAGATGACAATGAAGGGAGTGATTCTGATGGAGGGAATTTTGAGGCTGTCACACCTGAGCATATTTCTGAAGTACATGAAATTACTTCTACGCTTGATAAACACAGGCATATCTTAGAAGATGTTGATGGTGAGCTTGAAATGGAAGATGTGGCTCCCACTCATGTTGAAATGAATTCATTTTGCAATGTTGAAAGAGGAAATACTACACAGTTTGATAATAATATCTCCCTGTCCTCTGCCCCTCCTCCTCAGCTTGTGCCTCAATCTTCCCCACTACCACCATCAGCCCCTCCACCTCCCCCACCACCTCCACCACCACCACCACCTCCTCCTCCCCCCCCACCCCTTCCTATTCCACACCTTGTTTCATCTAATTCTGATCCATGTCGCGCTGTATTTGATTCAAGAGGTCATGCAGAATCACAGGTATGTTTCACAACTTTCTCTTAAGATTTCACACCTTGTTTCATCTACTTCTGATCCATATTGTACTGTATTTAACTCAAGAGTTCATACAATAATCAGTGGCACCAAGAAGTAATAACTTATGGTGTCCCTTCTACTCTGTTATTTTGTAGTGTGGGAAAGACAACCCACTTCACCATATGGCTCAGCCATCGGCTGCACCACGGAGTAACCATCCTAGTAGTGATGCAGTACACTATCATGTCCCTGAATATAGAGAAGTGCACATGCCGGAGTCTACTTGCTCTTTCAACAGTTTCCCAGTACCACCAGTAAATTATCAACATTCTGATGGCGGTGCTATGCATAATAGAGGATATTCTATAAGGCCACCATGTCATGTGCCGTCAAATCAATTTTCTTTTGTTCACGAGGAACATCATGTGAGACATCGAAGGGAGGTTCCACCACCACCACCACCACCTCCTTACTCCAACAGGCAACACTTTGAGGAGAACTTGGAGAGAGAGCACTTCTATAATAATAATCATGAAAGATTAAAACCACCTCCATATGATTACCGAGAGAGATGGGATGTACCCCCAGCTTATCCTGGTAAGATTGGGATATTAGATATACTTATTTTGATGGTTGCAATGAATATTCATATGTTGATTGACCATGCAATGCTTTTTCTTTTTTGTTGGTTTGTATATTTAAGTTAAGTTTTTTTATTGGGCAGGTCCTAGATATCAGGATGAAGATATGCCTTCCCCTTATGGGTGTCATCCATGTGAACCACCTAGAGTACACGGTCATGGGTGGAGATATCCTCCTCGGTCGATGAATCATAGGAACAACATGCCATTTAGACCACCCTTTGAAGATTCAATTCCAGTTACAAACAGAGGTTCAACCCCCCTTACCACTATTTTTCCTCTACCATGATTAATTCTTTATTAGATGATCTTTTTGGACCTTGGACTTATTTGGAAATTACTGAAAAATCTGTTTGCATGTCAGGTCCAAACTCTTGGCGGCCTAGGTGATAGTAACCAAGGATCCAAGTCTGGTATGGCTCTGATTAACTGTTGAGTTGTCCTTCAACTAATAGTGTTTGTGGTACTCATGTCTCCCTCCTTGATTGCTAGGTATAACCGGCTGTTTATGCCGGAGCTCTGGCTTTGTTTAGGAGGTATTTATGGTCCATCATTCTGTACATGCAGGACTCCCTCCTTCAAGGAGGAGTCAACATATTCTGCACATGATATGTGAATGTATCACTAGATTTGTTGTATATATGTATTTAAGCCTGTTTTGCAGAATGCAGGACAGGAAGAGTCATTGTAGAGTTGTGGGAGAGGTGTAACTTTAAGTTAGGTGGTGTCAAAATTTTTCCCTGCTAAATTTTTATAATTTATTTTATGATATCCCGTACAGAATTTAGATCAGTATATATATAAATTTCAGTGAATATTTCTTGGAATTGTTATTAATAGAGGAAAACTTCTCTCTGCCAACTCAACTGTATTCTCTCTCTGGATGTTTACTTTGATATATTTGGTATACCAAGCGCTTGCATGGCTTGTTAGTGGTTACCAAATCTTCAGCTGTTCTTACATACGTATGGTGGTTTGACATGCCTATCGAAAATTGCATGTTCAACTTGAACTTTTGATCGAAAAGAAACTATTCCGTGTGTGCATCACACTCTGCTTTTGTGTATGTGTATATATATTTTGGATAAATTGCATCACTCACGCTCAGCCTTAAAAAGTATAGGAGGTAGAAAAACTACTTTTGGGCCAGTTATTGGAGGAAGAAAACTATGATTTTGAAGTTAAAACTATACTTCTCTTAAAGTCTTCAAAATCTGGACTCTTGTACAGCCCTTGGCTTTTGGCTTTTAGAACCAGAGTTGGACCAATTTATTAGTGAAAGATGAATGTTCAAGTTCTTGTTGTGTGTGCGTACATAATGGCACTATGGAGTTTGATGTGTAGGTTGTCTCTGCAATTAGCAACGTTTTAAATCTGAATTAATGGTTAGACTTATCTTATCTGAGAATTTTTCTTGTCACCCTCAAGTTTAACTTGACACCTCTCTAAATTTTTTTTTTCCACTTAATCCCTGATTTACAAAGGTATTTTCGATATCACCACAAATTTTCGATACCACCAAAATTTTTCGAAGCGTATTTAAAAATTCTGGTATACTGGAAATTAGGTAATTTTTGGTATTATTCAAATTTTCGGAAGCGTATTTAAAAATTCTGGTGTATCAGAAATGGCAATATTCGGGATTACTCAAACTCTGAAAGTTTATTACAAAAATTAGGTATAAAGGAAATTATGTAATATCCGGTATCCTAGAAATATCCTTTATAATTGAAATTTTTGGTATGTGTAAATATTATGTTTTTTTTAACAGTTGAGATTTTACCGACACTTTTGGAGGGTCCTAATTGTACCGACACTTATGTGTGGTTTACCACCATTTGTATAAATATGAGTTTTAGGATTATTGAATAACACATCTTAATAAAATGTCTCCTCCTTATTTTTTAATTAAGGGAGAAGTATATTACAACAGTCGCAAATCTTTTGTTGAATTCAAGCTCCCAGATGGATCTGAGTCCTTTGCCACCTTGAAGGAAACGTTGAATAGTTTGATGCCTGGTTCCGAGAACAAAAGGGTGACAAATATCGAGTTTCAAGAGGATTACATTGGTTCAGATGATTGAGGAGAAATACAACCTAATCGAGCTGAAGAATGACGAAGATGTGAAGGCCATATGAAAATGATTTCGTCGTAGGATAACCAAAGGTCCGATCGAGTTGGACGTGGAGATCTGGAAATCTGTAGATGCAATAGTCGTGGTGTATGTATCAGGATGAGACACCACGTCTACTCCCTCCTGAATTGGCTCCTGAACCGACACCTGAACCAACTCCTCAACTATCTGCTCCTGTATCACTGACTCATGAACCATCAACTTCTCTATAATTATCGCTCCCTTTGTGGGAGCAGGGCATGACCCTACCGCGGAGGCGATCCTCATTGCCGTAGAAGCTCTGCGATCAGTTGAGGTGCGAAACCACGTCACATGCCCTTTCGACCATCCGTTTCTGTGAGCCAAACGGCGATATGCAGACTCGAGGCATGTGCCTCATCAACAGCTCGAGCCACGACATCGGCCCGATCCGTAGTCTTGTCGATAATAGACCAATCTCCACCTTTGGTCCTAAACATAAAAAAAATTTTAAAAAATAAAAGACCGAAAATTTTAAAATTTCCAATATGAAAAATGTACCGGAAATTTCAAAATTTCCAGTATCAATATCAAATGGCAATACCAGAAATTTTAAAATTTTCGGTTCAAAAATATCGGATATTTCATAATTTACGGTAATATCGAAAATTCTCCCAAATGTATCGTAAATCTTACTTGATTTCGCGAAATATCATGTATTGCCTATAAATTTTCGATATCATCTAGGAATTTTGAAAATTCAATATACCGTAAATTGTGAGAATAAAATTTGTTTAGGCAAAATTATCTTTTATTAGCATCGGGGGTGCCAAATTAAATTAGGAGGGTGACAAGAAAAATTCTAATCCAGTAGTTGTGTGTTATTTTATTTTAAAAAAGTAGATTTTATAATTAATATTTATATGGTTATTTTACGTTAATAAATATACTGAAACAAATTGGAAATAACCAAATTATTATAATTAGTTGGCAACATATACACAACTAGTTGTTCAATACATCTTCGACATAACTAATTCGACATACAAACCAAGTATTTTTTAAGAACAAGAATTATAACATCCAACACACCTTTTAATTGATATTCTCAAAACTTCTCATTCCGATGATTTTCTTTAACTCATCGAATTTGAATTAGCGGTTTGGTGAATATGTCAGCTAGTTGTACTTTTGCCTTACAATGCTCTAGATCTAGACTCCTTTTGTTCACTTAGTCCCTCAGAAAATGATACCTCATTTCTATGTGCTTATTTTGACCATGACACACTGGGTGATTTTCCAGGGCAATAACTGACTTGTTATCGACAAACAAATTCATCTTCTCAGGTTTCATTATCTTGAGTTCTTCACGCAACATTTTGATCCATGCTGCATGACATGCAGCGTATGATGCAACCACATATTCCGCTTCACATGATGAAAACGCCACAATATTTTGCTTCCTTGAGCTCCAATAGATTAGAGCACCTTCAATCATGAAGATATAGTGTGTAGTACTTTTCTTTTCATCTTGATCTCCACTAAAATCTAAGTTAGAATATCCATGGACTTCGACATCTGTGTTGTTCTTCGACTTCCTTGGCAACAACACACCATGATCAAATGTTCCCTTTATGCATCTTAAGACTCTCTTTACTGTAATGAGATGACACTCTTGAGATTTCTCCATAAATCCACTCAATAATCCGATACTTTGGCAAATATTAGGTCTAGTATTGCAAATATACCTTAAGGATCCAATGATTTGTTTGTATATTGTCGAACTTACAAATTCACCATTCATTTCCTTTTTTAACTTTGCTCTAATTTCTAATGGAGTGGAAGCTGTATTACAATTACTCATATTGAACCTCTTTAGTATATCTTGGACATACTTCATTTGATGCAAAAATCCTCATTCTTTAGTGTCCTTTAGTTCCATACCTAGGAAATATGACATATTCCCTAAGGCATACATTTCAAATTCCTGCATCAGTTTCGACTTGCCTTTCATTATCCCAGCTTGAAGCCTGCTCCTGTAATTAGTAAATCATCTACACAAAGACATAAAATGATTCAGCTGACAATGTTGACATCATTTACATATATTCCATGTTCAGAGACACACTTTGTGAAACCTACTTCAATCAGGAAGCTATCTATTCTCTTATTCCAAGCTCTAGGGGTTTGTTTAAAACCATAGAGAGCCATTCTTAATCTACATACCTTAGACTCTCGCCCTTTGATGTTGAGTCTTGATAATTGAGTAACATATACCTCTTCTTCTAATGGTCCATTAAAAAATGCTCACTTTACATCCAATTGATGCACCTTTCATCCTCTATATGCTTATGTTGAAACAACAATTTTGGTTGTTTCTAGCCTCACAACAGGTGCATAAACTTTGTCAAAGTAGATACCAGGATTTTGTAGAAAATATCTCGCCACCAGTCTTGCTTTATACTTGGAAATCTCACAATTTGGCCTTCATTTCACCTTGTAGATCCACTTTACATCAATATGCTTCATATTGGTTCTTTCAACAAGATCCTAGGTCTTGTTCTCCTCAATATCTCTAAGTTCTTCTTTAATGGCTTTACACCAATTCAAATTACTCATGGCTTGATCCAAATCAATTGGTTATGCTTCAGCCATCATCATGGCTTCTTCGATTAGGTCACCGTATGCACCAACTGCTTGATCTGGAAATCTTTCATATCCAGCTAGCCTTGTCGACTAAGTTCTTGTTCTTATCGATCTTTTTGCATTATGCTAAGGTGTTCTTCATTTGGATTGGTTGAAACACTATCCTGTTCAGTTCGACTAGTTGAAGCATCATCACGTTCATTTCGATAAGTTGAAGCTTCATCTTGTTGATCATCTTCGAACACAATTGTGATTGTATCTGATTCTTGTCGAACTCAACCTTAAATCCAGTCCCACCATTTTCTTTCATCCACAAGAACATCTAGATTGATTACTAGTTTACCATCGTTTGGAGAATACAACTTGTATGCACCAATCAAATGATAACCTACGAGCACCATTGTTTCACTTCGATAATCTAGTTTCTTTCTCAACTGATCAGATACACGCCCGAAGCACATTGATCCAAAAACTCTAAGATGAATCACACTTGGCTTCAACCATGTCAAAGCCTTATACGGTGTCTTTTTGACAATATTCTTCGTTGGACACCTGTTTAGAATATATATTTCTGTCGAAGCTACTTCAGCCCAAAATCTCTTACACATATCTTCAGCTTTCAACATATTTATTGTCATGTTATGTATACTTATATTCTTTCTCTCGGCTAAGTCATTATGCTGAGGTGTATAGGATGCAATGACCTCATGCTCTATACCTTCCTCATCTCAAAATCTGGCAAGTTCAGCTGAAGTATATTCACCACCACCATCAGTTCTCAACTTCTTCAACTTGCATACACTATTTCTCAACATGCAATTTGAACTTCTTGAACTATGTGAATACCTCACTTTTCCTTTCAATAAGGTAAGGTAGATCCACGTATGTTTGGTGAATTCATTAATAAAAGTAAGGAAATACATGTTACCTCCATTTGACTTTACTTTGAAAGGTCCATAAACATAAGAATGAACCAACTCCAGTTTTTGCTTTGATTTAACGGGCAAGTCATGTTTGAATGCTTTTCTAGCCTGTTTCGCTTTGCAACATTCATCATACACCTACTTCAGTTCCTTTACATAAGGTAACCCAAAATCCACCCTCTTTTGGTTGAGCAATACCTAAACTTCAGCAGTTTAAATGTCCATACCCGTTGTTTCCCAACCAGTTCTTGCCTTCTTCAGTAGTTAAAGCAAGACACTTGTGATCTGATGTGTTGAGTTCAACTTTGAAGGTTTTGTTTTCTGCCAATGGTGATTTCATTATCAGCCTCCCATCAGCCTTACACACCTCAATTTGATTTTTTTCTAGCCTCATATTGAAACCTTTTGCAAGTAATTGACTGACACTTATCAAGTTACTTGTCATAGAAGGTACATACAACTCTTCAGTGATGATGGCTTTTCGACCATCCTTTTTAATAATCGATATATCTCCTTTACTACCTGATTTGATGTGCCTACAATCTTCAAAATTTATCACCTTTTCGACAGACTCATCTAACTTGGTAAACTAGTTTTTATTTCCAGTCACGTGGTTGCTGCATCCTAAATCTAATTACTATATGTTGGTTATCTCATTGTTCGACTAAGTGTTGACCATCAACATCACATCATCAGAATCTCTATCTCCAACTTATGTATATTGAGCTCCATCACTGTCTTTTTCCCTTGCTACTTTCCTTCTTCGACATTCTCAAGCATATTGACCTAATCATTGACAATTGTAACACTGCACCTCCTTCGTGTAAACTTTCTTTCCAAAATACTTGTTGCCCATGCATTTCTTGATTGAATCATTTATCTTGCTCAAATTCTCATCACTAGCAATATTTTTTCCCTGATCTGACTTCTCTTTTCCTAATTTCTGGATAAATCTTGATTGCAATGCCTATTCAGCCACATTATTTCTTTATGAGTTTCTCCTCTTCAAATTCATCTCATGAGCCTCTAAAGAGGCATAAAGTTCTTCTAACATTATCCTAGATAGAGTCTTTTCCTATTCAATGGTCACTACAATGTAATTCAAATTTACAGTCAGAGATCTTAACACTTTCTCAATCTTTTGCATATCTGAAAGTGATTCACCACATGCTTTCATCTAGTTCGTTAAACATCACAATTCTTGAGAAGTATGCAGAATATGTATGTAATGTTCTAGATCCTCATTAAAGATATACAAATACATACAATAGTTTTATAAAGTGTACTATCCAATGCTTAAAAACCGGACCAGTCATCAAACCGGTAAGGATAGTGGATCACTGGTTCATCGGTCGAACCACTGGGTCACTGGTCGAATCGCATGACCAAACTAAATTAAACCGGATTAAATCGGGTAAATCAGTTTAATAGACCAGTCATTATAATAAAATTATATAGGTATACAATCGGTTGAACCGAATCGTTCAATGTCTAAAAAAATATAAATAGAACTTAAATTTATAGAAAATATCATATCATAAACTAACTAGTTCATAAATTAAAATTCAAATTTAAACATAAGTATCACACATAACAAAATAGTACAAATTATAAAGTCTAATTGCAAACAAAGTCTAATTGCAAACAAAGTCTAATTGCAACATAATTTAATTGAGTACTTTAGAACAAAATTCTCCAATATCTATTAAGTTTAGTTCCAAAGAGATAAAATTATTTCAATGTTGGGATCTCCTCCAATATCAAAATCATCTACAGCAAAATCAACGCATTTGCAACATATTCCCCATCAATGATATCATTACTTTGGTTGTTTTCTCTAGAATTAAGTTGCTCATCTCCCTCAACATCAATATCATCCAAATTTAATTCATCTATAACAACATAAATTTAAATATTTTAGTAATTGACATATAGTAATAAATTAAAATAACGTAACTATAATCACAATAACTAATATCATACCAATATCATTTGAAATAGGTTGAATTGTCATACTAGCAAGATCTTTGCGTAGAGCTTCCACCTCCTCAATGGTCAAGAAAGGTGGTGAATCCTCCAACACCCAATTAGAATGATAGTCATGTGTTTCAAAATTGATAGGATCATAATTTTGTTTCTTCTTGGTTCTATAAATCATTAACGATAATGTCAAACATAGAACCAAACAAACTTATCAAATCAAACAATAATATACATTCTTAACAACCCAAGAAATATCATATATTCTTAACTATAGAACCATATAATATTCTTAATAAACCAAACAAACCAAACAATATCATATTTCTTAACTATTAAACCATATCATATATTCTGAACTATAAAACCATAGAACCAATATTTAAATCATAAACGGTCGAAACAATAACATATAAAGCATAATAAGTGCAATATCTATTTTGTAGCCGTAAATTGTAACGAACATAAACGAGTTCATTAATATTTTGATGCTCAAACCTATTTATCTTTTTTGAATGAATGTGTTCAAACACACTTGAATTTTGTCCACAACCAGATGCACTACAAGTTTGACTTAAAATCTGAATAACCAGCTTTTGCAAATTGGGCGCTTCGGTTCCATAAGTGTACCACCATTGATTTAGAATAATGCATGTGAAAAAAATTAGAAATTTTTTTAAAATACATATTGACATTGTACTAAAATGCATAAAGTTTATCATATAACTTTACTTGACAAAACTTCATCTCAGTTTTCTATGGCTGTTGTCCTTCCAAAACTACCTTCACAATTTTTGAATGAAGTCATCTCAACAGTTAATTTAGATCGCAAGTCCTTACTATCATAAGCATACTTTTCATTGACATCCAAAAGGTCTTGGGTGGTGGACTTTTTTCCCCCATATTCAGGATTGAATCTACAAGAGGGGATTCAACCAATAACCAGCAACATGAAGATTTTTACAAAGTTGTGCATCCCAACGATTATCCAAGATCTTCAAGTAAGGTTCTAATTTCAGATTATTTCTTCTAAACCTCTTCTCAATCTCCTATCTTATTTTAAACATAGCTCGATAGAGATATCCCATAGCCGGTTTATCTTCACTATCAACAATACACAACACACATACAAGAGGTTCTGTAATTTTCACTATGTGGACACATGTAGACCAAAAGCTTGAGTCTAAGACTTGTTCCACAACTTGCTTTGCCTTGACATCTTTGGAATAAGTTCTGGTTGTCCATTATTTGGATGTTACCATGGCTCTTAATCCATCTTTATGAGACATAATACTTTGCAATACAATGCAATTAGTAGCAAATCGGGTTGGAGCAGGACAAAGTATTTCTCTTCCACCTGTATTTTGTCTCATCAAATACAATGCAAAACATACAGGCACTGACTTACAAATTTCAATGTTTTCTACTATTCCAGCCAAGTATTTCTTTACCATATGCATTCCACATCCACCAAAAGTTTTGTGACAGTAAATTTCATATACACTATATAACTTATGTATATAATATATTCAAATTTCTTATTCAGTAAAATGTATATAATATATAACTTATGCATATAATCTATAACTTTCATTTACAGTATATAATATATTACACTATTGCTACTTTATGTTTGCAAAAACTAAATTGCTATCTCTCCTAAATGTATTCATAACTTATACATAGAATATACTAAAATAAAAACTAATTACAACAACAAACCAAAGAAATCAATTTCAAGTTCAACAAATTTCAACAGATTTCTTCTTAAACTAACCCTAATTTTTACCATATATGAGAAGAAAAAAATTAAAGAACATACGGTGGTGCAGCGGGATCTAGAAGGAGGCGGAGTGGTGTTCTAAAACGGCCGACGCAACAGTGTAGGGATATCACAAAATAATGGAAATGGATGCCTGCGTTTTTATTCGTTCTCACTCTTGCATTTTTTTCTTACTATTTCTGCTCTTTTCGCGTTTTTGGTATTGGAAGTCAAACTAAAAGTTATATTTTTATTTTATTTTATTTTTAATTGAAAAACTCAAAACAAAGTCATTTTGAGCACATTTTTTTTATGAAAAAAATGCTTATGAACCATCGGTTCACCGAAATCACCAGTTTTTCGGTTTTCCCAGTCTAACCCGATTTTTACATTTTTACACTGGTTTAACAGCACAAACGATCGAGCTATCGAACCATATCGGATGTTGGTCCGATTCTCAGTCAAACCGGTCCGACCGACCGATCTGGGTTTTCAATATTGGTCCAATCCTTATAGGACACCGGTGCTAGAAGAAGATCTCTCTAGGAAAGCTCATCAAAATATACTGGAAGTGGAATAAGTAAGAGAAGACCATGTCATGGATATATTGCCTATATGTAACCATATTGTTGCTATTAGAAGAGATGTCACATTGAAATGAACGTTTTAGGAAGACACTCTTGAGAGGGTCACTTTACAGAAAATATTATTAGAGGTACAAAATGCATTGCAATATAATATAAGGGCAGAGGAGGAAAATCAACGTTAAATATACCCAATATTTGTATTTTAACTTATATTTTCATATAAATTTTTTGAATGATTGAGTAATGAATATTGTATGTTTTATGACTAATTTATGGTTTAATATAAACATTATAAATGAATGACTTATGTATGGATTATTGTGTGAATAATATATGGTTGCGTAACTCATGTATGTATAATGATTTATGTATAATATTATCCAGATGTTTATAATATTGTACATATGATTTTTCGATAATCTTTAACTTCACCTGCTTTCAGATTCCTCTTTGAAGTCCTTTGGTTTTGAGTTTAGAAACCCTTCACCCATATTTAAAGCGTAACTCCTAAGGCCTGCCTAATTGTCGCTTTGAGATGGTACACTCTCCCTCCTTACTTTTACACGGGTGAAATTATAGTTAGAGGCATCTATAATTATTCTCTCACTACTACTATAATATATAGTAGAAACATCCACCTCATAATGATTTTTCTCTACCATATTTTTTAAAATTATCATCCCAGTTGGGGGAGAATAGATACGAAAAGGTATAAAAGGGGGATGTATTGAATAAACATATCCCCTAAAAGATAATTTCAAAAACATTTTAGGTCCCATAAACAAAGTAAGAGATTTTAGGAAATGGGGAAGCAAAGCACAACACTAAGAGAGTTTGTAAGCATCTCAATGAATTAAACCAGTTAGAATATTCCACGACATCACTAAGGAATTAATTACTTCTAACGCTAGTCAATTACTATATAACCAAATATGTTTTGAACAAAGCAATTTTTAAAAAAACTTTACATAGATGTTCATTGAAGACATAAATGACTTTATGATATTCCAATAAGATTGATGCATCATATACCTAAGCTTACACATTAAATATTTATAAGCATGATCTAACCTGAGTGACATACAAATGATGCATTAATGCACTAACATAATAAAAAAATTAATAAATGCTGAAAATTAAAGAAGGTAAGTGAAGACGGAAAAGATACATCAAGATATATAGTGGTTCAACATTCTTCCTCGCTCTACCTATTCCACTCTTCAATGGTGTTAAAGAACCATCAAGAAATAATCACAATCTTCCTTTATTTTGATTACAATGAACTATCACACAATAATTCCCTCTAGTTATGCAGACACTCAAACTGCTAAGAAAAAGAAGATCCCCAAAGATCTTGATCCAATAACCTTGCCTTGCACAATAACCTACTCTAAGTATTCGTGTGTGAAAATCCACCTGATCCCACCGAGTTCTTGTGCGAGCTATTTCCATTACCTAATCATTGATTGGAAAACTCCCAACATTATTTGTGACCAGTCTTTCTATAATATCACCAAAGTTGGATATATTCCAACTCCACCTTACAAACAATCTATACTAGAGTCCTCCAAGGTCTTCCATGAAGTATATTGAAACTCTATTCTTGATAGATACCAATAAGAAATGCATTCAAGAAATGTTACACATACCTATTACAAACAATAAACTTCACACAAAACAATTGTGTACCCCTAGTCTCCTTCAGCACTCAATCTGTAGAGATAAGGGTACACAACAATGGAAATTGAATAATGATGAAGATGATGAACATTGATAATCATCTTACAAACACTTTAATTCACAAGTTCTTAGTCAAGGAATTAGATGTAGGTGAAAGAATAAAACACACAAAGGTTCTCACTAATTTATTGATAAATGGGTCTTGGTTATCACAAGAGCTCAATTAACCATGAAACAATACAAGATTGATCAACTCACTCCCTCTATTTTCTCTCAAACAAAAAAATTACACAAGAACATAAAGCAACAAAAAGAAGTGAATCTGACATGGATTAACACTCAAGAAGTTATTCTTAAAAGAAAGAGAAAGATGAAGGTGCTAGGTATAGACACATTATAGAAAATAAGACAAATTGACATTTTGTCACTTGGGTTTCACTCACATGCTTTCACATAGTTATTTCACACTTTTTTTGCACCAAAGAAGCAACTATTTAAATCTTAGATGGGAAGTTGGATTTGTGAAACCATGATTTGAGTAAAGAAGAAACTATGTTTTGAGTCACAAGGTGTTGTGATTCGAGTATAGATAAACTCATTATTCTAGTCCATTTAAGCATATCCAAATTCTAGCCCCATGGAGACTCGTGATTCTATTCAGAATTACAACATGATTCAAGTTACATGATATTGTGATTCGAGTCAAGTTCATTTTGTGATTCGAATTAAATCATCCAGAGGAAAATCCCAATTTTCACAAGATTCATGAATCGAGTCATACTTACTACTTGATTAGAATCAAGTCACTTACCATCTTGATCTAAGATTTATAACTTGTGATTCAAGCAAAACCTGATGAAACAACAAAACAACATTTTGCTTGGCTAAAAAAGGAGCATTATCATGGATCAACAACCTTAATTTTATTGAGTAATGAAAGGTATTAATGGTACAATGCTAAATAGCCAAAGCATATACAAAAAAACTAAAATGTGAATAAATCCCAAACACACAAATATTGAATGCTAATAAAAATACAAATAAGCACACATACAAACATATACACTTAAATTGACAAAACATAAAAACAAGAAAACAATATCATATTATAATGTGACTTCACTTTCAATCCCCAGGTGCTTACTCTTCTTTCAGTGCCGAAACTAACTATAAGTAATACATATGAGATGAATGAACTTCAATTCTCCAAGTTCAACTCCCAACAACTCTTAAACCTTCCTACATATTGGATAGTCATTGGAGACACACTCCACAACTTTAGAATCAAACCGAGTAGAATTGATTTAATCAATACGAAATTTTTTTGACGACCTTTAAAATAGAGTATGTTACATTCTTCCTATTCCAAAACTTCATAAGTACTTAGAAGTCTATTCTTATAAATGAAAACCTGCCAACCAGGTAAGCTGCTTTGGCATCAACCTTACCCTATAAATTCAATGACAACTCAGAGGACACATGCGTTTTAACCATTTTCTTCTTACAAAATCATTAAAGTGCTCTAAAACAACCTCTAGATATCCATCATGCATTGAACTCAAATCCCATATCCCATTCTTATCATGAAAGCATTCACTAGCTGATGATGAATGAACAATAACATTGGAATATTATAAAATATATAAGCTACATATTTTAGAGCTTTTATATATAATCACTTCATGATGCAAAATCTTCAACACCTCATGTTCAAATCTACTGCAATAACCCATATCATCAAACATGTTTATGAATAACATTTTTCCCAAACTCTAGAACATACCTCTTGTTGTGAACAAGAAACTCACGATAATCAAACATTTTAAGTCTTACCATACCAATACCATGAACCTTCCTAGCCTTATTTCCACCAAGGAGAACAACTCCACCTTGCTCTAACTTCTAAGTCTCAGTATTTTGTTTTCTTGAACACATGTGATAAGAGAAACCTGAGTCCATGATCTAACCCTCTTCATTATCCAAACTTAACTCCACTAATACACATACACTCTCCTAATTATCATCTTCAAAGATAAATGAAATTTGAACAAAATCTTCTTTTCCCCCCTCTAAGGATAACCCCTTTTGAAGTGACCAAGTTTATTAAAAATAAGCATTTTAACCTTGACCTTTCAAACCTCTTTGATTTGAATATCCCTTACACTTACTTTCTTCTTTTGAGACACTCAAGCCTTCACCATTATTGTCAATCTTCAATTCTGTCAACTTTTAAAGTTATTTAGATCTTACGGTCATTTGGACTTCATCCAATGTAATAATATATTTCTTACCATAAATAAGGGCATCCTTAAAATGATTAAATGGTCCAGGTAATGAACTCAATAAGATTAGAGTCTTATCTTTATCATCAATCTTCACCTCAATACTCTCAATATCATTAATAATCTTGTGAAATTATATCAACGACTCTACTATGAATTTGTTTTCTGTATTCAAAATGAGTAGAGTTATTGTTTTAGACACAACCTGTGAGTTGAAAACTTGGTCATATGCAATTATTTAAGTTTTTCCACATCAAAGTCATATTCTTCTCCTAGGAAAATTCCATTAAAAATTTATCCATGAGGCACAATATAATGACAATTTCGACCTTATCCACCATCTCAGTCTTCTCTGCTTTGATTAGGCGTGCGGACATCGATGCCTCACCCTTTAATTCTTCAATACACTAATCTCTGATCTACGATGGGTGCTACTTGTTGTGAAATTGATAGAATAATTAAAAGCACTCATAGAGAATTATTCATAGTTCAAACACACTGAAAAATTTGATCAACGGTGACAAAGAACAATGACAACCAAAATAAATGGCCTTCATTAAAAATAACTCTAAGAAATAAGACAACAATTTAACTTTGCAAAAGAAGATAAAGTAAAACCAATAAACGTAATAACTTGTTTACCCAATTAGTTACTAGGGAGAAAGCTAGTCTCCAATTCACTGTTCTTCAAGAATTGCCACAAAATATTACAATCGGGTTACAAGAAAATATTCACTCAAATTTCCAAGAACAAACCCTATTTTATATCCAAATGTTTCTCAATTTCTCTAATTATCAATATGTCACACAAACTTAAAGTATTTAGAATTGTTTCCCAATTCCTATTATATATCTCCAAGGATTTCCTAAATTTCAAAAACACACTCTTTAAGTGTGTATTTGATCGAGGAATGAAATTCAAAAGAGAGAAATACTTGAGAGAGTATCAAAAGAGAGAAGAAATATGTGAGAAATATAGTAGATTTAAGATATTATTTAGTATAAGAAAATGATGAGAGAAATAGAAGAGAAGATATATAATTATTTTTCAAAAAGTCAAAATTGTCCTTAATTAAAAAAGTATATAAATGATTAAAACGTTAAAATACAACTTTATTCATAGGCTAAAGTGGAAATATGTCATCTTTATCCACTTTCTTTTCAACTTGGAGAAAACTACAAAAGATATAGGTCCATAATATTTTATTCTCTCTTCACAATTTCACTACTCTTCCAATTAGGAGAAGTTTTTCACTTCTCTTCAACCTCTCGGCTTAAACTCTCGCACCAATTTCTATCATTCTAATAAAAGTGTAAGTGTGTTTGGATGAGGTAATTGAATTTTTTTAAGAAATTTAAAATTCTAAACAATTTAAATAAGAGTGTAAGTGTGTTTGGATAGAGTATTAAAATTTTTCTTTGTCAAATTTTTGCGACCATTTTTACAAAATTTAATAGATCAATATATAAAATTTGAAATTAAATAAGGAACATTTACAAATTTTAGAGGTCAATTTTAGAATTTTAAATAATATGAGGATCAACTGCAAAACTTTAAACTAATAATACATAATTTTACATTCACATGTAATGAAGTGTGAGAGAGATTTCAAATTACTTGATTTTAAGAGTCATTTCAAAATTATTAAATTTAATTTGAACAAAATATTTCATAGAATTGGGAGGGTGGATAGACGATGGGTGGTCTTGGGGCGATTCGGGCTTATTGGTCACGGTGAGTGTAACACCCTGTTTTTAATTAATATTATATTATATTAATATTTTCGAGTTACCGATCGATATTTATTTTGCGACGAGAATAAATATATTAATCGATATATATGATAATATATTTGGCGACGTTTCGTTCGGTCCAATTTTTATTCCGTTCGGTTCGGTAAAATATTATTCGGATCCGATATTTAATTCCCCGAAATTATTTTAATTAATTGAATTAATGATTTTAGTAAGTTAGGGGTGTGAGGAGCAATTGTTGAGGATTGAGTTTTCACCCTTGGCTTGCTAGTAGAAAACAACTTATAAAACCATTGTTCTCCTTTTCTTTCCATTGTGAACACAAAGCCAAATAGAAACTTGGAAGCTTGAGAGAAAGAGAGGGTTTTAGGAAGAAGAAGAGGAGAAAGAGGGAGCTTGATGGTGGAGATGTTGAATCATCAAGAATCACCCAAGCACTAGAGGTAAGGGGTTTGATTTCTTCATCTCATATAGTTAGGGTTTTGATTGATATATTTTGGGATTTAGGAAAAATAGATAGTTGTTCATGAGTTTTGATTGAGTAATAGTTGAAATAAATTAGAGAGGTTGAGTTGGGAGTATAGATTGTAGGTATTTTATGGCTTGCTTGAAGTAACTAGAAGTTATAAGAGAAAAACTAAAAACTGTGAAAAACAAAAATGGGAAAAACCAGACAACACTCTGCTTGCGAAAGAATTGTAGGAGAAGATGAAGTGGAGGGGGGAGGCAAGGGAGGCGCCCATCCCAGCATGGAGGGCGGCCTTCCCAGGCCCCCAGGCGTGCTCCTCCATTTATACTTATGCTTGGGACGTTCATCCCTGGTGATAGGAAGGGAGGAATGAAAAATGTGGTTTGCTGTATCTGTTTTGCCGTTTTCTGTTTTCCTGCATTTTCTGTTCTGCATAACTTAACTACCTGCATAATTTTATATTATGCTTTTGTTTCTTTTAATTTTCCAAATCCCATACACTCCTAGTTAGTATTAATAGAATATAACTAGAGCATAAGTTAGTCGGTTAAATTTAGAACCCGATTATGTTCTGATTTCGGTAAATTCGACGACAGAGCAAGTTGCTCCAAATTCAACAAAAATTGACGTGCTAGCTAAGTTCGACGTGTAGAACGTAGTGGTGAGGTTAGTTTTTCGAAATTACGAGTTTTTAAGAGATGACCCGAAATAGACCAAATTACGGTTAAATTGAATCGGATTGCGTTTTAGTAGATTTAAGGCACGTATGGACAATCCGATTTCGATGTTGACGATTATGATTAATGCCGGTTATTAGGAATGGCTTTCGCGACGATTATAGGTGTTTGACTATTTTTCCGTTTTTGGAATTTGGTTAATTAATTGATAATGATGCGGTGTGAATAAACATAATATTTGCGACGATGTATTTACTAATGAATACTTGTTGATATGCGATGATATATGTCTTTGTACATGATGATGTGATGATTATATAGATGTTGTTAATAAATGCTTCCGATTTGTGAATGCATGATTTTTGATGATGATGGGTTGTTTGGTGATGTTTTGCATAATGCAATTATGATGCGATTATATAATTATCTTGATGTGGATAAATTATTGCGATGTGGGCTTTATGCCAATTTTGATGAGCGATGATGATGTTTTTGTGTTGTGTTGTTTATTGTCGAGTCACATAAATTGCATTGGCGACGATGGGCTTTTATGCCAAACGACGAGGCTTTTATGCCAAGCGACGAGGCTTTTATGCCAAGTGTTCCTAATTATGGACAAAGCGACGAGTACCACATGCATAACATAGTCGTGTCTCATGGAGTCAGTTATGTTTATGTTTGAGTTGTTTGGCGTTGGGTTTTAATTGATGGATGATGTTGAATTGCGATGATATATGATGCTTTGTTTGGTGATATTCTTTATGATGAACGTGAAATGAATACGACTTGATAATTTCATGAATATAAATGATGAGTTTTACGATGATTTAACTTTGATGAAATGCTTAATGCAAATATGATGTGATGATGTTTTGTGACGATGGGCTTTTATGCCCAAAGCGACGATGGGCTTTAGCCAATTTGTGATGATTTCATTTATGATGCTTAAGTTATTAGTATTGTTTAATGTTGTTGTTTGATGTTGTTTTTTATAATTGCCGTGTTGATTAGTGACGTATTAACTTGTGACGGTTTGGTGGTGATGGAAGTTTATGTGTTGTTGTGATGCTTTATGCCGATGAGGTTATGGCGGTATAGTGTAGATTATACATATTTTAATGACGATCAAAGTAAGTGAGGTTTGGTTATGTGTTGGAATGCACTTATTAACTTATATCCCTTATGATTCCAAAAAAATAATATATTTTATCATGCCTTTAATTATATGTTTTGGATTATCTCACCCTTTACTTGTTTCGCCGTTACCTTTATATTGGTAACATGCAGGTTATGAAGACGAAGTTTATAGCTGCTGTTAGTCGAGTCGGTGTCGCTCTGATACGTAGCACTCGGGGGGAATATTTATGTCTTATTGTTGTCTTTTAGTTGTTATTCCTTTTATGGATAAGAATCATACTTTATGAAAATATTATTTGTTGAGGAAGTTTATTAAAGAAGATGTTTTGATCTTTATGAATCAATTTATGTTTTCCGACGATGCTATGTATCCGAGATTTATACTTTAAAGCAAACAGTTTAAAGTGATTTGATTTTGAAGGTGTGATGTCTCAGTATTTAATTTATGAAATTTTAAATTACTCTGATTTTTGTATATAAAACCTTGGGTAATATTGGGGTGTTACAAGTCAAAACTCCGTGCTTGCGTCCGATTACAATTTATTAAGAGGGAAGTTGGAGATTTTGGAGGGGTTTCAAAAGGTCTGAATATGATTGAGTGGAGCCTTAATCCGGAAAAATGTTTCTCGGTGTCCTCTTTTTACGGTTGCTATGAGAGTTATAGGGTTCCTTATGGTCCAAAAAATAGGAATGACGTTGCTTTAAGGTTGATTTGGAAGATGGATGTGCCTTTCAAAACTAAGACTTTTTGTTGGAGACTTTTTGTGAATAGACTTCCAACTAAGAATCTCTTGGTGTATAGAGGGATAAAAAGGTTACGAGCGGTATATTGGGGGTCATATGGCTAGCTACAACTTGGAGTATATGGTTGCTTAGAAATGAAATTTATTTTCGGAAAGATAGTTCGAATGTGCATAATATGGTATGATATGGAGCATAAAAACGATGGTTCGAAAGTGGTCTTTTTATAGAGTAATTACACATCCCAATTGTAGTTTCTACGAGTTTAGCAAAGATCATTTGCTATTTTTATCGTAACGTTAATTGGTTTGTAATTGCTTCTTTTTGGCGGCTTTATCCGCTTTTGTGTAAAAGGTTGGAGAACCCTTAGTTATTCCTTTAATATAATCTTGCTTACACATTATCCAACTATGGACTTTATCCAAATAATTTTAAATTCCCTCAAAACATTACATTATATCATTAAAATGTTTTATCTAAACACATTCTTAATTATTTACCTTATTATGTCGAAAATTACCACTAATATTTTTAATCCGCTCTCTTTATCTTCAGCTCTATAGTTTTGAAGATTTTGATATCAAACATATAAGACATACATAATTATAATTCTAGAAGTCCAACAGATCCATAACAACACCAATACATAATCCATAAACGAGTGGATCAAGGAATTGAAACAACAAAGTCCAATACACGCGATTTAAGAAAAGAAACACGAACTTCGATGAACTGAACCATTCTTTGGACTGGATCCCACCTTTTTTCTATTGCCAACCTCCCTCTACGCTGGCTCCACCGTTAGCCTTACTATGCATCATTGCGCCAACTACATAGCCAACTTCATGCTACACCAACTTTGTCGCCAACGTCACACCACACTAGTTTTCCAATGAGTCTAACTTTTGGCTATGTAATTTTCGTCGACAACGTTCATGGTGATTTCAAGTATTTACAATCTCAAAATATATTATCTTTTTTTCGTCATTTAAAATTTTAAGATATATTTCAACATTCATCTCGTCTTATCCTACTAAACATATTTAAAATCTCAATAAAATATTTGTATAAATATTGACATAAAGAGATATTGTATTATAAAGTTCACCGTTTTTTTAACTGGCTTGAGATAGTCATTAAAAATATTTTTAAAACATTAATAATACAAATTTATCGCATTGGTCATTTAAGTTTAAAGTGCTTCATTTCCCGTTGACATATATATCTTACTGACTACCAAGAATATCCTATTAATTGCCAGTATTTATTTTAAATGTAATAGAATTTTGATGTGGCATATCCTCTTCTCTGACTTTTGAAGTATAATTAAAAAAATCATAAACAACCTAATAAACTAGTATTTTTGTAACTAAAGATTTCTTTGATCCTAATCCAAAATCCAAGATCATGGTAGCCATGTTATGATTCCAGGGTGTAAATATGACCAATCAATATTTTTAAAAACATGAAGTGCGCAACATTAATGAAATAAACATTGATTCTGGTCCTGTTAGGAAAATCAAGTGTCATTAAATAATGGTAACATTTGAAAAATATTTTGTTGAAAAATGTTTTATATCAATCAATTGAAAAATGTTGGAATTAAAATATTTTGTTGAATGCTATAAATAATTGAAATGTGTATTGTATGTAAGACATAAACATAAAACCAAAGTCTAACTCTTGAAGACAGACATAGAAATGGGTGCTTCACAATCAGTTTCAGAAAACTCTATTCATGAATTCAAAGTCAAGGTATATAACTATATACTTTCTCCAAACAAAAATATCGAATAACTATTAAGAAAAATATATTTTATCAATATCAAAGTCTTCACAAATGAGACTCATTATGATTATTAACATCATATATTGTGATAGGATGCAAGGGGCAAAGAAGTGAACCTTGGAAGCTATAGGGGGAAGGTTCTTTTAGTAATTAATGTTGCATCAAAATGGTTATTATTTTCATTTTCTAACTCTACTTTCTTATTGTACTTTTTTTTTTTCTTCTCAACTTCTTATTTCCAATATGCTAACCAATTTCATGCATGTTTAAAACAAAACAGTAACTTTGCTGAAGCCAATTACACTCAGTTAACTCAGCTTTACTCGAGATATAAAGACATGGGTATGTAAATATATCGCTGTTTGATTCATGTAACCGACACCACTGGAAAAAAAATCTATTTTGAGAATAATATTAATTATGTTTGTTTGTTGATTGTGATTAGGTCTTGAGATATTGGCATTTCCATGCAACCAATTTTTGAGGAAAGAGCCAGGAACTAGTCAGGAGGCAGAAGATTTTGCATGTAACACATATAAAGCTGAGTATCCCATTCTTGGAAAGGTACGTTATGATACGTCGACATCAATAATAGTTTAAAAAATAAAATATGTTAGACAGTTATACGTATCCGATATTAAATGATCTAAGCTATAATTTGTAGATACGTGTGAATGGACAAGATGTAGCACCTGTGTATAAATACTTGAAAGCACAAAAATGTGGAAGTTTGGGATCAAGAAGGATAAAATGGAATTTCACAAAGTTTTTAGTTGATGAGAAAGGCCATGTGATCCAGCGTTATAGTCCAACAACCCAACCATTGGCCATTGAGGTACTCAAATATTTTCTATGAAATTTCTTTATATATATTTTTGCATATTTATATATCCTTGATAAGTTAAATTAATGTGATTTGTTACACATCTTTGACAGAATGATATCAAGAAGGCATTGAAAGTGGCTTGAGAGGCTGTACAAGTACTTCAAAGTATATTGCTTGTGGTGAAGATATATGAATTTTTGTATTAATTGCATATATTCACGTCAAAAGTTTGATATTATGTGGTTGTATGAATATTTTTCTTTGTATGTTAATGTTGATTCCATTAGGGAATTGAAATTGATTAAATTTGTTTTTTTGTCAACTAAACATATGTGGCTTGCTGCGGTGGTGTAATGATTTATAAGTTGACTAATGTGAAAAATAAAATGTGTTTGCTCATATTTACATCTGCTCCCTTAGGATTACTTGAGCCTTAATATTCAAAATTGTTGTATGACGAAGACACACATAGATTATGTGGTAAGTAGAATAGATCAAGTATAGTGAAGTTAACATTTAGAGGAAGAGAAAGACTATAAAAGAGAAATTATTAAGAAAGTTTTTAAGATTAATAATTTAGATACGGTCTTGAATAGAATATTATGGAAAAAAGTTGATCAATTTAGTTGACTCTATTTAGTGGGATAAAACTTAGTTGTTGTTGTATTTAAAATAAATAAATAAATATGGTTACATCGTGATATTATTCACTAATTGAAACCTCCCTCAAATTGATGTGGTTGGTCAATAAACAACAATTTGCTAACAAGATATTGATGACGCGGGCCCAAAACAAACTTGGTGAGAATATATGCAATTAAAAAATGAGTACTCATGCGAGGAAGTTATATAATTTGGTAATCATAGGCGTCACGAGTTAAATAACAATCAACTTTGATATGTTCGGCGCATTAATGAAAAATGGGATTTTCAATGATTTGGATTACTCTTTTATTGTAAGCATCAAGCTTTGTTGGCTATGTTTGAGGAAATCTTAGTTCAATCCAAAGACCACAAAACTAAATTATTTTTGAACAAGTAGCAGACATGACACGGTACCCAAATTTAATAGAAGATTTAGAGACTCTCGCTTATTTCTTATTTTTCTATGAAATAAATGAAGAACCAATAAACATGCAACAACCAATAGCAAAGTTACAGGTATCAAGACACTTGACCCAACCGACATCACATAAGCACTAAATATAGAAGCTATACTAGAGGGAAAAAATAGTCTGCAGTGAGAGGTTTCCTTCAAATAGTAAATTATACGATGTACCGTTGCCAAATGAAGATGACAAGGATAATTCATGAATTGACTTAATCATTACATAACAAAAGATATGTTAGGGATGGTAAAAATTAAGTAGTTAAGGCTACCCATAATGGTATTTCCATTGATCTCAAGAGGAGTAACTACTGAATTAGTCGATTGAAAGACAATCATAAAAATCAAATATGTGGCATACTTGTTTGATCGAGAAATATTTCCTTAGACGTGGAATGAACCTCAAAGTCAAGAAAATAATGCAAGTTACACATATCTTTCATAAGAAATGAGATATGTAAGTGTTGTTTAATTCGTTAAGTAGAAGCATGGTCAAAACCAACAATAACCATTTTATCAACATACAAGAGAATTAAAACAATTCACGCATGTGTTATGAATAAATAGTGAAAAATCATTTTGACTATGAGTAAAGGAGAAGAGAGTATAGTATTAACAATAATTTTTTTGACAACCAATGCAAATGTATCATCATAATCAATTCCATATTGTTGCTTGTTTCCTAAGGCGACCAATCGAGCCTTGTAAAAATTTAGGGACCCAACTGAATTCAATTTCATAGAGTACACCTATTTGAACCCAATAGGTTTTATATCCAGAGGACAATTGACAATATCCCAAGTGAATTTTTTTTTAAGAGGCTGAAGTTCCTTATTCATTACTTTTATCCAACTCACGTCTTTAACATCTTGTGAGTAACAAGTAGGAATAATATGTTATATAGTTATGCATTCATAGATGTATGGGAAAAATCATAACTGTATACTGAATATCTAGCTGATGTTTAAGATATTTGACCAGAACATCGTGGATCAACTAGTACATGATTAAGAGGAAAATCAATATTAGGAAGAAGGTTAGGAACTTGTTGTCAGAGTTTTTTGACATTTAAGTTCACCATTTATAAATTTCTATAGATTGAGACATATTAGGAAAATTGGGAAGGATGTCAATATTTTTCATGACATGAGAAAGATAAAGAAGCATATATTGATTATAAAAATGTAACATTTCGAGAAATACGGAAGCAATGATCAGAGACGACATAACACACAAACTCTTATGAGAGTTACTATAACCCATAATTTCATATTGAACAAACTATGTTATAAGCTTACGTCTTTTAAATAAAGGTAGATGGAAAAACACACGGCTAAAAATTATGTAAATCCCTATAGTTAGGGTGGGTTTTAAAAATACAAAATAAAGAAGAATAAAAATCAATAACTAAGATGAAAGATGATTAATCCAGAAGACAAAAGTGAAAAGTGTCTCCAGAATTGGGATGGAACCAAAACTTTAAGAAATAAGATGTGTTTTATTGTTAATGCATGAGACACTTTTAATGAGGATAAAAAGAGAGAATAAAGAAAATAATGATTATATTATTCACTTGAACTGTACAAATAATGATACAAACTACGACTATTTATATACAACCATAATTGGGCTTGAGCTTACCAACTTGGATTATATTTGATATTATATCTAACATCTCAATATATTTAACTTGGATTATGTTGCCTGAACGAATATCGGACCAACCATGCTTTTGGACCCTGCGACGAGCTAGCTAAGCCAAAAGTGGTAGAACAAGATTTGGTTATGCAATTATGTCTTTGAGTTTTGATGATAACAAAGAGTCTGTTTGAGTGAACAATTTTTGTTACTCTAATGTTTGTTGTATTTTTAAGGTAAACAAACATGTTCTGATTCTGATGAATGGCGTGGCCAAGATATTAGAAGAGAATATGTTCCGCTTCTAAACTATTGTTTGATTGCTCCTTGAGAGACCAACTGGGTCAGCTTCTCAAGAAGTCTAGGACAATTAGTCACACACTGTTGGTGTGTGCAGGTGTTAGTCACTGACAGTTTCCCATGCAAGTGTAATCAGTTTGGTTATAGTGGATTAAGTCCTCGGTGTAGAGAGAAAAATTACCTCGGAAGTGTGGACTAGAGTAACTTGATGTTTCAAGTGAACTAGGATACAAATAATTTGTTATTTATTGCTTTCTTATCTATCATTCTTAATCAAAGCAAAGCATATTTAAGGGGATTGTCTTCAAAGGTAAAAGTTTTCAAAGGATAAAACCCAATTCAAACTCCTCTATCTTTTGTTTTTCACGCCTTCAATTGGTATCAGAGCTCCGGTTCTGAGGAGATAAACAGGTTGGATTTTTATCAAGCACCTAACAGTGTTCAGTACCAATCCAATGTGTGAAAAACAACAGTGGTTGCTCAAAATGGCAATGTTGTTATTATTTCTGAACAAGAAAGAGATTCTTATAGTTCAAAGCCTCCAATATTTGATGGAGAAAGATTTGATTATTGGAAAGATATGATAAGAAGTCATCTTCTTGGGTTCGACCTAGATCTATAGGATATCTTAGTTGATGGCTACACATACCCAGTAGATGAAGAAGGAAGAGAAGTTCCCAAAAGTGCCTTGACAGACGCTCAGAAGATGTACAAGAATCACCATAAAGCAAGAACAATTCTTATTAGTGCAATATCTTACACAGAGTACGAAAAGATCACAGATAAGGAGATTGCTAAGTCCATATTTTATTCTCTTTAGATGACTCACGAAGGAAATGCTCAAGTTAAGGAAACTAAGGCGTTGGCCTTAATTTAGAAATATGAAGCCTTCAGAATGAAGGAAGATGAGTCTGTGGAAACAATGTTTTCAAGATTCTAGATGCTGGTTGCAGGACTCAGAGTTATGGACAAAGGATACACTACTGCTAATCACGTCAAAAAGATTATCAGAAGTCTGTATGTAAAATGGAGACTCATATTAACTGCTTTAAAATTGGCGAAGGATCTAAACAACACCAGTCTTGACGAACTCATTAGTTCTTTAAGAAGTCATGAGATTGAGCTGCAACAAGACGAACCTAAGAAGGAAGGTAAATCCATTGTTCTCAAGTATGAGTTTAAAAAGACAAAAACCTATCAAGCAATGGAGGAGTCAGAAGAATCTGAAGAAGACTTAGATGAAGATGAACTATCTCTGAACTCCAGAAGGATAAATAAACTCTGGAAACATAAACAGAACAAGTTCAGAGGATCAATAAGATACAATGTAATATTTCCAAAATTGGCCAATATTCATGCAATCATTCCTTGTATGCTTCTTGCCAGCTTTCATGGACTTTCTTAGACCTCAAGGCATACAAATAACAAGCCCAACACGTCTTGGACTTTCTTATTTGTATTTTATTTAATTAAAATCGAATTTTAATGTTTTAATTCAAAAATAAATTAAATAAATAAAAGGAGGGCGTTCAATTGAGCTTATAGGTCATGGGTCGTTGTTAGAAATAAGTTCATATAAAAAAAACCAAGGCCCATTTGAAATATTCTGAAGATTGACCAATATTTCGTTCATGCATTTCTTCAAAATTTCCAAACTTGCTCAAACCATAACTTTCTCAATTTTAATCATTTGAAAGTGTTCTTAGACTTTTTAGAAAGCTTAAGATGTCCTCTAAATGTTACTTTTGGTTTCATCTTCTTTGAAGCTCCCATGCTCATGTACACTTCTTTGGAAACAAATGACTTTTTGTTGACTTTTAGAAGGACCTACAATGTCTTGACCCATATCTCTCAAATGAAGCATTTTTGGGAAACGCTTGTGAGACACAAAGTTGTAGAGAATTGAATTCCCTTTAAAGTGATCTTTGGTGGAAATTTTTTTGATGAAGTATGTGAAAGTTATGCCTGGTCAAAGTTCTGTTGACTTTCCCTTAAGAAACCCTAATTTAGAAACTTTTTACTTTTTATCAATTCTTGAGTTTTTTTGATTAATCATGATCAATCCTTGATCAAATGATTAATGTGACCTCAAAATATTGATGTTGACCAAAAATAAATAAGTTTGACTGTATGTTAACCATAGTTGACTTTTTTTCTAATACAACTAATTTTCAACCATCTGGGCAATTGGCTGAGCAAACTTAGGCTATGAGGCTTGAAACTTGACATGATGATGCTTTGAGACATATGAGGAGGAATGATGCTCACTTGAATCAATAGAAGTCAATTTTCATTTGAGAGAAACAAAGCCCTAGTTATGGGTTGATTACTTAGGAGAGGGTTTGTTTGATCAACCCACGGGAAGTTATTGAGTATGGATATGTGTATTGACTTGAAAATAGGAGGGAAAATTTTGGGTATAACACATAGATACACAACTTTTGACTAAACTCATCAATAAATGAAACAAAATATTTATTTCCATCGATTGTTTGCTCTTCGAACGGACCACATACATCTGAATGTACCACTTCGAGTATGCATGATGATCTCATTGGCATAGTTGAAACAAAAGAATTTTTGGATTACTTTATGACTAAATAACCTTCACAAAGTTTGTCATACATCTCAAGACTTAGAATACTAGTAACCATATCTTGAGTAATCAGTTGATTGAGTGATCGAAAGTTAAAATGTCTAAACCTCAAATGCCATAACCAACTATCCTTGTGGTCAACTACTATTTTCAAACATTGAACTTATGCCGAACTGATCATAGTCTTAAACTTCCAGTTCTTCAACATAGGAGATTTCAAGACCAAATAGTTCTAGGTGAAGAACAATTTTAAAACTCCATATTTCATGACGACTGAGAAACCTT
Organism: Vicia sativa; assembly: GCA_021764765.1. NCBI lineage: Eukaryota > Viridiplantae > Streptophyta > Magnoliopsida > Fabales > Fabaceae > Vicia > Vicia sativa. Next base: position 90,024,724 of record CM038797.1, on the reverse strand, counting down.
TTTCGACTAGTTGTCAAAGACTTAGCATGTTGCACTTTATTCCAGGTACATGAGCATCTTTGATCATAGTTTTTCCTCCATTACTCATTTGAAAAATTATGTTTCCAGTACATTCTGCCTGCAACGTACTATTATCAGCAAGTTTAACCTTACTCTTCTTTGACTCGTCGGAATCTATCAACCACACCTTTTGACCAGTCATGTGATTCGAGCAGCCTGAGTCGATGAACCAAATCTTGAATTCGACTTGGTTATCTGCGATTGCAACCATAACCACCATACCACCTTCAGAATCATCTGAATCTTGGCGTGCAAGATTCGCTCCTTCGTCTTTTCCTGTCGATCCCTTGTCTTTTATATATCAACAATTCTTGGCAAAGTGACCCCACTTTTCACAATCATAGCATAGCATGCACGACTATCAAACTCCTGACAAGCCTTATGGGAAATTGTTCTAAGTCGACCAAAGACTCAAAGTGGAAGCCTAACCATGCATGGCTTAATCGAAATTATTCAACACATATGGTCATTACACGTGAAATTCAAAATATATTTTTTTATCTTCATCTTTCAGTACACTCATATTAGACTCTATAAATGACTTAAATGTTAGAAAGTTAATATTATAGTTTGAGCTCATTCCACCGTATCAGATATTAGCATTACATCTTTCAGAGTCTTATGTAATTAATCAATATTAGTTAATTCAATTCTCTCACATTCAACTAATTTTACTGGTTGCATTCATGTCCACTCAAGATGTAATGGAAATGAATAAGCACTCAACCTGGTAGTTACATTAATTCTCGGTCTTCTTTAATTGAATAAATACCTTAATAAAGGGTAGGTTCGTTTTCATTGTCAAAAACTATCATGTAACCAATCTATAATGTCCATTACAAGTGACACTAAATCAGATAGCATGTCTTTTCTTTTCTTTTCTTATGATTATCCAAGACAATATTCCTTCTTACTTTTTCTAAATTTATTTTTCAACAAACTGCTAGCAAAACCTAACCGTCAATAAAACTTTAGCTCAAAATCAATAGCCCATAAGCTATGAAGGGATAGATGGATACTTTGGTTGGTAAGTTCAATTATTATTTTTTTTTAATCCAAACGACCAATAGTCTTATTTTTCTCTCACTTGACAATGCCATCTTCACGATAATATATCTTTAAATTATTTGTGAAGACAAACTAGTGTTTTTCTTGTGTGTGTGTAAGAAACTGATCAAATTCCTAACTTTAGACCAACATTAAAGGTTCACCCGGCATATGGGGTATACACTAACGTAGTTGCACCACAAATATCTTATCTCTTCAATTTGTTCCACACATTCATCTTATTGAGACAATGACGTGAAAGCCTTGGCGACCAAATTTTCCAAAAAAATAATTAGTTCAAATAATTGGCAATACATGAAAATTAATTCATAATAATGTACTCTTCCAAATATGACATGGCAACATGTTTATTTTTATCTGGTTAGATTAAATGTGTTTTTTCAGTTTGTGTGTGTTTGGACCATTTAGTAAATAAGAAATAATGTAGTTTTCATACCGAATCAATGACTAAATGAATTTATTATTAATCGTGTAATTTTGATTATGTTTGGTGAATTCAATCTCTTGTTTAACTAGAGGTGAAAATTAAAAACTTCCTTTTTGTTATGAATAATTGAATAATTTGTTTCTCAATAATTTTATTTCTTATTTAATCAATTTGTATTTATTATATTATTTGTATGATGTTCTATAAATATGACATATTTTATTGTATACTATTACTCCGAATGAAAATGCAGAATCATTCTATCTTCTTCTCTTTCTTTATTTCTAATTTATCTGTATTTCATAACACATTATCAACACGAAGCTCCAACACTTAGAAAATATTTTTTTTTAATATTCTCTATGTATTATTTATAAATATTGATTAGATGAATGAAGAAACAAAATCAATGATGATTTTCATGCATCTCAGAAAGATCGCATGAATAATATTAAAGCATCCTGAAGGATTGCAAAATAAATTATTTATATAGTTCCTGAAGAACTTTTCAAGCTATCCCTGAAGGATTGCAAAATAAATTATTTATATAGTTCTTGAAGAACTTATCTAGCTATCCCTGAAGGATAGAAAAATAATTTATTTATATAGTTCCTGAAGAACTTATCAAGTTATCCTTGAAGAATAATAAAACAAATTATTTATATTTTTTTTAATATATGATCGTATTTGTTTTTTTTTTTTATGCTGAAAAATAAATGTTTGTATCCTAAATTGAAATTTTAATTAGAATATAGGTGTACACTCATTTGAACAAATTGATATGATATTTATTATCATATATAAGCTTGCTTGTTTAAAATAAAACGAATTGATATTTTTTAGTGTAGTTTATTTTATTATAAAGTTTTATCATATATTTGGCAGTAACTTATTTTTTTTATTTATCATATATTTGGGTATTTCGTTTTATATATGCGGAAATATATTAATTGATTGTTGAAATTTTTTTTACTTGTCAAAACTGAGTATACATCAAAATATTGAAATTTATGAAGAAAAAAATAAAAAATTATTACTTACATATCTGTATTAATTTAAAAAATATAGATTTTTTTATATGAAAACAATAAGACATAAATTATTTCTATAAACTATTTATTTTTAAAAACTGAGTATACATCAAAATACTGAAATTTATGAAAATAATAAATAAAAAATTATTACTTACGTATCTGTATTAATTTATAAAATATAGATTTTTTTTATATGAAAACAATAAGACATAAATTATTTCTATAAACTTTCTATTTTTAAATAATTTGTAAACTTTTTCTTTAACCTGATTTGTTTGAATATTTAATTTTTGAGATATTTATTGATTTTGTTAATTTTAAATAGAATTATGTCAACTCTTGCAAAACTTGACTTTGGGGCTCTTGACATCTTGGAAAAGAATTATTTGCCTTGGGCTCTAGATGCTGAAATCCATTTAAATGCAGAAGGTCACGGTCATGCTATTAAAGAAGGAAATACATCATCCGATCAACAAAAGGCAAAAGCCATGATATTTCTCCGTCGGTATCTTCATGAGGATCTTAAGAATGGATATCTTACCGTAACTTATCCATATGTTTTGTGGAAAAATTTAAAAGAGAGATATGATCATCAAAAATTGGTTATTCTACCAAAATCTCGTTATGATTGGATGCATTACGCTTGCAAGATTTTAAAAGTGTAAGTGATTATAATTCTGCAATGTTTAGAATATCCTCTAAGCTGACATTATGTGGAGAAAAAGTAATTGATCAAGATATGTTAGAAAAAACATTCTCCACTTTTCATGCATCCAATGTTCTCCTACAACAACAATATCGAGAAAAGGGTTTAGTAAATACTGTGATTTGATATCTTGTCTTCTTGTGGCTGAACAAAATAATGAGCTCTTGATGAAAAATCATGAGGCTCGTCCCTCGGGTACAAATCCATTCCCAGAAGTGAATGTAGCAAGACACGGTCACTATGTAAAAAATCGTGGTTGTGCTCGTGTGCGTGGCCGCGACCGTGGTCGTGCCCATAATTATGCTCGTGGTCTTAATGTTGAACATAGCCGCAATGGCAATCATAAGAAAGCATTTTTTCACCAGAAGTGGAAAGATACTGAAAAGAATGAAAAAGGTGGTAAAAGTAGCAAAAATAAAGAAAATATTTGCTATCGTTGCTGGGGGGAAAGGTCATTGGGGTCGCACTTGTCGTACACCAAAACACCTTGTTGATCTTTATCAAAAATCACTAAAAAATACAGATACAAGAATTGAGACACATTTTCCTAATGAAAATGGTGATCCCGATTATGGCAATATGGATGTTATTCACTTAGAAATTGGTGATTTCTTTGCTGATCCAGATGGAAAAATTGATCACCTTATTGGAGATGTAACTGTCAAGAAATATAATTTATAGAACTTTTCTATTTATTTTAGTTATTATGAATGCTTTGAATTCTCAATGTTTTTTTCGTTTGAAATTCAATGTTTGCTTCTTGTTTTTGAATTTTAATTCCCTATAATAATAAAGTGTGTTTCCTATTCAATTGTATAATCTATTGTTTAAATAACTTGTATGTTTAAAGTGTTCTCATAACTCATTATTATTATTTTTCTTAGAATGAATGTCGGCACTAACGCCACTAATGAAGATATTTTCCTCGCGGATAGTGCAACTACTCATACAATTTTGAAAGATAAAAAATATTTCACTTACTTAGTAAAGCGAAATACTGATTTTAGCACTATATCTGGTACCTAAAAAATAATTGAAGGCTCCGGAAGAGCCAGTGTATTGTTAAGTGGAGGAACAATATTACATATTGAGAATGCACTATATTCCCCTAAATCTAATAGAAACTTATTAAGTTTTAAAGATATTCTCCTAAATGGCTACCATATTGAAACAAAAGATGATGGAGGTATTGAATATCTTTATATTACACAACAAAATTTGGACAGAAAATGTGTAATGGAAAAGCTATCATCTTTTTCCTCGGGCTCGTACTACACTTATATTAGTATAATTGAAGCGCATGCCATTGTAAACTAGAAGTTTACAAATAATAATAAAATTTTAATTTGGCATGACCGGTTGGGCCATCCCGGTTATATAATGATGCGAAAAATAATTGAAAATTCATGCGGTCATTAATTAATGAGCTGGGAAATATTCAATCAAATAAGTTCTCATGTAACTCGTGCTCGCAAGGGAAGTTGATAATTCGACCATCACCAACAAAAACTATAAATGAATCTATCAGTTTTTTATAGTGTATGCATGGTGATATTTATGGGCCAATACACCCATCATGTGGACCATTTAGATATTTTATGGTTTTAGTTGATGCATCAACTAGATGGTCACATGTTTGTTTATTGTCAACTCGCAACCAAGCGTTTGCAAGATTGTTAGCTCAACTAATTCGTATAAGAGCTTAATTCCCTGATTATCCTATCAAGAAAATACGTCTTGATAATGCTGCAGAATTTTCATCTCAAGCATTTAATGAATATTGTATGTCTATTGGAATTGACATTGAACATACAGTAGCACATGTTCATACACAATTGCAGAATCATTTATCAAATGCATAAAGTTGATTGCGAGACCACTAATTATGAGATGTAAACTCCTGGTTTCTGCTTGGGAACATGCAATTTTGCATGCTGCAACATTGATTCGCATTAGGCCAACAAGTTATCACACCTCTTCCTGTTTAGAATTAGTTTTTGGTAAAGAACCTAATATTTCTCATCTAAGAATATTTGGATGTGCGGTGTATGTGCCAATTTCTCCACCACAATGCACTAAGATGGATCCTTAAACAAGGATTAGAATATATGTTGGATATGAATATCCATCTATTATAAAATACCTTGAACCAACAACCAGAGATTTATTCACTGCTCATTTTGCTGATTGTTATTTTGATGAATCAAATTTTCCAGCATTAGGGGGAGAGAAAAAGAAGCTGGAAAAGAGAGCAGTTGGAATGAATTATTGTTCGCGTTAAAAAGTGACGCGCGAGGGAATCGAATCGGAATTCGAATTCTCTGGCTCATAACGATTTACTCTTTTGATTTGTTTATAAAGATGCCGCGAGCATCAAGCTTTACTATTTCCAAAACAAGAAAAATGAGATGAAAAAGGGGAAAACTGCAATACCCTCAATTGATATGATATGCATTACGACTAGCGTGAACTAGACGCAACGTATTGGGGAGATTCCGGGCAAAGGGGGTTTGTTATATAAAGGGAATAGATGTGGCACCCTAAATATATATAGTTATCTATAGCTTTATATATGAATAGTTTGATATGTTTGTGTGTTTTAATTTGCTATTCTATCTTTGGGAAAATTTCTTCTTTGGATTTTAAGAAGGGTAGATTATGTGGGATCCTAGGTTTTATTATTATTATGCTCGCAAAGATCATTGGGATCTTCTGCATACATATCCCTTAATGGGAATCAGAGCATTTGTAGCTCGGATCTAAAGGGATCTATGGTTTGTTTGGTTTGAGGGAGAAAAAAGTATGCTCGCCAAGGATGAGACCTTGTGCCTACGTATTCTCAAAGGGAGGTTGAGAAAGTTAGAGCAATTGTAGTTCCCACTTATGCTAGTGGAAGCAAAGGGTGTTATTAAGAGACAAAGACAAATGACATCTTAATGAAAAATGTATCTAATCTATTTCATCACATACATTTTGAAGGGTTGATTGATTGAATCTTTCATCGTAAGTTATAGGTGTTTTGCTCGAGTGTACAAGCATTACCACTTACGAGTTAAGAAAGATGTTTGAAAGATGATTGAATCTTTAATTGAATCTTTAATTGGGTGTTTTGCTTGAGTGTATAAGCGTTACCACTTACACATTAAAAGATGTTTTTGTTTGAAAAAGTGTTTGAAAAGTATTTGATTGTATGTGATGTGATAGATGAGATACTTCTTTCATAGAGATGATAAATGTCTAAATCTCGAGGAGAAATTGATTGGATTAGGGGGATGCTTTTAAGAAACATGGGGGTCCTTGTATTGTAAGCCCAAGGCATTCTGAGGGTCATCGAGGGTCCTTGTATTGTGAGCCCAAAAGAAGGCATTCCGAGGGTCATCGAGGGTCCTTGTATTGTGAGCCCAAGAGAAGGCATTCCGAGGGTCATCGAGGGTCCTTGTATGAAGCTCAAGAGGGAGCTATAGGGTATGGCTGGCTTTGGCTTTAAGAGTGGTTTCACCGGGAAACCATCCTCTTAGGATTTCAAGAGTGATTTCACCGGGAAATCATCCTCTTAGGGTTCTATCCTAGCGCGGGTGATTCTTTGTATTGGAAGCCTAATAAGAGGCTGTTAAGAGATTTCCAGGTCTCTTTCTTGTTTGATGCTCAAGAGAAGGCTAAACTCAACGAGGAGTTCTTTTGAACGAAGCACAAGAGGAGGCTGACTTAGCAGGGGAGTGTTGTCTTATATGAAGCCTAAGCGGAGGCTAAACTCAGTAAATGAGTTTTCTTATATGAAGCCTAAGAGGAGGCTAACTCAATAAATGAGTTATCTTGTACAAAGCCCAAGAGGAGGCTAAATAGGAACCTAGTTGTTAGGCTAATTGTTATGTTATAACTGAACAGTTATATAAACAAATGTGTGATGTGTATTCACAGGGGTTTATGAAGGAAATATATAAACAAGTGTATAAAACGAGCAATTAAAGCAAGTGTAACTTGAATATATACAAAGTTTTGGATGTGTACAAGAGAATGAATATGTACACGACGGGGTGTTTATGTACAAGGAAATAAATATGTACATAGGAGGGTTGGGACTTACACTGTGAGGGAGGCCCATTGGTTTAAGAGCAATTTCACCGGGAATAATGCTTCTCTTAATACCAATGGAATAGGTGTATAAACAAGTGGATGAAAACAAACGAACGAAGTTTGTTTATGCTTGAATATTTACGAAGATGATTAGATATGTACAAGGAATTGAATATGTACATAAAAAGGATTGGGACTTACACCGTGAGGGAGGCCCATGATCAATTAAGAAATTCAAGGAGAAACATGGTTCGGTGTATCTTTAAATCTAATTGATCATGGAAAAAAGGTGTGTAAGTTTGTTGAAAAGTTTTTGAAAAGGCTTTGAAAATGATTTTGAAAAGTGAAGGATATTCACAAGAAGTTTTGAAAAAGATTTAAGTTTGAAAGTTGGAAAGAAAATATTTTTGAAAAGTATTAAAAAAATGTCTCATTTTTTAACTTAATAAAAATATAATCAAAAGAAAATATTTTTGGATTTTTTTTTACATAATCATAAAATAGGTATATTAAATGACAAGTGTGCAAAAAATCATCTAAAAATGAGAAGTTTTGATTGGTTTTTGAAAATGTTTAAGTTTGCTAGAAACTTGAGAAAAAAAAGAGTTTTTTTGGTCCTATGGAGGTTTGAACCTTGGACATTTGGCTTAGAAATGAAGATTTTCCATTGAGCCATTTGCTTGACGTGTCATTTAATTACCTTGCTTAGAAGGAATTTTGAAAAAAAAAGAAGTTTGGAAAAAGTCTAGAAGTTGGACTTCTGAAGGGTTCAGAAGTTGGTTTGCTTCTGGAGGATCAGAAGCTAAATAACTTCTGGAGCATGAGAAAGAGCTTCTGGAGCATATTGCTAGCAGCTTCTGGGGTGTGTGAGCTAGCATGGTGCTTATGGCTGCTTGAGAAGACTTGCTTCTGGCTTGCAGAGCGTGTTGAGAAGGCTTGCTTCTGGGGGTAGAAGCATTAGAAGCTTGAGGCTTCTAGAGATGGAAGTACTAGAAGTACTTCTGGATATAGTGGAAATGAAGAGCTTCTAGGGGTAGAAGCTTCAGAAGCACTTCTGGAGGCTGAGCCTCAGAAGGACTTCTGGAAGAACAAGCTTCAGAAGCTTGTATTTCCTTTTATTAAAAAAAAGGTTTCAGGGGGATTCGAACCCTGGACCTATGGCATGGCAAGGACATGAAAAGCGCGCGCTGACTACCACTGGGGTGTGTAGCAACTCGATTTTCAAAAATCATTTAAATTTCGAAAATAGTGAAATCGCCACCTAATTTTATTTGTTCCAAAAAGAACGGGAAAATATAGATAAAACCCCACAGATGCGGATAAGGCGGTCTACGTGACCAAAAACATGGAATCGGGAGTCGGTTATGTAAGAGGAAGGTATTAGCACCCCTCACATCCATCGTACTCGATGGGACCTGTTTAGTTCTAAGTGTGTGTGTATATTCGCTAATTTCTAAGTTATAAAACGAAACAAAATTTGTTTATTATTTTGAGTTTGACACGGTTTCCGAACCGCGTGCCTACGTATTCCCTTGTGCAATGGGAAAGTCAAAACTCCGTAGTTCTTCTTAAAAATGTTTTAAGTTGGTTGTGTTGATTTTATAAGAAAAATCGTGCATTAGACATTTCAAATGTTTGAACTTAGACTTGTTTAGTTTGTTTGAAAAGCTTAAGTCCTCGTTCGTGTTTGAAATGGCTATTGCACACTCTTTGTAAGAAAAGAGTTTGATGATCGCATATGAGCGATAAAAGGGTTTGAGTGAGTTGAGTTATTTTTATGTGGGAGACGAGTATTGGACCATAAGCGTTCAACGGCTAACGTCCCAATTACTCGGATGAGTGGACAGAACCATCCTAATCATCTTTTTCTACCCAAAAAGTTTGTTAAGAAAAGGTGAGGTGAAACAAGGTTCACGTTAATTTAGATTCAATTAAGAAACCAAACGTACAGTCGAGGGTCGATACAGGACTGACTACCATACGTTTGGGAAGAGAAAGAAGTGGAGTATTTATTTAAGAAATTTTTTTGAAAATAAACTCGACGTTGGATCGAGATTTAGAAATTTAATTATGAAAGTGTTTTAGATGGGGTTTGGTAATGGACCGAGAGAAATGAGAGAAAAACGAATAAATAATTGTGAACATTCGTGGAAGTAGAGAATAACCCGATAAAAGCCCATACAAAGTGGCTATATGTATGCTCCTAGAAAGTGGGACTAGCGTGACACTAGTATTCTAAACGATCGATTGGAACAATCGACCGGATAGTTGTCGCTGTAGAAAAGCCCAGGACCAAACTACGAATGTGTGCAAGTGTGCATTGTGTATGTTTACGTGTTCCTTGATGAGGAGCCCAAGAGGAGGCTATGTGTTCTAATTGAATGATAAACACGTGATGTAACGGTAATTAAAACACACACACATAAATAAATTCCTAAACTATTACAAGTTTGTAAATTAGGATGTATCAAATTGAAAAGAGAGATAAGAGCTTAAATAAACAAGCAATACAACCCAATCGAATTAATTTGAATAATCGAATAAATTGCAATGCGCTTCAAGTAGTCTTCAAGATTAGATACAACTTGACTCGTCAGATGAATGTGAGATAAGGGTCCCTACATTGCATGATATACAAACAAAACATATGCGGAGAAAGTTGAAATGCTCAAGTATCAATTACTGTATTTTACTAGATTAATTAGAATAGATTTATATAGAAATCATTCTAAGGCAATCGGTATATTACAATATAATTTTATTTACAAATAAAAATAGCAAAGTAGAATCAAGAGTATTATGTATAATTATATTTACAAGATCTAATATAAAATAAAAATACTATATATAATTATATTTACAATAATAAATAAAAAGTAAAAATACTAAGTATTTATATTTATATATACATTACTAAATATAAGAAATAAAAATACTAAGTATCATATATTTACAAAATTAAATATGCACCACAAAATATCAAAATACTAATAGAAATAGTAATTCAACATTTAAAATGCTAAGGCAAGTGTGGATGCACTAATTGGAAGTGAGTGTTTTGAATAATCCTTGAAGATCTTCACAAGTAACAAACTTGTTAGTAGCATTAGTGGGATGAAATTGAAATTAAAATGAGATGGAAACAAATTAGAACATAATTAGTAATTCAATTTCACAATTACAAGCAACAAGAATGCATAGATAAGCAAGAACTAAAGTCAAATTATCAAATGAAATCAAATTGAATTAGCAAGGAAATGATAAGTTGCTACAAAATTTCAATCACATTGTAAACCAAAAATTCACATGAAAAGCTCCGATCTCAAGCACACACAACACAATTCAAAAATTGATGTAATTCAATCCGAATCAAAGTTTTAGTATCGGAAAAGTGGTGAATTGACATTTGATTCAAATCACAACTACATCAATTCATGAATTCCCGTAATTCTCATCAACATTCAACAATTCAAGTAAATCGAGTTACACTCCGACACAAACAACCAATAATAATTATCATCCGAAGTTGCATATTTGAATCACAACTCAAAATCAATCAAAATAATGAGTAAACAAGTGGTAAACATGCATTAGAACACTCACTTTTAAATCCGGGCAGCAACTAATGAGAATGACATGAAGCTTCGAAATTAATCCAAAAAATATTCAAACTCAATTGAGAAACCAAATTTATTACATCCAAACCCAAGTTCAAATGGAAGTAAAGGTAACAATCTCCTTCAAGCCAACCCAAACATCTCAACATAACAATCAAAATTAGAATCAATTGGAATAACGCCATGGAATTAACATAAACCGAATTAAAGGCTTCAAATGCATGCGTCCATACAACTTTCGAAATCCAAATTAAGTATAAACTTCGAAATTGCAACGCAATAGAAAAGGCAATACAATATGCATCCATAGTTTCTAGGTTGTATCTTACACGGATAAATGTGATATAGACGTTAAACCATCATCGAAACTAGTATGGAATCCTCATCTCAAATTCAATCAAAATTAGAATAACATAATAACGCGGTGTCTCAACGGTTTCTCGGCTAGTTTCTACGCGAATAAACACGGAAACAACATCACCTTCATCGAAACTAACAAAAATATACTAATGCTATCATCCTATTCCAACGTAATTACGCAGAGCTTAGCATAGACTTGACACAAAGCACGAATTCAAAACTCAGAACATAATTATTGTATTCAAAACTATGAAGTGTTTTCTCTAATTTTACTCAAACATCATATCGTTCCAAATTAAAAGACAACGCAATCAAGCTGACGGCTCCAGAGATTCATACACAGTCATATCAATTCAAATCATAACTATTCATTACAGAAACTTGATAACAACTCCATTTAATGAATCAGAAGATATCGAAAATTACCGAAATGCTGAAGTCGGAGGCAGCTGTATTGGTGAGTCATTGATTGAATTGGAAAGTGCTTTGAATCTCCTTCAATCGCGGTAACGTTACAGGAAGAGGAAGGATGACTCTTTGCCATGAACAACCCACTGAATGCCAATCATGAACCCTTCCGAACGAAACTCAGATGCTGCCAAAAATGTGTCGAACCTGCTTGTATGGAGACAAATTGCAGAAGTGGAAATTGTACGAAGCAGAATCGGAAACTGTACTAGTGTTGTGCTTGTTCCCCCAAAATTAATCTCAACTAATCAGCAATGCGTTTATCTTGACATACACTATGGAGAAGAGATTCCTTGAGTTAGATAATACACCTATGCTCCCTATACCTCCATAGATTAAGAGAGGTAGGAAGAGCAAAAACAAACCCTTCGAGCTCATCATCCTCTACCTTCACAACAGTCCCTACAGTGATTATTAACAGAGGGAGTTATGTTGATTCCGTCAAGGTGTTGTTTGAAGTTTGAAGAGAAGATGGTTTTGGAGTTGAGTGAAAGAGAAGATGGAGGGTTCTGTCGGCGTGGATGTGAGTAGTAGTGGATGGAGGTTGGATTGTCGAGAGGTTACATACAGAGAGATGGTTTAGATAGAAGAGATGAAGGTGAGACAGGGTGAGTTTCGGTGGTGTCTCTGGTTTATGGTGATGTGAGGAGGCAGTAGGAGGGAAAGACGAAGTTGTTGAGAAGACAGAAGGAGAATGACGATGGTGGGGGAAATGTGATTCGACGAGGTTGCTGGGAGAGTAAAGGGGTAGCCGTAGCGGAGTATGGATGAGGGTTTGTGGTTGAGATGCTGTGAGTGAAGGGATTCTAGACGTTACAAATGGAACGGTGAGAGGATGGTGTTTCGGATGTGGAGGGCAGAGTTATGGAGAGATTGAAAGAGGTTACGGCGAGTGATGAGGTTTACGGAGGGGTGAGGAGCGAGTGAGAGAAAATGGAGGTTTACGGTGGTTACAGTGAGGAGGAATGGCGGAACATAGGGTATGAAGATGAAGTTTGGTTGGCGAGATAGGTGAATCACGGATGGCAGTGAGGGGTTTGAAGAAGTTCGGCGGTGGGGCAGGAGGAGAAGATGATGGTGGTTATGGAAGTAGGCCGCGGTCGGTATATAGCAGCGGTGGTTGGTGTTTGTAGGGATGATGAGAAATAGGAGTGAGGGTTGATGTTTGTAGAAGAGAAAGATAACTTATTTTTTTGCTTGCTGCCTCCAACGGTTTTCGTTTTTTCCCCCCTTTTGTAACAGTAACACACATGTATTTATAACATAAATTAGGTTTTAGACAATTTTTTACAAATGCCAAAAATGCCTTTTTTATAAAATGGGCCATAAAGCCCAAGAGATAAAAAAAAATCTATCCAACAATATTTTTGTTTTGATTTTTATAGATAAAAATTGGACACTTAAAATTGTCAAAAATGATATAAATTTGAACATTAAATTATCCAAAAAATAAAATGAGTACATCAAAATAAATTACGGGTATCATAGATTAAATAAAAATTATCGAAATGGTTACAATCGAAATAAAATGATAATAAAGAATACCCGGTTGTAAAACACTTACGGTTAAAAACGAGACTTCGAAATGTACCAAAAAATCAGAGAGAACACATTTTTATGATCTACGCGACACGTAGATTCATAAAGTAGTGACTAAAAGGCGGAAGCTTGAAATATTTTTTCTGCTAATTTTCTGCACAATGTCGAATCTCTTTTAACAGTCTGTTTATAAAACCGAAAATTCAATGTTATCGACATAAAAAAAACTCAACATGATGCAAGAATCAAGTAAGGAGATAAAATTGCATGAAGTGAAACATCGGATATTTTACAACTTCAAAATGATGCAAATGTCAATTTAAACTGACTTTTGGTCAACTTAAATATGACTAATGATGTAGATGCGATGAATGAATGACTGTTTAATACTAATGACCCAATGGGAGCATATGTAGATGAATATGATGCCTAAGTCAGATAACTTGAAGTTAGGAGGGCAAATTTTAGGGTGTGACAGGGTGGCTATACATCCGTTTATTTATTTCACTTTAATTGATAATATTATAAACGAATTATTTGAATTTGAAAAACAAACAGAAATCGCGCGCATGAACATCATCTTCTCCAACCTTCATCAATCCATGGATTCTTCATTTCTCAATGAAATTAAAAGTTGTAAACATCAAACTTGCTTGTTTTGAACCCAGGAATATGATGGTGGTGTTTAATTTCATTTATTTTGAACTTAAGATGATTAATTTTGAATGAGGACAGATGAACCCTAATTCTAAGAATCAATATGAAATCGTGTATGGATCATGATTTGTGAAATTGATTGAGGGTTATCATTTAGTATGAGTGCAAAAAGAAGATGGCCAAGCAATTTTTCATCTGTAATGCACGAATCATAGAGTTCAAAGTTTGAGCAACTTACCTCTTCGAACTGAAATCGAATTCTTAGTTAGAGTTTTTCCAGAAGTTGTTTGATGGTTGCTATAGCTTCTCTGGACCTTATGGAAGATGTGGAAGTGATTAGCTTGCTTTGAAATGGTCTGGAACTTTCTACCCAAGTCGAACTGCAGTTTCTTGAAGTGAGTTTCGAATTTGGAGTTGGTGTTTTTGCAGGTCAGTGATGAGTACTTGGATCACTCATATGAAGTGTATGGATGATGTTTAAAGTGATAAATCAAGGCTAGCACGAGTAGATTGAGATATGGGAAGTTAAGGCTCAATTTACAAGTTTATGGATTTTGGAGTATGATTCTGAGTTTGGATAGTTTTTCTGGTGGTTTTAAGTTTTAATCTACTTCTAAATGATGTTTATAACATGTTAGAAACTTAAGTTTGCTCAGAATTTGCAAGGTTTGAAGATTGCAAAATTTCCCTCTTTGAACTTTGAAACTTGGAATTTAAGAAAGAAAGAAGGAAAGCTTAATTATAATAGCTTTGGTGTAGTTTCAAGATGAAGAAATGACCTCTATTTATAGCCCAAGAAATCTGAATGACAAGGCAAGGTTATCATTGAGAGAGCTTTGTAACTTGCTTAAGTGGTAAGAAGGAATCTTTTGCATTTAATGCAACAGTTACTTTCTAAACATGGTTAAAATTTTCTCTTTGATTCAATCCTCTTCTCAATCATGCCTAACTGATATTTATCAGTTTGTTACCTATCTCTAAGTGATGACAAGGCTTCTAGAAGAGAGGTTTGGGGAAAATGACTTATAATTTTGATAGATGATCTTGGAATTCCATGGTTTTGGAGCTCTATGTTTCAAAATCAAAAGCCTAGCTAGACAAAGTGTTTTTGCAAGTTTTTGGATGTTTTAGAAAGCTTGTAACAAGACCTACAACTTTCATGTTTTGATTTTTTTCTGAATCCAAATGGATCTAGGTGAAAAATGGCCATGAAAGTGAGGAAAAACCATGTTTCTTAACACTTGAAAATTTTCTAAGTGTTAGAAAAAATTCAAATCTTGACTTTTTGTTGACTTTTTCACATTTCTTGATTTTTTATGATCATGATGGATTATTTGAAATGTTTTTATGATTGAAAAAGTTTAGTCTTGAAAAAGTTGACCAAAAGTCAAAGTTTGACTTTTTTGAGCAGATGAATTTTCATCAGATGGTTCAAAATTTGTCTGATGAAGAAACATGGATTTTGCAATGTTTTGAATCACGAAATTAGGTCAAGATGTTGCATTGTAGATGTTAAGATCAATCTTCAAGAAAATAGGTCATCCATTGAGCAGAAAGTCAATGATTCTCTATCTTTGATCAAAACCCTAATTGGTCGATTCAAGGTAGATCATGAGAAAAAGTTGGGAATCTGAGGATCAAATGTTGATGATTGATTAAGATAGATCAATTGAGGTGAGTGGAAACTCAAACCCTAATTTATCACATCTTGAACAGATGAAATTTTGAAGAAACCCTAATTTTGACTTCTAGAAGCCACGCACGATCTATTCTGTTCTGAAACTGTTAGTGATGCAGTGATGCAAATGTAAAGTGGTATCTTAGGTCAAAAATTGGGGTATGACAATTATCATGATCTCATCTTGATCCTCGAACGAAACAATGTGAACTAGAAGTTCAAAAGATAATTCACTTGCAAAGCTTAGAAAATCAACTACCAAATGCATTCACTAATCCAAAAGGTGTGACTAAATCATATATACCAGTTGCAAATGCTCCAATAAAAATGGATATCCCTGTTGGACAATCCAGTGAGTCTCAACCACGCTTGAAGCGTGGCAGACCAATTAGTTCCAAAGATAAAAACCCTCGAATAAAAAAGGGAGCTAAGAATAAAGATGGCCCAAGTGAGGATACCAGAAATCTAAAAGAATTTTCAAACATAACAAATATTTAATCTCAAGAAGAGATTGATCATGTACCTGAAATTCATGAAAATAAAGAGATCTCGATAAATTATGTCCAAAATGGAATACAATGGAACCGACACGAAGTCGACATTGATGATATTTTTCGTGCAATATAGCGTTAAATATGATAAATGACAAAGAGGATCATGAACCAATTGAAGCAGAATTAAACTCACTCTACAAAAGACAAGTTTTTGGACCTGTAGTCCAAACACCTCAAGGTGTGAAGCCAGTTGGTTTCAAATGGGTTTTCGTGAGAAAGCGAAATGAAAATAATGAAATTGTGAGATACAAAGCTCGACTTGTCACTCAAGGATTTTTGCAAAAACCTGGAATTGATTTTGATGAGACATACTCACCTGTAATGGATGCAAGCACTTTTCGGTATTTAATAAGCCTTGTAGGACATGAAGGGCTTAATTTGCACATGATGAATGTTGTAACAGCTTATCTATATGGTTCACTTGATAGTGAAATTTACATGAAACTCCCTGAAGGGTTCAATGTACCAAATGCACATAATTCCGAATCTCGAGAAAACAACTCCATAAAATTGAACAAATCTCTTTATGGGATGAAATAATCTGGACGCATGTGGTATAATCGTCTTAGTGAATATTTGCTTAGAGAGGGGTATACAAATAACTCCATTTGTCTTTGTATTTTTATAAAAAAATCAGGAAAAGAATTTGCAATAGTAGATGTCTATGTTGATGACATAAATATTATTGGAACTCCTAAAGAGCTTCCAAAAGCTATGAATTGCTTAAAGAAAGAGTTTGAGATGAAGGACCTAG
This sequence comes from Vicia sativa, assembly GCA_021764765.1. Lineage (NCBI taxonomy): Eukaryota > Viridiplantae > Streptophyta > Magnoliopsida > Fabales > Fabaceae > Vicia > Vicia sativa. The sequence goes on along the minus strand of CM038797.1, from coordinate 90,007,728 downwards.
GAAAGACAAAATTATGTCTAGGTTTATAAATTGAGCATTTGGACAAAGGAATATTTGCACATCAAGTATATATATATATATATATATATATATATATATATATATATATATATATATATATATATATATATATATATATAAAGGTTTTAAAATGCTTCTATATGGAAAAGTGTCACCCATTGTCTACTCCAATGGTTGTTAGATCATTAGATGTAGAGAAGGATCCTTTCAGGCCTCAAGAAAAGGATGAAGAATTGCTTGGTCCTTAAGTACCATATCTTAGTGCGATTGGAGCACTAATGTACCTTGCTAATTATACACGTCCTGATATATCATTTGCGGTCAATATATTAGCAAGATAAAGTTCTTCACCTACACGAAGACATTGGAACTGAGTCAAACATATACTTCGTTATCTGGGAGGTACAATAGACATGGGTCTGTTTTATACCAAAGTATCCAAACTCAAATTAACAAGTTATGCAGGTGCAGGTTACTTGTCAGATCCTCACAATGGTAGATCACAAACAGGTTATTTGTTTACATGTGGTGGTACAGCTATTTCATGGAGATCAGTGAAACAAACAATAGCAACAACATCATCTAATCATGCAGAACTTTTAGCACTGCACGAGGAAAGTCGAGAATGCGTCTGGTTGAGATCCTTAATCTAACACATACAAAATACTTGTGGTTTATCTTCAGGAAAAATAAATTCAATGACCATATATGAAGATAATACTGCATGCATCACTCAATTGAAAGATGGTTACATTAAAGGAGATCGAACAAAACATATCTCTCCAAAGTTCTTTTTCACTCATGATCTTCAAAAGAACGGTGATATAAACATCCAACAAATTCGTTGATGTGACAATCTTGCAGACCTTTTCACAAAGTCACTTCCAAGTAGAACTTTTAGTCAACTAGTACAAAAGATTGGTCTTCATCCTCGAAGAAATAATCGTTCAGCTGAGGGGGAGAAATAAATTTGTTTTAAAAGGATATTGTACTCTTTTCCCTTCACTAGATTTTTTCCCACTGGGTTTTTACTAGTAAGGTTTTAACGAGGCATATCCAAAACAAACATCCAAGGGGGAATGTTATGAATAATTGGATGATTTGTCTCCCAATAACTTTATTCCTTATTTAATCAATTTGTATTTATTACATTATTTGTATGATGTCCTATAAATAGGACCTATTTCATTGTATACGATTACTTCGAATAAAAATACAGAATCATTCTATCTTCCTCTCTTCCTATATTTCTTATTTCTCTGTATTTCATAATAGTTTTATTGTTGTTGTTATATTAAATGTCTTTTAGACGATTCTGGTTTATTTTCTCTCATTCTTCAGGGCATTGTTTTAAAAATTGCATCGAACATCAAATCGGTGAAGGTATTAAGTCACTAGTTTATTTATCGAACAACTTGGTCACTGGTCGAACTACATAACTAAACTGGATTAAACCGAATAACTCAGTTGAATAGACTGGTCTTTATAATAAAACTATATATGTATAAAACTTATTGAACCGGATGACTCAATCTCTACAAAATATAACTAGGATTTAAATTTTAAAAAAATGTCATATCATAAATAAATTCACAATTTGATAATTTAAATTTAAATTTTAAACATTTTGAAAATATTATATCATAAATAAATTTATAATTTAATAATTTAAATTTAAATTTAAAATATAGGTATCATATATAATAAAATAGTACATAATTACAAAGTCTAATCGCAACATAATACAATTGAATGATTTATAACAAAATAATCTCATTGTCTATTAAATTTAGTTTTAAGGAGTAAAAATTGTTTTAATATTGAAATATCCTTCTTCAATATCAAAACTATCTGCAACAAAATCAACCGCATCTGCAATATTTTTTCTGTCAATAATATAATTAAATAATTCATTTTTTATTTTTTATTTAAATATAATATTTTAATAAAATAATCAAAATGAATAAAAAAAGTAAACTATAGATTTTTTTAAAAATTAAAAAAATTTGAGTCAAAAAAATTAAAAAAAAAGAAGTTGAACCACCGGTTTTAGAAAACCTCCGATTTTTATAATTTTTACTGGTTCTTACCTGTTCATGCTGGTTCAATGACATATTCAATCCAGCAATTGAACCAGACTGGTTACCTGACCGGTTCCCGATCTGATTTTTAAAACACTGATTAATTGGGTGAAATGGCAAAACGTGTGTAGATCGATTGAAGAATGGGATTGGGATTAGAGACCTAAGGTTGTTTAATGTTGCGCTCCTAGGGATTAGAGACCAGAGATGCTATTTTCGAATTTTCACATTTCAACTGTATGAGATAATGGCATCTATGTAGTGTCGCGCTCTCATTCGACCAAGTCGTTTCCACTACTCCAAAAAGTGGGTTACTGTTCTGTTCTTTTTGTGACGTAACACAATCATGATAGCGTACCACACTTTTCTCTTCGAGATGTGAGACCATTAATGTTGGTCATGATTACAATTTAGTGGCAGACATGGCCCACCACGCTTCCGCTGCAATTTGACTACACGTGTCCTTCGACCTGACACGATCTCTAACCTAGGAAATCACAAAGTACTTTCCTTTACTTTTCTTCATTTCTCCACAGGTCTATAAATACCTGTTTTCCTCGTTTTCTTCTTTTCTTCTTCCGCTTTCTTCACTCTTTTGCCAGAAACCACTCTTTTTCCATAAAAACCCAGAAATATTTCAACCTCCATTGTTCACTATCTCCAAGCTCTTCCTACTCCTTCCAATGGCAAGCCAACACGTTCAAACTGCTCCAGCAGAAACCTACTTAATCCGCCATGTCGATGGCAAACCCTACGTGCCAGAACCCTCTTTCTCAAAAGAGAAGACCAAGATTCGGCAGTCTCAGGTATTAATTCCTTTTAATCTCGAAGGAAAATCCTTAGCTTTTTTGGGCTCTCTTCCCGCAGATACACCCTCCGAGATATACGTAGATGATAGAGGGGTTTTTCCCCACCAACACTGCAACCAAACCAATAGTCACTTCTTCAAAACCTATTACTTTACAATACATTGATAGGAATTTCCGAACCACCCCTCCCCTAAACTGTCCTAAATTCAACGCGTGGATGACACTCCTAGAAACAAAAAAAAAGGAACACTAGGAGGCATTGGGCATTGATACACTGATGGAACTCTCTCGCTGTGGCCAACCCTACTTTAGCAGCATGCTATTGGCTGCTTTACATTTTTGGGAGGGTTCAACGAACACCTTCCACACTAGGTGTGGTATGATTACTCCCACTTTGCTTGATGTTACTGTTATCACATGATTGAAACCTAATGGAAAGGTTTTCAACCATATTGAGGCCGACCCTCTGCCTATCAAATTCGACGTTGGTTAAAGTAGAAACTCAACGTACAATAATTTCATCGACCACCATAAACAAGAATCTGGTCCCATCATAAATGAAGAGCACATAGCGTTTCTAACTCTCTGGATCTCACATTTCATTTTTTGCTCTAGGTCAGTGCAGGTGGCCAAACAGTTTTCTTACCTTGCTACTCAATTAAACAATGGTGAGAATATTGCTTTAGGCCAGCTGATCTTGGCCTCCTTATACACCTCCCTAACTGAAGTTTCCAACCAAATCAAAAGATTCGACCCTAAGAATCCAAAGAGAAGAAATGTTTTGATCCATGGTCCTTTTTGGCTTCTACAATTATGGATGAATGCCACTTTTGCTGAAGATCTTAAACCCTTCAAGAGTAGGAAAATAGCCTGCCCCCAAAATCAAATGCATATAGTTTGGCAACGTCTCCTGCCACTGACCTCGATCGACAAAACCTCTCCAAACCCCGAGATCTTCAAACTAATGTTCAACATTATGTTGACAAGGGTCGACTTTACACCTTCAATGGCTCCATTTGCTGATGGAAAAAGTGGCCCAGAATGGCTTACCAAATTATTCCCCCCAGTAGAAGAGAAACACAGGAAAAGATCTTTGATTTGCTGGAGACGCTTTTTGACTCCCCAATTCTTAACTTATGTGATTGTCGGCCTAAACCCAGCTCTAGTTGCTTATCAGCCTAACTTTGTGGCCCGATAATTTGGGTTGTTCCAAATTGTTCCCAAATCTCTATTCAATTCTCAAGAATTGTTGGCCGACATCGTCTCCGACCAACCTTGGGATTCTGTGAAAGAAGATGTTGACACCCTCTGGGCAAAAAGGCCTATAGTTACCTTTACTACTTTTCAACCATCCTTTTACTGTACCAAAGAATTTAGACTTGGTGGCAGTCGTATTATATTACTTTTGTTGGTGACTGTGATACGGTGAACTGACTTTGTAGGATTTTTGTATCCAAATGTGCGGATAGCAAGAGTCGCCACCGACTTTTATTTTTATCCAATTAAGGGAAGGTAAAAGTAACAGAAAAAGACCTTCGTTAGATTACGAGTTCGGGAGAATGGTTATGAAAAGGGAAGGTATTAGCACCCCTTTCCATCCGTAGTTATCTACGGGCTCTTAGTTGCTCTAGATCACTTTTTAAAATTGCTTTCTGTGTGTTTGACAAAAATGTTTTGAAAAGAGGCATTTCACTTTGACTTTGTAATGACTCATGTAGGAGTGTATACAAAGTGTTCGGAAATGTTTTTGTTTTGAAAAGAATTTGAACTTTGAAAAAAGTGTGTGGTGTGAAAAGTATTTGGTTTAGAGCAAGCAACTAAAAGTCTTATTTACCCACTCAGAATTGGTCGTTTTGTTGTACTTCTACGTTCCTTTAGAATAGCGCTAGCCATACCATTAGTTAGTAGGTATCTCCATTCGTTGGATGTAAGCGGGACATTCGAAGGGACATCGGGTGGTCATAGAAAGCAACTTGTAGGAAGTATCCTAGCACATTCGAAGGACTATCATCATTTTCGTGGCGACAATCGAGGTCAAGATCATGTATTCGGAGCGACATCGTGGGTCTTATGATCTTTGTATCGAAGGGACTATGATGATTTGTTTGGAAGGCAACGGTGCTAGAATACCTCTACGTTCGAGGGACATGACCATTTTGAATCGAAAGGCATCGGGAGAGAATTCCCCTAAGGGGTGCATGTGTGAAAGAAGTGTATTGAATTCAGAATATGTTATCTTGAAGATTAGTGGGCTATGTTCATTGTTATCTTGCCATACACGCCTAATTACTAGCAATTGATAGGGTGCGGAAATTAAAATGCGGAATGTAAAAGCGGAAATGTAAAGGTGCGGAAAGATAAACCTACGCTATTACATGGCTTTGGGGCAGATACATAATTTAAAATGCGAAAAATAAAACCCTAGATTAAACTATTACAACCCATGAACAATTACATTATTGGAAAAATAAAACGATAAAAAGAAGACGTCCGAATCGGAGCAACCTGTGAAAGAACAAGAAAATCGGAAAATGCAATATGAATCGAACAAAAGAAAAATGTTAGAAAAATGCAAATTTTAATATGAGAAAATTAATATATGCTGGAAATAAGATAAATATGCTAAAACAATTTTTTTGGGATTTTTGGCAAAGTTTTAATAATTAAAATGCAATTAAAAGTGAATTAAATGCAAAAATAAAAATAAAATAAATATGCATGCAAAAATTATATTTTTAAATTTATTAAATTAAATAAACATTTTTGTGAAAATAATGTAAAAAGAATAAATATATTTGTTTATTTTTTAATGCAGAACAAAAATCATGAAAATAATTAAAATAGGATGGAAATATTAAAAATAAGAAAATATAGGAAAATATTGAAAAGTTGAAGTTTGGAAAAGGAAAAGCAAAACCAGCGCTGGGAAGGATCGAACAGGGGACATGTGAGAGTATCTTGGAACAGGGAACGACTTAACCACCACGCCATATGTCATCTGGTGTTATGGAATGAAAACATGGGATCAAGAGTGCACACGCGTCGCAGCTTGGGGAGGTCAAAAACACAGTCAGCCGGTGGGGTCCTTTGACTTATGAATGAGCGAATCGGAACGCGTTCTTACGCCACGTGACTTCCTCGCCGGTCAACATATTCAACGATCAAGCCACAGCTCGGTCGTCTTCTCCGATGGCCACGATGATCAAACACGCAAAACACGAAATTTAAAGAGCAAAGGATACCTACCCCCTAAAGGACCCTCTGAATCCATTGGTGATGTCTATTTGCCCTAAAATGCACATATAAAATTGCTCGATTCAAACGACTCTAAATGCCCTAGCTATGGTGATTTGAGTTCTACGTCTAAACTTGCATGTAAGGCTTCATTCATGACCTAACAAGCATCCTGGATCAATACAAACACACAAAAACGTTAACAATGCATGAAATATTGAAATCAAATTTTAGAAGAATTACAAACCGGTGAAGGTTCAAACCACGATACGGGTTGTTGTAGGCTTGAGTAAGAGTATGGTTCGACTCACAGGAACCTCACGAGCAAGGCGGATGGCTAGATCGGTGAGAACGGTTTTAAAATTCGAATTTTCAAGATTCTTGAAAAATTTTGCAAGAGTTGGGGTTTGTTTTTAGGTTAGGGTTCGTTTCCATGCTTGTACACAATGCTGAGTATTTATAGAGAGGATTGGAGAGGAAAAAAGGAATGGACAAGATTTGATTTGGAGCATTCAATATTTTTCAAATAAAAATCAAATTTTGAAAGAAATTTGATTTTCTCCTTCAATGCATGATCAAGCACGAATTTGGCAAGTATCTTGGACTTTCTTGGACATTAAGGAACATATAAAATCAGCCCTTTTAGAAAAAATATGATTTTCATATTTTATATAATTTAATTTTGAATTAAATGTTCTAAAATTCAAAATAAAATCAATAAAATAGAAAATTGCCATGGTCAAGCATTTATGGGTCAAAAATATTGTCATGAACAAGTTTGGATCAAAAGATTATAGGCCCATTTGGAAAATTTTGCATTTTGACCAAAATGTCCTTTTGTGCACAATTGTCCAAAATTGCCCAACTTCTGAATGGTGTATCTTGCTCAGTTTTCCACATTTTTGAGTGTTATTAGACTTTTTGGAAAGCTCTAAGAGTCCTCTAACCAATGCCTTTGGTTTCATCTCAATTGGAGTTACCATGCTCAATATATCTTCAAAACAAAAAGTTGACTTTTTGTTGACCTTGAAAATGACCTGTAATGTTTTGAGCTATACCTCTCAAATGAAGCATTTTTTGGACATTCTTGTGAGACATGAAGTTGTAGAGAATTGAATTTCCTTCAAAACAAGAGGTGGTGGAAAAATTTCTGAGAAAGTATGAGAAAATTATGATCAGTCAAAGTTCAGTTGACTTTTCACCTAGAAACCCTAATTTAGAAAGTTTGACTTTTGAGCAAATCTTGAGTTTTCTTGATGAATCATGACCAACCCTTGATCAAATGATGAATGTAACTTCAAAATGAGGATGTTGACCAAAAATTATGAAGTTTGACTGTATGTTGACCATAGTTGACTTTTTGTCCAATACACCAGATTTTCAAACATCTGAGCAATTGTCTGAGGAAACTTGACTTGTGAAGCTTGAAACTTGACATGGAGAATCTTGGAAGCATATGAGGAGGCATTAAGGCCATTGGAGATGTTGGAAATCCATCTTGACTTGAGAGATACCAAACCCTAGTTTGGGTTGATTGTCTAGGAGAGAGTTTATCTGATCAACTCTTGAGGAATCCTTGAGCATAGATGTATGAAATCTTTTGAGAAGATGGAGGGCAAATTTTGGGGTATGACAGTGACTCCGACAAGAAGATAACTGAACTGGCTATTTCTCTTGACAATTTTTCAGGGCAAGCCGACAAAATGTAAGGCCACCAACATCAAGCAGATTCAAGCTTTCTAGAAATACTTTAGGGTGGTGTGCTTACCAAATAATCTTCATCGAACCATTCATGATGCGGCCTAAGAGATAAAGGAGAAGGTAACCAAAAGGATTCCACAACTTGAAATTCCTGGTTATGCGAAAGACAAGTATCTTTATTCACTTCATTTTGGAAAAATCAAATTTCCTCCTTTTCCGACAAGCCCACTAGCATTGGCTTTTTGCCATCCTATCCCAGACTGGTGGTATAGCTCTTGGTCAAATGTTCAAAATGCTTACAAAAAGAAAGCTGACATGGTGGTTCCGATGAAGCATTGGTTACACGACTACCTAAGTTTTCTGCATATTGACCTTAAATATGTGAGAGAGCTTGTTGTAGTACCTCATGGTAACAACTTCTCGAAAGCTTAATTTCCTTTTTAACTTTGACTTACACACTTATTTGACTTATCCATTTTTCTTCTAGCTATTCCTCTGCCACAGGTAGTCTCGAAGAAAATTCCTGCTATCAAGAGCCAGGAAGGCCCGTCGACTTTACATGTCGATACTGCTAACAAAGAAGGTCCTTCACCCTCAAAGGTAATCCTTACACTTACACCTCTGTCCATATATTTTTTTGGTTCAGTATTTCTTAGTTGGTCGACATCTTATAGTTCACCCGTATCCATACTCCATCTGATGACGAACCAATTTCTTCTTCGCTTAAGAAGACTAACTCTTCTGTAAGTATATTTTTTATTATATTCGACACTCTATGGCTTGAAAGTTACTAATGTTTCCTTTGTGTACCAGAGTCGAAAAGGCTTAGAGGATTCGACTGCTCCCTCCAAAACATCCAAAAATTCCAAGAGGGACAGGAAACACCACTGATTTGAGAGGACTGAGGTAAGCATTATTTAACCAGATCGTTTTGACCAATGCCATGACTTCGACTTAAACATACTTTTTATATTCTTAGCCATCACCTAACGATTAGTCTCCTCCATAATCCCAAAAATCCAAAAGCCACGAGAGGAAGCAAACTTCCTCTTCTAAAGACAAAGTGGCAAAAAAAGAAGAAAAAGAAAACCCTTATGGCCTAAGACCTTGGAGTGAAGGTCGGCGACCAAATTGAAGCAACAACCGACATCAACGATCACCCTCTTGTCACAAAACGGAGAGGTAAAGTGCTCTTGGCTAAATGTTTTGAAGCCGACCTACACTTAGTTACTGACAATATAATGATAAATACAGCCTTCGTCAATCCGACCAAAGTCCCCATAATTGGCGAAGCTAAAAATCCAGTAGGGAATACTGTTGTTGCTTCTATCGAAAAGGGTGAGCCTGTCAATCCTAGCCCAACGCCATAGGTATTTACTAAATTATTTACTTCTTTTTCTTTTGTTTGCTAATTTCATCTGGCTAACATCTGTTTTGTTTTCCTTAGGTCGACGCTTCTAACCCTCAACAAAGCGTGGAAGACTACACTCCCCTATTAGAAGTTTCTTCACCTCATCACCATCAAACTATCGACGTAGCCGCTGGTGAGTTTCTTGACCTAATTGTTTTGGATACTCTTAGTGACTTTGATTCGGTCACTAGTCCTGCTAAACATAAGGGTTATAGTTCGACTAGCTCTGACTCTAGCCTTTTAGATTCCCTGCAGGGTTCAAAGGCGGCTGAAAATGTCACCACTTCACAACATTCTCGTCCTTCCGAAGGTACCCTTGATCTTTCTCCTGAAAAGAAATCTAGATCTCCTTCTCCCAAGCTCATGGCTCAAAAACCTACTAAGGAGAAAAGAACCGAATCAACTGTCCCTTCAGAGGAAAAGAAGGTTAATTCACCAAAGCCCTCCACAGAAGAGAAGGTTGACTCGCTAGTGTCGACCCGAGAGGATCTCTACACTTCTACATTGTAAGCACTAGCAAGGTTATACAACTTTGTATATACTCATACTCTCTCTTCTGGCTCCTATCAATCCCAAACTCACAACAAAAAATTAGGCCTGAAGGTACAAAGCTTAAACAATTGACGGATAAAATCTGAACTCACGCTTTGAGCCCTGGTCTGCCTTATTTGCTCCATGAAGACTCAACTCTCGGCTCAGAACTTATAGATGCTCTTACTCAACAGAAAAGCCTTGAGACTTCTGATTCATCCAGACTTATGATGGCGACGTTTGAGAAAATTCTTCTTTCTTTACTTGAAAATGTCAACTGTGTAAAGAAGAATGAAGCATTGGTCGAGGAGAAACAAGCTTTGGTGAATGGGAATGTGGATGTGGTGGTAAAAGTCGAGACATTAATCAAAGGATTAAGGGCACAAATTAATCATAAACGCCAAGAACTTACTCCTAAAAGGAAAAGAGCTACTGAAATATGCAGTCGAATGGCCGAATTATGCAAGGAAATGACTGCCTTAGGCGAAGAACTAGAAATTGTCACTAAGCAAGAGGAGGAGCATAGCCAAGCTATCGCTTCGACTCAAACTGAAGTGCACAAGATGACTATGGATGTTGTAGCCGTTAGCACTGCTACCTCTAAAATCGAAGCGAAAATAGTGGTGCTTAAGGCGAAGGCAAAAAGCTTTAAAAATCATGATGTACGTCTCCATAGTGAACTAAGGTCTTTCCAGGATAAATTTCGACATTTCTGATTTCGGTGACCATTATTTTATGGCCTTTTTATGTAAAGTTATGTAAAGTTTAAACAATGGCTCTTTAGCCGATCTCAATGTAATACTTTTATTTTGCTTTTACTCTATATTTTATCTTTTGCACACATCTTATGCATGCTTGATTTGCTGGTTTCGACATAACTCTCTCCAGATTTTATTCGACGAATATTTATTCCGTCGAAATTGTAACTTCTTGAAGAATCAGTTTGTACTTCTTTAAGTACTTACCGTTTACCCTTAAAATTCGTCGGTCTGGGGCTAATTCTTCAAGTTCATAAGAGTTGTTTGAAAAGGCTTGAATTACCTTAAAAGGTCCTTCCCAATTTGGGGACCATTTTCCTAAGACTCTATCACTCATGTCCATAGGTAATATCACTTTCCAAACTAGGTCGTCGACAACAAATACCTTATCTTTCACCTTTTTGTTGTAGGCTATGGCAACTTTTTCCTTTTGTCTTCTCAATGAATCGAGAGCTAGCATACTCTCTTCATCTAAGTCGACTAGTTCGTCTGCCATCATTTTCCAGTAGTTTTCAGATGGTATCTCATGTTGTCTTTGAATCCTTACAGATTGAACATGTATTTCAACAAGCAACACAACATCGTGTCCATAAGCAAGTCGAAATGGTGTAGTTCCTGTCGCTTATTTGGGAGAAGTCCTACATGCCCATAAAGCTTGATCAAGTGTTTTATTCTAATTTATTGGCTTCTTTCCTACATGCTTCTTAATTAAGCTAATTATCACCTTATTGGCGGCTTTAACTTGGCCGTTTTCTTGAGCATAATAGGGAGTGGACGTTACTAACTTAATCCCAACTTCTTGCGTAAATTCTTGCATTTTCCGCCCACTAAACACTAATCCTTGGTTGGTTGTAATTGTTTCTAGAAGCCCAAGCCGACATATGATGTGATTTTGTATAAAATCAATAACACCTTCTTGGTCGACATTTGTCAAAGCCACAGCTTCGACCAATTTTGTAAAATAATCAATGCCAACTAAAATATACCTTTGTTATTTTGATGAAGCTGGTTTTATTTCTTCAATCACATCTAAAGTCCATCCTCTAAATGGCCAAGGTTTCACAATAGAATGCAACTCACTTACAGGGACATGTTGTATGCCCCCATGCATTTGGCATTCTTAGCAGCCTTTAGCAAATTCAATGTAATCTTTCAACATTGAGGGCCAATACACACCTGAGCGCATCAAAAGCCATTTCATTTTGTGCCCAGCTTCATGTGCGCCACATGCTCCACTGTGCACACTCGACACTACTGTATACGCCTCACTCTTTACAAGGAATTTGAGTAATATTCCTTCAGCAGTTTTCTTAAACAATTCGTTCTCTATCAGAACATAACCGAGGGAACGATATTTTATTTTTCGCTCTGTCGAACCCGTAGAAGAACATAAATAATCGAGCAATGGCTTACGCCAATCATTATCCTGCCCAATGTCAATTGTTAAAATTTGAAAATTTTCAGCATCTACAGTCCCTAATTTTATAATTGACAAATCTGAAGGATATAATAAAGTTTCTTGAACCTTCTCTCTTACCTGAATAGGTTCTTCATTTTGATCTTTCTAGTATCCTGAAGCTTTTTGTGTTAAATCATTCGCTTCTTAATTTTCTCGTCGAGGTATGTGTCGAAGACTCACTTTCTCGAATTTCTTAAGCAGCCTAACGGTGATCACAAAGTACATGATTAGATTCTCTTTAACACATTTATACTCCTTTGAGACTTGTTTAATCAGCAATTCCGAGTCTCCCATAATTTCGACGTTCCTTGCCCCTAATTCTAGCAGTAGTTAAAGTCCAGTTATTAAAGACTCATATTCTGCTTCATTATTAGTGCAAATGTCGTCGATTGTGTACTTGAACTCTGCCGGAATTCCATTGGGAGAAATTATGATTCCTCCTATTCCAGTGCCACCTTTATGGCTAGAATCGTCGAAGTATAACTTCCATGGCACTAAATCGACATCTTTGAGGTATAACAACCATTGAATGGTTGACAAGAAAGTCTGTCACTATCTGCCCTTTCATTGCTTTTAAAGGAAAATACGTCAGGGAAAATTCTGTTAACGCTAGTGCCCATTTACCAATTCAACTGTGTAAAATTGGTTTAGACAACATATGCTTAATAATATTGAAATAAGAAGATACATACACGTCAACTACCTTATATTGCTTCAGTTTGATACAAGAGAAATACAAACAAAGGCATAGTTTTTCTATATCACTATACCTAGTTTCAGGATCATTTAACATTTGACTAAGGTAATATACAGGTCTTTTGATACCATTTTCATCTTCTTGAACTAAAATACATCCTATAGTCGTATCTGAGGCCGCAATATACAACCTCATAGACCTATTTCTATTGGGAGGCGCTAAGATTGGAGGCTTCACTAAATAGTCCTCGATCTTGTCAAAAGCCTCTTGGTGTTCCTTTTGCCAAATGAAGTCCTCATTCTTTAGTCGAAGTAATGGTGAAAAGGCTATGGTTTTCCCACTCAAGATGGATATGAACCTACTTAGGAAATTTATTTTACCGAACAAAGACTGAAGCTCTTTTTTAGTCGACGGAGGTTTGACGTCCATGATGACTTTGTTTTTGCTTTGATTTACTTCTATGCCATTTTTGTGCACCACAAAGCCAAGAAAATCACCTGCCTGCACACAAAAAGCACACTTTAATGGATTCATTTTCAATCCATATTTCCTCATTCTTTCAAAGGATTTTCGAAGATGTTGTAGATGCGTCGATTTATTATTCGACTTTATTACTATATCATCAATATAAACCTGCATAAAATCTTCAATAAAATCATGGACATAGAGTTCATTACCCTTTGATAGGTTGCTCCAGAATTTTTGAGGCCGAATGGCATGACCACTCATTCATATGTTCCTAATGCCCCTGGGCAACGAAATGTCGTCTTTGGCACATCTTCATATGCAATAAAAATTTGGTTATAACCAGCATAAACATCAAGCATACTTAAATATTCGAAGCCAGCAGCAAAATTGACCAACATTTCTGCCACAGGCATAGCATATTCGTCTTTAGGAGTGGCAGCATTTGAATCTCTAAAATCAATGCACACTCTTAATTTTCCATTTTTCTTGATGACTGGCACAATATTTTCCAGCCATTTGACGTACCTTGTGGTTCTTATAAACTTTCTCTTGAGGAGCCTTTCGACTTCCTCCTTGATCTTCGACATTATTGCTGGAGCAAAACGTCGAGGTGTTTGCTTTACTGGCTTCTTTCCAACTTTTATTGGCAGTTTTAATTCGACCAAATCCCTGCTTAAACCAAGAATTTCATTATAGTCCCAAACAAAACAATCTTTAAATTCTTTTAATAAAGATATTACCTCAAACTTTAGTGTTTGGTCGATGTTGGCGCTGATATAAGTTGGTCGTTTCTCCCCATCTTCGCCAAGATTTACTTCTTCTAAGGGATCTTGTGGCTGCATCTTTTCAAGCACCATAGGGTCCTTTTCGAAGCCCAAAGGCTCATCATCATATATGTAGTTAAGACTTTGCTCATTGACGTATGTTATACCCCAAAATTTTCCCTCCTACTTCTCAAGACAATTCACATCTCCATAATTAAGGATTTCACAAGGGTTGACCGGACAAACCCTCTCCTAAGCAATCAATCCAAGCTAGGGTTTTTCTCCTCTCAAGTAAAAATAGATTTCCAATGCTTCAAGTGGTCATAATACCTCATCATATGTTTCAAGGGATCACCATGTCAAGTTTCAATCCTTACAAATCAAATTTTCTCATCCAATTGCTCAGATGGTAGAAAATCAATTGTATTGGACAAAAAGTCAATTGTGGTCAACATACAGTCAAACTTCATAATTTTTGGTCAACAACAATATTTTGAAGTAACATTCATCATGTGATCAAGGGTTGATCATGATTCCTCAAGAAAAGTCATGATTTGATCAAAAGTCAAAGTTTCTAAATTAGGGTTTTTTAGACAAAAGTCAACAGAACTTTGACCAAGCATAACTTTCACATATACTTTATCAATTTTTTTTCCACCAAAGCTAATTTGAAATGGAATTCAATTCTCTACAACTTCATGTCTCACAAACTTTGGCTAGAAATGCTTCATTTGGAAGTTATGGATCAAAACATTACAGGTCCTTTTAAAAGTCAACAAAAAGTAATCTTTTTGTAAAGAAGTGTTCATGAACATGAAAACTTCAATGAATATGAAACCAAACGGGTTATTTAGAGGACATATTGAGCTTTCTAAAAAGTCCAAGAACACCCAAAAATGTTGAAAATTGAGCAAGATACAAGTTGTGCAAGTTAGGCATTTTTGAGGAGGTGCATGAAGAGAAATACTAGAGAAAATCAATTTTTTTTCTAAATGAGCCTAACTTTTCTTGGTTCAAACTTGTTTCTAATCTAAATTAGAACCTCCAAGCCCAATGCCACGCCCTTGAGCTTTTTATTTTATTTATTTTGATTTTTATTCATTTAAAGTCAATTTAATTAAAATAAAATAGCAAAATTAAATCAATCAATGCAAGGTGGAATATTTGACATTCTTGAGGTCCAAGGTACTCATTAAATGTCCAAAATTTCGAAAATATATGATTGATATGAGATTGGAACAAGATTGGAAACATTTGATGCAAATTGAAAAGATTGACAAATCAAATATTTTCTCATTGAATGGGATATATTTTCTCATCAATTCTTAACCTAGATCCATCCTCTATATATTCAGAAGGTTTCTAAATCCTAGCAGAGGATTTTTTTCCAGCCAAGAACCTTAGACAAACTCTCAAAAACCTTGACTTGCAAGCAACTAGCAGCCACAATTTTGCTCCAATTAAAGGCATTCTAAGCACTGCAACGTGTTCCTGGGAGTCCTCTTAACGGTTCCAGCCATTCACCAAGCATCAACACGTCCAAAATCACAACCCCCATGAACAGTGCACGCGCGTGATTTTAAAATTCAAATATTTTTAATTCTGTTTTTTTGCATATATGTTATTTTTTTCATTGTCTTAACAACCAGCAAGCCCATCTCAGACGGTCAGCGCATGCATTGGTAACTAGGGGGTACCCAGTTCGATCCCTGGCACCCCCAATCCTTTTTTCTACTTTGTCAAACTAACATTTTTTTCATATTTTCTTATTATTTTCTCATTCAATTTATTTTCTTTTCAAACATTTTTTTAATACATTAAAAAATCACTAAAAAATATTTCTTTTCATAATTAGGTTAGAAAAACTTTAATTTAATTTTTTACATTAAAAATATTATTTTTCATCTTTATTTTATTTAATTGTTAATTAATCGGTAATTAACTTTTAATTACTTTTTCTACACTTAAATTAATCCAGAAAATTCTCAAAAAATATTTTCCTTATTTAATTAGGTTTACTAACCCTAAAACTTTTTCCTAACTCAAAAACTTTCTTTTCACTAACATTATTTTCCATTATTTACAATTCGATCCTTCTCACAATATTTTCTGATTATTGTAACTGCTTCCAAGTTGTAATAGCTAGGTTTATTTTCTCGCACATTTTTTTCCAATATTATGTATCTGCTCATGAGATATAATAGTTTAATTAGGGTTTACTTTCCGCACTCCTTATTATGTATCTTCCCCAAAGCCATGTAATAGTCTAGGGTTTACATTTTCGCACTTTACATTTCTGCAATTTACTTTCTGCACATATTAACTGCTAGTAACTAGGCATGTATGGCAAGACTAATTCAATCAACATAGCTAACCCTAATCATAAGATAATATATCTGAATACAACACTCATTTCACACATGCACTCACCTAAGGGTATCCTCTCTTGTTGCCTTACGAACAATGGTCATGTCCCTCGAACGTGGGGATATCTTAGCTAAGACGCTTACAAACATATCATCATAGTCCCTTCGAATCAAAGATTATAGTCCCTCGATGACCCACGATTATTGCCTACAAATACATGATCTCGTCTCTCAATTGTTGCCTATGAAAAATGATGATCGTTCCTATGAATACGCTAAGGTATCCCTACATGTTTCCTTCTATGACCATCCGATGTCCCTTCGAATGTCCCTTTACATCTAACGAATAATATTACCTACCAACTAATGGTATGGATAACCTTATTCTAAAGGAAAGCAAAATAACATGGAAACGACCATTCTGAGTAGGTAATAAGTCTCTTTTGCTTGCTCAATCAAAATGCTCTTTACACCTTACACTTTTTCAAAATCTTTTCAAAACACTTTGTATACGTTCCAGCGTGAATCATTACAAAGTCCTTTCCAAAAATAAAACATTTCCAAACACTTCGTATACATTCCAGCTAGAATCATTACGAAGTCAAAGTGAAATGCCTTTTCAAAAACATTTTCAAACACACACACAAAAAGCAATCTGTAAAGTGAGCTAAGCAATTAAGAGCCCGTAGATAACTACGGATGGAAAGGGTGCTAACACCTTCCCTTTTCATAACTGCCTCCCGTACTCAGAATCTAACGAAGGTCTTTTCCTATTCTTTTTGCCTTCCTTTAATTGGATAAAAGAAAAGTCGGTGGCGACTCTTGCTATCCGCAATATTTGCGATAAAATGCAAAACAAACAAGTTAGTTCTCCCACCATATTACAACATATTCTTCGATTTCTTTATTCTTATTTGGTGGTTTTGGATCAATAGCCAAAATGACATCTCCCTCCAATTTGTACTTTATTGGCTTCGAAAACCATATTTTCTTCAGCTTCCAATGTCGAATTTATTTTGTTTTCGGTAATATATGCCAAAATATTTCTCAGAGCATCAAGCTCGGACATCATGATCACTGATGTCCCCCTAGCCTGTCGGTCGATTCTCAGCATATGCATCCTCTAAGGGTTCCACATCCCATATGAAACCATGGGTTTCATGCAACTTCAAGGAAACAAATGCCTCGTCTAAATTGGCATATAGTTCCTCTGCAGGTTGGCAAGGAGAAATGTTAGCCAACCTTTTGTCGAATTCTTTTCCGACATTAATTATATCGTCCATGAAGTACCCTTGATCGGCCTCAATATTCTCCCCTATACCATCTGCTCTCCAGATTATTAGACGCTGATGCATGGAAGACGGCACAACCCATATTCCATGAAGCCATTCTCTTCCAACCAGCAGATTGTAACTTGGCTTTCCTTGGATTACCATAAATATGGTCGGCCTTGTCACTGAGCCGACAATTATGTTTACCTGAATCACTCTCATAATGTTCTTGGTTCTTCTTTCGTAGTCTGATAAGACCACGTTATGGGACCTAATATCGGTGTCGAACTTACCGATTTTCTTCAAGGTATGGTGTGGCATGATATTGACAGTCACGCCACAATCTACCAACACCTTGTTGATAGCAATCCCTTCGAATGTTTCCCTGATCAGCAAGGGCTTTAAATGGATTCTCATATCCATGTCAGGCCTTTCGAAGAAGGCATCTTGGTTCTCAATAGAACCATTATTCATGACTAAGTAACAAGTTGGCTTATGTAAAGCCATTTCTTTAGCATCGACATCAGCAGATTCTTCCACCTCTATCAGACAATCATATTCAGCAAGGAGAATCGACACCATATTAACCAAGATGTCGAGACTCTCTTCTGAGTCGGAAGCAAAATCATCAGTTGCCTCTTTAGAACATTTGGCAACAGGTCGGTTCACAAATTCTTTGATTTGTTCCTTGACAGCAGGGTCGACTTTCACCCTGTATTGTTTTTGGTTGCTCACTTTATTTGTGGCAACTTGTCTAGCAGCAGCTGTAGCTTGTCTTTCATCTTGCTTCTTGCGTTGGAAATGCCTCCACTGAGTTCTGATCATGGGATTATTTCCCAGATAATTCTCAAATATGTGGCTTTTCTTCTATGATGTGAATTCATGTTAGTAACTCATAGCCGACTTTCCCTTTGGATCTCTTACAACGTCATCACCATTTGGTGCCCTTATTCCCCCTTGAGGGTTAATCCATGTGCCTCTAGAAGCAGAAGCAGAAGCGATGAAACTCTTTGGATTTCCTTGAGATTACCATATGTTTCTCCTAGGATCCCTTGGGTTAGGGAACCTTTGGTTGTGGACTTTGGCTCCCTTCCCTAATTGCAGCTTTTGAAAATTCTGAGCAGAAACTTTGTCAGTCAGAGCCCCACACCTAGGGCACAAACAAACTGTTGAACCCTTGTTTTTGCAGCAGTATAGGAAATCTATCAAGTCCTCATCTGGCCTGAGGTAGACATCAGCTTCAGCTAAGCCGACATCAGCATTTTCCCATGTACTCTCTTCAACCATGTTATCTGGAAATTCAGTAATCTCGACCATATTGATCTTGACAGGTTCAGCGAAAAGAGCTTCCTCCTGCTTGAGAGGGTCAGTGTCGATCTTCATCTTTCTGACAGCAAATTTCAGATGACCCTCTTGCAGGGATTTCTAAACAAGATCCCTGAAAAGAAAACATTGAGAGGTTGTGTGACCAAGATAATTATGATATTTGAAAAAACCTCTTTTATGTCGTTGTTATAATGGTGGCATTTTAGCACTAGGAGGTACTAAAATTTACCATCTTTAACTAACAAATCAAAAATTTCTTCACATTTAGAAACATCAAATGTATAAGTTTTTGCAGGAAATTTAGAATTGTTTTCGACAACGATATTTTTTCCTTTAGAAGGGAACAAAGATTTATATTCATACGCAGGCCCTGGCTTCATTTCAGCCACATTGACATCTGCCTCGGCCGGCGAGATATAATCGGCCTCGTATATGGAATCTGTATCATCATAATCTATGTAGGCTACTTTTTCTTTCTTAGCTTTAGCCTTAGTATGTCTAACCTTCTCTAGACGTAAACGCTCAAGGTGTCGAACGCTACCAACTAATTGTGACATACTCTTAACAAAAGTTGGATCGATTTTCTTTCTAATAGAATAATATAATCCTCCAGTAGCCATTTGAACAAGTTCATGTTTTGGAACTTGGGTAAAACATCTCGCCTTTAATAACCTAAATCGATTTAGATAATCATTTATGGTCTTAGCAAACCTCCTTTTGATGTTTGATAACTCTACCAAACTAATTTTCGAATGTCCCTCATAAAATTGTTCATGAAAAAACTTTTCCAACTTAGTCCATGAATTAATTGAATTAGGAGGTAGTGTGGTAAACCATGTGAAGGCTGCCTTAGTGAGAGATGAAGGAAACTTCTTTACCCTTAAACTTTCATTATTCTCCATATCACCATATTCTGTTAAATATCTAGCAATATGTTCGACTGTCGATTCAACAGACTCGCCCCCGAACTTAGTATATTTAGGAATTTTCCATCCTCTAGGGTTTTCAATATGTAAAATATACTCAGAAAAATGGCATGAATATGTTGGCCTCTGGAGTGTGGTATTCATACCGTTCCTATCCATAATTCTCTCGACAATGGTAGTTAGACTATTTTCGACAGCTAAATCTTCTTGTCGAAGTTGATCAAGAATTTGATCAGCCTCTTGTTGTTGATTAACTAATACCATAGGGGGTTCGACAATAACATTTATATAGGCCCTATAACTTGTCCTTGATGGACAAATTCATCTTCTATTTCCCCCATGTCTACTTGACCAAGGGGATTTAATCGAATAGGTGGTGCCTATCGAACAAGCGCTGGGGGAGCACCCAAAAAATTACACAGATGTGTTAATTGGGCAATCACCTGTCGATTTGTTTCAGCGGACTGTTTATTTGCCTCAGTCGACTCTTGCACTATGGGGTTAAATACATTACCCATTTGGTTAGTCAACATATTAACCAACTCATGATTACTATCATCCATTTGTTGCCTCAACACTGCCACCGAAGTATTAGTTAGAGGCGACACTAGTTGTTGCCCAGACATTGCTCTATTTCCCCATGCTGTAGATCCTTGTAAAGGAGAATTCATATTTTGCACGTTATCTGACACCACTGCTGCACTTGAAGTCGACTAGTATCCCGACATTAAGGAATACGGTATTCCATAAGGGGGGTTAGAAGTAGCAAATCGAGGTACCGTAGTGTTCAGAATGGCATTCGTAGTCACCAGAGGCCCTGGACTCACCGGTGTGGTATGGGGAATAGGTACTGATACTGAAGCAGTTGATCTTGATACAACCGTGTTGTTTAGTGGGGGAAATGGCGCAACTTGAGTAACTACTAGGTTAAATGTACCCAACATTCGTGATGGAATTTCTTCCATGTTTGGAGCAGTGTTTGACATCCTAGGTGTACATCTCCTAGTGGGTGGTTTGTTATACTCTTGAGTTAGGCTTCCACTTCTATGTCTCATACACTTATGACATCTAACGATAAAAACTTAGCATTGGTCCCACTAGGCGTGCCAATTTGTTTACTGTGGAAAATGGTAAACAACCGCTGGTCCTCCCAAAGTCCTAAAACTAAGGGTCACTTGCAAGATCGACCAGTTGATCTTAAGACATGTGCTAAGATTTGTGAAATTGTACTAACTCTATCGAAATCCTTGCCTAAGAAACGGTTTCCTAAGACTAAGGGAATAAGTACAACGACTTTCCACACAATAGTTCAGGTTTGACCGACAAGTAACTCGTGACCGACGGAGACAAACGCCTAAATAACTTGACAAATCTAAGTATTCACTATATTTTGACCTACTATAGTGACTCGTGACCGACAGAGGCTGTGAATTCAGGCCTGTTCTAAATGAAATATGGGTCGAAAGACTCTTCTGTCAATTTGAAACTTATAACAAAGAGAGCATCAACATATACGAAAACACAAAGTGATTGCCAAAAAGTAAATAGAATGCAAGTAAAAGTTTCAAAGAAAACAACTGAAAAGTAAAGGATTTGCATTGAAATAAAGGTGGTGATTCACGTACATCAAATACTTTCGCAACTCTTTCTTCCTGACGCTCGGAATTGGGCAGAGTTTTTGCAAGTACTTTGAGTATACAAGTGAGCACACGGATTTCACATTGAAATGAATTATTTATAGCATTTACGAAGTAACTGCCTAAAAACAATCTACGGATGACGTTCGAAACTTGAAAAAACCGCTTCACAAGATTTCGCCACCTGTTTGACGCTTAAACAACACAAAGCTCTGATAACTCTCCACAATCTTGGACTTTAAATTTTTCCCGCTTCTGACTTCTAAAAGTAAACCGCTCCTAACCTCGACGCTTTCCTTCATCGAAAGCAAAAATAATGAAATTCCTCTAAGTCCAAAATCCTCCATAATCGACTGGGCTCAAGTTTGACTATTTTTCTCGCTATTTAATATTTTGGTCGAACAGACCAATTTCCACGTTTTATCCCTTTGGTCGACATGCCTATTTTCGACATCCTTGACTTAGTATTCTTCTTGGTCATATATTTCAATCTTCTGAAGAACCCTTATTCTCTAAGAATCGACCCTTAATTTACAAAGACGTTTGCATTTAATATGTACTTTTGAATACGTTAAGAAATTTCAAGGTAACAATTTGTTTCTAATAGCAGAGTGGAAGGTGATTAGTATTATTTAATAGCCTGTGCAAAATATTTAATATTATATAATAGTATATAATATAATTTTTATTGTTTCTTGAAAAATAAATCACAATAAATATAAATATCAACTATTATTTTTTCTTATCAATAATGTATTTATTTAATTGTTAATAGTCAGTGTTTAATTTTTATCTCGCCTACCTTTAGTTTTAATAAAAAATATTTTGAAATATATTGTTATCTATTCAAAATATATCTTGAAATATTTCTTTTATATCACCTACCTTTATTTTTATTTAGGATCAATGGCAATGTTATATTCTCTTATTTGAATGATAAAATAGATTCACTACGCCAAAAAAGGGAAAAGAAGACACTTTTTTTAGCCTTTAACAGCGTTCAAAAGCGTTGCCTAAGGTGGCGCTGCTGTAGGTATATACAACATTTTTTTTGGCAAAAGTGATGCCTTATGTATACTTTAGGCAACGCTTTTCCTTGAAAAGCGCTTTCTAAAGTAGGCCTGTAGCAGCGCTTTTTCTTGGAAAAGCGCTTTTTAAAGTAGGCCTTTAGCAGCGCTTTGTCTAGCCTTTTATGCTTTCTATAGGCATCTTTAGGCATCGCTTTTTCAGGAAAAAGCGCTGCTACAGGCCTACTTAAGAAAGCGTTTTTCAAGGAAAAACACTGCCTAAAGTATACATAAGGCAACGTTTTTAAAAGCACTGTCTAATGTATTTTAAAGATATCTTTAGGCAGCGCTTTTCCTAGAAAGCGCTTTCTTTGCATCTCTAGGCAGCGTTTTTTATGTAAAAACGCTGCCTATTCTTTCTTTTTTAGAAAGCATATTTTTGGGATCTTGTAAACCAAAATATATACACCATTATTTCATAAACTTGTAATATACAATTGTAATCACATAAACCTGTAATATATACAATTATAATCCAAAATAGGCCGTTATACACCATTATTTCAACAAAGAAGTCGTTATATACAAAAAAGGCATTATAATACCATTATATACCATTGTAATCCAAAATATATACACCACTATAATTCAATTCACATATTTCTAACAGAACCCAAGTCAGCCTTAACAATAACAAAGTTATCCCTAACAATAACTAAATTAGCCCTAACAAAATCAGCCCTAAGAACAATTAAATCAGCCATAATTAACGGAATCAACCCGAAATCGCCAAAATTCGATGAGTGGACGGTCCTGATCCTGCAAGGTATGAACAAAACAACACGGTCAATAATGTATTCACACAATAATATATTCATAACACTTTTCACACAATAATGTATTCATACCTTATATGATTCTTTTCTCAATAATGTATTCACACAATTCCTCCTTGATTTCTTCCAATTGATTTCTTGTGTAATGAGCACACTTGTACTCATCAAAGTACTACATAAAAAAAGATAATATGCATGATTTAATTAGAAGTAATAAATTATATGAAATATACGATAAATATTAAAATAAATCCTAAGTTATAAATCCATAACATGATTGGAGTCTCTATTCGATTCAAATGAATGATTTCTTTCATAAACATCATAACAAAGTATCTGCATTCTACACTGTTACGCTGATGAGCACACTACATAGAAAAACAAATAAGAATGTATAGTTGTCTTGTTTTATCAAGTAGCATCACTATTGTAAGAAAAACTGTGAAAATTAATGTACCTCCACTTTAATTCATGTAATGTTGCTTGATCTAGACCGTGGTACTCGAGGTTCTCTTTGAGAGCAGAATACTTACATTGATATAACAAAATAAAAATATATATTTAGAAAAATCTCACAGAAATAATTAAATATACAAATACACACGAATATTTAGAACAATCTCACTTATGTATCAATCATTAACTTCATATTTGGATAATTTGTCCAATCACCATCTACCAAGTTCAAATAACACACCACTTCTTTGAAAGGGTAAATAGCAACCAACAACCAGTGACGTCTATAAATTAAAACAAAAGTTTAGATGGAAATTTTCAACACAAAAGATACAAAGACTAGAATGAACTTAGAATTAATGAAGTACTAACCCTACATGAATAGTATTATACGGTAAAAGATATAAGCTTTATGTACTGCTAGCCATGAATCTCTCAACTAAGTGTTCTCTTACTGAATCAGGATCCTTAACAATTGACGCTCCGTTGACACGGGAATAAGACACGAAATGGAATCTGTTTGACAATTGATTCCCACGCATCAATTTTTCATACAAGAACCTGAAATAAAAACATAATAAACATTAGACTATTTTATTGAAATGTGTAAATAAATTATTCAGATAATTAAATAATAGATTGATCACATTACCGGATGTATGAGTGTACAACACCGATGCCTAATTCTGATGCTGAAAAATTTGTTCCGTGTCCTATTTTGCAATTGTTTCAGAGCAAGAAAAACCAAAGATACCTTCCTCCATATCCATTTGACGAATAAAACCATTCATCAAATCTGATGTTCCGACAAGTGTTTCAAGACACATTCGGAATCGAGGTACAAAAGATTTTCTTGGCACAGTTCTTGGAAGATCCCTTTTCTTGTTGGGTACGCTACTAATTTTCGGTCTCACTTGTTGTGACTCTTGAGCAGGTACCTAAAAATCATATAACTTAGGTAAATTATAAAATCATGCAGGTTTTGAATTCAGATCATATAATTAACACTTTAAATATACTTCTTTTTGTGATGCAACAGACTCGTTGTGCCGCAAAGTACCTTTATCCTTAGATGCGGGTTTTGTAGGAGTCTAAAATTAACATGTAATAAAAATGTACGTAATGGTCCAGAATTGAAATTTGAATACTAAAAAATTCATAATGGTTGTAACACGGTGGGAGAACTGACTTGTTTGTTTTGCGTTTTATTGCAAATGATGCGGATAGCAAGAGTCACCACCAACTTTTATTTTATCCAATAAAGGAAAGGTGAAAAGAACAGGAAAGACCTTTGATAGATTATGAGTACGAGAGATAATTATGAAAAGGGCAGGTATTAACACCCTTTTCACCCGTAGTTATCTACAGGCTCTTAATTGCTTAGCTCACTTTTGAAAACTTACTTTCTGTGTGTGTGTGATTTGAAAAGTATTTTGCTTTGGCTTCGTAATGATTCTTGTATCAGTCCTCAAAAATGTATACGAAGTGTTTGGAAATGTTTCTTCGAAAGCTTTATAATGATTCTCGTTGGAATGTATACAAAGTGTTTGTTTGAAAAATAGTTTTGAAATAAGTGTGAGGTGTGAAAAGCATTTTGATTGGATTGAGCAAGCAATTAAAAGTCTTATTACCTACTCAGAAGGTCGTTCTTGCTATTTTCCTTTTCCTTTAGGATGACGCTATCCATACCATTAGTTGGTAGGTAACCCTATCTGTTGGATGTGAAGGGACATGTGTAGGGTCATCGTATGGTCATTGAAGGCAACATTGTAAGTATACCTTAGCATTTCGAATGAACGATCATCACTTATTCGTAGGCAACAACCGAGGGACGATATCATATATTTGTGGGCAATATTGAGGGTCATCTAGGGACTATGATCTTTGTGATGATTTAAGTGAGGGACTTTGCTAATGGTACCCCTACGTTCGAGGGACATGACCATTGTATTTGTAAGGCAACAAGAGATATTACCCTAGAGGGTGCAAGTGTGCAAAGTGTGTTAATTTCAGACATGTTATCTTGAGATTAGGGTTATCTATGATTGATTGATTGATTAATCTTGCCATACAATCCTATTAGTCATACATCTAAGAAGTGTATATATAGTTTATAAGAGTGCGGAAAGTAAAAGCGGAAAAGTAAAGTCATACGCTATTACATGGCTTTGGGGAAGTTACATAGGAGGTGCGGAAAAGTAAATCTGCGAGAAAAGTAAATCTACACTATTACAAAAATTTCCTTGCGACCTATACATCGATTTCTAGAATTTAAATGCAAAAACGATAAAATATATAATGAGAAAAATGCTTTATTAATTGTGAAAATATTCTAAACCCTAAATATTAAAGAAAAAACATTTTTTGGTATTTTTTGGAATTGATTTTAATTAAGAAAATCTAATTCTAAATTAATTAGAAATTAATTAGAAATTAATTATGAAAATAATTTTAAGTGAAGAGAAAAAGAAAATATTTTTGTGTCTAAAATTAATTAAACATTTTTTAAACCTAAATCTAAAATAAAAATATTTTTAGGGGTTTTTATTGTAGTGAATATAATTTGTGAAAAGAATTAAATAAGTTGAAAATTAAAAGAAAATAAAAAATGAAGGAAACTAGTGCAAAAAAATAGGAATGGTCCCTGAAGGTCTTGAACTCGTGACCCCTAGGTCACTAGTTCAAAATTACACCACTACACCACTTGTCAATGGTGTTAGAACCTTATCTCTGAGTGAATATATGCGTTTCCCTGCAAAAATCAGAAAATTATGATAAATTGCAAAAGGCAGGGATCGAACCCGTGTCTTGAGAGACAAAGAGGACTAGCGCGCGCATGGTTAACCACTGGGGTGGTGATACATCCATTAATTTATGCCATTGAATAAGTATATATTGGATGCTATTTTCTGAAAATCAGACAAGCAAAACCAACCACACGCTGGGCCCCAAGGTTTCAACATGGACGAATCAGTTTGTGCCACGCCTGCCTCCCTGGGTCAAAGAAAGTCAGAGGATCAGAGAGATGTCGGAGCCCTAGATCCGATCGTCTTCTCCGACGAGCTAATTTTTGAAACCTTCAAAACAGAGCAATGTTAGTTTAAGTTAAAACACAATAAATTGAAAAATATAAAAAATCAAAAGAATGATGCAAACTGAGTTTATGAAGGGATCGATTCAGACGTGTTTGATCATGGATTTTGATCCAAACTTACTCTATGATACATCAGGAACACAAATGATTGATTTGAATTGTTTGGAAAGGGATGCAAAAAGGAATTCGATGGTGCAAGTTTTCTTGAAATTTTTGAAATTCAAACCCTAGTTCTTTGACTACTGAATCATGTCTTTGAAGGTTTGATGATCTTGTGTTTATATAAAGGAAGAGAATTAGGTCAAGACTTGTGAGAAAATATATTGCGTTCATTGAAATATATTTGATTAAAAAATCAAATATAATATTTCCAAAATTGCTCAATCTTCATGCAATCAGCTTTGACACGATTTGGCCAGCTATCATGAGCTTCCTTGGTCTTCAAGATACTTAAATCCAAGGCCTTACACGCATGCTCCTTATTTTTGTATTTTATTTTAATTAAATTTGAATTTTAATGATTTAATTAAAAAATAAATAAAATAAATAGAAAAAGGGAGTGTATCTAGGCTTAGACGCCATGGATGATGTTAAAAGCAAGTTTGAATCAAAGAAATATAGGCCCATTTGGAAAATTTTCAAGTTTGGTCAATATTTTCTTCATGCATTTCTTCAAAATTTCAATATTTTCCCAAGCCATAACTTGCTCAATGTTTATCATTTTAGAGGGTTCTTGGACTTTTTAGAAAGCTTAAGGTGTCTTCTAAAGTCTCCTTTTGGTTTCATCTTCATTGAAGCTTCCATGCTCATATACACCTCTTTGGAAAAAGATGACTTTTTGTCGACGTTTAGAAGGACCTATAATGTCTTGACCCATAACTCTCAAATGAAGCTTTTTTGGGCACAACTTGCAAGACACAAAGTTGTAGAGAATTTAATTCCCTTTAAAATGATATTTGGTGGAAAACTTTCTTATGAAGTATGTGAAAGTTAAGCATGGTCAAAGTTCTGTTGGCTTTTTATCAAAAAACCCTAATTTAGAAACTTTGACTTTTGATCAATTCTTTGATTTTCTTGATGAATCATAATCAACCCTTGATAAAATTATGGATGTGACCTTAACATCTTGATGTTGACCAAAAATGATGAAGTTTGATTGTATGTTAACCATAATTGACTTTTGTCCAATACAACTGATTTTCAACCATCTAAGCAATTGGTTGAGCAAAGTTAATCTATGAGGCTTGAAACTTGACATGGTGATGCTTTGAGACATATGAGGAGGCATGATGCTCAATTGAGACAATAGAAACCGTTTTTAACTTGAATCAAAACCCTAGTTGTGGGTTGGTTGCTTAGGAGAGGGTTCATTTGGTCAACCCTTGAGGAACTCTTGAGTATTGAGATGTGTATTGACTTGAAAATAGGAGGGAAAATTTTGGGGTATAAAGTTTCCCCTGTTCAAAATTCTTGTGCCTGAAGGGTTAGATTGGTATGTTTGCCTTTCGTGACCTAGAGGTAGAAGATGATTGAACACTCGAATACCCTTGAAATTTGCACTCCTGGGTTTATAGAATGAAACCATCGATTGACGATGTATTGGAATGGGATTATAGATGCCATCTGGAGAAGCTGATGTTGGGGAGCGAGTCGTACGTTAGAATCCATGGTAGTTTTCTTGGAAGGAGAAATGCGTCCTCCGACCATCTTTGAATGAGGTTATTAGTATGCATTGATTTTTAACCAAATATGCAACAATCTATAAGTGGAGAGATGATAATGTGTAGTCAGAGATAGTCTTAAAGATGCAATCTGGAGATACTAATGATAAGAGAGTTAGAATAAACCTTCGTCTTGGTTCTATCTGAGATGAGTATTTTGTCAGGACGTAGATAGTTTCCCCGTCTTGTTTCGGGTATTAATCTATAGCCTGCTGTTTGATGGTAAAACCGTATGGTTTCAGGAATTAATATCTGTCATACCCCAAAATTTTCCCTCCTACTTCTCAAGACATTTCATACATCCATACTCAAGGATTCTACAATGGTTGACCAGACAAACCCTCTCCTAGGCAATCAACCCAAACTAGGGTTTGGCAATTCTCAGATCAAGGTGGTTACCAACATCTCCAATGGTCATCATGCTTCCTCACATGCTTCAAAGAATCTCCATGTCAAGTTTCAAGCCTTACAAGTCAAGTTTCCTTAGACAATTGCTCAGATGGTTGAAAATCAGTTGTATTGGACAAAAAGTCAACTGTGGTCAACATGCAGTCAAACTTCATGATTTTTGGTCAACATCCATATTTTGAAGTGACATTCATCATTTGATCAAGGGTTGATCATGATTCATCAAGAAAACTCAAGATTTGATCAAAAGTCAAACTTTCCAAATTAGGGTTTTCTAGTGAAAAGTCAACTGAACTTTGACTGAGCATAACTTTCTCATACTTTATCAGAAATTTTTCCACCAACTCTAATTTTGAAGAGAATTCAATTCTCTACAACTTCATGTCTCACAAGCATGGTCAAAAAATGCTTCATTTT
Source organism: Vicia sativa (assembly GCA_021764765.1). Taxonomy (NCBI): domain Eukaryota; kingdom Viridiplantae; phylum Streptophyta; class Magnoliopsida; order Fabales; family Fabaceae; genus Vicia; species Vicia sativa. The sequence continues at coordinate 89,978,329 of CM038797.1, read as the reverse complement.
GAAGATATGGATCAAAACATTACAGGTCCTTTTCAATGTCAACAAAAAGTCAACTTTTTGCAAAGAAGTGTTATTGAGCATGGAAACTCCAATTGAGATGAAACCAAAGAGGTTGTTTAGAGGACATCTAGAGCTTTCAAAAAAGTCCAAGAACACTCAAAAATGCTAAAAATTGAGCAAGATACACCTTGTACAAGTTGGACATTTTTGAAGAATTGCACAAAGGAAAATATCTGACAAAATCCATTTTTTTCCAAATGGGCCTATAATTTTATGACCCAAACTTGATCATAATATTTTTTGTGACCTCTTGATGCCTTGCCACGACCTCTTTCTATTTTTTTGATTTATTTTTGAATTTAAAAGCATTTAATTCAAATTTAAATTAAATAAAATATGAAAACAAGGTATAATTTAAGTTGGGTTGGATTTTTATCAAACTTGAGGACCAAGGAAGCCCATAAAACATGGCAAATTCGTGCTAGCTCATGCAAGGAGGGAAAAAATCAAATTTTGGAAAGATTTGATAAAATTTGAAAGAGAAAATATTTTGCATTCAAGAGCATATCTTTTTTCATTCTTTTTGATCAAATCTCTTGCATTATAAATACACAACACATTCACAAGACCAAAGGACGAAACCCTAGCCTCTTGAAGCAACCCTATTTTCTCAAATTTTTTCTCAAAGTTGTCAAATTCGTATTCCACTCTCCAGCAAGTTTCAACCAAAACCAAGCCTTCCATTGTGTTCCTGGACATCCCAGCAATCATTCCCAACCCTTACACGAAGCCAAATCGTCCCAGATCGAGCCATCTAGCTCTCACCGATTTGGTATTTTCTTGATTTCGATTTTCTTATTTCATGCATTGTTAACTGCTTTTGTTTGTTTGTATGGATTCAGGAAGTTCATTAGATCATGAATGATGCATCTCGTGTGAGCTTAGACGTAGAAAACACAAATCACCATTGTTAGGGCTTTTGGAACTGTTTGATTTGAAACGTACTCTCCAGGACGATTCAGGGCAAACGGACATCACCATTGGATTCGCAAACCCCGATTTAGGGGGGTAGCCTTAACCTTGAGCTTCGATTCTTAGTATTTCGTAGGTTTTCAGATTGGAGTCGCCGGAGAAGACGACCGGTGCTAGGGCTCCGGCGTCGTTGACTGTGCTAGGATTGGCGTAGCGTGCGTGGCGCAATGGCTTGTTCTGATTCGCTCATTCATAACATCTGGGTCCCAGACTTTGACTGCGTTTGAAATTCACAAATATGACACGTATTCCCTTATAACCAATTATTTGCAGGATTCAAACACCAAGACACCTTGGCTCAGTTGGCAACGCGTTGGTTGATTTCTCCAGAGGGCGTGAGTTCGATCCTTGGCCCTGACAATTCTTTTTTAACAGTTTTCCAAACTAACTTTCTTTTTTCTTATTTTTTTTCTTAATATTTTCCATCTAATTTAATTTATCTTTAAATAATTTTCTCATGCATTTAAAAATCACCAAAAATATTTTCCTTTTGCATTTTAATCAGAAAAATGTTTATTTAATTTTTGACATTAAAATTAATATTTTTGCATGCATATTTTAATTAATTGCTAATTAACCATTAAATTGACTCTTAATTGCTTTTAATTATCAAAATCGATCCAGAAAATTACCAAAAAATTATCTTATCATCTAATTGTCGTTACTAATCTAAAATCTTTTTCCTCATTCAGAAAACTCTATTTTTACTAACATTTTTTCTCTTATGTGAACTTTCTTATATTTTCCGATTATGTATCTGTTTACAGGTTGTAACGTTTCGGACTATTTTTCTCGTTTTTCTTTTCAATATTATGTAACTGCTCATGGGATGTAATAGTTTAATTAGGACTTTTATTTTCCGCACTCCTATTATGTAACTTCCCCAAAGCCATGTAATAGTGTAGGACTTTACTTTCCGCAATTTACTTTCCGCACCCTATAAACTGTTAGTAATTAGGCGTGTATGGCTAGATAAAAAAACAAGCATAGATCACATCTAAATACAAGATAAAGTATCGGAATTTGACACACTCTTTTCACACATGCACCCCTTAGGGTAATTCTCTCTCGTTGCCTTACGATTAAATGGTCAAGTCCCTCGAACGTAGATCATCCTAGCACTGTTGCCTACAAACATATCATCATAGTCCCTTCGATACAAAGATCATAGACCCACGATGTCGCCTACGAATACATGATCTCGTCCCTCGATTGTTGCCTACGAAAAGTGATGATCGTCCCTTCGAATGTGCTAGGATACTCCTACAAGTTGCCTTCTATGACCATCCGATGTCCCTTCGAATGTCCCTTCTACATCCAACGAATGGGGTTACCTACCAACTAATGGTATGGATAGCGCTATTCTAAAGGAACGTAAAATAACACGAAAACGACCATTCTGAGTAGGTAATAATACTTTTAGTTGCTTACTCAAACAAAATACTTTTCACACCTCACACTTTTGTCAAAGTTCAAACTCTTTTCAAAAACAAAACATTTCCAAACACTTTGTATACATTCTTACATGAATCACTACAAAGTCAAAGCGAAATGCCTTTTTCAAAACATTTTTGTCAAACACACAGAAAGCAATTTTTTAAAGTGAGCTAAAAGCAACTAAGAGCCCGTAGAAAACTACGGATGAAAAGGGGTGCTAATACCTTCCCTTTTCATAACCTTCTCCCTTACTCAGAATCTAACGAAGGTCTTTTCCTGTTCTATTCACCTTCCCTTAATTGGATAAAAGAAAAGTCGGTGGCGACTCTTGCTATCCGCACATTTGCGATAAAAAGCAAAACAAAATCTCAAAGTCAGTTCACCGTATTACAATATCGACTTAGTCGTACAAATAGTTTTCACGTCTTGTTTCGGGCATTAATCTTTGACTTTCTATTTGGAAGTTTATAGGTACATTTTCGTCTGTTTGAGAATTTAGCTTGAAAGAGTAAAGTTAGTTTTATGCATATCATGATGCTCGAGAATCATGTATGCACATGTTATAAATTTTATGAATGATGCATGAATATAGATGTTATGGTATTTCAAAACGTATCCATCTTGAGGAAGATAGGAGCGTTCTATTGGGGATCTTTGACTTCTGCTTGGGGATGAAGAGATAACTATTGAGGATCCTGACTGAGAATAAAAGAGATGTAGATTGCTCTGATGCACTATTTGACCAAATTTCGAGTCTGGATATTGGCGCTATTAGAGAATGAGAATCCTTTGTGTGATACTCAACTAGGGATGAATATCTTGTGTATGGTTTTGAAGAAATAACCCTCGCTGGGGAATGATGTAGTTTGAATAATCTATTACTGCTCGAAGAGTGGTGTAATAAGGTGGTTAATGATTTGCTACTGCTCAGGGACCAATGTAACAAAGTTGACATTCACTGCGCGGGGACTGACCTGACAATATAGATGATCATTTCTCAGGGACTAACTTGATGGGTTAAGATGATCACTTCTCGGGGACTAACGTGATAAGTTGAGGAGATCACTGCTCGGGGACTAACGTCATGAGTTGTACATGATCACTGCTCGGGGACTAACGTGATGAGTTGAAAATTGTCTTGCTACTGCTCAGGGACTAATGTAACAAGCAGAAGTGTGGACGCTGCTGAATGGGAATGATAGAGTAGTAATCTTGTTGGGAAATTTGTCTCTGTCGAGGGAGCGATGGCTCTGTGAGGATTGTAGAGATTATTCTGTGAGAATATTTTTGTGAAACTGACTCTGCGGGGATGTGTTGGTGACTTGGGTTGTCATCTCAATTCCTAGAGCCTGTAGTAATTGTTGTTTCTGTTCGCTTTTTGTGTATTTTTGAAAATATATTTATTGTCAGATGCATATAATCATTCAAAGCAAACATTGAACTTATGCAAACAAAACATATAAAAGTAAAAAGTTGGAAATTGGAAAAGAGGAATTATATTAATTTGAAAAGTAGGCCTATAGACAAACAGTTCGTGTACAAAGAGACAAATATCCTAGTAATAGGAAATTGCCGGAAGCATTGGAAAATAGTAAAAGCTATATAGAAATAGTTCCGTCGAGTTTCAACTTGGCTATTGCTCATATATTTGTGAATATCTCATCTCCTCGCTGCCAGAAGAAGGTGATTGGATTGATCTTTGCCATTTGAACTTGATAGTAATAGTAGTGTAGTTGTAGATGATCCGTCGAGACATAGTCATACACTTTAATCCCTAACTTTTTCCTGGACCTCCCTTTCAGGTTTTCAGTCTACTGGGATACCCTTTTTTGCCCAAGCCGCCTTTGCAGGTTTTCGACTTGCCGAGTGTATATTTTTTATATATATGGTCCCTAATTTTTATATATGTATAGTCCAGTCAACCTAGCGGATCTCGTTAATGCATAGTATTTTTTTGACTATGTCTGCATTCACAAGGTGCGGGAAGTCTTCTCCATCCATAGTGCTTAGTATTATGGCTCCGCTGAAAAATATTGTCTTGACTACAAATGGTCCCTCATAGGTGGGAGTCCATTTGCCCCTAGGATCACCTTGTGGTAGGATGATGCGCTTGACTACTAGACACCCACTTGGTACATTCGATGTTTGACTTTCTTATTGAAGGATCTGGCCATTTGTTTCTGATATATCTGTCCATGGCAGATAGCTGGGAGTCGTTTCTCATCAATCAAGTTTATCTGGTCAAGTCGAGTCGGGACCCATTAATCTTCGTCCAACTCTACATCTCTTAACACTCTAAGTGAAGGAACCTGAACCTCGATGGGTAGAACTGTAACACCCGGAAATTATTTATTATTTAAATAATTATTATTAAGGATTTATTTATTGGAATTTAGTCAAAGTTGGATTTATCAGTAGAATTGTAAGGAGTGTTAATAGATTTATAAGTTGATTTAAGACGATTAAGTGAATTATCGGAATTTGGGAATAATTAGTGATGAATTAATTTTGTGCTAGAATATTATTGAAAATAATATTGGAAATAAGTGTGGAATTAATAGAGTCATTTTATTTGGTGTTAGAAGTATCGAAAGGAGGTGTAAAAATTAAGCCAAGTAGAAATAATAAGAATATTACCATTTTTATTTTATTATTATTATTATTATTGGGTAAGTTGGATTAATATATATAAAGAAGAATAAGAAGGATTAGGGTTAGAACAGAAGAAGGAAAAATAGACAGTACGTGGAAGAGGGATAGGTGTTGGGAATTAGCCGCCAGAAGGAAATCACAACCGGAAAGCCAAATAGAAGCTCGATCAAAAATTAGGAGGCGAACGTTGGGAGTTAAACTGCCTTTGAATCCAGGTAAGGGGTGAGGTTCTAACTCTATAATAGGGTTTATGATGAATGGTATGTGGGGTTTAATGTATTCTTGTTTGTGAGAAGGTATTGATTCATGAATTGCTTGTTTTGTGTGGATGTGTTAATTGTAAATTCATTGTTGTGTATGATGCAATTGGTGTTATAGAGTTGTTGTATGATGTTGTGGTATGTTGTTATGGCATTGAAATCATGTAATAGGATGTGTTTTGGTGTTAATTGTGTATGGGTTTGTAATTGGAACTATTGGATGGATTGGGGATGAAGAATGCTGTCAAAATAGTGATTTTCTGCTACAGGGGTCGTGGAGCCCGGTTACCCTGTGGGGGAAACTGGTTACCACTGTATATTTTGCGTAAAAAATGGGATTTTCGGGTCTGGGAACTGGTTCCCCTATAGGGGAACCCGGGTTCCCAGTACATTTTCCAACAGTGTGTTTTCACATGAGTGTGCGAACCCGTTCCCCCCTGGAGGAACCCATTCCCACTGTTACGTTTTGAAAAATACTAAACTTTAAAAATTCATAACTTTCAAACCGTAAGTCCATTTTAGTCGCTGTTTTGGATGTTGTTTCTTAAATTAAATACTCTATTTTATGAAATAAAGAAAATAATAGTAACTTGGTTTTATTTTAATAAAGTATTGATTTTCTGACTTTGTGGATTTATTCGTAGTTTGCATACCTTGGCTTATATGTAACAATGTGGTTGTTGTGATGTTGTTATGAATGTATCGTGTTGATGAATTGTTTTTAATTTATTAGCAAGAAATATGTTGATGTGTATTGTTGTTATCTTTGTGAACTTGCAGGGTGTTTTAGTGACGATAATTACCTCTAAATTATTGGTTAAAACAGTGATATAGACGTATGCCTCTTGAAGTGAATTTATGTTGTTGCTATATGTTGTTAGTGTTGCATTACATTTGCATACTTGTGAAGGCCTATATTGGCGGAATTGTGAAGAAGGCTTATGCCTTGTGCCTCTATTAATTGACAATTAGTAAAGAGGGCTGAAGCTCTGTTGGTACCACACGCATATGCATTGTTGCGTCTCATTTGAATTGACATAAATTGAATGTTGTGAAGTGAATTGATTAATGATGTATTAGTGGTGAAGTGAATTGATTTTTGATGTTGTAACTACGAATTGACAATTTTGTATGATTTAATTCTAATATATTATTAATCATAAACTTGTTTATATTGGTAGATATCTCACCCTTTCTATTTGTTTGTCGTTGCTTTTATACTGGTAACGTGCAGGTAACGAGGAGTAAAGACTTAGTAGCTTATCGGTGTCGTCACTCTGATACGTAGCACTCGGGGGGAATGAACACTTATTTGATTTTACGTTGTTTTCAGTTGAACTGTTGATGTTTTTACTTTGAGAAATTGTTTCCTTTGAATTAAGTTGTTTAAAAGATGTTATGTTTCTTTTGAAGTTTGTGAAAGTTTATGAATCCGCTGCGTAGTTATTAAATAAAGTTGAAATATTGTGAAGACTATTTAATTATTATAAATTCTTTGGATTAATAGGTGTTATGTATCTGTTATGTTAGGATATTGTATGTTGGTTTTCAAGTTGATAATGTAATGCCTCATGTTTGTAGAAATTTTGAAACTCTGATTTTAATTATAGTTACTGGGTATATTTGGGGTGTTACAAGAACCGCTTCCATACCATATACGAGAGAGAATGGGGTTGCCCATGTAGATGTTCATACTGAAGTGCGATAACCGTGGAGAGAAAATGGAAACATCTCATGCCAATCCTTATACATCATTTTCATCTTCTGTATGATCTTCTTTAGGTTCTTGTTGACGGCTTCCACTATGCCATTCATCTTTGGCCGATATTGGGAGGAGTTGCGACACTTTATCTTGAACTGCGTGCAAAGTTCAGTCATCATTCTATTGTTGAGATTGGTACCATTGTTTGTGATAATCCTTTCAGGGATACCGTACCGGAAGATGAGATTATGTTTGATGAATCGAGCCACGACATTCTTGGTAACATATGCGAACGAAGCTGCTTCTACCCATTTAGTAAAGTAATCGATAGCAACAAGGATGAAATGATGCCCATTAGAAGCGGTAGGTTTGATTTATCCAATCATATCAACGCCCCACATCACAAAAGGCCACGGAGCGGTTAGAACATTCAATTGAACTGGAGGCACATGCATTTTAAATATGTATATCTGGCATTTGTGACAAGATCGGGAATAGCGATAATAGTCAGCTTCCATAGTGGACCAATAGTAACCTACTCTCAGAATTTTCTTGGCCATTGTATCTCCACTGAAATGAGTACCAAAAACGACTTCATGCAACTCTTCCATGATACGTTCAGCTGTCTTCTGATTCATACATCGGAGTAAGGCAAAGTCATGGTTGCGTTTGTATAAGATGTCGTTACTTAAAAGAACTTGGCAAAGAATCTTCTTAGGAACTTCTTATCGTTGACAGATGCCCGTTCAGGGTATTCTTGAGCCTCGAGATACCTCTTCTGTAACACCCCTTTTAATTTCCCCGCGAATTATAAATTTAATCAGAGTTTTAACATAACGAAAGGGCGTCACAATTTAAAAATTATTCAAATAATAAACATCATAACAATAATCATGCTTTTACTGAAGAACTTATTAAATATAATTCAAAACCAAAGATTATGTTTTACACAGCAGAAATAACATAAGAATCCGGAATACTTCAAATCATAATTATTCCAAAACATAACTTAAAAGAAACAAGTTTAATCCTTAAAATTCCAAAACGATTGTTCCCCAGTGTTACAACTACCAGAGCATAACACAGACACACGGACTATCTAAATAGCACAACTCTATAAGCCATCCTCACCAATTTCTGAGCAGCTACTCACTTCAATCTGAAATCATCAAAGTAAGGGTGAGATTTCATCAAAATTAAAATGCATTATACATTTCTTTAAAGCAATAAAACAATCAATACATTATTCCACCCGCATTAGCATAACCAGGTAATAATCCATAAATACATCCCATACAATTCATTATGCACATAATAACAATCAATGCAATTGTAACATTGGAAACCATCCTAGCATGTTATAATTACATATGCAATGCAGACTCAATGCATGTGGTACCAAACGTGAACCAAGTTCACACCCTGTTCCGTTTACACCTCGGAAAACAGCGTCAATCAACGATTCTCCCATACACCACTAGGTCAAGAATCTAGCCTCACCACCACTATCCATTGGGTACGGTTATTGGCCCTGCAAGTTCAATTCCACACAATGGGAATGAACCATCACCAGAATTCTTATGTATGCACATCAGAAGCATGCAACAATCCAAATATGGAATATGATCACACATCATTATTCCACTCATAATCAATAACAACAACAGTACATGATAACAGCAATCATGAACATATAACGTTGATTACAACACATGGAATTAACATACAACACATATACGCAACAAATATTTCACGAATCACAACGAATTCTTATTACGAAAATCATATTAATTCTTCAAGATCTCAATTACTGGTTTTGAAAATGTTTTTATTAGATAGTACTCGTTCTAAGCTTTCCAACGATACCAACTATGCCTAATTCGGAGTTACGGTCGAAAAGATATGACCGAAACTGTTTTCAGAAAATTACATTTCATTCTTGTACAGTATGTATCGACACAAAACCTCATGTGTCAATACATAGACTGCTTGCATCGAATCATAGGTCGTATGCATCGATGCATACAATTGAAATTTTTGCATTTTTCAAATTTTGTTCGGTATGTGTCGATGCATAACACGTATGTGTCGATGCATAACTCTATTTTTCTTCCTATGAGTCGATGCATGACTCTATGAGTCGATGCATAAGTTTTCCACGCTTCTGGTTTTCTGAATTTTCACTGCTTGCATCGATTCATAATGCCATGTGTCGGCCCATACTGTTATTTTTCATCTAAAAACCAGTTTTTCTTCACTGTTTCCAATTCCTATTATTCCATTCATTATCAAACTTTATATTATACCAGAACAGAATTTGTTAATACGTTTTTGCAACCATTTGACCACAAAATCATGTTTTCCAGTTAGCTTAGGATCATCCTACATAATTTAACCGTTCATAACAATTCCAATTGAAGTTTTTACGTCGGATTATAACGGTAGGGCACAACCTAGAATCCTAATTCGAGATTCCTAACAGATCAATTCGTTTTATTGATCATCAAAACCTATAAGACATAATAATCAGATCAAATCACCCCTTACCTCGCGATGATCTTCGAATTCTGACGATTTGGCTTTTTCTCCTCTTTCTCTTCTCTTCTCCAAAGTATGTAGAATGAAATCCTAATTTCTCAAATCCTTCTCTTATTTCCTCTATTCCTTTATTTATTCCTTTTATTATTCCCAATAATAAAATAAATTAATTAGAGAAATTAGAGACTTTTACTCTAACACCTCCCAATCCACTTTACACCCCCAACACATCCAATTATTTAATTAATTAATTAAATCCATAAATCCAAAAATACTAATAATTAAACCTTTAATTAAATTAATAATTAAATTTCTAATTATTAAATAGTTGAACTAATTTGGGGTGTCACATCTTCACTTCGTAAAACCAGGGTTTCTCCTCTACTCCTTCAGTATTCAAGTTTACATTATTATGCTGCTTTGTCTAGTCTTTCAATAGTAATCTGAGGAGCTTTGTTGTCTCATCTGACTTTGAACATAGATAACATGGTGGCTAACATGTCTTCCAATTTATTCTCTTTTTGTGGAATATGCTCGAAAGTGATTTCTTCGAAGTAGGGTATCGTATTCAACACATGTTCTCGATACGGAATGAGATTCGGATGCTTCATGTCCCATTCTCCCTTAACTTGACTGATCACAAAGGCTGAGTCTCCATATACTTGCAAGAATTTGATCCTTAAGTCGATAGCAGCCTTGATACCCATGATGCATGCTTCGTATTCAGCCATATTGTTGGTGCAGTCGAAACATAACCTGGCAGTGAAAGGTGTATGGCCGCCTTTGATAGATATGATCACAACGCCAATTTCATTGCCAAGTGCATTAGAAGCTCCATCAAAGACCATGGTCCATCGGGATCCTGGCTCAGGTCCTTCATCTGGTCCAAGCTCTTCGTAATCGGTGACTAACATGATATCCTCGTCTGGGAACTCAAAATGCATAGACTGGTAGTTATCTACGACTTGATGAGCCAAATGATCAGCTACTATACTTCCTTTGATTGCTTTCCGGGTAGTGTACTGAATGTCGTACTCGGTCAAGATCATCTACCATCTTGCTATTCTTCCGGAGAGAGCATATTTCTCGAATATGTATTTTATCGGATCCATCTTAGAGATCAATAAGGTAGTGTGGGTCAACATATATTGTCTTAGTCGACGAGCAGCCTAATCCAAAGTGCATCAAGTATTCTCGAGCAGTGAGTATCTTGTTTCATAGTCAGTAAATTTTTTGCTAAGGTAGTATATTACATTCTCTTTTCGACCAGACTCGTCAAGTTGTCCCAATACACACCCCATTGAATTCTTCAACAATGTTAAGTACATGATTAGAGATCTTCCTTCAACTGGTGGCTTCATGATAGGATGTTTTTGTGGGTACTCCTTGATTTTTTCAAAAGCACACTGGCAATCTTCGATCCATTTTGTTACTTGATCTTTCTTCAATGGTTTGAAGATTAGCTCACAAGTAGTAGTTAGATGCACAATAAATCTGGCAATGAAATTCAGTCGTCCTAAGAAACCTCTGACTTCCTTTTCGGTGCGGGGAGCTGGCATTTCTTGAATAGCTTTAACCTTAGCGGGATCAACTTCGATACCTTAACCACTGATAACGAATCCCATGAATTTTCCGGATCTGACTCCAAAGGTGCATTTGTTCGGATTCAATCTCAATATGTATTTCTCCAGTCTATCAAACAGCTTACGCAAATGATCAAGATGTTCTTCTTCAGTTTGTGATCGAGCTATCATGTTGTCAACTTAGACCTCTATCTTGTAAAGGATCATGTCATGGAATAAAGCCATCATAGGACGTTTGTATATGGCACAAATATTCTTCAACTCGAATGGAATGACCTTGTAATAGAAAGTGCCCCACTGTGTAACGAAAGTAGTCTTTTCCATGTCTTCGGGAGCCATCTTGATCTGATTGTAACTAGAAAAACCATCCATAAAAGATAAAACTTTATGCTGAGCGGTGTTGTCAACTAGAACATCGATATGTGGAAGCAGAAAATCGTCTTTCAGGCTCGCCTTATTCAGATCTCGATAGTCTACAGACATACGTACTTTGCCATCCTTCTTAGGTACTGGTACCACAATCGCAACCCACTGTGGATAGGAAGTAATGGCTAAGAAACCAGTGTTGAACTTCTTTATGACTCCAGCCTTAATCCTCACAGACGTCTCATAATGCATACGGTGAACCTTCTACTTCATAGGCAGAAAACCTTCTTTCGTTGGTAGTCAATGTACCACGATGTCGATATCTAAACCTGGCATGTCTTCATAGGACCAAGCAAACATCTCGATGTAATCTTGCAGCATCTGGATCAATCTTTCCTTAACACTATTCTCAAGACCCGCTCCTATCTTGATTTTTTTCTGTCTTCATTGTTACCTAGATTCAAAACCTCGATCGACTCTTTGTGCGGCTGTATAGACCTTTACTCTTGATGTAGTAATATGGAAAGTTCTCCTGTCACTTCACAATATTCCTCACCTTTGTCTTCGGCTTGGTAGATCTAATTATCGAAGTCATATTTAGCAATAATAGAGTCGTTATCGACGGGATCCGGAGTGAATATGGATCTGCACTTTATTACGTGGATGTGCGTAAGAACACATAGCTTTTGAAAAGGTGATAAAATAAAAAGAAAAGACAGAGAGAACAATATTTCAATGCAAAAGTCCAATAATTTATTGAATTAAAATATGCGAATGACAAATAATAAGCCTCACAAATGAGTCATTGTGCCCCGGGCAAGGCACTAGGCTTAAAGTCTTATTATTCAAAGCTATAAAGCATAAAAGCATAAAACAAAAAAACAATTACTCTTGTCTAAAGGAGATTGGCATAACATCCTTATCTGTCCAATTGTTGAGTCCATCGTCGTTAGTTAGGAAGATCCATTTGTTGATGTCGAAGTCACCATCACCGTCTTCTATAGCATGAACTCCATTCTTGTTGATGCGGAACGGAGCTCCACCAGTACGTTCAGGGCGTATCATTTTCTGACCTTTGGAAGTGAAGCCTAAACCAGTCTAATCAGATTTGAAGTGGAACTCGGGTAGCTCACCCCAAACAGTACAACCCCCTTCTTCAATTACAGCTCAAGCGTCCTTCAGCGAGGCCATCTTTGGTGGAACTCTAGTAATCTTAGGAGAGACAAGAGAGTCGGCAAGCATGACTCGTAGAACTACTTCGAAAGCTTGATAGGGGGTCTCGATAAATTCTCCTTCCATTTCAATGTATCAGAATGACTTCATATGGCTTACCATATATTCTTCTTCTCCGCATACTGTAACGATCTTCCCCTTAACTGGGTACTTCAACTTCTGATGCAAAGTGGAGGTAACAATGCCTGCCCCATGTATCCAAGGGCATCCGAGCAGGAAAGAATAAGCTGGACAAATATCCTTCACAAAGAAAGTAGAATCATAAGTCTGGGAAAATACTTTGATCGACAGGTTGAGCTCTCCAAGTATTATTCTCTTCGAACCATTAAAAGCTCTTATGATTATGTTACTGGGTTTTATGACCACTTATTTAGTATCAAGTCTGTCGAGAGCACTCTTCGGTAGGACATTCAGAGCAGAGCCAATATCTGCCAACACATGAGACAACGTAGTGTCCTTACATTCCATAGAGATGTGAAAGGCTTTGTTGTGTTTTCTTCTAGCAGGAGTCAAATCAGCATCAGAAAATCCCAAGCCATTATCTACGGTTAGGCTAGCCGAATTGGTCAGTAGAAGTATCTTGCGATATGTGAGCATTCTTCAGAAATTTCACCAAGGCTTTAACGTGAGCCTCAGAGCACAACAATAGAGCTAGCATGGAAACCTTAGATGGCGTTTGTCCCAACTATTCCACAACATTGGAATCTCTTTTCCTAATAATCTTCAAAATTTCCTCTATCTCTTGCTTGGAGGTATCTTCAGCAACTTCCTTTGGTACTTCTGTCTGAGCAGGTTGAGTCACTTTTTCTTTTCCTCGAGCCTCAGGAGTTGGCTCAACAATAGGAATGTGGACTGGTGCAGTAGTTTCTTTTGGAGGAAAGATATCTGGAGAAAACACTCTTCCAATTCTGGTTACATTGCTTGATCCGGTAATATTGTTGACATCAGGATTAGCACCTTCAACCATACTATCTTTGATGGTTAATGGCTTTCTCTTGATGCCATAGTAGTAAACTTCGGCTCCATACTTCCAAGGTATAGCTTTGTTAGAGGAATAAATAACAAGTCCGGGTGATGTCAAAATCAGAGGTGCCACTCTAGGTGCAGGGTCGGCAGAGGTGATCCTTATTGTGTTCATATCAGCATATTCTTCGGGATAGTCATCGTCTCCCCATCCAGTTGCTTTGATGTCTTCAATTTCAATCTTGTAGCTTTCAGGGGCGGTATATTTCACTATGAAATCAAATTTATCACTTGGCTGCCCCAGGGTATCCCAAACGTCTGGTATAGCTTCGCTTATGTCTTCGATTTTCAAGCTTTTGGAAACATCTTCGCACAAACTTTCTACAGACAGAGTTTTCATGAATAACACTTCTCGACTGTCTATCAGGCGTTGAAAACCTCTCTTCAACCAGGCACATCCATTGGGTTCAGATGCATAGTAATGGTAGTTGTTAAAACATCCTGGAAATAAGTCAGCTTATAGCATATTCTTCTTAACAGTCATCATGGGAGTGGTTAACTCATTCACAACAAAGACATAAGAGTCGTCATCAATGGCGTTGGCACTCTTACCATGGTCGGGAATTTGTGCGTTGATCATATTTGGGGTTTCAACAAGAGGGTCAAATTCAATTTCCTGAGCTTCAATCATGTCTTGGATCTTGTTCTTCAGGGCTTAACAGTTGTTGGTGTCGTGCCCAGGGCTATTCGAGTGGTATGCACACCTTGCATTAGGATTGTACTTTGGAGAGGATGTGTTAACATGCTGAGTCGGATCTCTCAAAGCAATTAGCTCTACTTTCAACATGTGTTGTAATGCTTGAGACAATGGCCTGTGGATCTTCATAAACTGTCTTCTCGGTGCGTTCTGTCTACGTGCGTTGTCTTGTTGAGGTTGCATTAGTGTGGAATTGGAGATCAGGAGTGCCCCCTACATATTTATGATTATCACCTTCCCACCAAAAGAACTCTTCGCATCATTTGAAGATGTCTCGACTTGAATCTTTCCACTCTTGATCCCAACTTCAATACGTTCACCTGTCAATATCAGCTCGGTAAATCCGACCAAAGAATTTCCAATCAAATGATTAAAGAATGGGCCTATCAATGTTCCCATGAACATGTCAACCAATTCTCAATTAGACAAGGGTGGATGGACTCTGCCTGCTAGATCTTTCCATTTCTGAGCATATTCTTTGAACTTTTCATCGCGGCCCATAAACATATTCTGTAGTTGCATATGGGTTGGTGCCAATTCAGCATTGTATTGGTATTGTTTGTAAAAAGCATCTGCCAAATCATTCCAAGTATGAATGTGAGTATTCTCTAGTTGATAATACCATTCTAACTGTGCTCTAGACAGGCTCTCTTGAAAGAAATGCATCCATAATTTCTTGTTAGCAGTGTGTGGTTGAATCTTCTGAACATAGGACTTCAGATGAAGCTTCGGACAAGAAATGCCATCATACTTAGCAAAACTAGGAACTTTGAATTTGCGTGGAATCACCACTCCAGGAACCAAACCTAAGTCATCAAAGTTCAATCCTGACATTTTCAAATTTTCCACAACATTTATACGGTCTTCGAGTTGCTTATACTTCTCGTCGTCAGGAGGATACTGCTCGCTCATATAGTCTTCTCCTTCTTCTTCTTGAGACTCATTATGGCTTCCCTCATTGGCCTTGACACTTCCTTCAGTTTCGCCGCTCTTTTCTAAGAATTCGAGCTGTCTGACTACCTTGATCGGACCTCTGAACCTTTTCCCCATGTTGAAAATACCAACGATCTTCTTCTTTTTCTTCTTGATGATGAGCTCTTTCAGATATTTCTTTCCTTGTGCCAAATTGGTGAACATCTCTTAGAACTGGGCGTTCTGAGCCAGGAGATCTTTGAAATTTTGTTCGAGAGCCATTTCTGCTGAAATAAACATCGAGAGAATGAGAAAACCGGTCTTCAGAGTACCTGTTATGAAATGATATGCTATGATATGCAATGTTATGCAATGCAATGTTTTCAAGGACCTTAGGAATTTAAATTTGGTAAACAAGCAAGAACAAACTTTTTATTAGTCTGATTAGTAAATACAAAAGAAAGTTCAAGTACAAAAGTAAAACTCCTAGTGTTTAGGCCTCCCATGGATGCTTCCTCTTTGTGTTGACGTAGGTGTTAATACTTTATTCCTCGTGAAGTAGTTTCGTCGGCTCTAATAATCTTTTCTCGCTTGCATAGCACTGAGCTTTGAATGTATCCCTTTCTTTTTTGAGTTGAATCCAGGATCTCTTCAATTCTTCGAAATTGGTAGGCATGTCTGGATGGAGAATGGTATAGAACTCAATGCCTTGGACAATAATATCATGAGGACCATCTCTTTGACATTAACCAAATTGACGTAGTGCTAGAGAAGGGTTGTAAGTGATACCTCCCCTTATGCCAAGGAGTGGTACATTAGGGAATTCCCCACAACTATCAATGAAAGTGAAGTCTTTTGAGAGGAGAGACACCAACATATATCTGAATGAAAGAGTGACATCAACCTTTTAGACCACTTAAGACCTTGTTCATTCTTTATCATTGATCGAGGAAGGTGCGAAATAAACCACCTGGATAATAACGGTATGCAACACATGAGAGTCCCTTGTCTTTTCATAGTACGAGTGTGAAGAGAATGCAGAATATCTCCGAGCAAGGTAGGCACAAGATTATGAGTGAGGAATATCTTGATGGTGTTCATGTCTATGAATTGATTTGGATTAGGGAATAACACCAAACCATAGATTAGTAAAGCCAAAATATCTTCGAAAGCGTGGTAACTCATAGCCTTTAAGAATTCTCGAGCTTTCTTTATCAGAAATTTAGCAAGCAAACCCATAAATCCACTTCTTGTTTCCCAATTGGCTTCAATGTCTGACCACTTCAGATGTAGAGCTGTTGCAATGTCTTCAAACCTCAGAACTCCTTCTGAACCGGTGAAAAGTATCTGATCAAGGATTGGTATCCCAAGTAGCTTAGGAAACTATTCCATTGTAGGTACCAACTGGTAGTTTGGGAAAGTAAAGCAATGATGTTTCGGATCAAAGAATTGGAATACAATGCTCATCATATCTTCTTCAAAATCGGAGATAACCAAGTCGAGTAGGTAACCATGCCTTTTGATGAACTGAGAGTGGTCAGGAACTTTTGAGACTAACTCCTTAAGTTGAGAAGATATGCCCACAAAGTTGATTCGGATAATCTTCCTGGAAGCCATAACCCTACAAAATAAGGCAAAAGTAAATCCCTAGGTCCTTGAAATGGTTAGAAATGTTATGATGTCATGTTTAAATAGCACACACAAGCAATTCACATAATATCCCTAGGCTTAAGGCTTGTATGAGGTATAGGTGTCTACCCTACCAGAGTTTAAGTTGGTTCAACCTGTCCTACAATAGTAACCGGTTTCTAGGAATCTCATATCATGGATCTTTCTCGCAGGCTTTATTTTAGTACGGCTACCAAATGGTCGAACGAGACATCCCAAAAGTTAAATCTCAATGATCATAGCATTGAGTATCAACCAACATCAGTCTACACCGAAGTCAACTATCTCACTACCTTCTAATGGCTAAGATGAGTCAATTAGTGTTCTAAAATTTTAGTTAAGGCTTGATGACACCACGCAGATGCCAAATATTTCCTCAACTGAACATGAGGAACATCATGACATCCAAAGTGTCGCACTAACCATTTTAACCATTTCGGTCTACGCCAGAAAGTCGCGATGATCTATTGCTACTTACCTAAGGAAACCTGGATCTGGGTGTAGGATCCCCCACAAATATAGTACCCGAGAAACCCTTAAAAGTAAAGCATACAAAGCAAACAGAAAGCGATAAAATTTGATCTATAGCCTTAAGGTAACCTCTCTTTATGTGTTTTCTCCAACAGAGTTTCCAGTTCTGTAACACGGTTAACTGACTTGTTTGTTTTGCATTTTATCGCAAATGTTGCAGATAGCAAGAGTTGCCACCGACTTTTCTTCTATCTAATAAAGGAAAGGTGGAAAGAATAGGAAAGACCTTTGATAGATTCTGAGTACCGGAGGTAATTATGAAAAAGGAAGGTATTAGCAACCTTTCCATCCGTAGTTACCTACGGGCTCTTAATTGTTTATCTCACTTTTGAAAACTTTCTTTCTGCGTGTATGTGATTTGAAAATTATTCTGAAAAGTATTTGAAAAGTATTTCTCTTTGACTTCGTATTGATTCTTGTATCAGTCCTCAAGAATGTATACGAAGTGTTTGGAAATGTTTCTTTGAAAGCTTTGTAATGATTCTCGTTGGAATGCATACAAAGTGTTTGTTTGAAAAATAGTTTTGAAATGAGTGTAAGGTGTGAAAAGCATTTTGATTGGATTGAGCAAGCAATTAAAAGTCTTATTACCTACTCAGAAGGTCGTTCTTGTTATTTTCTTTTTCCTTTAAGATAACGTTATCCATACCATTAGTTGGTATGTAACCCTATCCGTTGGATGTGAAGGGACATGCGTAGGGTCATCATATGGTTATTGAAGGAAACATTGTAAGGATACCTTAGAATTTCAAAGGGACGATCATCACTTATTCGTAGGCAACAACTGAGGGACGAGATCATATACTCGTAGGCAACATCGAGGGTCATCGAGGGAATATGATCTTTATGATGATTTAACTAAGGGACTTTGCTAATGGTACCCCCTACGTTCGAGGGACATGACCATTGTATTCGTAAGGCAACAAGAGAGATTACCCTAGAGAGTGCAAGTGTGCAAAGTGTGTTAATTTCATATATGTTATCTTGAGATTAGGGTTATCTATGATTGATTGATTAGTCTTGTCATACAATCCTATTAGCCATACATCTAAGCAGTGTATATATAGTTTATAAGAGTGCGGAAAGTAAAAGAGGAAAATTAAAGTCCTACACTATTACATGGCTTTGGGGCAGTTACATAGGAGGTGCAGAAAAGTAAATCTGCGAGAAAAGTAAATCTACGGTATTACAAAAATATTCTTGCGACCTATACATCGATTTCTAGAATTTAAATGCAAAAACGAAAAAATAAATAATGAGAAAAATGCTTTAATAATTGTGAAAATATTTTAAACCCTAATTATTAAAGAAAAAAACATTTTTTGGTATTTTTTGGAATTGATTTTAATTAAGAAAACCTAATTCTAAATTAATTAGAAATTAATTATGAAAATAATTTTAAGCGAAGAGAAAAAGAAAATGTTTTTGTATCTAAATTTAATTAAACATTTTTTAAACCTAAATCTAAAATAAAAATATTTTTTAGGGGTCTTTATTGTAGTGAAAATAATTTGTGAAAAGAATTAAATAAGTTGAAAATTAAAAGAAAATAAAAAAAATGAAGGAAACTAGTGCCAAAAAATTGGAATGGTCCCTGAAGGTCTTGAACTCGTGACCCTTAGGTCATTGGTTCAAAATTACACGACTACACCACTTGGCAATGGTGTTAGAACCTTATCTCTGAGTGTATATATGCGTTTCCCTGGGGTGGTGACACATCCATTTTAATTTTTGCCATTGAATAAATATATATTGGATGCTATTTTCTAAAAATCCGACAAGCAAAACCAAACGCGCGCTGGGCCCCAAGGTTTCAACATGGACAAATCAGTTTGTGTCACGTCTGCCTCCTCGGGTCAAAGAAAGTTAGAGGATCAGAGAATAGTGATGTTCTTGTGGCCTGAAAGTATCTGTAGCTAGGGTTTCAAAGATTTTGAACCGAACTTCCCTAGCAATGGTGTTTCACGATTAGGCCATCTAAAACTTGCTACAATTGATCTAACCCACTCTAATGAACCTCAAGAATCGATTAGCAATGTTAGTTTAAGTTAAAAAACAATATAATGCAAAATATAAAAATCAAAAGAATGATGCAAACTGAGTTTATGAAGAGATTGATTTAGACGTGTTTTGTCATGGATTTTGATCCATGCTTACTTTATGATACCTCAGGAACACAAATGATTGCTTTGAATTTTTTGGAAAGGGCTACAAAAAGGAATTCGATGGTGCAAGTTTTCTTGAAATTTTTTAAATTTAAACCCTAGTTCTTTGGCTGCTGAATCGTGTCTTTGAAGGTCTGATGATCTTGTCTTTATATAGAGGAAGAGAATTAGGTCAAGACTTGTGAGAAAATATATTGCATTCATTGAAATATATTTGATTGAAAAATCAAATGTAATATTTCCAAAATTGTTTAATCTTCATACAATCAGCTTTGACACGATTTGGCCAGCTATCATGGGCTTCCTTGGTCCTCAAGATACTTAAATCTAAGGCCTTACATGCATGCTCCTTATTTTTGTATTTTATTTTAATTAAATTTGAATTTTAATGATTTAATTCAAAATTAAATAGCAAAAGGACGTGTGGCTGGGCTTAGAGGTCATGGATGATGTTAGAAACAAGTTTGAATCAAAGAAATATAGGCCTATTTGGAAAATTTTCAAGTTTGATCAATATTTTCTTCATGCATTTCTTCAAAATTTCCATGTTTTCCCAAGCCATAACTTGCTCAATTTTTATCGTTTGAGAGTGTTCTTGGACTTTTTAGAAAGCTTAAGATGTCCTCTAAATGATAATTTTGGTTTCATATTCATTGAAGCTTGCATGCTCATTTACACCACTTTGGAAAAAGGTTACTTTTAGAAAGACCTATAATGTCTTGACCCATAACTCTCAAATGAAGCATTTTTGGGCAAAGCTTGCGAGACACAAATTTGTAGAGAATTGAATTCTCTTTAAAATAAGATTTGGTGGAAAACTTTCTGATGAAGCATGTGAAAGTTAAGCCTGGTCAAAGTTTTGTTGACTTTTTATCAAAAAACCCTAATTTATAAACTTTATTTTTGATCAATTCTTTGATTTTCTTGATGAATCATAATCAAGCCTTGATCAAATGATGGATGTGACCTCAAAATATTGATGTTGACCAAAAATGATGAAGTTTGACTGTATGTTGACCATAATTGACTTTTTGTCCAATACAACTGATTTTCAACTATCTGAGCAATTGAATGAGCAAACGTGAGCTATGAGGCTTAAAACTTGACATTGTGATGCTTTGAGACATATGAGGAGGCATGATGCTCACTTGAGACAATATGAACCAGTTTTTACTTAAGAGAATCAAAACCCTAGTTGTGGGTTGATTGCTTAGGAGAGGGTTCATCTGGTCAACCCTTGAGGAACTCTTGAGTATGGAGATGTGTATTGACTTGAAAATAGGAGGGAAAATTTTGGGGTATAACAACTTACCCTGTTCAATCTTCTTGTGCCTGAAGGTTTAGATTGGTATGTTTGCCTTTCGTGACCTGAAGGTAGAAGATGATTGAACACTCGAATACCCTTGAAATTTGCACTCCCGGGTGTATAGAATGAAGTCGTCGATTGACGATGTATTAGAATGGGTTTATATATTCCATAAGGAGAAGCTGATGCTGGGGAACGAGTCGTACGTTAGACCCATGATAGTTTTCTTGAAAGGAGAAATGCGTCCTACGACCATCTTTGAATGAGGTCATTAGTATGCATTGATTATTAACCAGATATGCAGCAATTTGTAAGTGGAGAGATGATAATGTGTAGTCAAAGATGGGCTTAAAGATGCCATCTAAAGATACTGATGATAAGAGAGTCAGAATAAACCTTCGTCTTGGTTCTATGTGAGATAAGTATTTTGTCAGGACATAGATAGTTCACCCGTCTTGTTTCGGGTATTAATCTGTAGCCTACTGTTTGATGATAAACCTGTCTAGTTTCGGGAATTAATATCAGCTTGGTTGTACAAATAGTTTTCCTGTCTTATTTCGGGCATTGATCTTTGACCTTATTTTTGGAAGTTTGTAGGTAATTTTCGCTTGTTTGAGAATTTAACTTGAAAGAGTAAGGTTAGTTTTATGCACATCATGATACATGCGAGTATGTGATGATGCTCGAGAATTATGTATGCACATGTTATGATTTTTATGAATGATGCATGAATGTAGATGTTATGGTAGTGATGATTAGAATTTAAGAATCTACGATGACAAAGAAAGATAATCTTCTAACAAAGGTTCAACCGCGTTGTATCAGTTCCATCTTAAACCTCCACACCATTCTCCCACAAAAACTTTAAATCTTCAATTAAGGGTGTCAAGTTTACGTCTATGTCATTCCTTGGTTTTTTAGGCACAGAAATTAACATAGATAACATCATGTACTTACGCTTCATAAATAGCCATGAAGGTAGGTTATAAATCATAATAATCACAGGCCATGTGCTATGCGAGATACTTTGAATACCATGTGGGTTCATTCCATTAGTAGACAATGTCACGCGAAGGTTTCTTGCTTCTTTTCCAAATTTAGGATAATCACTATCAATTTTCATCCACTATGGTGAATCTACCGGATGTCGAAATTTTCCATCAATAATTCTTTCATTTGCATGCCAAGTCAAGTGTCTTGAATCGATTTCACTATGATGCATGCGTCTAAATCTCAAAATTATAGGAAAATACCATAAGAATTTTGCTAGAGATAATTTTTTCTTATATCGAGGGGCACCACATTTAGGACACTCATTTATCGATGCATACTCGTTTCAAAACAAATGGACAGACATGTATCTTATCATAGCTCATGCCAATAGAGCACAACATCTTTTTGGCCTCATATGTTCGATTGGGAAGAACATTATCCTCTGGTAGCATATCTTTCATAAGGGCTAACAACTCTATGAAACATTTATCCGACCATCCATTGTCCATCTTTAAGTTGTACAACTTTAATACCGCAGACAATCTTGTGAATTTTGTACAACCATTATACAATGGTTTCTCTGCATCGCTTACCAACCTCTCAAACATTTTGGGAAAATCCTAAAGATCTTCTTCAAGTCCTTCTGCAATCTCTTCGACTCGATCATAATCGTATGTATTTGTGCCACTGTCGTTTGAAGTATAGGTCATATTATCCCCCGATTCAACATTTCCGTTAATTTTCTCACCATGCAAATTCCAACATGTATAACTTCTATCAATTCCATGCCTCTTTAAATTTTATACCAATTGAACCACGTCAACCCGACTCCCATAACAACAACCCAAGCAAGGACATGTCATTCGACTGGGGTCTTTGGTATGCGCAACAACAAACTTAACAAATTCTGATACCCCATTCTCGTAATCTTTCGAAAATCGATTGGAATACATCCATGTGTTATACTCCAAAATTTTCCTTCTTATTTTCAAGTAAATACCCATCTCCATACTCAAGAATTTCTCATGGGTTGATCAGACAAACCCTCTCCTAAGCAATCAACCCACAACTAGGGTTTTGTTCCTCTCAAGTCAAAATTGAATTCTATTGCCTCAAGTAAGCATTATGCCTCCTCATATGTTTCAAAGTGCCATCATGCCAAGTTTCAAGCCTCATAGCCAAAGTTTGCTCAGTCAATTGCTCAGATTGTTGAAAATCAGTTATATTGGACAAAAAGTCAATTGTGGTCAACATACAGTCAAACTTCATCATTTTTGGTCAACATCAAGATTTTGAGGTCATATTCATCATTTGATCAAGGGTTGATCATGATTCATCAAGAAAGTTCAAGGAATGATCAAAAGTCAAAAGTTTCTAAATTAAGATTTCTTGATAAAAAGTCAACAGAACTTTGACCAAGCATAACTTTCACATACTTCATCAGAAATTTTTCAACCAAATCTCATTTTAAAGGGAATTCAATTCTCTACAACTTTGTGTCTCACAAGCTTTTCCCAAAAATACTTCATTTGAAAGATATGGTTCAAGACATTATAGGTCCTTCTAAAAGTCAACAAAAAAGTCATCTTTTTCCAAAGAAGTCTACATGAATATGGAAGCTTCAATGAAGATGAAACCAAAAGGATAATTTAGAGGGCATCTTAAGCTTTTTAAAAAGTCTAAGAACAATCTCAAGTGATAAAAATTGAGCAAGTTATGGCTTGGGCAAAATTGGAAATTTTGAAAAAAATACATGAAGAAAGTATTGATCAAACTTGAAAATTTTCCAAATGGGCCTATATTTCTTTGGTTCAAACTGGTTTCTAATGTTGTCAAGAGCTTCTAAAGCTCATTCACACACCATGCTCATATTTATTTTATTTAATTTTGGATTAATTCATTTTAATTCAATTTTCATTAAAATAAAATACAAAAATTAAAGTAATGAGTGCAAGGCTGTAAATCTAAGCTTCTTGAGGTCCAACCAACTCATATAAAGCTGGCAATTTTGAAAATATTTGATTGGCATGAGATTGGAGTGATTGAAGATCAAAAATAGCAAGATTTGGTGTTGATTTCCAATCAAATATATTTTCATTCAATGATTGATTTCTGATCAAATTTGTTGACCTAATTCATTCTATATATACACAAGCATTCCAGATGCTCAACACGAGTTCTTGCAGGCCAACAAACCCTAACCAAGCTTGAAAAAACTGTGTCATTCAAGAAACTTGCAGGCCAAGAATTCAGTCGATTCAAGTCATTCCAA
Organism: Vicia sativa; assembly: GCA_021764765.1. NCBI lineage: Eukaryota > Viridiplantae > Streptophyta > Magnoliopsida > Fabales > Fabaceae > Vicia > Vicia sativa. The sequence continues at coordinate 89,953,959 of CM038797.1, read as the reverse complement.
GGTTGCCAATAAATTCCCTGAAGTCCTCCGAAGCTAATTGTGTCATTACCATCGATCGAAGCACCCAAAATTGCAAGAACACGATCACGGTTTGCTTTCCAAATTTCAAAATCGATTTCATACATACATGCACTTTTAGCATGATTTGATTATATATTTATGTTTGTAATGATGTTTCGATGCTTTCTGGATAGTTTGATTGAAGTTTGAGTGCAGGTACAGGGATTCACCATTGCTAGGGTTCATAGCTTCAATTTAGGGCTTTCCAAAATAGATAAAATTGGACGAAATCGATGGTACCATCGTGATCAGAGGAGAATTTTTAATCATCCTATGGGTTCCTTTTGAATTTATTTGGCATATTTTGTGAGTTTTAATTATGCAGGGGCTATGGCTACGGAAAAGCCGTCACTACAGGCTATAGTAACAGACAAAAACCGTGGGTATACGTCTGTGTATTCGCGAGGAATACAAAGACTCCCAGGGCACGCGTTTTCTATTTTTTTAAATTTTTCAATTAATTATTTTATTCATATATGATATTTTCTTTTCAGTCTATTAACAAACGAAGCAGCTAGCACAGTTGGCAAGAGGGGTATGATGGTGACCATCAAAATCTGGGTTCGATCCCAGCGCCTGCAACCCTTATTTTTGTCATTTTCCACTAACCCTATTTTCTTCATTTTTTTCATATTTTCTTATTTTCTATTTCTTTTCTATTTAATTTCTTTCCAACTATTTTTCTAAATATCATAAAAAAAACCCCAAAAATAATTGTATTTTTAGAATTAGGTTTTAAAAATACTTATTTTATTTTTTACACAATTTTTTTTTATTTTTCCTTCATTTAAATTATTTGCTTAATTAATCATAAATTAACTTTTAATTTATTTTTCTTAATTAAAATCAACCACAAAAAATACAAAAATATTCTTCTCTTTAGTAATTAGGTTTTCCTAATCTTTAATTTTTTTTACTAACATCAAAAAAACTTTTTTTCTAACATTATCTCTCTTATTCCAATTTAATCTTTTTCTCGATATTTTTTCCGATTATTGTAACTGCTTCCAAGTTGTAATAGTTAGGTTTAATTTCTCGCATATTTTTATCATTATGTATCTGCTCACAGGATGTAATAGCTTAATTAGGGTTTACTTTTCGCCCTTACTTTACGCACCTCCTATTATGTAACTGCCCCAAAGCCATGTAATAGCGTAGGACCTTTACTTTTTCGCATTTACTTTCTGCACCCTTATAAACTGTATATAACTGCTAGATGTATGGCTAATAGGATTGTATGGAAAGACTAATCAATCAAACTTAGATCACCCTACAAAGATAAAATATCTGAATTGAACACACTTTTCACACTTGCACCGCCTAGGGTATCCTTTCTTGTTGCCTTCGGATAAAAATGGTCATGTCCCTCGAACGTAAGGGTAACATTAGCAAAAGTCTCTCGATTCAAAAATCATCACAAAGATCATAGTCCCTCGATGACCCTCAATGTTGCCTACGAATATATGATCTAGTCCCTCGGTAGTTGCCTACGAATAAGTGATGATCCTCCTTTCGAATTGCTAAGGTATCCTTAAAATGTTGCTTTCAATGACCATACGATGACTCTACACCCGTCCCTTCACATCCAACGGATAGAGTTAGCTACCAACTAATGGTATGGATAGAGCTACCATAAAGGAGAAGGAAAATAACAAGAACGACCCTTTCTGAGTAGGTAATAAGACTCTAAATTGTTTGATCCAATCAATCAAAATACTTTTCACACCTTACACTCTTTTCAAAAATACTTTCAAACAAACACTTTGTATACATTCATACGAGAATCATTACAAAGTTACATTTTCAAACAAATACTTTCAAACACTTTGTATACATTCTTGAGGACTGATACAAGAATCATTACAAAGTCAAAGCAAAATATTTTCAAACAACTCACACACACACACAAAGCAAGTTTTCAAAAGGTGAGCTAAGCAATTAAGAGCCTATAGATAACTACGGATGGAAAAGGTGCTAATACCTTCACTTTTCATAATTACCTCACGTACTCAGAATCTATCAAAGGTCTTTCCTGTTCTTTTCACCTTTCCTTTATTGGATAAAAGAAAATTCGGTGGCAACTCTTGCTATCCACAACATTTGCGATAAAGCGCAAAAAAAACAAGTCAGTTCTCCCACCATGTTACACCATGTCTTATCCATGGTTTTACTAATTAAGCTAAACAAAAACAACTAATTAGGGCACAAAACGGTATAATGTGTTTCTGTCAAAAACGCAAAGTTTACACGAAATGGATCCGGAGCAAGAAAACACAAATACAACAGTACACATTAGGCTACGCAAGTACAAATATATTCACGCAATTTCAGACAAATTCATCATAGATTATATTGTCTCATAATAGATAATCTCACTCACTCAAATACCAGTAATTTGAGGAAGAAATTTACCTCGAATTTATCGAACAACAACGTCGAGAACTTGTAAAGAGAAGGTTGGGAAACGCTGCTAATTCAAAAGAAAGAAAACTTGTATTATAAAACATTTCATACAATATAAACCAACTCAACCAAGTATTCAACGAAAACATCACATGATGGTGTAATCAAATTTATCTTTCAAATTCAAACACAAATGCTATCAGGGTCTCTTTCACAATATTAATCGTAGCTCGATATAAAAAAACCAACAAAAAGTTATTTTTCTAATGATGAAGAAGAAAAATGTAGCAAAAGCAAGTCAATAAGAAGAAAAAAACAGACCGCATACAACAAAGTTCAATTTTTCTCTTCAAAAGACATCCTCATGTACACTGATAACAAGCAATTCGAGCTGATTCCAATTCCTTATCATCATACAATTAAACTTGAAAATGGTGATAAAATCAAGACCCTCGCACACAATGCAAGTGGAGATTACAACTTGTGGCAAAAAATATGTTAAAACTTTATATATTAAAAACAAAGACCTTTCTCTTTATGCAAAAGACAAACACACATATATCTAAACTTCTGTAAAGGGAATACCGGTTTACTTTCAAGTTTCAACTACATATAAAATTAACTAATCAACACTCTTCAGTACAAAATATGTTAAACTAATACATATATACTTAAGCACAATAGAATAAAGCATAGAGACGAACACTACATGCTAGTACATATACAACTTTGAACTTCTGTTTTATCTCAAGTAAATAACTTAACATTAGTTCGTATACATTCAAACAAAATCCTTCTTTGTAAGCCTATTATATTATATTAAACGTATTACCCAATTTCATAAATTTTACATCTTCAAAAACCTTATTCTATGCACTATCCATAATTCTAGAACAAACCAAAAATGATTGATTAATCTTTACTTTCACTTTCTAGTTCATATTTCACAAAAAGCTTAATCAAACATCATAAACTGCATTTTTCCACTTCCTAATTTCACCCTAGAATTGCTGAAAATCAAATTCAGGGCTTGTTGAATTGATTTATTTGAATTCATCTATTGGCATAAGCATGTGTGAGAGTGAGACTATTTGAGAAAGTCTATGAATACTTATGACATGTTTTCATCTATTTTCACAAGTACTACAATAGGACAGCTTGTGAAAACAACTTTTGCTACTGAAATAGTATATACATAAGCACTTATTGTAGTAACAGCTTCAGCAAGAAGCCCTTAATTAAATTGTTTATCAAAACAAACCTCAAATCTCAATTAGTATTCTCTAAACTACTCATTATCCAAAACCAAAAACCTAAAACTAAAATTAATTATGCAGGGTTAACACAGTTATGCAGAATTTTAATATACATCGACACAAACCAGCGAACTCGCAAATAAAAAAAATCAACATATTCAACATACTAGAAACAGAAAAATTTACTATAAATTGACCTATTTTTTTCATTAGAGAGAAACATATATGCTAATAATTTCCAGCAGAAAATAGAACAACGTCAACCTCTTGCATACACAAATGATATCAAGAATCAAGATACACAAATGCTTACCTAAACGAAGTTGTGGCCGAAGTTTCTTTGACGGTGGCGGGACGGAGGTAGATGATGCTGAGAGAGACAGTACTGCTTTTCGAACTGAGGCTCGGAGTGAGCGACGCAGAGTGATGGGCTGAACGGAGGAGATGATAGAGGGAGTATGTTGTGGCTGAACGGAGGTTAGATGACAGAGGGAGTATGTCGTGGCTAAATGGAGTGGCCGAAGTCGGAGGGAGTAGCGTTGGAAGAGAGAAGTGGGAAAATTGTGGTTGAATAGAGAAGAGGGAAAATAGAAAGAATAGGGTTATTCATAAGTTTTATTTTTTTAAAATGCCTTATGAAAGCGCTTTTCGAAAGCGCTTTCTTAAGTGATAGAAATAGTAGCGTTTTTTCCTTAGAAACACTTTCTTTTCGTTCCCTAATTTAAGGACTTTAGTAGCGCTTTTTAAAAGCACTTTCTAAGGTTAACATTTAGCAGTGCTTTTTAAAAGCGTTTTCTTAGGTTAACCTTTACCAGCGCTTTCGTAAAAGCGTTTTCTAAGGTGGGGTCTTTGTAAGGCCTTTAGCAGCGCTTTTATAAAGCGTTTTCTAAAGGTAGCCTTTAGCAGCGATTTTTTTAGCGATTTTTTTTACAACTTATAGCAGTGTTTTTTGATAAAAGCGTTGTCTTTTTAGTGCTGCCAAAAGCGCTTTTTGGGGTAGTGATTGTTATCTCAAGAACTATGGTACAAAAAGGATAGGCAGTGTTGAATTTTATTGTCTATAAATCAACGATGATGAGCATATTGAATTTAACAACATGCAACTTCAAAACGACCATGATGTTAGAGTCATGTGCTTGATATGTGTTCACTGTAGTACTAAGAGATCGATCTAGTTAGACATTACTTTGGTCAAATCTATTTGTGCTATCTATTTAAATTTGATTTACTTACAAATTTGTTGATTTATAAATACCAACAATTTGCTTACACTAACACATAAATATAAATAAATAATGCTGCTAAAAATTGAACCCTTGATTAACATTTTACATTCATTTAACTCAACTGTCACATATCAGGTGAGCTACCTCACTGACTCTATCTATTCAAACTTGATTCATTCTAGAACATATGACAAAATCAATATGAGTGTGGTTTAATCAAATGATTAAGTAATTAATTTACTCTATCTATAGTCTTGTTTGTATTTAGTTCATGTTTTTAATTAATGTAGTTTTGAAGTACAAAACTTGATTGAGAGTAGAAGAAAGTTTTTTTAGAGTTTTATAAATAAGATGTTATGATCATGAAATGAAGAACACATATATTGTCGTGTTATATTTAATTTTCCAGTTTAATTTTTTTTGAATATAGGTATTAGACTATATCCAAAAATTGAACTCCAAATTACTTTAGATCCAATAAAAATGACTCATTGTCGATGATCATAATATGCTGTGTTAGAGGGAGTTACTAGGAGCACTAATATTCACACTTGCTATATAGGTGTGTGGACTCTATCACTTATATAGGTGAAGTTGAAGAACAAACACTCTTGTAAGAAACACACCATTTGTCCACCTAAAATCTTAAGGTAATAAGTGAGTGGATTCTTCCATTTATATATGTTTAAGTCTCTACATTTCTATCCAATGTGAGACTATTTCTCCACTTACTCACATTTGCTATATATTCTAACCAGATGCATCCGAGTTTTAAAATCTTTACAAAATTAGGGATTTTTAAAGTGAATCTCTCCACGTCGGAAGAGCAATTCCCAAAATTAAAAGTGCTAAAAAATCTCTTAAAAGAATGTGCAAGTTTTGTATAAGATGGGACCAATTAAGGTCAGACTGTCTCCCTTCAAAGTAACAAGCAAAACGATAAGGGTCTTTCTTATCTTTTGAAATATGAGACTGATATATCAACTCACTTGTGTTGCTGAATTTCACCTTTTAAGTGAAGGAATTTGGCGTGTGTTATGGCTTTCCGGCAATGATAACCGGTCGGCTTATAAGGTCTATAACGACAATGACTCAGTTATGTTTTGACACAACAGAGTACACGTGAACATGGAAGGCATTAATGTAGTTCCATTAAGGTCACATTATTATGCTACAGTCTCGTGTGGAAAGAGCATGTTCTATATCAAGTGTATTCAACATCAATGTGTGGTTCAATGTATCGAAGTTTTTCACACCACTAATTCATCTCAAATCAGAGATTTTTATTTTCTATTTTTGTGATATGTGGTGTGCTAATTTTCTCTTCAAAGAATGAACAAAATGTTAAATACTTTCATATGTTTGATTCCACATTTTGAGTACTAATATGAAAAATTGATTTAAACATATTTTATTGTTGTTGAGTAAAGTTGATTATTCTTTTTAAAATAGATTTGATTTAAAGTTATGATTTATAATTTTTGAATTTAAATTTAATATTTTATCCGACGCTGGATTTTCAAATATTTAAAACGAAGAAGACGAAGTCTCCCGCGGTGATGAGGCAAGTCAGGAAGCGACGCGTGTGAAAGTCCACTCACTTTGTTTTCAAACACAAACGAACACATGGCGCAGCGGTAAAGGCTCTCACTCTTTCCGGATGCCCTCAAGGGTCACGGGTTCAAATCCGTCTAGGGCCAATTTTGTTTCTTTTTCTCAACTTTTCATATTTTTTAATATTTGCATTGTTTTAATTTCTTTTCATGATTTTATTTATGCATTAAAAAATTATCTAAAATATTTATTCTTTTTATATTATTTTCATAAAATCTTTATTTAATTTAATAAATTAAAAAATACATTTTTGCATGCATATTTATTTTTATTAGTAATTTTGCATTTAAATCATTGTAAATTCATTTTAAATTATTAAATTGCATCTAAAAAATCCCAAAAAATTATTTTAGCATATTTATATTATTTCCAGCATATAATAATTTTCTCATATAAAAAATTTGCATTTTTTTCTAACATTTTCTCTTATTTCGATTTCATCATATTTTCCGATTTCTCTTATCGTTTCACAGGTTAATCTGATTCAGACGATTCTTCCGTTTTCATTTTATTTTTCAATAATGTAACTGTATATGGGATGTAATAGTTTAACTTAGGATTTTATTTTCCGCATTTTAAATTATGTATCTGCCCCAAAGCCTTGTAATAGCGTAGGACATTTACCTTCCGCATTTTACATTCCGCATTCTACTTTCCGCACCCTTATCAATTGCTAGTAACTAGGCGTGTATGGCAAGATAATAATGAACATAGCCCACTAATTTCAAGACAACATATTCTGAAATCGACACACTTCTTTCACACATGCACCCCTTAGGGTAATTCTCTCTCGTTGCCTTTACGAAACCAAAATGGTCATGTCCCTCGAACGTAGAGGTATTCTAGCACCGTTGCCTTCCAAATAAATCATCATAGTCCCTTCGATACAAAGATCATAAGACCCACGATGTCGCCTCCGAATACATGATCTTGACCCTCGATTGTCGCCTACGAAAAATGATGATAGTCCCTTCGAATGTGCTAGGATACTTCCTACAAGTTGCCTTCTATGACCATACGATGTCCCTTCGAATGTCCCTCTTACATCCAACGAATGGAGTTACCTACCAACTAATGGTACGGCTAGCGCTATTCTAAGGGAACGTAGAAGTACAAAAACGACCAATTCTGAGTGGGTAAATAAGTCTTTTAGTTGCTCGCTCTACCAAATGCTTTTCACACCTCACACTCTTTTTCAAGGTTCAAATTCTTTTCAAAATAAAAAAACATTTCCGAACATTTTGTATACACTCCTACATGAGTCATTACAAAGTCAAAGCGAAATGCCTCTTTCAAAACATTTTTGTCAAACACACATAAAGCAATTTTAAAAAGGTAATCTAGAGCAACTAAGAGCCCGTAGGATAAACTGCGGATGGAAAGGGGTGCTAATACCTTCCCTTTTCATAACCATTCTCCCGAACTCAGAATCTAACGAAGGTCTTTTTCTGTACTTTTACCTTCCCTTAATTGGATAAAAACAAAAGTCGGTGGCGACTCTTGCTATCCGCACATTTGCGATACAAAAATTCACAAAGTTAGTTCACCGCGTTACAATCATCTAAAAAATAATTTCTTGTTAAGATGATTAGATCTGATTTCTAAAAATCAGCCAGAGTAACAGAAATCCCAGACACAGAATGGTTTTCATTTAAGATCCTGGTTACGATTCTAGCAATGGCTTGGTGGACATACCTAGAACCTTCCATGTTTGCTATTTCAGGAGGTACAGAGGAAGATGGTTCAGAGGTCTTACCAGAAGGAGATGATTGAGACCTTCGTGCATTCCTGGTGCGAAGTTTCTTGATCCTTTTAGGATCAGTTGCCATTGCACACAGAGGGGTAACCTTCAGAGCTTCAGTCTGCATGGCTTCTACGCTTGCCCTAATCTCAGACATGGTGGGAGATGAAGAGCCAGATTCTTGAGATGATGAAGAGGATGAAGACATATTTTGTTGAGACATTTTGAGGGAATGAGATCGAGATTGACAGGGAGTTTGAGAGTATCTGTTGGAAGAATGGAATGTGATACTTTCAAATGAAGAAACTGTTATATATATAAGTCTCTTCCTATTCTTGGACCTTTTAAAAGTAAGAGGGAAATAATTAAATGACCCACTTATAATTAATTGAAATAAAAAGTCTCTTCTATTCCTTGTTGTAAGCAATGTTAATTGCTACAACTCTTCATATTGGCAAATACCCAACTTGCCCCTTAAGTTCTCAAACTGACTAGCATCAAGAGCTTTAGTAAAAATGTCAGCCAGTTGAAGTTCAGTGGCTACATGCTCCAACTTAATCACTTTCTCTTCCACAAGGTCTCTGATGAAGTGGTGTCTAATGTCAATGTGCTTAGTCCTACTGTGCTGTATAGGATTCTTTGAAATATTAATAGCACTCAGAGGTTGTCACAGTACAATGTCATGACATCCTGTGTGACATTGTACTCAGTCAGCATCTGCTTCATCCAGACCATTTGAGAACAGCTGCTACCAGCTGCTATGTATTCAGCCTCAGTAGTGGATAAAGATACACAGTTTTGCTTCTTGCTGAACCAAGAAACAAGATTGTTTCCCAAGAAAAAGCATTCTCCATAAGTGCTTTTCTATCATCAGCACTACCAGCCCAATCAGCATCACAATACCCAGACAAAATTGGTTCACATCCATGGGAATACAACATACCATAATTGCAAGTTCCGCTCACATACTTCAGAATTCTTTTCACCTGATTGATGTGACTCACTTTAGGTTCAGCCTGGTATCTTGCACATACCCCTACAGCAAAAGCAATGTCAGGTCTGCTGGCTGTTAAGTACAGTAAGCTTCCAATCATGCTTCTGTACAGACTTTGATCAACATTTGTCCCACTTGTGTCTTTGGACAACTTTAGATGAGTAGGAGCAGGAGTCCTTTTATGGCTGGCATTTTCCATTCCAAATTTCTTGACAATATTCCTTGCATACTTGCTTTGTGAAAGGAATGTTGAGTCTTCCATCTGTGTGACTTGTAAACCAAGAAAGTAAGTCAATTCTCCCATGAGACTCATTTCAAACCCACCTTGCATTTGGTTGGCAAAATGTTTCACCATTTTATCTGACATTCCTCCAAACACTATGTCATCAACATAAATTTGAGCCACCATTATCTTTCCTCCTTCTTCCTTGACAAAGAGAGTTTTATCCAAGCCTCCTTTCCTATAACCTTTATCAGTAAGGAACTTGGTCAGCCTTTCATACCAAGCCCTAGGAGCTTGCTTTAAGCCATAGAGAGCTTTCCTCAGTTTGTACACATGATCAGGAAAATTAGGATCCACAAATCCTTTAGGCTGTTCTACATATACCTCCTCATTTAAGTAGCCATTTAGGAAGGCACTTTTCACATCCATCTGAAACAGCTTGAATTTCAGTATACAGGCAACTCCTAGTAGCAATCTGATTGATTCCAGCCTAGCCACAGGAGCAAAAGTCTCATCAAAATCAACTCCTTCAACTTGAGTGTATCCTTGAGCAACAAGTCTTGCTTTATTTCTGGTGACAACCCCTTCTGCATCAGACTTGTTCTTGTAGATCCACTTTGTCCCAATGATGTTTATTCCTTCTGGTCTAAAAACTAACTCCCACACTTCATGTTGTTTGAACTGGTTCAATTCATCTTGCATTGCTCCAATCCAGTATTCATCAGTTAGAGCCTCTTTGACATTCTTTGGCTCAACCTTAGACACAAAACAAGAGTTTGAGATGATTTCTCTGGATCTTGTAGTGACTCCACAGTTAGGATATCCAATGATGAGTTCCTTTGGATGATCTTTCTGAATTCTGATGGAAGGATCTTTGTTGGCTTCCTCTGGTTCAGACTTTAGTGAAGTAGGGACAGACACATCATTCTTATCTGACACTTGTGGTGATGTCTCAAACAATGTCTCAACATCATATGGGACATTGTTTTCCTCCTGGTGATCATCAACTATGACATTAATAGACTCCACCATAACTTTTGTCCTGGAGTTGAATACTCTATATGCTCTGCTGTTTGTAGAGTATCCCAGAAAAATGCCTTCATCACTTTTAGAGTCCATTTTTCTCCTTTGATCACGATCTGTCAGAATATAACATTTGCTACCAAATAATGGAAATACTTCACAGTAGGTTTTCTTCCCTTCCACATTTCATAAAGGGTGGAGGATGTTCCCTTTCTTAAAGTGACCCTGTTGTGAACATAGCATGCTGTCTTCATAGCTTCAGCCCAAAAATGCATAGGAAGTTTCTTAGCATGAATCATTGCTCTTGCTGATTCCTGTATAGTCCTGTTTTTCCTTTCCACAACTTCATTTTGTAGAGGAGTCATAGGAGATGAGAAATCATGGTTGATTCCTTTTGAGGAACATAATTCATCAAACTTGCTATTCTCAAATTCCTTTCCATGATCACTTCTAATTCTGACAATGCAGGCTTCTTTTTCTCTTTGAAGTCTTTTGCATAATTCTTTAAAGACATCAAACACATCAGATTTTTCTTTGATAAAGTTTATCCAAGTGAATCTGGTAAAATCATCCACAACCACATAAGCATATCTTTTTCCACCAAGACTTTCAACCTGCATAAGCCCCATCAAATCCATGTGCAACAGCTCCAACACTTTGGAGGTGGTCAGATGTCTTGACATTGGATGTGACATTCTGGTTTGATTTCCAACCTGACATTCACCACATACTCTCCCTTCATCAATATGCAGTCTTGGAATCCCTCTGACAGCCTCCATGGAAATGATCTTTTTCATTCCTCTAAGATGCAAATGACCAAGTTTTTGGTGCCACAGTTTCACCTCCTTTTCATCTTTGGCTGTAGAGAACACAGAGGATAGGTTAGTGTTCTCAGACTCCCATAAGTAACAGTTATCTTTTGATTTGATTCCTCTCATAACAACTTCTTGTTTTTCATTTGTTACAAGACATTCAGACTTGGTAAAGTTTACCTTGAATCCCAGATCACACAGTTGACTGATACTTATGAGATTGGCAGTCAAACCCTTTACTAGAAATACCTCATTCAGGTTTGGAACTCCAGGGCAGTCCAAGCTTCCAACACCTTTGATTTCTCCTTTAGCTCCATCTCCAAAAGTGACATAGCTGGTAGAATGAGGCCTGACTTCATTTAGGAGATTCTTGATTCCAGTCATGTGCCTAGAACAACCACTGTCAAAATACCAGTCTTCCTTTGCAGAAACTCAAAGTGAAGTGTGATCTATCAAAGCTGCAGTCTTCTTCTTCCACTGTTGAGTGTATGGTACCTTGTTGCTCTTAGGCTTGACATAAAGAGTCTGATTAGGAAATCCATGTAGTCTATAGCAAAAAGGCTTTATGTGTCCAAACCTTCCACAAAAATGACATCTCCATCTTTGAAACTTTTTCTTCATGTTTCTCTGATCTTGATGTTGAATCCAATGTTGTGACATCTGCTTTGATATTGGTTTATTAGGTCTGTTCTTCTTCTTGTTATTAGCAACTTTCTTTGCAGCCACATATCCTGACCCAGACACATTTCCTGCTTTATGTTGTGACATCTGCTTTGATATTGGTTTGCCAGGCCTGTTCTTCTTCTTGTCACCAGCAGGTTTCTTTTCAACCGTATATCCTAGACCATGCATATTTCCTGCATTTTGTCCAAGCTGAAGGATTTCCTCCAACTTATCAGTTCCAGTTGTCAGCATCTTGACAGACTTAGTCATCTGATCAAGTTTGGAATTCAACACTATAATTTCACTGTTGAGATGAATTATAGTAGCAGTGTTTTCCTTCTTCCCAGCTTCCAACTTCACATTTTCAGCCTCCAACTTCTCAATCAACTTTTTCTGTTTTTCATTTTGCTGACATACTTCACCAATTCTGATACACAGCTTCTTGTAAGTATCAGCAAGTTCTTCAAAGGTCACTTCCTCATCACTAGAATCATTATCAGAATTACACACTCCAGAGAGAGCAGTGACAAGTTTGGCTGATTCCTCCTCAGATTCACTTCCTGAGTCACCATCAGACCAAGTGACAACCATTCCTTTCTTTTGTGTCTTTAGAAAGGTAGGACATTCAGCTCTAATATGCCCATATCCTTCACATTCACGACACTGGATTCCTCTGCCTTGACTTCCTTTTTCTTCTGACTTGGGTCTTCTGCTGGAGTCATAAGTTCTGCTAATGTCAGATGGAATGTTCTTGACATTGGACCTTGACTTTGGATCAATTCTCTTGATGAGTTTGTTGAACTGTCTTCCAAGCATAGCTATAGCTTCAGATATCTTCTCTTCATCATCCTCCTTGCATTCCTCTTCAGTATTGGATACAAGGGTTATGCTTTTGTTCTTCTTGTCAACATTTTCACTGATCCCCATCTCAAAAGTCATAAGAGATCCAATAAGTTCTTCAACCTTCAAGGTGTTGATATCTTGAGCTTCCTCTATTGCAGTCACTTTCATTGCAAATCTTTTAGGCAAGGATCTGAGAATCTTTCTCACTAGCTTTTCTTTTGACATCTTTTCTCCTAATGCTCCTGAGGTGTTGGCAATCTCCAAGATATTCATGTGAAACTCATGAATGGTCTCGTCTTCCTTCATCTTCAGATTCTCAAATTTGGTAGTGAGCATCTGAAGCCTTGACATTTTCACCTTGGATGTCCCCTCATGAGTAGTCTTGAGAGTGTCCCAAACATCTTTGGCCAATTCACACTGATGTACTAGTCTGAAGATATTTCTGTCAATTCCATTGAATAATGCATTCAATGCTTTAGAGTTGCCTAGTGCTAGCTCTTCTTCTTCCTTGCTCCATTGTTCCTCACGTTTCAGACTAGTAGTCCCATCTTTCTCAAGCTTGGTAAGATGTTTCCATCCTTTGTCAGCAGCTCTCCAAGCTTTAATGTCCAATGACCTCAAAAAGGAAACCATACGAGGTTTCCAGTAATCATAATTAGATCCATCCAGAATTGGTGGTCTATTTCCAAATACTCTTTCCTTGTCCATAACGCCAGAAACTATTATCCCTAGATCTCACCCAGAAATAACAGGCAGGGTGCCTGCTCTGATGACAATTGAAATTCCTGGCAGCAGATACGTGATGTCATAGAGAATGTTATGACACAGTATCTGACACGCTGTTAACAATTCACACAGTAAATTTAAACAGCAGTAAAGAACACAATAAATTGTTTACCTAGTTCAGTGTATAACTACACCTACATCTGGGGGCTACCAAGCCTGGGAGGAAATTCACTATTAGTAGAATTAATTCAAGAATAAACCAACCAGTTTATCTCCTTCACTTAAAACCTACCCAATGTAACTTCAATCTAAGTCCTACTTAGACCTGAGTTCCTACTCACTCCCCCTCAATCACAGCAGTGATATCAACCTATTGATTAATTGAATTGTGAAGACACTCTTCAATAAACTATCTTGATTTTGCTTCAAAGCTTTAATCAAGAGACATAACACTCGTGCTTCAAAGCTTTGAGTGATAAACAACCCTTACAACCAAATCCTAGTCCAAGGCACTTATCAAATGATAATTGCTTGGCTCACAAGAGTAACTAGAATTCACAATAAACAACCTGTTAAATCTTCAATACAGTTCAAGAGGCGCAGCAGCAAAGTAAGGGTTCTTTTCCTATTATAGAAGCAGTCCTGAAACTTCAGTTTTGGGCTTCCATAATAATAGCTAGGGTTCACTTAATTAATCCTAAAGACTTGGTCTTTTCAACAACCAATTTAGGGTTAATTAAGATTAACCAAGCAGCCACGTGAGCATGTGATTCAAATACATAAAACATAATAAAACAGCTCAACAAACTTCTTGAAAACTCTCAGGAAAACATATTCTGTAGAACAGTAAATGTCACACAGAATGTCATAACGTCTGTTATGACATCAGTATATTTTCTGCAGAATTCCAGCTCAGTATTTAGCTTCCAGTTTGAGCTGTACTTGAATCATCCTTCTCATGCAGAATTTATCTTCAACTCTGAATGTCATGACATCAATCAAGACATTGTCATATCCTAGTTTTACCAAAAATTAATGCCAACATAAAAACACTTACAGAAACCATCTTGGAGGTCGATCTCTGGCCAACAAGATACTCCGTGTCGGGTATATTGGCCTACCATGCTGAGGGATTATGTCCATTTCGTTAACCTCTACACTAAATGTAAAATGTTTGCGCCCGACATCCTCACACCAGCCGAGCTCCTTCATTCTGTGCTGGTACCGTGGCCTTTTCATCAATGAGGGGCTGACATACTGGGGCCATTTCCTGTGGCACCTAGACAATTGAAGTTCCTCATCGTCGCGGTGGATTATTTTACTAAATGGGTAGAGGTCGAGGCTGTAGCTCGGATAACAGCTGAGAGAGTACGTTGTTTCTACTGGAGAAATATTATTTGTCGGTTCAAACTTCCTCGCGTCATTGTATCTGATAATGGGACACAGTTTGCAAATTCCACTATGGTTGAATTCTGCAGAGAGCTCGGGGTTAATAACAAGTTTATTTCAGTTGAACATCCTCAAGCAAATAGGCAGGCTAAATCGGCCAACAAAGTAATTTTGAACGCAATAAAAAGGAAACTGGATGAAGCCAAGGGTCTGTGGGCAGAACACCTCCACGAAATCTCATAGGCATATCACACTATTGTTTACTCAACAACCCGTGAAACACTATACTGGATGGCCTTCGGGGAATACACTATGATTCCTGTGGATGTAACCTTGCACTTAAGGTGGCGGGAGAGCTTTGAAATCTAAGCTAATGATCAAGGGTTGAACGAGGAGGCCGAGCTGTTAGATGAAATAAGGAATACAACTCATGTTAGGGAAATTGCTTCCAAGAAAAGGATAGCACGACTATACAACCTAAAAGTAAAACAACGAGGCTTTGAGGTAGGGGATCTAGTCCTCAAACGAGTTACCGATCCAACGAAGAAAGGGAAGTTGTCCCATAAATGGGAAGGCCCATTTCGGGTATTGGAGAAGTTCAACAATGGTGCTTACAAGCTATAAACCTTCGAAGGAGTAGAAATACCTAGGACTTGGAATGTAGCTAGTCTTAAGCTTTATTTCAGTTGAACTATGTAATGTAATGAATAAAGTTGGTGCACTCCTTTCCCTAGGTAAGGACCAGGGTTTTTAATGAGACACCTTAAAAAAAAGCTTAGTCTGTGTAAAGATCAAATAGGTTGTAATTCGTGAGTGCACTGCACCTAGGCTGGACCTTTTAAGGTACTAGTGAAGGAACTGGACAAAATCATTTAATAGAATATCAATGAAGTCGCCATCGAACATTTTTTATCTCACCTAAGAAGAAAGGTAAACATCGAGTAAACCTGAAAGGGAGAAATCATGATCTTACGACCAAGAGATCGGGTAAGGGAGTCGATTACGCGAGGGGAAGGTATTAGCACCACGACACGTCTATAATACTCTATAGGATCCACTTCTATTTTCTATCAAATGAGTGTGTTATATCTATCTACTGCTTAATCGCTACATCTATGTCTAATGCTTACAAGCTAAGCGAGAATGCAAGTGAAAGAAAGAAAATAAACAAAACATGGGGAAAAGAAGGAAGTATTTACAAAGTTTTCTCGGTCGAACCCCGTGACAAGATGCCTACGTATTTCCTCGTGCAATGGGAAAGTCAGAGCGTCGTAGTTCGGATCATATGTTTTGGTGAGTTTCAATGTTTTTTATGGGAAGTTTGATTCTTCGTCCCCACAATTGCAACTCATGCTTGGCGTTGCATCTATAAGAAGTCTTACACTCGGCTGCTCGCACACTTAGCAATTCGCTTGGACTTGAAAGGGAACACCCTTTTCTAAAAGGTTTTCAAAGGAAAAAAACAAGTCCGAAGATAAAAAGGTTTGAAGTGAGGTTGTTGCTTTTACCTTGAAAAAGGAGTTTGAACCATTATTAAGTGTTTTGATTTTCAAAAGAAAAACAAGTTTTAGTTTTATTACATGCAAGGAATGAAAAAGAAAGAAGAAAACAGATAAGGTAAACTAACTTGTTTTATCCCCAATGTTATCATGCAAAGTTGGCCCTATGATTGAGGATAAAAAGTCTAGGCTCGAAGACTATCCTACCTGAGCGGTCCTAAGGGGAGCTATCCTAATATCAACCTTGGTTGAAGAACCAAGGGATGCAAGGGGATGAAGCAATCAAGTGCTTTGGAAGAAGTACACACATAATTCAATGCACAAACAAATGATACACACATGCGCGGGGAAGAAGAAAGAAGTCCCATAGCCTCAACGGTAACGAGCATACCAGAGTCAAACAGGAGCCAACTTTCGGAGGAAAACTGTAACACCCCTTCTAAAATGCCTCGCGAATTTAATAAATAAATCAGAGTTAACATATAATAAAGGGCATTACAATTTATTAAAATAGAAAATCTCATTCAAAATGCCATGCTTCACTGAAGAACTTTAATTGAAATAATAAAAACCAATGTCATGTTATACACAGCGAAAAATAACATCAAAACCGGAATAAAATTCAATTCATAAATCATTCCAACATAAACCAAAAGAAACTGAGTTCAAAACTATAATTCCAAAACAATCGTTCCCCAGTGTTACAACTACCAGAGCATGACACTTACACACGGATAAACTAAATAGCACAGCTCAAGCTATCCTCACCAGCTCCTAAGCGGCTAACACTTCAATCTGAAATCATCAAAGTAAGGTTGAGATTTCATCACAATATAAAATGCATTACACGTTTCGAAAAACAATAGAACAATTCAATACATCATTTCACCCTCATTAGCATAATCAGATTCAGTTTACAAATACAATTCACGCAGCTCATTATGTACATAACAACAACAATGAGATTATAACACTAGAAACCATCCTAACATGTTATAATTCCATATGCAATGCAGACTCTATGCATGTGGTACAAATCGTAAACTAAATTCACACCCTGTTTCATTTACACCTCGGAAACAACGTTAATCAACGATTCGCCCGTACACCACTGGGACACGAATCTAGCCTCACCACCACTAAACCACTGGGTACGAGTATTGGCTCTGCGGGTCCAATTCCACACAATGGGAATTAACCACCACCAGAATGCATATGCATGCACATTAAAAGCATGCAACATTCAAATAACGGAATATGATCACAACATCATTCCATAGATAGCCAACACCATCAAACAACACATAATAACAGCATTCCATACATAGCCAACACCACTGAGTCAGAATTACTCTCCCCTGCTTTTTATATCAGGAACCCGGTTCCTCCCACATGGAAACCGGTTCCTGCAACCTGCAGAACCCAAAAACAGCAGTTTGACAGTATGTGATTTTCCAAACTTTTCCTTTCCAATTCCCATACGAATTATAGCAGTAAGAACACCAAAATTCAACCAACACATACCAATACAAAAACACTTAGCATAATTCATTCATACGAATTAATCCCATAGCATACTAACGATTCCAATACCTATAATTTGACACATTAGGGGTAATTCCTACAAACCTAAAATTTTGGTATTTTAGGCACCAGAGTTAGCTCTCGGCTCAAACACGAAAGTTGAAGAGGACATCAAGACGTAATTTTAGGCACTGGAACCACTCAATTTTAACATTCCAACTAGAAGTTATGAATTTTTTAGTGTCCCGTAAACACGGTTTAGCCATAAAGCCCATTTTATTGCACTTGAAAGATCAATTCCACCGGAGGCTTTCTTCACACAATTAGCTCCCAACCTGAGAATGAAAAATGGAGATAATATCGAGATGGACTAGCAAGTCGAAAATTAGCCAAAAATACCAACGATCTGAGAGTTATGAATTTCGGAGCGTCCGAAACACAAAAGAAAATGAATTCCGCTTTATTAAGAAATGAACTATCAGAGTCCTTCCTTGACGAATTGGCTTTCAATCTGAACAGATAAAATGGAGAAAATACTGAAATGGTTCCAACGTCTGTAGAAATAACCCGAGATGAAATTCGGACCAGAAGATCATGCATCAAACACTCGAACCGAGAAATATCAATGTCTGGTTCAAAATAGTCTGAACTGGCCGACACATATCGTTTCTTCCACAACCTAAGGTGCTCTTAACCTCATAACCATGAGATCAATGATATGAACGTATGATCGTGATAATGGAACTATAAACATAAAAGGTTAAAATGAATAGGGTAAATTTTAGGGTACAACAGGTTCCTACCAAAGACCAGTTGTTTAGACGGGAGTTTTGACTGATAGAAGACGCGTCTTTTGCTTTAGGGAGGATGACTCCATCTCGCATCTTTTTAGACTTTTTTTGTACTCGGAAAAAAATTGGAATAAGGTTTTTGATTGGATAGGAAGCCGATTGGAAATATAGTTGAGGGAGTTTGTGAGTTTATTTTTCCACTGCGAAAAGGTGAAGGGCAAGCTGAAGAGGACACACAACTACAAATAACACTTATAACATTGGATTTGAAATGCATTTTACCTCAGCAACCCAGTCGAGGTTACTAAGGTCGTCATGAGAAGTCTGCACTTAACACTGAGGTTTTTATTGAAAACGCCAAGGGTTCAATCCCTAGGAATTGCATATTTTTATTTTTTTTCATTTTATTGCGTGCTTCATATAGTTATCGGTTTTATTTATAATTTGAGGTAAAATTGTATTCTTTTTACCTCGGATTTATAGATTAACCGAGGGGTTTATTATTTAGCTTTTTAACTATTATTTATCAATTTCATTGGCCCACTATATCATTTTTTTCCTGTATCATTTCCAGTGGCATGTATCATTCATTATAATTAATCTTTTAGCTTTCTAGTATTATTTTACACAGAAACTACAAAATATGTAACAGAAATGGAATAATATCATTTATCATTTATATACAAAATAAGAAAACCTCTATTCATATACAAAATAAAATTTTTATAATCAAGACAAAATACGAAAAGCTCTGTTCATATACAAAATAATATTTTTAGCAACCAGCGGAAACTATTGCTCTTGATCCCGAGCTTCATAAAGAGATATGAAGACACTGGCATCAATTTCCTCTTTCGAATACGGTTTTTGGTTGCTAAGCTCCTATAATTAGAACAACATTTAAGCTAAAAACAACAAAATTAATTAGTTTAAGAAGTATACATAACATGGATTAAGCTAATACCTTATTCTTCATAAATCCTTGTGTAATGCCTTTAGAGACAATATGGAGCATATATCTCATGACATAATATCCACAAGAATGAGAATCGATTTGTTTATGCCACTACAAATAATTTTCATTTATTAATGGCACACTAATACACACAATAATAGAATTTCAAATAACACAATTAATATACTTACTCCTGAGTAATGAATGTTTGGCTTTCTACCGATCAAATTTCTTCTTCGTGCATTATATTCCTCCATCGCTCTACACGTGTAGGTTAAAATTAAATATGACATGAAAACTCTTCAATTCTAAATTTAAATTTTAGTATAATAAATAATACAACTTACACATTCAATGTGTTGATCACAACTTCGGGCAGAGTAGAGTGAACCAAGCAAAAGACAAATATATTATTTTTCTTGGGACATATGACAAGTAGTTTTTAATGTTGGCTGCATAAACATTCAGAATAATTAATAATATGGATAAAATTGATTTTTAAATGAAAACAACAATAATAAATACTTGCTCACGGTAAAACGGGGCCAAATAACAATCTTTGATGATCCCTCTCTCCATCAATATATCTTGTACGTTGTTTCTAACTTCTCGACCTGGAGAATTGTGAGTAAGAGCAATTTTCCCAGACTCCAAGATACGATACTTCTTTAGAAGATTCCTTTCTAAATAGAAGTCATAAATGTACATGCAACAACGTATGTATATAAAAAGAAATCAACACAACACTACTTACAAGCACCAAAATTGCATTATGGACTCGTCTATTTCCTCATCTCCCATCATAAATTCATTTAACAAAGTTTTGTTAAGAAACAACAGACAAAGTGGATCATGCCTTAATTTGAAACCCATATAAATGGTTTCAATACTCGGCATCATCATCTCCAGCCTATGAATTAGAAATTGATTTGTTGGTGAGGGTTCAACACTGCCCTAGTTGGCAGAAAAACTATGTGTCTCTCTTGTACCACCCACAACTTTCTCAACTACATTCTCTCTAATCTCTATCTGGTTTGAATTTGTAAGGTTGAGTATACCCAACAAACTCAATGTCTGCATCATAAAAACAACATAAAAACAACATAAATACAATCCAAAATTAAAATACGCAGACAATAATAACAATAAAATACAGCTTATACCTCAAGAATATCGCGGGTACACTTCTCAGTCCTCTTCTTCACATTCATCCTCTCTCGCTCTTCTTGCTCCTTCTGGACACTCTCCCGCACCTCCTGCAACGACTTCTTCCTCTCCTCCCCTAAAAACTTCTCATGCACCACTTGTAACAACTTCTCTTTGTCCTCATCCAAGAACTTCTCATGCACCGTCTGCCATAACTTGTCCCTCTCCTCCTCCAAGAACCTTTTTCACAACTTATCCCTTTGCTCCCCCAACTTAACACGAACAATCTCTTCAACCTCTCTCTTACTCGTTTTCTTTGATGATCGAAAACTTCCACAATATTCCTTTAAGCCAATGCCTCTACCAAGACCATGGACACGTCCAGGATGCTCTTCTATTCCAATTGCTTCTACCAAGATGTCATGACGACCTTGTGAAGTGAAGAGGCCGACTTTGGTTTGTTCAACATGATCATCCTACAGCACATTAAATTTTATCTTAATTACCAAATTGGTTTAACTAAAATAATTATTCTTGAAAAACGTATCTACTTATAATCCTTTGAGCCATTTCGCGTGTAGCTTCTGATGTGTACTCGTCGTCTTTTCTCTGGCGTGCCTTCTTCTATTTATCGTGGCGTGATGGTGAAGAGGGACTTCTATCAAGACTTATAGAATCTCCTAGCTTTTCTTCCATTTTTTTTCTTTTTTCGTCCATACAAATATTTTCAATTCTTCGATATCCTCCACGAGACCACCTATATGGATAGATATTTCTAGCTCGGTTTTCCCTTTCTTTTTGGCTCTTTGCCAAGAATTCAGGAGTTCTGCAAGACTCTACAAATTTCTCTCAAGTAGTTTGATCAATAAATGAATATACCACGCATGGAGGTGGTTCTTTATGATGTTTAATATAATAATGGGTGAACTGTGTCTTAAACCCCCTCCAACACTCACCACAATAAGTACGCATTTTCTTCTTCACGTAGTTATTGTCTGGAGTAACAATGAAGTTATCCTATATTAACACAATATAGATGTTATTAGTATTGCACAAAAAACATACTTGTAAAACAAATTATAGGATACCAGATAAATACCGTAATATCAGACCATATGTCTTTTTTAAGCTCATCGTCAATGTCATGCCAACTTTTTACCAAAATACTCACTTTACTTCTACCTTGTAACGCAGTGTAACCTAAAAAATCATAAGCCTTTTCACCTTCAACCTTGCCGGTTTCTGCATCAACTATAACCTGATGTCGAATAGCATATCCATTGGCTTTTTCACCTTTGTATACATCATGGCACCTCTAGTTTTTCTTTTACGACTTTGTGTATTAACAGAGTTTGCAGCAGATGTTGTATAGGAGGTGCTTGTTGAATCGGCCATGACTATCAACAGTAACAAATAAAGATGAAACAAAATGATGAATATAAAAAGTAACGAATAGACCCTAAACAAAATGATCAATAGATAAAGTGAAAAACCAACATTGATGAATATACAAACTAACGATTCAATGAAGAATAAACCTGTTGCAAAAATGGCATTTGATGAATATCTTTTGGAAGAGTTTTGATGAATATATCCTAGGTTTTTTTTACAAAATGAGAGCGACGAACTGACGTTTGAGTGTTGATAGGGTAAATGAAAAGTTAGAAACTAGCTAGATAGTTCTATGAAGAGTTTCTCATGCAAAATAAGTGTCATTTCGGTTGTTTTTTACAAAAACTGACGTGGTAGTGTTCTTAAAAATATAAAATTATAAAAATAACTTCATAGCACCATATTCTGCGAATTCATTTAAAAGATGTATCACGTCGAAAATTTAAGAAAACTAAGGGGTAAACATTTATCAAATAAAATATTAAAATAATATTTTAAAATTAGTATTATGAAAGTGTTAATGCAGAATATATTACATCTTAGTTGGATCATGTAGCCGTGGTAAATACTAATGGAACAAATATAAAAAAAAATGGAAAGTGGAAAGACGCCAAGTGAGAAATGTCTACTATCAATTGAAAATAAACATAAAATGCAACAACGGGGTGTCGAAGGGAACTCACTTATTGATATCTTACCTTTGTTATATATTTTAACTGAGGTCTAATGTCTTTCATTTTAAAAAAATAATACAACATAGCGCTCCCAGAACCTATACCCTCATTTTTTCATTGTTCGAGGTGTAACCTTCGTCTTAAAAGAGTTATTTGTTGTAGTGACAACTGTCACTATGATATGGCTTGCAAGAGTTTGAATTATTTAGTTGATGTGTAATGCCGATATTTTTAAAGGAGTTGTTTTCAACTTCGATAAATATATGTCGACGATTGTACTAGGTCATAGACTTTGTTGAGTTCCTTTTGTAAAACCTTTGATTGTTGTAATTTTTAAAAAAAATATTCTACCTCTCATATATTTTATTAGGATGTCGTGATTCTTCAAGTTATAGCTTTAGGTGGAGTATCCTTGTAATATATTCATTGCCTATTAAAAAAAAACTTATTTTGATATAACCAACCGATGGCTAATTGAAAAACTCAATTAAAGTAAACAATGACTCAATTAACTAATTTCATTTAAATTAAATTCAATTCATCATTATAATTTACACGACTAACTATTAGATTAAAAAATATTTAAAAAAATGCAATTTATTATTATAATCAACCGGACAAACTCATAGATAATTCATGTGCTATAACGATAAGTAAGGTGAAATGGAAGTTTTCGATTTTGGTACATTCTTAAATCTTAAACAAAAAATTAGCAGAAACGTTAAAATAGGTAAGGATACCATCAATGGAGTGGAGTCTTTTAGGATTCATACTATTTTCTTTTGCAAGATATACAGAAAAAACATAATGAAAAATCAAAAAAGATATTTTGTTTTTCTGGAATCATCAATCAAATGGAAATTTAAGTGGAAATTAAAGGATGGGACGAAGTGTTTAATGACTAAAAAAATAAAAACTAAGTAGAAATTAAAGAACAACAACAATACTCAATATAAAAAATACTCATACAGTGGATTCAAAGAAAAAATAATTATAAAAAAAATACAATCATCAACACATTAAAACATTAAAACATTAAAACAAACAATTATGTTTGTTATACGTCAAATACTATCAAACCCTAAAATTATTCAAAAAGACTTGAAACTAACACCCAATAGAACCCTAAAATTATTCAAATTTTATGTAATAGTGTAGATTTTAAAATAAAATACCAACTTTAAATTATTTAATCATTTAATGAAATTTGTAGTTACACACCCAATAGAACCCAACCCAAAGTAAAGGGGGTGTGAGCAGATAATGAGAGGTGTAAGTATGAATAAATTTTTGTAAATTAATCCTGTGAAGTCTTGTTTACCCGGCTGCCCTGCCCCGCCGCCGTGTGGCAAACTAACTAACCAACCACCCTCTGCTGCTGTTGTACCGTGGCGGCCGCTGAACTGAATAGTGAGTAAATTTGTCCGTCTAGCTCGGACTATTTCCTCTTCCTCCGCCTTCCTTCCCCATCCTTTCAAACACCTTCGTTTGCATCCTCATTCACCATTCCCTGTTGCAAATTATTCACACTCAATTTCACTTGTTGTTCCCAACACTGAAACCCAACAAACAAATTCTACAAACTCCACAAACTCACCATCCTCCTTAAGAGCAAGGAAGAAGTCTCTTTTTCGCCGCAACTCCGCATTCACACATACTAATAACAATACAGCAGTCGAGCTTGCCTTCAATTCCGTTGTCAAAATCTTCACCGTTTCATGCAGTCCTAACTACTTACTTCCGTGGCAGAACAAGTCTCAGCGCGAATCTATGGGCTCAGGTAGTTACATTAGTTAGTTAATTAATCAAAATAATACAACAATATCAGCCTAGAATGATAAGCATAACATGAAACTAAGGAGTAAATGGTCATACATTAAAAGGTCCGGTAGAATCAAGTTGCTTGCAGAGTTCGAGATAGGTTAAATAAAGAACTTTATCCTTTGCACCAGTTCGATGATTGTTTGTGTGTTTGCAGCAATATTTCAATTGTGCAAGGTTGCAACAGCCAAGCAATTGACCTAGCAACAGAAACAACCAGTTGATATTCTTTTTCTTCTTAGCGATTATTGGTTTCACGCAGTTTTCTTGATTACAATGCACGCAGTCAGGTAATGTTGGATTCATCCATACATTTGGTGGCGCTCTATCATTCATGAACTGCCTGTTTTCGAGGATATATGTCCAGAGTTCACGAAACTTCTCTCTCACATCAAATGACATTTGAAAAGTTGTATCGCATCTCTTGCATTGGACATCTTCGGTGATGTTAACTATCCCATTTTGTCGAAGATAATCTATACTGTGAAGCCTTGCTCTTCAGTTAGTAGCCCAAGGAAAAGGTATAGGGATGGTTTCGCTTTTTTCAGTACGTAGGTTAAGGCGAGCACGAACGCGTGGAGGTTGATAAGGTGGAGGAGGAGGAGGAGGATGTGAGGGACAAGGAGGGAAATATAAGATTGGTTGTTGAAGTGGTGAAATTTGCGGTCGAGGCGAGGGGATCGGATGAGAAAATATGGGCTGAAAATGAAACGGCCTTAGTTGAGGAACACGGGTTTGAACCGTTGGTTGAGGTGGTGGGATTTGTTTAGAAAACATCATTTGAAACGGTGTGAGTGTTGGAATAGGGTCATGTAACAATTGTTGAGGTTGAGGTGGAAGATTTGGATCAGAAAACATACGTTGAAAAGGTGTCAGTTCCTTTGACATACTCCTAGGTACATGTTGTAGGTCATGTATGGAAGATTGGAGTTGAGGTGGTGAACTTGTTTCTGAAGATTCTTTATTTTCATGTTGGTTTGAGTTACTCATGATGATGAGTTGAAATAATAATAATAGTAAAGTAATTGAGAAAAATATTAAAAGAGAGAATATTATGTGTAAAAGAGTGAAAGAATAATGAGAATAGAACAAATTAAAAAGAAAAGAATGCAATTAAGGTTGATATATAGAGAAATATGGTGGGAGAAATTCATGTTTTCTGTGTTTGAAATAGTGAGTGAATGAATTTGAAATTTAAACTTGAAGATTTTTTCTCCAACAAATAGTGCATATAATAAATTGGTTTGAAGTTTCCAAATTCATAAATTCAGTCAATAAAAATTGTATTGGTGGTATAAGTGTGATTACATTGATGAGTTTTTAAATCATTTTTATCTTAATACATCGTATACTATATTCATTTGTCATTTTCAAGAGTTTGATTCATTAGTGGACAATAAAGCTTGTTTACCAATTTTGAATTATATATTTACTGAGATATGTCTTTTTTTAGTGACGGTTAAATACATTATTCTTAATAATTAATATTTTTTTTAATTTAAAGGGTTGCCTAAAACATTTGATGATAAATAGAATAACATTTATTATTTTTACTGTAAAATTTAAAATATTGAAACAAATATTTTGATTAAAAAAACAATTCAAATTCATTACAATGTATTATAAAAATTCCAACAGCAAAACACTCCTATTTTATCTAATGAAACGTTCTAATAAAAATGCCTTGTCACACGTATGCAGAATTTGGTCAGTGGACTTGGTATTCATTCAATTACGTTGATCATATAACGTATTTAATTTTCTAAAGACCAATCATCTCTATAGAGTTTTTCTACAAAGTCATGGGTCTAATTAATTACACTTAAATGAATATTTTTAGGCGGTACATTTTAATATGACTTCTAAAACAATATGAAAGTCGATGTGTAATATTTTTAATAAAAAAATTTGATACGATATTTTTAATAAATTTAAATGAAATACACTGTATGTAGTTTTATTTCAAATTATTATAAAATATACTATTATTAAGTAAAAAAACACATTCCCTAGTTGAAGAAGCTGGTTTAATAGATACATAGTACACTGGTCATATTTATGACATAGCATGTTTGTCACACTAGTAGAGAAACAACATTAAAATTATTGATATCATACCTTATTTATTAAAATAAGATATAAAAGTTACATTTAATGGCAATTTTGTAATTAAAATAAAAAATTTAGTTTCAATAATAATCTTTAACATCAAATTTTTAGAAAAACAAGTGTCTAATATATGTTACTTTAAAACATATAAACTTGTTTAACATAAATTACTTGATTTTCAGAAAAATGAATATAAAAGAAAAGATAATAAAACAATGTATAAAAATATATAAATCAATATTGATATTATAAAAAATAAATGTGATTACAAAATGAATCTTTATATCTAATTTGGAAAGATTAAATATATTCCTAAAACAATAAAAAGAATCAAATTACATTAAAAAACTATACAGAAAATTACATAGTTGTTTAGTCTTTGATTTGATTGTATTTTAATGACTATTAAATGACAATCAAAACTCTTATCGAAGATGTTTCATTCCAACTTTTTGTAATAAAAATATGACTATTTTAAATATTTCTTTAAAAAACAATAAAATTCTTAATTAATTCTAAAAATAAAATATACCTAATAAAAAATAGTTTTTTTTTGTTTTATATTTATAACCAAATCATAGTTTTCTAATATTTTTTTAAATTAAATTTTATTCTTTTCACCTAGAGTA
Source organism: Vicia sativa (assembly GCA_021764765.1). NCBI lineage: Eukaryota > Viridiplantae > Streptophyta > Magnoliopsida > Fabales > Fabaceae > Vicia > Vicia sativa. Next base: position 89,926,446 of record CM038797.1, on the reverse strand, counting down.
AATAATGAATCACGATTAGAAATTTTTTTGAAAAAATAACATTTCTCAAGAAAAAATGCTTCATATTTTTAAACAAATGTGATTTTTTTCCTTCAAATTATATTAACTTAAAATAAAAATTAAAACTTTATTTATCAAAAGTGAAAGAAGAAGACTAAATTTATATGGTAATAAATAAAAACACAAAATTTACAAGTTTTTAATAAATAAATAAAAAGTTAAATAATGAAAAATGCGTACACAATAATTATGTTGTATTCATTTTATATTATTTTTTGGTTATCTTATTCAAAAATAAATTACTATACACTCTTTACTATTTATTCAATTTTTTTATACATGTTTTGAATATCATTTATACTATTGTTTAAAAAGTATTAGTTTCATTATTTGTTTTAAGTGAATATAATAGAACATAATTTAAAGAAGGTTTAAAAAATTTGAAACTATTGTTTTATTAAGAATATGCTTTTTATGAAATATTTATTACTATAATTTATTATTTATCTTAATCAAATATAAGAGAAATCAATTTAAAGAAGAAAAAAAGAGATATTTGAGTAATTTGATATCTCTCCCGCTTTCTCATTATATATACATGATATTAGTAAAAAATAAATGTCATAGAAAAATTAATATTTGTATCTGATTTGGACTTCTCATTATATATACATGATATTAGTAAAAAATAAATGTCATAGAAAAATTAATATTTGTATCTGATTTGGAAAAATAAATATATATTCCTAAAACAACCAAGAGAATGCTGCAAATAAATATACCCCTTTATGCACCCCTTTATGCAATAGAGGATCAGGGCACTCGTAGTTCTTCTAAAAAAAGGTGTTTGTTTGTGTTTTTTAGGCGAATAATGTTACATTCGCACTCTACCAGTTGACATGTTGCAGCCCGACCTTTGGGGACTCCGACCTTTGGGGACTTATGTGTCGAGATTTGAATTTGTTGAATGTTTTTGTTGAGATGATAGCAAATGGATCCCACAGGAGAGACACTTACCACTTCTCCTCTTATTTGTAAAAGAGTTTGAGATTTGAACAATAATAAAGACTATCATTGAAAGAAAATACAAGGTTCAGCCTGCACCGCGTCATACTTTTCCCTATACTTAAGAATTGTGATACATGGTTCGCATCATTATTATTACAGGTTTGCTATTAGTACACCACGTTCTACACTCAAATAGTTACATCAAATACTGTTCACCGTATTTATATGGTGAATAAATAGTATTTTTTTTATTTTAAAATTTTGTATTTTATAAATAATAATATAAACAGTGTGTGAACAGTGTCAGTGAATAGTATATAAATAGTAACTTTGTCAGTGAATAGTATATAAATAGTAACTTTTAATTATAAAGTGAAGTTGATTAATGAAATGTAAAAAATTTGGTTAATATAATGATGAAGTTGGTTAATAAATATTCAGAAATTAAAAATATTTTTTAGTAATAAAAAAAATTGATTAGTAAAATGTAAAAAGTTAGTTAATGAAATTGCGAAGTTGGTTAATAGACTGCTCAAATTTTTAGTAATTATGAATTTAGTTGATGAAAGATACTACTTGATAATTATCTCTAATTGATTTTCTTCTTAATTTTATTTTCTCTTCACATGAAAGTAATTAAAAAAAATAGAATATAATTTTTAATTCTTGTATTCTTGCTTAATTATTTGATTGCTTCTTTTGACATGATCCCTTAGGAAGTTCCATGAGACGATTTTTTGATCATTTTGTGTTGATCAGACATTAGGCCTTTAATCCAATCATGACAATAATTAGTTAGAATTTCCCATTTAAATTTAACATCACGACTATTTTGCATGCTAACATTAAGTAGATTTTCCATCAATCTTTAATAATAAGTCCATCTTTGCATGTTAACGTAGATATTTCTCCTTTCATCCTTACTTTAGGACCACCATTGTATAATAAAATTAGGGTTAATCTCCCTTATACTTTTTTTCATTCCCATTTTACATCTTTAAAATTAAAAAAATTTATTTATCAAAACTCAAAAACACCTAACAATAAGGGAAATGTTATTTTTACATTACAAGTGACACTCACACCGTAGTATTGTATGCTTTTGCATCTTTTTTAAATTTAATTATTAATTTTTCTTTGTTTTCTTTGATGTAGAATTTTTGGTGTCATAATAGCAAACATCATAAAAAAACGTGGAATGAAAATCCTGGAAAAGAAATTAGGGTTCAAACAAAGGGGTGACAGTTCAACTATTTCGAAAGGAAATCTTCCCTCCCTCTCTTCAATGTGTTCCTTATGCTTCTTTTGTGGGTAGTTTGATGTATTCAATGGCATGTACAAGACCAGATATAGTAGATGTTATTGGTACAATCATTATATTTTTGTCAAATCCAGGTAGAAAGCATTAGAATGCTGTAAAATAGATTTTAAGATATCTTTGTGGTACTACTTTCATGAGGCTTTGCTTTAGAGGAGATAAGCCCACTCTAGTAAGATAATTTGACTCTGATATGACTGGAGACATTGATTCCAAAAATTCCACTTCGGGCTACATGATTAAATTTACAGGGGGAGTTGTGGCTTGGCAGTCTATATTAAAAAGTGTGTAGCATTGTCTACTACAAAAGCTAAGTTTATTGTCATTACCGAAACATGCAAAGAGTTACTTTGTTTTAAGAAGTTTTTGCATGGGTTTGGTTTTGTTCAAGACAAATATGTGTTATTTGTTGATAGTCAAAGTGATATTCATCTTGGTAAGAATCCAACTTTTTATAATAGGTCCTAACACATTGATGTGAGATATAATTGGATATGTGATGTTTTGGATGCTAAGTTGTTAGAGTTAACTATCCATACTTATGATCATGGTTTTGATATGATAACTAAAGCATTACTAAGAGGGAAATTTGAAGCTTAGTGTGATATCGTCGGTTACGCGATTTCCTCCACATAGTTGTGAGGGGGAGATTTGTTAGGCTTGGGCTCCCTTCCTATGTGGAGAAAGACCCAAATATGAATAGTCCATTTGCCTCACTTATTTTAAGTTGAGAATTTCAATTTAGGATTAAGAGAGATAGAGAGAAAATAAGGATTCAAAAAGAGAGAAAAGAGGAGAAAACGCATTCACATTTTTTCTGCATCTGTCTCATTAAAATGACGAGCTGAAATTTAGTAGGCTTATTTGAAACACACACACACACACACACACACACACACACACACACATATATATATATATATATATATATATATATATATATATATATATATATATATATATATATATATATATATATATATATATATATAACTTTTCACCTATGGAACAATGGGAAAATAACACTCATAATCACATACGGTTTACTTTGGGATCCAAAGGACCATCACACGACATCAGACCTTTCATACTTATAATTGGGATAGAACTTACATCTACATTATAGAAGGACCTTAACATTTTGAACTTCTTAAGTTTACTCGTTGAAAATCGAAAGTTGTGACATCCCAATTTTTCTCTTGTTCCATGCTTACAAGGATTTCCTAAGATTAACGAGGTCATTGAACAAGGTTATGGTACAAGACCACTCCCCATGACCCAAGAAAAATGATGTTGGACAGAACTTTTCGCGCTAAGCGTGACCTGAGATTTAGTTAATTTTTTTCCAGAATTCTGATATCACGCTAGCTTGGTTATTAGCTAAGCGCCGATTCAGAAAACCACCGCACTGAATTGCCTTGAGTCTAAAACTCTATTTTCTTGCTTCAAATACATTACCCATAGCAGTTTAACCACGAAAACAGAGACATAAGATGTTATTTAACATTATACTCATACATGCATCATCAAATTAACACACAATCCAAAATCCCCAATTTTCATACAAAATTCCAACTTTTCCCCAAGGTCTCTAACTAGAGACTCACCTTGGTTGATGAAAGGCTGCGAAATTCTGAGATAGATGATGAAGATGGTTGAACTAAGGGTACATGCAAGGATTTGAACAAGACTTGAGTTGAACAACTTCCTCATCTTCTTTCTCTTTTCACGCTTCCCTCTCATTCTCTCTACAAAATTATGATTTTGTTTAATGTTTTGGAACTAATGGAATGTAGAATGACCAAATAGCCCTTTAACTATGTCTTAATTTCCAAACTACCTCATTAGTCCAATTCTAACTAGTTTGGTGCTATTATTATTCTTATTTCTTCTATATCATGAAATAATTAAAATGAGATATTACACAAACACTTCAACTAGCTTATCAGTCATCAATCTCAACCATCAGCTATAAGCTATAAGCTATCAGCCATCAGCTATAAGTTATCAACTAGCTTATCAGTCAACTGTTTTTACCAAACAGACCCTTTGTGGCATCTTCAAAATAAGTAATTTTATTTTTTTATAATTATTAATAACTTTTAAAAAAAAATTACTTGATGTTGTTATATATTGATTTGGAAATTAATAAAATTAAATATATAAAATATTGAAGAAGGACAATCAATCATTACTTAGTTTTGCTCAGAATAAAAAAAGAAAATTTTAAAAATGGAATAAAAGATTACGTAGATAATAAGTTAGTGTTGTAAACTATTTCAATGCATAACAAAAACAGAGACTAATCTTTTTGTTTGTTGAATAATTAAATTAACTGATATTTCAAATATAGTCTAAACAATTAATAATTTATTTATTATTCTTTAAAATTTGTTTTTTAACACATTTTAAATAAAAAGTTTTGATAATAGCAATTATAGATTTTAATATTTTTATGTGATTGGGTTATATATTGATTTGGAAAATAATAGAATTAAATATATCAAATACTGAATGCATTAACTTATTCTACAAGATTAAGTGAAGAAAATGTTAAAAGTTGAATAAAGAGAAAACATATGTTTACACTAAAAGTGACAATCACACCATAGTATTGTACGCTTTTGTAATTTTTTTTAAAATTAATTATTAATTTTTTCTTTGTTTTCTTTGATGTAGGTTTTTTGGTGTCATAATAGCAAACATCATAAAGAAAACGTTGAATGAAAATCGTGGAAAAGAAATTAGGTTCAAACAAAGGGGTGACAATTCAGCTATTTCGAAAGGAAATCTCCCCTCTCTTCTCTTTAATTTGCGGCGCTGCCTTCGTCTCTTTCAATCATCTTCGTCTAAATTTCAGCATCGCGGCCTCTCGTCAACCTTCTCTGTCATCTCCCTTCATTCCGCAACAGTGAACAACGCCTTCACCTTTCTCTTGAACAACCGCTGCGGTGGTTATCAACACCACCACCACAAGTTTCTTCTCTGTCGAACTCGCTCCGCCACCGTGAATGTGCCTTCATCTCTCAGTCCTTGTCATCACTCCATCCCCAATCCATTCTCCCTCTGCTTCGACCTTCCCACGAACTGTTCCGCTGCCATCTCTTCTTTCTCCCTCGCGGTGAAGATAGTCCAACCACCACACAAATTCCGTCTCCATTCGACCTCAACATTCATTTCAATTTCTCAAATTCACTGCTCAAATCCACACCTCATTTTCATCCTCTTTCGTCTCAATCGAAAAACAACAACATCTAAGTCTACTAAGCGCGCTCGACTACGAAACCGTGAGGTTTACACTTAAAGAATTCGTTCAATACCACAGCCTCAACATAACAAGCAAGAGATGAAGATAAGAAGATTCGAAAGTTTATCGATCGTAGTCGCTCCGTGGAAGTCGAACAGAAATCCAGAAGTCCTCTAAGAAATAGTGCGTCTTTGAATCCTTCTCTTCTTCTTCGTGAATCACGTTTCTTATTCTGCATTTTTTTGTTACAACAATGATGAAATGGTTGTTATGTTAAATATTATGAAGAAGTGTTCACGTGTTATGGTGAAGAAGGATCCTTCTGCAGAGTTTGTGATCTTTCTGCCAAAGTTGAATAATGATGAACAGATGAAGAATTCAGAGAGAATCCTTCTGCAGAGTTTGAGATCTTTCTGCCAAAGTTGAAGAATTCAAAGAAGAATTCAGAGAGAATCCTTCTGCCAAAGTTGAATAATGATGAACAGATGAAGAATTCAGAGAGAATCCTTCTGCAGAGTTTGTGATCTTTCTGCCAAAGTTGAAGAATGATGAACAGATGAAGAATTCAGAGAGAACTTTGGAGAGTTTCAGAGTTTTTCTCTGCTGTGAGATTTTCTTGTGTGAATTTCTTTTAATGAATGGTGTGGTAAATTGATAAGATCAAAAGGAATAATCCCTGATATTGTAGAGTGGAGGGAGGAAACCGTGAGGTGAATGAGCTGTAATTTTTTAATTAATTCGTTGATATTCCTCTGTTGTACTTTTCTCATTTTCATTACTTTGTTATGGTGGCAAAATTTGATTTTTCCGACATGTTATTTCCTCTTCCTCGCTTCGATTTTCGATCGAGCTGCCAATTATGTTTTCTTCTAATTTTTCACACAGTTTATTTCCCTTCCCTCTTTATACTTTCTAATTTTCTCTTTCAAAATTGTGATGTTGTTGAAATTTCCACCTTGTAACTTCAATTCCAATATGTCTTAGCTTTCCAATCTTCTCGAATTCAAAACATAAACAAGTAGGCATTAGGTGGACTTTGGTAAACACCCTAATCCAAATGATGAATGCCAAGCTTAAGAAGATGCATCTTCATCGATGAATCCCAAATGGAATATCATCTTGAAAAGGAACCCCGAATGACTAGTGCAAGTAATACGTAATAATGATGAGAACAAAAAAAATCATTAATCCAAATGATATCACAAGTTCATCTCTCGAGTTATGGTTTACACTTTTAATTCTCAAATCACCTTATCTTCAAATCTCAAGCAACAAGTAACTTGCAAATTATTTTGATCCAAGAAAACCATAAACTCAAAATCTTGTGCCATGGGTCAATGTTTTAGCAATTCAATCCACAAAACACTTGACTTGCAAACCAATGGCTTCAACACAAAACTAATGCCCTCGAGGAACTCCCTTGATAAGACTTGAAGCACGCATAATAGTACTCTTGACATGAAAATCATATCTCAAAGGAAGAAGTGATGAAACTCTAGAATCTTGCCTTGAAGTAACTTGAGAAATCCTTATGAAAGAAGAAATCCTCAATGATGCCACGTAACTATCTGGGTTACTAGATTTATGCATAACCGATTATACTATTATTAACCATGGTATGATGTCGATGTTTTTGAGAGACGACACTTTGAGACATCATCTTTTCATATTATGTGTGATGGGATGTCCATCATACTGGATGGCACACCTTGCTCTCCTTTGCACCAGTTCGATGATTGTTTGTGTGTTTGCAGCAATATTTCAACTGTGCAAGGTTGCAACAGCCAAGCAATTGACCTAGCAACAGAAACGACCAGTTGATATTCTTTTTCTTCTTAGCAATTATTGGTTTCACGCAGTTTTCTTGATTACAATGCACGCAGTCAGGTAATGTTGGATTCATCCATACATTTGGTGGCGCTCTATCATTCATGAACTGTCTGTTTTCGAGGATATATGTCCAGAGTTCATGAAACTTCTCTCTCACATCAAATGACATTTGAAAAGTTGTATCGCATCTCTTGCATTGGACATCTCCGGTGATGTTAACTATCCCATTTTGTCGAAGATAATCTATACTGTGAAGCCTTGCTCTTCGGTTAGTAGCCCAAGGAAAAGGTATAGGGATGGTTTCGCTTTTTTCAGTACGTAGTTTAAGGCGAGCACGAACGCGTGGAGGTTGATAAGGTGGAGAAGGAGGAGGAGGATGTGAGGGACAAGGAGGGAAATATAAGATTGGTTGTTGAAGTGGTGGAATTTGCGGTCGAGGCGAGGGGATCGGATGAGAAAATATGGGCTGAAAATGAAACGGCCTTAGTTGAGGAACACGGGTTTGAACCGTTGGTTGAGGTGATGGGATTTGTTTAGAAAACATCTTTTGAAACAGTGTGAGTGTTGGAATAGGGCCATGTAACAATTGTTGAGGTTGAGGTGGAAGATTTGGATCAGAAAACATACGTTGAAAAGGTGTCAGTTCCTTTGACATACTCCTAGGTACATGTTGTAGGTCATGTATGGAAGATTGGAGTTGAGGTGGTGAACTTGTTTCTGAAGATTCTTTATTTTCATGTTGGTTTGAGTTACTCATGATGAGTTGAAATAATAATAATAGTGAAGTAATTGAGAAAAAAAATTAAAAGAGAGAATATTATGTGTAAAAGAGTGAAAGAATAATGAGAATAGAACAAATTAAAAAGAAAAGAGTGCAATGAAGGTTGATATATAGAAAAATATGGTGGGAGAAATTCATGTTTTCTTTGTTTGAAATAGTGAGTGAATGAATTTGAAATTTAAACTTGAAGATTTTTTCTCCAACAAATAGTGCATATAATAAATTGGTTTGAAGTTTCCAAATTCATTTATTCGAATACTAAATTCAGTCAATAAAAATTATATTGGTGGTATAAGTGTGATTACATTGATGAGTTTTAAAATCATTTTTATCTTAATGCATCGTATACTATATTCATTTGTCATTTTCAAGGGTTTGATTCATTAGTGGACAATATAGCTTTTAAAACAATTTTGAATAATATACTTACTGATATATGTCTTTTTTTAGTGACTGTTAAATACATTATTCTTAATAATTAATATTCTTTTTAATTTAAAGGGTTGCCTAAAACATTTGATGATAAATAGAATAACATTTATTATTTTTACTGTAAAATTTAAAATATTGAAACAAATATTTTGATTAAAAAAAACAATTCAAATTCATTACAATGTATTATAAAAATTCCAACAGCCAAACACTCCTATTTTATCTAATGAAACGTTCTAATAAAAATGCCTTGTCACACGTATGCGAATTTGGTCAGTGGACTTGGTATTCATTCAATTACGTTGATCATATAACGTATTTAATTTTCTAAAGACCAATCATCTGTATAGAGTTTTTCTACAAAGTCATGGGTCTAATTAATTACACTTAAATGAATATTTTTAGGCGGTACATTTTAATATGACTTCTAAAACAATATGAAAGTCGATGTGTAATATTTTTAATAAAAAAATTTGATACGATATTTTTAATAAATTTAAATGAAGTACACTGTATGTAGTTTTATTTCAAATTATTATAAAATATACTATTTTTAATAGATACATAGTACACTGGTCATATTTATGACATAGCATGTTTGTCAAAGACGGACATATATGCTAGGTTTGTAAATTTACAAGAGATCAAATTATATTTAAAGAGTTATATCATGAGTTATACCGCTCAATAACTTCGCATCGAATTAATAGTTTTTAAAATCGATCGTTGGATTGAAACATACTATCATATAAGTCATATCTATAAAGTTCGAGATTAATCTATAATGACTTACTATGTCATTAAATTACATCAAAGTTAACGTTATATAAAAGTTCATTTTGACGTTAATTTTTGGATATCTTGATGGGATAGTAAATCATTATAGATTAATCTCAAATTTTATAGGTGTGATCTATATGATAAAATATGTTGAGATATAATTCAAGTTAGTTATTTGGTTAGAAAATAAAGTATTCTAAGTCCAAGATAGTTAAGACTAGAGTTTGTTATGTTAGATATTTAGTATACAAGTCACTTAGTTATATATAAATACATATTATAATTTTGTTTCTATTACTAACTTCAATAATATCAATTATCTATTACTTTTTATTCTCTCTCATATTCCTTCTCTCACCCAAAGTATTTCACGCATTAACAAATTGGTATCTACAGCTTCCGACTCGTTATTTTGACCGTGTTTTCAAGAACTACATGTTGGTGGTCGTGTTTGTAGGTATCATCAATCGTATTTGTTGTAGAGATGAATGATGGCAACGATATTCTCAATTCTCTTGCAATTCTTGATGACAAGAATTGGATCTGATGGAGAAAATAGACGAAATCCTTCTTCAGTTTCCATGAAACCCTTGAAGTTGTCATCAATGGTGTTTTTGAACTTGTCGACAATACAACTAATGCTCAAAGAGTCCGTCACAAGGATGCCAAAAAGAAAGACTGCAAGGCTGCATTTTGTATTCAGTCGATAAAAGATGAATTTTTTATCGGATTTCTCATGTTGAACCAGCGAATGAGGCAGGAGATATTCGTGTTAAGTATTATGAAGGAGGTGAGAAGGTTAAAATTGTCAATTTGCGGAGTCTGCGAAGGCAGTCTAAATTAATGCAGATGGGAGAATAAGAAAATATTACAGACTATGTATCGAACCTATAGAATCTTATTCACCTCATGAAAGGTTGTGGTGAAACCCTTACTGACAAGATGATAGTTGAGAATGTAATGCATATGTTAACCTCTCACTTTGATCATCTTATCGTACCTATACAAGGATCCAACAATCTTGAAACCATGAAACTTAAAGATTTGTTGGTTCGTGGGTGGCGCATGGGTTACCGATTGTCGAAAGGAAAGAGGTCTAAGATTCGATACAAGCTCTGTAGGCCCATGCATGGGAGAAGCGTGGAGTTTCTACAAGTTCAAAGGCAAATGAGACAAGACTCAGAGCAAAAAGTCTATGTCAAATTCACAAAAACATAAGGTCGGGGATAGGGCCTTTGAATCCTCGAAAATAGGAGAAGGGAACTCCTATCAGAAAGAAAAAGAACAAATAAAAGATGTGTAGTGCTATAACTGTGAAAAATGGGGAATTTGGCCAAGAATTATTGGTACGAAAGATAAGGTAGCGACAAAAGACAAGGATGAATGAGAGAACTGTTAGACGACCTCACCTTATCTAGAGGGGGTGAATAGACCCCTTAGCCAAAATTTCAATTAAAAATATGATTACAAAAAAAATGTTTATAAAAGAGTGTTAGCGGAGTTTTTCAAAGTGAATCGTCTAAACGAGTCGAGTTATTGGAAGTTGGGTATGCAAATATAAAATTTAGTATGGAATGGTAACAATAAATTGAATTGATACACTTCAATCAAATAACAACTTATTTAACATTTATAGAAAGTCACTAGTAATGTTATTTTTAATGATAACTGTCATACCCCAATTTTTGACCTAATATACCACCTTACATTTGCATTATTGCATCACTAACAGTTCAAAACAGAATTAATCGGGTGTGGCTTCTACAGGTCAAAATCAGGGTTTCACAAAATTTTCATCTGATTCAAGAGGTAATCAATTAGGGTTTGAGTTCTCACTCACCTAAATTGATATATCTTAATCAACCATCAACAATTGATCTTCAGATATCCAACTTTTCCTCATGATCTATCAAGGATCGACCAATTAGGGTTTTCATCGAGGATAAGCAATCATTGATTTTATGATCAATGAATGACTTTTTTGCTTGGAGATTGATCTTCATATCCTCAATGCAACATCTTGACCTAATTTCTTAATTCAAAACATCACAGAAGTTCACATTTTTCATCAGTCAATTTCTAGATCATCTAATGAAATTGCATCTGCACTGAAAAGTCAAACTTTGACTTTTGGTCAACTTTTTCAAGACAAAACTTTTTCAATCATCAAAATACTTCAAATGATCCATCATGATCATAAAAAATCAAGAAATTTGGAAAAGTCAACAAAAAGTCAAAATTTTCAAGTGTTAAAATTTCATGTTTTTTCCTACTTTCATGGCAATTGTTCACATAGTTCCATTTGGAATTAGAAAAAACTCAAAACATGAAAGTTGTAGCCCTTGTTACAAGCTTTCCAAAATGTCCAAGAACTTGCAAATCCATTATGTCTAGCTATGCTTTTGATTTTGAAATATAGAGCTCCATAATCATGGATTTCAAGTTCAAGCCTCAAGAATTATAAGTCATTTTTTTGATCTTTCTCCTTCTAGAAGCCTTGCCACCTAGCCAAGATGGATAGAGCTGATAAAAATCAGGCAAGAAGTAATTATGATGAGATAAGATCAAGTTGAGTTTTAACCATGGTTAAAAGGAAGGTTCCTTTTGCATAAAAATGACTTTCTTGCCCTCTAAGGTAAGTTGTACAAATCCAAGCCAATCTTCTTCACTTACCATTCTGATTTCTTGACCTATAAATAGAGGTCACATTTTCAAATTGAAACCACACCAAAGCTATGCAAGAACAAGCTTTCTCTCTTCTTTCTTAAAATTCAAGTTACATAGTTCAAAGTGAGAATTTTTGCATTTTTGAAATCTTGTGAAAAACCATGAGAAATTTGGTGTCTAATATGTCTTAACATCAATATAGAACTGGTTTGAAACTTAAAATCAACACAAGAACAACTAAAAACCAGAATTGCTTTTCAAATTTCTAAACTTGCAAAAACTGCCTTAAACTTCAAACTGTAAATTTGCTCGAGCAAGTTGTGATTTTATCATTCAAGCATCATCAACATACTTCATATGGATGATACAAATCATTACTTTTGAACTATAACACCTCTAACCACGAATTCGAGTTTCACTTCAAGCATATGTAGGTGGACTTGGGTAGAGAGTTCCAGATCATTTCAGAGTGTGCATAGTGATCAAACACCTTCCATGAAGTTCACTGGTGCTATAGCAATCATCAAAACAACTCTGGAAACACTCCTTTGAAGAATTCGATTCCAGCTTCAAGAGGTAAGTGGCTCAACTTCGAACTCTTTGATTTTTGATTTACAGTTCAAAAATGGCTTGGCCGTTTTGTTTCTGCACCTTCATTGATTGATAACCCTAAATCAATTTATCAATTCCATGACCATACACGATTTCAATTTGAATTTTCAAAACTAGGGTTCTTCGTGTTTTCTGGAAAATTAATCATGTTCAACTAAAAATAAATGAAATTAAACAACATCATCATGTTCCTGGGATTAAAACGATCAAGTTTGATGTTTACATCATTCAATTTCATCAAGAAATAAGGATTTTAGGATTGGATGAAGATTGGAGAAGATGAAGAACACTGCACGCGTTTTCTTGGTTTTCCAGAAATTCAAACTTTCATTTTATAATATAATTAAATGAAGTAAAATAAATAAACGGATGTATTGCCGCCCCAGCGGTTGCCGGCTCACCTTTAAGTCACTTGCCATGCCTTGCTCAATGGTCCCGGGTTCGAGTAGCCTTGGGACCATTTTTGCCAAACTTTTTATTTTTTCTTCACATTTTTTTTCAAACTTTAATGCTTTCAAAACCCAATCAAAACCCCCCATTTTGAGGTGATTTTTTGTACACTTGTCATTTAACATGTATATTTTAGGATAATGTCAAAAAAATTCAAAAATACTTTCTTTTGATTATATTTTCATCGAGCCGAAAACGAGACATTTTAAGTACGTTTCAAGCACTTTCAAAGATGTTTTTTTTCAAACGTTCAAAACCCGAATCTTTTCTAAACTTCTTGTAAATATATTTCATCTATCAAAAACATTTTCAAGATCTTTTCAAAACATTTCAACAAACTTACACTCTTTTTTCCATGATTGACCCGATTTGAAGATAAAACCGAACTCGTTTTTCCTCGAATTTCTTAACCGATCATGGGCCTCCCTCACGGTGTAAGTCCCAAAATTCTTTTATGTACATATTATTATTTCCTTGTACATATCCAATTCTTGTATGTACATAGTAAATTTTCTTTGTACGTATACAATCATCTTTGTAAATAATCAAACAGAAACAAACTTCTTTCGTTTGTTTTCATTCATTTATATTTTCTCCATAAACTTTTTATTACACACTTGTTTATATTTCCTTCATAAACTCCTGTGAATAAACAACACTCAAACCTGTGAATAAACAACACACACTTGTTTATATTTCCTTCATAAACTCTTGTGAATACATACCATACTCGTTTATATAACTGTTCAGTTATTAACATGACAACTAGTCTAACAACTAGGTTCCCCACAGAGTTAGCCTCCGCTTAGGCTTCGTATAAGACTATAACTCATTCATCTGAGTTAGCCTCCTCTTAGGCTTCATATAAGAAAACTCATTTACTGAGTTTAGCCTCCACTTAGGCTTCATATAAGACAACACTCCCCTGTTGAGTCAGCCTCCTCTTGGGCTTCGTTCAAAAGAACTCCTCGTTGAGTTTAGCCTTCTCTTGGGCATCAAACAAGAAAGAGACCAGGAAATCTCTTAACAGCCTCCTATTGGGCTTCCAGTACAAAGAATCATCCGCGCTAGGATAGAACCCTAAGAGTATGATTTCTCGGTGAAATCGCTCTTGAAATCCTAAAAGGATGGTTTCCCGGTGAAACCCCTTTTTAAGCCAAAGCTAGCCATACCCTATAGCTTCCTCTTGAGCTTCATACAAGGACCCTCGATGACCCTCAGAATGCCTCCTCTTGGGCTTACAATACAAGGACCCATGGGCTTCTTAAAAGCATCTCCTTAATCCAATCAATTTCTCCTATAGATTTAGGCATCTATCATCTCTATGGAAGAAGTATCTCATCTATCACATCACATACAATCAAATCTTTTTTCAAACACTTTTCAAACAAAAACATCTCTTAATCGTAAGTGGTAATGCTTGTACACTCAAGCAAAACACCCAATGCTTACAATTAAAAGATTCAATCATTTTTCAAACATCTTTCTAAACTCGTAAGTGGTAACGCTTGTACACTCAAGCAAAACACCTATAACTTACGACGAAAGATTTCAATCAATCAATCCTTTCAAAATGTATGTGATGAAATAGATTAGATACATTTTTTATTAAGATGACATTTGTCTTTATCTCTTAATAATATCCCGTTGCTTCCACTAGCATAAGTGGGAACTACGATTGCTCTGACTTTCTCAACCTCCCTTTGAGAATACGTAGGCACAAGGTCTCATCCTTGGCAAGCAAAATTTCTTTCTCCCTCAAACCAAACCAAACCATAGCTCCCTTTAGATCCGAGCTACAAATGCTCTGATTCCCATTAACGGATATGTATGCAGAAGATCCCAATGATCTTTGAGAGCACAATAATAACAAAACCTAGGATCCCACATAATCTATCTTTCTTAAAATCCAAAGGAGAAACTTTCCCAATCATAGAAATAGCAATTTAAAACACACAAACATATCAAACATATTCATATATAAAGCTATGGATAACCATATATATTTAGGGTGCCACATCTATTCCCTTTATATAACAAACCCCCCTTTCCCGGAATCTCCCCAAATGCATTGCGTCTAGTTAACGCTAGTCGTAATGCATATCATATCAATTGAGGGTATTGCAGCTTTCCCCTTTTTCACAATCATTTTTCTTGTGTTGGAAATAATAAAGCTTGATGCTCGCGACATCTTTATAAACAAATCAAAAGAGTAAATCGTTTCGAGCCAGAGAATCTGAATTCTGATTCGATTCCCTAGCGCGTCACTTTTAACGCGAACAATAACAAACAAAAGACTAAACTGAACAATTTGTCGAACACTTGGTGTACAACAGAATTTTCAGAATTTTTCTTTGAGTTGAACAAGCTAAACAAATTTTCAAACACTTGGCGTTCAATCAAAGTTTCACAATTTTCCTTTGAGTTATGTGGATATGAAAAAGCACTTATAATCAAAAGTGATTATAAGCAATCTCAACACACAATTCAAAACAAAAATTGTTTTGGAAAATTCATATGCGTCGATAGATGGCCCAATGTTATTTGAAAAATTTATGTACGAAATTTAAAGCAAGTAAAACGATAAAAGAAACGAGACACAAGAATTGGTCTTCACATTTCCCCACTTTCATTCTCGCGTGTGGGTACGTCTGCGCCTAATTCCAATGGAAAGAATAATTCTTACTAGAAAAAAAGCTGATATAAGAGAAGTGTTCAAGAGTAACTCCACAAACCCTAATTCTTGTTGTGGATTCAACCCCTTCTCTTCCTTTATTCTCGAGAAAGACTAAGACACAATAGATTCCAATTGAATTATCGATATTGCCATTCTTTTTTGTTCCTTATCTTCAAAGATTTCACGCACGATCAATTGTACCTATTACAACACAAAACTTCAATTTTGATTCGTCGTTCTCATGTTACTTCCGTTGCATTCTTTATCTCCAAATGATCCTTTGCGTTCTTTATCTCTAAAGGTCTTCACTGGGCCACAATCCTCTTTTGAATGTCTTGCACGAAAATCCCACGGTTTTTTCAGATGAAGACCCCTGCAAACCTCAACCCAATGATCATTAAAATGGTTTGTTAGTGTGTATGCTTAAGTTGGAGGTTGAAGGTGAAGAGGAATTGCAGGAAATTTATATGGTATCATCAAGTTGGAATGATGTATAAAAGATGTATTTATAGTTATGGAAATATTAGTGCAAAAGAGAGAAATTCAGAATTAAAAGAAAAATTGAAAAATTGACTTTGAAACAGTATGAGTCGGCCTATAGCTTGGATAAATTGACTCACATTTTTAATTTTAACAACATGAGCCGGCTTTAAAAGACCCATGAGCCGACTTGAGTAAGACAGAAGAAAACAGTTTAACCAGATTAGAACATGAGCCAAACTGAAATGGCACATGAGTCGGTCTGACCAATACATAAGAAAACTTCTTAACCAAAGTTATACACGATTCGACCTAAAAAGACTTATGAGTCGGGTTATAATGGTATTTTTAGTGCAGAAAATGATTTTTTGAGACTGGGCCTGTTTTGACTATCTTTCTAATTGTTCCTAAGACCTTTAAATGCGTAGGGTGCCACTCAAAACCATAGATACCACTCAATATAAAAAAATGTTATATTCTTACAATTTTGTCATCATGCAAAACACATCTTTTGGCAAGTTGAACTAACATACTCCCCCTTTTTATGATGGCAAAATTGTGACGATGATGATGGCATTTTCGTGTATATTTGACGCCTCTTGGCTATGTGCTTCCTGTTGTACCCCAAAATTTACCCTCCTTTTTCTTGTATTTTTGGCTTATAATTTGATTGCATAAACATACATGTAGTTGCATACATAGCATTGATCATGAGGTTATCTGGTTCAAGGTGGTCCGAGTGAAAACAAAAAAAGAGAGAATCAAGTTCTGCGCGTGTTTGTGGTCCAAAAGTTGTGCAGAAATTTCAGAAATTTGTTCTATCTTGACTGTACATCTGATTGTGTCAGAAATGTCATTCACGCAAGCAAAATCGCATTCCGGACACTTTTCGTTTAGAGTCCAACTTCAAATTCTCAACGGATTTGGCAGTTTTGGGCTAATTATGGAAATTATTCGGATAATCATAATTAGCTTGTTGATTAAGGACCCAAAGTTATAAATAGATCTCTCTCTTCACAAATGAGGAACACAATCATTTTGCTTAATCTTCCACCACCAAACTCACTTCAACATTCTCTCTCAACAAAAAAAGCCAAAAAGTTCAAATTCCAACTTTCCCTCCAAGCAACCTCCACAGGCCGCCACCGGACCTCTGCACAACAACTGCCACCACTGCAGACCGCGCTAAGCGCGCCTCCCACGCTAAGCGCGCTCTGCGATTTCTGGTTTTCTTCTTCGCAGCTTCTCCCACTCCAAAGGATATCATCTTCTCCTCCTTCTGCACGGGATTGACATGTAAGGAACGGATTCATCTTGATTTGCTCTTCAATTGCAAGAATTAAGAAATTCTCCTTCATTTCCCCCAATCCTCCATTGAAGACCTCAAGCTTTCTTCAAGGATTAAAGATTTCTTCAAGGATTCAAGCTTAATTCTGAAGTTTATCAACAATTCCTCATTGATTTGGTATTTTCTTTGAAGAGCACAAGGAATTCCTCTTCAATTTGATTCAAACTTCAAGTTCAAGTATTTTGCGTTTGTATAACCACGTGTACATCCCATTCGTTTGTCTATTTTTTGGGTCTAACTCCCTCCTTGCAGACGTTGTTGCTTCAGATGCGCACAAGCGCGCATTCTCTTTGCTTTGACGCCTCAAGCTATTCTCACCGGTTTACTCTTATTGCATGGCTGCAGTACTTGAAGTTTTCCAGAGTATTTCCTTAGCTTGCAGTGCTCTGCGGATTCTATATCCGTTTGGTAGTTTCTACACCATTTACCGCATTCTCTTACAGCTTTTCTAGATATCGTGAGAAGTAGGGCTTTACAGCTTTCTTTTGCCATGACAAGTAGGAATAGAGATGCATGATGGGGCTTCCGTAGCTGGAGCATGTTCAGGAACCCCTCTAGTTTATTTAAAGACCCGTTTAGGGCAATTCTACTTGTGATTCGTGCTTGCTTTGATTGCTTTTCTCCAGGTTCTCTAGCCTAGATTTTAGGATTCGTTTCCTTGCATGTCAACCTTAGGGTAGTGCATAGCTAGTCTTCCCCTTGATTTTGCTAGTTTCATCTGCATGTTGCATACAATAAAACTAAAACTTGCTTTTCTTTCCCCTTTGAAAACAAAACACTTAATAATGGTTTAAACTCCTTTCTCAAGGTAAAAACAACCAACCAACACAAACTCTTTTCGCCTTTGCGCGCTTTCTTTTCTTTTTGTGTTTAAAACCTTTTTCACAAGTAAAAAACACAAAACACACCAAAACAAGTGAGCCCGAACTACGACGCTCTGACTTTCCCATTGCACGCGGGAATACGTAGGCATCTTGTCACGGGGCTCGATCGAGCAAACTTTGTAAATACTTCCTTCTTTTCCCCGTGGTTTCTTATTTTCTCTTTTCTTTTGCATGCATGATTAGTGAGTAAGCATAGATATAACACACCCTTTAGCTAGAAATAGAAAGTGGATACCGTAGAGTACTACGGGCGTGTGGGGTGTTAATCCCTTCCCCTCGCGTAACTAACTCCCTTACCTAGATTCTCTCGATTTCACGGTTATAGAACCGCGATTTCTCCCCCAGGTTTACTCAATGTTTTCCTTTCTCCCTCGTGAGATAAAAGACGTTCGATGGCAACTCTATTTTGATACTAGTTATCATTGTTGGAGGTTCCGCCGGTGTTTTCACTTCCCAACTTCATCTAGCATATCCTTCTCCCCCCTTGAAAACATCAAAAAGAGAAAAATCATATTATTAGAAGTATCGTAGAATTCCATAACATTCAATATATCACACATAGGTGATTTTGCATAAAAGAGCAACAATCACATATCTCCACATATATGTAATGATGCGAAATTGATAAATAACCAATAAACAACATTACAACATATGTAATGATATTTTATAAAGAAAAAAGAATGCAAGTAAGAGCAAACTTTTCAAGTTGCGTCTATAGCATCACAATTTCGTAACACAACATATTGGAACATGTCACTATTAAAACAAAATGAATATGTTAAATAATGCGACCAAATACAACATGAAACACATATAAAATCAAACATGCATACAATTAACTCATGCAAGAATGCGAGAAATAAGGTTAAATAAACACATGCTTACATAACAAGAACAAACTTTTACAAATGTGAAAGAGTTAATACAAGAATTCATTTTCAGAATATAAATTGAGAACACATAATGATTATCAATCGTAAATTTTTGGAAATGGACATTCATGGTTTTCATCATTTGAGAAAATATCAAACATTTTTATCAAATGATGAACATGCAAAAAGGAAAATCTTACTTTCAAGGAGAAATAGAAACGACATTACATCAATCATGATGGACCAGTAGTTGCACTCACATGTTGTAAAATACTCAAACAAAGAGTTAGAGTAAAATTGTAAAGTGCAAACTGAAGCATCGAACTAAAAATCATCAAACAATGAATTTGCCATCGAATGTTATTTATCCCACAGAAGGGAAAGAAAAACATCGAGTAAATCTGACAGGAAAAACGTCGAGGTCTCACGACCAAGAGAAAAGGTACGATAGACGATTACGTAAGGGAAGTTTATTAGCACCCCTCACGTCTGTGGTATTCCACAAGATTCAGTCGTGTTATTCTAATCAAAGGAAGTGTTAAAATTTAGAGCTTACAAGCTAAGAGAAAATGCATGAATGTAAAGTATATACAAAGAAAAAGGTTTTATTAGTTGTGCCCGCCACGGTTGCGAATCCTTTATACCTATGTACCCCTTTATGCAATAGAGGATCAGGGCACTCGTAGTTCTTCTAAAAAAGGTGTTTGTTTGTGTTTTTTAGGCGAATAATGTTACATTCGCACTCTACCAGTTGACATGTTGCAGCCCGACCTTTGGGGACTTATGTGTCGTATTGCACGGAGTGGAAGTAACACATCATTTTTATGAAAAGATTTTCAAAAGAAAACTCTAAGACAAAAGAGATTTGAATTTGTTGAATGTTTTTGTTGAGATGATAGCAAATAGATCCCACAGGAGAGACACTTACCACTTCTCCTCTTATTTGCAAAAGAGTTTGAGATTTGAACAATAATAAAGACTATCATTGAAAGAAAATACAAGGTTCAGCCTGCACTGCGTCATACTTTTCCCAATACTTAAGAATTGTGATACATGGTTCGATCATTATTATTCTGTGTTTGCTATTAGTACACCACATTCTACACTCAAATAGTTACATCAAATAATGTTCACCGTATTTATATGGTGAATAAATAGTATTTTTTTATTTTAAAAATATGTATTTTATAAATAATAATATAAACAGTGCGTGAACAGTGTCAGTGAATAGTATATAAATAGTAACTTTTAATTATAAAGTGAAGTTGATTAATGTAATATAAAAAATTTGGTTAATATAATGATGAAGTTGGTTAATAAATATTCAGAAATTAAAAATATTTTTTAGTAATAAAACAAAGTTGATTAATAAAATGTAAAAAGTTAGTTAATGAAATTGCGGAGTTGGTTAATAGACTGCTCAAATTTTTAGTAATTATGAATTTAGTTGATGAAAGATATAAAGTTGGTTAGTAAAGTTATGAAATTGGTTAATCAAACAATTTTGTTTTTGTACTCCCTCAATTTAAAAAAAAAATGATAAAAAAAATTAATTTTTTATTAATTTTTTAAAAGAATAATATTATTTTAATAATATTTCATTAATTTTCTTAATTTTAATAATAAAAATAATGTTAAATAAAGAAAATCTGATGGAGAATGGATTGGTGTTGTTAGACTAAGTCTGACTGGGCCGAACCACATACTCATTCAGCCCGTTAACACATATTTGGAAGCTTGAGTTTACAACAAAAAATGAACTGGACTTTTCTTATTGGGCTTAGTGCCTCATCTAGCTTGCTATACAACAACTATGTTCGTAGTTACACCCCATGCGTTATTGCATTTTATGTTTCTTTTGATCACTACTTGATAATTGTTTCTAATAGATTTTCTTCTTAATTTTATTTTCTCTTCACATGAAAGTAATTGAAAAAAATAGAATATAATTTTTAATTCTTGTATTTTTGCTTAATTGTTTGATTGCTTCTTTTGACATGATCCCTTAGGAAGTTCCATGAGACGATTTTTTGATCATTTTGTGTTGATCAGACATTAGGCCTTTAATCCAATCATGACAATAATTAGTTAGAATTTCCCATTTAAATTTAACATCATGACTATTTTGCATGCTAACATTAAGTAGATTTTCCATCAATCTTTAATAATAAGTCCATCTTTGCATGTTAACGTAGATAGGTGTTTCTCCTTTCATCCTTACTTTAGGACCACCATTGTATAATAAAATTAGGGTTAATCTCCCTTAGACTTTTTTTCATTCCCATTTTGCATCTTTAAAATTAAAAATTCCTTTTATTTATGAAAACTCAAAAACACCTAACAATAAGGGAAATGTTATTTTTACATTACAAGTGACACTCACACCGTAGTATTGTATGCTTTTGTATTTTTTTTAAATTTAATTATTAATTTTTCTTTGTTTTCTTTGATGTAGAATTTTGGTGTCATAATAGCAAACATCATAAAAACGTGGAATGAAAATCTGGAAAAGAAATTAGGGTTCAAACAAAGGGTGATAGTTCAACTATTTCGAAGGAAATCTTCCTCCTCTCTTCAATGTGTTCCTTATGCTTCTTTTGTGGGTAGTTTGATGTATTCAATGGCATGTACAAGACCAGATATAGTAGATGTTATTGGTACAATCATTATATTTTTGTCAAATCCAGGTAGAAAGGCATTAGAATGCTGTAAAATAGATTTTAAGATATCTTTGTGGTACTACTTTCATGAGGCTTTGCTTTAGAGGAGATAAGCTCACTCTAGTAAGATAATTTGACTCTGATATGACTGGAGACATTTATTCCAAAAATTCCACTTCGGGCTACATGATTAAATTTACAGGGAAGTTGTGGCTTGGCAGTCCATATTGAAAATTGTGTAGCATTGTCTACTACAAAAGCTAAGTTTATTGTCATTACCGAAACATGCAAAGAGTTACTTTGTTTTAAGAAGTTTTTGCATGGGTTTGGTTTTGTTCAAGACAAATATATGTTATTTGTTGATAGTTAAAGTGATATTCATCTTGGTAAGAATCCAACTTTTTATAACAGGTCCTAACACATTGATGTGAGATATAATTGGATATGTGATGTTTTGGATGCTAAGTTGTTAGAGTTAACTATCCATACTTATGATCATGGTTTTGATATGATAACTAAAGCATTACTAAGAGAGAAATTTGAAGCTTAGTGTGATATCGTCGGTTGCGCGATTTCCTCCACATAGTTGTGAGGGGGAGATTTGTTAGGCTTGGGCTCCCTTCCTATGTGGAGAAAGACCCAAATATGAATAGTCCATTTGCCTCACTTATTTTAAGTTGAGAATTTCAATTTAGGATTAAGAGAAATAGAGAGAAAATAAGGATTCAAAAATAGAGAAAAGAGGAGAAAACGCATTCACATTTTTCTGCATTTGTCTCACTAAAATGACGATCCCTGATTCGTTCACTATCAGAACGAGCTGAAATTTAGTAGGCTTATTTGAAACACATATATATAACTTTTCACCTATGGAACGATGGGAAAATAACACTCATAATCACATATGGTTTACTTTGGGATCCAAAGGACCATCACACGACATCAGACCTTTCATACTTATAATTGGGATAGAACTTACATCTACATTATAGAAGGACCTTAACACTTCGAACTTCTTAAGTTTACTCGTTGAAAATCGAAAGTTGTGAAATCCCAATTTTTCTCTTGTTCCATGCTTACAAGGATTTCCTAAGATTAATGAAGTCATTGAACAAGGTTATGGTACAAGACCACTCCCCTTGACCCAAGAAAAATGATGTTGGATAGAACTTTTCGCGCTAAGCGTGACCTGAGATTTAGTTATTTTTTCCATTCGATATCGCTAAGCTTGGTTATTAAGCGCGATCGATTGCAAAACCGTCGCACAATTGTCTTGAGTCTAAAACTCCATTTTCTTGCTTCAAATACATTACCTATAGCAGTTTAACCACGAAAACAGAGACATAAGATGTTATTTAACATTATACTCATACATGCATCATCAAATTAACACACAATCCAAAATCCCCAATTTTCATACAAAATTCCAACTTTTTTCCCGAGGTCTCTAACTAGAGACTCACCTTGGTTGATGAAAGGCTGCAAAATTCTGAGATAGATGATGAAGATGGTTGAACTAAGGGTACATGCAAGGATTTGAACAAGACTTGAGTTGAACAACTTCCTCATCTTCTTTCTCTTTTCACGCTTCCCTCTCATTCTCTCTACAAAATTATGATTTTGTTTAATGTTTTGGAACTAATGGAATGTAGAATGACCAAATAGCCCTTTAACTATGTCTTAATTTCCAAACTACCCCATTAGTCCAATTCTAACTAGTTTGGTGCTATTATTATTCTTATTTCTTCTATATCATGAAATAATTAAAATGAGATATTACACAAACACTTCAAATAGCTTATCAGTCATCAATCTCAACCATCAGCTATAAGCTATAAGCTATCAGCCATCAGCTATAAGTTATCAACTAGCTTATCAGTCAACTGTTTTTACCAAACAGACCCTTTGTGGCATCTTCAAAATAAATAATTTTATTTTTTTTATTATTATTAATAACTTTTAAAAAAAATTACTTGATGTTGTTATATATTGATTTGGAAAGTAATAAAATTAAATATATAAAATATTGAAGATGGACAATCAATCATTATTTAGTTTTGCTCAAAAAAGAAAACTTTAAAATGGAATAAAAGATGACGTAGAGAATAAGTTAGTGTTGTAAACTATTTCAATGCATAACAAAACAGAGACTAATCTTTTGTTTGTTGAATAATTAAATTAATCGATATTTCAAATATAGTCTAAACAATTAATAATTTATTTATTATTCTTTAAAATATGTTTTTAACACATTTAAAATAAAAGTTTTGATAATAGCAATTATAGATTTTAATATTTTTATGTGATTGAGTTATATATTGATTTGGAAAATAATAGAATTAAATATATCAAATCTGAATGCATTAACTTATTCTACAAGATTAAGTGAAGAAAATGTTAAAAGTTGAATAAAGAGAAAACATATGTTTACACTACAAGTGACAATCACACCATAGTATTGTACGCTTTTGTATTTTTTTTAAAATTAATTATTAATTTTTTCTTTGTTTTCTTTGATGTAGGTTTTTTGGTGTCATAATAGCAAACATCATAAAGAAAACGTTGAATGAAAATCGTGGAAAAGAAATTAGGTTTAAACAAAGGGTGATCATTATTTTGAAAGGAAATCTCTCTCTTCTTCAATTTTGCGCTTCGTCTCTTTCAATCATCTTCGTCTAACTTTCAGCGTCGCGGCCTCTCGTCAACCTTCTCTGTCATCTCCCTTCATTCCGCAACAGTGAACAACGCCTTCACCTTTCTCTCGAACAACCGCTGCGGTGGTTATCAACACCACCACCACCACCACAAGTTTTTTCTCTGTCAAACTCGCTCCGCCACCGTGAATGTGCCTTCATCTCTCAGTCCTTGTCATCACTCCATCCCCAATCCATTCTCCCTCCGCTTGGACCTTCCCACGAACTGTTCCGCTGCCATCTCTTCTTTCTCCCTCGCGTTGAAGACATTACAACCACCATACAAATTCCGTCTCCGTTCGACCTCATCATTCATTTCAATTTCTCAAATTCACTGCTCAAATCCACACCTCATTTTCATCCTCTTTCATCTCAATCAAAAAACAACAACATCTAAGTCTACTAAACGCTCGACTACGAAACCGTGAGGTTTACACTTAAAGAATTCGTTCAATACCACAGCCTCAACATAACAAGCAAGAGATGAAGATAAGAAGATTCGAAAGTTTATCGATCGGAGTCGCCCGTGGAAGTCTAATGTAAATCCGTAAGTCCTCGAGAAATAGTGCTTTGAATCCTTCTTCTTCTTCGTGAATCGTGTTTTTATTTTGCATTTTTTGTTACAACGATGATGAAAATGGTTGTTGTGTTAAATATTATGAAGAAGTGTTCACGTGTTATGGTGAAGAAGGATCCTTGCAGAGTTTGTGATCTTTCGCCAAAGTTGAATAATGATGAATGATGAAGAATTCAGAGAATCCTTCGCAGAGTTTGTGATCTTTTCAAAGTTGAAGAATTCGTAGAGAATTCTCCGCCAAAGTTGAATAATGATGAATGATGAAGAATTCGAGAGAATCCTTCTGTAGAGTTTGTGATCTTTCTGCCAAAGTTGAAGAATGATGAACAGATGAAGAATTCAGAGAGAACTTTGGAGAGTTTCAGAGTTTTTCTCTACTGTGAGATTTTCTTGTGTGAATTTCTTTTAATGAATGGTGTGGTAAATTGATAAGATCAAAAGGAATAATCCCTGATATTGTAGAGTGGAGGGAGGAAACCGTGAGGTGAATGAGCTGTAATTTTTGAATTAATTCGTTGATATTCCTCTGTTGTACTTTTCTCATTTTCTGTTACTTTGTTATGAGCTGGCAAAAATTTGATTTTTTTGATACAGTGTTATTTCCTCTTCCTGCTCGGATTTTCTGGCTGAGCTGCCAATTTTGTTTTCTTCTAATTTTTCACACAGTTTATTTCCCTTCCCTCTTTATACTTTCTAATTTTCTCTTTCAAAATTGTGATGCACGTTGAAATTTGCAACTTGTAACTTCAATTCCAATATGCCTTAGCTTTCCAATCTTCTCGAATTCAAAACATAAACAAGTAGGCATTAGGTGGACTTTGGTAAACACCCTAATCCAAATGATGAATGCCAAGCTTAAGAAGATGCATCTTCATCGATGAATCCCAAATGGAATATCATCTTGAAAAGGAACCCCGAATGACTAGTGCAAGTAATATGTAATAATGATGAGAACAAAAAAAAATCATTAATCCAAATGAAGTCACAAGTTCATCTCTCGAGTTATGGTTTACACTTTTAATTCTCAAATCACCTTATCTTCAAATCTCAAGCAACAAGTAACTTGCAAATTATTTTGATCCAAGAAAACCATAAACTCAAAATCTTGTGCCATGGGTCAATGTTTTAGCAATTCAATCCACAAAACACTTGACTTGCAAACCAATGGCTTCAACACAAAACTAATGCCCTCGAGGAACTCCCTTGATAAGTCTTGAAGCACGCATAATAATAATCTTGACATGAAAATCATATCTCAAAGGAAGAAGTGATGAAACTCTAGAAATCTTGCCTTGAAGTAACTTGAGAAATCCTTATGAAAGAAGAAATCCTCAATGATGCCACGTAACTATCTGGGTTACTAGATTTATGCATAACCGATTATACTATTATTAACCATGGTATGATGTCGATGTTTTTGAGAGACGACACTCTGAGAAATCATCTTTTCATATTCTGTGTGATGGGATATCCATCATACTGGATGGCACACCTTGCTACTTCTTTTGAGGAAGGGAGGATTATTATACCACTCCACGATGACCAAGCTTGATGCATTGGAGATGATGGTGAACTATTTGGGAGCTAGCCTAGAGGACGCCTTAAAGGAGCAGAAAGACACTATAACGCCCGAATATTTAGTTATAATTCTTTAATTAAATATTTAATTAATTTTTTGCGAATTATGAACTGATATTATAATTATAAGTCAGTATTATTGGGCTTAGAGTGAATGGATAACAAGTAGTAGAAGTGGGGGTAAGAATTAAGTCCAAAAGTAATTATAAGGATTATTATTAAAATAATAATAATAATAAGGAAATTGGAATTTTGATGTCAGTAGAAGCAAACGTAGTTTTGGGAACGGAAGAAAAGAGCGACGCGTAGAACTCGGAAAAGTTGGAACGATCAAGAATCCTCAAAGCAACCTTCAATCCAAAGTAAGGGTGGGGTTCTTGCTCTATAATTGGGGATATGATGGGCAATTGGTAGTTAGGGATGTATGATTCTCTAGGTTGTGTCAGGTCGATGTGGTTAACCGTAGAAAATCTCAAATTGGAATATATGATCTTGTATTCTGTGTATATTGTTGTTGTTGATTGTGCAATTTTGTTGTATATGTTGTGTTGTTGTTGTTGAATGAAAAGAATGCATAATTCTGATATTAAATGATAGGTTACTGTTGCCAATTGGAAATAATCCCAATTGAATCGTGTAAATTGGAGAAAACTGGTTTTTAGTCAAAATCACGCTGCACGGTCGATCCATAATATTATGTATCGATATAAGCTAATACAAGTTTAAAAACCAGGAGCATGAAAATAGCTTGCATCGATACATAAAGCCTTGCATCGACTCATGGGGCTGTTCTGGAAGACTTGTATTGACTCATACGAGGTATGTATCGGTACAAGTCAATATTAAGTTATTTTGTATATACATTTTGTGGCACTTATCCGTTCTTTTGTTGATATTCTTCGAATAAATCCTCCGCTTTTTGTATAAATGTGTACATAATAGAATAATTAATTTTTTGTGTAAATATTGTATCATTTGATAGTTTTTCATCTCTTTTATAGGTATTCATTCATAATTGGAGCATTGAGTAATAAAGTGTCGAAGACACGGCTTCAAACACGTGATTTTGAACAATAAAAGAGAGCACATAAAGCAAAGAATGAGTTTTTCAAATATTTCAAATCATTAATTTGATTGATATTTATCCATGGTTAGATAGAGCATTGAATAAGTTTTCTAACGCTTCAAACCGGGCGCAATTCCGAGTTACGGTTCTCAAGATATGGCAAAAACAAGATGCTGAACATCACGCATCGGCTTAACGAATAGCGCTTAGCGCCCTCGCGACTTCGAATTCTTTAAAAGGGCTAAAACACATTTTTAGGTTATGGGTTGGGTATTTTGAGTCCTAACACCATCAACATCATGTTTTTGATAGATTTGCTTAGAAAACAACATTGAGCTTGCATTTGGATGATCCGAGTCGAATCTCTCGTCGATTAGTGTTGACAAACCAAGAAATGTTTGGTTCCTTCTTCTTCTCTTTGTAATCTCTTTTTTTGGGTTTTGTATGTATATCTACTCATAACTCATGTATATTTATCGCCATCGCCGTTGTATAAAGCTTGTTTTACTAATCTGTGTTGGGTATTGTCTTGGGTTTTTACTTTATGTTAGGATTTGAGCTTTACTAGAGATAGATCGCTAGATTCTTACCTAGGATGATTATCTGTTAGTTTCTGAATACTAGAAATGAGTTTAGATCTAACATTCACTATAGAGTATCTGAACTTAATACCTTTGCGTTGGTGAAGTATGCCATAGATGGGTATGGAGGTGACATAGTTGATTTCTGACTTGTTCAGATAGGCCAGAAATGACTATTGAGATGATTCGGGAGGATTCTCAATTTGGGTTAGAAATAACCAAGGTTGTGAGAGGTATGTGATGACACGGACAAGTATCATAGGTCGAGTATGACTTGGGTGGTAGACTTAAGTTTGTGACGGGTAGTTTACATTCGTTTCGGATAAGCTGTCTATCCTTTATACTTTTTGTTCATTTACTTTTTGTCTTTTATTTTCATTACTTTTAATCTCAAACTCATTAACGGTAGAATTGTCGAACGACGAATCAATAACCAATCTCTGTGGACACGATACGATATAACATAACCGGTATATATCAACCGGTAAAAATAAATACCAACTCTTTGCTTGCCGCTATACCGCCGCAACATCTATGCATGGAGTTTTGTATCAATACATACTGAACAGAAATAGAAAAGTAATTCTAGGAAATTGTTTTGGTCGTATCGCCGCGACCGTAACTCCGATTTTGATGTCGTTTGGACCGTTAGAAAGCTGGAAACATGAGTTAACCTATGATAATGTTTTTAAATACAGTATATGAGTTTTTGGATGACTTGATGTAGTTCCGTATGTGAGTCCGTTGTTGTTGTTGTATGTTGTTGTTAAGGCTTGATGGCCAACGTTGACGGTTACGTTGTGGATTACGTTGTTGTTGTTGTATGCTATTTAAGTTCATCGCATACATACATTGCATATTATGTTGGCCTATGTTGGCAAGATACATTGAACCGTTGGGGGCAATGTTGTTTACGTTGAAGGCTTACGCCTTGATGCCTCGAAATTACTAGCAAAGGATTACATTGGGAGTTTTACTCCGTTGGTACCACATGCATGTGCATTAGTTGAGTCGCATGTCATAATACTTAATGATGATTTTGTTAATGATTGGACTACATTGATGTGAATAATTGTGTGTTGTTGTGGGATGGTTGTATGTTGTTATGGAATGGTTGTGTATTGTTGTTGATTAGTCGTGTGATTACAAAATGGTGATATTATATGATTTCGAACTATAGATTGTTTATCATAATCTCAATTATATGGTTTGATATCTCACCCTTTACTTGTTTTCGTCGTTGCCTTTATATTGGCAAAGTGCATGTGATCAGGAGGAGTAGTCGTTACCAGTGTGGTTTCGGTTTAGTGTCATTTGCTCTAATACGTAGCACTCGGGGGAAATGCGCGTTGTTTCTATTTTGTTGTTTTGATGTTGAAAATGTTTTTGTTGAATAATCATGAGATGCTATGTTTTGCATTGTAAAACTATTTGAATTTCCGCTGCTTGGTTAATGATTTATTTATGTTGATAACTGTTGAGTAATGCTATGTATCTGTTGAAGAGATAATGACATGTTTATGAATTGTTTATGTTGAATTGTGACATTCCGATTGTGTTGGTTATTATTAATGAATAATTTTTGGAAAAACTCTGATGTTAAATTAAAGGAATATGTGGGGTAGAATCGGGGTGTTACAATAGTGGTATTAGAGCAGGTCGGTTCGTTCGGCCAAGTTGTTAAGTCTGTAACAATCGAGTATTGTTAATTATTTTTGACTGTTGGTTATGTTGCAGTCTTAAGTTGAGATGGCTGTAAGGAACGATGCTGCAATTTCTGCTGCTTTGGAAGCAATGAATAATGCGATGGAGAATCAACCGAATATTGGCGGCGATGTTGGATCCTGAAGTTTGGCAACTTTCCAGAGGGAGAATCTGCCAGTGTTCAAGGGTAAGCATGACCCTGATGGAGCACTTAATTAGCTGAAGGAGATAGAGAGGATCTTTTGTGTGATGAATTGCACCCAAGCGCAGAAGGTTCGTTATGGGATGCATATGTTGGGAAGTGAGGCTGATGATTGGTGGCTAGAAATGTATCAGAGATTGGAGGCTGCAGGTGAGGAAATCACTTGGATTGTATTCCGTAGAGAATTTATGAGAAAGTAATATCCTGAAGATGTTCGGGGTAAGAATGAAATTGAATTCCTTGAGCTGAAGCAAGGTAATAAGTCTGTGACTGAGTATGTTGCGAAGTTTTGTGGAACTAGCTAAGTTCTATCCACACTTTAATGGAGAAGGTGTTGAGTTTTCTAAGTGCATCAAGTTTGAGAACGGCTTGCGCTCGGAAATCAAGAAAGTTGTTGGTTATTAGAAGATCCGTGTCTTTTCGGATTTGGTTGATAGTTGCAGGATCTATTAGGAGGATAGTAATGCTCATCACAAGATTCTTACTGACAAGAGAGGCAAGAGTCAACAGGATCGTGGTAAGCCTTATGATGTAGGAAAGGGTAAACAGAGAGTTGCTCCGGGTCAGAAGACTAGTAAGGGAGATGCTCCTGCTAAGATTGTTTGTTTCAAATGTGGCCAAGCTGGCCATAAGAGTTTTTCTTGCAAAGCTGATGTGAAGAGGTGTTTTTGTTGCGGTAAATTTGGACATGCAATGTCTGACTGCCAACATAAGGAGATGGTATGTTTTAACTATGGTGAAGAAGGACACCTGAGTAGTCAGTGCTCGAAACCAAAGAAGGGACAAACTAGTGGGAAGGCATTTGCTTTAGCTGGGAATCCGTCAGCTAGTGAGGACATACTCATTAGAGGTACATGTTTCATTAATAATACGCCTTTAATTACTATTATTGATACTGGTGCTACTCATTATTTTGTTGTTGTCGATTGTGTTAAGAGATTGAGTCTTATGTTGTCCTCTATGAATGGATAAATGGTCGTCGAAATTCTGGCTAAGGGATCAATGACTACTTCTCTTGTATTTTTGAATTGCCCTTTGTCGATCTTCGACAGAGACTTTGCTATTGATTTGATTTGTTTGCCGTTAAGCGGACTAGATGTGATTTTGGGTATGAATTGGTTAGAATGTAACTAAATTCATATCAATTGTTATGACAAGTCTTTGAGGTTTTCTACCCCTGAAGAGGAAGCAATTAAAGTGACTTATGCAAGACGAAGCACAAATATTCTCGTTGATGGCGACGTTGTCTGTTGAGAATCAAGCTAGACTGGATGAGTTGCAGGTGGTGCGAGAATTTCCTGAAGTGTTTCCTGATGAAATTCCTGATGTACCTCCTGAAAGAGATGTTGAATTTGCAATTGATCTTGTACCTGGTGCCAGACCTGTTTCTATGGCACCGTACAGGATGTCTCCGAAGTTATCGGAACTGAAGAAGCAATTAGAAGTGTTGCTTGAGAAAAAGTTTGTAAGACCAAGTGTATCTCTGTGGGGAGCGCCTGTGTTGTTAGTAAAAAAGAAAGATGGGAGTATGAGACTTTGTGTTGATTATCGACAGTTGAATAAAGTGACGATTAAGAACAAGTATCCGCTTCCAAGAATTGATGATTTGATGGATCAACTGGTGGATGCTAGTGTGTTTTCTAAGATTGATTTGAGATCTAGATATCACAAGATTATAGTGAAAGAAGATGATATTCAGATAACCGTGTTCAGGACTCGGTATGGACACTACGAGTATTCGGTGATGCCTTTCGGTGTTACTAATGCGTCGGGAGTATTCATGGAGTACACGAACCGTATTTTTCATACTTACTTGGATCGATTTGTGGTGGTATTCATTGACGACATTCTGATTTACTCTAAATCAAAATAAGAACATGCAGAACACCTGAGAGTCGTATTGCAAGTTTTGAAAGAGAAAGAGTTGTATGCGAAATTGTCGAAGTGTGAATTTTGGTTGAAAGAGGTTAGTTTTCTTGGCCATGTCATTTCTGCTAGTGGCATTGTCGTGGATCCTTCTAAATTTGATGTTGTGTTGCAATGGGAAACTCCGAAGTCAGTTATTGAGATTAGAAGATTCTTGGGATTAGCCGGTTACTATAGACGATTTATTGAAGGGTTTTGTAATTTGGCACTTCCGTTGACTAAGTTGACTTGCAAAGGGAAAGCCTTTGTGTGGGATGTTCGATGCGAAGAGAGTTTCAATGAGGTGAAAAAGAGGTTGACATCGGCTCTAGTTTTGACTTTACCTAATCCAGAAGAGTCTTTTGTTGTGTACTGTGATGCTTATCTGATGAGGTTAGGTGGTGTGCTTATGCAGAATGGCAAGGTGGTTGCTTATGCATCTAGATAATTGAGGGTTCATGAAAAGAATTATCCTACGCATGATCTTGAATTGGCTGCAGTGGTATTTGTATTAAAAATTTGGAGGCATTATCTTTATGGTTCCAGATTTGAGGTGTTTAGTGATCATAAGAGTTTGAAGTACCTTTTTTATCAGAAAGAGTTGAATATGAGGCAGCGAAGGTGGTTAGTTGTTGAAGGATTATGATTTCGGTTTGAATTACCATCCCGGAAAAGCAAACGTTTAGCCAATGCTTTGAGCCGAAAGACTTTGCATATGTCGGCCATGATGGTTGAGGAGTTGGAGTTGATTGAGCAATTCCGAGATTTGAGTTTGGCTTGTGAAGTGACACTGCATAGTGTTATGTTGGGAATGTTAAAGATTAACAATGATTTTCTTGACAATATTAAAGAGGCTCAACAGTGAGATGTGAAGTTGGTGGATTTTATGGTAGGAACTGATCGATCCGAGAATGATGATTTCAAGTTAGATGCGCAAGGTGTGTTGAGATTCTGAGATCGTATTTGTATTCCTTATGATGAAGTGATTAAGAAAGTGATCCTTGAAGAGAGTCATAGAAGCAATTTGAGTATTCATCTAGGAGCTACTAAAATGTTTCAAGATTTGAAGGGTTTGTTTTGGTGGCCTGGCATGAAACGTGATGTGGCACAGTTTGTGTATGCTTGTTTGACTTGCCAGAAGTCAAAGATCGAACATTAGAAGCCAGCAGGGTTGATGCAACCATTAGAAGTTCCGAAATGGAAATGGGACAGCATTTCGATGGACTTTGTGACGAGTTTATCTAATACCTTGAGAGGACATGCTCCGATTTGGGTGATTGTTGATATGCTTACGAAGTAGGCACACTTTATACCTATTAACATTACTTATCCGATTGCAAAGTTGGCTGAGATTTATGTCAGAGTGATTGTGAAGTTGCATGGTGTTCCGGTGAGTATTGTGTCGGATAGAGATTCGAGGTTTACTTCTGATTTTTGGAAGAGTTTGCAAGAAGCGTTGAGATCTAAGTTGAGGTTAAGTTCGGTGTATTATCCACAGACGGATGGTCAGACCGAGAGGACCATTCAATCATTGGAGGACTTGTTGAGAGCTTGTGTTCTGGAGCAAAGAGGCTCATGGGATACTTATCTTCCTTTGATCGAGTTCACTTATAATAATAGTTATCATTCTAGTATTGGGATGGCACCTTTTGAGGCATTGTATGGACGGAGGTGTAGGACTCTGTTGTGTTGGCATGAATTTGGTGAGAGTGTAGTAGTTGGACCAAAAATCGTTAGAGAAACTACAGAGAAAGTAAAGTTTATTCAGGAGCAAATGAAGGCTTCCCAGAGTAGGAAGAAAAGTTACCATGATAAGAGAAGAAAAGATTTAGAATTTCAGGCTGGTGAGCATGTGTTTCTGAGAGTCACGCTTGTGACTGGTGTTGGACGAGCTCTGAAGTCTAAGAAGCTCACTCCTCGTTTTATTGGTCCGTATCAGATATCGGAATGAGTAGGAAAAGTTGCTTACCGTGTGGTGTTACCGCCAAATCTTGCTAATTTGCACGATGTGTTTCATGTATCGCAACTCCGCAAGTATATTCCCGATCCGTCTCATGTGATTCAGATAGACGATGTGCAAGTGCATGATAATCTCGCAGTGGAGACGATGCTTGTGCGAATTCTGGATCGCCAGAAGAAGATTCTTAGAGGTAAATAGATTACGTTGGTGAAAGTTGTTTGGTTAGGAGCTGCTGGTGAAAGCTTGATCTGGGAGTTGGAGAGCAAGATGCGAGACTCCTATCCCAAGCTGTTTGAAGCAGGTAAACTTCTATTTTCGAGGACGAAAATATTCTAGTAGGGGAGAGTTGTAACTCCTGAATATTTAGTTATAATTCTTTAATTAAATATTTAATTAATTGTTTGTGAATTATTAACTGATATTATAATTATAAGTCAGTATTATTGGGCTTAGAGTGAATGGATAACAAGTAGTAGAAGTGGGGGTAAGAATTAAGTCCAAAAGTAATTATAAGGATTATTATTAAAATAATAATAATAATAAGGAAATTGGAATTTTGATGTCAGTAGAAGCAAACGTAGTTTTGGGAACGGAAGAAAAGAGCGACGCGTAGAACTCGGAAAAGTTGGAACGATCAAGAATCCTCAAAGCAACCTTCAATCCAAAGTAAGGGTGGGGTTCTTGCTCTATAATTGGGGATATGATGGGCAATTGGTAGTTAGGGATGTATGATTCGTTAGGTTGTGTCAGGTCGATGTGGTTAACCGTAGAAAATCCCAAATTGAAATATATGATCTTGTATTCTGTGTATATTGTTGTTGTTGATTGTGCAATTCTGTTGTATATGTTGTGTTGCTGTTGTTGAATGAAAATAATGCATAATTTTGATATTAAATGATAGGTTACTGTTGCCAATCCCAATTGAATCGTGTAAATTCGAGAAAATTGGTTTTTGGGCAAAATCATGCTGCATGAGTCGATCCATAATATTATGCATCGATACAAGCTGATACGAGTTTAAACACCAGGAGCATGAAAATAGCTTGCATCGACTCATGGGGCTGTTCTGGAAGACTTGTATCGCCTCATACGAGGTATGTATCGATACAAGTCAGTTTTGTATCAATACAAGGAGAGCTTGCATCGACTCATACTTTTATAAATCAGAAAAATAGAAAATTAAATTGCATATGAGTCGACTCATACGAAGCTTGTGTATGTATCGATGCATGGAGTTTTTTATCGATACATACTGAACAGAAACAGAAAAGTAATTCTGGGAAATTGTTTAGGTCGTATCTTCGCGATCGTAACTCCAATTTTAATGTCGTTTGGACCGTTGGAAAGCTGGAAACATGAGTTAACCTATGATAATGTTTTTAAATACAGTAGGTGAGTTTTTGGATTACTTGATGTAGTTTCGTGTGTGATTCCGTTGTAGTTGTATGTTGTTGTTGAGGCTTGATGGTCAACGTTGACGGTTACGTTGTGGATTACGTTGTTGTTGTTGTATACTATTTAAGTTCATCGCATACATACATTGCATATTATGTTGGCCTATCTTGGAAAGATACGTTGAGTCGTTGGGGGCAACGTTGTTTACGTTGAAGGCTTACGCCTTGATGCCTCAAAATTACTGGCAAAGGATTACTCCGTTGGTACCACATGCATGTGCATTAGTTGAGTCGCGTGTCATAATACTTAATGATGATGTTGATGATGATTGGACTATGTTCATGTGAATAATTGTGTGTTTTTGTGGGATTGTTGTATGTTGTTATGGAATGGTTGTGTATTCTTGTTGATTAGTCGTGTGATTACAAAATGGTGATGTTATATGATTTCGAACTATAGATTGTTTATCATAATCTCAATTATATGGTTTGATATCTCACCCTTTACTTGTTTTCTTCGTTGCCTTTATATTGGCAACATGCAGGTGATCAGGAGGAGTAGTCGTTACCAGTGTGGTTTCAGTTTAGTGTCATTTGCTCTGATACGTAGCACTAGGGGGAAATGCGCGTTGTTTCTATTTTGTTGTTTTGATGTTGAAACTGTTGTTGTTGAATAATCATGAGATGCTATGTTTTGCGTTGTAAAACTATTTAAATTTCCACTGCTTGGTTAATGATTTGTTTACGTTGATAACTGTTGAGTAATGATATGTATTTGTTGAAGAGATAATGACATGTTTATGAATTTTTTATGTTGAATTGTGACATTCTGATTGTGTTGGTTATTATTAATGAATAATTTTTAGAAAAATTCTGATGTTAAATTAAAGGAATACGGGGTAGAATTGGGTGTTACAAACACTAAAAGGTGTCATGCTAGATTTGGTTTCCTGGAGAACTTGTATGCTCACCCCCTGGCTGCTACAGTGAAGGTCAATGGTGATGATAAATAGGTATATATCACATAGCATATGCATTGAGGTTATACATCATGTATTTGGTTGACATGTCCATATTAGTATACAACAATGCTTATTATGTCGATGTGGTTTACGCTATATACTTCATTGACTTATAATGGATTGAGTACGATTGATGGACCGTTTTTATTTTACTTATACTTAAAGTTAGATGAAGGTTGTCCTTAAAATTATAAATAGATGAAATCTAGTTACACAATATTTATGGTAATATATTTACATCATTTACCATTATTGTACCATTTTTATAACACTTGTGTTGCGCTATTAGTAATAATTCATCTGTGTCATTTTTATGTATGGTTCCTCCAATAGATTCCACGATCTCCAACGAATCATTTTTTGATGGCTACAATGAGGATCAATAACATGTTTGTGCATTTGTCCCATTGAGAGGAATTAGTTGATTGAGCTCTTTAGAGTGTTTCTTGAACACACTATGATAAATGCTATATGCTTCCATCCATACGAGGATCACCATATTCGTTGGATGACATAACCTTCTACTTTGAATCGTTGGCTTGTGAATTATGCCGATGTGTTAACATCTTCCTAAGATTGACATGCGCTAGTTCGGGTTTATATAGGTTATTAAATGATAACCATTCGTTTCGCTCCTTTCGCTATGGTCCGTAGAGATGTATACGCGATTTATGATGAAGCACGAAATATAGGAGCTCTGACGAATCGAGTAGTGCACTCAACTACATATAGTGGTATTTCGAGTGTCACATCCTTACATGACAACAAATGCTCTTGTAAATCCACCTAAGCCAACTTATTAGAAAATATTATATGATGTGTTATATGCATGTTGTTGTATTATATTGCATTATAGGATGATCAAAGATAATCAAAACATATATTGTTTTAGTTCATCGATATCTTGTAAAGGAATTTGCTAATTATTATTATTAATAATAATAATAATAATATACATTTCATTCTTATATATAATCATATTAATATTTTTTACTTAATAAAAAATATTGATAGTATAATAATGTGAATTTTTTACCCTATTATAAATAATTTTCCAATATACCCCACATTCCAAAAAAAAAAAAGCAATGTAAGCACAGGAGCCAGTCTAATTGGCGACTGCACCTATAACTAAAGAGGAGGCGCCAATTTGATCGACACTTGCAACATGTGTTGTCACCCAATGGATGAATATGTGTATTATTTTAAAAGGAGGCGTTGTTGGTACTAGTGTGTATTGTGATTTTTTTACAATAAATAATTGATAGTTTGTATTAAAGTCAAAGTTGAAAATGTTAATATTAAATTTAAGATACATTTAAAAACGAAAAAAAACAATAATGTTGTTGGTTGGGTTAGTCATACCGACCATCTGCTCCATACCCTTATGTATCCTAACTCGTGGCCCTAACCCATGACTCACCCTGTGTGTTTAAGGATTTGTTGTCCGAGGAACATTAACATCAATAGATTCTCTCATAAGTTCTTGCATTTCTATGAAGTCTTGTGTATGGAATGATGTGTTTCTGTAATTGAGTTTGTGACCCATGGGGTGTGTTCGGGTTATGGATGTGCAGTTGGGACGATTCAAGGGAGATATTGGTGTGAACGATTCATTTGGGAAAGGTTGAAATGGTTATTGGTGTTTGTTGTATACTTTCAAACAAATATTTTTAATTATCATTTTCCACATGGATTGATGTGATATTACCGCTGCTCAATAGTTAAAGTGTATTTTAAGATTTGATAACAAAAAGTTTTGTTTTCTAACTACAAAATCATAAATTTCAATCAAACAAGTTTAGAATCAATTCATCATGGAGTCATTATGTATGCATTGGTGCCTTAGAGTATGTGTCCTTACTCTACGTGATATTGCTTTTAGTGTAAACAAAGTATGTTAAAAGGCATCTCCCCTATACTTTTATTGGGGAGCTGTGAAGAGAATTCTACGATACCTAAGTGGCACCGTTACTCATGATCTTCTTCTATCTCATGCTCCTATGGCTCATAAATTCTCACTACGAACTTGTAGCGATTTTGGCTGGGCTAATGATCCTGATGATCGTTGCTCCATGTTGAATTCGTGCATTTTCTTTAGTCCCCAACATTATCTCATGAAGCTCAAAGAAACAACTACTTGTGGCTCACTTTAACACAGAAATTGATTATCGTGCATTTACTCACATGACATGAAATTTTTTTGAGTTGATAGTGTAATAATATTTATAATTGACATATTATGATAACTAATTTTATATATGATTATTTTATTTATTTATCCGAAGAGTTCTAATAAGTTAGATTAGGCATCAATCAAGCTCTATTTATGTGAGCATTCTAAAATTTAAGATATGTGTAATAAGAGATAGTATTAAAGTAGAAAAGTTTGACAATATTGAAGAAAAAATCATTTTGCCACGTAGGTGTTAGTTTAAAAAAAGAAAGAAGAAATGATAATCCCATAGAAAAACGTGGTTGTTTGTGGACGGTTAGATCAATCGCGAGTGTGAAAGAATGCCACTTGTTTGCCACGGTGTACGTCCCCTTTGTATTTGCAAGTTCTCAGATCTTCTTCTCCAAGCTCGTTCCAGGGAGCCAAATACTCTGAAACCATTCCAAAATTTGTATGAAAATCGATTTATATTTGGAATGGGAACTCCTCAGCCGTGACGGCGGCCGGTGAAACAGCAGCGTCGAAGCGATGCGGCGAAGGATGCAAAGTCACGGCGGTGACACAGCAGCGTCGAAGCGATGCGGCGAAGGATGCGGCGGTGACAGGTATTATCCGCGCTTCAAGCATTTGTTTGTTTTTGTACAAGGTTCATTTTCATTTATAGTAACATTTGTTTTCTACTTAATAGCAAAATGTGAATGTATGGATACCTTTATGTTTCTTAGTTAAAATCAGCATGTGAACCAGGAATTTGCTAACACCACCATAGCTATTATAAGCAATTCTCATGCCATTACTGGATAACTAACTTTTGTTTGCATTTCTAGTAATAATCTAAATGTCAATGTGAATTCTAAACAATTAACTCTTGTACTCTCTACAATCCTAATTGTAATGATATCAAACTTTATCTTTCATTGCAATTGTAAACACCATCCCTACACAATTAACTCTCTGCAATCCTAATTGTAACAATGTCCTTCAAACTTGATACGTTTCTTCTCATTTTTTACTCCTTATACACCGTTTCTGCCGCACTCAATTCCGATGGAATCGCACTTCGATCATTCATGTCGCACTGGAAATCTGTTCCTGCTCCCATCAACACCTCATGGAATCCATCTCATTCAACTCCATGTTCATGGACTGGTGTCAAGTGCCACTCTTCTCACCACCGGGTAATCTCTCTCGACCTATCCTATTTTGGTATCTATGGTCATATAGGACCTGAGCTTGCTAACTGCACAGAAATCAATCACTTGAACCTTAAACATAACAACTTTAATGGCCAAATTCCCCACAGTTTCACTAACCTCCACAAACTACACAATCTCACCCTAGCTTCTAATCTTCTCACCGGTCCATTTCCTCATTTCCTGTCTCATATCCCTCACCTCCACCTTCTTGATCTCTCTTTTAACCAATTTAATGGTTCCATCCCCACAAGTATTGCCAACATGACTCAACTCCGCACCTTGTATCTCCAAAACAACCATTTCTCTGCTGCAATTCCATCCTCCATTGTGAACTGTACTCAATTACAAGATTTGTTTTTCAATTATAATCAGTTGCAGGGTGCTATTCCTCACACGATAAACCATCTCAAACATTTAGTTCGTTTTAACGTTGCCTCCAATAACCTAACTGGCATCATTCCATTTGGTTCTCCCTCTTGTCAACATTTAGTACTTTTGGATCTCTCACTCAATTCCTTCCATGAAAGCATTCCCTCGGAAATTGCAAATTGTACTGCATTATCACTATTTATTGCTACCAGCTCTAACTTGGTCGGAACTATTCCATCCTCCATGGGTCTGCTCACTAACCTTTCCCTCCTACAGCTTTCAAACAACCATTTGTCCGGAAAAATTCCTCCCGAATTAGGTAACTGCAAGTCTTTGAATGTGCTGCGTTTGAATTCCAATCAACTTGATGGAAACATTCCCAATGAATTGGGATAACTGAGTGAGCTGCAGGACCTTCAACTATTTTCCAATCGTTTCACTGGTGAAATTCCACTTGACATATGGGCGATTCAACCTCTCCAGCATCTACTTCTGCATAATAACAGCCTATCTGGGAACTTCCTGTGGAGATGACACAGCTCAAGAACCTCAGAAACATCTCGTTGTTTGACAACACTTTCTCTGGAGTCATACCACAAAGTTTGGGAATTAACAGCAGTTTGGTACAGTTGGACTTCATAAATAATACCTTCACTGGCAACCTCCCACCCAATCTCTGTTTTGGCAAAAAGTTAAAGGTTCTGAATATGGGATTCAATCGACTTCAAGGCCAAATACCTCGTGATGTTGGAAGGTGCACCACTCTAAGAAGGGTTGTTCTTAAACTAAACAGTTTTACCGGGCCTCTTCCTGAGTTTGAAAGAAATACCAATCTGGTATTCATGGATATCAGCAGCAACAAAATCAACAGATCAATTCCATCAAGCTTGGGAAAATGCACAAATCTTACAGTGTTATTGTTGTCCAGGAACAGATTTAGTGGGTATATACCACGGAGTTAGGAAACATCGTGACTCTCCATACGCTGAATCTTAGTCACAACAATTTTGAAGGTCCTTTGCCGTTTCAGCTGTCAAACTGTACCAAAATGGACATGTTTGATGTCGGATTTAATTTGATGAATGGATCATTACCATCAAGTTTGCAGAGGTGGACAAAGTTAAACACACTTTTTTTGAGTGAGAATCGTTTTAGTGGCGGCATTCCAGATTTCTTGTCGGCATTTAAAGAACTTTCTGAACTACAGCTTGGTGGCAATATGCTTGGAGGGAGAATTCCTGGATCAGTTAGGGCATTACATAATTTGAGGTATGGGTTGAATCTAAGTTCTAATGGACTGATAGGAGACATACCTGTTGAGATTGGAAAGCTGCAAGCTTTGCAAATGCTGGATCTATCTCAGAACAATTTGACAGGAAGCATAGAAGTTCTTGATCAACTCCCTTCGTTATTCGAAATCAATATTTCGAACAATTCTTTTTGGGGTCCAATACCGAAGATGCTAATGAAGCAGATTAATTATCGCTGGTCGTCATTTTTGGGGAATCCTGGCCTATGTATCACTTGTCCGCCATCCGGTGGCTTGGTTTGCAACGGAACCAGCTATGTAAAACCATGTGACAATAAAAAAACGGCGGTCTCAGTAAAATTGCAATTGTGATGATAGCTATAGGGTCCTCAATTTTTGCTGTTTTTCTGTTGATGGGATTGGTTTACATCTTTGCTTATGGCAGAATATC
This sequence comes from Vicia sativa, assembly GCA_021764765.1. Classification (NCBI taxonomy): domain Eukaryota; kingdom Viridiplantae; phylum Streptophyta; class Magnoliopsida; order Fabales; family Fabaceae; genus Vicia; species Vicia sativa. The sequence continues at coordinate 89,884,274 of CM038797.1, read as the reverse complement.
TAAGCAGCAAGCCCATATCAGTGATGATGATAATGAAGGTCCTTCGTCCCTTAACAAAATCATGGAGGTTACCTCCAACCTAAATGATCAGTATATTATTGGCAGAGGAGCCCATGGAGTTGTCTATAAAGCCCTTGTAAGTCAAGACAAAGCTTATGCTGTAAAGAAGATAGCATTTGCTGCCGGCAACGGTAATAAGTTGAGCATGGTCATAGAAATTCAAACCCTTGGACAAGTTAGGCATCGAAATCTTGTTAAATTGGAAAAATTTTGGTTTAGACAAGATTATGGTCTAATTCTGTATAGCTACATGCCAAATGGAAGCCTTTATGATGTATTGCATGAAAAGGAACCAGCACCGTCTTTAGAGTGGAATGTCCGGTATAAGATAGCTATTGGAATTGCTCATGGGTTGGCTTACCTCCATTATGACTGCGTTCCTCCCATAGTGCACCGAGATATCAAACCAAACAACATACTTCTAGACTCGAGCCTCACATTGCAGACTTCGGTATTGCCAAACTTTTGGACCAGTCTTCTGCCTCAAATCCTTCCTTATCCGTGCCTGGAACAATTGGTTATATTGCACCAGGTATTAACTAACCTGTAATTGGATTTTATCTTCTTTTCTTCTTCGCAACATTTTCATATCGATGAATAACATGTTTGTTATATTGGCCTTTGACAGAGAATGCTTATACAACATTAATTAGTAGGGAGTGTGATGTGTACAGTTATGGAGTTGTTTTGCTTGAGCTAATAACCAGAAAGAAGGTAGTGGATTCATCATTTATGGAGAAGGGTATTGATTTAGTGGGTTGGGTTAGATTTCTGTGGAGTGAAACAGAAGAAATTAATCAAATTGTTGATTCATGCCTAACAAATGAGTGTCAAGATACCAACATAATGGAAAATGTTACCCAAGTGCTTATGGTGGCTTTGAGATGCGCTGAGAAGGATACACACAAGAGGCCCAAAATGACAGATGTTACTAAGCAATTATCGGATTCTAATCCACAGAAAATTAGTAAGAAAGCCTAGTTTTTTTGTAAGATTTCTAGCTTGTATCTATGATCATGATACTAAAGAGATATATCACTTTTGCTGTATGCTCAAATTTGATGAATAATATCATAATATCATAATATCATAATCCTAGAAGGTCTTCTGTAAAAGGATCTAAATAAAGTGAAACATGTTTGAATAAAAGAACCACTTTGCATATTCTTTTTACTGTTAACTCTCATGTTCAATTAACTTAACAATTCACAACACAACACAATATTTCACTATTTGAATAGGAATTTTGACAAAGATCCACTCCACCCCATCCGACTCAAAAAAGGGGGGAAATTGGTAAATACATTGCTCAGTTTGACATATTTTTGAACATCTCTAAGCATGATTTGGTTGTTGAATTGAACATGTTTTGTTGTTTTTCTTGTTTTATTACATGATGATGATGATGTTGATTAGTTTTTTGAGGATGTTGTGCTAGTGTTGTTGATTGTGATGTTCTATGCAACGGTTGTTCTAAAAATGCTTGATGTGGCTTGTTTTTCATGTATGGCTTATATGTCAAAGATTAGATTTTACTTGCGGTGATTTGGTTCCTCGTCTAGTGTATATGGAATTCAAGGATCGGCAAAGTTTTTGAAATGAGGAAATCGTCATGGAAAAAGTGGCAGATTAGGCAAAATGTATTCTTGGAAGTGGCTGAAATTAAAATCGAATATGATATCAAATGATATATTTCAGTGGTATCTGAATCCGAGGGCTTGTATTGGATTCATGGATACTTGAAAATAAGTAGTTTGGGAGTTAGAAGGTTTTGGTGTTTCCTTGATGTTTAGTCAGTCGTGGCCTGGAGTGTATTATGGTATAGTAGTTGCTGTCAAGCTCTTGTAGCAGTAAGTTTTGGCCGGAATTTGTGTGGGCAAACTGAATTTGTTCCATTGATCATGTTATTTTCTGTCATTCTGCTTGAGCAGGAAGCTGGAGGAAGCAGCTTTTGTAGTATGATCTCGAATGTTTCGGTGTAATAGCGGTAGGAGTTCAGGATTGCCGTAGTTCATGGAGTTGGCTAAGCTTTTCATATCTGTGCGGCTCATCTACGCCGATTTGACAGATTACTGCATTCGATTACGCCATCATTGGAATTCTTGGTGGTTTGTGGTCGTGGTTCGGGTATAGCCTAGGCTGAGTTCTGTTCGTGGTAGTAGCCTACTTGGTAGCGATGCATATCTACATTTTAGTGCTGAATAAATATGCTACCGACAGGGATCGTGTGTAATTAGGTGTCATTGGATCTGTTTTTGATCAATCTATAGGCCACGAGTCGGGGTGGTAATCAAGGTTAGGGGCTGCTACAGGGCCCATTCGGTGTTTAAATATAAGCTGTACAGAATTCTGTTTATGTTGGAGGTCTTGTTGCTGGCTTTGGTCAACCCGGAGGGATTGTGTCAAATGTCAGAGATTTTAGCGGGATTCCTTTAGTTTCAGATTATTAATTTCGTTCTGAATTGCATCTGTCAGAGGTGGAATGGGTTTGCGTGATTGGGTCTACGTGTCCCTTCCAGTTTTTCTTTGGTTGTTATTTATCTTTGTTTTGTAGTGTTGGCTGTCTTTGGTGCACTTTGGCTGTCTTAGTTGGATTTATGCTTGTATGCAATTCTGGTGGTATAGAAACTTCGTAACTGTACTGGTGTATGAGGCATTCTTTATGCCTACTTTAATTCAATTGCATTTTGCTTGTTTAAAATAAAGATTTTCCTGGCATGTTCTGATTGTGAGTGTAAAAGTGATAAATACATGAGCTCTCTAGATTACTCTTTACATGTATGGCTTATATGTCAAAGATTAGATTTTCCTAGCATGTTCTGATTGTGCGAGCAAGTGATTATGAAAGCGCCTTTATGCAAAGCCATCTCATGAATAGTGCAGGAAAGCGAAACCTCGATGTTATCATCATTGGATAGTGCAGGAAAGGAATAGAAGGTTTCCTGGCGCCTTTATGCAAACCATCTCATGAGTAAGAAGAAATTGCCGCATTTGCATTTCAACTTGTAACTTCTTCCAAGATCGAGGCGACTAAACATATTGTTCGAGCTCTACTGCTGCTGTTTGTGTTGTGTGTTATGGTGAAGCTGTCATAGATAGTCAGTTCTGATTATAATTCTCATCATACGGGGAAGTGTTTGAGCTCTGTGGATATTCTTTGTTTTTCTTGTTATAATTTATTGTGCAATTTATTTAAACTATAATGTTACATTATTCTGGCCCAAATTGTTAGAAATTTGCAATATTCTTTTTATGGATTGATTGAAGCCATACAATGGCCATTGCCACTTTGGTTTATTGTCCAACATTGGTGTAGACAGCCTCTCTCTTTACACAATGTCAAAAGTTTTCCGCAAAATATATTTGAACCTACCTGTAGAGTTATGTTGAGTTAGTCTACAGCTCTGATGGTCAATGTAATAAATACAGAAAAATAATGGAAGGAAATCATCGGATGAGGTTCAGAATAGTTGATTGTTTTATTCTTCTCTCTATGGTAAAACTAAAAATCAACACTTCTTCTATTGTCTAGGAATTGAGATCCTGTCTAATTTTTAAAAGAAATAGGAACACAATTACTATAATATATAATATTGGTATGGACTAACATCACATTACACATTGCGATAATACAAATAATTTTTTTAAAAAATATTAATTACTTTAAACTTAATTAAGAAATATAAAGTATTATGAGATTAATTAGCATTGATTGCAATTTTCTCTCCGATGCCACAGTGACCAGGAGCATCACTTATGAAGTAGTTGCCTCCCTTGACAAGTGTAACTCTATCTGCTCCAGATCTATAATACGCAATTCCTCGAGCATTACATGACTTATAGTTATCCTCCGTCACTTTCACTACACTGTATTTGGAAGGGTCGTAATTAAATACTGCACGTAGAAAACAAATTAATTTATGATTATAGTTTTGAGATTTTCCAAAAACATTTATTACTTCCATACAAAGCTTTATTCTATTTATCATCAAATGTTTTAGGCAACCCTTTAAATTAAAAAAATATTAATTATTAAGAATGATGTATTTAACAGTCACTAAAAAAAGACATCTCAGTAAGTATATTATTCAAAATTGGTAAAAAAGCTTTATTGTCCACTAATGAATCAAACTCTTGAAAATGACAAATGAATATAGTATACGATGTATTAAGATAAAAATGATTTAAAAACTCATCAATATAATCACACTTATACCACCAATACAATTTTTATTGACTGAATTTAGTATTGGATTAAATGAATTTGGAAACTTCAAACCAATTTATTATATGCACTATTTGTTGGAGAAAAAATCTTCAAGTTTAAATTTCAAATTCATTCATTCACTATTTCAAACACAGAAAACATGAATTTCTCCCACCATATTTCTCTATATATCAACCTTCATTGCATTCTTTTCTTTTTAATTTGTTCTATTCTCATTATTCTTTCACTCTTTTACACATAATATTCTCTCTTTTAATATTTTTCTCAATTACTTTACTATTATTATTATTATTTCAACTCATCATCATGAGTAACTCAAACCAACATGAAAATAAAGAATCTTCAGAAACAAGTTCACCACCTCAACTCCAATCTTCCATACATGACCTACAACATGTACCTAGGAGTATGTCAAAGGAACTGACACCTTTTCAACGTATGTTTTCTGATCCAAATCTTCCACCTCAACCTCAACAATTGTTACATGACCCTATTCCAACACTCACACCGTTTCAAATGATGTTTTCTAAACAAATCCCACCACCTCAACCAACGGTTCAAACCCGTGTTCCTCAACTAAGGCCGTTTCATTTTCAGCCCATATTTTCTCATCCGATCCCCTCGCCTCGACCGCAAATTCCACCACTTCAACAACCAATCTTATATTTCCCTCCTTGTCCCTCACATCCTCCTCCTCCTCCTCCACCTTATCAACCTCCACGCGTTCGTGCTCGCCTTAACCTACGTACTGAAAAAAGCGAAACCATCCCTATACCTTTTCCTTGGGCTACTAACCGAAGAGCAAGGCTTCACAGTATAGATTATCTTCGACAAAATGGGATAGTTAACATCACCGGAGATGTCCAATGCAAGAGATGCGATACAACTTTTCAAATGTCATTTGATGTGAGAGAGAAGTTTCGTGAACTCTGGACATATATCCTCGAAAACAGACAGTTCATGAATGATAGAGCGCCACCAAATGTATGGATGAATCCAACATTACCTGACTGCGTGCATTGTAATCAAGAAAACTGCGTGAAACCAATAATCGCTAAGAAGAAAAAGAATATCAACTGGTTGTTTCTGTTGCTAGGTCAATTGCTTGGCTGTTGCAACCTTGCACAGTTGAAATATTGCTGCAAACACACAAACAATCATCGAACTGGTGCAAAGGATAGAGTTCTTTATTTAACCTATCTCACACTCTGCAAGCAACTTGATTCTACTGGACCTTTTAATGTATGACCATTTACTCCTTAGTTTCATGTTATGCTTATCATTCTAGGCTGATATTGTTGTATTATTTTATGTTAGTGTTAGTTTCAAGTCTTTTTGAATAATTTTAGGGTTTGATAGTATTTGACGTATAACAAACATAATTGTTTGTTTTAATGTTTTAATGTTTTGATGATTGTATTTTTTGTATAATTATTTTTTCTTTGAATCCACTGTATGAATATTTTTTATATTGAGTATTGTTGTTGTTCTTTAATTTCTACTTAATTTTTAATTTTTTAGTCATTAAACACTTCGTCCCATCCTTTAATTTTCACTTAAATTTCCATTTGATCGAGGATGTCACCAGCATAGAAAGTTGTTTCTTCAGGCCAGGTTTCAACATTAAAGGTCCAACCTTTCTCATCACCAACAATGTATGTCTCTGCATAAATCATCTTAGAATGAAACATCAACGTACATGATAGTAACATTATAATAATGCTTGTGCTATTGCCTCTTTTCTCACCCATCTTTTAATGGATCTAGCCACCACTTGTCAAATATTTGAGTGCTAACGGAAGAGACCCAAGAGATGGTTTTATAGAATAAATATAATTAAGAAAATACCTTTTTAATTGTTATTGTATAGCAAAAATATATCTTTTTTTAATTTCATTTGACAAGTGGTGTATTTGGTCACGAGAAACATATATAGTCAAATGAAAAACAAAAATGTCAATTATACTTTTGGAAA